>JAWNMN010000835.1:1057500-3457500 GCA_035044025.1 Drosophila paracracens | reverse complement strand
CGCCGTTCACAACGCTGCTGAGTGAACCCCGCATCGCGTGGGTAGCTGCTGCCCAGGCGCGAAAACCAAAATCTGTAATCTTTTTATGCAACTGTTTATATACTCTGGATCTTTATAAGGGTATCATTACTTTCTTATCACGTATGTGAGTGTGTGCTTGGGAATAAGGCACGCAGAGCTGAAGTGAAAATTGTTTATGTCAAGCAAATTGAAGATTTATCTGGTTGAACTTAAAGCGTAATTAATGTTTATTTTTTCCCTCAGTCTTACTATTTTTTTAGGTCATAGCTAGTTTTCTTTTTAATTGTTTTTCTCTAACAACAATTGGAATATGTCATATTCTCTAAAATCGTAAAATCTCTCTTGTTTTTATTTATTTGAAGAGTATATTCAAGTCATCATTAAATTTCTCGGTTTGCATTCTTATTGCTACTGCTGTTTTGTGGCTATTCGATACACTTGACGCCGTTTGTTGAAATTAAATATATACGGGCTTATATAGAAAATGCGTCGTGAGTCAAGTTTAGGATTTCTGGTTGCATCGTTTTGTTAGCGGTGCTGGCGCTGTGGCTGCTGCTGCAACTTTCGGCGGCTTCCTCTCTATCGACTTTTTAGCAGAATACGAGGAAAAGCATTTGTACAGCACTTCTTGAGTTTGTTTGTTGCAACGGCAGCAAACAAATATTCGTGATTCCTGATAAGCATCATTTGTTGGCCGCTGTGGTCCGAAACTCTCTGCATTGGTTAACAAATGCCGCTAAAATGCGGAAAGCTAATCAAAAACGCGTTGCGACGACGACGCTAAACGCCAAACGCCGACGCCGATGTCTCGATGCTGCCTCTGCCGACTGGCCCCAAAAATCGATGGCAAAACGTTAAGTTCCAAGAGCCAAGTTCAATTGCCAAGCAAATTCGCGTGAATGAGCCAACAGCTACAGCAACACAACTGTCGAGCACTCGCTGCTGGTATTTACACTCGTACTTGCCAGGCAAATTTCCGAAAAACATTAACCGTTTTGTTTTTTGTTTTTGTTTTTGTTTTTCTTTTTGCCTTGTCTGCATTTGTGGCCCGTTGCCCGTGTGACTTATGTGCGACATTAGCGCAACGTTCTTTGCTTAATTACGTAAAGTTTTTCGGGCGTCCGCCTCAAGGTTTCCCCCTAACTCTTTATTCTACATGCTGTTTGTTTCGCTTGCTGTTTGGTTTGTGTACGACAAGTTCGTGTCTTAAGTCTTTCGTTTTGCGCCTTGTTCGGCTCTTGTCGCAGTGCCGTTTTTCTGTTATGTTCTGTGTTTGCAACAGGTTGTAAGTCGAAATTAAAGAATTTGTTATGTTGATTTGTCCTCCAGCTTGTTCCTACACTGGGTGGCAAGCACTAATGCCTACTATAATGTTGGCTATTGTTGGCTAAAACAACCAAACATTTTTGGATACCGAAGAGTTATATTTAAAACTGTAGCACAGGAACACCTTTCAAGTGTTTGACTATTTTATATTTCTAATGCGTCGAACATTATACAGAATAACATTATCATAGCGAAAATAAGTCTCATTGAGATCTCACAAAACGTCTTTGCAAAATGAAATCTCCTTCTCTCATATATCATCATTTTCATCTGGTCAGGTCAGCTTATAGTAATAATTTTAAATAATGATGCCTGCAAATAGCGTCGCCTGCTGTGCCCCTCTTATATGTATAAGCGCAAAGATTACACGTTGATTTCACATATCCGCGCATGTGTTTTGTGCAATTCCATTTTACATACAAACATTCCAAATGCTTACAACAACCTGAACAATATTTGTAATTTTCTATTAATCATACGCCGGGCAAGCGCAATACAGAGCACATGTACGCAAGGTGCGGCAGAATTGCCAAAAAAAAACGAGGTGAACAAAATGTATTAACTAATTTTTCTCACGCTCCATTAAAACATCATTAATCTGTGCTCAAAAAATGAAGGCAGGAAGAAGAAGCGTCTGGCGGCATTACAAGAAAGTCGCCGATCGAACTTCGAACTAATTTCAATATTACCTGAGCGGATACTTCAAACACTCGCACCGACAAGTACAACACACTTGTTGTGCGCAGCTCGTAAAGTTGTTGAACTCGCCGAGAGTCAGAAAGAAATTGAAATAGTTGTTTGAGATATTGACAAATTATTGACAGACGGCCCACTGCTGTTCGAAACTAATTAAAATCTGTTTAAATGTTACAACAAAGAAAGAAAAAAAAGGTCGATGAATTTACAAAAGATTCGATTTATTTTCATTTGTTGCATAGCTATTGGCAATTTTTCATGTAAATGTGGTAGCTGCTTGATCGTTTGTTGTTGTTTTCATTGTTGTAGCTGCTGCCATTTACAACATAATCTAAATGAGGCATATAAAGCTGGGCGCCCCATTATTCATAAGCAGGAGAAGGCCCAGCCGTGAAATGATCAGAAATGAGCGAACGCTATGACTTAATAGGCCCGGCTTTAACTGTGCCTCTTGCTGTTCTTGTTGTTGTTGGTGCTGTTGTTGTCGCCGCTGTTGCTGTTACTATGCTGGCCACCCAGTCCGGCTTGGCTTGGACTCGACTGTGAAGTCAATAAAGGCGCCGTTGGTGGTCAGCTCAAAATGTTGCCAACTGAGGACTGTGTGCCACTGCTCGACAAAAGACTTGGAAGTTAAGTTTGCTGCAGCCGCTGCTGCTGCTGCTGCTGACGCTGCCGCCAACTGTTGCTGCTGACTGCGCTTGGCAAGACAAGATCATTAAGGTGGCATATAACATGGCACTAAAGACACACAGACACTTGCCGCTTGCTCTAGCTGCCTAAAGTACCTGTTTCGCATGGGGGCATGGAGCGCTGATGTAAGTACAGTAGATGCTGCCTACGAGCAAATCAAACTTTAGAAGTACACCCATTGAATTTGGTGTCAATGAAAATACAGCAGTTGATTCTAGATACGATTGCACATCAATGATTTGAGTACCAGAAAGTGCATTTAGGTCAACTTAAATAAATAAATTGACTTAAAAGCACTTCAACAATAATACATTTATCCTTTTCGTTCAAGTTGTATTTGTCTGAAGATTTCTGCTGCTGAGCTTTGCACTTTCTGTAGGCATTGCATTTCATAAATTACTACTGTAGTTGGCTATATCGTTGCCAGTTAGTGCTGATGCAGTTTGCAGTTAGAGATGTTGTACCGGCGCTGACACTTTTGATTGAATTCCCAGCAGCGTGCGTTGGGTCTGCGACTGAGACTGCGCCTGCGCCTGCGCCATCGATTGTAATCAACGCGCCGCGATCAATCAGCAGACTTGAACTGGACGCCACATAGCCACTCGAATCAATCCATCAAACGTATCAATCATGATGACAGGCAAGACCAGGCCAGGCCAGACGAGAGCAGAACACGTCCATGTCCAGGTTGGGGTGCAGTTCAGGTAGCTGCTTTCCAACATGACTGGAACCGTTGTTGCCTCACTTGTGGAGTCTCCACGCGCGTTGCGTCCATTAAATTTGAATAATCTTAGAGTTTTTTTCTTCATTTTTCCCATTTTTTTTGCTTGCTTGCAACTGTCGCATGGTGCTGGGGAGCTGAATCTGCAGCAGAAACTGGACATGGCTGGGCCGCCTTGCGTGCCTGCCTCGAGCAGAGACGCTGCAGGCCATCAACTAACTGATTTGAAATTCTAAAGTGATTTTGATTACTTGAGGTGTTGATGTTTTGACTTGTACGTTGATTAGATAGTTGAAGGCTTGTTAGATTCATGTCAAGTTGCCGCACAGGGGAAAGATGCTAAACATCAGCTCTGTGGTAACCGGCAACGAATATACCGGTATATATATATATAAATATATATATGTATATATACATATTTATAGCAGTCAGTCCTATTAGTCTGTGAGATGCGCCTTGATGTTGATTATAATTTAATTATAAGTGATCTGTAACAGGTTAATGGCTGTTGGCCTGGCGCATAATTTAGCAGGCAGGTGTGAAATGGCTTCATTAGCTTAGACGCCTCTGAGCAACTGCCACAGCAACAAAATGTGGCAAATGCGGCAAATGTTGATGAGGTATCGCTGCATGACTAATAATAGTCATGGTCCTGTCACAGTTGCTCACAGTTGGCAGTGCCAGCCAATTTCACTCTCTTGGCCACTGGCAGACACGATTCTTGCTCTAAAATGAAGCTTGCAAATGAAAGTTGTGGTCTTGAGTGACAGCTGCAAGGTAAAGGAGATTCTAGTACTCATACGAGTTAAGCTAATGGTAATGAATACTCACAAATACTCACTATGGCCCAAAGTCATTTATTGTATGGACTCGGAATTGCCGGCAATTGCAGTTATTGTTAACCTCAATTGCTTGATAGGCAATGCGGAATCTGAATATCTCAGAAAGATCAGATAAGTACTTTGGTGCTTATTAAAGCAATTGAGAAATTATGAAATTTTAAGTAATGCCTCATACCAAGATTGAAAAATTGTTTTGTAACTTTTTTGTTCACTTAAGAATATAATAATAATTTTAACAGTCTTTGAGTAAGTATTTGTTTACGATATCCAAATACTTTAAGGCCACATTGTTTTTATAGAGTTTGTTATCTCAACTTTTGTACATATGCTTTCAATGTACTCAGGCTGGAGATTGACACATTAAGCTGTTGCTGTGATTTATGTACTGGTTTTTGAGTTCTGAAACCAGATGCCACACAAATCCATCAAGTCTAGTCTCAGCCCAATTCGAAAATTCAACTGTCTGGCTTACCAGTTAACCGATAAGAACAGACCACCTTGCAAGTGTTTATTTCTTTAATGAATCAAATGAGTTTTCTGAATTTATGTACTCCCTACTTTTGAATTAAATTGGGGTCTCTTTTGAATCATGTCATGGTCACTTGTTCGCATTGTTGATCTAAATTCTCGAATTTCGATTGCCATTTGTTTACTTTCAACTTCTGGACTGCTGAATTCTTGTGTTATTTCAAAGGGTGTAGGAATGTGGAGCATTGTGAAGAGTGGGCGAAGACAGGGAACCTCTATACTCAACTTATTCTAATGTCTGTGCTCTCTAGGCCTTTGTTTATTTGCTTGGCATTCATTGTCGTATACAATATGTCAGCAGTGTGATTTTTGGGCACTTTTAATTGCCAGCCCAAAGAACGGAAGAGCAACAGCCTTACTTAAATTTTCATGTGTGGGCCGTTTTCTAAGTACATATTTTGTTTGTATTACTTGAAGTGTTTGCATTTCGTAATTGGAACGTCAAAGTGTCAAGTGACGCTTGAAAGGGTTCCAATTTGTTTACAAAGCATTCTCCGAGTTCAGATGTGTATGAATGGGTATAATGCAAAGCTACAACTCAAACGCTTTTAAATTAAATTATATCAAAGAGCTATATGTGTGGAAAAATGATATTTATTATTAATCTTGACGTGTATTATAAGATATGTGAACCCAATTCTATCCAAAATTTTGCACAGTTAGCTATAAAAATGCATTTTATGACCGACATTCATACCATAGCTTTATTCCACTGTCTAAAGAAATAATTGTAAGCAATTCCTATAAGCCAGAGTTGAATATGTATGTATAAACATCTGTACTAAAATCGTCTTCACAACAACTTACAGAATTCATGACAAAATTTGAATAGTCTTTTTACAAGGGCATAGTACATAAACACTTCAAATATTTATACTACAACAATTTCCATATGTCGCTTAGAATAGAATATATTGAAAGTGCTGTTGCATGAAGTTCACCTGTACCAGCATAAAATAATGTACCTGCTGCAGGCTGCATCTACTTACGTCGTATACGAATAATATTATTACCAACATTAAGGCAGTTTCTGGACGGGTCTTAACAAAGTTGTAGCAAGGGGGTAGGGGCAAAAACAAAATAAAAAAAAAGGGGTCGATGAAATCAACAAGCAGATCAGAGCCGTTCGCGCAGTGCACGTTCGCCGATGAGCGGAGACCTCAATGTGAACCTGCAACAGGCAGCAGGCAGCAGACCACAACAAATGCCACGACAACAGGTACTTGCAGTCGCCTCTAGGCTATGGATGCGAGAACGAACCAATAATCCACGCACAGAACACAATGCTGCGGCTGCTGCTGCGGTCGCGTTCAACGTTTCTATGGAACCTAAACAACAACATCGTGCCTCGAATTTGACTCCAAGTCAGGGCAGAGTCTGTGTCTTAGCTGGATTCTGAGTCTGAGTTGGGGTCTGAGTCTGGTCAGTGGCTCCAAGGGCGCATGGGCAATTCTCGCGAAATGGAATTATAAAAGAATGCCTCGACCCGGGCGCGTTTTAACGAGTTGAACAAAATCGAAAACTGTGTAGGAGAGCCCCTCAACAGCAATGAGATGAAAATAAATAAAAATAATAAATAAATGTTGAAGCTGAAAAAGTTGAAAGAAGCAAGAACAAAAGCAACTCAAAGCAACAATGAGCGTGAGGGTGATGTCAGAGACGAAAAAGGGGAAACGGGGAAGGGGGTAAGGGGCATCCACAATGAGCCCGCGAATGAATGCGTAGACGAGATGCGGCTGCTGCTGCGGCTGGGGCTGCTGAAGTGGGTGCCCCTAGAGCCCAAAAGAAAAATTAACCGAAATGCGAGCGAGTGGCGACCGCAAACCAGCAGCAACAAGTGTATAAGTGGCATGGCCAGAGACAGAGAAACAAACCAAGAGCCGAGACGGAGAACCGCGAACCGAGAACCGAGAGTCAGACGCGATCATCGATCGCGGCAATCGTAGAATGAAGTGGAAGTGTGAGTCCCGGCATTGGTGGGGGGAAACGTGTTCGCAATCGATAGAACAGATGAAAAACCGACGACCAAAAACTCAAGGAGGTACAGGAGAAAAAGGTGTAGGGAAGGGGAAAAGAGGAAAGCGGGAACTCAAGCAAGTGCGATCGATGGATCGATGGGCTGTTGTTGGGTTGAGGCTTTATGGTGGCAATTGTATTTGGCCAGCGGTCGTATGGCGGCTCAATTGTTGTTGTTGTTGTTGTCCGAAATGTTGCCTGCCCGTACTTTTATGCAACTCATTGTTGGGGCAAGTGGGGAGAGAGCACAGAGACAGAGAGGGTAAGACATGATCATCTTCAACACCTTGGACAGGTTACAAAACAAAAGTGGCAACATTATTGAGCATACTGCTCGCTCTCAGCATCTTACCTTAACTTCTGGTCGCCTCCTCTCTTCTCTGTTATCGGTCAACTGTTGTTGGATATGCGTACGTGGTTCAGGCTTCTTGCTGCAGATTACGTAGAAGCTCTCATCCTCATCTTTTCCTCAAGACTGTGGCATTGGCTCCGGTTCGGTAGTTAGTGCTTGATGTATGTAATTCGTGTTGCGCCCGCATACAGCTACCTGCGGCAGTACGTGGTCCAAGTGGCTATACCATTCCATAGCATACACCATACCAAAACATTCTATGGCATGGCCATCTCATACCATCTCGTAGTATCGAGTATTTCATAATGCAATGCAATCTTTATGGGTTCATCGCAAAAGGTGATCGAAAAGAAGTCAGCTAAATGCAACCTGTTGGACTAGGTTATCCAGAGAAACCAACAGCATTGTGAGAATGCCTTTAAGCTGGCATTTTCAGAAATCTTAATAATCTTATTTGCCACAGACAGCGAGAGAGCAAAAAAGAGAATTAGTAAAGAATCTCTTAACAAGCTTAAATCTTCTGGAGTTCAACAAATAATAATATTCATATTACAGCAAAACTGTAAAGATATCAGGCTGCTCAATCATTTAGAGTTTCCACACCTCTTAAGTGTTGAATGTTCAAAATACTGAGCTTATTTAAGTTCGATTTCGGTTTTAAAATCGCTGAGGTAAAGTTACGAACGAAATCAATTCTAAATAATCTCATCACATGAAAGATATCCAAAAGTCTACATTAAATAATACCAATTCCCAGATATTCACTGTATCTTAACCATTTTTTTGAATGCGGTTGACTGACAAATCTCTGCATTACATACATATATGTGTCATGAAATCCTTGATCAGGTGAACTCAACTTCCCGTTAATTTTGACATCGGTGCTTTAACTGCTCTTAATAGAATCTTTTAGCGCTGCATAAAGAATCCAACATCTCTTAACCTTCGGCTTATCTGCATCCTCGTACGGGAATAACCTTGCCTTACCGAGAACTATAACCTGAGCGAAGTTGGCCATAAGGAAGAAATTAAAATTGTTGTTGCTGCTTGGTATTTTAATGATAATTTCCTCATCACGAATTTATGGCATTTTAATTAAAAGTGCCTAAAAAAAGATATGATTTTATTTCTTTTGTTATGTGCTGAGTCCAAAAATACAAGTTTAAGCCACGTAAATTATTTAAGTTAATGCCTTTTGGGTCGATGCTGCTTCCTGTTAGCGCATGAACTTTCGGCAATCCCAGGCACACTGTGAATAGCATAATCCTGACCAAAAGCCGTCAAAGTCCACTATCCACAGTTCGCCCAGTCCCCAGTCGCACATAAACGTCAATTTGGCCAATTATGGAACGCACCAAAAACTGGAACCACTGCTCAAGACAAGTGCATTGGACTTTCGATTTCTCGTTCTGTGCGCCATTGCCATTGCCAGTTTGCCTTTGCCACTTGTTTTGGGCTTGATTAATGCGCTCGCTCCCGCTGCTTTAGCTTTAGCTCCAGCCACATCTCCAGCTCAAGATACAGCTACAGCTTGAGCTTCAGCTCGTGCCCAGCCCATCCCAGTCTGGGCTATTAATTCTATAGCTTTTTTTTCCAATACCCTTGCAGAGGGTACTTAAATTTTTAACGGCAACTTACGGAACAGATATTTTAGATTGGCCAAAGGCATATATCGTTTTAATGCAAGTCAGTGCACCATCAAAGTCATCTTCACAAAACCGTGTATTTATAGAAATATTATATCATGCGAATAAGAACTGCTTGTTAAAAATGAGTGTCTGTATGAAAACCTTGGCAGTCACGTTGGCTGTTAATTTCCTAATACTTATCTACAATATCGCACTGATATTTAGCATTCCAACACCTTGCTTTAATAAAAAACATTTGGCAGTCATTAAATTTAAATGTAGGCAGTTATGGGTAAGGGTATGTTATCCTCGGTGTGCTTAAGAAAGCTACTCATTCTTCCTTTTTTTTTTTTCTTTATTGTGGCTCTTGTTGCTGGCTGCTGCTGGCCATAAAAGGCAACGTTTGTCGCCCCGACGACGATGGCTTAACAGGTTGCTGTTAATGAACGCCCGCGCAGAATATGCTCGGGTGGACTTCGAGGAGCTTGAGGTGGCGGGGCAGCGGGTACGAGCAGGGGCAAGGGCAGGGCATGTTGCTGCCGCAGGAAGTGCTCGTCGGCGGTGCCAACGCAAATGGTTAGCAATTACTTTATGCGTTCGCATTGCCAACTGATTACAAGTCCCTTTTGGGCAGCACCGCACCTCAGAGCCGAACCAACGTGTGCGGTAAAATGCACGAATGCGTTCAATATAATGAAATTCATTTGTTCAATCCGCCTGTTGTCCCCCCTTTTGTCCACCCATCAAGGGCCTGAAACTTAGTCCTAGTCGGAGTCTGGGCTCGGCTTGAGGTGCGTGGCAGACCTGTCCAACAGTCTCAAGCGTGCCGCGTCGGCTAACCTTGAATTTTTTACAGTCAAGTTGAAACGAGAATTGTAGCGCTTGGTTTTTCGTTTATTGTTGTTGTCGGTTGTTGGTTGACTCCTCCGCTGCTTGTCACTACGGCGAAATAAAACTTGTTACACCGCAAAAATATATATGTGTATAAAAGAGAAGCAAACAAACAAAAAAAAAGATAAATAAATACACAGAAAATGTGTCTACAGTTGGCGCTCGAGACGCCCTCACCCTCTACTTGGACCCCACTTGACTTGATCTTGATTCACGCCTGGCTGATTCATAGGCGCAGCCCAAAAAACATATATTTATTCATACATATATACATTAGTATTTTTTTCGCCAGAGCTCGTTGATTAAACGTTACGTTGCGACCGGGCGGACAGACGGACACTCGAAGTTCGCTGTTGATATTATTAATAAACATAAATTTCAGTTTAAACAGTTGTTAAATAATCGTTTTTAGTGCGATCATTGACAGTCTCAAGCGGGAAGTCTCAAATGTGCAGGGACTGGATGATCAGAGCGTGCGATCGGTCCATTTCAAGGATATGGAAAGGGACGTACCCAAAGGGCATCCAATAAATCTTAGGGTCAAGTGTCATAGAAAGAGGAGTAATGAACTTCATATAATGCAGACCGCGCACGAAGCTTGCAGCAATAATGCATCCACAAATATAACATTGTTTAGAGAGAGGGAAGACAAGTAAGACAGACGCGTATTAAAAATTCAAGGATGCCGAGCAAATAATTTTATAAAAATTGTGTTCTAATAAAATATGAGATAATTCTGCCAGTAAAAGTGTCTTATTCGTCATGTGACAGGAATAAGAAATATATAAATATGATGATACACCCTTGCAATTAATCAGCATTCACACTATGCACACCATATATGATTTTTTGAGATCCTCATTTGGGAAAATCTTTGAAAATAAAAAGAGGTTCATAAATAAGTTTGGTATGCATTTGTTAAAAAGAACAAGCAGTGCTGACAGATACCAATCAACACCAAGAAGTACCCAGTTATAGTCATATCCTGCTGTGGTTCTTATTTCTCAGCTTGTGTTTAGAAGGCATAAATCAAACTTCAAACAATGCGCCCAAATGGCGACTGCCAAACGGAGACCGACTTTCACCCATAAATGGTGCGAGCTGGCCATAAACTTGGCGCAGCTTGTTGACGCAATGCCTCTTAATGATAACATTAAAATTGTGTTAAGAAATTAGCTAAGTGCAACAGCACCAGCAGCAGAAACAACAGCAATATCAGCAGCAGAAGCAGCAGGAACAAGATGAGCAACTATGAGTCGTAAATCATGTGAAACAGCAAGTTGTTGTGCAGCTTGGAACTTGGACAAGGAGTACAACAACAGCAGCAACACCAACAGCAGAGCTAGCAGTGACAACCAGCAGCATTTTCACATTACGCGATAGCGAAATGTGCACGTCAATTAAGATACGCCAAGGTATGCCAGACAGGTGAATCAGCAGGTGGGTAAGAGGCGGGCAGCAGCCGAGAGGGAAAAGCAGAAGCAGTGGATGCAGTGGCTTGGCCACTTTTGTCAACTGACTTTAACAGTTTCTACGCCTGTCAGCTCGTAAATCTCAAAAGAGCTCACTCTCGCTCTCTCCCTCTCTTTCTCTCGTTCTTTCCCACTTGCCGCTTTCAAGCCTACTATAGATCTCTCATTTTAATGATGTCACTTGGAGATGAGAAATGGTGAGCTGGACAACGCCCAACTGGTAGCGTAATTCGCCATTCGTTTATTAAAAGTCAATAAATTAATAAATTATCGCATTAAAATAAATTGCATCTAAATGTTCTAAGTTGCACATTAATTAAGCAGATTGCTTGATTTATTGGCGTATCAAGTGTCGCCACCGCCACCTTTGTCCACTAGCCACTGGCCACCACAATCCAGTGGACACACCAGACAGCAGCCAGTCTCAGTCACAGTTGCAGCCTGGGCCTTATGCACTACGAGTATAGCAGATTTTATCATCAAAGTTGCAAAAGTTGCTGCGCTTGCTGCCTTTCATATTGCCACAGTAACAAGTTGAACGTCTTGTTCATCAACCGCTGAAGATTCCACCCATGGCTGCCGCCACCTCCATCTGCCCCTTGTCACCCTTGTCGCTTGCCAGAGCACATTTTATGTGTCCATTTACGTAGCTCAAATTGTAGGCATTCTAGGCAAAGGCAGCAGCAGCACCCAACAACAACATCAACATCATCAGCAGCAGCCAACAACAACATATCTGCTGTTCATTCCCGTTCTCATTCCCATCGTCATCATTCCCATCTTCATCGTTGCCTTCGTTTGCACTTTGTTGTCATCCGCTGACTTCTTGTGCGTGCCAATTTTCTCCTTATTAATAAAGATAAATAACTTAATGATTATTACGTTTAAAGTGTTTAATTTGCAGACGTTTAGGCGCTATTCGCGATTCCTTATTGCTCTTGTGGCTGCTGCTGCCTTCTGTTGCAGTTGTCTGGTTGACTGTTTATTAAAATGAAGTTATTAGCTGTTGCCATCTATGTTAAACAAGTGCTTCATCATGTTTTATTGTTGTAGAATCTGTGCTGTTACTTTTTAAAATAATTCCTGGCTTCATTTTCATTCTCAGTTTTGCTGTAATTACTTTGCATTATTTTCTACAAAATATAGTATTTATACCAATTGTTAGGCACTCTATCAGAATCTTAACTTTTTTCCTTCAAGTATTTATAAATATAATTATTCTTAATAATTGTATTGATGACCTTAACATTGTTGATCCAAACATTTAAGAAAATTTGTGCTTTGGATCACTTATTTTC
Organism: Drosophila paracracens; assembly: GCA_035044025.1. Lineage (NCBI taxonomy): Eukaryota > Metazoa > Arthropoda > Insecta > Diptera > Drosophilidae > Drosophila > Drosophila paracracens. Next base: position 3,445,019 of record JAWNMN010000835.1, on the reverse strand, counting down.
CAAGACCGATACGTTAAGGGTTCATTGGGGTTTTTAAGTCCTTACATTAATATAATGTGTCTATTTTTCCCATCAATATTTCTTCTGTTTTGATTTGGTACCCTTGCCCGAAAAAGCCCCCTTTGAGCGATATGTTCTGTTGTAGGGCCACTTTCGGGATGTGAAATGGCCATGTTAACAAGTGTAGCTGGTAGTCAGAGTACCTGTTTAACCAGACGGCAACAACATCAGCGACAACGCTGACGACAACAACAACAACGATGACGACGGCCCACAGTCAACAACGGAGCTGGGGTAAATATGGCACACGCTGCCATGTGTAATTGTAATTTCACTGGGCCAGACATGGGCATCGGCACTGGGATTGTGACTATGCTATCTCACTCTGTCTATCTTTCTATCTCGCCTTCGCAATCTCTCTCTCGCTCTCACTCGTACTTTTTCTCTTTGTCTCAGTCACTTTCTGTCTTTTTGCCAAAGGTGTCAACGCGCATGCGCGCACGAATTGTCAGCACATTAATTTCATTTGCATTTCCGCTCGGCGCTGGTTTCGCATTACAACTCGAACTTAAAAAGCTGGAAAAACTAGTGCGATTTGCCACAGATAACAACAACAAGAACAGCGCTTGCAAGTGTTGCCCACTTGGCCGAAGCGTCGGCTCGTGCCTCGTCTCTCTCTGTGTGTGTGTGTATGTGTGTCTGTGTCTAATGTGGCTCTGGCAGTTGGCCTGGCCCACTCCTGGCCTGTTGCCAACTGCACAACATGAATCACACACGCACAACGCAGCGAGGAGGCATTTTTTTGATTATTTACATAGTTTTGCTATTACTACAAATTTTTATTTGCAGCGCACATTCGTTGCTGTTGTTGCATTTGGCCATCGTCAGCTGTCGTCGTTGTTGTGGTCGATGTTTGTTGTTTTTTTGGGCCCCACTGTTTAATTGTGGCTTTAAGTGGTAATAAACAAGCCTGGTGCAAGAATATTAATAGCCCATGTTATTGATGGCAATTGCTCGTTGAATTTGGCGTAATTAAGTCGTTGTCATCTGTATGTGCTTGTGATTGTGTGTGTGTGAGTGTGTGTGTACTTGTGTTTGTTGGTAATTTATACATTGCCATCTCTCGTCCACAGATTTCTTGTAAGTTCTTCATTTTCTGTGCTAGTTAGCTAAAAATAGTAAGCAACCATTAAGAGCACATAACTTGACTTAGATTTCCATATACTAAATGAACAATCCATAAAATTTTTAACTGCAAATGTTATTTTTTGCTGCAACACCAATTTTAGGGACTAGTGGCGAAAGATCTTCTCGGCAATCAAAATACTCATAAATAAAGGGAAACTTCCGTTAGAGTTGCGCTGGGATATAATTTAGCCCAGTTGCTGCTGCTGCTATTGTCGACCCTGTAGGAAAACAATTTTCTCCCACATTTAGTTGACTGACATTTGATGGCTTTCGTGATGCGCCACGTTGCCTGCTGCCTGCTGCCTGACGCGCTAAACATCAAACGGAAAACGTCAAACGCCCAATGGCCAACAAGTTGAAAGTTTCTCCACCAATATGGAGACAGCATAGATCTTAAGCCTAGCCCCCTCTGAGTCTCTCTCTCTCTCTGTCTTGTAATCGCGCTCTCTCTCTCTCTCTTTGTCTCTGTTGCGCTTTCTGTGAAATCTATGGGTGTTATCAGGTTGGCCAAATGCAGCCGTGGCTTACAAATTAGCGCGCTGCCAACTGCAACTGTCGACTGTTGGCCCAAAAGGCAGCTCCAAGTCAAATGACACTAACAACAACAATAAACTACTGTTGACATTTGTTGTTGTTGCTGTTTGCTATGTTACTGTTGTTATTATTGTTGCTTTTGTTGGAGAGTGCAAACTCCTACAACAAAAAAAAGCAAAATAACAAAAACCATATATACACAATGGAACACTTGCGTCTTGGCCATGGACTCCTCTGGCGCTGCGTGGGGGTGAGATGTGTGGCTATGCGCCTGGATCTGTTTGCCTGTCTCACTACTGTGTGAGCGTGTGTGTGTGTGTGTGAGTTTGAGTGCGAGTGAGTGTATGTGCATGTGTGGTGTGTGTTGTGTGTGTACTTTATGGCCACGCATGAGGCAGCAGCCAGTCCCCGTCCCAGGCCAAGTACGAATCCACTGCGGTCCACTCCAGTCCAGTCCAGGCGAGTTTCCATAACTCGACGGTGACTCTCGTGTCCATGTCAGCATCGTATGTATTCATTTCCAAAGGGAATAACTTATGTACGCTCTGGGCACAATAAATTCTTGCGCTGAAAATGTCAATTAGGCGCAGATTTTGTTGTTGTTTTTCCTGTTTTTTTATTTTTGTTTTTTGTGTTTTGCGGTAGAGCGTGAAAAATCTAATTGGCTGGCATTTGTTTTCGGCGAATCAAATTGAATTGTATCAGCTCTGCCGCTGGCCTTAGTTGCAACGCAAACCAGAAGTCACCCAACTTAGTATTTGAATTTACACTTGCCGGAGTCGAACTGGCGTCGGTAGCTGCCACTTAGCTGTGAAATGATGACATAAAAGAACATATGCGCTGACACATCAATGCGTGGACACACCAAATGGACCAATGGACACTGCGATTCACCCCTTCTCTCTCTCTCTCTCTTTCACTCTCTCTCCATCTCTGTCGCTGTGTCTGTCTCTCTGGACTAATAGGCACGAGCGTAACCAGGCAAGGACCGCAGGCAGTCTACAGTTGTGTTTGGTTATTGACAGCTCTTAACTAGCGATGGGCATGAACATTACTTGAGTATGAAGAACAACTCAAGCTGTATTGAAAAGCTGTGTTAAACAACAATAGCATATATATATATATATATATATCGTATATATGAAATTAAAGATAAATAAAGAGCAAATATTAGATATCTAATATAGCAGCCATTTTTTTAAGCAATGAACTGAAAATAGTTAAGTATTTTTTGCCGATACTATATTCTTTGTTATAAGTTAGGCAAGGCAATTCTATTTGATATACATATATTTTATCTGGCTGTTAGCTATCCGATAAATCACGACACGCGCCCCTCTCTAGCTAGCACGCACATGGAAGGTGGATGTGGCTGACTGGTGGCCAAGTGCCAGGGCAAGTGTACAATGGCCAAGTGCGTCTCTTGAGTTGGTCGAGTCGGGCGCAAAAATCGCAAAAAATCAAAAATAATTGCCAACACCGGGCGACGGCTTGAGAGATGCGTATGGTGTGATTATATTGAATTTTTGATACGCGCTGGCCAAAAGGGCTCGGAACGGTGGCAACAACGACGACGACGACGTTGTGGCGACATTGACAGGTCAATATTGATGGAAACAAGATTTATATGACAACGGCGGCTATATTTTCAAATTTAATGAGCAGGAAGAGGCCAAGTGCTTACAAGTGGACAGTGGGACAGTGAATGGTGCTCGCTCGGTCGTCGATTGTCAGTCGTTGGGAGAAGTGTCGAGTAACTCGCTTAAATGATGTGCTAATAAGGCGCACATAACTGTGTAAAATATGATGGCGATTTCATCTCGTCCTCCTCTCATCGTGCAACGGGTCCTCTTCCTACACCAAACTCATAGCATTCGTCATATTGTTGTTGACCACAGGGATTTAGCGCACCGCATATTTGGCCAGAGTGTGGAAATTGTGGCAAATATGACGTGAATTTTTGCTTAATGAGCAGGTGGTTAATGAATTTCTTAACCGAAAGGGGAGGGAAGCTGTGGACTTGAAAAAGTAGGTTAGCGGTGAATGGGCAGATCCTTAAATTAATTTATAAAGAGAAATGGTTTTTTGGTATTATGACAAAATGCATCGAGCAGCCGCTTTTAATTGGGTATAATTCGATGGTATGAATACATGAGTGGTGAATAATTTAATTTGTAAAATCCAGAGGAACATCTGCTGGTAGATGATGCACAGGAGGTGGACGAGGGTGGGCTTCATTACAAAAACCAGTTGTTAACGAGCACGCGAAACGGTTGCAAAAAAAATTTAGGGAAACTGAATAAGAAGAAACGACTAAAGCGGAAATTCAAGAAAATAAGAAATTTGTATCATGTGAGCAAAAATTGTCGTTGGAGTTTCGTAGTCGATTCTATTATAGCATAATAAGAGGGGTGGATCCAGTGAATGATCTACAAAAAAGTCGGTTTAAGCAAAAACCACATATTAAATACTTTTAAAGATGTAATAAAATCTCAGCCTCTTTAAAACGTGTAATAAAATAAAATTAAAGAAATGTGTCATACTAAAGCCAACGTAAAAACACTAACCATACCAATAATTTTAATAAGCTGGTAACGCTGAGCGGTGCACACTTGTATACCTCAAGCTCTCATGGCAATATTTACCTCGCCACCCCCTCCCAACAAATGCCAATCCCAGCGATCTTCAACTTTCTCAATGGTCATCACTTGAGCAAGGCAACAACATTTTTGCGCACATCCTTGACCTCTGTCGCTCGTCTCATTGCGCCATCAAGACAACAGAGACAACAGAAATAACAAACGCCCAGACAAGACACCTACAAGCAGCAATCTACACCCACAAGCCTCCAGTTGAGCTGTCCGAGCCATCAACATTCCTTGGGCTCTCTCAGTCAGAGGTGCATTATCGCCGCTCGTCATCGGCAACAGCAGCAGCGAGTGAGCGAACGAGGAAGGAAGCGGCGAGTTGAAGGGTGGGGGAGGGAGATGCGTGTACCGCCCGTCGTCACTTGTCTGATATATCACCTGTGCCGCGACCGGCAACAACAAGTTGCAACAACATGGCATAATGCCCGGCAACAACATGAAGACAATCGCCTCTCTATATGCGTGCCAAATTGGAACAATGCGACCGCACCTCCAGACTATTGTCAACATTCAGACTCCAGACAGAGACAGAGACTGAGTCTTGGAACTTCGAACCTTGTGGCGTCTCTCTGAATCTGGGCGAATCAAATGCATTAATCCAATTTACGCATGCCACAACGCCAGCATCTTCTACATCGTCCACTTGCTCCAGAATTCTTAGTGTGTTGCCCCCGCCAAAGCTGTCAAGGGAAACGTAATGCGTACTGGGCGATGTTCAGACTCCTTCTTCCTGGCTTGGCCACAGGGCACCCAGATGCCGATTCGAGTCTCGGTGCCAAAAAAAAGATTTCTGTGTAAATTTGCAGATTTTTCAAAAGTTGGCAGCACAATTTAAGAGCAACGCAATCAGCGTTAAGCAATCTGCGGCTTCAGCTTTTCACTTAGCCCCCACAACTGAGGCAACCGAGGAGGAGCAGCCTCTCTGCGAGTGAGGAGAGACTCAAGTGCAGTTCGTTGACAATTTTATTTATTTACAGTTGGCAACTGTCTATATAAATTGAGTTGCCCAGGCACAGCACAGCACCTCAGTTCTCAACACACGCGGTTCTCTTTTCAGACTTCTCTTCTCTTTGCCAGACAATGTCAACATAGTTGCAATTAATTTGTAACCGATTATCATCTTCAGGTGCCAAATAAACTTCTCATACACCGAATGCGAACTGTGGCAGAAACGTGTTGAGTGTCCTCGGTATCGGTACGAGTATTTTGCATTCAGCATTCTACTTGCAACTCGCATCTCTCGCCTGCTTTATGTGCAACATGGCCTCATAAACAAGATCAGGCCAGTTACAAACGTGCGATACTCAAATTCTCTTTACTCTGTTTTTTTTTTTCTCATTTCGTTTATTGTTTTTTTGTTTTGTTTGTTGTTCGCCTAGAACACTGGTGCGAGGCTGGTGTGTGACAGGTTGCCAACACTTGACGGATTTAATTATTTCGATATTTGCCTCTTGCTGCACCGTGTTGCGTGTTTCGCTGCCAGCATTCCACATGCATCATGTCCGATCGTAATGAGAAAATATGGCATTTGTGTGACAATAAAGTGTGCTTCGCACTTATGTTACTCAGATCTACATACAAGCTGAGAGTTGCAACCACAGCCCACCTCTCTATCCACAAATCCACATGCCACATTTACACATGGTGCGCGCCACAATCTCTCCAAGCATTTTGCATGCGCCTAAATTATGTTGACAACTGTCCGTAGCGTCTCATTGCAATGGCTGCTACTCACTCATTATGCCAGCAACATGGACTCGCACTCGTATCATATCGCTCCAGCTCCCGCATCCGCTCCCCCTCGCTGTCGCTGCAGCCGCATGCAACATGCAACGTTCAGCCGGTCGTCGGTCTAATGCCTGCACCATTTATTAAATGTCTCCACGGTGCGACAATAACTTTATCAGGCAAAAAACGAGAAGAAGCTGCTACAGCAGCCACCAGACACCCAACCACCTAACTAACTGACCATTGGCCACGAGCCACAGGTACAAGAGACTCGCAGACCACTTTGCATGTCTGTAACTGAGACCCAGTTCTGTACTTGCTCCGCTCTGCCAAGTGCAGATGCTTAACCCATTGATGATCAACAATTTGAGTCCAAGCAAGCGACTCCAAGGCCAAGCGAAGAATTATGCTGTGGCAGTTATGTTGCGTAGAAAGGAATTTTATTTAATTTGTAACAAAACCAAGAAATAATTTTAGCAAATGCATATAAATTGTAATTATTATTACAAAGATATGTAGCTAAGAATTAGGTTTAAATTTTCATTAAAGTGATTGCAAAATAAACGATGGACTTGCGACTTACAATGGGTTAAATGTTAGTCAGGTGTAGTGTTACCATTGATTGCGTTATAGTGTCCGGCAGCATCCACATTTACCAACTCATTAAAAGCCGGCTGCACCCACCACGCTGAACTCTAGACTACTTCAGCTCAGCTCAGTTCAGTTCAGTTCAGTTTACTTTACTCCCATTGCGTGTGCATTGCCCCCATTTGAGATCCACAATTGGCATGTGAGGGAGTCATAAAGAGAGCGAAAAACAGCAAGCGGCCATTTTGTGTGCAGGCCTTGTAAATTTAGATTTTACACAAATTAGCCGGAGTTGAGCTGATCATTGTATAAATTCTAAACGAGTTCAAGCGAGATGTTGGCAAACCTGTTGGTTCAACGAATTTAAAACAATATTGAAAATTGTCAATGGCGCTTGCATACGAAATATCATCAAATAATCATATCAACATTTTGGGTGCTGCCTGAATTCATTTTCGGGGCGCCTAATGACAATTTCGTGTTTCTTTCAGAGACGTCTCAACAAAATGCCAGCATGCAAATTGTGTGTGTGTTTTTTGGGGGCTCATAAAATAAATAAGAGCCAGCTACGTCGCTTCGGCTCAAAATGCCGTAAATTCTAAGAGTTTATTTATATTTTTATTTATATTTTCAATTTTTGTTCTCTCATTTTTCGAGGGTCAATATTTGCGTTAAGTTGGCATTTAATGAACACGCGCTTGAGACGCGATTCAAGCGTCCTGCGCACACTTAAGCATTTGACAAAATCATTTTAAAATACGCTTTTATTCGACAACAAAGTCGCGGCGAGTCGTTGCCAAGTCGACGCATTTTTAGGCTCATAAAAAGTAGCTATAAACATGTCAAACGCCGAAAACGACTATCGTTGTGTGGACTCTCATTATTAATTAGTTGCCTCGAAATCGAGTCTTTAGAATCTCTAAAGCTCCACACTTGTCGCCATCGCGTAGCAACAAAGATACACATGATGTGGATCGAAGCCACTGGCCAGACCGCCCTTTAGCCATAGCCAACGAATCAGGTGTTGGGTGTTTCCACAATGGAGTCTCGGTCTAGATTGTTGTCACATGTTGTTTCATGGCCAAAAGCAGGTTCAACACTTGTGCTGCTTAAATGGCGTCTAATTTGACTAAGTTATTCAGCAGCAGCCGCCGATCAACTTGTTTTCCCAATCAGTTTTGTCGTTGGTTTGTCATAAAATTTGTATAATTTTTACGGTTTCATAAAGTGACAGTCATGTGTGTTTAGTTGGACTTTACATTGAAGACTTTGGCGGTTTGGTTTGTTCGCTCGCATTTGTATTTTAATTTTCCATTTAATATTTCTGTCTCATCGTTTGATCTCTGTGGATTGTTTTTTAATGAAGCTCCGCGGCGAATGTGTAACGCAATTTGATGATTTTTATGGGATATAGCTTACAGGCGGCGTAATTATCAGATAGTTTCGTGTATTGATCTAGATATTGAGCTTGTCACGGGCACCCGCTGTAAAGATCTTGTTTGTAGCTGCCGGGAAAGATAGGTTGATCAGCAATTTAGATTTGGTGTGGAAAATTAATTTTAATATTAAGGCAACCGAGGAAAAATTGTTATCGATTTAAGTTGGCAATAAAATGTATCTTGTTAATATATATCAAGTTTTCTTGTTTTTTAATGGGATATCTTTCTTTTAAAGAGTATCAAATTACTTTCATGTTACATAACATAGATAAAGACAAGCGTTTACAATCATCTGAGATTATATTTAGATATGGCGGTGAACATTAGTTGCAGTGTTTTGATAATTGAAGGAGATATGAAATACAATATAACCTTGTGGCTTCCGGTCTAATATTACTTAAAAAATTATTTATAAATTCTTAAAATAAATGCAAAGTATAGTGAATATTAAAAACTTTATTCACTTCAGCTTATACATAAAATGGTATGGTAGATATTGCCTCGTTTATTGTCGACATTTTAGTGTGTCACAAGTTTTCCGGCTTGAGTCTAAATCAATTTGGTTTGCTTAAGCCAAAAATCCATACTGACATCCGAATTCAAAACAAACTTCTACATCAATTTTCTTGCCTCCTTCCCTCAGCAAATGTCTAAGCCTGTCAGAGCTTCCTGCTGTTTCCACTCTGCAAAATGCTCTTTCTCTCTGCCACGTACTCCCAACTCCCAACTCCGCCCGCCCTCCGGTCACCAATTTAATTGAAACGCCCACGTCATAAACTCTGAGGCCGTTTTACCTGCCGTTTTTCCCCATTGCGTGTTCGACTGTTTGCCATTTGCACCCACGCCCAATGCCAGCTCCCAAATCCAGCGGCAGCTTCATCTCTTCACTGGAGAGAGAGAGGGATAGAGAGCAACAAAAAATTAAACATTGAAGCAACCGAAGCAAAGCGCAGTCAAACTTCGAGCGGGCACTAAATTTTTGGTAAAATTATTGTTATTACACAGCAATCGTTTATTATTAATTTTAATGTATGGCAGCAGACGTCAGACGGTGCATGCGCCAAACTGGGTGGGGGGTTGGAACGGGTCGGGTGGGTAGGGTCGGGTGGGAGCCACTCTTTGCATGTTGCGTGACATGGATAGACGACGGGCCAGCCCATTGGACGCGTGCAGTGCACAACTGTTAATGCAACCAACTAGGCAAAAATCCGTGGCGAACGCGAATGCGTCACGTGAGTCACAAAAAAAAAACACACACACCCACATATACACACACATAAAAAGGAAAGCGAGTCGTCCTGCTGCTGTTTTTATTTGTGTTGTTATTGTTATTGTGGTGTTGGGCAAAGGATGTGCCCGGATGGGCGCAGCCCATCGGTTTAGCTGGCAGGTAACCCAACAAAAGCCCACGTCGAGCACGCGTTCAATATGCTCGTAACGTAATCCCAACCCTCATCGATGCAATGTGCCAGCCAAACAGCCAACCAGCCAGCCAGCCGGCTGTTTCTGCCTTCGCCCTGGCCTAGGGCTGCAACTTTTTACGCCTAATTGAAACGACTCGGAGGCAAACTTTTCACCTTCTGACGCGCATACGGCTCGTGGCTCATTAATTATAATTTTCATGTCGAGTGGGCTGCCAACAGGTAGGCCAAAGGAACAAAGGTTAAGCAGAGTTTACACGTCCAATGACTATACGTGATATAAATTTGTTTTATTGAGCTTGCAACTGATGAAATTGTATTCCAAATTGTGATCAGTTGTTGCTTCATTTACGTTTTATTTGCAACCTATTACAAATCAAACATATTTGATGAACAGATAGTTGTATACAAATGTAGTTTTTAGTTTGAAGTTTATTTTTAAAGTAACCATATATTTTGGCTCAAAGAAATGTAATCTGATTCATATATTCATATCCACTGTTGTAATGGTTTTAACTTACCTTGGAAACCCAAACCTTCTGTCAATAAGTGGCACGTGTAAACGCAGCATAAAACACAAAGGGTTGGCCTCAACGGGGTGTGTTGTCAGTTCCATGTAAATTGTGACAGCCATAAAAAGCTGATCCAGCATAAAATGCATAAAAAAATGTGCTTGTAATTCGAAATGGTAATGAAAACTGAGAACAAAATACAAACTTAAACTATTTGTACTGTTTCTCGTTAAAATTGTTGTTCCGATGCAATTTTCAATGCACTCCACAGCTGACTCGGTGAGGGTCGAAGGTTCAGTTGGCCCGCTTCTCTGACTGTCTGACTGGCTGTCTGCCATCCTTCCCTTGCCGGTCTTTGATAGATGCGCAAAAGTACTTAATCATTGTGCGGGCTAAATTAATCAAGTGGCTTGTACTATGTAGTAGCTACATCTCCTGTTCTGTCTGACCTGGGTGGGAGGGCCTTTCTGTTTTTAATTTGTGCAGCTCATGGAATATTCAAACAGCATATGGCTTCCAGTGGACTGGGTTGCAATCCTTGAGGCTGCATAAAATTAGGCAAAACAAGTAGGAAATTAAAAAAGAAGAGAACTCAACTCCAACGAGTGTCATGTGGCTAGAGAGAATGCAGGGCTGTTCGGTGCGCTTTGAAGGACTTGGTTTGGTTTCTGGCTCCGTTTTCCGCTTTCCTTATGATTAATCGAGTTCATCTGTTAGATTGTTTACAATTTCTTTCATTTCATTCGAGCACTCACTTTAATATGCGTAAACTCATAAAAATTTCTCTTGGAGCGCCGCATAGTTTTAGTTGATTTCGTTATGGTTAATGGTTAAAGGTTAATAGCTAATGGCTAATGCGGGAGAGCAGCTTGGCCGAAACGGCAGCAGGTACATCCCAAATGGGGGAAAACCAGGCAGCAGCTGGGCATTAAAGCTGTAGAATTTTAAATCATGGCGACAATTTCCACAAATTCCTGGCAACTGCCAATACTATTTGGCCGGATCGGTAGGCAAATTGGCAGGAGTAGCATCCAGGCAGTAGGCCTGCCTGCGGCCAATTGTTCGCTTGCCGTTGGCATTTCAGCAATCTTAAGTACGCCTACAAGAACATGTAAATAGACTTTTGGTATCGAAACAGGAACATGGTATGCAATTTGCTCGTTTGACACTTGAAATATGTGGCAACAATACAACGAGTACGAGTACGAGTAAGAGGCGGCTCTCGGCCAGTGCTTTAGCAAATGCATTTTCTATATGCGAGTCTATACGCGACTTGCGAGCACTCGCAATGTTGTTTATAGGTAAATGTCAGACGACGACTACGTCGTCGCAGGCGGTGACAATGACAAGCTGAGAGTGAGTGAGAGAGATAGAGATAAAGAGAGAGAGAGAGAGACGTGAGACTGCCAACTTGCAACTTGCAACTGGTGACTTGGGACGTACCAATTGTAACGACAAGTGGCCAAGTAGCTGCCTCTGGAGTAGAGCTACTAAACAGAACTGAAACTGAGGCTGTACTCTGCTGAACTGGACTTGTTCAAATGCCCGACTGGCTGATCGTTGCCTGAACTTTGAACTCAAACAAAATATGCGGCCAACTTGTTTTGCGATGCCCGCCCCAAAGCAGCTGCAACGCCCCCAACTCAGCGCAGGCTCTGGCAGCGTCTATTTTACTCTCTCTCTCTCCTTTTAATGGATGGCATGATATTGTAACCAAGTTGGTTTGCTTTAATGTGAAATGTGTAATTAGATTAATTATCTATAAAAGTATTGTTTATTGAAGAGCGTCCTTGCAAGGATCTGTTAGCGTCGTTTATGATTATGCTTTCCTTAATTTTTGTTATATATACATAAATTTACACATTTTACGTAAATTTAAAAAAGTTTTGTTATTAGGAAGAACACATTTTAGCCATATCTATAATGTTGGAATGTATATTTTATTTCATCAATTTTAAAAATTTGAGTTGGAAGGGAGAGTAGGCCAAATTGAGAGCTTCTTGCTTCTAACCTGAACTCTATTGAACATTAAGTATCTAGATAATAAATATTTAAATTTTTCTTTCCAACTTAAAATTTGATTAATCATGCAATAATACTTTGTTATATTTGTACATTGTGAGGGTATTAGATCAACAACTAGGCAAAGTGCTGGCGAGTTTTGCAGTTGTTGTTAAGGTTGGTTCTGATATCAACGCTGAGTGAATTTGTATGTTCACAGTTTAAAAGAGCAGGCGCGAAAGTGAACACTGATCCGGGCACTGCTGTCCCGGTGGGTGCGGAGGGTGGTGGTCTGGCTAGTGCATGTTAGCCGGTTGGTTGCTGCTGCCGTTGCTGGTTGGCTTACAATAGCTCAAGAATACCGCTATCATTATTCTTAAACTTTGTGGCGTCGGCGGCGTCGGCGACTCCTTGGGCTTAGCCCGAGGCTGTAAGGCAGGCAGGCAGGCTGGAAGGCTGGAAGGCACCTCCTCTAGACTTAAGCCTCAGTTGATTCTCATTTTAATGAACCGCCGTTCTATTTTTCGCTGATCTTTCGCCACTAATAGGAACGTGTTCACGTCGTCGTCGTTGTTGTTATTGTGGTTGTTGTTATTGTTGCTGGTAGCTCCTTGGTAAGACAACGACAACAACAACAAAAACAACAACAACAAAAACAACAACATTAAGTGCAACAGGAACGACAGGGAGCAAGTTTAGCGCATGGCAGCAGCCACGGCTTAAATCTATGAGGACGCCTTACAAACTATGCTTAAGTGATTGTCAAGTTAGGCTTTTAATTTATCATCCATAGACAACAGCAAACAGCAAACAGCAACAGCAAAAGCAACAGCGACGACCATTCGGACTTGGGGGCTAAGTAGAGGTTATGCCTGGGTTAGGCTACCATTTTTTTTGTGTGTGTGTTATCCTCCTTGTGCTCTGGACTCTTGTGCCGGGCAAAGTGTTTCGCATTGCATAATCTCGCGCTTCCTTGACACGACTGCCGCTGCCCCCGCCTCATCCTCTTTGCTGCTACTATTTTAGCTGGTTCTGTTCGGATGTCGCTATTTTTTTTTCTTTAGACCCTGCTTGGGTGTTCGATCGTTCCACATTCCGGCATAATTGATTTTAAGCGCTGCCTCGCTAATAAATCGTAACTTTATCGCTGCTCGGCTTTTGGCAGTGGAACAGCTCTTTATGCCTGACGGGTCTCCTCCAGGTCGCCAGCTCCACTGGCACTTGCCCGTTTGCCATCGTTTTTTGGGGCGTCCTTGTTGATTGTCCAATAAGTAATGATAGCAAATGTTGTTGCCTGGCTGCGCAGAGCATTAGAAAAGCTTTTCACACAGTTTGGCCCTTGACCGCTGCCTGCCACTTGGCGGCCACGTATACATTATCCAAATGTTTTCCTGCACTTGACGATGTGGCTGCTGCTGCGGCTGCTGCAGTTTAACAAATTTCAGCTCGCTTATGGTCAAATGGCATTGCACTGGCTCCACTGGCAGACACAACGGCAGCTGCATGGCCGCCAATTATCCGTACAAGATGCAGCAACAGCCCCCGCAACCGAAGCCGACGATGCCGCTGCCGATGCCGATGCCGATCCCGAGATCCCAAGCTTTACAAGTTACTTTACCTTGCCGGTCCAGTCAACAACATCAGCTAAAGTGCTTCACTTGGTTGTTGTTTGTTTCTTGTTGTTGCCAGTTGTTGCTAGCTGCCTGTTCTTGTTGTTGTTGTTGTTGCTTTGTCGCCTCTTGGCTATCTGGCAGTACCCGAGCTTGTCCCAGGCTTCTTTTTATCCAATGCGTCCGCTATCGTCTGTTGTTGTCTGTTCTGTGCCCTGAGCTCTGCTGAGTTCCCCAGCTCTGCTCTACTGTTCGACAGTGTTCTGTTGTATTTTATCGCAAAAATACTACTTGAGTAGCTTTATGACCCATGTTGGCCAATAAAAAGCTGACAAAACAATATTCCTCTGTGCAAATTTGAACAGGGTTCTAGAAATGGGCCACCAAACGAGGTAAACCAAACTCTGAGCACAACGCAACACAAGACACAAACTCAAACAACATATACACAACTCATTTGCCTACATTTTTCCAGGAATTCAATTATATTGCGTTGCTTTTAAGGGTTTTTTCATCAGCTTCGGATTTTATGTATGCGAAAATTTAGCAAGTATTTTTAAAAATTAAGTGACTAATATTCAGATGTTGAAATAATCTTGTGTCAAGCACTTGGACAATAAATAAAGCACCCAAAAACTGTAAAACAATGGGCATGTGGGGCGGCGAAGAGCTAATAAATAAATAAGCAATAAATGCTTAAAAAATACAATACTCCCATAAGCTTTGTCAGTTTTGTCAAAGTTGAAGGTTTAATGCTTACTTAGATTAATTGCTGAATATATTAAGAGTTTCCATGGACAAAAATTGATATACACATATACATATACATATATGTAAAAGTTTCAGTATGAATTTAAAACGGGTATCGTTATCCATTCGCAAGTAATTCACACTCTTTCCGTGGTAGGATTAGTTGGATTTGGTGTTCGCTCCAGCGTTTGATAGTTTATTAATTTAATATGCACGCCTGCTGGAGCCAATAAAGTTGCTACATTTTGCGCTGAAATTCAGAGACTGAGCTACCTAAAAAGTTGTGGCATAGCGGGCGTGGCAGTTGCTGTTGCTGTGCCGGCTTAAATCAAATAAAAAAGGTTTATTTTTTCGGGTTTTCTGAGCTGAAAAGGCGCTGAGTTTTTAAGAACAGGAAATATAATTTAGCTGACGCGGCGTGTGGTAATTAAAAGGGCAAAGCAGGTACCCAATTGTAGGAGTGTCCAGTTCGGTAGCGATTAGTTTAGATTTCTCGATTTGGAACAGAAACAACAGCAACCACTGAAATCAAAAGACTTAGGCAACGAATTTGAAGGTAATCGACGTAGACAAAAAGTTCCCACATTGTTGCAAACATTGTCAATATTATCGGTAAAGACAATAAAATTAATATACAGAAGACGCCTGTCGACAACAACAATCACAAGAGTCGCATTGCCGGTTAAAGACCCAAATCTAAGACAATAAATAAAATAAATAAAAACAGCAAAGAAGAGTAGCGAAACATGAAAACCGCGTTGGCTTTGGCTGCTTGTTAACAAGTTCACCAACAGCAGCAGCAGCAGCACCAGCAGCAGCAGCAGCAGCAGGTAACAAAAAACTGCCAACAAAAACAACATCAAGGTATCATCTCTACACTTGGCCCAAAGATCAAACGCTGACATTTTAGCGGCAGCTTTTGATAATTTTTTCCTTGCGTTCTGCGTTTTGCCGAAACGCAACATTTTTCATATTGTTTATTTAAGTTGAAGCATTTTTTGTTTTTATTTCTTACTTCTTTTCATTTTGCGCAACTGGCGCTCGCCCCCGTTGGCGGCATCATTAAATTAAAACAAAATTTAAACAATTTCACTGAAAATTATACACAATGAAGAAGCTGATGCTGAGGGCAGCAATGAAGCTGAATGAAGCTCAGACAACCTGTCCAAAGACTGCAGACATGACCCAAAGCCTGTCAGTCAGTGTTCTGTTGGGAGACCAGTCCACTCGACTCCACAGTCAGTCAGTTAGTCAGTCGTATGTCCGTCTGGGACGAAGAAGACGACGCATTCGGCCTGGACAGGTTGATTACTGTTAAAATTATCACTGATTGTGATAAGCGATAACTGTGAGCACGTCAAGACCACGAAGACGACGAATTTTGATGATGATGATGCCGATGCTGATGCTGAATGCTGATGGGGCTACCCAAAGATGGTGTACGCCTGGCTGCCTGATGAGTTTCGGGACTGTTTGTGTTTGCACTCGCCTCTGGGCCAGGGCCTCCGAAATTTTGAGACCCATAACGAATTGTTACAAACCTAAATGGAGCGGCTCGTTAGTCCAACAAGTTAATGTGCATGAGCTGGGAGTCTGTGGGTCTTTTGTGATATGTTAATAAGCATTTGCCACTTGTATTGCTTTTGTATGTGTGCTTTGTAGGCTTACAAATTATACAAGCCATCTAACTTTTACCCAAGTGTCTGGTTTGGCGCAAGGCAACAAGTGTTTGCCAACACCTACAACACGAGAGAAAGTTTCGGCATGCATTAGATCCGATAATTTCCAATGTGTAACCCAGAAATGCATTTCCAGCTCTCAGCGTGGGAAATGCATTTCTTTGTATTGGATTTGCATTCAGTTGCTTGAAGTTGTTGAGCTTGCTTTTTGTTCTCACACTTTTTTGGCAAATCATTAAAAATGTGCTGGGAATTTGTGGAATTACTGAGGTACCTAAAATCTATAGAAACACGGCGGCTAATAAAGGCGTTTTTAAAGCCGTTAAAGCCCAAATCTTTTCTTATCAATTTACAAAGCGCTACAAAGTACCTACCAATGGATTTAATCTCTGGAAACAAAAGTTGAAACATAAAATTAAAATAACAAAACGTGTCAGGCAAACAAAATAATCAAATAAAAATAAAAAAAATATAAATGAAAAGGAAAAATACTATAACAGAAGAGCGCTCAACGGCAGCCACAATGAAAAGAAATAAAATGCTATCATAAAAATTCAAATAAAAAATTTAAATTATTGATTAAGATCGACGAAACAAAATATTAAAAACAACACAAAACTCGAATGAAGCGTCAAAATAAAGGCAACCGGGATGCGCTTGTGAACATAACTGACCAATGATTACTCTTTAGGATGTGTTTATAGGCTTGGAATATACTTATTATCTGCTCTCAATCCTTACTATTGAGTTTACCGGTTTTACTTACTTAACTTAGCTTAATTGGATTCAGATCGCAACAAAAAGCTGCAGCTCTCCACTTAAGCTGTTCAATTGGCTTTTATTCATAGCTTAAGTATTACAAAATGCTAATCACTATGAGATCCTTGATCTTGCCTTAACAAACTTGACGCTGCTGCAAGCCTCATGAAGAAGTCTCTATTGCCACACCGATATTTTTGTGAGAGCAGGGCAGCTATGTAAAAGAGCATATTATCTCGCTGAGGGAGTGACATTATTAATTTACTTAATTTATTTTAATTGCCAGTGCAGCTGTTAGATAAATGCCGCCATAGAGTGAATGAAAAGAGAGCCAGCCATTGAAAATATCTGGTCAATCCTCAAGCTGATTGAGCGATGCTTTACGATGACCATTGGCATTGAGTCGCTGAGCTTTTTGTTTGAAACTATTAAAAGATCCATAGCTGATTGTATTGGGTAGAGCCAGTCGCAGCTGAGAGTTTAATGAACGGCTTAATTTATCTGTATGCCCGGGGATTTGTAACATTGTGTTGAGACGCATTTCGATGCGGTTGAGCTTTGAGTGTATTAACTGCCCAGCGACAATGGCCAGCTGAAGACGTTGCAGTGAGTCACAACAAATCACACATTACGTATGCGCGCTGTTTTTTGGTTATTTTTTTTTTTAATTTAAACATTTGCTTCGTAGAAGTGATTAGTCAGTCAGTCAGGATGTATAGTTGAAAGTTGCCTCTTGCGCTATGTGGCACACAATGTAAAGTAAGTCTCTTTGGCCTGAGGCTACCCACGGCCCCCAAGTAGTTGGCTGTGTCTCGACGGGCAGCCCACTTGGGTCGCATTTGCATATGAGTTCATTTAGCAGTTTAAGAACTTGGCACAAATAAACTGCAAGCTCTACGTTTAAGCCACGAAACGTGTGCTAATTTACATGAGATCGCATCGGACCACATCCTCAAGCACATCCACATCGACATCTCTGTTTCACTGGGTGTGCTCCCAAAAACAAAATAAGGCAGCAAAATTAAATCAAAAGCGCGATACGCCAACGTCGACCAGCCGCCAGCCCACTCCACGATGATGAAGAGTCTATCGTCGCCTGGCAATCGCTATCGAGAATTCGCATACATATATATATATATATGACTTAGTCCTCATGCACTCAGAGAAAATTTGTAGACTATGAATTGTCCTTAAACCGTGAAATATTTTGGGGAATGGTAAATCTTGGCTTACAAGTTGAATAAAAAAATAAGAAGGATGAACTAATTTGTCTGTTATAAACATGGACAATTTAATAGCTAATGATAAATTAAAAATAACTCTAGAGTTGTTTATGATTTTAATAACATTATATTTAGTTATTTTATTTCAAACTTTAGTTCGCTATAGAGTTTTTGACAGAGTGTATATGGCAGGCGTTGCCCTGGCCTAGTCTGGCCTAAACTTACCTTAGTTGGCCTGGCCCAGGGCTGCCTTTTTGTCTGCCAAGTGGCAAGTGCAGATTGCCAACATTAGATGAAATATTTATATTGTCTATATGAATTGAGCTTGCGATGTGCCACTGCGGCGAGGCCAGCAAAAGTTCTCGCAGCAGGATGCCAGTCATATCGCACTGACTACATGAGGAGTCTCTGCAGTCGCTCTCCCTCTCTCCTTCTCCGTTGCCTCGCATCAGGTAGCGGTAGCGCACACAAGTGTCCAGCAACGACAGAGATATGAGCCCATTCTGCAGTCACGTTTTATTTAAATATATGCGCGTGCGGGCAGCTGCTCCCCGTTTGCCCCATTGCCAGTTGCAAACTGCCCCCTCAGCGCTGCCTGCTGCTGCAGTAGCTTCAGCCTATTGCCTAGGTCGCCTTTGGGGGGTGTCGATGAATATTACCATTCGAAGTCTTAGCTACTGTATGTCCGTTTGTGATATGAAAAAGTAGCTCAAATTTAGATGAGCTCAAGCGTACTGTACTTGCGGCTAATATAGCTCCAGTCCAATGGGTTTTTAGCTGCATGTATTCGATTAGCTGTCATCTGGGCCCTAAAGGCGAAAAGTCTGCTGAAATTATGGCGCAGGATCTTTAATTGCCCAGCGCTTTGAACAATTTCGTGTACCGTAAGTTTAAATTTCAATTACTCGAACATCACGCGCAATCAACAGTTCGCCCAGAGATCGTCGTCGCCTAACACCCTGGATGATAAATAGCCAGCTAAAGCAGCTCATTTCTCTATACAACATCTTCCTGGTACATCGCGTGCTGATGCATTAGCTACCCTAAAAAAAAGAGTATTACACTAAATTACAACTATGTTTATTTCAAGAAATGGCTAGGAAATATATGCGGTCTAATTCATATTAAAATAAATGATAATCAAAAGTATACCTATTTTCTGGTCAACTACTTATTGATTGATCAGGCTTTACAGGTTTACAGGTATTCGTAATCGTATCATAAATGTGCAAATTAAATTGCTAATAAATAATAAAATTAAATATATACATCGATGAAATAAATGCGTTATGTGGTATCCAAAAACCTTTGACGGGAAATGCTGTTTTATAATTTCTCTTGAAGAAAAGTGCTCTCTTTTGTAAACGTTTACAAAGGAATAATATATAATATGTAATTTACTTTCATCAAATTCTTTACAGAGTATCACGAATTCGTTGTGCCAGTTGGTTGCTGCCTGCATTAAGCTAGTTACTGGCTTAGTTTATTTGCCAAGCAGCTTTTTGACACAGTAGTTAACCAGGCACATAATAATAATGGAGCAGTTCGTGCACCGGTCCCCGTCCACTGCAGTGCACTATAGAAGGAAAAACAGGTAGCTGCATCTTTCCGGCAATTGCAGTCTCCCATTACATTTATTATTTATTAATAACATAATTTATTGTTTCATGGCATTCATGTGAACTTCATGAGCTTACTGTGGCCCGCAACTTGTGCCCACTACTGAGTGCTGGGGCAGGGGGCTAGAGAGGTAGGACAGTGGGGGGAGTAGTGTAACTGCCATTGAATTAAACGCTGGATGGCGACTCGAACTGCTGCAGCTTCAGGTTCGATTGCCAAACGGGGCATTAGGTCGTCGTCGGCAATTGTTAGACTAAAAATTGGCGCTACTTTGGCGCGACGGTTGCGCCAAGACTTGCCAACTTTCCGCTGTACACGCCGCTTAAGAGTAAATTGCGCAAAAGATTCTTAAAGTTAACGGCCCTTCATAAATTTTGTTATGAAATATGTGCGCGCTGGTTTAATATGCCATCCAGCTCCCAGGCCAGCCAGCCAGCCAACTAACCAACTGGAAAACTGGCGTCGTCTTTGTCGTCGTCGTCGCCTGCTTGCTGTTCAGTTTTCCCTCGAGAAAAGTTCTCAGCTCAGCCGGCATTTTCCCTCATTGTGGCAACAGTAACAGCAATGGCAACGGCTGCTGTTGGATGGCTGGCAAGTGGCATGACAATAAAAATTTACGATTGCTTTTATGGATTTACGAGGTTTTTGTACGGTCTGCTGTGGCGTCACTTCGCCCCCCAGTCCCCTTCCCCAATTGACACATCTGCCTGCCTCTTGCACGCGCTGTAATTTGACGCTAATGAGTGTCAAAGTTGATAGTTTGATTTGGGCAAATGGCGTAATTGCGCAGTCCAACAAGCAACCAAGTGTTTGCTAAACTAACGCCCACACTCGCAACGAGAATAGCTATCAATTGAATGGAAAATTGATTTGTCCATAGACTCCTTATGTCGGTTGCCTAACTAACAGGATATATATAGTACCGCATACGATAAAGATGTTCAAATGTGCACAGACACGATTTATTGTAAATGTTTATATAATTGCTCATATAAACCTGGTCTGGCACTTGCGACTAAAACTTGTCTTCCTTGTCTAACAGTATTCATTTTATATATTGCAATCCCTTATCAGAAACTGTAGCTCTAATTCCGAATGCATGTGCCAATACTTCTTGCCTTCGAAATGCTGTTCAGCCGATTGTGACCGCTTTCACTGTTACCCATCGCATAAAATCAATTTTATGACTTTGCCAAGAAAGGAGCCAAAGCAAGAGTATGCAGAGAGAGAGGAACAGAGAGGGAACTTCTCTGCACGGCCTTCTGAACTCTGGCCCGGGAAAAATTTTCACGCCGCTGCCACTGCCAATTTAGTTGGCCACTGCATTGGTACTGCATAATTTCACCTACCAAATAACGAAAAAAAGAAGCATACGTGCATACATATATTTGGGCATTGTCGTTGCCACGGCTAGCATCAACGTCATTGTCGGAGGCACGCATCCAACTTTCATTGAATTAAACCCTAAAAATATGAAGCTTATCACAAATCAGGCAACATTGGAACTTCATCACCTACTTTGAATGTTGGCTACTGCATGAGTCGCTACTTGGTCTGACCTACATACAGCAGAGTCGGGACGCGTGGCGTGGAGAAACAGCGTGAGAGAGAGAGAAAGGGGGAGAGAATGGAAAGAAGGAAGTCCAAACCACTGCAGACAGTTGAAGATGAATTAAAAATGCAATATACAAAATATGTGCCGCCACAGCCGCCAAAAACAATTTACCAATTTATGTTGGACTGCTGCGGTTCGGCGTTGAATCCTCTGTGGCAAACAGTTCCAGCAGCTCCTCTGCTCATGTGCTTCCATAAGCTTATTCGGAGAGCAGGTCCAAGACAAGACAAGACGACTTCACTGGCAAATCACTAAATTTATATGTTTTCTGATTCAAAATATTTATTGCCAAACCGCTCACAAATCCCAAGCAACTGCAACTGGCGAATGGCCCCAAAAAAGGGCAAAAGCGGCAAAGCCCAAGTGTTGCTCAGACTCCAAAAGACAAGCGGTCCAAGAAGCTGGCGGCTGTGCTCAAATTGCCTGAAAAATGGGAGGAGGACATTAAAATTCACCAAATGTATTTATTACGGCACCAAAATGCAACAACAGCCCGAAACTGATGCGTCGACCGCAGCCCACATACAAAATCTGCAGCCCAGGACTGTAAAATCCAGCAAGAAACTCTGTCTTCGTCTCTCAGTCTCAGTCCCAGTCGCAATCTCAGTCTCACTCGGAGTCTGGTAAGTCGGCACTTGGCGGCGGCATGTTTACAGATTGATTTGCTGCGCCCGCAGATACCCCGAAGATATCCCAAGTTCCAAACACTTGCCAGAGAGGCAGAAATCAATTGTGAGGCAAACAAAGAAAAAAAAGAAGAAGGCATTTACTGTGAGCATCAACCATCAGACAGGCTGGAAACATACACTCAACAAAACTTAATTGTACTTAATTCTAAGTACTTGGTCAAAGAAGAAGAAAAACGAAAGAGAGTACTAATGCGACGCCGATTTAGATGCTTAGTGATTCAAGGATTTAAGGAATTAGCCTTTAACCATATCAAATCTTTTAGATTCTAGACATTTTGTGAAGTGTAGTGCGAATGAGTTCCTGGCCAATACGAACTCACAGAGCGCTACAAGTGCCCGCCTAGACAATTTCGCTTACAACTAGATTCAAGCCAAAGCCGAGGGTCGAAATTTATTTCGATGCCCTACAGCTGAATTATTCAAACCGACGAATTCAATTAGAGACAGTGACTTGGTTTTTGCGCCATATTCCACTGCAGGGGCTGCAGCGGAAGCGGTGATGGGAAAGATGGTAAGCGGAGGGGGATAGGGCGCGGTTTAGGTTAATGTTTGGGGCAACACAAGCTGAAAAGCGTTCGTTGAATTTGCGTTGGCGCTGAGGGCGAGCTCAAGCTGCGGGTGCGGTCCCAACAACGACTTCACGCAGATCTTTTGAGGAGGCGTCGATTGAGACAAGTGGAACTTTTTTTCCTTCTTCATCTTTCACCTTAGCAGCAGTCGCAGTCGCAGTTGTTACATCTGCCTGTTGCAGGATGCGCGCTTTTGTATATTTTGTTAGTTCTTTTAATTTGATTTAATTATATGCGCTGGCAGTGCAACTCTCTTGCAGTCGTCTGCGGGGGGCGTGTCTGTTGTTGCTGTGCCCACTTTTTGCTGCCACAATATTTCCACCTCCTAAATGTGACGTATTTTGGGAACGGTGTGCGCTTGAAAAATCACCGCTTTCAACTTTTATACATACAATATATTATTGTGTGTGATCACATTTTCTCATTGTTGTTGTTTGAGTTACTCGCATTGTTGCTATTGTTGCTGTTGTTGTTGGCTGATCTTAGGAGTGGCTTGTTAAATTTCACTTGCATGTCAAGGCAAAGTTTCGTCTTGGTGTGAGGTGTTGGGCGTCGATTTATGTGCTTTTCACTTGTCTGGCCTTTGGGAAGGTGCAACTTTTGGAAGAGAAATCGCTTGGAGAGCAAAGAGATTGCGATCAAATGTCAAAGATATCCCGAGAGATTGCCCAATGTGAGAAAATTCTTCCAGATTATCAAGGAAAATTGTTTACATCTATAAGAAAGGAGAGAGCCACATTCTAGATGTAAGCAAATCTCTATTTTTATTGAAAGGAAAGCACTCAGATTTTGAGGCATATTTAATTTTACTCTATATGAGGGATCATACTGTGATCCACATAAATCTCTCAACATTTTCCCGAATAAGTTTCTAATACAACGAACAAGTCACTGTCGATGAAGTTCAACACGATTCAGCAGCCGAATGATTTATCACCGCCATAGGGTAATCAGCCCACAAAACCATAACAGATCATGCAGTAGACAAGTGCAATTCCCCCACACCCACCTTGTGGCACTCCCCTCTTCAAAGCATATGGGCCACATTCCAAAAAAGGCCACCAAACCACATAACAGTCCATGTCGCTCAGTATCTAAAAACAAAAACACCAATTGACGATGACGATGACGACGACAGGTGATTAATTGTTCCAAGCGCGCAGACGTTACTTAACGCTGAATCCAAATGAGACTTCAACTCCGACTTCGACTTCGACTCAAATATTCGTGATGTCAAAAACTGAGATGTGTGAGTGGCCATGTACGGAGATATTTGTGCCCAAGTGAGAGAACAAAACACGTTGCATGGCTCATGAATGAATAGCTGAATAGTTGAGTAGTGGAATAGTTGGCCAAATGACTGAATGATACAAGCACCTGAAATTCAAAACAAAACATAACCCAACACGACGACAAAACAAAACAACAAACCTCGTGCGCAATGACAGCAGTTGAAATCATGTTTTCCCATTTTAATGCCAATGCCGAGGGTGTTATAATTACTTCGTAAGGTTTGTAACACAACGCAGGACAGGTCTACGACATCATAAGGTATATTCCATCACGTGCCGAGTCAACATTGCCATTTTCGTCTTTGTGTTTCTATCAGTCTTAAAACTATATTAATGAAACTTGGAATATATCTTTCTACTGTTGGCATCACATTAGTCGAAGCTGGCCGGATCAGATTGCGTTATCACAAAGATTCCATGGGAACAATCGGTCAAGAATTGAGGTTGAAAAAATCTTTTGGATACTTATTCTGACCAATCCCTCCAGTTATGCGTGTTTTTAACAGTTATCAACATCGTGTTACTATATCATATACATATGGTAGACACCGGTCTGCAAGGGTATGTACTCTTCGCCGCGCTTAAAATATTCGTTTTATTTTGGTTTTTTTTATATATTTTTTTTGTTTGAATTGAGTGCTTGAGCGATCTTGGGTTACACTTTGCTTCCATTCCATTTGGTTTTTGGCGTGCGTCGTGGCTCACCCAAAAGCCAACACCCGGCACTCCTCACCCTGCCCCAACCGCTCGACTGCCTGGGCTTTGTGCTGGTGTCTGACTCTATGGCGTATGATCCACTGATTGCTTGATTATTATTTTGATTAATTAGCTTAGATTTGGCTAGTTCAAACTGTACGGCCCACGCCTGAGGCCAAGATCGGTGCTTGTGGCTCTACTATTGTCTGGGCTTTTGGCTCATTGGCTCATTGGCTCAGGTTCATGCGTTTGCCAATGATTGATTGAAGTTTTCGTTGATAACAGCTTACAATTGAGAAATTATTTACATGAGCTATAATTAAACTTGTTTGTTGTTGCCTGTCATTTGATGTGTTCACTGTATGCTGTACACACACAGTACACCTCGCTGTCTCCATCTCTGCATCTCTTTCTCTTTCACTAACGCGCTCTCTCTCTCTATCTCTCTCTTTCTCTGTTTCGGTCTGGTTTATTGAACTGCCTTCAATTGAACTAGCTGTGAGCCAGCCAAGTGTGGGCTGAATGGCCAATAGAGCCGTTGGCAAGTGATGTTACCCATGTATAAACATAATCAGGAAATTGCTTTAGGGCCTGTCAGATGCTCTGAGTTGATTAGCTATTTCATAATGTATTTAGTGCAAATAATCCAGGTAGATCAATAACCCAACTCCGTAAAGCACTGCTTTGAAGTGCGGTTATTAAGTGACCGGTGTTGAAAACGAAATACTGATAAGTTAATTAGACTCATAATGTGAAATTATTTTAGTGAATACATTTTCAAGAAATATTTTATAAATATAAAAATACAAAAACACTTAAGCAAGCGTTTGCAGCTATTTTTGCAATCTGACAATTTCAATGAATTCAGAGTGCTGCTTGGCTACTGGCATTTAACTAATTTAATGTCATTGGATGTGTGTCAACTGTGTGTCAAACTGGCTATCAACCGGCTCATCCATATGCCCGGCACTAAGTCACGCTTCATTAGAAAGCTGTGTTCCAAAAAATAACAACAAATAATGCCCAAAGTAAAGTAAACTTATCCACTCCTGCTAATGCGGGCGCCCATCGATCGTTTGATCGGTGGATCGTTTGTGTGGCCCAGCGCTGTGAGTTGTTTGATTGTCTATTTGCTGTTGTTTTGCTGGATGCGTGTCTGCTGGCTTGGGTGAGCTTCTGCCGCTGATTCGCGGTCGCGTCCAAGCGACACGACTTCACTTCACTTGGCGCGACCATTGTCCAGCTGAGGAGCTTATCGCAGGCCTTCACTTGCTGCAGAGCCGCGCGACTCCACCATTTGGTGCCCAAGAAGCGAAACATGCAAAGTGACAACGGCAACTCGGCCATATTTGGCCAAATTCAAATACCATTAACACGTACGCCATTTGTCGGGTAATGTGAATTGGGAGGGAGGGAATAGGGAAGGTTGTGCCACTCCGGGCTGCAATCGATGCTTGTGGGTTCATTTGTCCACTTTCTGTTTGGCCATTTCCGTGTTTGTTTGTGCCAAAGCCGCTGCACGCATTTCCCCCAATTCGACATTTAACACTTGTAAATTTCTTGGCCAGCAGCGATGTCGCATTTATGGAAAAGCCGCGGATTTGTACCTTTTTTTTGTGTGTCTGCTGCTGCTGGCGGCGAATCGTGTGTTTTTTTGTGGCTGGCATTGGGCTCGCATGGTAACCTGTCGTGATTCTTGTTTTAATTTGCTTTGACTTGTGCGCCTTTTTGGGCTGCGGGCTCTGTCAGCTATTTTTTTGTGTTTCTCTTGTTGGCGACATTGGCAGTTATTAGGACTAAATGCAGAAGGTTTCCATTTGCTGGGTTGTTTGCCTCATTAGCGGTCTTTTTGTTTGGCTTGTGACTCGTCGACTGGCTAATTTGCCTGGTCTCGCAATTATCGTTAGCACCACGAAGGGAGCAGCAGGAGTAATAACAACTACAGCTACAACTACATTGTCTTCAGGCTACTTTGAAACTGTGGCCAAGATCTAGCTTAAACTGATTTAAACATGCCAAATCTTGTACGCAAACATAAATTCACAAGCTTATCTCAGTGCTCGAATCGTGAGCTTGTTTCCATACACTGTACACGTACAAATCTCTGAAAAGGGGTAACGTTATGTGGTGTACACGTTTGTGACAGGCACATGAATACATCTGAGACCTTATTGAGTAGGCATATACGCCAAGGTAAGTACAATCGTTCCATTTAAGAGACAACGCTCTTGCCGTGTTAGAATATATATTCGATCATTTGGGAGCGTTCCCAGCCGTCACTTATTCATTTTATGTATTATCCTTCAAAAATTGTTTCAAAGAAGTGCAAAATCAATAGTAAAAAATATTTGGTGTGTTGGTTGTTAATATTTTAAGACACTTTAAGTTACAGGGTATCTGTTAGTCTGCTAATTAGGACTGGCGCGTTTTTACTTGTCTTTTGGTTTTTGCTGTACTTTTGGCAAAGTTTTTGGCATAGATTGAAGCGTTGCCGCCGTCGCGCTGCCGTCGCTGACAACGCTGACAAGTGTTAATTGAATTCATGTCTCTGGTAATCATAATAATAATAACAATATCATGTTATGCTGGAGCGCTGAAGTGCCTCAAGACAACGGCGACGACGTGCGCTGCGAGCTTTTGATGTTGTTGTTGGTGTTGTTGGTGTTGGCCCGAACTGCTCCCCCTGTCCTGTCCGCCCGTCCCTGTGTCCGTTCATCGTATCTGCCGCTTATGTGCCTGGCAGCACCGACGCCGACGCCTTCACCGCTGCCGCTGCCGCCGTCGCCGTCGCAGTTGCCATCGTTATAAATTACTCAATTAATGTCAGCGTTTATGTCAGCGGCAGCACCCAAAGCACCACAGCAGCAGCAGCAGGAGCAGGAGCAGGGGCAGAAGCAGATAGGCACATGAGCTTATGCAGATAGTCCAGCATAGATATATATATATATATATAAATATGACATGGGGAGACATGATAATGGGGCATGTTTAGTGGCTGTCGTCGCCGTCGTCATCGGCCGCTGTTTAATTAAAAACTTTTGCCAGGCCACAAAAGCAAAATTAACAGTGTACTGAGGTACTGGGGACATTGAAGCTCAGGCTCTGGCTTAAGCTGCTGCTGACAAGTTGCGCAACTTGACACTTAGCATGTAGGCCCTTTGCAGCAAGTTCGTTGCTTAAGTCTTTTGTTTTGCTCAACACAAAAAACGTGCAAATTATGATTTTTTTTTGGTCGTTTCTCCTTGTTGCTTTGTGGTGGTAACTGCTGCTGAAAGCAAAATGTCAATTTTGTGACGGGATTGCTGTTGTCTTTTGACGCCCTCCATTTGCGGCATCAGCGCCCCCACAACACGACACGCCTCCCCAAATACACTAACTCATTCGCTGTGCAGTGATGCATAAAGCTCCTGCTGACATTGGTCTTAGTTCAAGTCAAAATATATATCATGTAACTGATTTGTGTGATGCAATCTATTAGCTCCAATTTGATCGGAGCACCCTTAAAAAATGTGTTGAAATCTAATAGTGTGGATTTATCATTGAACTCTACTTCAAATGGTTTAATATGATCCTTCTATGACTTAAGTTTATTTTGAGGCAGCTTTGCAATTCAGATTAAGCATATTATCACGAAATCATTTAAATCGGCTAGTCAGCCATATAAACTATATGCTAAATTGAGCTCAATTGGGAACTACAACAACACCTTACATATTTTATTTAAGCACTAAATAATATATATTTAAGATTGCAGTTTGTTTGAGTCATACGGAAAGTGTATTCCAGTTTCGTTGTAATAAATTTGCAATATGATTTCTTGGTCTTGGTTACTAATACGCGGCACGGGCATAATTAAATCTTTTGACTGTCGCCTTTTGTGCGGACCATTTGTTGTGTGTTGTAATAATAAGATAAATCCATTGGAGCTGTGAACAGGTTGCTGCTCCAACTGTGGTCTGTGCAGCACCTTTGTGGTGTGCGGGTTGAACGCCCAACTGAAAAGGCGCTAGAGAACAATGCCCAATGTTTGCCATATTATATTTATAATATTTAAAAATCTTTTTCTCTCTCTTTTGGTTTTTGTTTTTTTCTCGTTATTTTTCAAGCACTTAGCGTGCTGACAAGTTGAAGCTTTTGCGTGGCCCGTCAGTCAGGTGGCTCATAAGATATATAAACGGACTTGGACCTCTTGCAAAACCGACTGGGTACCCCTTATTATAGCTCTTGTTGTTGTTATTCTTGTGGATGTTGTTGTTGCATACACATTTCAGTTTTGATATGAGCTGTCGCCCATTTGAAGCTTGGGTCTCTCGCTTGTCGACGGGCCCGCTTTGGTTTTACGCCATGGCCAAGTCTCTGGTGTGGGTGGCCCACACATGTGCAATACTATACTCTGTGTGTGTGTGTGGACTCAGCGTCAAGTCAGAGACTCGGACATGTACCTGGTGCAATTGTTGGGCCGCCGGCGCCTCAGTTAACTCAGTTCGATTCACAGTCTCCACCGTTTCCCGCCCCTCCCTCACCAAACAACTGGACTGCGTATTAAATTTTGAAATTGGTTTTTGTTGCGGTCGTTAAGCTTATTTCCGTATTGAAGTCTCAGTTTGCTTTGCGGTTTGAATTAATTAGCCTGCACCAACGAACTACATTTTGTTCTTTTGCATATTAAAAGATATAAAAATATGAAACTCGATGTCTCTGTGTGGCCCCAAAACGCCAACGCATTCGAATCGGATTTTGTATACGATTCTGAATCAGAATCCGAATCAAAACCGAGACAATGGTAATTATTAATAATGCAAATAATTATATTGATTTCATTCAGAGGCGTTGCCTGTGATTTGTACAAAGGTTCTCTCGAGTTCTTTTCGGTTCGCTTTGATCGCCAGTGTGGGAAAAAAGATTTAGGTTCTCATTTGCGACTAGAGCTTAGAAGTTTTTCAGTTTCTATGTTCACTAATTTCATAAATGTTGCCTATTTTTTCTTATTTGACTATTTTGACTGCGCTGCATTTGGTTGTTGGCTTTTTGATTAATTTGACGTCAACGAGTGCATGGCAGTTTATTTATGGCGTCTTAAAATTGCTCTTGTGTGGCATGAGTTATGGGTGTAGTAGAGTGTGCTATTTTAATGCTACAATGACACGATCTTGCCATCAATGATTAGAGTGAGAACATTGTTGACAGCTTGTCAGAGCTCGAAGTGAGCTTTAATGCTTTTGCTTAGTGCAGCTCAACATGCTAAACTTGACAACTTCCCACTCTGCCCAAATCTGTTAAACTTTCGATTTCATAAGAGTTTGTGTATTGCTTAGTTACAAAGACAACAAATCTCTTGCTCAACTTTTCCACTAACTTCCAATTATATAGCCCATATTAACGTTCGATTAGATCGGAAACTGCTGCAAAACAACCATTATTAAGTATTAATTTACACCCAGAGCGTTAAACAAACAGCACGTACGGCTGACAACAAAAACAACAAAAGGCACTGACTACAACAATTGGTATCTGCATCAGGTCTCGAGTCAATCAACAGCTGAGACAAAGGCGACGGCGACGGCGCCTGACACATTTAAAAACTTCCATAATCGCATATGCCCTGTACTAATAAAAATGTATAAGGCAGGTAGATGAATGTAAATGTTTAAGACGGACAAAAGCAGTCTAATGCTAGGAAATACATAATATACACTTTTGAATAGTATTATTAGGTAATGTAAGAGTTATCTTAGAGTAACTTAACCCTAACATAATAATAACAAATTAGTAACTATAATATCATCTGAGTAGAGGGTATCTTCGTGTACATCACTCTCCATGAGCACATTCTTTGGTGTTGTTTCATGCGCATTTAAAATTATTAAATATTAATTACAACGAGCGGAAAAACGTGCAATGAATTTGTAATTTAAATATTGAACATAAAAAAATTAATTTCTCAAAATTAAAAATGCATTTAAAATAGCATTTGGCGATAAAAGATTAATTAAAATGCCAGCAAGGAAGCTTAGACTCAAAGTTGGCCTAAAGCCACTTCGGGTTTGGCCAAAAACTAAGTAGACCATAGAATCAAGGCGTGTTTAGTGGCAGCTACAAAATGCCAATTAAGCGAGCACTGCACGCTGCCGCAATAAATGAAATTCGAGTAGCAGCAACGTTGCAATATTTTTTTCATATTCTATTTTATTTTTTGGCCATAAATTAAGGCACTAAACGATTTCCAACCGTAATCGCGGCGTGGCACTTGTCACCAGTCATCCAGTTTGGTGGTAGGGGACGGCCGTCTAATTTAACCTTTGACCAAAAGCCGCTGCACAAAAATTGACAGTGCCACATGTGCGTTTCCCAGTTTGTTCTTTTTTTGCAGTCGGGGCGTGGCAACTACAGCAGCAACAGCAGCACGCGCAGCAAGTCAAAGTCAAAAGCGCTTACAAAATGAACAGCAAAGTAGCAGCTTGAGAGGGAGAGGCCAGTGCTGTAAGGGGGGGGCCAAGTGAGTAGGCATCACACATTGTCCTGGGTTCTTAGCAAATGTAATGTGATTTTCAGCAGCCAAGTTTCGGTGGCCTGTGGTGTGTTTCCTAATAGACCAAAGCTAGACCGCCTGACAAGTTACAATTCGTGACGGAAAAGAGAATTGATTAAGGCAAGAACGAAGTTGCAATTCTCTGCCAGAGCAGCTGCAATATATATCGCTAGTATAATAAAAATTATAGACTTTAGGGTAGTTTTCAGACACATTATAGAGAACTTTCAAAATTCGCTTAAGGATGTTTTTTTTAAATTATTTTCAAACACTTGAATAAACGGAATTTTGTTTAATTTACCGCTTTCATTAATGATAATTATTCCTCAACTAAACTCTGCCTGTTGATGACTTCATGCTGCACAACATAATGGATATGCTCATTAGGTTGGTTAGAGTACTACAGTTCTCAGTTTAGGCCTAAAGCGAAGGTAGTGCCGAAAAACGAAACTGGAAGTTGTAGAGCGTAAGAAACTGCGTGGACGGCATTTATAATAATGCGACTCGGGCAAGCACCAAGTTGACTTTCCGCAACAAAGTAAGGTGCGGCTGCGGCAGTGCGGAAAACTGAAAAATCGCTGCAACGACAACAACAACAATAATAACAACCGCAAGAACAGCGGCAACGAAAATGAACTGGAAAACGCGTTTAATTGAACCAAAGCCTGATGACTGCCCACTAGCGCCATCTATCTGCGTGCGGCTGCACTAAGCCGGCTTGGCAAAAACTTGTTGCTGTTGGCTGCTGTTGTTGTTAACTTGTTGCTGTTGCTTTTGCTGTTACTGCCGTGGTAGACCCGAAATCGATGATTCATCGGGTTGTTTGTTGTTTTGAGTGGTTTTCGCCGCCCCGTCGCAAGACTCCAATGCTCCAAAATTGCTAGACGTTTGTCGTACTTCACAGTTGTTGTTATTGTTGTTGGCGCTTGCCGCCTGCTGTTGCTGGTGACGCAGTTGCAATTTCAGTTGCAGCTGCGCCAATTCTCCTTCGTTTGCCGTTTGGCGCTTTACGTTCAAAACAATTATTATTCTGGCAATTAATTTTGATTTAAGCAGCGATTTGATATTCCGCTCTATCCGCAACCAACAAACAAACTCAGCCACTCAACCAGCCAACCAGCCAGCCAGTCAACCATCCATTCAGCCAGCCACCCACCAATGCTCAGCACCACCACCCGCTGCTACCAGCAATTGCTGCAATCTGTTTAATGCCGGCGCTTTGAGATTCGCTAAATTTGCGAATCAGCTGCAACTTTTTAATGCGATAGATAAATTAAGAGACACCTACATTGTTGCTCTAACCAGCGAGACTGCAATCGATGGCATCGCTGCGACTTGTCAGCAAATGAGCATCCGCATGCAATTGCAATACAGTACTGCCTGCAACACATTGACTAACCTCATACGAGCCTTGTCACTTCGAACTTGGGTAATATAAGCACTGATTTGGCTTTAAAATGGATAAGTTGTATTTAGTTGGATGATAAAGTGGCCTTTTTGTTCATTTTATGGCATTATTCCTGGGAATTATTTTGCCTTTCTCATCTTTTCAACAACAGCTGACTCTGAGCACTTAAAAATATAAGCATTTCGAATTTCTATTTAGCTTATTCATTTTCGTGAGAGATTTTCCAAATAATCATTCAAAACCTTTTTGTTGCCTTTTTCAGTTTATTGATTACTCGTAATTTAATACAAAAAATATAATGTTTTGCGCGTATGTACACAACGTAAGTGGGAATAAATTAAAATTGTCAGCACTAAGTATAAATATAAATAAATTAACCTAAACTCGCACCATTTTGATTTGTACACAACGGGATTTTAACAAGAAATATACAGCTCAAAATTTCAAACGAAACATTAGTTAACAACAAATGGCTGCCCATCTAATGCTAACACCCAGACTTGGCTTATCTAATCCTATTGAAATAAATAATTCAATATATATTCTAACTGTTAGATATGTGAGGTAACCTGCATTAGAGACGATCCTAACAAGCAATAAAATTGCTCTAACTAATTTTTGGCACTGATTTTCTGATGATTTGGCTAAATTATGAAACTGACTGAAACTTATGTGTAACTACGGCTAAATAAATACATTTAATCCCTGATTATTGTTTGTACTTAGTAAATGCCCCGTCTGACCTGTGTGGGCATTTGAAATTCGTGTCCCTCCTCTTCCTCCCCGCCGCTGCTGCCCACGCTGCCCGCATAGTAGAGAGGATGAGGCGCCATCTCATCGTAGTCCTGCAGATGCTGCTGCAGCTGCTGCTGATTGAACCCGGCTGCTGCTGCTGCTACTGCTGCTGATGAACCACCCTGCTCCGTCTGGCAGCCGGTCTGCAAGTGTTTGGCCAGCAGCGACATTCGGGAGAATGACTTGGTGCAGCTGGGGCAGGAGTACTTCTTCACATCCGAGTGCGTTTGCATGTGCGCCCTCAGATTGGAGCGATCCGCAAAGGCGCGATTGCAATGCTGGCAGCTGAAGGGCTTCTCGCCCGTGTGGGTGCGTATGTGACCCTGAAGCAGCCAGGGGCGGGAGAATGCCTTGCCACAAATGGGGCACTTGCAGGGCAGTGTGTGGGTGCGTATGTGCATCTTGAGAGCTCCCAGGGAGACGTAGGTCTTCTCACAGTTCTTGCAACTGAAGACCTTCTTCACCTGGTTGCCCTCGGCGGAGGGGCAGTGGAACTGCTGATGCTTACTCAGGCCAGAGTAGGTGGAATAGGACTTGCCACAATCCTTGCAGTGATACCGTGGCACACCCACCGGCTTCTGCATAGATTGTGCTGAGGCAACATTCGCCGCTTGGATGAGTGCCGATGCCTGATCCGTGCAGAATTCAGTTTGATCGACGATGGGACCACCGCTGGGATTGCTGCGTATAATCTTGTACTCGGTGCTCTCGTAGGCGTGACTCTGCTGGTGCTTGACGAGACCCGCGTAGGTGGCATAGCATTTGTTGCATTGCTGGCACTGATAGTACAGATCGTTGCTGCTCTTGATCTTCAGGTTCAGCTGATGCTCGCTATTCTCCTGGTTCTCCAAGTCATCCTCATCCTGCTCCACCTGATGTACTGGTGCAGACTTAAAGCTCTGTTCGGGCAATTGCTGCTGCTGCTGCTGTGGCGCCATATGTTGCATGCTGAGCAGCGCTCGTGCCACATTGTGCAGATTGACATTCTCACTCAAGCCACGACGCTGCTGTGGCGTCACACTCAAATCCTGTGGCTCTGCTGGCGGTGGTGGCGGCGGTGGCGGCATTGGCATCTTCATGCAATCCTCATACTCCGCAATGCTCTTCAGCAAATTGTTGTTGTAGTTGCGCAGACCCAAAGGCTCCTCCGTAAGCTCCACTTTGACGATCGGGGCGGGCACCAAAGGTGGCGAAATGCGTGCATAGCTGGCTGTCATTTCCAAGTCCCGCTGCTGCTTTGGTTCCATGACCACATTCTCTGGCGGCAGCTCGAAGTCACCATAGCCGAGACGAGCCAGACTCTTGGCAATCTCCTCGCGCGTAAATACATCCGGAAAAGCGCGAGCAATCTCTCGTGTCTCCTCCCAAATGCGACGGGCCAGTTGATCCTTGGTCTGTGTCATGGCTGCATCGAAGCGCCGGCGCAGCTCCTGCGTCACCGGTTGTGGCTCCGGCACCGTTTTGATGGACCAATGTGGAGGCTCTAGAGGCACCGCAGCGGAAGCCACGCTAAGATCAACTGGTCCTTCATCTGCAAAGTGCAACAACAATTTAATTAATAGAGCTTCTAAAGATATCTATAAGATTTTTGAATTCATTTCCCATTGGTAAGGATCGGTAAACCTACCATGGAACAGCTGATCCTCATGTGGCGGCTCCTCGACGAGTATGGGTCGCTTTTTCAGCGGACACTTGCTGTACTCGAGCTTGTCCATTATAGTTTGGGGGATCACCAATTGACTTTCCGCACTGAGGATCGCTGAAGAATCTATTTAATTTTCTTTCTAGACTTGCAATCACTGGCGCTGATCATTTATGGCTGCTCTCGCACGCGTTCCGCTCGCTGGCAGTTTCGTATACGAATGATGCAACCACCGAGGATCACTTTAATTTTATATAGACTTCCACTTCGGCGCAGGATCGACCAACCCCCAAGTTAAAACTGAGAATCGGTAAGCAAGCAACCCCCTTGAGTGAGTGGCAATAAAAGGGATCGGCTTCTACCTACTTCCGATTTTGTGCCACGGGCGGATTCTGTACGGAAATCAACCACCACGAGCCACACACAACACACATCAACATTCAATGATCTCTCTTCTACACTTCCACTCACCCCCCTCTGACCCTCTCTTGCTCTGATTGTCTGTCGCCTGCCGCCGTAACAGCTGTGCTCTGCCTCTGTTCATTGAACGCTGCTCCAGCTGCAGATCGAGGCACCACCAACAAATCTCGGTTCAAAAAAGCGAGCACGTGCCACACACAGCACACACACTCGCACACACATATACACACATAAACACACACCGGTTACCGGCGCAACGGGCTCTCCCTCATGCACTCACACACACACAGCAGCACACAACACACACCGATCGCCACCAGCTGCCTCTGAGATTGAAATTTTGTACGCTCATATTTCCCCTACTCTGTCTGTCTGTGAATTGGTGAGCGTGAGCGGCGGCAGCTGGCAAGCTTATATACAACTTGAAGTGCAAGTTTAAAAATAAACTCTTGCTGTCTCTTTTCGTTCGCTTAACATCGGCTGCCCATTGCTTATGTACACGATGACGGCACAGCAGACACGCACACACTCACACGCATAGAAATTAAGTTTTGCTCTCTGCGAGCAGGTGAGCTTGCTCTTTGTTTGCTGCTAAGAGTAGCTTAAAGCTGATGCGTGCAGCCGATTGGCGCTCTGCTGTTCGTTCTTTGGCGCTCTTTGGCGCTCTTGTTTCACATTTCATTCGTAGCGCGCTAAGAGCACAAAACGAGGCGCTTATTGTTGTGATCTGCTGAGATAGACTTAGTGCTCTTGTTGGCCTTAAGCAGGTTAAGTCACACACGCAGATACGCTGAACTACTGGCTCTGTTGAGATCGCCAAAGCTGCAGCTTTTTGCTAAACTTTTCCACTCATTTACACTTTACACAACTCAAAGCTGATCCTTTTCTGCAAATATGTTTCATTCTTAAGCAGGCTGCTGTTTGTTTGACAGTTTGGTCATCAAATTGTATTTCTTGAAATCTTAAAAAAATTAAGAAAAATACCCAAATACTTAGCGATTGCAGTCAGGCAGGCATTAAAAAATATATATTAATCAGCGAGACAAACAACCCGGGGATATAAACTAAATCAATATCCGTTAAATAAAGCCTCGTTCGATGCTCCTCCATCTATAGAGGTGCATTTTAACAAGAGCATCAAAAGTACATTTCTAACGGCCATGAAATGTTGTAAATTGTTATTGAAAAATTTACCAGCAGCTGCCAGTTTTGAGAAACCTTCACTTTGGCCTGTTCAATAAGTACAATTTATGGGGTGGTTGCGCCGCCGCAGTTTACCTGGCTCGAGGAGTGCCTTGGAATGCGCCAAAAAAGGTATGTGCAAAACTACCTGGCACTTTCAACATGCTCCTGCGGCTGCTGCTGCTCGTGCCGATCTAGCGATCTACACACCCCAAATGGAACGCGCAGCATCTCACCAGCCTGCCGTCTGGTGGTTGCAGTTGTTGTTGTGGTGGTGGTGATGGTAGTGGTGGTGGCAATGAAACTGCATTTTGTACGTTACTTTCGCTACAACCCTTAGCAATGAGCAGTTAGCGCGTCTTTTTCTTGATCTTGGCAGAAATCTCAGCAGGGCAGAGAGTTGTCCCGTGCCCCTCGTCCATCGTGCACACAGCTGCCTCCTTGTCACGTACCATGCAACTGATTTCTTTAAGCAAATTTGGCGCCAAAGTCCTGTAACGAACCGGTGTGCCCTAGCCAGGATACGTGATCTCTGTCATAACAACAATGCTGCAGATAAAAGACAGTAAGAACTTATTGTTCGCCAGACACAATTTCTCTTTCTTTAAATGCTGCTTTGAATGTTTATGTTTATTGAATTGAGCCAAAATAAATTTATGGACCGCCCAGCTTCTTGGTAGATGTAAATGCACGGTAATAAATTGTTCTTTCATGCTAAAAATATGTATCTTACGAATATTTAATTGAAGATGATTATTTAAAATATATCTTCTGATAGCTTAGCAAATCCCTTTTGGATCGAAAGCATTTAGAAAATGTATTTAAACAAGTTCTTAAAGTATAGTCTATAGTAAGAAAAATAGATTTTATTTATATCAACCAAACACATCAACTTTCAACCTAACCAAATTTCAGCTAACACTTCCTATTGACACTTCCTATTGAGAGGAAAGCTCTTTCTATAAATATTTTAAATTGCTATCGAGGCATTATTAACATTTCGCTGTCATCTTTGACCAAGTGAAGCTCTAGTTGCCCCAACAGACACCAAAGTGAGCTAGCTGCACTTCACCTGGCAGACAAACCGCAAACGGGAAACTTACAAAATGCAAACTGCAAACTACAAACAGATTCAGATGCAGGCTTAGACTCAGCTCAGATACAGTTGAGTGCCTCACTTCAAAGTGTCAAAGAGCCGCCAAAGTCGCATAATGAAGTGCAAAATGTCATTAATTTGCCGTTGCAGCTGCGGCCAGCAAACTGACAAACAAAAGAAAGTCGCCCGATGGATAGGAAAAGTGTAAGAAAACTATGCAGAAATGCAAAACTCAATACCCACAGAGACGGATGGGAGCAGTGGAGGGGGTATTGCATGCCACACGCCGCCGCACAATGTCACGAGTTACAGATTTCTCAAGCCACTAAGCAAAAGAATGCGCCGACCATGGCGGCAAGCACGGACTAGACTGGCAATCAAAACAAGATCTTAGAACTATTGGCGCCTGATCTGCAGACAAAAGCCAAGACAACCAACAGCAGGAGGAGACTGAGGCAGAGACAGAAACAAAGTTGGAGTTGCAGCTGGAGACGGAATGGACAGAATGTCCAGGTCAGTGAACATAAATGCCGCCGCGGTGGTCAGCAGCCTATTGAAATCTGATATTGTTATCAAAGCTAACGGTAATTATAAACAAATAAAAGCACAACAACAACAAGAACATCACAAATGTTGTAATGTAAAGAACACACAGCAGGCCCGAAACTGGAGGAGAGTGCAGGAGGGAATGGGTAGCTATGTTGCCGCTTCCGACGCCGCATATATTAGCCAAGTTAGAAGCTACGGCTATAATTCAAATTAATTTGTTTTATTGACAGCGTGTGCGCCTTCCATACGCGCAGTCATCGATAAGGCCAACACGCACACACACACACAAAAGCACACACAAATTGGTCAATTATGATCTGAGCCAGGTCTGAAAAGCCATTCGGGCCAACACACACGCGATGAGACGGCGACTGAGACTAAGACTGAGACTTAGATGTGTTTCATTAGGGGAGCTCAAGTGACAATAAATTAAATTTGTTGGCCAACTAACTAATTAAAATGCGCTTCTACAGTTTCGACTCTCGGTTTTCGTCTCTCGACTCTTGAGATATTAATCTGCTTGGGAAGCTTACTGTCAGAGGCGCTTTAGGAGAGGGACGGAGACGGACCACCCGCTCAGCTAAGTTCAGTTTGGCTATTGGGTTCCGTACCACATTCAAAATTCATCGGTAGCTCTCATCTTGACTAATACGAATTATAATTTCCAGCTGGTGATTTTTATTTAATTTTTTCATAAATGAATCATGATAATGAATTGTTTATGCTGTGGCGAGCTTCATGGGAAAAAGAGATTAACATCAGCGTTTATGTTAATGCATGTTGAAATATCATAAAGAAAAAAAAATGATATATTCATCGCCACTTCATCCGTATTTTCGCCGCTGATTCACTTGCAAATATGCGAATTTATCTCGTCTTTGCCAAATTTTTACAAACTTGGGTTATTGTACTTGACATGTCTTTAATTTGCTTATCAATGGCAAACATCCTCTGGTAAGCAGCTCGATTGGTCTGTTTGCACACATCAAGTTGAAGGGCGCGCTGAAGTTCAAGTTCGGTGAATTTTTAAGTAAGGGGATAAATTAATTCAATACTATTTTGAGACAGTCAGAAAGAGATAGAGAGAGGGCTAAGGTTATAAATTTGAAAGCAGGATGGATCCGCATGCCCTACGCGTAACTAAATAAATAAGTATATGAATTAATTCTGGTTAAAAGTTATATAGTCTTAAGAATAGGGAGAAATATCCTGAGAATTATCATCTGTTCTTAGTGTTCCACACCCACCCAGTTTTTTTTCGTTATAATCGATAGTATGTTAAAGTTGTCTAAGAAACATGCAACCCCTGTCTTGAGTTACATATTGTAATTAATTTCGACTAATAGCAGCACTCCTTGAGCGTATCCACACCCAAAATATTCTATTCAATTACCAATTAAAACCCATCAATTGAGCGAATGATGGAACAATTCAATTGAGTGCAAATGTTCCCATGACCAGACAAATTTACACTTGCGCACGACCAGCAGCAGCAGCAGCCAAGTGCGTGAGAAAAGCAAAGGAGGTTGGGTGGGAAGAGTGGGAGGGTTGGTTGGTTAGCGAATTGTTGAGGTCTGGTCACAGAATCGGCAGGAGGATTCATTTTGACCAATAAATAAAAAGTACCCACGCTGGCAAATCGAATGCGGGCGCGGATTTCAATGGACTCATATTACCCCGAGGGCAGTGCAGTGCAGTGCAGGAGCTAAGGGATGATCCTTGATGCATTATTTGTTATTCGAATCACGTGACAAGTTGATGGCTGCCTGCTGACTGCTGCCTGCTGGCATAGGTAAGCCGAGGGGGTTGCTGGGAACGATGAACAGAAATCATCCCACGGGATTCAATTTATGCGTGTTTGAATGTTTTTGATTGCGCGTTGCTAATTCAAATAAAATTCAGCTTCGAAGCATTCGTTGTTGTTGTTTTTATTTTTGTTGTTTGTCCTGTGGTAAGCTGAGCTGCCTTGTGCTTTGCACCAGTCGCTCTGGTGGTGCAATTTCAACCTCATTACAAAACATTTGCTTTGTTCTCCCAACTTAACTTACGCCTTTTGCTGCGAGGGTGCATCAATTTCAGTGACAGCTTGTGCCTGTTGGCATTAATAAAGTCACGGAAAGCATTTGAATTTCCATGCTCTGGGGATTTGTAATTAAACAAATTAAGCAACTGGCCCAAGAGCCCAAAATCCCCCCTTGCCACAGCACTGAGCCAATTTCTAGACGCCTTTTTTTTGGCTGCAAAAAGCTGTAAAAATAGCTGCAAATGTCACGTTAATTATTACAAATTATTCCATATTTATATTTTATGTTGATTTCGGTTGTCAGCATTGTATTTTTATAAGTCGTAGCTATGAAAATATCAGAAATTCCTTTTGTCACAAAATATGTGGAGGCAAGAATGTGATAGTCGAGAATGCCCCATAGGGAATACCCTGCAACGTTAGTGTCGTATTATGTGTAGCATCGATTTGTAAACTGATCATAACTAAGTGTCGTAATTGTAATCAGTTCTTGTCAACTGTGCGCTGAAACTTTAAACAAATGTTGAAAAAAACTTGTTCCACACATTTGTTAGAGAATGTTAAAAAACGAACTTTAAAATAATGCAAAAGGTGAATAAAAATGAATACGAATGAAATTTAAAAGTAACAATAAATGATATATGGTTTCTTGCACTTGCACAACTGTATGCTATTATACTTAATCTCTATTTGGATGCAGGGTATTTAAAAGCATTACAGTCCTTATAGACATGCACCTGAAGCAAGCCCCCTAGATTAATAAAGCTGCTGGAAATTGTGTATGGGTAGGCATCGGAAAACCATATAATTGATTTATGGCCAATGGATTGCTGGGTTGACTAAATTTAGAAGCGAGCGAACAACTAAAACAACTAATTTAGTGAGAGATGTGAGCTGTAAAGTTCCGTGTTCTTCAGTTTTGTCACGTTCATGGGCATGATATTCTTCCAGTAGTCGTACATCCTCTCTCTCCCTCTCTCTATCTATCCTCTCTCTCTCATTCTCTAGTCTATACTGTTCAGTGTGGAGAACGTGTCTGTTTGTTTGTTTTTGTTGTGTCGGGGGAGGCGACAGGCGAGAATCTGTCGTCTGGCAGGGCCCTGTCACAGTTGACACTGACGATGCGGCAGGTACACGAGGCAGAAGACGTGCCGTTAAGTTGTCAATGCTGCTGCTGCTACTGCTGCAATGGGAATATTGGGGAAGCGGCAAGTATTGGACAGGGCTTCGAATCATCTAACGAAAGATTAATTGTACGTGCGCCATCGAGTTATTAATCTTGTTGAGCTTAGTTGGGGCGTACATTGTTTCTAAAATATTGTATGCACTCGTCCCAGTGTCAACTAATGCGACCGCCACTTGAGCCACGATTCTGTGTTGCCCAGCTGAATCTGCAGTATATACATATGCAGCTGCCCTGCTGCATGCTTTTATTTATTTTATTTTTTAAGGTCTCCCCTAATTTGTTTATGGGTTTGATAATGCAATTTTTTAGTTGGAAAGTGAGACAAGGGGCAAATTGGGCCGGGGAACTGCAATAACATAAATATATCCGCCGATCTGGCGGGAGCAATTACCGAGTGGGCCATATTTTGTCACATTTCTTATTTTTTTTTTCTGCATCGCATTGGGTGAAAGTTGAGGCGTTTTTATGGGTGCCCATAACTTTGTAGCTGCACTGAGAGATATATTGGGGATAGTTTAGAGGCGGCGCTGATATGGCTCAGACTTTCACTTGAAACCATTTTAAAAACAATCGAACTGTATTGCAGGCATTAAGTTTATAGGATCAAATATTTATAGCTTAATGTGCTATATTGAGTCTGTATGATATCACATTATGAAACCTTTGGTTTCAAGGGAAAATTAATGAGAAATCAGTAAGCTTTTTAGAGTTTTGGAGAGCCGCTGCAAGTTGATAAAAATTCCGATAATCATAGGAAAGAATTATTAAATATCTGGTGAAATTATAGATATTAAATAATTAACTTTTCCTTCAGTGCACAAGCGAGAAAAATAAATTGAAACGCAATCGAAATCTATAAAAGTCACGACCTGTTCGGCCTGTGGGTATTCTGAGAACTCCTCTCCCCAACCCCAGCCTCGTCGTCTATTGCGTATCGTGTGAGCACATGCCAAACTTGCCACAAATATTGCGCAGCTGCTATTCTATTTCACAAGGTAGCGCAATCGACAAGATGACGCACACACACTGGCAAACAGCCCACTTCAGTGGCCATGGGTTGCCGAAAAGTAACGTTCCAGAACTGTTGAAGTTGAAGCGAAGTGAAGCAACTGCAACACCTTGGGAGGGCACAATAAGATAGGCAGTAGTAATCAAGTCACCACCAGGCAACAGTTGAGGCACAACCGGTATGTCACGGGGGAAGTTTTCAATTTCTTTGGAACACCTGGACGCAGTTGCGTCTAAGGTGCACGGCTAATGAGCTCAGCAAAAGGCGCAACTTTCTGTTTTGACGCAACTCTGTCTGCCATAAGCCAATGGGGCTCTGCATCTGCACCAATAGCGCACAAGGACAGGGGCTAAGTAAATCGATGTGTGTTATGAGTAAACAACAGCTCTGATGGTTCGATTCACTTTGGTTGAGTTTCTTTTTGCTAAATCTACAAAGAACACTTGCGTCATCCGCATTTCATGATAGTAAAAATTCAATTTTGAAGAGTACTCACCGCTCCGCATAAAGTAGGGGTTGCTAAAGGAAGTGCACACCTTGCCACATTAGCATAGCATTAACCTGGGTACCCTTCACGGCACCTCAAAACTACTTATTCCTAGTTTCCCATCGCGGTATTGTGAACTTGTTTATTAACATGTGACAATTATGGTAAACGAATGCA
Organism: Drosophila paracracens; assembly: GCA_035044025.1. Classification (NCBI taxonomy): domain Eukaryota; kingdom Metazoa; phylum Arthropoda; class Insecta; order Diptera; family Drosophilidae; genus Drosophila; species Drosophila paracracens. Next base: position 3,401,955 of record JAWNMN010000835.1, on the reverse strand, counting down.
AATGACTATCGGAACATCATCAAATAGTAAACGGGAGCAAATGCAATGCGATCCACTTCCTTGTCTCTGTCCCTGCCTCTAGTGAACCCTTTTGATATGTTATGATTTTCCCAACCGGATGCCAAACTGACACGCAAGTGTTATCCCAACTATTCGAGAATTATGCAAATTGTATTTGGCATTGAGAGTGTAAACTACAGTCGGACATGTCCGAACACCTGGGCAACGGAAGGAAGTGAATCCCTTAAAACAAGATCGTCTTTCCCACAGTTGTCAAGGCTAATGAGTAGGATATCTCTTGGACTAATAACTATTGATGTTCATCGTATCTACTAAAAGTCCAGAATGTGCATGAGAAGGGAACGAAAATGAATCCAGATGAGCAGTAAATGAGATGCAAAGTGAAGGCGACGATTCTAAAGTCAATTAAGAAAACGAAATTTGAGGTGTGTAAAGTTTAAGTGAGAGTGATTTGAGAATTACGCAAAATAAAAATATTAACTTTAATTATATGGAAGAAAATATGGAATGAGATAAGAGGATGATTCAAAATTATAGATGAGAATCTCACGTGATGGGCAATACAGTACTCATGGCAAACACGAACTAGCTTTGCTGCTTCTTGAGAACATCATATGCCAATGTTAACAAAATTAAAAGTATGTTCATAATTTAATCCAAATTTTTCGATTATTATATGCAACTTAGAAGAAGCAGCATTTTATTCTTTAGGTCAATGTCATAAAATTAAAATTAAAGACCGCATCCCCAGATATTACCAGAAACCGCACAATGAGCTCCGATACCAGGTCGGATTTGCTGAATGTGATGACTCCGCGCCACTCACTGCTCTCGGCAAGGTTTAAGCAGAGTTTCGCTTATATAGCGCTGAGTTCGCGTATGCCGGGTGTCATGCAGCAGGTTATTAATGCTCTGCGGTCTAAGGAACAGGAGCTGAAGGACCTTCATGGTCTGGAGGTTTGTAAAGATATACGCATCATCACCGAGTGCATTGAGCGCTTGAAGAGGGAGCTACAACGCGATTGCCAGTTCCAGCAGTTCCATGGCAACGAACCGGATAAAGCCGAGTGGAATGCGTTTATTATGGAGTTGCCACACCCCAAACGCTCGTTCTTCCGCGCAAGTTGGCTACACTCCGAGTGTTACCTGTACAGGCGCATCAGCTCCTATTTTCAGAACAGCAAACATTTGCAAAACTTTGATTACTTCGCAGATCTGAAGCGGGAGGACTTGAAGATCAGCGAGTGTGCGATTCAATGCCTCACCGAAGCCACACGGGAACTGGGTAGAAATTTCGTCTCATTTAGCCAGCTAATGCATATCAATATGTGGAGCAACCGCTTTGAGATACAGTTGAATGCTTTTGTCTTTAACACGCCCAGAGATAAGAACAAAATCGATGTGCTGGCCCGCGTAGCAGATCTGGACAAGCGACTGTTAGTGGATGATAGCAAAATGGTTTGGGATTGCCTGATGAAGGCCAAGGGACAGAAAAGTATCATTGTCGATTACATCTGTGACAATGCCGGCTTTGAGCTGTTTACAGACTTGCTGTTCATTGAGTATTTGGTCGACCATAATCTTGTCACCCAGGTCCGGATGCACGTGAAGACCATTCCCTGGTACATCTCCGATGTGATGCTGCACGACATTGAATGGACTGTCGAATATCTAAAGAACTACAAGAATGAGGTCGTCTCAGCGCTGGGCATGAAGCTGGAACGTCTAATGAAGGAGCAGCGCATTATTGTAGCACCCCCATCGCATTTCTGGACCGGTCCACAGTCCTTCTTTGTCATGTTCGATTCCAATATCGGTCTGTACAAGATGCTGGCACAGGCTGAGCTGATCATCTTCAAGGGTGATCTGAACTATCGCAAGCTTCTCGGCGACTACATCTGGGACTCCTCGGAGGAGTTCATTACATGTCTGCGAGGCTTCCGCCCGGCAAATATGTGTGCTATGCGAAATGTGAAGTGCGAGGTGATCTGTGGCTTGCCTCAAGGCACCGCCGATCGTTTGCTGAAGGTGGATCCCACATGGATGATATCGGGCACCTATGGCGTCATTCATTACACGGACAGCTTGAAGTGCAAATGCGATAGTCAGCATTCGGCGTGTTCTCTAACTCAGAGACTACAGCACTAGCCGCCTCAAGCCAAGTTTCACTTATCGACACTTACATATGTCCCGCCCGGGGAACCAGATATGTACTCATCGGTTCAATTCGGCAATCAACAGAAAAACGCATCGCCGGCAGTTAAAATTTTAGTGATTTTTTTGTATTTTTATTACAATTTACAATTACAAACGCGTCTGCAACTGCTACTGCACCTGGTCGGAAGGGGGCGGGTTAGGGGCTGGGCTATATCTTAATTTGCATATGGCTGGCAGCGAAGAAAACTCACTGTTCCCGAAATAAATGAGCCCATATTTGTCAGTGCGCTTTGGCCAAATCAAACAGCATCGATACGCCCACCAAGCAGGGAGGGGGGCAGCTTACTTGGACTATGCCACCTGCATTTCTCTAGTCTGAGCTAATCTGGACCGTACTGTCCTGGCCCGTAGGCCGGCTTAAAGCCTGACCAATTGGCTGAGTGACTAATGCTGTTGATTTTATTGATGTGGCGCACATGCGCCGCAATTTGTCAGCGAGGAGCGCTGTCGGCGAGGAGACCCATTGAAAATGGAAAGTTGTTAAAATCCGCAATGTGCTAAATGAAAGATTGCTAACCAGAAAGTGGAAAGATCATTCGAAATTGGATATATGGAATATATAAAAATAATTGCTGTAGCTAGAAGCTGTTACAAACGAGTAACAAATGAAATCAATAAACTAAGACTTATAGTTTCTTCTTGCTAAGCATTGTTTAATTTAGCCGGAATATTGCTTATTGTGATTTCATTATATTTGTTAGTTCCCATGGAAAAGTCGCTTGGTTGGTCAGTTGCTGACATTAGTGCATTATAATCGTTGGAATATTGTCCACAAAGTGTTTCCCAGACTTGCACTCGACTTGACAACAATGCAAATCTTAGCCGTAGGTGTTCTTACTTTATTCTCTAAATTCATGCATGCAGCGACTTCTCAGTAATTCGAAACCATTAATATATGTATCAAATTCGAATGATTCCAAATCAAATTCTCTTAGTTGATTGCACTTCAAATGAGCAGCGCACAAAAGCCAAAAATAAAAATCATGAAATAAATCACAATTGGAATATTTAATGCGCATTCCCACAACTATTAAGTTGGCAAATTGAAAAGAGCAACATGAGGCCAAGACGTATCCTGAAAATTCCAGTGCACATAAATCCCTGGTACAGTTCCCACTCCCGAATTGAGCAATTAATCAGCAACATTACAATGTGTTCTGTTCTGTGATACGAAATGGAAGTGAAACACAGAAAACGGGCCAGCCAAATATTATTTTCCCACCAAAAAAAAGCCACCCCAAAACCAGACGATCTACTGCGCAGCTGCAGGATAAGCAAAATGCAAAAAAACAACAAATACCAAACACAAAGCCAGAAGCTGCTTCTCTCTACATATGCTCAACCAGCAATCAAAGCAAGCAACTGGCTGTTGTCCACTTTGTTGTGTTGATTTTGGGGTGGGGATTGGTTCCTCTTGCGGATGCGCCCTTGAAAATAGCACCCGGCAATCGGCACCCGACACACACACCAGTTACCAACCAGTTTCCAGTCACTCGTCATCGGTATTCACCAGTTCACAGTTACCAGGTTGTTGCTGGTGCTTTTGTCTGATTTGGCCTGGGGAGGGTTGTAAACTTTCTCACCAATGCCTCCGCGGCCAGGTGATGATTGTGGCTCTGATTCCAGATTTCCACCACCCAATTTAATAGCTTAAAGCTGTGCGCAGGTATGCGCCATTAAACCAGCTGGCAAACGAGATTCAACAACAATCGACGGAGTGTTTGTTAGTATTTTGCTGTTGTTGTTTGGTTGTTCGCTTCGATTTGGGTGGAGTTGTTTGCCGTCTGCCAAACTGCTGCTTAAGGCTTGCAACTTGTATGCAAGGTGCGATAGCTACGAGGCATTTTCACATGCTCAATATTAGATAAGCAGTGTAAAGATTGGCAATCGCATTGCTTATCAAACGTTGCACCCCAAAAAAGCATTTGACCGGATGCCGAGCTACAAGTGCTTATAATGTTTAACTTCAAATATTGAATGATTATGGGAGCAGTTATGCTTTGATCGAATCTGACTCATAGAATCGTGTAACTAGAGACGAGCGTGTGAAAATCCATAAGCGAACAGAAGCCACTTAAACACACACATTGCGGTATTAGGATTTTGATTTTAGAGGATATACCATTTTAGAAATCTATTATATATATTATATTATATATTATTGTATACAATATATTATTTTAGAAACAATTACAAACAAATAACAAACGGAAAGTTAAAATTCAATAATAAAAAAATATACCCAAAAGTAGCTATAATTTAAGTTAATTAATTAATATAAATTATTGTTAACGTCAACTGACGCGTCAACGCCCGTCAACTAACGCGTCAATTCAAGCGTCAAATGACGCGTCATATTGAAGTTTCGACCTATGCCCATATAGCGATTTTCAGGCCAGAATTTTAACTTATCTTCCGACCTAAAATTATGTTATTAACTTTAAATGTACTATTGATTTATAAGCCAAACTGTAATTAAGAAGCCATCGCTTTCTGAAATAAGTTGAGTTTTGACGAAGTTATGGCCTTTTGAAATTTCATGCATCATGATACCCCTTTTTTTTTTTTTTGTATTTATTCTCATTTTTTTGAGAATGTTTTATTTTTGAAAAATATTAATTATTTTTTATTAATAATGTAATTTAGTAAAAATTTTACTAAAGTATAGTTTTTTTATAAATAAATAAATTATAATTTTCTATATATGTATATATATATATATATATATATATATATATTATAGTAAATTTTCAACTATATTAAGTAAAAAAATATATTATAATTTATAAATAATAGAAGAATATTAGATAAATCTGTTAAATATAGATTTTTTATTTAGTTGTAATTATTTTTGGATTCCGAAATTTTTATATTTAAGTTGTTAACCATAAAATAATAAAAATATTAATTATTGATTTTTAAATTATAAAATTGATACATTCTCTTTTAACTTAATATTTTTACAACTGCGAAAGAAAATTTTAACTTTAATTTTTTACTTTACTTTACTTTATTAGAAGAAAATTGAGTTTATTGATGTTTATTAATAAATTAAATTTAATTATTTACTAAATATTATTAATTTAATATTATTTTTATTTTTGAAATTTTATTTAAAACTGTTATTGTATAAAAATAAATTTTTAAAGTTTTTTGAAATTATTTAATTTTTTACTATTTTCAAATTATTATGAAGTAAATTTTTCTATTTAATTTGATTATATAAAATTATAATTTTTAAAATAAATATTTAAATTAAAATACTCCAACTCAAAATCAAACTCAAAATCAAGCTCAAGCTCAAACTCAAAATCGTGCATCATGCATCATATGATCAGCAAATAATTTCCCTATTGAATTGTGGATTTTTTGATTATGCATTTTGAAGCGTAATGCTCCCCTTTAGGTTGCGTCAGTCGATGACTGTAGTAGCTATTTATAAATGCTTTCATTGGAAACAATTAGGTTTTCAGCTGGTCAGCCAATCAGACGGTGGGCAGGCATTAGGCAAAGTCGTGGCAAAGTTATGGGCAAATTAAAATGGAACTAACTTTGAGTGCAATTACGAGTATCTTAGCTTGTGGGGGTTTTCTTCTGTTGACATAAACCTTTCGCCAAAAATGCCGCCAAAAGACGCTGACAAGTGGCCAAGAGGCAACTGGCAAAAAGGTCACAATTTCGTAATCAGCTTTGGTGGCTGCTTTTTGTGTGTGCACACGACGTAACCATAAGCATGGCTCCATGTCATCCTATATTTCACCAAGACACCAAAAGGCAGTTAAAACTGAGACGGAGATGGAGACTTTGAGGCTGGGCCAGGCAGTCGGGCAAGCAGCCAGGCAGCCAGGCAGGCGAATGGCACTGTCAACTCTCGGGCGCAAACGATTGTGGAACAACGGCCAAGAAAAACACATTCGCCAACTGACCAAGTGGCCGATCCAACAACAACTAATAGTAGTTGTAGTAGTAGTAGATATGTGTATGTTCAAACGACTATCACCCGCTAAAATTCAAATTCAAATTTGCTTAAAAACCCAACGCCCCACCGAACACCACCAACCGACCGACCCAACGACCACAAAAATTAGCCATCGTCTTGGGCGCTAATCTGGTTTTAAACTGCGACCAGCGACCGCTGCCACGATGCGGGTGTGTACCACGCAGCCTGGCCAGCACCAGACCCAACTCTAGGCAGGCCAAGCAGGCAGCCAGACTGCCTGGTCGGACCGACGGACAGACAGACAGACAGACAGAGAGACAGCCGGACCGATCACAACGTTTGGCCATCGCTGACCAACCAGTTTGTGGCACCCGCACCTGGCCAACTGCCCAACTTACGACTTGGCAGCCAGCCAGCTCACAGCTAACTGCCCCTGCCCAGACAGCTGGCTGCCCTGCCCTGCCCTGTACAGACTTATTACTAGCCGCAGTTTCAGTCCTAGATTCGTAACAGGCGCTGTATTTTATTTTTCTAGGCATTATTAAAATTTTATATTTTTACGCGATTCTCTAAACATTTCACTACTTAATTAAGTAATAGGGCATAATAAGGCCGAAGTGCATAATAAGTATATATTATCTGATCTTTCACATATCAGCAACTTGATAATGTAATTCAATGCGACTAGAATCAAATAAACTTATTACCGTGAGAACATTCAGTTGTGTTAGCAACTAAATTCCAAATAAAATTGTATAACAAATTATGCGTTATATCCTGGTAGGCACTTATTTAACTGCCAAGGTAATTGCTAATTTTAAAATGAATAAAGTTTATTGTGTTGGTTGATGTCTAATTTGTTCGGGCTATTAGCTGATTAGTCGAGCCAGTGGAATTTCTTTCAGCAACATGAAGATACGAAAATATGGGTTTATGCGCTTAGTTGGCTTTAAGATGCACAATAAATAAGGGGGGCGCCAAGTGCAACTAAAAGCTTTAGAGGAATGCATTAAATTGTGGTTTATTAGCCATATAACTGAATGCAGATGCAGTAATTGCAATTTGATTGTCTACACATGTATGCAAACCAATTATATTACAAATACAACTATACCGATTTCTGTTCACTTCTATTCAAGACACACACACAGCTATATAGATTCAAACACACACACAGACATATCAAAAAGTGCGCTGTAATTCGTCTACTCAACGCCAGAGTGTGATTTGCTGATTAGCAACACTCTTTCCGTCATATTCTGAAAGCCCAATTACAACGGCCAACAAGACAAACGGCCAAACAGTTGCTGCCGAGACGTTGTCTGACGCTTACTTTTGTTTTTGTTTTTGCTTTGTATTTGTATTTATGGTTTTTTATTTTTGATTTTGCCACGTGAACACCCTTATGCAAAACAAATCAAAACAGCATTAAGAGTCGTAAATCTATGCCAAAAAACTTAGCCGGCCAGAAACCGAGCCGAACCGAGCATTATTCGACTGGCTCCTTAACAACAAAAGCGGCTGCAGCATGTGCCAAAGACCAGGCCCAAACCTCTTGGCCAAAGAGACACTTGGCCACTCGAGACGCCGACGTCGACGTCAGCGACGGCGGCTGCTGTGATAAAATATGAGACAGTGGGGCAGACAGTCAAATGGGTATTGCCAACATTGAAGCGGTCGGGGCGGGGGTGATTAAGAGGGGATCATGATTCAGTGTAAAAATAGTCCAAAAAAAAAAAAACATAAACAAAAAAGTGAAAAGAAATATCTATAGAGACTCGTATATGTGTATGACTGACCAGACTTAGACGTCCAGGAGGTTGTTGGTTATTACTGCATTACCAATGACAGCAGCCACCGCCGAGACGCCACCTACCGGCCGAATGAGGCAACTAACCTACCTGTCAGCCCAAGATATGAAAAGCCTTCGATTTTGCCGGCAAAATCATATGCAGATACACATATGTGGGTTCCTTATGCGGGGACTGGCAAAATGTCATGCATTCGTTGATGCTGTTTGTTGTTGGATTTGTTGTTGTGCTGTTGCCGGTTTCAATATTTATTTATTTGCAAGTGCCTCGCGCAATGCATTAAAGGCAATAAAATAAATAAAAATTGAAATTGACTACGTCAGAAAATTTTGGCATTCATAATGCATGAGTTTTGATTTCTTAGCGACGTCAAAATGCCAAAAAAAAAGCTATGGAAAAATATCTAAACAGGATGCACGAGTTACTTGTGATTGACTGGGAGATACCCTGTACTCACATTAAAACACAAAGTGAGCTAAAGTATAATCTTCAATAGATATAAAAATTAGGTTTACCATCATTTTCAAATGTGGCTTAATATTAGTGTACTGATATACATCGATATCGAGTTGGTGGAGTGGAAAATAGAATAGTTCTAAATAAAGTTGATTTGTTTAAGAAAATTACATATTTTTACCCAAATACAAAATTTAGTTTCTCGAACTAATAGAAGTCACGCGATGTACAAATGCTGGTTAGTATTTATTTATCTATACTAAATGTTATCCAAAAAGTAATCTCCTGTTCCATATTGTGTATACTCGTTGGGTATACTCTTTTGTTTATTTCACTACAGGGTGCGTAAAGTGCAAGAAATCACTTAAGTTTGCTTTGAGTCGATTGCAGATTTATGTTAACTACTCGACTTGTTATAATTGGTATATTAAATGATTTAAAAGCTTGCCAATGCGCCAACACAAACAGAAATCAATTGAAACCCCCAAATCCAAATCCGCAGCAAGCCATTTATGTGCCACGTCTGTCTGTAGAGAGGGTGTAGGCAATTGGGCACCGAGTCCAAAATATGGAACTGTGGCTCCAACAACGACTCCGACTGCGAGTGCGACTTCGACTGGGATTGGGGTCCGTCCTGTGCATGGAAACTGGCTTAATATTATTTATGAGCCCAATATGCGCGATATCACGTAATAATCACGCACATAAATGGCCAGTTAAATGCTGGAGACCTCTCGACTTGGAGCTGGAACTGAAGCTGAGACTGTGGCCAGTTGCATTTCATATTTCATTTCAAGTGTTATTTGCAAAACATGTGCGAGTGGGGCGCAAATAAAAAATTAAGTAATAGATTTTGTCGCGGCGATAACAAAAAAGTGCTAAAATATTTTAAAATGCGTCAAAGCTAATTTATAGGACACACTTAAAGCGGATTGACCGAAATTGGACCACCGCGCGATGCTGGCTAACTGTGTGCGTAGAGACAACTAGGCAAATGGCTGAAGCGAAAGTTGATCTTACTTAAATGTATCAACAAATCATATTGTGGGTTGACGAGGATTAACTCTTTGATTATATACTGGCTAATTAGATATGGATAACTTTTAAATTCTAGATTAATTATATTCTGCATTTCGAATGCACGTTGAAATACTACTTATTTATAAGAAATTGATTTATAATTATTATTTGCAATTTAAAATTGAAGTGCCTGTAGTTGAATGTTTGCCAGCAATGTGTTTGTATATAAGCTTAACATGATTCACCATGAGGCAGATGGCCATTAAAATGTGCTCACAAAACGGGCAGATCAGCTTGTCAATTGCTCTTCAATAGCAACAACAATGAACGAATGAATGAATGAACAACAACATCGCACAATTACAAGAAAATTGCCATCGATTCATGTTCATTGGATTCGCAATAGGCCGTCATCATTCCAGTTCGCAACCACATCCACATCCATGTCCAATTCCGAGTGAAAAGCGAGCCGTGACTGCCACAACAGCAACAACATCAACAACAACAATTGTCCAAGTCGTAGTCGAAGACACAGTCAGGGCCCTGTCTGATGCTGCGAATGACAGTTGAATCACCTTCATTTTTAATGGAGACAAGTGTCAGTAATTTATGCACAAAGACTGCCAGCATTTCTAGGGAAAAGGGTTGTGTTGGGGTAGGAGGAGAGGAAACTGCACAAACAAGCACAGAAATTGATGCACAAGTTAAACAAATTAAAATGGATTGTCGGCTCAAACAACAGCAACGACAACAACAACAGCAACAACAACAACTGCTCTGCGGCCATAACTGTGAACCTGAGCTCTGCAAGCTGCAGCAGCAGACCAAAAGACCCAGCCTTAACCAGGGTCAGTTGCAGTGCGCGGGGTCAATGTGAATTGTGTGAAAATGACCGCAAAGCTAGAAGATCAATTCCACGACTTGACGACTCCCACTATCTCTATCTCTCCGTGTCTCTCCCTCTCTTTCTGTCTCTCTCACTCTGTCGATTGTAAGCGATCTTGGCACTTCATTATTCACGCGCGTGCGCTGTTCAAGGCTCGCGGAAATGTCAATAGCAAATCACTTAATTTGTTTGGCAATTTTCGCCAGATCTGCCTGAGCTGTGGAAAAAAATACACAAGCCGCAGCGTACAAGAAACGTGTAGAAAATTGTTGGAAAGGAAAACAGAAATGCGCTCACGACGCCTTCTTCAACTTGGACTTTGCTGGGGCAAATTTTGCCAAATAATGTAGCAACATTATCCTTAACCCGCTTGCAGTTGTTGTTGCGATAATTTCGTTAACTGCCCGCGGGGATGAGTGCATCGTGCTTTGGGTCAATCAGGTCAATAAAGTGCTGCAATTGCTGCGAGCACAGCGAGAGATTTATGAGAATCATGTAGAGAGGCGCAAACATACATATATTCAAAACTTCAATTGTGCAGTGCCCAACTACTTCTATTTAAGTCTCTGAAAGTATCCTAGACACGTCCGTATGCTGTCCTAGTTCAATTTTAATGAGTTCGCATACATGAAAATATATATAATTGTAATACCAATAAGCAGTCAAACCATTCCCGTAACACACTCAAATCTATTAAAAATCACTACAAACTAAATAGCTCTTGTAAGACAGTATTCTTGTGAGTTCAATGCGATGAAAGGTTTTCAGTTCAATAATCATAAAATACATTTAATGCTTGCAGGAGTATCAGGAGCCAGAATGAGAATCACATGGAATGTCGCTTTATAGTACAGTAACGACTACCGTGAATAGTTCCGATCAAAGATCAGCATTGCACCACCAGTTGGCCACATGTCGGCACAGGCACTACACACAAACAGAGAGTGGCACACCCTTAACAGGCGCACACCCCACACCCTACACCCACGTCAGAATCGAATGTCGCGTGGCGCTGGTCAGCCCACAATGGAAGAAGAACAAAACTTGGAGATGGCAGCCATGCGATAGGGAAAGTTGCCCCGTCCACTGCGCGTGTCAGAGAACAACAAGTCAAACCGGAAAGCAGACGAGTTGAGTTCGCTGCGGGGCAGGACCTGCATTGCAACTGGGTGCACTGGCAGGAAGGTGGCGCAGTGGCGGAGTGGTGAACGTGCAAAGTGTGGGTCACGTGTCGCATATTAAGAATTGAATGAACGCTCAAAACGTATGTCAAAAGTGTGTTTGTGTGTGGCGCAAGGGTCTGGCCGTGTTGCGAGGGCGAGGGTGTGCAGGCACCCGTGACGCGGACAAGTTGCAACCCTCTCCTCGTTGACTTTCGACCAGTGTGGCCAGCCATCAAATTACACTGTGACTGCAACGTCGACAAGTATGCGTTGTACGAGAGTAAATAATATCATCAGCGTTTGTCGCTCATTAATGGATCGGCGTTCAGTCTCGGATCTCGGGTGGGGCAAGCCAACAACCCCTCGAAACGTTGTTATTTAATTTGGCCTAATTTAATTTTTGCTGGTAGCAATTTGGGTAACTTCCAATCAGCAAAGTTTCTTTCGCAATTTTCATCACCCGCCCTCAGGATTGTGATTTGACAATTGTGGGAATCTTTGTTGCCTTTGTTACTATACAATATGCTAAATGTCACTGAACAGCGCACAGTTGCAACCCACCCTCCACCCATCCACCTCCCCGCAGGGCATGTGAAACATGTGCAATGATCCGTGGCCCGCTTCCTGTGGCCTCATGTGGGAACCCAATAGAAGATCTATCTCTTCTATCTCATTGTTTGCATTTGGCAGTCAACGAGCAACCCAAAAACATTTCTCAATTGTTGACATACATCATCGACGACTCGTAATAATTGATAACTGTTTAGTCACTGTCTGATTTTCCGGGCCATCGAGGGGTCAACACTAATGACACTCGGTTCCCTTAATTGTTATAACTGCCTCTATTTGATCAGTTTGTAACTGAAGTGTTTTTATGGGTGGTGCACAGCGGCTAGAACAAATCATTTTATACGTCAGCGTGGGAAGTTGATTTAACTATTGTTCCATAACACTTTATGAGCAATGAGTTATGGATGAAAACCTTAAGGTGTGATCATAACATGGAAAACTTAACAAAACGACCTTATGGGAATGTAAAATATAGAGGAAGTCCATTTTTTGAGAGTTTCCAGTAAAAGCTAAGCACATTTGTGTTTTTTATAACATTCCCAAAGTTGTTGTTAAAATTAATAGATTTGAATGTTGTAATAGTGTAACTTCCTAGCTTCTACCGATGATATGCCAGATATGTATTGCATTATTCTATTTTGTACATGGCTTCATCAATCACACATTGGAATTGACAGCGCTTTGTCATTGACTTTGTTTTGTTGTGGAGCATCCCTTGACCTTAGTTTGATTTGCAATCCATTGCCATAAAATTAGCTCTTAATGTCGCTGGTTGAGAGTGCTCATTAGAGGCCAAATCTATGCATGCAATTTGTGGCTAAGCCGAAAACAAAAAATCAGAGGAAAAAAGCCTTAATCCCTAAAGACTGACGAGGGCACAGGCAGAGTTAAATGGCCCCATCTGAAAGTTGAAGCCATTACAAGCCATTACGGGGAGAGTCTAAAGTAACAATGGCTACAACAAATGGAGCAGCTAGCAGACAGGCAACAAGAAGAAATGTTTAAAGCCAAGTCCAAACTAATTTCAACCACCCTCAGGTGATGAAGACAATTAAATATTCGTGATTTAACGATCACTTTGTAATGCTCCAACTGTCAGACGACGACGACGACGGCGTTGACGGCGGTCGCCAAATCCCCAAAAAGCGCCCAACATCCAACTCCGAACTCCAAATTCCCATTTGAGCCAAATGTAAATGACTAGCGGGACGTCGGATGGTGCCCTAAAAGTTTCTTGGCTCCGATAAAGATCACACAGTGGTGGACCAAGAGGACCACAAGAACTAAACCAAAGTTGAGCCAAATGAATGTTTTCGGCTTTGCTGTTGCTCATCACGAATTTTCAGCATCAGTTGAGGCAGTTGGGAGTAGTTCGTTGGAAAAGCCCCACCGAAAACTGTAAACAGGTTTCTTTTTTTGCGCTTTTTGCATTTTGCCAATTTGCCTATCAACAAGCGATCGATTAAGTACGCCTACCAGGCCAAACACTGCTATTGCAACGAGCTCCTCAGAGCTCCACTGGTTACAAAGTCAAAATGTTAATAAATGCAGTCGGGCTTAAATTGTGGGCAGCTTGGCGGTGATTTCTCGGATCTGAATTCTGGATATTTGGACGGGGGTGACCCACCCACAAGTACGTGGGCGTTGTTTTTCTTTTCTCCCCTTGATGTTGTTGCTGCTTTTGTTTCTGTGGTCAAGTTCATTTCTGTGTGCGACGGCTGCAGATTCAAATCAGGTGTAATAATTCTTATTGGCAACGCTTCAAACTTCAGCTCCAAGTGGAAGTCTTTTAGCCGTTCCTGCTGCTGTTCCAACTGCTGCTGTTAGAGAGTTCTCTTTCGCTCTCTCTATTTCTTTCTCTTCACGATTTTTGATTGATCGTGCATACTAAACTATAAATCCATCGTGATACATTGGGGCGATCAGGCGAGGCTACGACGCAAACGTCGCGTTCACGTCTTCGTTTCTATTTTTTTTTTTTTTTTGGCGTTAGCAGCAGTTTTTCCTCTGTTCCGTCGCCAGCGGAGTAAAGTTTTCATATTAGCAGTGCATACAGCAAAGCCAGCGATCTAAACTAGAGATGGGCGTGGGACTGAGTTTTTTTATTATGATACAAAACAAACGCTGATAAACAAGCAGCGACAATGGAAAGCAGGCGACTTTATCTAGACAATACCAAAATTATGATTAACTTAACGGATCCAATAAATTTATTTCTAATTGCTTTTTACAAGTAAAATTTTTTATTATTATTATTAGAGACTGCGAATATTAAGAAATATCAAAATAGGAATATTTTTTTAGCATTGCAATCATAGCGTTTTTGAATGGTGAAGATGATATATATATTAATATATTAATTTGGCTTTTGTATCCTATAACCACTCACAAAGTGTTCAATAAACTCACGATCTTATCTCTAGCGTGAAAAGAATGTCATTTAACTCCCTGTATTAATCAGGCCTCCCAGCTAATGCAGACCGTTAATCGTTCCAGTGTGCACTTTACACGCCTTTTACCTAATTTTGGGCCTTTTTATCGCACGCAGCTGCAACAGCAACAACAGCAGTTGCAGCAGCAACAGCTCCCCAAGACTCCCCACTTGATGCCGAGTTTTATGTGCCAAGTGACACCAACGACGCATAAATATCTTGCAGGCAACAACTAATTAGTGAATATCTGCCATCGAATGGGGTAAAGATACGAATGTTGCGTCTACCCCCTTCCCTTAACCTGCATGTTGCTGCTGCTGAACAAGGTGTCGCCCCATTGACAATAACTACAAAAGCAACAACAACAAGAACAGGAGCTAGAATAATGTTAAATCAATTCCCTGGCGTCGCACTTAACTCGCTCCCCCACTTTGACACACATTGCGAGTATTTTTGGTCTGGCCATAGGAAATTATTGAAATTTTTATATCAACGCTGAAAAGTCGAACGGCGAGAACTCAAAAGATCTCAATACTGAGCTAAACTGAACTGAACTGAACTGAACTAATCGGATGCAGAAGGCATTGGCATTATCGCTTGGCATTAAATGCGCTTAAATTGATTCCTTCAAAATGCCATCAAATTGCCGACGTCTGACTTTGATTTTTATATGTGTCTCATCTTTGGGGCTTTCTCACCTTCTACGCTACAAGAGGGGGATGCTACACGGGAGTGAGGGCGAGGCTGGGATCGCGAGTGGAACGGTTACTGTTTGCCATTGACGGATTGTCCCGTGCAACATTTATTGCACTTGAATGCGTATTTGGAGCGATGCTCAAAGAATCCGGCTGCTATCGTAAAAGTTGTTTTATTGTTTTATTATGCTTTTGCACCGACTGGGAAGCCGTGGATATTCAGTAAGGGAGCAGAGGAAAGTTTTATGTGCAACTAAGCCAATTTCAGCGATTACGGACCATCATCGGTGTGTTTGCAGCCAACAAAACGTAAGGAAACACATTACGATACAAGAGGGCTAAGACGAAACGGGCTTGGGAATACAATTTGGTCATATTCCACGTCAAACATGACATTTATATTGGGATGAGAATAAGCCCATGCATCGAAATTGGTTTTTTACTGCTGATATGAAGTCTCAAATGTTTTTGTAGTTGATTTTGATGCTTGAGAGATTTAGCTGATTAGGTTTGAAATGATAGATGAGATTCGGATAATAGCTTGGTCAGTCAAATTTAATTATGAAATAAGACTTCAGATAGACCAATGGTATTTGATAAATAATTTCGTTATTAGGATGTTCACAATACAAAAAATTATCGTTGAAGTCTACACATCCAAAGCAACAGAAGATTTGTGTCAAATATTTATTTAAATTAAAATTTATAAAGTATCGTATTAATATGGTATTCTACTGAGCTCAGCACATTGATAAACATAGTAAAAATAATAATGTAAACATCTGTTGTTAACTCATTTATGGAACTAGTAACAGTGAAGGGCTGTCAACCCCTTCGGACCGACTGCTCAACGTGTTAAACGTCAATGAAGATGCCAAAATCAACAACAACAGCACCAAATGGTGGACGAGTTGGACGGAGATGGGAAGTGGGAGGCGAAAGTACTAATAAACCCGCTTGCAGCCAAATGGAAGCAATAAATAGTAGCCGTACGCATAGGGGTAGGGTTAAGAGGTAGTGCTAAGGGTAGTGCATAAGTAGGATGGCGCAATTAAACAGTGTAAAATGGAAGTGCAACGGTAATTACCAGTACAGAGGGGCAAAGTGTGCCAAGTGAGCGCGCAAATTGAAATTGAAAACGAAAATAGCAAGAGAAAGGGTGGAGGGGCCTGTGTTGTATATATGCTTGCATGATAAAGGGGTGGTCTGTCTGACAGTCTGATTGGGTGGGTGCAGTACTCCAGTGGTGGCGGCGCCGTCTAAAGCAAATAGCTTTAAATGCTCAACGCGGTTTAGGGCACACAGGACGTTAATTAATGACGCGCCTGTTGACTGCCAGCCCTAAATAAAAAACGGTTGACAAAAACCCCCACAACTCATATGGAGTAGTGGGGTGGTGGGGAATTGGGTGCTTTTGTAAATGGGTAATCACTTTGTGAGTTGTGTGCGGCCCATTGGAATATTTCACGTGGCACAAACAATGTGCGGCGTGTGAAAAATCAGCTTGAAAGGATGCCGACGCGCCACGATGAGGCAGCCTGATTGCAGTTTGCGACATTGCCCCCACTTCTTGCAACACACACAGACACACTCAGATACACGCACACACGTGTCTCAGGCTGGCGACACTAAATCATCGCCAAATGCTTATGATTAGCGTCCCATAGGCTCGACACGCTCACTTTATGCGGGCTCTGTTGTTGCTGCTGTTGCTGTTGCTTTTGTTGTCGGTCACATTACACTTCACAGCGAGTTAAGAGGCAGCTGTACGAGTATTTATCTATGTATGTATATGGGATATACAATGCATCTATATATAGCCGATGCCTTAGCTTGTTGAATGCATCGCATACCTTACTTGACATCGTGTGATTTTTTTTCTTTCTTTCTCATTTCGTCGTTTTTTAATTAGAAACATTTGAAAGCTATTGTCATCTGGCTGGGCGTAACACTTGTTGCCAGCGATCATTGCCAGGGCCAAGCTAATGATCTATGTATATATATAGAGAGCGAGAGGGGAGATTCGAAGAACTCCAATGGGGCTGGCCATGCTTCGAGCGAGTTTAGTGGGGAGTCAACCGACTCGGCTCACTAGCAACAAATGAGCCTGTCAGTGTTTCCGAGTGCAGTTAGAACAGATGCGAGTGATGAGAAATCATCGGTAAAGCAACAAATTTAGAGAATAGACAGGAATACCATAGTTACTAGTTTTCGACTAGTCCACAATCTGCATGCATTGGCAGTCAAGGCTATATTCCCAAAAATACGACTCTCCTTCGTAGCGGATGGTAGACATCCCAAAACGTCAATAAACATTACGTGTATATGTCAAATATATATTACCTGTTTTCTTCTTTTCTATTATATTATCTATTGAAATTCAGAACACGAAAAAAAATATTTATTTACAATATGGTACGGTTTGGTTCTTAGAAATAATTGGAAATTGTATTACTTTATTATGCAATGTACTTTGGCAAAGTTAAAAAGATGCCATAGTAAAACTTCTTATCCTCGGCTTTGTTGGCATGTTGCAAATCGAACTCCACCCAACAAATTGTGTTTAGGCCTCAGGATGTTTTCTAACCTTGACCAGAGCTTTGTGCCATTATCATCATCATCAGCATCAGCACCGGCATTATCGCTATTAAGCAGTTTCGTTGGCTGCGCTACTTTTTAATTTTGGAACCTTGAACTTTTTTCTTTAACTTGCAAATTGCATACCAATAAAATAAAATTAAAGCCCCGCTGCAAATATTAGTAATCAGCTACAGAAATCACAATACGGCTGGTCGAAAAAAAGAGGAAAACAACAAAAAACACAAAAACTCCAAACAACTTCATCAGCGCAACAATGGCTAATGAGTCAGTGGAGTAGAGATACGAGTACTCACTTGAATAAGTATTGGAATAGTTGTATAAGTGTCTGCAGGCCTGTGTCTGTCGGCATTCGACTAATAAAACCATCAAAGACATTAAATGTTGTGGGTGCCATTCATTTGATTGAACTCTGACACCACCGCCAGTCGCAAAGTCTGACCACGACTATTAAGACAGCAACTCCAAACTTTGGAGTTTGGCTAAAACGGCAAACTGCAAATGCATAAAACTAATAATAATAATAATCGCAAACAAAAACAAAAACATTATGCAGATGATGCAAACGAGATACGAGAAGCGTTTCAAGAGTTGCCAAACGTTCAGTTGCATCTATCGGAAGACTTTTTTTTTTGTCTTCTCTCAACTGCTTGGCAAGGTCTGCACGTGCTCCGAGCTCAGCGCTCCATTGTACTCCGCATTGCAGTTGCATAACCAACAATTGGGCTCAATGGGACAACAAATCAAAATCAAGTCAATGAGTTTGAGGAAATTCTTAGAGACAACATTTGAAACGGCTAATCAAATAATATCCAAAACAATAAACATGTAAAAACTCAGCAGTTTGTATCTCTCAGCTATGCAATACTCTATTCCCAGCTTTAAGGCATTTTAAAAAATATGAAAAGAGTCTTTAGGAGAAAGTGAATATGGATGGATATGAATATGTATTCCGAATATATTAGGAATTTTAAAACGATGAGGATAAAAAAGCATTGCTCAATGAGCATATTTCTTCTATGCATACATATTTGTTTTCCTCATTCCTGAATGGTATATTTCAAATTTTCATATGTATGTATTTCTGAACAATCAATTTTGGCTTGTACTTGAAGTTGTCTTTTGTCAAAACAGATACCTACTTCAATAAGGTGGCAAGTGAGGGATTCAGTTCTTGTATCATTTGCTGTGTGTTTTTCACGACCATAGTAATTGAAATTTCAGCAAAATCTAGTTAAACAATTTACAGAATTTATTCTAAAAGATTGATAAATTGAGCTGAGCAAAACGGCTTTTGGCGAAAAGCAGATTGCGTTAACGTTCACTTTACTTAGAAGTCGCTGCATTAATTCGCAAGGGTATTTAATTTTCGGCAATCGACTTAAAACGATTCCTTCTTGTTCTTGCTTATAATTGTGTGGCCATTTCAATTTCATTTAAGTTTGAGGCGCCCGCGGGTTATGTCGACTGTCGACTGTCGACTATCGATTGTCGATTGTCGGTTGTCGCAGCGAGGCAGGCAGCCGTTGCCGTTTTTGATCGGCTCGCGATCATAGCGGCTATTGTTTTGGCCAACTGTCTGAACGGAACTGGCAACTGGCAACTGGCAACTGCATAGAGACTCCAAAGAGATCGTTATAATTTTGCCTGAGGCGCCGCAGTTGCAGCCGCCGCGTCCTTCGCAGCGAGTGGGTGGCTGCTTTAAGCAGTAAGCTTGATTTTTTGGCTGGTTTTCTTATTTATTATTTGTTATTTGGTTTTTGCGCTATTTGAATTAAATTATAATTTTATGTAATCATGAAGTGGGGCTGTTGCCCATTGCCGACTGCCAACTGCTGCTGTTGCTGCTAGCCTCAATTAAATGCACGTTTTGTGTCTGCTACTAAATGCAATCGTTTATTGATTATTTGATCATTTTAATTGCCTTCTTTGCCTTGGCCAACGTGAGAATCGAAATTTGTGAATTGACTGAAATTCAAACGGAATGAAACGACTTTGAAACAATTTGATAATGCTTAAAAGTTGATCAGATCAAACTGAAGTAAATTGTTCCTCAGCTGAGTTAATTTATTTATGAGAAATTAAATACATTAAGAATTTTATGAATTTACATCTTCTGTTGGATGAATTTTCAGAGACTCTCAATTTATATTGATCTTCACTTTCGTACAGAATTCATCTGCAATGTATATGTGTATATATGGAAACAACGTCTGCAGCTGGAGCAACCCTTTCCGAAACGCACTTCCGATGTCATATCTTAAGCGGCGCTTAAGTAGCACAAACACTTCCTTCGCAGGCCAAAAACAGGTGTGACTTGTATGGAGTCTGTGAATACACACATTTTCCTATTATGCTCAACCCCTGGCTCAAATCTCATACGCGTGGCCAACTTGTGCCGTTGTCGTTAGTCAAAAATAGCTGGGCGACACGACAGCAACATGAAGAAGAACAACAACTCAAGTGACACCTTTAGCAAATGCATCTGCACAATTACGAGCAGAGCAGAAAGTATCAGATTTCTGTAGAAGGCTGCGGCACCACCATCAACACACAGGCACCACCACCACCACCACCAGCAGCAGCAGCAGCCACCAGTCATGATAAATACAAAGTAAAACTCCTTTCTTTTCTGCGCCACTGACAAACGGCACATTGCACATGTCCTGCAACGGCAACAACTGCAACTGGAACTGAAACTGGGAGACTGTTGGACCAACTGACTGACTGACTGACTGACGGACTGTTTGGCTGCCTGCTGCACAATCGCAATCAGTCACCCCCATCAGAAAGGCAGCCGTGAAACAAAAGGCGTGGTTTATATGTGTTGTTGTTGTGGTGCGTTATGCATCGAGCTGTTGTTGTTGTAGCTGCAACTGATGCTGGATATGTTGGTGCTGCGGGTGCTGGTGCGGGTATGGACCTTGGCCTCGGTATTGATTTCAATTTGACGCTGCAATATTTTCTTAATGAAAACAAACAAAAGATGCGATGGCGTTGGCTTTGGCGTTGGCTTGTTGCCAACGGGGCAGCTGTCCAGCAGCAACAGCAGCAGCAGCACCAGCACCAGGCAGCCCAAAGTGCGTGTTATTAATATTATTGGCCTGGCCCAAAGGCTGCTGCTTCCTTATGGCCACACACGAGTGTAGCAATTCAGGCAGGCAGGCAGGCGTTGTATGTAGAT
Source organism: Drosophila paracracens (assembly GCA_035044025.1). Classification (NCBI taxonomy): domain Eukaryota; kingdom Metazoa; phylum Arthropoda; class Insecta; order Diptera; family Drosophilidae; genus Drosophila; species Drosophila paracracens. Next base: position 3,380,962 of record JAWNMN010000835.1, on the reverse strand, counting down.
GTATGCTGCCAGATAATTTTTTGGCAAGCAGGTCGTGCCGAATTCCTCGCACACACCCCAGCACACACACACACACACATATGCACATGCAAACAGCATACAACTGTGGCCAATTTAAAACCAATTTAAAGTTTAATGAATTCATAAAGAAATCACTCGCTGGCTGCACTTTCAAAACATATAATCTGCCGACGCGTCGCGACGCCTCGGAGACGACTACAAGAGTGGCTTGTGCATTCACTTGGAGCTCTGTGCCTCTCCTGCAAGCCAAGCAGCCAATCCGCCGACCAGGCTGACTGCCTGCTAGCTGCTCATGGCGTGCCAAATCTCATAATCAGTCAATAACTTTTGCCGCCTTCTGGTCGCACGTGGCGGCGGTTTGCGGCGACCTCGACTCGACTATGGGCCCGGGCCATAAGCGTTTCTTTATGTGCCCCATAATCGAAGTGAAATCAATGGCATTGCCTGCATACCATTAACACGAAAGTCGCTTGCGAAATCTCTGGGCCATCGTCAAGGAAGAACAAGGAACAGCAGCGGGAGGAGTGGGAGGCGAGCCAGATGTCTGCTGTAGTTGTTCAGTCGCTGCGCTTTGATTTGAGTTAAACAAATTTTATATTCGAACAGATTTCCAGCATGACAGTTATTAATTGCAAATATCGCTTAATTCATCGCTTAAAAAGCGACAACATTCGCATAGTTCTGGCGTTGCGGCCAATCCTCCAAACAACCTGTAATCACGACACGATTCAACCAGTCACCGTTACCAATATCTCTGTCTCTGGTTCGTTGTTGGTTGGCTTGTGTTTAAATTATGGCCAAGTTGTTGTTGCTGTTGTTGCTTTTTCTTTTGGTTGCTGTGTAGTGTGGAGTGTCCGTGTTGTGTGTGTCTGTGTGTGTCTGTTTGTGTGTGTGCGTGTATAATTTACATGGTTGCATTCCATTGACACTGATCATCAGTTAATTTGTTTCTTTATTGCATATGCCAAGGAATAAAAGTGAATGCGCATCGTTTGTTTTGGGTCTGTAGGACATTTGTTATCCACTTTGAATCATTCCCTGAATTTCAGGTGAGAAGTGGCAAGCCAAGCAGATAGCTGCCGTAGTATGTGAACAATCCAGGCAATACACGGGGTATTTGCTTGATGAGGGTTATTGTTATAGCTCATCAGTTGTCGTACAAAATATTCAGATGATATTCGTGGTATTAGGTCATTTTAAAATTAATTTTAATATTATTTAAGAAGAATAACTGATTTATGTTAACTGACGAAATGTAAATCTTTGGTACTTAATATGTATTGTTAAAGTAATATACGACAATAATCCAATTGTAAAACTAAAGCTAACCCAAAAAATATATTTAAGAAAGCTAATGACTCCTTTGCAGATATGGTTATTGGATAGCTGCCAATTTATTGAAAAGTAACTATGCAAGTGATGTAAAACCAACAAAAGCATTCAATTAATACTAGTTGAAGACAGCTTTATGACTGCCAACAATAATTTTGCAGCTAATTTGTGCAACTTCGACTAGCTGAGCAGCTCCACATGCTGTCGACTCTGTGGAAAACAGAAACAAAATGTATTTTTTTGCTGCATAATCAAATCATTAGTGATAGGTTTTAGGGCACTTGATCGATCGCGCTGCTCGTTAAGCTCCAATAAAGCACTTAATGAATAAAAACAGTTCAAATATTTTCACAACCAACTCTGCAAACCACTCGAAATCCCAATCCTGAATCTGCTTTGCTCCACTTCACTCCGCTCTGGTCTGTTTTGGTTGGGGCAACTTAAAGATTGATTGTGTTGACTGATGGTGTTTTGAGTTGCATTGGGCTCTGCTGTTGCTTCTAAGTTCCAATTGGCAAATTTGAATGTTGTTGATGTTGTCGACAACCGTCGCCGCCAGTTTTTTTTTTTTTTTTTTGGGCAACGGTGGCAACTGCCAACAATTGGGGAGCAACGATGTCGTGATGGCCCCGTTTTATTGATGGATTAAGGGCGATTACGCGATCGTTGTCAGTTCAACGTTGCCCATGCAAACTAGCTGAAGGGCCAATTCGTTGTTTGCCAAAGACAAGAGAGACTTAGTCAAAGACGAGACGGGGACATTGCGCAATCGATAATCATGGACGCTGGAGGGGGTGCGAGTTGGGATTGGGATTGTGAATTGAGCCGTCATGTCAGGCGGCAGTTAATCAATGCAGCCAAACATAATCAAATTAACTGCCACAGAGAAGAGCACCAGAGGGAACAGGAGCTACTCCGAGGAGAACAGAGAGGTGCTGAGGGGTGGCAGGCTAAAGTCAGGACTATGTAGGCCACAGCAACAATAGTTGTTGTTGTTGTTATTGCTTATTGTCTAACAATCTTGTAGCTAGCTTTGGGGCAACAAGTGATTTGATTGCCGCTGTTGCTGCTGCCCACTGCCCACTGGCCCAGGGAATCTTTTTGGCTCAGTTCAAACAAGTTGCTGGCGGGGAGTTATGAAGTAATGCATTATAATTTGGCCAAGCAATTGGCCCCGTCGAGAGATGCACCTTATCCGAAGTTGCTAGTTGCGAGGCATGTTTGTTTCTTCGGCCACCGCTCACTGTGCACATTTTTCCACAATTTTTCTCCTGCTTTACATAATTGTGGGAAACAACCAGCGGCCTTAGTAAGTAGGCTAAGGTTCATTATGGCATGCCGAGGCACTGACTCAGTTCAGTTCGATTCTGTTCTTTGTTCTCTGTTCAGGCAAGGCTCTGGCTCTGGCATTTGATAAATTATGCGCGCTGCTATCGAGGCACAGCAAAGTGCAGCAAACTCCTCTGCCTCGAAAGATATCGCTGCAATATCGGACAATCGACTTGATTAATACACCGGCCAGAACAACAATGTTTCATAAGAATCACCGTCCCTTTCTCGCTCCCCACTTGGACTTGGGAGTAACCTGTTGCCCATAATATAATATAATTGTTTAAGTGTGTGAGAGACATCCCTGATCAACCCGATGAACAAAATTGAATCACTATTTTGAAATGTCATTGGAAAAATCGGTCTAAAAATAAATTCTTGGCATTTAGAGATGGACTAAAATCTTTCTGGAGCGATTATTATTATATAAATAGTGAAATTTAAATGTAGGCAGGTGGACTTCAGTCTGTAAGAGTACATATTCATAGGTGCCTAAGATAGCAGTTTTTTATGTTTGATAATCAATTAATCGTGCTTAATAATTAGCAAGTTTCCTAAGGTTTATCTCAAAGATTTTCTAAAACTATCAACCGTCAGCGCTATGTAAAGTTAGGCATTTGAAATTCGGAATATAGCACAAATTGAAACTTGTGTTACTCCTGTTTGCGCTTCAGAGTGTTGCTTGCGAGCACCGCTTCGGTTTCTGCCACCGATGCTGGACCCGTTGCGGACTCAGGCGCAATGCTTGCCATTACGATCCCATTGGCACAGTAGTGTGGCGGACCAGCAAAAAACTCTAGGCGAAAAGGTGTCGCGTACGCCGCGCAGCGTGCACAACTGTGGACAGTCCTGATCAGCGCTGACTATGGGACTATAATGTAGAAATCTTACCCGCCTTCGATAATGCCAATTCCTTGCGACTCATATTGTCTGTATTGATACGTCTTCCTGTACAAACACTGCAAGTGGTGGCCTAAAAAAACGACGGGCACAAAAAGTAGACCGCAAAGAAGAAGGCCCACCCAGAGACCGTTCTGTAAAATGGCATTAGAATAAGCATTGCAGTAGGTATTTTAAGCATGTGGAACTCACCATGGGATTGATCAGGCGGTCGCAAACCATGTCTACACTACGATAATAAATATATGCAAGCGGAGCGCATTTGCCGACATTATTTAAGCACTCGCTTATGACCATTTCAATATAGTTGTTAACTTGATCCTCAACATAAATAGTGACATTTCGGCGTAGTTCTACCGCAGTTTCTTCGCCCTTAGCTTTCATGAAAATGATGCCTCGATTTGCCATTTCCTGCAATATTTGAAGCGACTTGTCAAATTGATTGTCCTTGTACAACACTAGCTTATCAATTTCGAGCAGTATCTTCCTCATTTCGTTTATCTGTGATACAACTTTGGGAACGAGTTCATCATATAATTTTTGAATGTTGACAGCTTCGTTCTGCAGACCAATTCTGGCCCAATCATATATACCCCACTGACTCCATAGTTTGGAGTGTAATAGAAATATTTCCTTGATTATTTCAGCCATATCTATTGGCGTTAGCTCGCCGCACAAAAACTTTGTAAACTTTTCACTGTGATAATCCTTAAAGTTATTGTTAAGCAGTTTTGGTACTCCTAGATTTAAATTGAAATAGATCAAATCCATCGGAAAAAATTTCGGCTCCGGCGTAGGGGAATGTATAAACTTAACGCGCAATTTGTTTTCGATATCATACAAATTTGAGCCCAGAAGTATACTAAAGATCGTCTCATTGGGCAAACACTCTCCAATTTCAGTTGACATACGCAGCGACTGAGGCTTCGAGTGATGTAAGTGTTTTGTCGTATCCCGATTCAGTTCAATAACTGAATCCTTGCGATTTAACATCGATTTAATTTGTGGATCTTCGAACGGTGCACAGGCTCCCTGGTAAGTAATTAAACCCATAACAAAGTAAAATAGTCCAGCTAGAACTACAAGTGAGAACACGCTGAAGATCAGCACTAAGGCACTGCGTTGGGAAGGGAATGGAAACAGAAGCCTTGAAGTGCAAAATTTGTTTACCAACTTACATTAATAGGCAAGTAGCTCCAGTGCTTTTGTTGCAGATATTATCGCTATAGTCACGGCCACAACATCCAAATAAAATCGCTATTGTCAGCAAAATCAGAATCTGAAATGGGAAAAATAATGGAGAAAATATCGATTATACGGATAAAATCGACTTTAATTACAATCACTTATCATGTTTAACACATTTTTTAAAATCAAAATCGATTATATTCAGGGAGAATTTACCATTAAAATAACTACAAAAACCGTATAATGGATCAATTTGCGGGCCGAGCCAAATTTGTCGATTAGGTCTTCGAAGGACTGGTTCGATTGCACAGTTTTTGAATGAATTTCAGAGATCACCTCATCGAGGATTGTCCGTAACGCTATTGATTCTGATCGGAAAAATTCTTGGCCCTCTTTAATATCTTTGAGCAGTGGCGGAATGATAGGATTCACACCAGCTATAACCAGTTGCTCCAACCTGTCTAAGTTGATGTGAGTGAGATCCCTTGCTTTTATTATTGATTCAATGCCTTTCATATAAGGTTCAAAATCGGGTAGCTGTGAAATCATAGACATATATAAGTAGAGCCAATATCTATGTATGTATTTAAGCTTATCTAATTGTTACCTTATCAAAGTGAAGACACGGTGAGGTGTCAATGAATTGAATTTGCGATCTTTCTAAAAATTGAATGCAATCGCTGTTTCCACACAACGTAATACAAACGTAAGTTAAGCCCCGCTTTATTTCGCGCAAGCCTAGTAAATTAAATACTTAAAAATGAATAAAGCCTGAGCAGTTTATTTACCGTCTACCAGTTGACTGCCGTGAAATCGTAGATCCGTGTGGATTTTTTGCAATATTCTCATCAAGGACTGCGCCTTTTCCATGTTCATTACAATGCGCTCAAATTCATTCGCCGCAACGGCCTCAGAGATATCCAGGAGGTCTGTGCATACGTGTTGGCCTGCCTCTGGCAAAATATATATTGAAGAAGGACATGTGAATACACTTAGCAACTGAAACCTAAACAACGGAATTTAAAGACCCACCATTCAACATTTTCGTTAGATGGTCACTCATCTCTTCATAATTTTTTATAAAGAGATGCTGAATGTGTCGATGAGCATCCTTAAGGATAGTGCAAGTATCCTCGGTGCCACGGCGCTTAACCAGATTTGACTGCTGAAGTCCACTACCTACCAATAAATGGTTCGCGTAGGCAACTATAAGTCCTAGCCTGCGATAGTATTAACACCATTAGAAATTATGGATGACTAGGAGACTTACAGAATTCCAAGCATGAGCAAAACAAGAATGGAACCCAAACAGTAAAATTTGCGTGCATCCTTTTGTTGATCGCAGGGTGGACATCCTCTTTTGCAACGCCGCCACCAGATGCAGCAATAACATACACTATTGATAGAACAATTAAGATGAAAACTATTTATGCCTTATTTTAGTACACTTACGCTATGAAAGGTCCGATTATGATGAGAATGAGCAGGAAAATAACCCACAAATATACCGCCCAATATTGCGCCAATAGCCTGCTCCAGTCGTTAGACGTCACCTTGGGTCCTAGGGAGAGAGTGTCCCCGACCTTGACCACAACATAGCCTATATGCACATGGTGTATAATTTGTGTTGTTCAATTTCAATTACTTACCAGGCAGTATTGGCTCAAGCTGATCGAAAAAAAAGTGCACAAATTTGTATATAGGACGCATCGCCAACATGGAATAATTGTGTTCTGTGGTGTAGACAGCATGTGATTGAAAGGCGCTAAAGTTTGTACTGACAAAGTGATGGCCAATCCTTGTATGTGGTTTAGCATTACTCCAATTACTGGAAGGGTTTTGTTCTCCAAGCGTCGCAAGTAGGTTATTATAATCCCAATCACTGGACCCATCCTCGTCAGATTTAGTTGGCACTATTAACATGTCCAAAATAAAGCCAAATAATATCACGCTTGGGTTCCATAAGACCCAATTGATGGTACTTCCGGTATTAGATTTAAAATTTGCAGCTGCAGGTTTCCGAATATCTTCAGACATTCTGGGCTTATTTTACTATTGGCACAGAGATCTCCCTCAAAGTTCTTAATCATAAAAGTATAATTAGGAGCTTAAACAGTTGGTCAATTAAGAATTAGGACTTTAGCTGTACTCTATTATATTATAATACGTTATTGTATTGAATTGAAGAAACTGTTTACAGTTAAATCTGAGGCAAAAGTATTTTTCAAAAGTGTCACATGTTATAGTAAGTTGACAAGCTTAACTCGTTTTATAGCCACCAGGTAGCTTTCGCTTCATTGCCATGGTAAATTAATCAACTATACTAAACCTACATTCAATTATAGTTGGTATATTCTCTTGAAGAGTCGAAGTTCAGTTATTGTGCTTTCTCGCTTTCATTAAACCTATACCTGTGAAATTCTTAAAGTAGATCAAATCCTTATTCAAGGTAAAGATCATAAGAGCTGACGCTATATAATTGATTACAATATATATGTGTGTGTAACAGTCACCGCATCTCAACAAATCAAACCGTTTCTCCATGCTCTGCTCATCAGTGTATGTATGCAAGTAGTGTCCATTGAAGCAAATGGCAGCTTTGCATTTTTTTTTTTGGTTGCGTTGCTTTTGCTAAATGTGACACTGAGGCTACTGTTCGTAATGGTGTTGGCATTAAAATGGATTACACATTGAAAAGCTGCTGCTTGCGCTTTCGCTCAGGCCCACTTCACTCTGCTCCACTACACTCCGCTTTGGGCGGGGAGATGCAGTTAAATCCATTGGCCTGGCTTGGTTTGGCACCTGTGCTGTGCCGCTTTAACTGCCTCAACTGGTTCTGGTTTTAAAAGGTGTTCCTTGTTGGTGCAATCCCCCCCTTGTTCACCTTCCACCAGCTACCGCTCCTTGGCACGCTCATTCTCTGAAAGTCTCGGGGCTTAGTGCAAAGCGGCATTTATTCACGGCATTTCGATTTCAATTACGATACAAATTGTCATTAATGTTGGAAAGTTGTTTTTGCACAAACACAACACACTATATGAATAAAGAGATGGGGATGGGAATGGGGATGGGGATGGGGATGGGGGTGTGTTGGCGGCTGAAAAGTGCTTTTGCTTATGAATTTGATTGAGTGGATATGTGTATTTACTGTATGTATAGAAATACGAATAGAATTACAAGCTATCTCAACCTGTATTGCGTTTGATTGACTTTCAGACGTTGCGGGTCATAAACGCTTCCCGTCCCCTTACCCGTCCCCCGCTCACAACGATAGTAGTAAATGCATTAAAAGCTCATAAGGCACAATCATAATTTCTATATCTGTTACGCTGTGCACCCAAAAACCACACCTCGGAATCAACAAATGCGATTTACTTGACTTGCTGCCTGCTACTCATAAATAAAACATTTTTTTTTCATTTTTGTTTTTTAATTTTCCATAATTTTGAGAGCGAAACGCATGTATGTATGGGTGTATATATGGAACGAGTGCAACAACAAAAACAAATCACACACATCGATGATTATGATGAAAGGCATAAGCAATCGACACTAACCTGCGACTTGTCTTGGGCTCTGCTTCTCAAAGACCCAGCCCATAAGAACCGGACGATGACGCTTCCGGGAGTCGGGTCTCAGGTCTCGGGTCTGGCACGGGCATGGGCACGGGCACAAAACACGAGCAAGCAGCACCGTTATGCCTCATTGCCGCCGCCTGCCCCTTATAGAGACTGCTTAACCCCCTAACCCCGTCGTACCCATAGCCAGATCTGCGATCCTCACCTTAAGTCAACGAATTGAACGGACAGCGCCTTAAAAAAAAATAAAACGTCTGTTGTATTTCGATTTGGGGCTGTGTGCTGTCAGCATTTTGTATGCGGTATATTGCGTACTTGTTTAAATATGTTTTCGATGATCGCACGTCTACTCCACCCCCCTTTTATTCGCCCCTACTCTCACACAGAAGATGACAGCAGCGGCAAACTTGGACAGTCGGCGTCGTCTTTGCCGGTGCGTTATTGAAGCGAAACAAGTGTTTAGTCACCCAAAGAACGCGTTGCAGGTAAAATGGGTGCTCCTACAAACAGACACTGACTGCCCGCCGCTCCACACTGCCCCTCCACACACTGCACCGTTTCATTTCGTATGGAGCACACCCCAAAAGTGCCAGCATTCCTTGCGTATGGGCCGTCGTCGTCGTCATCCACAATTCTGCGTGGCCTGCCTTATTTGGTTAGGCTTCATTGAAGGTGCACCTTTGTTACGCTCAATGAGCGATCTGTTTGCCTGCTTTTGCTTCTTACTGCTCTTCTTATGCCTCAGCTCTGCTCTCCTATATAGGAGCAGCCACGTTTGTAGGTTCTACCTTTTATGTTCTGCTTCTGACCAGCGCCTTGAATCATCGTGATGCGGCGGGTCGTTCGCATTGGGTTTGTCTCTGGGTCACTTTTCATGTGTGTAGCATGTGTCTTGTTTGTTGTCGGGCTGAGGGGGGATTGCTAACTTTATATGCACGAATCAGAGACATAATTAATGTTGCCAGCGGTTTCCGGTGCCCGCTAATGGGTTAAAAGAGTCAGTGGTTTGGGGAATTTTAAAATTATTTACTGTGTATCCAGTCCTTCGATTGAATCAGGTGAAAATTATTGGGAATTATAAGGCATACAAAAAAGCATTGAATATTTAGCTAAATAGCATCCTATCAATTTCGAACGACTTTTAGAATATCAATGATAATTGTTTTTACATAAGTCCCAATTTTGACGTTGCCCAAGATTACAATAGATAATAGTCGCACATAAAGCATATGCGATGTATACAAAACTTCTATTTTAAGTCATGCATGTTTCATTTGCCACAGCAATATCAGTGATCCATGAACTGAGTCAAAGATTTACGATCGTGGTTCATAATTTATGTTCCACATTGAAAGCGTCGCATTTTCGAATACCTACGGAATTATCACAGGGCTCACCTTCCTTCTGACTATGGGATTCCCTCTCTCCCCCCACAAATACACACACTTACAATTGCAAAATGATCTCGATAGAGTCTGGCAGCTGGGCTGTCCGCTTGATATATATATATGTATGTATGTATCTGGCCAATCGATCTGGCTAAGCGCATCTCCCATAAACCTTATGACATTTTTATGTTAATGCAACATTGACGTGGTCTGTGGCGCCCGCCTTGTTTTTATTACCTTCTAAATGTTGCGTTAAGTCCGCCATTAAAACGATTGCCGTATGTTTACAGATTTGTCGTCATAATTGCTTTTTAATGCCTTATCTGTGGAGCCGGGTTGCCACTTCCTCCTCCTCGCTTGGTTTGGGGGGTGGGGCGCTGCTGGCCTCATCATCATTAGGCCCGACACAACTCACCAGAAGCAGCCGCGTGCGCCGTTTAATTGTTTCAATGAGCTTTCGGATAGAATCGCGGGTCGCTTTGGGGGCTACCACGCAGCCGGCCTTATCAACGATCTTTACGAATTTACGCATTCGATTAATGCGACATCATCGATGGCATCTCTTCGTGGGTTCGGTCCAGCGCGTGTGAGGCAATCGCAGAGGTGGGAGTATTGCCTCTGTTTTTGGTGTCTATGTGTGGGAAACCATTTGACAATAGCACAGATTTATCAGGATGTCTCTTTGGGTACCCATTTGATGCCACACAGCTGAGCTGATAAGCGCAACATTTAAATCTTTATGCTAATGTGAGAAGCGGAACTAAGTCTGCCAAACTACGATGTTGACGATCGAACTATTTGTAAGTCATAAATATTATCGCGATAATATCGTAAATGAAGTTAATTTTATGTTTAAGGCAATCATGACTAACCAGTTGCGAATTTCATCATGTACTTAACAAGGCAAGACAAGAATAAGCGAATATTTAAGTGTGGAGATGGAAAGAGATAGCGGTGGAAGTTTTCTTGGAATTTACATACTAATTAGCTAAAGTTAAGAATTTTCCTTAAAAAAGTGAATCAAATTATTATTATAATGAATAAATGAAAGCTTAGCCATTTTTACTAGTAGTAGCTGATTAAAAAGGCTAATACGTTACCTATCAATACTAAACAGTAAATCTAGTCGAAGCCATGACCAAGACGTAAGACTGCAATCGAAACGCAAATGCGAAACTTTTTTGCTCATATCAGAGCTATTTGTAGCCCACAGTAAGCTACCAGTTATCGTTTTGGTTATCGCTATATCATAAATCAATATGCAAGCCGCTTAAATTGCTTAATTATCGGACATGCAGGGGCGTCAAATTAACCCATATGAAATAAGTCATTTCGCTCGGTGTAATACACTCGTATTAATTTCAATTACACACAACATACAATGCAATTATGCGTTTTTTTCCAGGGCGGGGGGAATGGGTAGCGGGACATAGAGCTGAACCTGAACCACGAAGCTGCAGTTTGTTGCTGCAGTGGTGGAGCGAGTCTGCGGCTGGGTCTCTGTCATGTATACCGAAAATCTGGCAATTTATGTGATCAGCGTCTGTGATTTCAATCAGCGCTTAAGTAACTCGACAGGGCGGGAACAGGGGAACACTTTTCTGAAAATTACTCAACACCTTCTCGACCAGCTCTCGCAGGGAGAACCAAAATGCCAACGTTATGCGAGTGGAGCCCAGACCCCGATAGGCGGTTGCCGTCTAAGTTTCAGATTTCCTGCCCCAGCGACTCCAACACCGGCCTCAGCTCCAGCTACAACTCTGACACCGTGCGGTATGGCGAAAAAAATCTTTAATTAAAGAACACCATAAAAGTGTCGCCCGTGCGATCGTAATTATGAATTTAATCTCAATTAGAGCGTTTATCTTGATTTTTCATGTGCTCTCTGTGTGTGTGTGTGTGTGTGTGTATGTACGACTCGACTGTGTGTGTGTGTGTGCAGACTTGTCTGACCGGCAATTTGTTTGCCCAACGTTTTTCGGCCGTTGAATTTATTTGCATTATCCTGTATGAAAACGGCATCGGGCTGCGGGGCACGTTCCTATCGTCAGGTCTCTGGCTGACCACTTTTTTTATTTGCTTGGACATGTGCAAACACCTTTGTTGCATTTGAAAAGATAAACATTTTTCAGCGCGCTTTAGCTGCGTTTTCCAGTTATCTATCAATTGCTCGAATTTTTCTCTGTATTTTATTATCGTCTTTTGCTTTTGTTTGGCATTTCAATTTGTCTCGAATCGATTAGTTTGTCTTTGGCTGTATTGTTTATGGGTTATTTAATAGCTGCAAACCAAATTGTGGACAGATATGTATAGAGATATTAAGTTCATAACGATTCTAGTTTCTCGCTGAAATTCAATACAATTCGTTTTTAAATGAGTTTTTGACACAACTAACCGGCAGTTGTCATGTAAGAGCTTTCATTTCAATAATTTTGCATATGATTTTGATTAGTTATGGGATGTCAAATCAAATATATATAATGCATTCACTTTGGCATAGAAAGCTGAAGTCTGTTCATCATTTATCAAAACAGTTCGACTTATGGAACCACCTACTCTTATTTGTTTTCATACGCAAACTCGAACTCGTGCTCACAGTCATTGAGGAAAAGAAAAGAGCTGCACAAACAAACGACTATTGGCTTGTAATTTCCAACTATTAGTAACATTTTGCGACGACAACAAGCGCAACATGAAATGATTCACATCCACCAAGTGGAATCTGCGAATGCTGCTCTGCTCTGCTCAGCTCTGCTCTGCTCAACTCAGCTCCGGCTGTGCAAATTTGACGGCAAAAATCAATTTGAAAACGATTTAAGACGAGCCTCGTCCCTGGACCTGGCCACGTCCTGGACCTGGTTATATGAACGTCACGTAGGCGTTGCGCGCCAAAAGAGGAAATGCCAATATGACACGCGCAGCAAGAGCTCCTCTAGTGGGTGGTGTGGTTGCGGGGGAGGTGGTGAAGGGGGTTAAGCACTGCGTATCGTGTTACCAAAGCGGCAAAGCGGCCGGCAAAGCATTAACCAGCTATCGACGCGCCGACGCTGACGGATGGGGCCAGGCCAGGACGCCACTAGACCAGGTCCATAGATTCAGAGTCAAAGTCAGAGCCATAGTTAAAGTCGGGGCTCCTCAGCCAGAAAGATAAGCGGCGACGCCGACGTCAAAGACAAATGCGTCTTGTGGGTTCAGAAATCTCCGAGATTATTACGATTTTCATAATAAATTGTGGCAAATCAGGCGCGCTGGCATTATAAGGCATCATTAACAACGACAACAACAGCAGGCCGCAGGTTCGCTTGTTTTGAGGATGAGGCGCAAGTTTACACTGTAGACCAAAGCGTTAACAAGTTGAGCCTATGACGTTGCACGTCGACAAACCTTGTTGTTGTTGTTGTTGGTGTTGTTGCAAACTCATAACTGCAAAACGAATGAGCGGGCAAACAAGTGGGAAGTGCGTCCAAGCGACTCAGGCTAAGACTGGCTAAGCTGGGCATTGGCCTGATGCCGGCCAAAGATCAAGCCACCAAAGAAGGCGCCTGCCTGCCTGCTTGTGTCTTTGTGGTGCGGCGTGGTGCGTGGTGCTCTGGCGCTCTGTCGGTTTTTAGTCTTTTGAAGTGGCACGCGGTGCGGGGCAAAGGCGTCGTCCGTTTAAGAGCAAAATGTGTGCGCGTTGATGACGCCAATATGCGCCTATGTTGTTGCCTGTGTGTGCACAACAAGGTGGTTCCAGTAACAGCGCAGATCACATACCCTTTCAGCCCGACATAGACTATTTAATAAATATGGCTTCAATCCTAGTTATCTGCGCTATCTGAGACTATCGAAACCGTATGTTGAGAGTTCTATTCTTTCATCGATATGAATGCTTATGTGCTGCGTGAATTGGCTTATTATTGTTCATATGAATCAAATCTCTAAAAGAGAAAACTTTTTATTATTAGATATATTTGAAAATAAAAAACTTTCGATTCGGCAATTATAAATGCAAAAATATAGATTTAGTCAAGGATTGAACTAGATACATTGATCAAGAATTTTGTCTATGACAAAATGGTAACAGAGTATAATAACAAGAGCGTCGCATGCGGACAACATCAGCGGCATCTATTGGAGCAGAAATGCGAACCCACCTAGGAACCACCATGAACAGAGACTCCAGCCAACTGGGACGTGGTGGAGTCGCCTTCAGCATCAGCTACAGCTTCAGCTGGGCACCAAAACTCAGCCATGTGCCGCATTTACTTGTCAATTTGTTTTTGGTCAACGTTTAAATAATGAACTCATATTTGCAACATTCGGTCGGCTGTTGTGTTGCACATGCGGCGCATGTCATGTTGCATTATGCTCGCGAGTTGCAAGCGACTGGCTGTTGTTGTTGCTGCTGGTGCTGTTGTTGCTGCTGCTGCTGCTGCTGTTGTTGCACACAGAGTGAGAGTTGGGGCCTCTGCACTTGCCGTAACTCTACCCCAGGAAGACTTTTGACCGACCGCAAAACTAGGAAATGTCATTGTCTGCTTCGTTGCGAACGGAGTGAGAAAAGAGTGCGGGGGGGTGGCCAGAAATGTGTGCCATAGAAAACAGTAGTAGAAATGAGCCAACTGCTCATTTAAATTTTAATTTAATTGTTAAAATAAGTGAAGAGAATAATTTTCTGAGTAATATAGTTAGTCAAATCATGAAACATAAACTGCAAACGTGATCGCACTTATTGCAATTCTGTAAAACTTTAAACTATTTTATCAACTTTATGTAGAGCTGTCAGATTGTGGGCCCTCCCATTTAACTTCAGGCCAAATCACATTCCCTGGACAATTAATCAAAACCTAACAGCAGATTAACTGCAGAGATATGAAAACTTTAACTTTGAACTATATATTTTTATTAGCAGACACTCAACTAAAATTGCCAAAAGGCAACTCCAATTATATTGGCGATATTATCGGGCGTCGTTGGCGACGCCATCTAACGACAGTTTGACGGTTCTTAGCTTCGGTGGCTTGGTGGATGCTGGGTGCAGAGGAGTTTGGGGACTCATTCGCATAATGCTTATGGCAGTATGGGCAATCTATGCAAAATTATTGAAATAAAGAAATCAGGCAATTCAGCTGTGAGCTTTGGCTCGGGGGCGTTTGCATTGTCAAAGCGAAGTGAGTAGATTTCAATTTGTTAATGCGGGGCTTGAACCTGGACTTGTGGACCTCGTGGACTTGGCCTGCAACTGCCACAACTGCAACAACAACAACAACAAAAACAACAATACCAACAAAATGAATGCGGCTGGGGACGGTGACTGGAATGGGGCTTGGCCACTTGTTTGCATCAATTTGAATTTTAATTGAAAAGTCTGTCGAATACATGCAATAACAACAACGCGCCCCGGAATCTGGCGCCAGCTTTTTGTGGCGTGCTGCAGTGGCATGTGGGTGCAATTGGATATATAGCTGCGATATAAACTTCGATATATGCCTCGATTCGATTACCAGTTCCGCTTTGCCGTCGCTGCTGCACAGGTTACAGCCACATTTAAGGTGTTAATTTGCGTTTGTTTCCATTTGCAGAAATGTAAATTTGTTATTTTGCAAACAAGCATTTGATAATTAATTGCATTCACCTTTGATATGCAAATCTAAAGAAATACAAATCATAATTAAACACAGCAGATACAAGAAAATTGCCATGGAAACATGGTTAATTTACTTTATTGAGTTTAAGTATTCTAGTTCAACAAGCTGATGTTTGTTGACTTGTAGAACATATTAAGTATATTTTAACTATCAATGTGAGATTTTTGTCTGAACCATATTTTAATAAATGAGCATATTTAAACCTTAAGATAGTCGAATAAACACTAGCAAATGTTTTGTATTTAGAAGAAATCTTGTTTAAACTCCCTAATTATGTCATACCATAGAACTAGTTAAACAAAATATTTAATACTATAGGATCTGTATTGATAATTATCCTCGTACTATCTCAGTTTATTTATTTTTTTTATTTAATATTTTTTCATTCTGTTCATTTATCTTTACCCTTTGTTTTCTGTAAGCCCTTTAATTAATCGTTATACAGGGCACAGAACCCAACAACATTCGACTGCTTATCAAAACATTATCAAAATATATGCAGCCAGAGGCAAAGAGAAGAACATTGGAACATGCATACAGAGTTGAGTTGAGTCGCCACTAATATATGTCGGACACACCCAATAAATTCTGAAGAATGCACAATCCTTTTAACAATTCCAGGGAACAAGAACAACTGGACAGGGGCTAACAACTGCCCACATGGAAATGTGTATCGCGGGGATAATGAACCCGAGTTTACAACCGAAAAGTGAAGCGAATGAATTCATTAGGGAAAACTACGGGCCACAGCATTTGGCCAACTGTTGTTTATTTCCAAATTGATGAAAAGTGAGCTATGGCCAATGGGCCCACAACTCGTAACGCTCCCACTCCACTACCAACTTGGACTTGAGCTCGGCGCACGAACGGCACAGGACCGAAGCGTGTCGTGTTAACTGCCACTAACTAAGCAAATGAAAGAGAAAAACATAAAAAGAGAAAGAGAGAGAGAGAGAGAGAGAGAGGCTTATCGCACAGTGCGTTGTTTGGTAGGCGTGGGGCAGGACTTGAAGGCAGGATCTAAACTAGCGCCATATGGTGCCCAGTGTGGTGCTGCTGTTGCTGCCCTCCGCAAAGAAGATGTATCTATATTGGCTGCAATGAAATTAATTACGAACTGACCAAAATTTGATGAAGCCGCCGACAGGCGGGACTGCTCTAAGCCTGGCCAGAATGAAATAATCGTTGAACTGAAGATGCCGACACCTGATGTTTGATTTGATAGCCAAAGGCAATGCTCACTGCCTCCGAGACTCAATTTACGGTTTCACTTTCAGCTCTGAAATCAGAACAGGTAGAGACACGGGCTACAGAATGATGGAAATAACCAACAGCCGGGTAAACAGTTGTGCCTTCAGTAGATAAAGTTAATTAGCCAAAATGAACACTTCTTAACATTTTACAAACTGTTAGTTTACGATGTGTGGCGCACACACACTTCTGTGTGTGGCTCATAAAATGCATTTTAGTGTGAGAGGAGATGAGTTGTTGGACGTAGCTGTGCAAATAGTTACTAAGGAAACGGAAGAAGTCTTTCTTTGAGTTAGTCCATACATACTAGCCAGCTAGCTCATGCATATTTCAATAGTCTGAGCACAACTAAGCGCGTCATCGAGTTGGACCCCATCGATCATGAGTCCGACTTCTGTTTTGCATACTAATCAGTATTGTAGAAATTGTGCTTTCTTTTTGCTTTCCTTTGCATGTTGCTGTTGGTACACATGTGTCGAGTTTAACACGTGAATGTCTTGCAACAGTTTTTAGCATATATTTTCATAGCAATTTATTGAATTGCATGGTATGAACTACCGTTCTATGCACTTTCTTTGGTTTGATTAAAGTGAAAATTCCGAGAAATTGTAAACAAATTGCAAAACACTTGTACAAAATTGTATCCAATCCAATTTGGAAGTCCAATTGAAAACAACTGCGAGGTGGACTGTTTTTCCTATATTGAGAAACGCAGCTCAAGCTGAGCTTTTAGATGCAAGTGTTTACTGTGCACAGCTAGTATTCCATCACTTAGATTTTCTTCTATGTAATGTAATCACAAAACTAGCTTTACATTCTATCCAGCCAAACTAAGGCATCGAAGGGTTGGCCCCCCTTCAATTATGCGAAGAAAGTCCCATACATAAATAATTATTCTGATTCTGTTTTTTTTTTTTGGCGTAGGCTTTTTTTCTTGTGTCTCACTGATTGCTGGTGCTGGCAATCATCACGATTGCTAGTTATTTTTGGGTGACAAAGTCGGATCGCATCTTTATCGGTTTGTAAGAGGGCACACTTCCATATACGATACTTTGTAAATGCTACCGCATCGATTTGCGTGCGATGTGTGTCAAGTAGATGCAATCGCGGAGCAGCAATGGAATCGATTTGCCTGCAAATTAACGAATCGGATATGCTGTCAGATCGCTGCGGGCGCTACTTTCTACCCTTTTGACTATAGTTTATGCAATATTTATTTTTATTTCTTTTCGACTTTTATGAAATTCAAATTGAGCCGAAGCAGATGCGCACGCCCTTTAAAGCAGGAAGTAATTTCTGTTGGGTGGGCGGGCAACATAAGGCGGCTAAATCTAAGAAGAAGAAAAAATGGAATTAAACTGCTGGCGTAGATCGCTGACAAAAATCACAGCCACAATTAACCGTTGAAGAAATACCAACTTGTCAAGGGCAATCAGTGTGGCAAAGTCAAAACCACGATCGCCTCTGCCAGCAACTGTTGCTGATGTCTCTGGGCTCATTGATCATGTCGCCAGCGCGCCCCTGACGATGATGAGCATAGGAAACACAAAACGACATGTCAACTATAACCACCCATCGATCGACGACGTTTTGCAATGACTGCAACGACCAGCAACAACAACAATTACAACTGCAACAGCAACAGCCACAACTAGTAACGACAAGTAACAACATTTATCAACGCTTGGCGATCTACAGCAAAAGCCAAAAGGCACGATGCACAGCTCTAACTGAGCAGCAAAGAAACAGAGATGAGCAAGGCTCCCTACTTTGAGGAACTTCCCTTAGTCCCAAACAAATCAAATAATATTCATCAATATGTTAGAATAGGTTTAGCTAAATTCATGTGCCCTTATGCTAAGGAATGCCTAAATATTAAATATATTTAAAACAACTCTTTTTTTGTTTTTATAAATAAAAAATTTATATCGATTATTTATTTTTTTCAAGCCCTTTTTGAAGCATACACGCAGGATATTTAGCACGACACGCTGTCATCCCTGGGCCAAGATATCTGGCAACAAGTTGATGGGGCATGCTGGAGATGAGACTGGAACAGGGACTGCAACTGGGACTGGAGCTGACTGAACGACTTGCACTTAGCGACAACTAACGCCAGGTTTGTAGTTGGCTCATGTAACTCGAGGCGCTGGGCCTAGAACCTTATGCGGTCTGTGGCTGTAGCTTTACAGTTAAGGTCGCTCACACTGACTAGCTGGCTGGCTGGCTGGCTAACTGACTGACTGACTGACTGGCACTGGCTTCGATCGCTGACAGGTTGGCAGCAACGAGAGAAACGGTACGGGCCAATGGGTGTCGGACGCTGCAAGCCACAAGCATTTGGCATATGCATGGTCGTTTACATGCTTGGAAAACTGATGAGTGGAAATCGCATCGGAACAGTTGTCCACGACGTCAAGCGTCGTGGCTGCTCTGTCAGCTGTAATTTCTCCATGCAGACATTTGATTTATGCGATGCGATCGAGTGATGATCATCATCGCTCACTTGTCCAACTCCGAGATCCTGCTATCTGTTGCTCCACATTCGCGCAACGATTAAGCAATATGTTTTTGGTAACGTTAAGAGTTTGGCAGTGCCAACAGCAGCAGCAGCAGCCGCAGCAGCAGCCCCCACATAAGACACCCGCTTCTCTCGCTGGTCTGGTCTTATCTGGTGATCTCCACTGGCGGGGGTTACGAAATCTGAATCCAAATCGAAATCGAACGCGAATCGCTGCGCTGACTTGCGCTAGAGAGTTACCAAGATTAATGTTGATGCTTTTTCAATTACAACTCTGGCAGCATACAAATTTGGAGTAAAACGTAATCGTCGTAATCTCAGACGTCCTAAACGACGACAACTACGACTCCCAGCTCCAGCACCAGCACCAGCACCAGCTCAAGCACCAGCACCAGCACCAGCTCTAACCTGGCTGGCTCTGAGTGACTGCCTAAGTGGCTGCTGTGGCTCTGACTCGTATTCGTATTGCATTTCCTAATGTTTGTTTTCCATGAGCTTTTTCGTATATTTTTTTTTCTGTGTTTACCCTGTAGCCATTAAAAATGTGTTAAATGGGTATCATGTCGTTGTGCAAGTGTAGGTATCAGGTATATGGCATTAACAGTCGAGTCAATATACCAAGATCAGATACTGAATTTCTTAATTCAGATTTGTGTTTATGACACACAAAACTATTCATTTGTATCGCATACCCAGACCTAGAATATTTAAGTTAATAAATGTAAGTTGATGAGACTTCGATACGACAATCAAACTTTATTTGGGAATTAGTTTTAGACAGATTATTTACAATGAATTTATGAAACTGCTGGGAGCAGGGTATTTGCGATTCGAGGACTTTCGTCTAGATCGCACTTACTGGTTGTGTTTGTCGTTTTTGTGCTGTGTGACATGCGCCGCCGCTCACTGATTGCCCGACTTTGTCTCGATCCCGATGCTCGATGCCGATGCCTTCCTCCGATCTCCTTCATGATGGCAATTACAAATGCCGCGACTTGTATCATGGCCAGCCATCGATTTGTATGGCAACGACTCGTATATTGCTTGCAAATTCGATCGCATCTTGTACCCGATTGAGTCGACTCGGGTTGCTTTGTCAATTGCAATTTGTTATCTGCTCCAAGCTTGGGGATGGAGCTCACATCTATCCACAGATCCACTACCATTCAGTCAGCAGTTGTAGATGGCCTTTATTGTTGTTATTTGTGGCTTTTGGTCATTCAATCAAAGGATTTGCAGTGTAGCGCCTGACTTTCTGGAAGATGAGTGCCTCTTTGTATGTGTGTGTTTCTGCTGATGGCTCTGCAATGATTAGCTACGAGATTTGCGGCGGCAGGACAATGGCAAGCAAAAGCCAGGCAAAAGGATGCCGCAACAATAAGCAAACAAAGGCGGCACAGATCACACGGACAGAAGCCAAAAGAATTTAACATTCAGTTGTGGGTCAGTAGGTGACGCAGCAACAACCCAGACAACTGGGCGACAGGTATAATACACTCAGAGAAATTGACTAAAATCAATTCACATCATTAATGTTTATTTTAATAATACGTTGTATTTGAAATATACTCCAAATAATATAATTTGGGTTAAGGAGATCCATTTTGGCCACTCTGGTTTTCAATTTTCAATATTACAGTTGACATTTCTTCAAGTGTATCCCTGCTCTGCTTGAAACTGATTCTGACTTATGTGCATTGTCCATGTGCTAAAGGTACGCAAGGTGTTTTCCCATAGCGGTACTCTCGTTGTCCCATAGAACTACCTTCTCCTTTTTTGCAATTGCACAAGCAACGTGCTCTGATTAGCGCGAAAAGAAAAGGAAAAAAATAGTACAAGAAATTATTGTCCTTTGTTTGGGTGAATTGTGTGCCAAGGTGTAGTTCTAGGAATGCGTTTTTATTCTGTGTTATTTATGGCCGAAAGGTGTTGCCATTGCTGCAAAATGTCACTAATGTGCTGAGGTACTATACAAAATACATATTACTTATAGATTGCCGCCTGGCAGTTGTTGCTAATCTCAGAAAGGACGTGACTGAAACCTGTATATCGCTACGTTTCCTTCCTTATCAACATTTACACAAGTACACATACACACAGGTAATAATAATATTCGATTCAGAGCCATTTACATTATCAAACATTCAACAAATGTTCAAAAATACGGTTGATAAGAGGCCAAAGCGCCATTTGTTGGCATTGATATGGCCTAAATGGACAACAAACTACCGTCTGGAGTCTAGAGTTCGGTTTGTAGAGTGCACACTGTACGGTCTACCGTCTGTCATGTCAATCAGACAGTTCAAATAGTGTTCGATAAGCAGCCGTCGTCGTCCTTTATTGCTACGTCTATCACCTGCGACAGAACGCATGCGCCGAGATCCTTTGGGTAAACAATTGGGCCAAAGGATTGCTGCTGCCAATCAGTGGAAAAAGGACCTGAACAATGCGCAGGAAACGTGCAATGCGAGCATTTCTCGATAATGTCCTGTGGCAGCTAATTAAATATTTGCTTTTGCCAAAGGTGCAAAAATGTCTCTGATACGAATAGATGAAATATTAGGGGCGGGTTAAGAGGAAGTGCCTCGATGCAGATTGTTTGCCTCCGGAAAGGTGTATTCTGCCTAAGTAGAATCTGATATTATTATTGCAAATGGAAGGAAGAGAGTCTTAAATTATGGATACAAATGACAAATGCTGCAAACACGAAAAGATGGGAGCAATTGAAATATGAGCAGTAGACCAAAGGCGGAGAGAGTTTCCTTTTTGAAACACTGCGGGAAATAAGCTGCAAGAAGATAAAATAGAAAATAATAAACACAATTATGAATTTCTTTTGTAATTGTTTTTAATTTATTTAATGTAAAATATATATACGAACTATCAAATATCTTAACATAAACATTTGCTAAACATAATTTAAAATGAGTTAATTATACAAGTTTCAATAAAAACTATGAGCTAAATGTTTGAATTTGGTCAAATGCTGTCTGATAAATTGGGTTGGCAAATGTACACATACTTAGGAGCTACAAACTTTTAAAAACTGAAATAAATATGATATTAAACTATAATGTATAGTAGCACCAAAACCGAAAGGATCTTAATGAGTCTATGAGTCCTGGCTAGATTATTGTCTATTGGGTAAGCTGTGATCCTCGCCAGCGGAATGTGTCTGCTTTGGTTCGTCTTCGTCTCTGCGGCGCACAGTCAACGTGGCCTCGTCCTTGGTTGGTTGGAGCAGTTGTTGTTGGTGTTCTTGGAGCAGAACCAGCTTAGACAATTGTAATGGTACAATTGGAGCTGGAGTGCTTGTTCAGCAGGGACATGCGCGAGAAGGACTTGTGGCACACCTGGCAGGCATACTTCTTCACATCCACGTGAGTCTGCTGGTGAGCACGCAGATTGGAGCGGTCGGCAAAGGAGCGTGGGCAGTCGGGGCACTGGAAGGGCTTCTCGCCAGTGTGAGTGCGTATGTGACCCTGGAGCAGCCAAGGTCGGGAGAAGGCCTTGCCGCAGATAGGGCACTTGCAGGGCAGCGTGTGGGTGCGTATGTGCATCTTGAGTGCTCCGATCGTGGTATATAGCTTGCCACACTCTTCGCAGGAATGCTGCTTCTTCTCCTGGTTGCACTCGGCAGCGGGACAGTGGAACTGGCGATGCTTGGACAGGCCCATCGAGGTGGAGTACATCTTCTGGCAGTTGTCGCACTTGTACCGATAATTCTTGATGGAGACACTGACGGCGTTGCTGCTGCTCAAGCCAGAGATGTTGGAGGTGGCAGCGTAGGCATATGGGGCAATGGTGCTGTTGCTGGAGCTAATGCTGCTGTGGCTGCTGCTACGCGTCTCATCGAAGAGATGGAACAGTGCCGGCAGCGGAATGTCATTGCGCACGGAGAGATCCTCCGGTTCGGAGCTGGCATCCGAGCCGGGACTTGATGGTGGCGTCATCTGCTGATAGCTGTAGACCGAGTGCGGCGAGGCCATTGAACTGGCTGGCGATGGGAACGCAGCAACGCTATTCAAGTGAGGCTGATAGTTGCTCCACAAAGCGGAGATCGGATTGCAGCCAGCGGCGAGCACGAAAGCCGATTGGTACGGATTCGTTGTGTAGCCGGCGGTGGCAGCTGTCAAGCCGCGCATGTGTATATCAGTGGGTTGGTAATCCTGGCTGCTGGACTCCGCCGGTGGCGAGAGCAGCGCCGAGCTAAGCGTTGGTGAGTGGGCACGATGTGATGTAAGCGGTGTCTTCGAGAGATTGAGAACGTATTCACGCTTGGCGGGCAGCTCATAATCCTCAAAGTCAATTTCGCTTGCTTTGCGCTTCAGCGAAAGATCCTGTGGCTGCTCCTCCTGCGGCTGCACGGCTGTTGTGGCAAACTGAACTGAACTCTTGGTCAAAGCCAATGCCTCCGTTTGCGGCAGCTCCTCCACAAAGATAAAGGGGCGCTTCTTCAGCGGACAGCTTTTGTAGTTGGCGGCCATGTTGTTAGTTTTGTGAGTTTTAAATGAGATGATTTTTCTGGATGAAGATCGGTGGGTTTGGTAGCGCGTAATTCCGTAGCACTGATGATTTGTGAGAGTACGAGATCGAGTTTGAGTTTGAGAGTGTTGCTTACTCAACGAACGCTGAGGTTGCTGTGACAGGTCGAGGGCCGAGCGAGCTCTTTTATATGCCACGGGCAACTCTCTCTCGGGGCTGCTGCCTGTCCATTTGGTGGTGGTTCTTCTTCAGTTCACACAATCGCACACACACACACACACACACTCGCGAAGGCAGGGCGCACGTGTACAACGCTAGGTAGCTACAACAACTACAATGCACACACACACACACTTTTCCCATACCCTTATTGCGTGTTTCCCATTTGTTGTGCTCTCCGCTTGCGTGCTTCTCTCTCTCGCTCGCACTACCTGGCGCTGAAGCTACCTGACAGCGCTCTCTCAGGAAAACACTCGCACTTTGAGAGAATCCCGCTCACTACAAGCGAGCATCCAACGCAAGCGCACCCTCAGTTTCTATGGCTCAGGTATTGAGGCAAGCTCCCTGTGGCACAGGCGCTACGATCGCCTCTCGCGATAACTTATGACAGCTTCTCGTTTGCAGCCCTGCTCTCTGTCGACCTCATCGTTCGTTCACAAGCTTCTCCAGTTTCCCCGCACATCCGTGCTGTAATAACTCGTCAAAGAAATATACAAACGCTCCCCTCCAGCACTTGGTACGTTCTTGTCAATCTATTGCAGGTATTGTGTCAGCATCCAGAGAATTTGAGTTTCGCTTTCAATTGCCTCGTTTCGCCATTGAGTTTCTATTTTTATACAAGCTGTGGCATTTTTCACGAGTCAAATTGGATTCCCGAACTTGCCATTGGGGGTAGTTTTTCCCAAAACACATACACATCTGCCACAGCGCTGGTGCCTCAAACGGGGGGAGGCAAATTGAACCTGAGCTATGCTGGCATTACAATTGACATTACACCTTGGAATGGAATGGAGTTTTATAAATAGACGCCATGCATCATGGAAACTAATAGCTCTTGGGTACACTTTACACTGAATTATTGTAGCCAAAGTTCTAGATATTTCACACTCTCAGGTTTTGCTTTCCATTTACTCATTTACTCCTGAACTATTCAACTGGTTGCTCTTATTGAGAAGCTTTCCCACCATATTCCACCTTTGACTTGAGCTTGCCTCGTCATGCAACATAAACAACCATCCCACATGCATTTGATCAAACACTGGAGAGGCGCAAGATTTGTATTGCCCATGTCCTGGCTGGGAAAACAGTTCAGCCCGCATAGCCAAGTTCCCACAATAGTGAAAACTGATTTCCCAGCCATCAAAAAAACCAACTATCAAGCATATTCCCCATTTCATGCCGTTTCCCAGGCCAATGTGTGAAATACAAAGAAAAAACCGAGGCAAATGTAGCAAACCCAACAGTTTTGATAAACCCAAGCGGTGACAAAAAGTGCAAAATTCCAAGTGCTAAAATTCCAATTCCTATCGCGATCACGTTCTTGGGCTGACCAATCGCAGCACTCGACTGTCCATGCCTGGACATGGGTGTGATGGAATATGCTTCACGTAAGCAACCCATATTTCGCATTTCGTATTTTCCCTATGATGGATTTCCCTTTTCACATCACTCTGCATCACGGAAAATATCCGGATGTGGATCAGCATTGGATTTAAAGTAATTTCCCAGCTTATCCAATTACGCAGTCAGCGAAACTCAAGCAAAACAAGCAGCGATTGGCCAATCCACGACAAGACGCGGGAATTTCACCCAGCCTCCTTATACCTGACTGCTGACGGATTCCGGCCATTTCGGTTATTACGTGTGTTATTCCGCGCAATTAAAAACGATGGCATATCTAGGCAACTGTCTAATGATCACTCTGCTAATATCGACGCGGAATTGCCCGCAGGACATCGCGAAATAACCCGCGATTCATTCATCAGTCGGAGAAACCCAGTCGCCCAACACAAATACCTCCTAGCACTTGTTGTCCCGCAATCGTCAAGTACCTGCTGGGATGTGAGCCGTGGTTAGTCCGCTCATTAGCATTAGGTAAAGATTATGCTATAGCGATATTTCCACTAGCCTCACTTCATTCATCAGGTAACGCCGCGGAGAAACCCCTTTTTCCCATAGTAGTAGTACCTTTCCTGATTCCGTTAGGATATTTGCAGGTGCGTCTCTGGGTTTCCAGATCTTGTTGTAGTTTTTGCAGACAATGGGCCCGTCCCATTTTTGCACCTTGTCTTCCCTGCATTTGTTGCAGCACACAATAGCTCATGGACTGTATTGTTAAGAGAGTAGATTGGGTCAGCAGCTGAGCAGACGAAATGGAGCGCACAAGGAGTATAGAAATTAGATTTCGCATGTGTACATATTTTTGGAGTATAAACTTGTTTTTTTTTGCAATCTTACTGGAATAAAATATATCTATAAACCTTTTTTGATGCATCTCTTTCTTACAGGCGATTTGCACATATTTTTCTTAAACACTTCTTTCTGCAATCTTCAACTTAATTTGGCAAAGGGAATATTTCATAATTTATCATTTTTTCACATTTTTTTCAATTTAAATATTAATATTTATGTCTCCTTGTAATTACGTAGTCCATTTTGTCTCTATTCGAATTGCGAGTTCTCTCTCCCTCAACTGCGACGAGACCCGGTGCATTGGCACACCTTTTGCCAAAAAAAAATATAAAAACATGAAGAAAAGAAGGAACTGAAAAAATACCACCAAGGAAAACAAAGTATGGCCCAAGATATACGATGTGTGATGTCGTTGACAATGAATGGTTGATTACTACCTCCAGACCAGATCCTTGGAACAACTGCAGACCTGACGTTTCTTGTTGTTGTTTTTTTTTCGCACAGACAAAAGAACTTCCAATCCATAAATCGAAATCGAAGCCAAAGAAAGAAAACAGGGAAGCAAGAAAATCACTGCCACGGGTGCATTGCACAATCAATGGGCATCAGGACCTTACGACACAATAAGAGACAAAGACAGACAGAGAGGGAGAGAGATCGACCGACTGAACAGACACATTGGAGTAAATGTTTTGAAAAGCCAACGAAAGGAATTGCTTCCAGGAATCCATAGCCGCCGTCGGCGTATCAATGTCCTTAGCCAGAAGAAATCAAAAAGTTGGATCACCTGGCCGTATCGAGTTGTCTGTCTGCCTGACTGCTCTGTCCACGATTATGTGCGGGTGCCGTTTAATCCTTACTGCTGCTACCTGTGACCCATTGTTCTCGCCAAATTGTGAATGACCCCGCAAATCGACGCCAACCCCCAAGGAAGCTCCTCGTCCTCTGAACGACCTGCCACTTGCCATCTGCCTTGATTCCCGACTCCAGGAGACATTCGCGCAGGTTTCGTGCCTATTCATGCTTCGTTATCCTGTCAATGCGTCGGCATTATGTTCATTGTGTGTCAGCACGTTGTTGTCGCTATCCTCATACCCATCCTCCTGCTACTTATTCTCCTCTCTGTACACTGTTTTTTAGTAAGCTGATTTTGGTGTACGCTAAGCGTGCTGTTTAGCCTATTAAATGTGTCTTCTAAATGAAGTGTGTAAATATTTTTAATTCTGTTGCGGCGATTAAGGACCACGAGGTCCTGAGGAAACGGAAGCTATAAAAATAATGTGGTGGTAACAAGCAATTTTTTTATGACTACGTAGATGAACAAAGTTCATGGATTAAATTAAGAAAGATATTAAGATGCTTTAATTATTTAAATTGAAGAGAGTCTTTTTTTAAATAAACTGGTAAGCTGATGTTCAAATATAATAATAATAAGTTAAGGCTATAAAAAGGTAAAATATATCTTGGTCCACTAAGTAACGGAGCTCACAGCAATTTTACAAACGTTTCAGAGGTTTTAATATAATGTAAGCTTAGATGCTGAATGTTTTTAATGGACTTCATAGAGTGGACTTCCAAGAGTGTACGTATATTATTTCATAATAAAAATTAAACAAAAACCATTATCAATAGCTTTAGTAAAGTACAATAAAGATGCATTTGCTTTGATGTTTAGTTTGTCAACCCCACATTCTCAATAAATTCGCATCTAAAACTTTCGCAGCTGATGCAATCAAAAATCTAGTCAAAACCGAGCATTACGCCCATATTAACAACATTTTTGGCACCTTTTGGGCAGTCAGAGACCAGCAGCAGGGTCGTAGACCAAAATCAAAAATCTTGGCAGCCGGCAAAAAAAAAACAAAAATACCCAAAACAAAAGTAAGTTGACGGAAAAAAACTCATTACACCGGTCGGGACAGGCCCAACAATGCAAACGGAAAACCAAGGAAACGGCACAAGGATTGCATCTGCGTCGCTCAGGGCAGGCAGCACAAATCAGTTTCTGTCAACCGGGAGATGGTTACTAGGATGCCGATGCTTGGCTAATGCTGTTGAGGGTGTTGGCTTGCGCGTTGGTGGCTTCGCATTGACAGCTGCTCCTTTGGCGAGCCTCGTCATCAGCATCAGCGTCTTGGCCAGGGGTTTTTGGCAAGACGTGCATCTGTTTGCACACACAGAAATGTAGAGGTTGAGAATGTGAGAAAGAGAAGGACAGGGCTTGTTTCAGGACTCGGACGTTGACTTGCATCTGCGGGCGCACAATGGGCACACCGAGAATAATTCAAGCAAAAACGAACAAAACATCATGATCGTCATCAAAATAATCACAGTCAGAGCAGGAGCCGAACTCAGAAGCAGGGGAGCGTTCGCCTCTGCTACGGGCATGTGACAAACAATAGTGCACCACCATCAGCACCGTCAGTACAACTACGACCACCACCACCACTAACAACAGTCGCCAGCGCCTGCGCTTCCTTGCCAGTTTTTGGCGGCATGCCACCGCCGCCGTCTTTATCGTTACCTGAGGCATGTCCTTTGTTGATGCTGGGCTGCCTTTTGATTTTGCATTTGTTGAATTTCATATTCCCCGCTAGGGTAATGCAACCGCAATTGTTTTGCTCCGTTTTGTTTTCTCGCGTTTTGGCATGTGCACAGCAGTTCAATGGTAGGTAAATCAGTTTTGTTCCGATCTGTTCTTGTTCGCATTATGCAGATGCATTCCATAAGATGGTACACAAATTGCATAACAGCAGCTGCCCCATCAGAATCTTTAGTCTGCCAAATATACAAAAAAAAAATTTACAAGTGATCATCTATTTCTCTCTTTGATGGAAAAAATTAAACAATATTGGTAAACAAATTTGTGTTTCTTTATTTTATATATTTTCTTATTTATATTTATTTTCGAAGCCCATTAATTAATGTATTAAATACCTTAAAATATTCAACGAATATTTCACAAGCAGCCATAACAGAATTTTCTTACACATTTTCGTATGTATTGAGCAAAGCTGGTGAGAAAACCAAAACAACTATTAATCTAATCAAATTATGTACGACATCAATAATGATAAACTTCTAATGATCTAAACAGTTTATAAAAAACACATTCCCATGAAATAGTCAAATGAATTCGTGGGAAAACTGGCAATGTTGACCACAACAAACCCAAACAAATCCTTCGTAGAAATTGCCAATCCTTTGAATGGTTATCATAATGTGCCCACATTAACAAAACAAAAAATTGGAAAGATTTATAAAAAACAACGAAAAATGAAGATTTCATGAGAAATGCGCTGCTTTCTAACACAACATAACAATGAGCCCAGTTGACAAAGTCGCGTATTTACAATTACAAATTACACAAGTTTATCGAGCATTCTCGCCGCCTGACAAATGATCAGTGAGTGTCAAATTGAATGCACCGCCCCGCCCCCAAATACCCTTACCCTTGGACAATCAATAAACGTGCTAAAGTGAGAACAATCAATCCAATCCAGCACGTTCTAACGATTTACATGTCAACTTGACAGTCGACAGACAGGCAGACCTCTGAGTAGAACTGAGCTGAGACAATGGATCAGGGATTGGAGACTGGCGCTATAAATACATATACTGAACATATCAGACTGTGTCGAGTGTGTGTGTGTGTGTCCAGGTGCCATTACGAGTTTCACTTTCATTTGTTAGTAGCATTTGACACCTTGTCGCACAGTCATTGCAAGTTGTGATACCCATCTAAGGACAGACAGAGCAAACCGAACCCTCAGTAACATTGTACATCAGTGTCTCATGTGCTGTGTAAACACAGTTGTGTCGGCTTTGCAAGTTTTTTATGTGTGTCCCTCCACCTCCGACCCTTCTTCGGTACCTCATCCAAAAATTTGATTATGCTCGGGTGATAATTATGCATGGCAACTTATGGGGCAATCGCATCGCAAGCTTCTCGACTGCGTCTACTATCGAGCGATGACAATCGGTCTCATTGTTTCCGTTTCCCACCGTTCACAGTTGTATGTATGAATTGCGTCTTTAGAAATGTGCAATCCCCCCACTCCAGCCCCTGCCCCACCGAACACCGGATCAACCTTCGAGACAGCCATCCAGCTGCGTACCAGACCGTGCGGCTGGCACTAAATTTTATGGTTAACTTCACTCGACGTTTCTGCTATTTAACCT
Organism: Drosophila paracracens; assembly: GCA_035044025.1. NCBI lineage: Eukaryota > Metazoa > Arthropoda > Insecta > Diptera > Drosophilidae > Drosophila > Drosophila paracracens. The sequence goes on along the minus strand of JAWNMN010000835.1, from coordinate 3,350,745 downwards.
TTTGTGCAACTCTTATCGAAGCTCTAACGAAAACCACCGAACAGATTCCCCAACCCCTTTCGCACTCCCGATCCCCGATCACCGATTACCCCACGTGCGGGTTTTGTTTGCCTCGGAACATCTGACCGTGTTCTTTTAAATTATGATTCTGTGCATATATGTATAAGTGTTCCGATAATAAACGAGTAGCCGACCAGGTGGTAAATAGGGTAGAGTTTATTATTATATTGAGATTCATGCCAAAGTTTACAGAAACCCATCAAGTATTGTTTTACTTAAGCAAGTCTTAAAGTGTTGAGAACATAGGTAAAGCAATGATCTTTCTCGCATTAACTTTACACTTAAATAAATAGATTTCAAGATGGAATTGATGTATGCCAAGCAGGCTATGAATTATTTTATTTTTTTATTTTAATTTCATTATATATGCATGTTCTGCTTGGAGATCTATAAAAAATTGTATAATCACAAATTTTGCTTTATCTTTCGACATTGATTTAATAATATAAATAAAGTTTTGGCAATTAGAATATGCAAGAATATAGCCGTGAGCCGTGCCCACATCGCATTATGGATGACGCTGGTGGTGCCTTTGCCATGGGCGCCTTTGGTAGCGGCATTTTTCAGGCAGTGAAGGGTTTCCGGAACGCACCACAAGGATTGAGTCGCCGCCTCGTGGGGAGCATAACAGCTGTGAAGGCACGCGCACCGGTGATTGCCGGCAACTTTGCTGTCTGGGGCGGTATGTTCACAACGATTGACTGCACCCTGGTGCACTTCAGGCAGAAAGAGGATCCTTGGAACTCGATCATGAGTGGCGCCGCTACCAGTGGCATTTTGGCGGCACGCAATGGTCCAGCCGCCATGGCGGGAAGTGCGATCATTGGTGGAATATTGCTATCCTTGATTGAGGGCGTCGGCATACTCATGACTCGCTTCTCTGCCGAACAGTTTCAGAACGCTGCACCACCTCTTGATTTACATGATGACATCATGGAATCGGATTCATCTAAGCGATTTGGTTTTGGCTCAGGAACTCCAAATGTTAATTAATAAATTCAATTTGTTTATAGACTGATTAAAGTGGACAACTTTTTTGGTTTGGGTCCATCTGGTACGGAATGAAAACTGGACTAAAATTCTGCCAGTTCACAATAATATTTATTATGTAAAAGCCCTGCAGATTAAAGAAATGACTCAGTATTTCTTCTGTTACTACAGATAATACAGATATTGTTTAATGAGAACATCTTTCTTGCTTCGATGATTTTTGGCTGTGAAGTTTTAGTAACTTTCTAATGCAATCAGTTGTATTCATTATGACCTTCAAGGCCTTATTTGACAGGTAGTTGTGATCTGGCGACACACACACACACTCAGAATACACTTGACACGTGTCAAAGGCAACCACTGAATGTTGTATTGGCAAACCTGTTGCTGTCGCCGTATTTACCTGTTAGGAGGAGAGTCTGCGTCTGCGTCTGCGCCGGCGCATAGAGTCAAGTGCCGCTCATTGGCCTGCCAGTCAGGGGTGTGGCATGTCCTTTACAACCTGTGTACTCGAGATGACCACAGTTGAGAGATGTGTGCTGAGCAGCGAGTCTAATAATGATCACAGTAACACGGCTACTGGCCACGTGTTCGCCTCTGTCGGTCTCTGTCTCTGTCGCCATCTCAGGTACACTTCGAGTCGCAGTTTTCCCAGGGGCTGTGCAAAAAACCAATAGCAAGGATTTCCCTCACACATGGGCGAACGGTGGGAAAAAGTCGTTTTTGTGCCAAACCAGTTATAAAATATCGCTCTTTATGATAATTTTGGCAACATCGACAAAGGAAATACCATATGGAATTTTTGAATAACGGTCTAGACAGCTTGGTGCCCGTCTGTGGGAAGATCCTGTAGCACGAACCAATGTGCCCAACTGTGGGTCAGAGCCCAAACGGGACCAACATATGCAACTGTGACTTGTGTGTTTTTTTCTTTCGATTCTTTTCTTTTCCTTAGCAGGCGCCTCTACTCGCGTAATGTGTGAATTTTGTTCCTTGAGAAATCCCTCGGATGTGGTACACGCCTGGACACGGCCGGCGCTACGGGAAAAGCACAAAACAAATTTACCGTAGGAATTCACATTATCATGTGGCAGAACAGCAACTGCAACAACACCAACAATTGCCGATCGCACCTACGCTTGTGGTACGTGCTTTGACTAGTTCCTCAATTTGGATTCTCACATATGTCCATGTTGCATTCCCAGCACATGCCCTACGCCCTGCCGCGTCCCATTTGTTTTCCCAATTCCCAATTATCTCAGCATACGTTGCCAAAAAGGTAGAGGCGCTAAAATTTGTTTAGCGAGGCTCTGCAGGAGTTTCTATTTGTTGGAAACTCGGTTTTTGGCATGCATCAGCCATGGGAACCAACCAATCTGAGAAGTCGAAGGTGAACAAGGCCGGCGCAAGGGTACACAAATCTACTACATATATACACCATCTAAGATAAATCCCTACGTAAATATTTTGCATATATTTCTTGTATTTGCTTACTCAATTTTGAAATTATTTGGCATTGTAAATTATTTAATTTAAATTTGTTTTTTTATCATGTTTACAGATAGGCTAAAAAAATTGGATTTCCGCAAATGAATCAAAATTAAGGTCACAAAAATTAAGCGTTGGCTAAAAGAGAAATACAAAATTTCATTCGCTGGTCCCAGGTCAAGTCATTTTTATTTTTATACTCTGTTAAAAACATATTTTAATTAGAAAAAATAAAATAAACTTGTAAATGAGAATCTGCAATTAATTATTATTATTATGCACTTATAGCTCTTGATATCGACTTGACCTGATCGACTTTCTAGAATGTGCATTATTGGCTGTAAGATAGGAACCTTTGTAAGCCATTTCGTGTATACACAGACTATGTGTTTCTACATATGGGTTCTCAAATCTTTTCCAGGGTTATCAGTGTTGCACAGTGCGCGGCATCGTTTGGGCATCTCACACCTACGCCAACGCCTGTTTGAGCAGGCTCAAACTGGCGGACAGGACACACATGCTGGGCATATGTTTTGGCCAGTTGACAAAGCAACACATTGAAGATGATGGAACAGGGACTGAGAATGGGTTTGGCACTGGGACTGTGAAATGGTAAATGATTTTTGCATGCTGTGCCCGCATGGCGCTAAATGCGAGCCAAAAACTCGAAATGGTTTTAGTTGTTTTTACCACAAATACAATTTGCGCCGAGGGATTTCACATAGCAGCAAGAACTTGAGCTGGCAGCAAGCCTTGGCACATGTCAATGTCAAACATTGAACCGATGCGCATTAAAGGAATTTTGCCGACTTGATGGCACCTTTCGATGTGACATGCATAAGATTTGTGTTTGCATTTGATCGCATTTCGTATGCTACGAGTATCGGCGCCAAATATCTCATGCATATATGACACACATTTCGAATCGCTTTAGTGAGATCTGAGTTCTAAGATCTGTGGGAGCTCTGCAAGCGAAATGCATTGATTATTTGTATTTGGGGTTTTTAGAATATCTTAGGTGCTTAGCGCATAAATTACTTTGGCTACTCCCCAAAACAGTCGGTCAGCCGAAGTTCAAGGTGTTCTCGACTGATTCGAGCTGGCATTTTTTGATAGTGGAGTAACTACTATACAGAGTACAACACGAGCTGGCCCTGAAATAGCGCCTGGTGCAATGCACCCTATCCGAGAGATTGCTTTTGGTGATGATATTGCAATAGTTTTGCGGCGCAATGACTTATTGTGACAAAATACTCGTCCGCATGCCAATTTTGCATTTGCATACCGCATGTCGCATCGATAACCGTTTCTCAATTTTCGACTGCCGCGCTTCATATGCATGCAATGTGCGATCTAAATCTTTTTTTGGGTTTTTTTTTTCTTTTTATTTTTCTTTTTTGAAGCTGATGAAATCATCTGATTGGCCTTAGCCCAATATTTACAGCCAACATTTGTGTGTGCAGTTCTTTTGAACTCATCAATATAACATGTTGAGGTACATATCCGATGCAAACTCAATCTCAACTTGAACCACATATAATTCACAGAAGAGCTGTAAAAATTGAAGGCCAAACAAAATAAATACAAATCAATATTTGGCATCTTTATAAAAATAATCAAATCGCTAACAAGCAAATCTTTAAGCAGTACATTATTTTATGGCGCTGACACTGTTAGACAAGGTCAATTAATCCTAATCTTTTCATTGGCTTTGAGTTCAGTTTGATTTGTTTTGAAAGACAAAGTTGAATGGCCGAGCTTAATCAAATTTGAAAGTCGCCATTCATCATGCAAGTTGAACTTTCCTAAATGTATTTGTTGAAGACAATCCGTTGATGTCTTCCCATTGCTCATCATGCACACTTTGTCTCCAGTCACAATAGAGCCCACAATCTACAGTCAGACTCGCCATGAACCTGATACTGAGATATTGGATACTATTGGCTGTAAGACAGTGAGCGCAAATCCGTTACAAACTCGTGAACTCTCGGCTGCCACAAGACGCAGATCCTGCACCGGGCGAGATGGAGAAAAGTTCGTGACATGGCATCAACAGTTTGTCATTAAACATTTCGACAATAATTTGCTTTGTGCTCGTATTTATATGCACACTTAAAAGTATTTTTTTTTCGTATTGTTGTTGTATTTTTTATTCGCATTTTATGCGCTGACTTCCCGAATTGTAACCGTAGACAGTGGCACAAGCGTTGGCCAGAGACGGAGACAGCGGGGCAGAATCGAAGAGTCAGTTGAAATTGTTATGGCAGGTAATTTACATAAAAGATAAGTGGAATGCGAAGAGGTACGAAGAGTCGGAGCACTCACTACTTACAATTCTGATTAGCCAGTGAGACCTGCCTATCTCCATTGTGGAAAACCTCGCCACGAAATGCGCCTTTTGTTATTGTAAATACACTTTGTGACTTTTGGGGGCTTTTGTGTCTGTCTGTGATAGTTTTTTCCCCCCCCTCTCTCTCTCTCTCGTTTTGTGAAACTGCTGCTCAGACTTCCTAAAGGTATTAAAAATATTAAAATAGTAGCTAGGGCATATATACAACTTGAATATTTAGCTACTTGTTTGCCGATTCAATTGTCATGGTAATTCAGTTTAGCTCAGGTTGCGTATACGACGTGTGTGCGCATAACACGTGTGAGCTCTTGACAGCTCCCCCTATATCTCCCTACTAGACAATAGAGGTTGCTGCTGTTGCTGCTGCTGCTGCTGATCTGGGGCCAGTGGCAGGCAAACAGACAGGCAGACAAGCAGACAGGCATTCTGACTGGCAGTTAGGCAGTCAGGCGTCGGGCCCTGACCCGCTTAGTTAGCGTTATCTGCATCGCTCAGAGTCTGCGCCAATAAAACAAATTAAAGTCAACAATTGACGGCAGTTAGGACCTGAAGCTACTCGCCTTGAATACCGCCAACTGAGCAGACTAAAAACTAACCAAAAACTAGACTCAACTGCACTCTGCGATCGTCTGTTCAATTGGGCCTCTCTTTGGGGGCCTCGGATATTATTTGTATTGCCATGCAATGGGTCGACTTTGGCCTGGCTGCCAGCTGCCCGCGATCGTCTTATCAGCGACCCCATCGATTTGGCAGTGGTTACTGGAGGAGGGCGAGGAGAGGGTTGGGGGCGTCGCATTTGGCAATAATATTTTGTTGCTGCAATTGTTTGGCCTGTGCGCCTGGAAATTGCATTTGCATTTGCGTTTTGCTTCCCCGACAGTGAATAATTTGGCATTTGAGTTCGTTTTGCGTTAGCTCAACGTCCATTTGCCGTTTAATTCGGCTTAATGACTTTGAAAAGCGCAAATCAAAACGCTTCCAGCCCTTGCCTCTTGAAAAATTCGGACGAATAACGACTAAGACCAAGAAGCAGCTGCAGTTGCAACAATGTTGCAAGTGATTAAGGAAAGTGATGGGCGGCAAATTGTGTTTAAAGAATACGTTTAACAGTTGTTGCAAACCAATCTGATATATATACACAGAAATCTTTATATCAACAACAGCTTTCGACCAATGATTAATGAGGGAAAATCATTTTTAATAACAATTCGTTTTTTATGTAATAAATATATAAAATAATCTGGATGTAGACAAAGCTATTTGGTTTACGACAGGCGGCTATAATGGAGATAAGATATTCATTTATCAACAATTAAAAAATATATATAATATATATAGCTATTGGACAAATCAAAACAATTGAAAGGCACTTGACTAATCTTAAGTGGGCACTTGAGGTCAGCTTCTCTAATCGAAAGACCAGCCGTTGACTCAACTGTAAATATTTAAACTGCTATGCACACACACCCATACACCCATACACACACACACACACACATCGCACACACACTAACACTCACGAAATACACTTGGCTTTCGTCAGTTGTACGCATTCTTATCAAAAATGTATAAAGAAATTTCTATCGATCGACTTTGGCGTGTACCCTTCTGAGCGGGTGGCACCTCCGTAAGCCCGCCCCCCACGCCTACCCCCTCCTACTTGGTGTAACTGGGATGCGGGAGTGAATAAGTGTGTATGTGTGTGAATGGGTGTGTGTGGGCGTGGCTGTGTGTGCGTGTGCGTATGCGAGGCATTTGGGATACGCAGGCATCCAGCTACACCCGCTTTATGTTTGCCTGAAACTTTTGGCATTCTTATCATTTCCCAAGAGAGGCGTGTGAAAATCGATGCCAGTGGAAAAAACAACATGCTGTTGTGATGCTGTGACGTCACAGCTCATGGATGCAAAAGCTGGAACATTCAGCGGCAGACGCAACAGGTGTGTTCAGAATTTGTTGTCGGCGAATTGTGTCGGAGGTGGCAGCACTACCAAAATAATAGTTTATGAGAGCGGGGGTACAATAGAGAGAGAGAGTGAGTGGGAAAGAGGTAGAGAATGAGAGAGAGAGGGAGTGGATGCGAGCAAGGACTTTAGTCGGTTTATGTGTCGAAATTCAGGAAGCTGCCTGCCTGTGCGAATCTCTGCGCCTCTGTTTGTCTCTGAACACGAACCGCAGGTTTGTCGCTCCTCTGTGTGCGTGTAATGTTGTAGGCGTGTTGCTCCGCCAAATGTGGATGCTGCTGCACCACACACAACCACCCACTCTCACAGGCACTCTCTCTCCCACTCTCCCACTCTCTCTCTCTCTCTTTCTCTGCCAGTATTCGGCTTAGTACGGGTGACGCTGCGCATTGTTTTTGGTTGCCTGTTCATCTAAAATGCGTGTCGCTGTGATAATGTGTGGCCAGAGCTGCGTCTCTGCAAGTGTGTGTGTGTGTGCTCTGCTCTAACTATGACTAACATCCCCAATAGCCATCGCACACACATACACACACACAGGCGTACGCACACTCATGGAGAGGAGGCAGGCTGTTGCTTGGCGCTGTGCGCCGAATACATTTGAGAAGTAAAATCTACGCCGTGTCGCGCACTTGAGCCAATCTCTCTCAATTCGTATATACAATGTGTGCCTGTATATGTTAAATATATTGTGTATATATATATAGATATTAAATCCCTACAACTTGCTTTGAGGCAGCAACAACAACATGCAATGGGCAAATGGGATTATCCGCACAACTGCTCGAAAAGTAGCTCCGCTCCGTCAAGCAGCAGCAGCAGCAGGAGCAGGAGCAGAATGTGGCGTGGCTCAAGTGAGCCCAACTCCTAAAAATCCACCACTCGTTGGAAGCAGGGGTGAGCCCGCGGCTGACCGACTGTCAGGCATTTCGGATGTTGTTGCCGCTTCTGTCGCGCTGACGGCGACGCCGCGTTGCACGCACACAGCGAAAAATGTTGAATTTTGGCGCCTTCGTCGACCAGGCGAACAGCAAAAGCAGCCAGCGGCATTCAACAGAAATGTTGCTGCTGCGGCTGCGATGGCAACGCAGCATTTACTCTCACTCTCTCAGGCGCACTCTCTCTCCCTCTCAGTCTCTCCCTCACTCTGTCTCTCTCAGTGTTGACTGGCTCGTGTCCTTGTTACGTTTGTGGCTCAAGGACTCAGCAGCTGCTGGTCGTGCCAATTTTGCAACTGGCTCAAATGCTTCCATATATATATATATATATACATATATATGTATGTGTATAATTGTACCCTGACCTTGTTTCCCAGTTTCACTTTCTCTCTGTCCCACACTATTGCTATCTCTTTCGTTTTTCGTGTGTATCCTGTGCGTTTGTTTTTGCTCAGTTGCAAATTTATTTTTTGTTGGCACGCTCTGGAATGTGGCACCGGAAGTGGCACTTGCCACACTTTGCTGCTCGCCTGTGCAACAGGATGCTTTTTGCGTTTGATTTCAGGGACAAATATAATGATTGATAGAAGCGGTTGCTATGGCAAAAATCTGAGTAGCACACATAGCTCAACAGAGAGAGAGACAGAGAGAGAGAGAGAGAGAGAGAGAGCGAGAGAGAGAGAGCGAGAAAGTGGGCATATGGAATAAGGACGTTTGTGGAATGCAACAGCTGACTTGGAGCAGATGACAGAGAGAGAGATAGAGAGAGAGAGAGGGAGAGGGAGAGATTGTGAGAATTACGTCATCGCTGGTTCTGTTTTACTTTTGAGACATTGCCAGAGGAATTTCTAAATGTATAAAGTAAAAAAATTGGTATTTTTTTGGGAAACTTTTTTGACAACATTATAATATTATAAGGAAATTCTAGCAATAAATTAAAAATTAAAATTAATTAAAATTAGTGAAGTTAAACTAAAAATAACAGATCTGCTCAGTTTGCTAAGGTTCGCATAGTAGTAGCTTTGGCAGGGAACAAATATGTTTTATTGCTCTAAACAGAGTCAAATAATTGATAAAAAATCAGTTGTATTTGTCAGAATTAAATGCACCTACTTAAATAAATCAAAACATCCAAATTTGTATTGCGAGTTTTATTTCAATCGTTAATAGCAGAAGTACAAGTTTTATTCAAAGGTGTTTGTTTAATCATTTTAAACTTTTCAAAATCGACAGTCAAAACTGACGAGTTTTATTTAAAGTTGTTCGATTTATCATTTCAAAATTGGCAATTCTGTTAAGAGCTGACCAACAAGTTGGTGCCTCACTCACACACAACACTCCTTTAGCCACACAAAACAACAAGTATAATTGCAATTTATGCGTCAACTCGAATATCAACTTAAGTTGCATTAACATTTGCAGAACAGTTGAACGCAAGCCCAAAAAAAAAACAGCATTAAATAAATATAAAAATGTTTATACCCGCTGTCTGTCCGCCTGTCTGTCCGCCTGTCTGTGGCTACCATTCATTGACTCATTGATAACATTCCATTAGAAATATGAAATTAGACGCTAAGTTTCGGTTAATGCAATAGCAAATCCAAAGGCAAAGGTCAAAGGTGCAGCCAAGCAGCCACTGGCCAAGCAGCCGGCCACTTTTTGGCCACAACATGTGGCCAACAAATCGTTGTTGTTGCTGTTGTTGGGTGGGTGGGCGCATTGGACCATTCGACTGCAGTCGACTCGCTCCAGACGATTGCTGCACGTTTTGCTCATTTTACTAACGTGATAATAAAGTGCAAATAATATGCCTCAGTTTGCAGTTGCAGTTGCAGCCAAAGACAATTGTTGGCTGCAACAGCAACTTGAACGCTGTCTGATCAGTGAGCTGTGATAGGTACACAAGCACCGCGCTGCTGTTGTTGCATGCTTTCCGCAATCGATGCAACAACAGCAACAAGGAATTATCGCTGATGGAAATGCACCTGACGCTTGATTTGTTGCTGTTGCTATTTCAGTTGTTGTTGTTGTTGCTGGCATTTGCACGACTTTTTGTAAGCTGCAATTGAAGCTGATGTTGCCGTTGCTGTTGCTGTTTGCTGTAACTGTTGCTGGGGCGTTGGCGTTCGACGTTCTAACTAACGCACTCGGCCAAAAAACAATTCCATGTTGCCTCTTAAATTCTTTGGTTTCTTGTGTTGCCCCAGCAGGAGCACTCTGAAACGAACACAATTCGCAGCCTCGTTTTGCGCCCAATTACTTGGCAAACAATTTTTACCTTTAGCCTCAAGTTCAAATTTCAAAATCCAAAAGCTGGCAAGCCTGGCAAACCTGGGTAATTGGTCGGCCTGGGCAGGTTTTTCCCATGGGTAACCTGTTGCGACCGACTTCCACTTGAGCCCCACAGCAGCAACAGCAACAGCAACGCTAATCACTCACTCAAACATCCAACGCTATCTCCTTCTCCCTCTCAATCTGTCTTGCTATCTCGCTCTCGCTGTGCCATCTTGGCAAGGTGTTGGAGCTATGCGACCGCCGCAAACTTAGCATAGGGACACGAACTTCAAATCAAAGCCAAGTTAAGTGCTAGTTGCGGCAGCATTTGTTTTTTTTTGGGTTTTTTTTTTTATTTTTTATTTGCGATTACCAAACGCCAAATCGCTCAGCCTGCCTGCCCCTCTCCCCATACCCAAAACAAAGTGTTGGCTGTCCAAAACTGCACAAAAAGGGCCAAGATTTGCATGTGGCATTATTTTTTGTTACTTTTCCTTCGGTATGCTGCCAAATTATAGAGAGAACCAACAACTAACTAGAGGGCTTGCCGATGCCATATAAAGAGTCATAGATATCACGTTGGTGCCTCACTTTACACCTTTTGCTGCTGTGCAGCCTTGACAGCAGCTTCCACACAGGTCAATCTAGTCCATAGGCTGCAGCACCAGCTCGCCCCCAATCAGAGCCGCACAGACAACTTAATTGACCTTCTGCGGCACAGCAATAACTATGTAGCATGTGGAATGTGATTCATTCCACTGCTTTCTAGAGAGAATCTGTCTTCTCGAATTCAATTGAAATTTAGATAGTGCTTAGGTATTTTTAGATAGATAAGTTTAGAATAGGTTAAATCAATTTTGCTATCTTTGTTTTTGGGATCAATGTTTAAGATGCTGCTTTATAGAAACTAAATTTAAAATTTCCATGCATCATCATTTCATTTGGAACATTCCAAAATGATCTCTATTAATTTAATAAATTTATAATTATAAACATTTATTTTCCTCACAGTACAAATACAGGCAGAGAAATTTGTACTTCAATGTGGTAAGTTGGATTTTGTTTTGGTTTGAAATGCGATTCCATTCATGGAAATAGCTCGTCTCACAGTTCCATGGAATCAAAGATCAGCTGCCCCATTTTGTGGGGCATGCATAGGCATAGAAAAAGAACACATTTGGTGGCACAACATATTTTCACAGACGCAACGTCGACGACGACGACGACGACTCGGCGAGTGGAGTCAACTCGACTCTTGACTTTCAGATGGCTGCCGCCCACAAATTAGCTGGCCAATAAAATTGGCAATTACTTGGCTAAACATTTGTACGCACTGCAAATGCGTTGTTGTTGAGACTGCTGCTGCTGCTGTTGATGTTGCTGTTGCTGCTGTTGCTGCTGGTGCTGCTGCTGTTGTTTGTTCTTGTTGTTGATGTTGATGGCCAAAACGTGAGCGAGGCGTGAGCCATAAATACGATTGCAAATGGTGGCAATTAACGCGGCGTCCGAACGCGAACCCGATCCCGAAACCGAAACCGATCTACAGACAGAAATACTCTTGGACCAGCTCCTTGCAACCACCACCAACCCCCTTCCCCCATCCGCACCCTCCTAATGTCCGTCTGTCGGTTTTGTACAGATTCGCAGTTCAGCGGCCGTTTTCATAAACATAAAAAGCCAATTTCAATAACATTTGCCCAACTTGCAACATGAGGCGGCAACAGCAGCAATATGTTGCTCGCAAATTTGTTAATACCATCCGATTGCTGTTGTTGTTGTGCTTTCAGCTAGAATATCGTTTATTGAAACATTAATTGCCCTTGTGAAAATCACTTTCGAATAGTTCAACAACTTTTCAAGCGGCAGCTGCCTGTTGTTGTTGTGGTTGTTGCTGATGTTGTTGCTGACTGTTGCTTGCTGTGTCCACATTTGCATTTGCTCCCTCTCATGTTTGCTGAGACACTTGTTTACGTTTTTTGTCATTGTTGCTGTTGTTGCTTTTGTTTGGGTCGTCACCTATTGCTCAGCGTGCTTCCTTTTGCCACTTCGATAATTGAAATTTGATGTTATTTCGCTGAGTGTGTTTGTTGTTGTTTGTAATTTGTGATTTTCTAACGACTTTCGCGTAAGTTAGGAAACAAATGGAAAAAATATACAATTCGAAATTGAAAATAAACAATACACATAAAAAAAAGAAGTTATTTATGACCCATATACAAAAAGTACTTGAGTGAATCTAGAATGTTTTTTACTCCAACCCATTCCGCAAAATTGGTAAATCCCAGAGATTTGGGAGATTAGCATAGAAATAGAGTTAGCTGGCGATTTATTAGGATAGGCCGCAGAGCTGATCGGAGTGATTGACAATGGTTTATGCACTCGTTGTTCGCTGCATCTCATTCTCATTCCAGTTCACAGCTTAATCACATGTTGCGGAGCAGTTGCAACACCTACAGTGAAGCTGACTTCAGATACACAAAACGATTGACAAGCAAAACTGTCAACGCATTTGAAACTCAGTTGACTGAGTGCCAGGCCACGCCCCGCTCATAGTTGTCGTTGTTGTTGTTGTCGCCGCCGGTGGCAATGGCGACCGACACTTGGCCCCCAGCCACAAGTCGCATAATGAAAATGTCAACTATTCTGCTGCCTGCCTGGCGCAAAGTCCACTTGGAGAGAGACACACACAAACAGGCGAGTCAGGCGAATCGGGCAGGCAAATAAATAAGAAGTGCCTGCAGACGACCACCGACTAAGATACACCCTTTAAGAAATTGTAACTCATTTGTTAGAAGACTTAGACTTAGAAAACTTTAATGTTTGAATATGACAAAATATTTGGAATCGCTTTTGAGCGTGCTTTTAGCCAGAAGAAATGCCAGGAAATGCTTCATCCGACTTATGTTTCAAAACTGGAAAGAATCTGAGTCTGAGCCTGACCTAAGAGTGATCTTTATACTATTGACTCTATTTTCAATCATTTTGAGCTACTTTTCAATCACTATTCAATCATACTTAAGAATAATGACAAATCCTATACAGTTTGGAATCTGTAAAATGAATCCCGCTTAGTTAATGAGGCAAACTAAGTTTTCTGTTCCTTCTAGACCTATTCGTTACCAATTTATTTTTTACTGTAGTTTTTACTGATTATATCCGTTTATATATGTCTTTATATATAATCAATTCAGAGTCTTATTTTTATAACATTAAGAACTCACCTTTAAGCTTCTTCTCAACTAATTTAAACAAACTATTTTTAATTTTTTTAATGTTTTTTTTTTTGTTTTCCCCAGTCCTGGCAACAAATGTTGAACCAGCTTTGCAATTATTTACTCCAGAATTTTTATAAGTTTTATTTTATTTTATTTAAAATAAATGTTGAAAATGATTTATTTCTACTTTTTGTATATTTCTGAGTCGATTAAAAAACTGCTTTTCAAAAGTTTCTCATGCCTGACTTGAGTAAGTCTTCAAGTGTTGCAAGCTGTTTGGAGAAATGCAATGTGCCCCGAGTGAGTGTATAGATAGATAAAAGTGACAAAAGTTCAGTGCGTCGCTGCTGCAACTGTAACGCAAATATCACGCGTGATTCATCGGCCACAACAGCAACAACAATGGCAACAACAGCAACAGGAACAACAACAATGGCTCAAAAAACACCCACACTCGCAAACACACATATGCAAATAAAGTTGCTGCTGCAGCAGTTGTTATTGTTGCTGCTGTTGTTGCTGTTGTTGTTGCTGTTATTGTTGCTGTTATTGTTGCTGTTGTTGCCGTTAGACGAGGCTGATTTTAGCGCGTTTCTATGCTTGTTAGAGCAACGCCCGCGTCGGTTTGAGATTGGGTGGGGATGCCTATGGGACAGATCTCGCCGTGGACTGGGGGATGGGGAAGAGGGAGGAGGGGGGAGGGGGTACCTGCAAGTCTGCGCTTTTCTTATTTATTAAGCGCACAAACTCGTAATTATGCAAAACGACAAGAGTTTATGGGTTAACAATGGTTGTTGTTGATGCTGGTGCCTGATGAGTTGCTGCTGCTGCTGCTGTTGTTGCTGTCTCAATGCCTGTGGCTTACACCTTTTTTTTGAAATTTAATTGCCCCAAAAATAAGGAGCACAAATCGACAGATCGACAAATCGACAAACGTACTTGAACTGCGACCAAATCGCTGTAATTGATATCGCTGAACGCTGAAAGTGCAAAAATCAAGCAGCGACAACAACACACATTTTGGCATTCAATTCGATGACAATAAGTCGCAATAAGTCGCCGATTTTGTCGTTTGGTGTCTGCGATAAGCCAGATTCTCAATCTATGCCAGCTATTGGCCAACTATCGGCAAACTCAGCGCTGCATACCCTTCACAAGCGGGGTATTTCATGTTTGTTGTGCACTCTAAACTGTGCCACAAAATTCAAATAAAATTACACTCAACAAAGTTTTGGCTCCTTATTATTTCTGAAATTCAGAAAATACTTTTTTAAATATACGAGGATTCTTTTGTGCCAAAAATGGTTATTTCTGAAATCTAGACCAATTTTTCTCTAAGTGTATTGGATTAAAATTGTAACTACTCAGTTAGTTCTCAACGTGTGTGTTCGCTCTTGTAGACAGAGTATCTCCCAGCCAGCTACTCTCCACCATCGAGTGTACATCTATTAGGTTAGAGTATTAACACGTCTGTGTAACAAAATGTTTGTTGCTTTTTTAGGGTGCCGCCGTCGCGTCGCCATTTGTTGCACACTCTACAAGCTTCTCAACGTGACCCGTTTTCTGGGCCCCAAAAAAATAAATAAAAAAAAAGAATCTAAGCAAAGGGTTAGGGCTGACAGTAGCAAGAGCAACAACAGCAGCAACAACATCAGCAGCAACAACAACAACAACAACAGCAGCAGCAACAACAGCTGTAACAACAACAACAACAACAACAACAGCGATGGCGACGACGACAATTTGGCAATAATTTGCATATCGATGCAACAATTGCTGATCCGCTGATTGAAGGGGTGATCTGAGCAGAGGGTGGGGAAGTTGCAGGCAACTTGTTGGCATTTTGCATATGCTGCTGCCGCTGCACCAATAATAAGCTGCGATTTGAGTTTTATTTTTGATTTGGATTTATTGGCGAAGGCAAAGAAACAGTTTCAATTTAATTACAATGTGGAATCGCTTGTTGATTGTTGACGATGACGTCTTTATTGTTGTTGTTGTTGTTGTTGTTGTTGCTTGTGTTGTTTACTTTAACAAATTCGACGCATAATTCGTGGCAAGCGCAAGATGTTGAGTTCAATGTTTTTTCTTGTTTTCCAAATGTATTTTGTCTAGAAAAATCCTTGAAGTGAGTCAATAGTCTCTGCCAGAGACTCTTATTTCTCATATATCTTCCATCCTAACGCCTCATTTACAAATTGCTCAAATTCTTCCGCAAAAATAGACAAAATAAAAACACAAAAAAACCCAAAAAAAAAAGAAAAAAAAGTAAAAAGTTTTCGTTTTCTGAATTTGTCAGACGCGTCTGTCTGATTATTCCAATTGGAATCATAGGCCTATTCAATAAAGTCAACGCACTTTGCGACGATTTCAATTCTCATGAATTTTACTACAATTGCCGCTTTACGCACTTTTTTATCTTCTTTTTTTGCGGATCTTTTTTCTTCGAGTGAAAGACACAAAATCGAAGCAATTCACATAAAATGATTGCGAAATCTTTTGCTAACTTATTCGATTAACGATATATCAGCCCAATATGAAGAATGTTATCTTGTAAATTGAGAAAAAAGCGCTTAACAATTTCGTTTTGATAAATATAAAATATTTTTGCGTCTTAAAATGAATTCTTATCAGAAAATGAAAGCCACTTTCAACTGCTTGGCTTGCACACTTCTGCACGGCTTGTTTCGGTACTGCTTTGTACACTGCTTGTTAGTTTTGCGCCAAGAGTTGCCAACCAATCCAACTGCAGACTTTTGTAGCTTAACAGTAGGTTAACATTCGAAATGCGGCATTAACACATAGTTTGGTTGAAATAAATTTATGATAAATAAATAATCCAGTTTTTATATATGTATTTAAAATACCAATTTTGCATTTGTTAATATGCCGCTTTAATATGTCTTTATTTGAAAATGCATGTGAACATGCTGCTGCGAACGGACAGGGTGTTTTCATAATTCGATAACAGCTGTGGCAAAACTCAACACACGCCCTCACTTATCGCACACAGGGTGTATCGTGTACTGGCCTGACTCTCATCACAAAATTCCACATTCTGTTCGAACGGGCTGGCGAACGGTTTAGTTAAAAGCAGTTAGAACTCGCTGCGCGTAAATACCAAGGGAATTCGCCGATTTGTCACAATCGCAATGGGCAACATGGACGACGACGGCGCCACCTTCGCGCAGAGCTACGAGAGCAGTGCCGCCAACAATAAAACCTCTACTCCAATTGGTAATGGCCACATTCCCAGTCAACACTTTGTGCCGCGAGAAATGGCAAAGCAACAGGACGATAAAGAGCTGAATAAGGAGGAGCAAGAGGTGCCGCTAGACGGGGTGGAGGTGGAGGAGCAGCAGCAGCTGCTGCTGATCAAGAAAGTCAAATTTTCGGCGCCAGCCTACACCGAAATTCGAACACGGTCTGGAGGCCTTCATCTCAAGGTGAGTGGAGCGAAAAAGAAATTAAAACAACAATCACAGCAACAACAAACAGCACGCTAGGTAAATTCGAAGATGTTTTTGTTTTTGCTTTTCCTTCTGCTTTTTGTTCTGTTTCCCTTGTGCCGGCGCGTCATTGATTTTGTGTGCGTCTGTGCGTGTGTGTGTGTGCGCGTGCGAAGAGTAAACGAATAAGCGGGCGTGTGCATGAAGAGAGAGCGAGCAACGATATAGTACGTTTGTGTGTGTGTGTGTATTAAGTCAGCTGCTGCTGTTCGCAGTGGGGCGGAAGTGATTTGGAATGTATTTGGCGCCACTTGCATTACCGCATTTTCTAGGTCAGCCTGTCAGCTGTTCGTACTGCTTTCCCCCACACACCAGCAAACAGTTTTTAGTGCAATATTTGCTATTTCTCTCTCTCTTTCTCTCGGTGTCTTTTGTTTGTTTTCTGCAGCTCTTTGATTTTGTTTGGGTTGTCCAGGCAACTCTGCGTGTTGCAATTTGCAACGTCCTCTGACACATATTTTGTTGATGGCAACTGCAACCAATTTTTTTTGTCGCTCACGCTGCACGCGCGTCACACCACTTTCTTATCAGCAGTTAGCATGGATTTTACGTAAAGCGCTCGGCGACCGAGGCCGGCAATTGCGGGCAATTGGAATTGGGCGTGGAGTGATTCATTTTTATGTCTCATGGTTTTTGGCTTTTATTTCTGTTATTTCTGTTGTGGGCATAAGGAGTTTATAGATAAGCGTTTTCAATTCATTTCAGTCTAAAAGCGAGTAAAAGAGAGACGCACAGTTGCAAAGTAGCATGATGTGCGACTTTTCTTAATGTGAAAATGAAATACTTCAGTAAATACCTACAGAATATCCCAAGTCCAACGAATTAATATTGATAGATAAAGCTTTGACTTTGAACAATTGGTAAATGTTAACATCTGGAGT
This sequence comes from Drosophila paracracens, assembly GCA_035044025.1. NCBI lineage: Eukaryota > Metazoa > Arthropoda > Insecta > Diptera > Drosophilidae > Drosophila > Drosophila paracracens. The sequence continues at coordinate 3,333,079 of JAWNMN010000835.1, read as the reverse complement.
ATTCTGATAAAGTCCAGACTATTACGTGAACAATAGTGCTCAATTCAACCAAATAGAGCCTAATACGGTTTTGCTTTAAGAGCATCGATAAGGTAATACACTATTGAAGAGCTTGCAAAAGAGAACTTCTAAAAGAGTTCAGATAAAATAGTTCTATGCTAGAAGAATCAGACATTGGGATCTATAACTATCTCAGTTTTGTAGGATTTTCTGGCACTAGTCACTATTTCTAGTAAGTCAAGAATAAAATATGTAATGCCTGCAGAATGAGTCACTCCCAATTCCTACGCATATAGATAAGGAATCGAAGTGGAGAAGTTCCAAAATATGGTATGCCGCACTTAATGCAGTATCTTATTTGATAAGAATATATTATATAAAGGAAATTATGAAGTCACTAGGGAATTAAGTTGTTATAGCTCTTCGATAGTCACTTAACTTGAAGTACATATGCACTCCATTAGAAGTATTTTCCATATATAACCAGACGGAATCACGATTGGAGCAGTGGACCGTGTAAAATGAGTTTCGTAAGCTGGCCAAATGATAACAAACATGACATATTATCGTCGCCATTGGCTTATTGTTATGTGATTGAGCCATACAAATATACATTGGAATAATAATATTAATAATAACAATAATAACAAAAACAAACAACAGAAACAGTTCAGCAACTTGTTTTGTGAGCAGCTTTCCAATGTACGATATCAGATCGGATCATGTATACATAGTTTCCACGTAATAGATAAATAAATACCCACACGCACTGCGGAAAGTATGTGCCCTGCCTAAATTTACAGTCTGTATATGTATATCTGTATATATCTAGATGTGTAAGAGTATTTATATGGCTTCCATGTCAAAAGCGACTGACTCAAATATCCGACAACATTTTGAGTGCACAATGCTGCGAGACAGAAAATTGAACGCAGTTTTTGTATACTGGTAGTTAAATGTTAATTGGCTGATTGACGACACGACAACAGCAACAACAATCACAGTCAGCTACAGAGACGGACAGCCAGACAGACAAATGTTTCTGGCAGAGGTGTAAGACCTCTTCAAATGAGCAACTGATACTACGAAATCATGTTTGTTAAATGCAGGTCATGTGTTGATTACTTCAAATTCCTTCACCCCACAATCAGACACCCTTAAGTTGCTCTGGAGAGGGTATATATTTCTATAAACTATAATTTAATCACACAATTTACGCCATTTTTTATTTATCAAGTTAAATGCTAAAGTTAAAGTTCAGACTGTATGCCCAAAGAATAGATGCCAAGAAGTAAATAGATGTCATTTCATTAAGATATGTATATGTTATCAGATAATGTCAACATAATAATATAAAAGCTAATAAAAAATGCCAACTAATGGAAGAAAAAAAGTCATTAGCTTATGAAGTCACCCGGAATGCTTTCTGCATTAAGCTTGAGCACATTCCAGCTATATTTGTCTCTTCCTAATCATTTTCGTGCGTGCGTCGCATAAAATAATTGAAATTTGCATGGCTTTTGGAATAAAGGCGAGTATTTGATGTAGGCTCCCCCCAACACTTGTTGTGCATTGAGGGCTGCTAGATTAGTTTTGGGCATTCTGATAACGAGCTGTCGTCCGATTTGATAAGCGGCATTCCAGCGAGATAATATTACGCACACAAATTAGTTTGGCAATCAATCGAGCACAGTTCCCGTCTAATCTCTCTGAATCTCGCTCCCTTTGCAGAGAGCCAGCGAGGGCAGCTACCATCCGGCGGCTAACGAGGGGCATGCCACAAGTGCTTGCAAGCAGACGTGTGACGACGACAAGTTCAAGCCAAGTCAGGCGGAGCGCATTCTGTCGGAGGAACGGGAGCATTTCCAGAAGACATCCTTCGAGGATGTGCCCCTGCACACGGCTTGCCTCACCTATCTGGGCTTCTATCTGCTCATGATACTCGGCTACATCAACCAGCTGCTCTTCGCGCCCAAGGTGCACAAGGAGAAGGCGCGCGACGGGTACGTGGCTCTCTACGATGCCTTCGAGAGCTTCTACTCACGCTACGTTTATCGGCGGGTGCGCGACTGCTGGAATCGTCCCATATGCAGCGTTCCCGGCGACGAACTGGTCCTCAAAGATCGAGTCACCGACGACTATGGCTGGAGCTTCAGGTTCACTGGCACCGAGACGCGGTGCCTCAATCTGGGCTCGTACAATTACCTGGGCTTTGCTTCCGCCACTGGCGCCTGTGCCGACGATTCAGAGAAGCGTGCTCGGGAGAGTGGTTTGGCCTATTGCAGCTCACGCTGTGAATTGGGCAACACTCAGATGCACATCGATCTGGAGCGGCTTACGGCCCGATACTGTGGCGTCGAGGATGCCATTGTCTTTGGCATGGGCTTCGCGACGAACGCTCTCAATCTACCCTCGCTGCTGGGCCCCAATTGTCTGGTTGTCAGCGATGAGAAGAATCACGCCTCCATCATTCTTGGCCTGCGTCTGTCGGGCGCCACAACCAGAGTGTTCAAGCACAACAACATGCGGGATTTGGACCGTGTGCTGAGCAATGGCGTCTGCTATGGCAATCCGAAGAACGGCGGCAAGCCTTGGAACAAGATCATGATCCTCGTCGAGGGCATCTTCAGCATGGAGGGCTCCATTGTTCGCCTGCCCGAGATCGTTGCTTTGAAAAAGAAATACAAGGCGTATATGTATCTGGACGAGGCTCACAGCATTGGCTCTATGGGTCCCACGGGACGTGGCGTTGTCGAATACTTTGGCGTCGATCCCAAGGATGTTGATATTCTAATGGGCACCTTTACCAAGAGCTTCGGCAGCGCCGGTGGCTATATAGCGGGCAGTAAGGTATTTATTCTTTAGGCGATGAACAAGATTAATAATATTCCATCACATTAATCTTCTCCATTTTGCTTCTTCACAGAAACTGATTGACTTCTTGCGCACGAATAGCCACGCCCATTGCTATGGCAGCTCCATGTCGCCGCCCATCTTGCAACAGATATACACATCGATGAGCATTATAATGGGCGAGGATGGCACCGACCTAGGTCGCAACAAGGTACAGCAGCTGGCCAGGAATACCCGCTATTTCCGCAAGCGTTTGGCCCAGATGGGCGTCATTACCTATGGCCATGAGGATTCGCCTGTGGTGCCCATGCTCGTCTATCTGTTCTCCAAAATTAGGTAAGCTAGCTGGCAGCAGTAGCAGCAAATTTCTTAGCTAATTCATTTATCGATTTCTCAATGTCTCAGTGCCGTCATTCGAACTTTGACCACGCGTCATATTGCCGTTGTGGGCGCCGGTTTCCCGGCCACGCCCATCATGGAGGGTCGCATCCGTTTTTGTTTGTCGGCTGCGCACACCAAGGAACAGCTGGACTACGCGCTGGAGGTCATCGACGATGTGAGCGAGAACCTGGGCCTTAAGTATTCGCGCAAGCCTCGCGATCCCAATCCCATTGAGTACTAGACTCTGAACACACATAAAACCACACACACACACACACACATTTATAACTTTAAGTTTAAAGATGTCCTCAGCTGTTAGGAGCAGCCCAGCACAAAACTGAGCTTTGAGTCGCCAACTCGTGAAAAAGAGTGGATAATCATGATAAATTGGCCATGTTGTTGTTGCGCTCATTTTCCGACTAATTCCCAAAGGACTCGGCCCGATCTGAGACTGGAGACAGCGCGACTGCAACATGCCGCATAGCTTTATCATAAACATGAAAATTATAATAATAATACTATTACTATTGATAGCTATTTAGTATTTAGCATTTAACTCTTCTTCGTAGTTGCTATATTGTAAATTGTAATCTTTCCAAAGTCTTCAGCTGACTTATACATACTATATGCTTTAAAGAAAAAAGGAAAGGAAAATGTATTATGTTTGTCAGGTATTTCGATAATAATATCAGGTTAACTCTAAACTAGGCAGATTGAACAATTTCAACATTTTTGTTCCTTGTCTAGAAGCAAGCAAATTAATGGTCCAAATAACTTGCACTTCGCTTTCCAAATAAACAAATAAAAAATGAAATGTAAAAAAAATAAGATAAAAAATAAACTGCTAAATGCCAAACAATCAATTCTTACGTAATACAGTTGGCCCAGCATTATAGTTCTATATATCGAGATGTTCCATCTGACTAAATTCCTATGTGTATTTCATTTACGCTTTGGTTGCCGGGTAATCGGTTTCAGTGAGATTATTCTTTACGGCTCTGGACTTTATATTCTGATAGCGGAACATGGTCAAGTTGCATACATCTAATGATCTAAGTCATCTTTTAACGCTATTCGTTTTAGGCTTGAGAGATCTGCTTAAGTCCATCTTGATAATAATTGTGGGCGCTTCCTTGGTTATATCAGTTTTCATGTTGCTGGGCACGCTGCAAGGACGCGTAAGTTGTTTACGTGCCTCTAACACTTAATTGTGACTGATTAAATATATCTGTACCTATATATATATATATATATATATAGGAATCATCGGGCATTGTGAGCTCTTATCTGATTTGGGGCATTTTCAGCACAACTTTCTATGTGATATTCTATGTGTTCGACGTTAGTACTTGGCCCGATCTGACACCATTAAAAATACTTGTCTTCATTTTCATTGTGGTGGCATTGACCACGTACAAGTGTTATGCGCTGCTCGTGGTATATTCACTGCTGTATTGGATTCTCAATGTCGACAGTGATGATTCGCAATGATTTATCAAATAAATATCCATAGAAATTTTAATGAATACTTTTTTTAAGTTAGTTTTCAATGTAAATCCCCATTCGAACTTATTCAGAAATTAACAGAAGTGAACAAAGCAGTAAACAAAGCTGTGAAAAACAAGCAGTGTAACAAGACTGTTCCCAGTTCACGTTAAGCAGAAGTGTCAAGCAGTTCTCAATGGCGTTATATTTATCTACCCTGGAATTAGAGAATTATTTTAAGGGTATACAGTTGCATTAACTATTTCTACCCAATAAACATATCACATTGTAAATGCTCTTATTTGTTTTGAAAATACGTAAGTTGATTTCAAATTAAGCAAACACAGTTGCCTTAGCATAAAATTTAACGGCCTAAATATGTTTTACCTGCACAAGTTTTTATTTATTTTTACTTTGCGATTTGGCTGCCGGCTTACTGCATTTGCTGAGGTTGCCTTTTATGGATATATCATCTCTTATCTGGTTGTAACACATGGTAACAGCAAATTTGTTGACTCTGTCAAGATTATTCAAATACTTTTGGCATCGTTCCAGGTTTCACGGAGCTGCTGGAATCGATAATAATAATCATCCTAGGCACCTCCTGCGTGCTCAGTTTTATGATGTTGTTCTCCACGCTGCATGACCACGTGAGTTTCCATCAAACAATCGACACTGATTCGAGTGTTCTTCCATTAAATCCAATGTGACTAATTTTTCAAATCTAGGAATCATCGGCCATTATGTTTACTTATCTAATGTGGAGCATATTCACAACCTTTTTTTTGGGTGTCTTTTTCCTGTTATCCTGGCTAAGGGGGGTAATTGTATCTTTACCAGTATTCTTTGGTCTATTTGGGTGCTCAACAAGTGAGTTGCGATGAATTTAATATTTTTACCATGATGTTTATTGCAAAAGTTGTCAAGTGTTATTCCATGCTGGTGGTACTGTCATTCCTACACTCGATCGTTAGCTCCGACAGTGATGATTCGACTTAAGAACGAACTGAAATTCTTCTATATGTTATTGGATAACAATTACGAATGAAAATTGAAGAAATTGTTTAACGATTAAAGTGCACAAAGTGTTATCAAAAAGCACATCTTGCAAGCAGTTGAAAACAACTGCAACATGGACAAGCAGTGTAAGCAGTGTAAAAGGCCGTTTATTTTGAATAAATGTAATGCTGATTTTGTAAATTATCTGAATACATTGTGAACTCGAATACATTAAAATTCAAAGTATTATTATTATTTTTCTTAAGATACACATTTTTAAAAAATGTACGCGAACAATATGCTAAATGTTAAAAATTAAATACTGCTTTTATAATTTTTCTTATAAAAGTTTTTCTTAAATAATAATTATTTCTCATCTTATGTTTATTTAATCATTGTTATTTTGCATTTTTCGGCTTAGACACGCATTTTTTTTTGCATCGCCACAAACTGAATTTGGCATTTGGAAATATTTGACATTTTATGGAAATCGATTGAATTCGGGGGAGGTGGGAGGAAGTCTTAACAATTTTCAAATTAACAGTAACTTTGAAACGTCTGGGACTTGACCATAATACCAGATAAATTCCGATTGTAATTATCATAGATTTTAAGATTCCAAATGGGGCGAAAATGTTGCGAGTGTGCTCTGGCAATGGCATTACTTTCAATTTTATTGCACATTCAATATTAATGGAGTTGTTGCATGTGTGCAGAATCTGCAATTCAGATACGGTCAAAACACTTGCCGAAATATCAATGACATTCACTGTTGCACACAAAGCAAGGGGTGTGTGGCGGGTGTGGAGTGTGAGGCCATGTGACAAAGATACAATCCGGAAATATTCGTTAAAGTTTTGTGCTTAAAAAAATCGATTATAAGGCTTTCTCTTTGGCAGTGTGTGCGGATGGGCTATATTCAAAATGGAATATCTACCTCCTGCATATGTGTGTGTGAGTGTGTAAGTGCGTGTGTATGCAATATGGGCTGATGGGCGTGGCCAAACTGCTGCATCCCTTTCTGGTGTGAGTAATTGACTACGTGTGTATAAACTTTGTGTTGGCATTTTACCGAGCACTGAGTGCCCAGCGAGTGCAACTGGCCTTGAGTGCATGCGTGAGTGTTAGTGTGTGTTTGTGTGTGTTTTGTGTGTGTGTGTGCTATCATAAATATGCACTATGTTGGTCATTTGTCATGGCTTTTTGCTGAGCCGGAAGTAGTTTGGGCCTAACCACAACAAAACAACTGCAATTCGTGATCACGCAGAAGTGCTGTTTAATAGAGATTGATAAAGAGCCAAGAGCCAGGAACCAGTAACCAGGATTACGAGCTACAAGATACGTGGCTCTATATGTTACACAAAAAGTCGCCAAAGTTCCCAAATAGATTTAAGATACTTTATTCCGCAGAATAGTTTGTATGACTTGATTGACAATGCAATCAAAATACTTCACTTCTTCAAAAAAATAGTTCAATATTTATTCGAAATCAAGTAAACTAATTATTGATATAATCTTAATAATTTGTTAATATTAAATGGACATCAAAATTTGATGATTAGAATTTAAAAATAGATTCAATCGTTGAAAATATGTTAAATTTGATATTTATTTATTTTGATTTAATTTAATTTCCCTATTCTTATCATTCCTGCACATTTTGCATGCTTACTTATGGAAAATGTCAGATGGCACAAACAGTTTAATGCAAATTAAATAAGATCTTTGTTGCTAAGGACTCAAAAAGTTGTTGTAACACAAACAAAAATAATGTTGTGCAATTTCTAAAAATAATGAAATTTGCTGTTTTGAAATATATTTGGAGTATTAGCATTTGCATAGAATAGGGAATATATGCAGGATTAAAAAAACTAATGCTTTCCAATAATAAATAAGTAGAAAATAGAAGGATTTTCTTTTGCTATTGGAAACTTGCCTTCAAGTTGTTTGACTCCTTTTGATACTCGATGGCTGCGGCAGCTTTTGGCTTTTGCTGCTGGCTTTGCTGTGGTTGTTGCTGCTATTTTGGGTGCAACGTTGCGCGAAAAGCTCAGCAAATACAAATTTAATGTTTCCGTTTACTTGCGAGAAAATATGTATGCATGAGTTTTCTGCTAGTTTTGCAACTTTTGCTTCTTGCTGCCACACACATTCGAAGTATTGGGTACAGAAAAACATGCCACGGATTTCGTTTATGGCAACTGGCGAAGAAAAAAAAAAGATGTAAAAAAAAAAATATGGTAACCAGAGGAAGTTGCATTTTGTGTTTCATAATCTGATAAAATGTTGCAAAGTTTTTTTTTCTTCTCTTCCGTTACCTTAACAATATTAAATAGCAGCCAGGCACACAGGAAGGGAGATTGTGGGAGAGAGTAAATCCGATTTGTAAACATTTGAAGCATGCAAAAGCGCGTCAGCTTGTGGATTATGTGCATATTTCTGGCAGTCAGTATGGCCAGCTAGTTTGGATAATGTTGCAACAGCCAGCAGCAGCACTAATAACAGCAACAAAAACACAGACAGAAACTAATTAAATACATCAGTGTCGGGTGCGAGGAGCTGAAATAATTGCATGCATATTTTAGATGTATTTGAGAGAGAAATTAGCTTTGACTACGCCCAGGAAACAATAATCATAAATGTTAACAAGATTCCCACAAAACTTAATGATGCCAAACAAAAGACCCAGTAGCATAGACAGGACATTAGTGCGTATTAGCCTATGTGTGTGTGTGTGTGTGTGTGTCCTGAGGTGTGACAGGTGTTAAGGTGTCGCCTGTCGTATGTCGTATGTCCTCTGTCCCTTTTGCGGAGGCAATTCACTCTGTGCTCGTGTGTCTGTGGCATTAATTAGAAAACTGTGGTTGCCTTTTCTCAATGAAATATTTGGCAGCAAATTTAATTTGCGGCTATTTTGTCAGGCCTCAGAAGTCTGAGCATAACCTCACTTTTAAATGTATGTACTGAAAATGAAATCACGACACGCCTTGATTAAATTCGCCTTGGCTCAAAGACGACGAGGCATCGACTTTGATGGATTGATGAAAGTGTAAGTCACATACACACACACACACACACACACACCTTGCACACCTTATATGCACAACGCACATCACACACACTCATCATACACAACAAAAGTCAAACACATGGACAACCTTTGGACACATTTTGCCAGCAAGCCAAGGAACCGGCGCCAACTCGACGAATGACTGATTGTCCCATGGAGCTGGATGCTACAGCCCAACTTTGAGCCGGATAACCATCCATAAATGCAAGCGAGCAAGGAAGCGGGTAACAGAGAGAGAGAGACAGAGAGCGTGACAGAGAGAGAGAGAGAGTGTGAAAGATTTTCTGCAAGCGACACGTTCGAGCAGGCACATGAAAAATTGTTTCCGTTGCCCTCGAATCTTATTATAAAACATGTGCTTAAGTAATAGCATCCAAGTGAAGTGTTTGACTTGACGCCTCGTGTCATGTAACAGATTGGCAATGTGCCAAGAAAGGGTGAAGATTAATTTGATGCCAGAGTGATTCAATAACCCATCCGTAGGAAACCATCACACTCACCTCATCACAAGTCTAAAAATAACTATAAAACTTTCTGATTGATTTCTAGTCGCTATGCATTAATCAGAATGCCAAATCAACCAGAGATCAAAGATGATCTGAATTACTTTCTGATTGATTTTCACGAGTTGACCAAGTCTGTCTGAATCTGAGTAACACCGTCAGACTGTTAGTTACTTGATTTTTAAACACTGAATAGTGGGAACTTTTTGAAAAAAGTAATCTTAAAGCTGAACGAAGGCTTAAAAACTTTTGAATTTGATGTCTTTAAGTCTTGAAGAACCTAATTCCAAGGCAAAAAAGGGATTCAATTGACAGCCTCAACTAAAGCCTGAAAGCCGTTTAGCTACAATTTTCACAAATTGCACAAAAAATCGATGGAAAATTCAGTTGCATCAAATTGCAAAATGAACTTAGGAATAATCGGAGCTAATTGAATTTCTAATGTAAATGTGCCACATATGCGACCCAAATTTAATTAAATAGATTTGCATGCGGCATGTAATAAATACATATATGTGTACCTAATGTATACATGCCGTTCAATTTAATAGTCTTTAGTCTATTGATGACACTGCCACATGTCACGTGGCGTATACGTAATTTGATTATTAATTTAATGAGCAACCGGCGTGCGTTGAACCTCGTCACTTAAATGGGGACAATACTTAATCGAATTAACAGGCAACAACACAAGAGGGATTCTAGAATACACACACACACAAACACACACATATGTATATATATATATATATATATATATGTAGAGAGAGAGAGAGAGCTAAACAATGATGCTTGTCTAATGAGAAGGACAATGGGTGAAATAGGGTTTGGGTCGGATGGTCAACGGAGGTAAACAAATCAAATAAGATTTATTATGTGACACGCATAAAATAGGGACAATCAGAATTTGGGGGACAGGCTGACTGCTCTGGTTGCTCCGTCTCCTCCCGGCCAGGACAATGAGCCGTGACCCAAGTCTATTAAATCAATTGAGTGTAAGATGGCACGCACGAGACTCGAGACTCGGTGCTGGAAACTCAAGACTCGACGACTCAAATGCTAGCTAATTAAGTTGCCTCATTAGGCACACACGCCCCACACGCCCCTCTTGCTGGCCACGCCTCCAGGCGTTGAATACATCGTTTGGCATAGTTAGGCAAAAATTTGTTATCAATCAAAGGCTGGCGATGGCTTACGGTCCCGCTGTGTTGGCCAGCTTATTGGTCCAATTATGTGCAAGTGCTTAGCGCATTGTCTGCTAATTAGCTGCCGGCTAACGTGGGCAATGTGGCATGCAACAGCAGCAGCAACAGCAACAGCAAACAGCAACAACAGCACTAGCATCGAGTGCAGTTCTGCGGCCAGCGTCAATTGAGTTGGCAAATTAACCCCAGCGGGCTATGCTCAATACTCTCCACCCTGTGACCTGTTTTGCAAATTTCCATGCAACTGCCACCAATGGGGCAACATGCGTTACAGAGACTCACTTATGCAGCTGCCACCTGCCAGGCCTCCACACATAAAATGGCCAACATCATCGCTGATGATAATGTTGATGGTTGTTAAAAGCATTGTTGAGGGCAAGTGTGCCAAACCGACAATTGGGCGCAATTTGCTCCCAATGGGCGACACATGCAGCATGCTGCGTGCCCCGGCAGCTGTTGCCGTTAGCCCAGCAAATCTTGAAATGACACACAACTAGGAAAAAATTCTAAATCATAGAATAAGCATGGAAATTTATTTTAAGAAGATTGCCTCCGCTTGCAAGAGGTTTTTCTTTTGGATGCAGCAATAAGAAATGTGAAGATAGTTTTGTGGGGTGGGATGGATTAGGGAGGGGCATGGAGCGAAGAGATATGTGTGTGCATCTGGTAGCGACAACTGCCGGAAGTAATAGCAACATAATCGATTTGATGCTGCCACAGCAGCACATGCCCCTTAAGAGGGACAGGGACTACACATGAGGATACGGATACGGATGCAGATGCAACGCTCAGCAGGAAGTCATTTCGTACAGTCTCATTGCAATATATATATGATAACAGAGACCTCTTGGCAAACGTGTTCATGTAGAAGCCTTAATACAAACGGAATTTTTAGTTTGCATCGCTCAAAAGACGAGAAGGAAAAATATATGAAGTCTGTGTTAGATATTTACCGTAACTATTTTCCTCAAATTTTGTTACTGGTGGCAAAAACTTATTTCTTTGGCTTATTTCTGCAAATGAAGTTTTGTGTAGAAAGCTTCGGGGGTTTCTATATAGTTGTAATTAAATAAACATATTTATAGTTTCCTTTTACTACCACTGTTTACCTATCCCCTGCTCAACTCATCTGTCATTTTCTTCAGTTTTCTATTTTTTTCACAACTTTCGTTTTTTTGTGCCATCACTCTAGGCAACAATTTGTCATAGATAATGCAAGCAAATATGTAATTTACAACCTAGACAAATCAGACTCAAAGTTGTCTAGACTTGCCGGGCCACATCTGTTTCGCAGCGTCATTTGCCAAACTTTGTGTAACCCGCAGTCAAACATTCAACCAAACAGACCGACAACATAAACTGTCACAAATCCAACCAAGTTAAAAGTTAAACAAAACTACAGTGTCTTGCATGCCCCATCCGCTGGCTCCCTTCTCGCTCCTTGTCTATCTCCCCAAGATGACAGTCACGTGAAACAGAATCAGACAACAAATAGTGAAATAAAGCATATTCCCAGACTGCCAGACTAACAACTACCCTGCACGTTTAACCATAACGAATCTGACAATCGAATCGACTATTGTTATTCCTATCAATACAATCTTACGATCTGCACAAACTTTATAAAGTGGTATCCCTTTGAGTTGATATTGTGGTTACTGGGTATTTAGCAGCACAGCAAACAGCAGCAACTAAATAACAAATTGCAGCAAACTGTTGTTTAGCTGTTTTATCTTCCTTTACTTTTGTTGTTGCTGTTGCTGTTGTTGTGTCATTATTTGCCATAATACTAGCGACGTTGTCGTCATCAGTTTTGTCGCATTTACGTTGAGCACAGAAATCATATATTTTATATGCCACGAGGCGACCCACTTGGCTGTCTGCTTGCCCCTGCAACGCCTTGGGCGCTTGCTACTCTCTGCTTGCTGCTTGGTGCTTTCTGCTCGCTGTTCGCTGTTCGCTGCCTGCTGTTTGCAGTGGGAACATTAACACAAATTCGCTCACCTGCTGCGCTGCCGCTGTCTGCCACGTTCTGCCACGTTCTGCACCGTTGGCACTTTTACATTTTAACATAATCATAAATTTTTATGCGGCGCGCCGTCTGCAAGCAATGTTCCTAGACGGTTTTCTTTCTTTGTGTTTTTCTTTTACCCTTCTATGTTGCAGATGTTGCCTAGTTTCGATAGTTGCCCCTCTTGCGCTTGGCTTTCTGTCACTTGTTGCACGGTCCGCACTCAACAAATTGTTGTGGCACCCTCTCACCTGCCCTGCGCCACTGCTCGATTTGGGCTTGCTGCCCCTTTATCGTAATCGTATTTCGCTGCTCAGGTGTTTGCCTTCAGCTGTTTCCGATTCTAATACATTTTGCGTGCCTGTGGCACGTTCCGTGCGGCAGCAGACAGCGTGGCGTATACGTAATGTCTTCATTGTGTACACAATTTATTGTAAATTTATGCCGCGACCTATCAAAACAAACCAGAAGCTGCACAAGAATTTCAAAAATCCTTTTACCTCTCTCTCTTCCACTCTTTAGCCCACCCCCACTCCCCCTTACTCTCTTCACCTTGTACTTCGTTTCAATGCATTTGCAATTGACATTACAGCGTCTCACTTATTGACACTTGGAGTGGCGTTCAATCTGTTGCAACAACAAAATAGAGCAATTTTCGCTGTCGTTCTGTTATGCTTTTATCCATTCAGAGCTCAATTTGAGGATACTCCACAAAAGGACAGATTTAAGGATAGATGTATTTAGATGTATTTAGATCTCTGTATTGAGATTGAGATACTTTTAAATAGTAATTACTTCGAAATACTAACAGATCTGTTTATGGTAGTCCTCTATATATTATATTATATATATATTAAGAATTGAACAAATGTAAGCCAAAAACTATTTATTCTTAAATCCGTTTAGATTTTCAACTAGTTTCTACCTAATATAAAATGCGTTATTGGCTATTAACAGTCTTTAAATTGTGGTTACATTTTTGCATCGGAGAGCCAGGTGGTTACAGGATTAACAATGAGTAAGGCAATCATTAAAAAAAATTTACAATTTTAAACATATTTTCTTTGAGCGCATTATTTGACGGAAAAAAGTGGCGTGTGGCAAGCGTGGTTGGGGGTCTGATGCGGCATCACAGCATATTTGCAAATTTAATTGCATAAATATGCAAAAGCCACAAAAAGTGCACAAAGGTGCCGTGTGGGCCCAAAACGAAAAGTAAAATGTTGTTGAACAGCCAGCAAGGAAAAAATTAATCTAGAGCCAGTAAAATGCAAATCAACCAATCGTAGTTTGTTGTCCTTGCCAAATGGATTCATGAATCACATGAGCTTAAACATATTTAAGAATAAAGCACTTGTATTGCAGTTTCCTATTCATTTTTTACTTCAAATTTTTGCTTTATTTGAGTAATGCTTAAATGCTTAAATGTTGGGAAATTAAATCAAGTTATTGTCAAAGCGCATTGAATTCGAAAAATCAATTATAGTTCCTGGACAATCGTAACTGATTCAATTTTGCACCAAATAATTTACAATTATTTTTATCATTTGAGTGTATTTTGTACTCATAATAAAAATACTAATTAGACTCCATTGCAACAAAAAGTCATTAATAATTAGATGGCAAATTTTCGAATGATTAGTCAAAGCTTCAATACCCTGAAAATCAAATAAAATATTCAAATATATGTACGAGAATAATTTATATAAATTTCTATATTGCTTAAATTTAGTTTAGTTAGCAAAAATAATCTGAGAATTCAAATGAAAATCAGACACAAAGTATTTAAAAGTATATTGAAACTGGAGCAGCTATTGTGAAAAAATCATGATACCCTTCTAGTCTGAGCGTGAATGTAACTATAATGTAAATTAATATCGGCTTATATTTAATAACAAAATTACAAAATTTCAATTATGTAAATGCAATTTCATATATTTGCAGTTCCATTCTAGGTACATAGTCGAGGCTTAAAGTCCGTAGAAAAAATGTTTCATACATCAAAGTAGATAAATAATTTAAATGCTTAAAATGTGCCGGGCTTAGGCTCGACTCATAAATTTGCAACAAAGTCCGAGTTTGGGGCAACTTTTGGAGTGGCCTCTTGCTGCTGTAATTTTCACAAGCGGCTGCTGTTTGTTTTCGTGTTTCGCTTGTTTCGCATAGGGTTGGGGACGGGTTTGTGTGTGTGTGTGTGTTTTTGCGTGTGTCTGGTCTGTGGCAGTGGGGGCTTACTTGTGGCATCAACTTTTATGCAGGCGCGTGTGGTAAAATATTTTGCATTTAATTCAAAAATTCTATAAATATCGTTGCGTTTATAAATTGTGTTAAAAGTTGTGTCCATTGCTGGCAATTTTCGACAATTGCCATGCGATGCACGTAGCAAAAGTAACAACTGACGCCAGCCCTTGTCGCTGATTTCAGAAAGTGCCTTGCCACCCAAGTCACCCCCCACCCACCCTCCCTCCTTTCATAAGTATTAGCAACTTTCTGTGTGTGTTTGTGTAATTGAATTTACTTTCGTCCTTTTTTCGCCATGTTTATTTGGAAAAGTCCTCTTTATGTCCCGTCTTAAGTCGAAAATACTGCTGTAATTTAGGGCTTGATTTCGGTTTTCTGCTATGTAATTCAGTGATTTTTGGTTCGTGGCGAAATAGAGGTGATTTCGTTTGCTGGAACATGAACATGTATCTCTTTTAAATGTCGTCGCTTTGCATGCTTAAAACGTTTAGCAATTATTTCATTTGCAAGTTGGATCTGGAATTCCCTCAGCCAACTTTTACCCCCACTTGCACTCACGATTGTTGTCAGAAACTTTGGCGAAATGATTTCAAGTGCATTAAATTTGATGCTGTGCAACAAATGCGACTAATTAAAATTTGGCCACGAGGAGGCGTGGCAAGGCGTGACAAAGCAACGGCAGCAACAGCAGTCGCGCCTTCTTCAAAGTTTTTGCGGTGTGTTAAGTTTAGAGTTATGAATCGTGGCTGTTGCCACTGCGTGTTGTCTAGCCTTCAACTGTTGAATTTGTAGCCTGACTCTGCCAACCCGCTGCCATCTTGCTAAAAGCCTACTCGACACCTGGCTCAACAGGCTCGATGCAGCGTTGAAGCATTTGCTTAGATAACCGCAGCCACAGCAAATGAAGGTGGCAGCATTTTGGGCCTGAGTTTTCAAAGTTTTTGTTAAGCATTTTGCACAATTTGTTAAAATAATTATCCATTTAAACCAAATTCAAAGCGGCAACATTAAAACTTTCAGCTACAAACTTCAAATAAATTAACTAACAAAAGCCTCGCCTAGACAATGAGCACCAGACTACAGAGGCCACCAAAAACCAAACTATCCTAAACGGTGGATGGTAACTGAAACACGCTCTTACACGATGCTTGATGATAACTTGGCCTCTTAATAGCAAAGCAGCAGAAGCAACAAAAACAACAACAACAACAACAATAGCATTAGCTTCAACAGCTCTTATAGCAAGCAATCAGAGGTTGGGGCAGTTGGGAAGGAAAACAAGAGCAGAGCTAAATGAAAAACGAGCAAAAATACAGTGGTGAAAAATTGTAGAAATGGTTACTTAAAGCTGATTATGATTGATGGATGGGGTTTTATTTTATTTTGTTTATTAGATACACATTGTTCTTATTATTATTATTATTTAATTATTTTTATTCGATTATGATAAAGAATATACGATCTTCGAAGGAGTTTTCTAAATTTGTCCAATTACATTAAGGATGCACTCGAAATGATTACGTTTAACTGTTAAATATGTTTAATTGTTTAATTAATTAATTAATTAAGTACACTTCTTATTTGTTCAAACTTGCACTTGCACAATTATGTTATAGTCTAGAGCTGTCATTAGTCAAGCACATCTGCAGAGATCAAAGTTGTGTTTGGTTTCTCAGTTGGGTTACATAATCCATTTAGAATGTCACTTGTGCCAATGTGCAAAATGTTTACTAATTTCCGGCTTCATTACGCTTAAAGCCATTAGCAAACTTTTGAAATGAATCCACTGCGAGTGCTTCACCCCCCCCTCTCCATTTATCTTTCTCTTTCACAGACACATTGATACATCGGGCATCTTTATTTCATTAGCAGCAAAAACTCTTAACTCGAATCGCGACTTTTGGTGCTCTAACCCCAATGCTGGCGCATCTCCCGCTGCGCACTTGATCCTTGTATTGAAACGGAAACTTATGTGGATGGGTCGAATCCTCTTTGACTTTTAGTCGTATTGACTAATTTTAACTTGAGAGCCAGACAGCGGTTTACTTGTGAGTTACTGGGCTAGCTTTCTCTCAACGGTAAGTGCTGTTTAATCAAACATGCTGAAACTGCTTTCTCTGACGTGGCAGTGGATGGTTCCCAACTTATAATTAGTGTTGTATACTTTTTGGGACCCGGAACTCAATTAAAAACTGTCCAAATCCGAATCTAAATACATTTGACGGCGATTTATGCAGCAAACTTGCCACAGCAGCAGCAGTAGCAACAGCATTCAGTGTTGCAAATGTAGAGAGTTTATCACCGCAACGTTGCCAGTCCGGAACCTAAGGAAACCGCAACTTACCCGGAGACTACGAGCTGGAGACCAGAGTGCGGTTGAACATCAGCTGCCTTATCTGGACAGAACGAACGAACGTGGCAATGTGCAAGTGAAAAATGAAATAACAGCTTAAACAAACTAAAGGCACTGGCTACGAAAATGTAGATGAAATAATGTACAAGTCGTTGAAGGCAGCAGTCGAAGCTGCAGTTGGAGACACAACACTTGAGAGGGCCCCGTTGGCAACAGGGGAAGCAACAAGGCAAACAACTTGAGTGTGAACTGGTCAATAGCCTGAAATAACAAGAAGACAATAACACTGGCAATAACTTGTAGCAGTCGAGTGGGTGGGTGGGTAGATCGGCGAGGGTGGTTTGGTGGCTCCCAACTTGTCTCAAGCTGTGTTGTCTCACTTGGCGCGTGGTCAAGTGCTTGACAGCAGCAGCATCAGCAGCAGCAACTTCTTCAACATCTAGTTCTTAATTAATTTTTATGAATTGCATGAAATTCAACACAGCAAGCTCATTTTTTGGCAAGTATTTGTGAGGAACGAGCAGAGCGGAACAATAGTCCGCACTCGACTTGAGTAGCAATTGCCATGATGATGATAAAGTTTTCGGCTGCTTGAGAGAGTTGCATTTAAATAGTCCTGCCCGGGGAAAGGGAGATTCAATATTCGTGCTGAGTAAAGGAAACAAATTGGCAGCGTGGCAACTGAGAATTGCAGAACACCACAAGCATTGCTTAGGTGCGCAACTGAATTCTAATTGTTTTATTATGCTTACAATATTTACAAGAGAATTACAGAATTGTGCAGTGTGCATTTAATATATTGTTGTTATTGCAAATATATGATGATGTAATTAAAGAAACTATTGTTTTCCCTCATTGAGTACTGAGTATAAATCTATATCCAGAAGCAGAGCCAACTGAGTCTTTTCTAAATGTATTTATCGAGAGCACAAATCGATAAAGATAACTGATAACAACTGCTGAGCTCTCTTACGGCGGATCACACTGAGCCAACACTTTCAAATTAGAGCTTGGAGCTTTCAATGGGGCAAAGCAGAACGCCTCAAGCTTTTAGGATAAACACCAACTAATACATGCACATTTATCAGCACTCGAGAGCACGCGCCTCCAAGTGGACAAGCTCAAATTGGACGGCTGTCGAGTAAATGTAGTTTACTGAAGGACAAAAACTAAGTTAAGCCAAGTTTGAACTACAGTTTGCAGAGATCCAACAGCAACCACAACAAGAACAACAACAACAACAAAGTCTGCCACTTGAGCACCGACTGTTTGTGCGGCTCAGGCAGCTGAAATGTATTACATGCATTTATATTAGCTATCGCTTGCAGCTCTCGCACTCCTATCTACTGCATGCCTGAGCCGATGTCAGCAGACGGTCTTGAGTTCACTTGAAAATCAACAGAATAATATATATGTATATTTGAGTTGTGTGAAGCAAGCGGCTGCAACTTGAGTCATGCTGCCGACTGCTGGCCAGCAGCTGCAACTAAATTTGGTTGAAGACACTACCAAGTTGTGGCTGGACATTTGTCTAATGATGACAAATAAGTTACTGAAACTACACTTGAAAATAAATAGTATCAATTTGGCCAAAATTATATTTGAATTGAAAGCACCAAATCGAAAATGCTAAAATATAGAGGAATATTGAATGGAAAATTCGAAAACACCAAATCAGTAATTGATTAATGAACGGATCCCTTGCTACTTTGGAAAATAAATCGAAAAACCAGATATTTCAAATTTCCCAATGATGGCGGAATTTTGATGATGCCATTTTAGTTTTTATTTTATTTTTTTGTATATTGTTAGTGTACTAGAGTAGCATATGGGCCTGCATTATCAGTGGCAGACATTGCGTATTCGCCCACTGTGAACTGCAGTCCTGGGAGCCCAAGTTATGAGCCAAGCAATTAAATGTAATTTAATTTGGCGTCAGCACTGACTTCAGTTGAGGCAAAACTAATGAATTCCACGCGAAAAGTCAAGTGGCAAAATTTATGACCAAGAACGAAGCGCTACAGTTACAGACAGACATAGATAGGGAGAGAGACAGAGAGAGAGAGGGGGAAAGAGACCGAGAGACGTCTTTGTTGGCGCCTGTGGCCTGACAAATGTTCGACGTTAGACGTAGACTTCGAGCTCTAAAATTTGGCAATAAAACACTCGGCAATTACTGGCCCAAACGCGAGTAAGGGGCGTGCCGGGCCGGTCCGGGACGGAGCAAAGCTTGGCTGCGCAGTTGATGCTGGTGCTGGTGCTAGTGCTGCCTATATTTGTCCTTCCGGCATGCTGAAGTGGCAGACTTTATCGCCGCATATTTCTTTTGCCACGGCCTATAAAATATGCCACTAAGCATTTCGTTCGTCTTTCGTCATTTTAATTTTCGTCGCAGTTTAATTTAATGAAGACATTTCATTTAGCAGCTTTGATTTAGGCGTTAGGCAATAGCAACTCCATCGTAGCATCACAGCTTAAAGCGGAGAGCGGAACATGCAACAAAATTCTTTTGATTGCATGCCGCTGGCCGTAAATGCTTAAGGCTATTATTGCAACAATAGTTGCCTCGCCAAAATGACGAGGACGCGCCTCCAACTTCTGCAGCCTGCGAATACAAATGCGCACATTCACGAAACATTACATGTATGTACGCATATATGTATGCGGCAATTTTTGTGTCCCTCTTGATAGGGTATGCGTGGGGCAGGGGCGGGGTTGTGCGGGTGATTGCTGCACGCCAGTTATGCAAATGAGGCCAAGGATGCGGCAGTGTCCCATTTAAGCGTCGCGTTGTGCGTGCCTCTGATCGATAATTGTCACTGTCGTCAAATGTGCAAATGACCAGCAACGTGCCGAACGTGCTGGTCATGAATGCAATCCCTCCCCTTCATTTCCCTTCATCTTCTCCGTCAATTTGACAAGCCATCTGCAGCATTTGCAGCAACGCTGTCGCCTCTGCGACAAATTGTTGCCAAATATTGAGATGTAATTTAGTTGGCCATACAAAATCTATTCCAATGCCAGCTTATTTTGTTACCATCTCATTGTAAGCCTGATGCTGGTAATGCAACTGTCCAATTCACCAATAATTGTGTCACAGACATTAATTCTTTGAAATTATTTTACTTCTTGTTAGGCCAATGGTTCAGCACTTAAAAAGTATTTGCAAAATATTTGGCAATTCTACTGAAACAAATGGTCGAAATGGTTTTCCTTTTAAAATTAATACTTGCGGTGCGAACACAAGGAAAATGTCGATTTCAGGAATACATTAGCAAACAGGAAGACAATGGAAGTTTACAGAAAGTTGTGAAACTTGAATACGCTTGGATGGATATTAGATGCTTGGCAGTTTCAATTTTAAACAAACTGCCTTACTCATGTATTTCAATTTATTCTCCTATAATTATATTGATTTTATATTATTTTCATATCAGAAACGCATTTCTTTGGTTTGTTTCATGTTCAGGAAATTTCGAAATGAACAGCATCCGAATTTATGGCCTTTTGTTGTGGTCTAAATTCAATTGATGGTTTTGTATTTCTCGTTTATCGCTTATCGTGGGTGCACTGGCCGTCTGGTAATTAAAGCCAAGAAACTTGGCCCAGGCTAATGAAAATACTTCAATGATTAATGAGCCGAAAATGATGTGGCATATTGGAGCAACAATTACTAGAAGAGCAAAAGCAACAGCAACAGCAACAACGACAACGACAGCGACAACGATGGAATCAATACAGTTCGTGGCCATGTGTTGCGTAGCCAATGTGGCACGCGCCACGTGCCACATGGTCCATTGAAATGAAAATCCATCTTAATTTGCGACTACTTCAAAAATCTTTGGCCAGATGGTGGCTGTTTTGGCGTAATTCCGACACTTTTCTATTGCCCACATTCGGCCATTTGCCGTCGCATTGTTAATTAATTAAATTTTAATTAGCCAAGCCCACGGCCAAATCAGTTGGTGGCCTTGTGAAATGTCTTGTTCGCTGTCGAAGAATGCTTGTTGCTTGCGTCTTGTTGCTAATTGAAAATGCGGCGTTTCATTAATTAATTCAGTGGCACATTTATTAATATTCATTATACACATTGTTGTACGCAGTATTTGCCCTTATCTCGAGCAGAGTTAACTGAAGTGCGAGAGTGTGTGTGTGTGTGTGTGTGTGTTAGGGGCAGTAAGTGGGCGGGGTGTTGGCCTGCATTTTATTTGCGGCCTCTTTTGTTGTGCTCTTGGCATTTGTTTAACCCATTTTCTCTGGCATTTTCACACATTTTTTTTTCTTTTGCACGAAATGGAAAACTTTTTGACCATTTGTTTTTGATGCTTTCCCCCTGCACTCACCGCGTTTATCTTTGCCCGCATTGGCGTTTGCCTTTCTTGCTTTGACACTGCGGCGACTGCAGTGCCCTTTCGCCCCTCTCACCACCCCCCGACTCCTATTACCATTTCCTAGCTGTTTTCTCTGTGTGTGACTTTAAGTGTGTATAAAATATGGCGCTAAAATGCAGTTGCCCACACGTAGCTTCCTTTTAGCAAACCCTTTCTCCTTCTTGCTTCTTCCAACGCTCTTACATCCTCCTCACCCAGTTTGTCTGGCTGCTGAATAGTCCTGACTGCTCCTGGCACATTCGTTGGCCTGGCATGGTTTTTATTGCCACGTGCGACGCTTGAAATTTACTTGCTGGAAATTTTGCAGTCAAGTTGCTTAGCACCGTACCATACCTATCTACCCCACTCTGTCCACACCAACCATTTATTTTCCCATCAACTGCATCGATTTTTTCCTCCATTGCTTCTCAGCATTTGTAATCTTTTTAACGAGTCGCACTCGTAGGCTGTTGTTTATTTTTTATGTAAATCAACTGTAAATTCTCCTAAGCAGATGAAGAATCGTTGCTTAACCAGCGCTGCATAAACATCAGGAAGATGAGTTTGACGTATGCGTTTCTTTGTACTACTGCAAAGATGACACTTCAACGAAATGGTTCTTTTTCCCAAATTTAGTAGGGAAAGCTTGAAGTAATATGTGATTGATATTTTCTCAAGTATACTTTTCTCTATACTTATGTAATCCTAAAAAATGATGCTAAGTCAATTCTCCTTTTTGCAATATTCAATGTGCCATGCTCTCTGCTAATGCACGTCGACCTTAAGTATGACCTAAATTATTTTGAAACTAGCAAATAATTTGACTGTATTTAGCAATTTGTTTTTAGTGTTGATCTTTTCCTTGACCTCAATATATAACTATTTAGTTTGCAGATGAATCTCTTGTAAAGCTCATTAAGATTAGTTTCATTAAATGTAAATATTAACACTTGGAATATTTGTTAGGGAAACGTTTTAACTCAAATTTCGACTTTTTAAAATGCGGCACGCGTCCGCCGAATATATAACAGCAGCGGGTCACTCAAAGTTCTCCAGTCGCATCGCCTGCCCCTGCCCCTGCCCCTGCCTCTAACTCAGTCTTGCTTCACGTGCTCCAGAGATTTACTACAAATTACTGAGTGCTATCCGAGCCGCATATCGCACAAGCGCGTTGGTGGTCGCCAGTCGTTATCAGCGTACATGGATCTTGGCCTGCTAGCCGCGATGTTGCGGATGCGAATGCGGATGTGGATGCGGGTTCCTGACACAGCCGATTTCCGTGCCCTGCTGCTCAGTCCACTCCAGTCCACGCCGCTGCTGTGGTTTTGTAATTGAACCGGAAAATTACATATTTCAAGCTATTTTTACGCTGAGTTTAATATCAGACGTGAGCAGCAACAACCACAACAACCATCTCAACAACAACGACAACAAGATTCAACTGTTTGTGGTCAGCAGTGAAATAATTTATTGCTGCCTCCTTTGCAGCGTCGTCGGTCGACTGCAGCTGGCAGCCGCCCCAGCACGTAGCACGTTGCCCAGATGTGAGTGGCAAAGATAAGGTACAAGATATGGCGCAAAGTATGCTTTATAATTGCCTACAAATATATGTGTGTAAGACCCGGAACATTTAACACAATGAACGAAGGTGGAGCTGAAAAGGATTGCAGGATTCCAATTGCGCCTGGCAGCCATTCAATACGGAAGATATTCGATTTACTCGCACACGAGTATCTAACGAACTGCAAGTGAACAACTGTCGTCAACATAACTTGCGAGTAATTCACTTGTAAGGAGGTTAATAGTTGCCCCATTGAATCATTCCGGCAATTGAAGCGGTTAATGCGAGTCAGATAAGCTCAGCAAGGAATATTGCAAAAGTCGACCCAATTGTCCGGCCAGCAGATGGAAAACATAAATTTCTTAACTTAAATGGACGCTTACCGAACTCTACGTATATGGGATATTAAGTATAATTTGATGGAATTGCCTCAAGTGTATGATGCGAAAACCACTTAGACTATTTATAATTGTCTGAAAAGTATCTCATCTAATATAATTTATTAGAATTCATGTTGCAGTTTTACATGATTTCTAAATAATTGTATTAAATTGTTAAATGAAAACAATCACAACTTCTCGCTTTGCTAACTAACTTTGCAACATCACGTTTAGTTTCAGCAAGTTTTTGGTTGTTGTTTTTTTTTTCTATTGTTGTAATTATAATTTAAAGCTTTGGTAAAAAGTTCGCCTGGCACTCGGCACATATTGTAGCTTTGGAATCGAAATCAAAATAAAATTTTCAAATATTGCTTGCACCGTGCCCCCAATTCGGTTCAAGTGGCCACCGAAAAGTTTACCTGGCTGCCATTTCCGTTAGCTCTTAAATTAATTTCGAGATTTTAATTGAACATTCTGCTGTTTGGAGCATGTTTAAAGCCAACGGGCTGGTCAAATGTTACCAGTTGCCGTTTGCCATTTGGCAATTTCTGGCTGAATTTTGAACCGTCTTACTATGGGCATAATATTTTTAACGGTCATTAAGTTACATAAGGCTTTACTTCTGTGTAGTTATATCAGTCGGTGTGACCTGTATGTCGACGCCTATTTCGATTCCACAACCTGAAACTCATCTATGTGTATATACATATTAGTCAATTAAACCCTCCACAAGGATATTAGATACATCAGGGCATGTTGCCAAAGTTCATCGTATCTAAACCGATTTTAAGTTGTCTAATCTTCTGTAATAATGTATTTCAATTTGAAACCCCGTTCTTTTGAGTTACCTAATTCCAATAAAATTGTAGACTTTAAGAAGACATTGTTCAGAAGCGTTTTAAAAGGTTTTTAGGAGATGAAACACATTTTTAAAAGATATTAAAATTCTGAATAATTATTAATGATTTCCTCAGATATGTGCAAGGAAATTGTTCAGGTGAGACCACTGTGCGTCGTCAGCTGCGATCTGGTCTTCACTCGACCGATTTGCAGTAAATAACTTTCGCCTGGTCAGCCATTGTTGTTGTTTTTGTTGCAGTTGTTGTTGTTGTCGTTGTTGTAGTAGTTGCTGTTGGTGTTGCGTTGGTGTGGTTCATGGGCCTGGCTGTTGATGTGTGCGGCTGACCGCAGCATGCGGCGCAAACTTAATGTTGTTGTTGTTGTCGTTGTTGTTTTTCTTGTTGTTGTCGCTGCTCTGTTGGACGCTTTCAGATGCGTTGCATTTCGCGGATAAATATCAAAAAACATACAAAAAAAATCAGAGGGCAGCAACTGTAACTAATATATCAGAGCGAAATATGGAAAAAAAAACGAGACAGAATGAAATATATATGTACATGTGGTATGTATGTATGTAGAAAGCCGCACATGCAATTAATCACGACCCAGCGAGCACACTGACAGTGTATGTCACTTTCTATGTGGGGTGTCTTAAGTATTCGTATATTGTATAATATACTCCAATAACAAATCACAGCTGGCGAGATTCTGATTTCGAATGCTGAACATCTGTTTGGGAACACATTATATTTTTAGCACTCAAAGCTTAAGCTTTGTTTTTATTTCAGTTCAAGTTCATTTTTTTTTGTTTTTATTGAAAATTTTAAGCCTGACAAAATTTTAGTACGCGATAATGGAACCCTCTGCCCAAGACCTTGAACATTTTAGGAGCGCCTTCGAGATATTACTTGTTGACAATGATGATAGCGTCACAATCAAGGAACTTGATTATGTATTACGCGCCTTGGGCAGGCAGCCGACGGAAAAGGAGCTACAATTGCTTATCAACGATGTCGATTATGATGGCAATGGGTTCGTTGAGTTTGACGAGTTTGTGCGATTTCTGATGTACAGAATGAGCTATCCTCCGGACGATGATGATCTGCGTGACACATTTCGAATTTTTGACAAGGAGAACAGCGGCTTCATAGGAGCCGCTCAGATTCGCATCCTCATGATGGATCTTAATCAGCACGTGATCGACGAAGAGTGTGAGGAAATGATACGCCCCCACGATGAAGATGGTGATGGAAAACTGAGTTACGAGGAGTTTGCTGTGATGATGACTAGCAAATAGATTAACTACCAATCGACAATATCCCCCTAACCCGATAATGCTTCTCGGTATTTATTACGTTTTTATATATACATTTGAATAATGAACTTATTTTTGTTTATTGATCGAAAGGAGAATTCCACTAACAAACGTGCTCTGGTTGTGTGCCCTTCCAAAAGCTGCCCTATAACAATGGAGGCCTCTGCCTATTTATTTTTTGGCAAAACAATAATTAAATTTGTTTTCTGATTGAGTTTTAATATGTTTAGTCTAACTTTTTGCTAATTAAATTTTATTTATTAAATGTGATTCAGATCAATATTTATTTTTTTATTGATCGAAAGAATCTTACTAATAAGCCTGTATTTATAAGTATATTTTCATTAGCTTCTGACTGCTTATATAAAATCTTGACGGCAACTCATTATTTAACAACTGTCATCATGGTTGACAAACTATCATTATTATTAATTTTATAAAGTACGTAGTGGCGTAGTCATCGCTATTGCATATATTTTTATATTTATTTGACTTTAAATTGTGTTTAAGCAGACTGAATTTAGTAATGGGAAAGTTGTGAAAATATTTGTGAATTGCTTGCAGCTATAATTATTGGGCTTAATCAAATGAAAACCGCGCTGTAAACCCCAATTAACTCGGCTATAAAAATCATTTGTGGTCATTTCGTATTTTAATCGCTTTACTTATAGTATAGTATAGTATAGTAGACTTGCATATACTCTATCAAACTTTGAACCATATAATATAATAAAACTGAATCTAGAAAGATCCCTTTCTAAGGAATTAAGAAAAGTGAGTTTCGAACCATTGATATTATTTGCTAAAATATTATAATTTAATGAACACAGTCATAAATTTAAATTTATATCTGAATGGACCTCATAAGAACCCAACTAAAAGTCAATAAAAAATAATCGAGTTGCTGAAAAAACAAGTGGTAAAAAGCGTTTTGTGATATTTTAACCACCAATTTGCATCATCGACGTTGTGTGAGAGTTATTCGAGCTGTACAATTAATGCGATTTACATTTGTAATTATGTGTACATACTTTAATTTGCATAATTTAGTAACTGCTGCCAGATCTGCGCTGAAATTACATTGCTGACCAGCCAACAATAGCATGAACCAACAGCATCGGATGAGGCAGAAACATCTCAAACAACAAGAGAAATGTGCAACAATTGTTGCACATTTCTTTCAAAATTAATTTTCAATAGTTTTCGATGCGTTTCGTTTTGATTTTCCCTTGCCAATTGCCATTTTTCCGTAGCCAGATTGAAAAAGTTGAGTGAACAGTGAACAGTGGGTGGGACGGCATTCGATAGCGGGTTAGAGGTAATGAAGCGTATGGCCAATTGAAATGTTTATCCGAATACTCAAATCCAATAGCCAGAGTGGCATTTGCATACACAAAGACAGATACAAAGAGCAGCAGAAGCAGCAGCAGCATGAGGAGCAGCAGCAGAAGCAGCAATAGCTGGACCAAAGCCAGACACGAGATGAGCAACAACTTTTGGTTGCCCCATAGGACCATTGAATCGTATTTTCTTTTGCTTTTTTTTTCTTTAAGCAGCCCATCTGCAGGCGATGGTCTGCTCAGCTCCGGAGGACACAATTGTCCATTGTGCACTGAGCACAAATTTTGCATGCTCGAAAGTTGTATTTGCTCCATAAAATAGCAATAAAGAACCAAATCTATGTTGGACGATGATAAAAGTTGTTCAGCGCTGCTGTGTGTGTGTGTGTG
Source organism: Drosophila paracracens (assembly GCA_035044025.1). Taxonomy (NCBI): domain Eukaryota; kingdom Metazoa; phylum Arthropoda; class Insecta; order Diptera; family Drosophilidae; genus Drosophila; species Drosophila paracracens. The sequence continues at coordinate 3,305,782 of JAWNMN010000835.1, read as the reverse complement.
TTGCTTTAAGGCAGCAATATATGTACAGGATATCAAGGAAATCATCTTGGGCGAAATGTTGTACAGCAGTCGATCTAAAGAATATCATCATAAGCAATTGAACGGATGATCGAATTATGCAGACAGGCCCCTAAGGCCATGTCTGACTTATAGTCGATTAGCCCATCCCACTTTTTCATCTCTTTCTCAATTTCTCCTTCGCAGTGTATTTATGTCTGTCTCGTGTCTCCGGTTTTCTCTTGGCGCTCAGTGTGACAAATTAGCCACTTTGGTTATAATTCAGCGACTGCTTGCCGCTGCCTGAATACGACAACAAGAAATTACCGCAATTTGCGAGAGCGTCGAGTGATTGGTGGTCGCCTGGTCGACTGACAAGGACGTGCAGTAGGACGAACAGCTGTTAACGTTGTGCACCTATCACACACATACACTCACACACACACCCAACTGAATGAAGATGTTTACGAGCCACAACATGAAGCACCAAAAGGGAGATCGAGGAGGCAGCTGGAGAAGGAAGCAACAAAGGCTCGACAGTTATAAATAGCCAAGTAAAATTGTCGCCTCGACATCAGAGAGAGAGAGAGAGAGAGAGAGATAGATAGAGAGAGAGAGATTGCACGGGAACAGAATGAAAACTGGCTACGGAACGGATACCTTGGCCTGTCTGTTTGCTTCTTGTGCTCTGCTAGCCTTTTATGCTGTTCCCCTTAAGTATATACATACATATATTTTTTTGCATGCTATTTGCTTCGTGTGCCACACAAAACTTATAGTTTATTCAAAGATTCCAACCTCGTTTAGTTGCGGTGGCAAAACATCAACATATTTTCCTTGACCATGTTTGTTTCCTTTTGTTGACGGAGCCGCAGCATCATTATGGCTAATAAACATTGCCATTTGCGGTTACCCAGAAGAAATTGCCACAGAAGTGGGTCGTCGCCTGAGCAACAACACTTGAAGAGCACTTGATTTAAGTTATGCTTTCAGTAAATATTTTTTAATGCTTTGATTACAACCCCATTGCAAAATAACGGGGAGAAATATCGTGAGGGAGTCAGCCTGCTCTTCTCGAAAGAAATGCACTAGACGATACCTATTGCATTCGCAGAATAAATATAATTGTTGGAAATAAATTAAATCTTGTAAATCTTTCATAGATTTAAAAATGGCCTTGTTTCAATTGCAACCTTTGTTTGGTTGTGAAATATGAAATCACCATCAGCAATGTAAATATCATTAAAAATGTATCCTCGAATTGACTACCAGTACTAGGGGGATTCGTTGGACCGATTCTACACTCATCAATTGGATGGGCAAGCGCCGGGCTATGCAAACAAAATCCACACGTTGCATAAATGTTTAAGCAACTGCTGCCAATCCTAACCAGCCATAAAAACCAGGCAAACAGAAATGCTTGTAAATAAATTGCGCATACGACGCGTATTTGCCAAAGGCAACCAGACAAGGCCAACAGGACAACAGCAAAACAACAATCATAACAATAAAAACCTAAAGCGACAAAATGTTTTTAAAAATGATTTCTGCGTTTTATTTGTCATTTAAACAAATAACTCTATGGCATTTGCAATTATTTATGCGACCACTTCCCGCAACCCGCCTCCTACCACACCATCACATCCATTCAAGTTGATATGAACGATTTAATCAGAGTCAGGACATGCCACTAACAAAAAGGATCAGGATGTAATTAGGCTGCTCCCAGGATTAGCTGTAAATTCAGTTATTCAACCGCCGGCCAAGCTGTTGAGCTCGTTTTAATTGTGGCTCGATTTTCGGATTGTGCTATCACATTTATTGTTTCTGCTGTTGCTGACGGCATATTAAATAATCTAGGGGATTTCCATGAATGTTGCTGAATCGAATGCCAACTAACGCCATGCCACTAAAGCAGCCTATTAAAAAAATTAAAAACATCACCAGCTGAATTATTTAAATAAATACATGTTAAGCATCAAAAGCATCAAAAGCATCATTTTGCCCCTCCTTCCTGTACGTCTCTATGCCATTGTTTGACACACTTAAACAGAATTTTATTTGATTTTGAATGCGTCTCCTTCTAATTGTAATTCCATTCAAATGCATGACGAGAAACTCAAGGATCCTTCGAGTTGAGTCGTTTCATTGCTGACAAGAAATTTAATTACACTCGACTGGCGCAAAAGCTGCCTTCATTTTCTCTCTCCCACTCCATTTCTCTATCTCTATCTGCATGTGTACATATGTATATTTATATTTCTTCAGTACTTCAGTGCTACTCTGCCAACGGGTATTATAATTTCTTGGCGGCAAAATTAGGGTCGGTTAAGTTATCATGTCTTAATATATTCTTATTCCCTTTCTCTAACTGCCAAAAGTTTGAGTAATTCTTGCAAAAATCGCAACTCTAATTTATATAAATCAGTTTGTTTATTAAGTTAACTGCTAGTTGACTGTTTTTAATTCAGCTAACTTTCTAATATAGCCATAATAGAAGGTATTTCATCTGCGACTTGTGCAACAAAAACTTATAATCTCCAGCTCCTATTCTGTATTTACACACATGCTGACAGTACAAGTTGTTATTTGTAGTTGTCGTTGTTGTTGTTGTTGTTGCTTATGCTGCTGGCAAATTTCCACTGTAAACATGAAAAGCGGTTGGAAAAACGCCCTTGAGCTGCCGCACAGTCTCGCACACAGAGCAGCAATAGAATCCATCTGATGTCGGCACCTCTCCCTTCGACTCCTCGTCTCGACTCCAGCACACAGACTGAACTGTGGCTCTGGGTATATCTGACTGACTTGGTGCGTTAATAGAATTGTGATAAACGCATCCTTTTGTATCGATGCGCGGGCATTTTAGTCGCTTTGGGCTTACATTGGATTTGCGATTGGGGATTGTGGATTGTGGATTGAGTTAGAGCTTGGGAATTTTGTTGGAAGCTGTGGCAGCTGTCTGTCTGTTGCCTGCAGCAGCCAGCCTGTTATCGTTCAGCTCCAAACAAACAAATTTAATTAAATTGACTATAGCAATTTGCTTTGTATGCTGCGCCTGGGAGTCCCGGCTAAGAGCTTTTGGCCAGAAAGTGTTGCGAGCTTTAGCTGGATATTTTTTTTTTTTTTTTTAAAGGTTCTTCAGTATTTTTACTTTATTATGCGCTCCATAAAGCAGAAGTATGTATGTTTATACCTGATGTTAGTATGTTGGCTTTCTCACTTTCATAATTAATTAGGAGCTGAAGCAACTTCATCCTATATACATAGCAGCAAGCATACTTGATATTTTAGTCAACGATTCAGATTGTGTTGCAGCTGCCACACGTGGCACGGGCTGGTGCGCCATGTTTGTATTCAAACTTAATTTTCTTATGCACAAGCACGGCGCCCAGTTAACTCTTGAAGAGTGTCCCAAGTGCTGGCACGCCCACTCGGCTTCACATTGTGCATAATGCAATATGTTTGAAACATCAACCAAAGCCGTTTTCCTTTATTTACAAATAATTTTCAAGTGCTTCGCATTTGTGGCATGACAAACTGAGTGGGATGAGTCTGAAAGAAAGAGAGCGAATCTCTGAGGTTGCCCGCAATGGACACAAAATCTAGGTGATTTATTATTTGGCGATACATCTGCCATGACCAAGCAAAGCATATTATGCCACGTTTTGTGTGTGCTTGGGATGTTGCTGGGGCATGGAGGCAAGCTTTAAAATGATTTCTCACTTTTGGTTGGGCTCGTTTACCTTGTGCGACCTTCGTCAACCAGATGCGAACTTATGTCAAAGCGTTTGAGTCGAACATATTTCGTGTTTGTTTCTCATTTATTTTTTGGGGCTTAAGGTGAAAAATTGTGGTGAGTGGGGCATGTGGGAAGCGGTAGGGGTTGCCAAAGCAATCCATTAACATCCGCATAACAATCTACATATGAATATGGGAGATTAGTGCTTTTTGGTAACTAATACGAAAGTAAAACGAGATAATAAACTTCATTCTCGATTATACAGCCAGACTTTGACAGATGTTGATTGATAATCTTTTAAGTATTTATTTCAATTTAAAATATCTACTTACAGAGTATCTACCAAAAGTACCCTACTTGCCTATGAATGACATGTATTAGAGCATGCCGCAACAGGGATCAGCATTTTATGTTATAATTGTATCGCGCTGATGTTGCTAATAGAATATGCAAATTGAGTTCTTTAGCGCTTTATTCCGTGTAAGTGCAACAATTGTCCTATTCTATGAAGCTTGTTGTTCCATTCATTAGACTTCAATTCAAGACTTAATGCAATTGAAGCTCAAGACCCACGACCTTGTCCTGCCACTGAAGACGTGAGTGCATCTTTCGCCGTTTACTGTCTCATGCCCCACATGTTCGTGGTGTGGGTTGTGTTTTGGCTTTTGCCATCTGCTTCAACCAACCCAACGTGTTGGCAACGTCAATCGCCAAGTAATTGCATTTACCAAGCACGTAGGTTGACGATAGTTAATTTTGTAAGTGTATCTTGATATCGATTGCAGTCGTCAGTGCGGTAAGCAGCAAGAAGCAACAACCGACAACCGGTGCAACCCTCCGCCAAGCAAGAAACCAAGGGAGAAGGAGGAGTTCGAGGAGGCAGTTCCAGATGTGAGAGACGAGTCGGAAATCCGCAGCCAAACGCAATGAGGCAAAAATGCAATTGCCAAGCAACAACAACAAAAAAAATAAAAACAGCAGCAGCATATATAAAAAAAAAAACAGAGTAAGAATGCTGCTGCCGGAATCCCCCGACTGCGCCATTATGTGTTGCCAGTGAAGGGAAAAGTCTTCCCATCTTTAAAACACGGCTGTAGTGTATCTAGAAAATATTTAGTTTGCGAATAAGCTATATGAATGTGATTTCAGATACTTATAGTATTTGAAAGTTTATTTTATTCCCTATTTCTGACAAACTCAATATACCCTTTCTTCGTATGAAATAAATGTGTTCGAAATTCCACCAAATGAAATTGCTGCGCGCTGCTTGAATTTGCAATTGAATTGCGAGAAAATGTTTTTGGTGAAAACCTCGAATCAATTATGTTAATTTTCATGATTTGGGATTGCAGTTGAAACCGGCTGCTAATTGGGAGACAATTTGGCCAAGTATAAAGCTCGAGGATTGGTTTAATTGCCGTAAGCTTCAGACAATCCCAAATGCAATCTCTAGATCTATCTTTAGATATACATAAGTAGAGTGTGGAAATCAGCAGACAGGATGTGCCTCAGGCGATGGCATATCCGTTGTCTGTAATGGATTTTTAAAAACCAATTTCCGTTCTTCAAGACGAGAAAAACATGGAAAACTAATAACCCATTGCTGGCATTTGGGATCGACAACAACAACAGTCGCTGTAGCAGTCGTTGCAAGCTCGGATAAAGTGCCAAGGAAATTGTTTTCAATTTCAAAGAGTTTTCAATAAAGGAGAAAAAGTCAAGCAGTGCGATTAAAATTCGCTTTCACAATATTTATATAAAAACGAATTAAATTTTCGTAGCTTGAACAAGTTTTCGGCGATGCCGGCGACGGCGGCGAAACAATTTCATTTAACAAAACAAAGCGTCTAAGAGCAACGGCGAAAATACAAAAATAAAAGACAAACTTGAAAAAAAAAACACATAAAGAAAATAGATGAAAAAATATGCTGCACTTAAAAATTATTTACGAGACTCGCAGTGCCCCTATCCGCACTCCGATCTCAGCCTTACCTCGCCCTCTGAGATTCCTCTGTGGCCATAAAAGCGACTTTGCGCCCAAGTCACAAGAAGAAAAATACAGCAACAACAGCCATTGACTGACGACTGACTGGTACCAAAACTTTCTTACGACCGAGAATGTTGTTGTTTTTTTAGGTGCTGCTGCGGCGAATTGAAAAAGTTTAGAGAAAAAAGACCAAACTTTATGAGCTCCCGTGCGCACTTTTCAGCAGCCTTTTTACGGCCTTTTTAATGCCAGAGTCGCGAACCAAAAACTTTGCAAGCGGTCAGCAATTCTGCAGCCCCAATAAGCCACAGCAAAAATCAGGGCTGTGATACCCCTGCATATGTGCAGGGACTAACTTTTTGTTGCTTCAGGATACCTTGAATAGACCATCAGGTCTTTTGTGGTAGCAAGTGTTAACTCTTTATATCTTTACCTCTTCATTGTATACAAAACGAAATTCACTCTGATCGTTCACTCTCTTCCATGGAACTTATGGTCCTAAGATGTTGTTTAGAATTCTGATTGTGACACTTTAATTACTTTAAGTGGTTGCTGAGTTTGGCTGGTTAACGCGAAATTAGTTTGCAGCGCGTTCAAAACCTTGCAAGAGGCAGGAAACCGCAACAGTTAAGAGTAGACGGCAGTTTGCCGCGGCCGTGTACGTGAAACCCCCAAATTAAACGTTGAGGCGGGCGGTCAAATGTCAAACCGGAGCAGTGAACTAAGTCGTATTCACAAAAAAGAAGAGAAAGTGGCTAAAAAAATATGCATTGCCAAAGGGCACAAGCGGTCATGACTGCAGGGGTACGAGGTGGTAGCTGGTGAAAAGGCAAAAGACAGCATTACCACAACAAGAGGAAAGCAGCAAAAGGATCAGCCAAAGGCAGCCAAATCCAATGAGCGTTAAAAATCGCGAGAGAAGACACAGTTGAAATAAAAATAACAAAAAGAAAATGCAAAAAAGCCGCAAGGGAGTGGGGTATGCAGCAGCAGCTGGCCGATTTGACATAGAAGAATCTGTAGTAGCAATGGACAAACTCCAATTTGGTTTTGCGCTCGATGCGCCATTGCAATTCAAATCTCAGCAGTGGCCAGCAGTTGACATCGACATAGACAAGGACGTGGATGCGGACGCGAACGTCAATGGTCGATGGTCGATGGTCGTGTACGCGGCCATCGATGCCATCAGTGGCATAGCTTCAACTCATCCAGTCTCTGCCGCCCCTCTCCATCACTTGGGATTACGGCTGCTACTGCTGTTGCGGTGTGGTTTGGACCAAAATGTCCCAGGCGCATTTCAACCGATGCTTCGACGCCTTTGCAATCGCGTTCGGCATTTGGCATTAATGGCGCGGGCGTACAGCAACCAATCGAGCAGAAGACATTGACTGGAACAAGGTTACAAGGGGTATCTGGGGAAGAGTGTGAGAGATAGGGAGAGATTGAGAGATGAGGCAAAGCAACAACCGCAACTCCACTGCACGAGTACGTCGAAAATATTCATTAGCCCAGTTTGTAGACAAGTTGAAGGCGGAGGCGGACAGTGGAATGAAGGAGGAGTCACATGGCACCCATTGATGTAAATACAAAGCATAGTAGCAAAGCGGAAAGTTTCGTTCATGGTAGCTTAGAGAGTTTTTGCACAGATTTTTGTACGGCTATAAATTGCCGGTTGGCATTTCGGGTCCTCTTTTGGCCAAGTTTTCAGCACGCGCTGCACTCGCGCATAACTTTTATTCTTCTATGTGTGTCTGTGTGTGTGTGTGTGTGTGTGTGTACTGTGACTATTTAGAACAATTTTAATTAAAACGCTAGACAATTACACACAAAAGGAAAGATGCGGGAATACAGAGGCAAGTACGTCAGCGAGAGAGAGAAAAAGAGAGATTGAGCCAGACTGGCTGTGCAGATGCTTGAAGGACGGCAACTGCAACTCAAGTGCGTCTGCCCTGTGCTCAAGCAGCGCCAAACGTTTCCCGCATACCACAAATAGAAACGACACATACACACACACACACACATGCTCAAGCACACACAAAGACACATTCAATCTAAGATGGCCAAGAGCCAGAGAGGAAAAGCGGAAGCGAGTGCAATATATATGGAGACCAGCAGGACACGTTGCAAACAGTTGGCTAAAAGCCACATACGATACACTGGGTCTTGCATTAAGAACCAACTTGGGAATATACCTAAATAAATAACCTTGCAACTTCTACGCATTAATTATACAAATATGAAAGTACATGTGTGCTCTGTAAACTAAACCCAATTTGAGCGTGGTCTATTCTAATGTGTATATGGCCATGATTTATATTTAATGCTTTTGCTTTGACTATCATTATATTCTGGTTGCCATTCAAATTATTACTTGCCATTTATACTGGTTATGCAAAGCGTATCATTCTTCTGAAACTTGTTGCCTTGAGTGCGCAAATAATCGTATGGTACATGAATATATTGATCTATAAATCGCATAAAGTTTCCAACTTATGCTCTCTGTTGGCTAGTGTATTAAGAGAGCAGACAGGGCCCTTCGGAATGGGGAATGGGAAGTAACTCAAAGGCGTCTGCCAGATAACATATCCTCCACTCTGTGGACGTGAAACAGTGCCAGCTGAATCCTTGTCAATGGCCGCTAGCAACGAGCTCTAAGATCGTTAGCTGACAGCTGTGTGAAAGTTATACTCACTCTGTGTGTATGTGTGTGTGTGTGTGTATGTATTTTGTTTGTGTGTGTGTGGGTGAACGCTTCAAGTCAAGTTTTATTATAATTACAACTATAACATTTATTAACGGCTGATAGTGGGGAGCAGCTGTTGTTGCTGCTGCTGTTGTCGTCATGTTGCCAGGTGCCGCCAACGTCAACAAAGGCGAACAGACCGCTTGAGAGCGGGAGAGAGAGAGACAGAGAGAGACCGAGAAAGAGACATTCGCTTAATATATAGCTGCATATTAGCAGGCAACAGCAGCAGCAGCCACGCCCACAAATACAGTGCTTATAGCTCAGTAATGTTGCATGTTATGAAGCCATTAAGGCCAACAAAGTTTTTGCTTTAAGAGCGGCTCTAACACGAGTATGAGCCAGAAAGAAAGAAAGAGAGAGTGAGAAAACCTGAGTTGCAGCATCTTTTGGCACTTAGTTGTTGGTGCCAGGCATAATATAAACTAAGCTAATGTCTTCACTCTGATGTGCAGCAGCAAATTATGGATCCGGGCTTTTAAGGCAGCCACCGAAATGCGTTCAACAGCTGTTGAATACGAGTACAACCAGCAGTAGAATATTTCAAGTATTTAGCTGTTTTACATTTTGTTTTAACTGCACTTTGAATGTATGGCTAACACTCTTAACACGAGCTGCTCTAAAGCGAAGCTAAAACGCTTGCAAATGTATATATATATTATAAAAATTATAAAACATTCCATTCTAACTCCAGCAGGATTAAATTAGATTAAATGCCACAAATTTTGATTATGTTGAAATTACAGGTTGTCGCCAAGTTGCCACACATTTCAGCGTGTCATGTTCAACACTCTTTTTGATTGTTTTCATTGGCTGTTACGCAAATTCCATTCCTACTCAGCTTGCTCGCGCTGCAAATTGAATCTGTCAAATTGAAACTTTTGGTAAATTTTGTTTTTATTTTTGTTTGCTTTTACTGTTCTTTATTTTTGCTGTTTGGCTGTCCAACGGTCATTTAAACAGATTAAGCCAAATTGAAACCGAGCAAAGCTGTAAACTGTTACAAATTCATGCGACCCTCCACTCTGTTTTTGACCACTTCACTCCACTCCACTCCACATCATTTCACTTCTTTTTTTTTTTTGTTGGCCAGCATAATTTTGTCATTTTTACAGCAATTGATCTCGGATTAAATGACATCGCGTTGGGCTGTGGGTGTGTGGCTACAAATTTGCTTTGGTTTTTGTTTCCTTTTCTGTTTTGGTTGCACTTTCTGGTTAAACTGTCCATAAAAGCGAAATGAAAAATGCAAATTGAATGAGCGAACCGTTTCGCTGCCCAAAGCCATTGAAAATTTCACTTGAAACTCACGCATTGTAACTTTAATGTGGACTTTAATGCCAGCGCGTGAATCCAAAAGAAGCTTCGAAGCGAATTTCATTTGCAGCAATCAAGATTATAAATATAAAACTTTATTTCCATGTTTATTTTTATCCCGACTGCTGCAGATTTTCTCATACGTTCCCCAGCTTACAAGTGAACCTTTGACCTTTGCGCTCCATTGTGCGCACTGTGATATAAATTCCAACACAATGAAGTCAATGAAAATTTTCGTTGTCTGCTCATAATTGTTGGCCATTTAGCAACAAGTCGAAAGTACCCAACTGGTAGATACCCTGTTCCCGGACTTTAACATTGTCCAGAATTAATCTAGTACTTCGATACCACTTTCAGGTCGTGTAACTCCAATTTTAAAGTTAAATTATTAACTACTGCTGCCACTTTATTTAATGTTCGCCAGTTGGATATCTTATTATTAACCTAAATTTGTTGGGCCGACCACGCCCCCACCAAGTGGTTTGCCAGAGCATGCCGCCCTAAACGGTGCAGTCATTAGGCGTATCATTTATGCGGCTGCTCGCCTTCATTGCGTATGCAGGGCTCAAACTGGGCCAAAACAATTACCGCATAATAAATCAATTTTGAGTTCTATAAATTGGCAAAACAGTACCCCAGTCCGCATCTCTGTACTATGTACGCCCCTTTAACAAGTCGCCTTCAATCATTCGGGCAGCATTTGATGGAGTTGCTAGCCATCTTTCCGTCTATATATATATATGTATGTATGTATATGTATTTAGTTTGTGTGGGTAGCAATTTTCAGCTTAACTATGCAAATTACTGACAGTTGGTAGCCTCAATTTGATTCACAGCCGCAGACACAAATAGGCAACATGAAATACGAATACTACGAGACTAAAATGTGAGCAAATTGAAATTGGCACAGAAATATGAGAGCACTTTTAAATATTTAATTGCGATACATTTGTCATTCGAGCCATTTGCATGGCTTACACACATGCAACAAAATTCAAATTTTCCCATTGACAATTGAATATTTAATTTAGATGAAAGAAATTATAAAAAAAATGCGAATTTGTGTTAATGTGCAAAATCACTTGGCAGCCTAGAAACTCTTTTGTGAAAAGCACAATTTCATTGACGTTTAAATCATTGTTAATTGTCTTGATTCACCACAATTAAATGGGAAGGCAAATAGTTGGCTTAATTGCCTGTCGCTCAGGAATACACTTAAATTCTGTTTGTACTCTGTATGTCTCTTAATTATATCACAAGCCCATTTCGTGCCCAACCTAAGACACAGAAATCGTTGCATATCCATGTACATACTGTCATGTGGATGGATGGTGTCTCCAAAATGTCATACAATGCAATTTTCATATAACACGAACGGCAAATAACAATTCAATTCATTTATTTGCACAGCAATTTGGCAAACAGGCAAATGCATCAAACCAACTATAGTATTCTCAATTGCTATTGCTGTTGTTGTTTCTTTTTTGGCATAATCCGAAACTGACAGACGCGAAATGGATTTGTCGTTTGACAGTTGATCGATTTGATGGGTGCAGCAAATATAGAATGAGTGAAATATAACTACCGCCAACCCTTACGGTAAACATATTTCAAACGAGCTTGCAATGCTGTAAAAATGGCTCATAACACAAAGTGAAATTTAACCAGCCTGATACCAAATTAATGGAAATTATAATAATGTTGGCACAGCAATTAATTAATTATGTGAGTTTCATGTGAAACATCTGTAGTATTTATTAATTGCGCTTTGCTACAAATGTTTTCATTATTTGCTCAATTATTTATGGCTCTTTTAATGCCAACGCACTGAAGCAACTGTCTGCACTTCTCCCATTATCAAAACTATGTGAGTGAGACTTGGTTAAATAGCATCCTGTTAACTGACAGGCAGATCAAAAAGATGGGCTCCATATATAATATATAAGTTACTGAATCTTAATATTGGATTCTGCGAGGCGAATTTATATGCAATAATTATACTATTCCGCTCTCTTCTTATAACAAATACAGTTAATCAATATTGTACTTTTTCAGCATGCTAAAGATAGTTACTCAAATTATAATTTGTCCAATTTCATACTGAATGAAGTATGTGTAAATATTTACAACATGCTGAGACAAATATTTATGAACTGCATTCAAAACTGAAATCCTTGAATCCACATCACTTGTGGGTTTTGATTTGATTTGAAATATTCCGCAGACAGATTTCACGGGCTTCTTCTATTGCTGCTGAAATTAATGCGCATTTGTCTGCTGCTTTTGCATCTTCATCTGCATTTGTCTGTTGCACCTTTGTGTCAGTGTCGGCACGTACAGCTCTGCTTACTCTCTCTCTCTTTCTCCCTCCCTCTCGCTCTTCGCTTTCTCTTTCTCGCGATTTCTCTGTTTCTGTCGCTATCTGTGTCCTCGTCCTCATCACGTCGGCAAGTCAACGGAATTCCTGGCATTTGCAGAAGCCAAACGTCGACATCGCTTCATTTAATCTAAATGCGTATACGCCACGTTGTTCATTTGTATTTTGGTCCTGTGCTCCGCGTTGCAATGCAATTGCCATAAAATTATACGGAGTTATAGTTGCATGTTTGAACATACATACATATATACACAAATGTTAGATGTGCGTGCAGCGTTTGCAATATGTTAAGCGCACAGAGAGAAAAATGTGGGGGGCAGGTTCACAATTGCAAAGTGGAATGAAAAGCAAACAATTTGTAATTGTCGTTCAAAAAGTTCTCGGTTAGGTTGCGTCTCAACGAACAAACCGAAACAAACTCTTCGAACAAATGAAATAGTTTTAGGAGCTCGTGGAAGCTTTCAGCGGGTTTATTGACTGAACCCAATTTTGTTGCCTGAGCACAGTATTGATAGTATTCTGTTTTCGAGTAGGATTTATGCAAAGAGTATTAAATTGAATAAATTATTATATTCTAGGTTAGATTGTGCTATATGCTTTTCGTTGCTGTTTTTGTTTAGAGTTTCTACTACTGAGAGAATGGATTTCATGGCAACTTGAATCCGATATTTCAGCTTGTGTTATTAGCATAAGTGAGCATGGAATGGATTCAACCACATGCCGGCGAGCATGTCCTTAAAGAATACACTGCCAGAAGTTGGTCAATGCAGTAACGAGTTAAATTTATGTGCTTTATGCAGCACATTAGCGCATTGTCACCGCACACGGTACACTTTCAATAAATTATCCCGGAGCACACACGGTCTACACTCGAGTGGAGTCGACTAATGCGCTTAGCGCCTTTGTTGCGACATTTTGGCCAAAGCTTTAGAAAGTGGAGGGAGGGATAGAGACGGGTAGAACGCACGGCGGCAGGCAGGAACAAGTCGGCAAAAATCCGCCATAAATAAAGGATAACAATTTGTTAGCCGGCAACAAGTGGCAAACTAAATCAACAAAAGTGCGAGTAGATTTCGACCAAGAGCGAGTCTGGACTCTTGCCACCTTGCTCTTTCCCTTTCTCGTTTTCGTTCTCTTCATGTGTGACTACACATGTAATCCGAAGCTAGTAATGTTAATGGATAAACGGCACAGGAGTGCCGGAGCCTGAGGCAGGGCTGCAAGTACTATGTGGCAAGCAGCAGCAGGTGGAGCTGGCACTGATAAACAGTTATCTGTATTTACGTTAGCATACTAACGTCTGGTTGCGAGTCCTTGAGTTATGAATGCCATATTTTTTGGCAGGACAACAACCGAACATACTAAAGAGTTAAAATTGAGTAAGGACAGCCATTCGCTTTGTTATTCGCAGAGTTGCTCACTTAATTTTCCAACCATCAGCCGCACTTTTTTCCATAAAAAACTCTCCATTGGTAAGATGAGCAATTTGATGTTGGGTCTCTTTGGAATACAAGGGCAAAAGTGAAAGGACCGTTTTTGTGTTTGCTTTTAAGTACATTTCACTTTGCCCTCACAACCGCAACCAGAACAAAAATAAGAAGAAGTCGAAGGACCTCAAGTACAAAATGTCCCTGTTTTCCCTTTTCTTTTCCTTTGTTGGTAATAACATTAATGCAATTTTACGCACGCTTTGGATTTTTATAATCCCATAGAGATATTATGAAATTGTAACACAGCAGGCGATAGAAGCAATTTTATATGTATATATATTTTTTTGTGTTATTACTTTGTCTGAATTATTCCTTAGCTCATATACAATGCACATGCATATAGTATGTACACAATTATTTAGAAAGTTGTCTGCCTAAGTCAAAACATTTATTAAAAAAAAAATAAACACACCTCTGGTATTGCTTATAAATTGAATAGAGTATGCATTTTTTGGTGAGTGGAAATCTGTGTTGATTTCTGGTCTGCTGTTGTTGCTGGGCAGGCGGACCCTTAATTGCCGTAAGGAAAAATCAAGCGGTTCGCGGGCTGCTGTTTATTCCAGAAAATATATTGTTTTGGCTTCCTTTTTGTATCCTCCTCTCTTTTGTCTTGCTTTCGTGACAACTTGATTTACATTTATTTTTCGAGGTATTTTTAACAGCTACGGACAGTATCTTTGTTTACCTGTGATACATCTGTATTATGTTTCTTTTTTGCCTAGAAGCTATGTATGTTGCCCACACCGTCAGATAGGCCTTATAGTATGATCTCTATATAAATATTACTTTTATTTTTAAAAACACGTTCTTACCTGTTTGAATTGTGTTGTGCGCTGAAAAAACACAGAATCATTCAAACTGTTGCAAACAGAAGTTCGTTGACCGCCCATCAACTTTGAATGCGTGGATGGTCGCAAAATTAACTGATTAGCTTGGCGGATTCTTTGAGTCTTTGAATGGCACAATTGACTGATGCCACAGTGCAATTGACACTTGCATCGCTACACGAGTTTTAACAACTCGCTTCATTAAATAATTAACACGATCATATTAATTTAATTAACAATATTGAATGCACATGTCAGAGTCTGGTTTCTGTTATAAGGAAGGTATGCACTACATTTTGCCTGTTTACCACTAGCTGCTGCCCACCTCTTAAGCTAACTTGCTTAACATCCTTCAGCTCCACTTACCTCCTACTTAAAATTCTTCTTCGATGTTGAGAAACTATGAATTAAGCTCCTTGTGTGTCTGACATCTGAAATGCAAGCAAAGCAAACTGAAATCCATTTATTTATGATAAACATTTTTGTGTCATTACACGCTCAAGAGCTGATCAAAATCGAATCAACAAATGCCGTAACCAAAGACGTTGAGATTTTAGGCAAGACGTCCGTCTCTGTTTTTCGTTCTTTTTACTTGCTCAGCGTTTTCCCACGTCATTTTGTTTCGTATACGGTTTCAGTGCTTGCCCTGTGTGCTGTCAATCACAAATCAGTCAATACACCAATAACTACAACGGCGTCGCTACTCGTTTGCATACAAATTACAAATGCAAGTCACATTTGATGGAAAACAATTTGAAATGATATCGCATTCATCCCCACACCAAGCCACATCCCCATCCGACTTACACACGTCTCTGTCTGCATCTCGTTATCGTATGGCCTTTGGATTGGCTTTTCCTGGCTTTGCTGAAGACACGTGGCATGCCCCAGCCGTAGCTGTTGCCGTCAAGTGGCTCTATTTTATTTTGCCGCTGCTCTGCATTTACCTTCACAAAAGGACCAAATCATGTGCACACTTTATTGCTTTTACGTGCAAATTGTTTGTGTTGCTCCATAAAAGATATAAGCCAAATTGCTCTAGTCCAATCCCCAATCCACACACGCATTCCGCACACACACACACACACACACAGTGCATGTCGAGTATTCTATTTCACTTGCAGCTAAGAGCGAACGCATTTTAGTTATTTTCATTCAGCTCTATTGCATTGGAATGCAGCTCACTCAGCTAGTACTCCTGGTACCCCCTAGTGCATAGTGGAGAGCGTAGCTAATCAAAGCATTTGACAGATTGGCTAACACTTTAATAGCAACACTATCTCTGTTTCCCTCCGCTTAGTGTTGCTTGCCCAGTCAATCCTTTGTAGTGCTCCTCTACCTATATGCAAATAATTACCAATATGAGCTGCCATACACACAAGGACGGTGCCTTCGTTACCTGTGTCGTTAGCAATGTTTACCAATATGTTGCCGGACAGGTGCTGCTGCTGCTGTCCTCTTTGCTTGTAGCCGTTGTTCTAAGCGCTCTAATTGTTGTCGGCATTGTTGTTGTTGATGTTCGCATTGCCCTTATTTGCCAGATTGTGCGCTGTTTGGATTTTGAGCTTGTAAATAAGCCTTAATTATTGCTTTGGCAGCCATAAAGTCACCTCACAATAAACATGCAAATGCAATGGGCGTGGCATACACCATTAGAATGTGCTATAAGCCAATTTGTGTCGATAGCCACGCACCAGCAGCGATCCTTAACATGGTCGAAAACAACACCTGAATTGACCCTGCTCAATGTCCTTGCTTGAAGGCAACACGAAATTCCAATTATATATTCCATATCATGTGCAATTATGAAAGAAATTTAGAGATTAATTTTAATTTATTCAAAATAATACTTATTATTCAATTTAAAATGAACCAAATATAGTTTGCTTGTAAATTACATTCAATTAAATGAACATGTGTGGCTAACAGATGTTAAGTATTTCCATAAACGAGAAATTTGACCTCGGCCAGCCGGACATATCCCGTGGTCATGCTCGGGGTGAGTGCACAACACCGCACCACAGTGTGCACACATAAACGCTCATCAAATCCACTTAAACTGGTAATGACTGTCGCTGCTTTATATGGGACCACCACCCAATTGGTTTTATTTGCAATCAGCTAGCATCAAAACACGCATACGACGCGTTGCATCGTTGCATACCTGATTGCTGCACCCCCTGCGCGCGTGTGTGCCTCGCTTGCCTGCTGTGGCGTTTAAGTGCCTTTTAGCCCAGCCAAAGGTGAAATGAACAGGAGCCAGAATGAACCAGGACGATAATAGCCAGCTCCTGTTGTTGTTTGCTGCCAGCTGCTTTCTGTGCCCCATTGAGACGGGAGTGAGAGTTGGGCGGAGGTTATTTCGTGTGCTTACTGCACTGATTTGCGTTTAATTGAATTTTGCATTTGACACAGCTGCCATTCGAACTGTTTGCTGAAATTGAAGCTGTGTCTAACTCACACTTCGACCATCAATTTGCTGAACTCATTTAATTGTGTCGAAAAATAAAGAGCAGCAGCTCAAACATGTTGAGCCAACTTAAAATGATTACGAGCTGCCACAAAACGGGCAGGCAACTCTGCAGCATATAAATCAAGACGCCTGCTCTTGGGGTCTGGTCAATGAACCGCAATGGGTAGGCAATAAGATGAAAAAAAAAGGATAAAAACCGAAAGCGTCAAGGAGACGGGCTGGGATGTAGCCATGGCCAAAGTCTGGTCTGTCTGTATCTGCTCGGGAGCTAGTCTATAACCATTAATGACTTGGGCCACAGGCCCACGATATGCGCACGAGTACGTGCTTCAATGCCACAGCCGCGGTTTCCCCCCAAAACAGTCTCCGTCGGAAAGCAGTCGGGGTGCTAGGCCTACACTTGCCACTCTCGTGCCACATCGTAGCCGGCTGAAAACAGTAGAAGAAATGAGCGAAGCGGAAACAACTTAATGACGCGCGGCGCTAATGGTTCACTTAAGCACCCACATAAGTTACCCGCGCGCTCCCAAAAGCAGAGCGACACAAAAAAAACCCACCACACATAGGAGCTACTCCACTTGAACAGCCGAAAATGGAATACCCTATATTTTACTTCTTCTGGACAGACAGAAAGAGCTGATTATAAGCAAAAATTATTATTGTCTTCAGCAATTTTTCAATTTTGTAATGTAAAGTAGCAGGCCTCTTGTAATGTAAGTAACAGTAAGACTGTTAGATAACATATGTAACCTAACATGCAACTATGTACTTAACATTAATATCGATATCGAACGATATCCTTTCTCTCTCATTTCATCCAATATCCCAGAAACATTTTGTAATATATAATGGACCAACTGGTCGTTGTTTAGGATTGTTTTAAGCTGAGCCACTATATCGGACACTACCATAACCATGCCCATCTTACATATGCAGTCACAAAATTAAAATACCTTCGTCAAGTGTATGTAAAAAATGGAAAACTCAACAGCCGACCGACTTCAGTTATTTTCTATTTTCTTTTTTTTCTCCATCACATTTTAGAGGCGTTGCTGTGTTGGTGGGTGTCACAATGTTGTCGTTTTGCCCGCCAAAATCGGAGAACAGCCCCTACCCAGGCAAACCCTAAACGCCCTCCCCAGCAAACAGTACACCACTCGCCGATCTCCCCCGGCTAACCCAACAGCTCTGCGACGCTTACGTCGCACAGTAATAATTTCTCGCTAATGGTGTCCTAAATTGTCAAGAAATATGGAACCATTTGATTGTGGCGGCCCTCTTTAGCAGCCCCACACTTCTGCATCGTGAGCATGTGGGTGTGATACCCGAAATGTGTGGATATATACATACACACATATATATTTATATGTATATTTATATATATATATATAAATGTATATATATCAGTTCATATATATACATAAACATAAGTACGAATGTACATGCGACGCTGTTGCTGAGAGTGCGGCTTTTAGTTCGCTTGTGTTCTTGACTTCCGGTTAGCGAGTCGGATTGAAATGTCTTTGTTTTCGCTTTCGACTTTTATGTGGACTACAAATAGGTGGGCGTTTTTCGAGGGGGCGTGGGCCTGCATAAAGTATAAATGGTTGTGACAAATCAAAGTGCACTATTTGTCAATATGGATCAGAGTGCTAACAACATCGTGAAATTATTAATGTTGTAGCTGGGCTTTGCTTTAACTACGTTTTTTTTTGTATCTTATTAAAGCATAACTGCAAAATTAAACTTGTTGCATATTTTACTTAAAGTTTGCTTAGAGTTGCTGTGTTTACTTCACATCTTGGTCTATTCAACATAACAGAAGCCCCTACGTCACGTTTACGTATTATTCAGCTATCCACAAGAATTCATTGTTATCGCTCCTTTGTCTCAGGGCTTTGCTGTGGTAAATACCCTCAAAGATGGCATCGCATTCATCTCCAACGATTCAGCCAGACAAAAAATGAAGAGACGGAAAAAATAAGAAAAAAGTGTGCAAGTGCGTGTGCGTGTGTGATTACTTGTGTGTGTGTGTGTTGATTCATTTATGCCAACACAGACGGAAGAAATCTGCTACTTATAAATTATGTTTATTTATTTATTATATTTTTGAAGCAGCTGCGTCCAACTACGCAACGTTTTGTCCAAAGTTGCCGCTTTTCCGGCTGTCAACGAGTGTCCTGGCTGGCTCCTGGCATAACAATGCTTCCCTTTCGCTTCTCTTCGTCCTTTTACGTTTACTTCGTTTTCATAAATCTGCTAAGCGAAAGATGAAAAAATACGTTGTACAAATGTTGTTGACAGCGGAAAAACGGCTAGCGGACGGACCCATAGGACACACTCCAAGCTAGCCGTTTAATACGAAAAAAGGAAAAAAAAATGTAAGACGAGGGTAGCCCCAAATTGGCCAAGCTGGCGGAATTGCGGTAGTTTGAAGGGCCCCTAAAGCGTTTATGGGACTTTGGTTGCTAATAATGTTGTCGATGTGACAAATACGAGTACATAGCACACAAGGAGTAATCTACATAATGACTCAAGCGTTCGTATTGGTATTATGGGTGGGACATATTTGCCATTCATGGGTCCCATCAAACATTTCCCAACTTCAGTTAACTGATTATAATTTGGCAGTTGTCTGCAAATTAACTCTTTTTAGTTGAAAATAATAAACGACTTTCTGGTGTGTCTTTATTTAAAACTCTGAAATCTAATGTCAAGCTAAAAAATTCGACAAATCAGTAAAAAAAATCACGTCATTGGCTTTCACAAAATGGCTGGAAAAGATGTACTGATTGTACCGCAAAAAAATATGGTGTTTCAAGCACCATTTGCGCACATGCAAAAGCGTCAACTAGGTCTGCTCAATCTCGGCAACCATCCCATAATCTTCAATATTGACATTAGCAATGAGGTACTCGTTCAAGTATATCCCAGGTGTGGCGAATTGGCTGCTTTCGACACAACCGAACTGATCATACAGATCCAGCCGGTTCCGGCAGATCAACCAATCTGCGGATTAACAGTCAATTACAAGATCAAGTCTGATACAGCTTATCAAACGAAGGACGAGGATTGGACACATGCGCAAAAAGTACTGGTGAACATCTCGTGGAAGAAATTGCAGTCCATGTTTGGCTCGGACCGCAATGCCAAAAGCCTTGTCAAGCCCATAAAGGGACCGTATCAGCCCTTGTGCTACAGTTGCATCCAGAAGCGTCTCTGTCAATCGGTAAGACAACGAAGCTGGATCAGACGCGTTTTTTGGCCACTGCTGCTGATGGTTGTGGGTGAGTCATTGTTGCGTAACATGTGGATCTCATATTTTTGTTAAGCTTTTTAACCCTTTGCAGTTTACGTTGGCTGGGTATGGCTTCAAGTGGAGTTGTTCGACTAACAAAGATAGCAACAATGCAAATCAACTATTGTATTATGCAAATAGACAACAACTCCTTGAGGCAATTGCAAATATTTTCCACATCTCTCTCTCTCTCTCTCACTCTCTGTCTCTCTATCTATTTCCCAAAACACTCCTGCTACACTCTCAAACTAATATTGATAAATCATCCGCGCCGTTGGCTGCGACCTTAAAGCAACATGCCAGCTGTCTGGCTAATTAACTTAACTGCCTTTTCATTTGTATGATTTTACATTATAGTACACACACACACACGCATATGCAATCGGCTATTTCGCTAGTCGGATTTATTTATAAGTCAATTATTGCCACAATTAATTTCTGATTGCATTCTAGACGCGCATCATCCCTTACTCATGTATGTTGTTGAAATTAATATGCATTGTTGTTGTGGCTGATGTTGGCATTGCATCTTAAATTAATTTAAGTTCAGCACTGTTGCTTTATGATGCCAATTAACATTTTGTGTGACTACTACTACTACCAATAGTGCCGCTATCAAAGCTTAAATGCAAATCTCTTGCAACGTTAGCCAAACTATAAATTGACCCCATGTGTATTACCGTATATCTATAAAGATTTTGAAGTTACCACCGCTGCAGCCAATTCATATTTATTCTATTCAATTTGCACAGTTTGCACAAAAATGAGGCACGACACCAGCAGGCGACACACTGAAAACACTTAAAATGAATTCAGTTGAATCAGAAAATGTCCCAAATGACTCTTTTTCTGGCTCTTTGCTTTCGCTTTGCTCGCTTTTCAAGTGGTTGTGCGGCATTCGTTTGGCCCAGTTTCGAAAGCATAAAATGTTCAGAAAAGACGAGACGTCAAGGAAAATACGCAAAAGAAAAAAAGAAAAAATAAAACACAACAATCTAACGCTTAGAACTAAATAAAGGAAACTGCTGATGTGTTGCGTGCCTAGATTGAAAATGTGGAAAATGTAACGCGCGAGAATCTTCAATGGAGTCCAAAGGAAATTTCAAGTCTATTTTCAAATCATAATTCTTCAATCCTCGGCAACAGACAATGGTTGCTATGAAATATTTATTTTTGCAAATGGCAGTTGGTGCATGGTCATGTGCAGAATTTACAAATCACAGATTAAAATTCAATTTTGTGTCGCAATTTATGCCGAAGAGGGAGCAAAAGATTCGTTTGCAGCAATTGCGTTGTATTTGTTGGTTATCACAATCATATTCTGTGTGACATAAGGAACTGAGTTTCGGACCAGGTTCTGCTTCACCCTCACCAGCCAGCGGCTCGCTTGATTGTATCAAGAAATGAATGAAATTAGAATGTCTGATGGCATTTTGAATTGGATTTCGACATTTGTTGTTTTTTTTGTGCCTTTCTCTCTCCTATGTTCTTTGTATACCACTTTGGGCCTATCAGTGCTTGTTGCCTAGTTTGCCGGCCAATTTCAGGCGACACCGCAAGACAGGCCACAAAATGGCGCCTCCCCCCACCCCACCGTTCACCAGCACCCCCGGTAAAAACAGGTTCATGTCTTCAGTTCTTTTTTTACCGCCCATCGCTTTTGATTGCTGTTGCATGTCAAAGATTTTGCGAACCAAAAATATTCTGTTGTTGCTACACTGCTAAAACAAGACCCCCTCCAATGGAAACTAATTTGTCAAAGTAAAAGTATTAATACTCCGACTACACGATACATTTTTTTTCAGTAATTCAGTTAAATTAGAAGAAAATATAAAAATCTTAAGCATTGCGATATAGTTTCTTCTGCCTGCTCCATTCATTATATGTATTTTGTCAATATGCAATATTTTAAACAAGTTTTCGCAGTTTCGTTCAGTGTGACTTTATGGAGTATGGGCAAAAGGACGAGTTTTTGAAGCCTTGCGCTACAATGCCATAAAACATTATTGACATTTCAATTGCAAAGGATTTTTTTTTTTTTTTTTGACACATTTATAACAGCAGGAGCAACAGTCCAAAAACAGAGACATGTTTTCAGTGTAAATGGCCCGTCCGATTTCCTTATGTAATTTTGAATACCCTATCTTAATGAAATGCGCTTAACTGCAACAATTGCAGCCAGTCCGACCTGACCATTAATGCCACCTAAGTATATTTGTCTTTCTGTCCGTCGCAGATTCCGAACTTATACGTGAGAGTAAATCATAAAACATAAAATTTGAAATGTAAACTGAATTAACTTAGAGTACCGCCAAGTCCAGATTATGTTGTTGGTGTTTCCGTGTACGGTTGAAAATATTTCATGTCTGTGTTGTCACGCCGTTTGTTTTAACAGACTACGCCTGCTGGCACAGCCACCCTCCCCCTCGTGAGTCATTAAATTGTTAAGACAAAATGTAGAAGACTTTGGCCTGGCCAAGTGGTTCAGCTTGTGCTATTGCCAACTTTTTTTTTTTTTTTTTGGTGGTTGCGACACGGAGCACGCATAAAATACACAAGTACAAGTCAAGTTTTTCGAGCGTTTTGTTGTCCTTTTTTTTTTGTTGCCAAAAGTTTTACGAGCTTTTCCTAAGAAATAAAAGACAACAACGAACATGATGAAAAACATACAAAAACACGTGCCAATAACGTTGACTGCAGTTGGGGCCGGCAACAGACAAATAACAAACATTCAACAACCTACAACCTACAACCAAGAAACAACAACCGTAAGGCAGCAACCATAACAACTACGTTAAACAACTACGTTAGGAGAATTAAAACAGACGGCAGACAGATGAAAGATATCAACATGGGCAAAAGCATCTAAAGCTGAGCAGCTGGCGGACCGCGATAGGCAAGGTCGCTTCAGGTGGAAAAAAGTTATAAGGTGCCAAAGGCCATAAAAGGTGCAATCAAAATCAAACTGATTTGTCTCCGGGGAGTGTTGCCAACTTTTATTCTTACGAGCGGTCCATAGCCGCTTCAAAATTCACAATGTGCCAGCTCAACGAACTGTGAATATACTATGAATATATGATATATGCATTTCTACTTTTATCAAAATATTTTTAGTAAAGCTGCTTTCAGATTTGTCCAACTGTTTATTTTCAATCATTGAATTTTTAAAATCCGCACTTGCATTTTTCATCAATAATATTATATAAATATTTTTATTTAGGTTGACAAATGCAATTCTTAATTTTACTTGAAATTTAAAAACTCACAAGTACTTACTATAAGCGAAGGATTCGTAGTTTCTTCCCAGCAAGAGTTAATCAAATTGCTTATGAATCCTACCTGTCCCCTCCTACGCCCCCTCGATATGGTATACGGAAGGCATTTGTATTGCCGGGAGACAGTAAAGGGGCTACGTCCGCTGAACTGGCTTTAATTAGACAGTCGTTAACTCGGTTAAGTTATGGGCCGGCAGACGACGCGGCTGTGTCTTAGCCTCGGGTCGAGTCGTGAAATTTATGCGTTTAAATTGCATAATTTCCAAACGTACACACACACAAACCGAGATACACACAGCTGCGCATTCGTACATAGGCACACTAAAAGTTTGCACATAAATTTAAGAGTCAATGTAAGAGGGCAAACTTTTGACTGCCAGCAAGCCACCATTTGCTGTATGCCACTGTCCATTGCATGTTGCCCAGTGTCCCTGGCCTCATATTGAATTAAACACTTTGTGATTTTGCCGCCTCAGAAGTGTCTTCTGATGCCAGACATCTGCAAAACGCACACCTCCACACGCTCGCACACAAACACACACGCTCGCACGTACGACTCGTTTGTGATTTCCTGTTTCGGTTGCAGCTTCTCTCTTTCGGCTGTAGTCTGCTCTTTTATCGGTCTCCGCCGGCACACACCCATCCCAGCCCCAACCGCCTGTCCATATAGCTTTTCCCCCAATTGCAAATGTGGCCAAATGTGTTCAGTCTGTTTTTGCATGCACTGCTTCTATTAATTGTGGGTATGAATATGAAAGCATGAGATATAAAGTAAAAGTGAATGTATTCTTGATCAGCTTAAGCAACTTTTCGATAAAGTATCGATTAATATCGATTCGTATACAATTAGTAAGCATGTTTATTTGAATATAATAGCTAAAAATGAGAACACAGATACAGGATATCTCCTGGTCGTGCCAATCCATTGAAGCAAACATATTTTCTCTATTTTTTTTTTTGCTTTCAGCATTTCTAGTGAAGTTTTTTGTTTTGGTGCGCCGTCGCCTCTAATAGTTTTTACTGAAACTTTATTTAGTATTCCCCTTTCTCTTAGCGCTGTCTATGACATGGCCCGTTGGGCGTCATTTCACTGCACCCCACACTTCATCTTCATTTCCAGGCAATTTTCGCTGCCATTCTGTTCTTTATACCCTTGCAGATCCTATTAGTATTTGTCATGAAGTTTGTAACGCATTGCACGAGTCGTTCCCGACTCCCAAAAGTGTATATATATATATTCTTGATAAGCAATAGGATAGACAGCTGTCTCGATCGGTTTACACAAAAGTTTTGACATTTATTTCCAGGCTGCAAGTGTATGTAATCTTCGACGTGCCGAAGATGGTCGTTCCATACTGTCGTTTATTTTTGTTTTGTTAATTTTTTTATCGTGTGCCATTTTTTAGCATTTTGCAATGAATTTCGTTTGGGACTGGGTCCGTCTGTCTGTCGTTTTCTCTGGTGTTATTTTTTTATTCTTTTGAAGATAAAAATATCAGCGATTCGGGAAACGGCAATAGCATTGGCTCTGGTCCGCTTATGGTCGACTGCCGCCTGTGGCTAATGGAGCTGATAGCCAAAAAGGCGTGTAGGGTATTGGTGAAGGGTGGTGAGGGGAGAGCATGAAGTGTGCTATCCACTTTGTTTTGCTGGAATTGCAATAATTGTTTATTGACAACAATGGATTTAAATTGTTATCGGTTGCAGCTGTGAAACAATTATGAATGAAGCCAGCGAAGTGAATCGTGTGTGATTGAATGTTGCATGGAAAAAGTTTATACATATTTATATAGGATGAGTTAACAAGAACTGCAGCGTAGGAAATATCTGCAGTATATAGATTTAACTTTTTAGAGAGAATTAGAATTTCGTGAATTTTGAATTCTGCTATTTATCGAAATGATGGCACTATCGCAATTCTGCCAGTCAAATTGTCTCGGCTTGGAACCTGCTTGTGCACATTTTTGGTGCTTTTGGGCCGATTGAATAATGCCAATTGGCAAGTTGGCTACTTGCGACTCAACGGCGCCTGCCAAAAACAAAATAAATAGCATAGCTTCACGAGGGTCTGTAATAACAACAACAACAGCAACAACGAAAAGAGCAAATCAAAGTGGAGCAGAGAAGACGTGATTCTGGCGCATATTTTTGGCAGGAACGTGAAATTAATTATGCGCGGCAAAAGAAAGGCTTACCGCAGGACAAAGACATCACATGCAAGAAGAGCCAGAAAGGATGCGTCAAGGGTTGGAGGGTGGGGAGGGGGTAGCTGAGGTAGCTGCCAAAAAGGAGTGGCGGCGACGACGACGACTTCGAGGCTCGTCGGCGTTCCAGGATTATGTTAAATTTAGCGGTGACACAGACACTTGGCAAAGGTTCTCACACAATGGCGCAATAATTGCGCAAGACTGGTGGGGTTGGGCAGGGCGTCGAGGCGAAGAGTGGTGGGTAGGGGGTTGGGTCAGGCTGGCCGCCATTAATTGTGCAAAAGTCAGTGCGACTGAATGTGTCGCCCCTGGCAGCTGGATGTCTCTTTCTCTCTTTCTCTTGTGGATCGCCGTCTGCCTCAGGCAAAAGTCAGTGCCAAGTGGCAGATGCCGTACTCTGTGCCAACTACAAACGGGTTGGGTTGGGTGTGTGTGGGCGTATATTTGGGTGTGTGGACAAAGTGCAAAGTAATAAAAGGGCCAAGAAGCTGCTGTTGCTGCTGCTCTCGTTTCGTTCCATTTCGTTTCGTTTGGTATGCCATAAATTTTAAGCTATTTTTATTGTCATTTTCATTGCGCGCTGTGAAAATGTTTGTTTAATTTACGAGTGAGTTTCCAGTTCCAGTTCGCTTGCTTGCTCTCTATATCTCTATCTTTCTCTCTCTCCCTCTTTCTCTCTCTCTAGATAGATAGAGAGCTCTCTCACTGCCTGTCTTGATGGTATCTGTATTGCAATTACCAACGGCCAACTGCCAGCACAACAATTAAATACAATTTTCGTCCAGTTCAAATACTCAAAAGTGCGTCACCAGCAGCAACAACAAGAACAGCTTTAGGAACAACAACAAAGAGAGATACGCGCTGCAGATAAATCATTTGCAATTTTCATTTTCTATTTATCAAGCTCAACATTTGAGGATATTCTCAAAGACCCTTTTAGCATGAGTAAAAACCCCAGCTGTGCGGAGTGTAGAGTGGGGCAAACCGATTTAAGCGATTGCTGCGGAGGGGCACAGTTGGTCGCTGTTTGTGTGTTGGCTGGCCAAAACTGGTCGTTACCTTGGCAAATACGTACATACATAGAAAAAGCAGCAACTTTGTGAGAACTCAACTATCAGCAGGGGTTGGCTTTTGCTTGAGGGTGCTAGACGTGCACATTTCACTGCTGTTTATGTGTGAATCACAATAAGGATTCCGATTCATTTGCCAGAATGTAATCGGAAAATGTGATATTAAATTATTTAAATTACTTTAAGATAGACTGCTTTTAACTGATTGTGGCTTTAAAGTTCTCGCATCGTTGCTTTAACGTATCTAACCCAATTTTAGACAGCTTCCTTGCGCTTGTAGACGACCAATTTTTACAAGGCCTTTTCTTTTGTGGTTGGACAAATATTTACAGTAAATTTGGCCAAGTGGCAACGTTTATTCCATTTTCCCCAGCCTCTCCACGTATACTGTTATTTCTCATTCTCCATTTCCTCTTCATTTTGCTTTTAATTTGTTTTTTTAGTTGTACAACCATTTCTTTGTTTGTTCTATGTTTTCGCGGCGAGTTAATTTTGCATTTCCGCTCATTTAACTGCATTTTCCCCCTCCCCCTCACTCTCTCATTCATTGTTGTTGCCATTGTGGTTGGCTCCAAGTGCCGTGAAGTTGTTTTTGCCAGGAAGTTCATTTAGAGCAGCAAGAGCCGCAGCAGCATATGGAATGGATGTTGGCAAAAGCGTCCAAGCTCATGGAATTCCACTCAACATACTTTATTTAACTTTTCTTCAATTTTTTTGTTAACTGCCAATTGTATACGTAAAAGTATATATACATATATATATATGTATTACTAACATCATGGGTAGGGAGAGTCCGAGTTCTATGATTGCAGACCTCTAAAAAGTTGATTAGTTAGGTTGATGTGTATTTTAAATAAACGCATACATTTTTGGGCTCGAGAGGCAGTTCAAAAAAATAAAATAAAATAAAAGAATAAATAAGAAATGTTTTTACAAAAAATCCTGAAGCTCTCCGTCTTTTAGTTGTTAATATTAATATTCTGGACAATAAGCAACTTTTTCAGTGAGGCCTCATTTACCTGAACCTCTACTGACCTCGACATCTTGTAATTAGTCTATTAATACTTGGTATGTCCTGGTTGCGTCCTACCTTAACTAAAAATTATTGGCTAAAGTCTCAACTGCTGCTAACTTAATTGGCTGCTGCGCTGTTCGTAAAGAATTTGATGTGTACATTTAAAGACATTTCTAAAGCTAAGCAATTTAAAGTTTCACGTCTGCACGCTTAGGCACAAAAGCTGTCTGCGCTAAATAATTATATGCCTTTTTGGACCCGCGATTCGCAACTCGTAAATTTCACACCCCAGTCATCAAGAGTTGAGCAAGTGCTGCGTGCTGGCAAAACTTTTGCCATTTGCGCAGGATGCACAAGGATGCACAGATGCACACACACACAAACACAAACACAAACACACACACATATACTAAGCATGGCGAGTTGCGACATAAAAATTATATGTCAAGCGCAAAATCTCGGGCATACAGCGCTTAAACATGCGAGTATATCTCTCTCCCCCATCTATCTCCCTCTCTCTCTCTCTCCCTATTTCTATGTGCATTTGTAAATGTTGCTGTGTGAGTGGCAGCTTCCGTTCTCCATTCTTGGCTGCACGCGATATCCCTGCCCCTTTCACTCATCTGCCCCTCTTAGCCCTTAACACTCACTAAGTCTCTGCATGACATTGCACTCAACTTTGCTTTCACCTTTGGTGCAGAAGAAACCTCGCCTCTGGCTGCCCCGCAAGCCAAACCAGCTGTTGACTTTTATTGTGGCTTGACATTAATTTGTTAAGTGCGTCGCGGCAGCCTGCCGCATGCCGCCTGCCACCATCAGCTGCCAAACCACCCTCCACCCACCACACATCCAGTCAAGTGTGC
The DNA here is from genome assembly GCA_035044025.1 of Drosophila paracracens. Classification (NCBI taxonomy): domain Eukaryota; kingdom Metazoa; phylum Arthropoda; class Insecta; order Diptera; family Drosophilidae; genus Drosophila; species Drosophila paracracens. The sequence continues at coordinate 3,277,104 of JAWNMN010000835.1, read as the reverse complement.
AATCTTTAAGGTGAGCAACTTGAGTAGTTTAACAATATTACTTTCCCTCCAGCACTGCCAGCTGGGCCAGTTTTTTTTTTAAATTGCTTTCAGTTATATGCATTTAAATGCAAAATTAGAAAAAAGAAAATAATACATTTTCCTTGCCGTAGTCGAGGTCGCTTTTAATTATGCCCAATGCACTGTGAAAATGCTTAAAAATGCAAATTGTGCGCTGTAAAATGCAACGTATGCAAAATTGAGGCCCATAATTTATGACGCACATGGCAAATATTGCTCCCTGCCACATCCCAGCCACTAGGCATCCAGATGCATACAATTCATTCCCTACGTTGCAAGTGTTGGTGGTGTGAAAATTCTATCGCATTATGTTGTTTAACATTGCTTTGTGGTGTCATCGATTCCGATTGTTGATGCAAGCCGTATGATATGCATAAACATACCACACCCGCAAACATACGCACCCATACACACACACACACACACACATATACCACACATCAACGCACACACAAATATCCAATATTTGTTTAATTAGCCCGTATTAATGTCGATTCATGCAAATAAGGTGGCAAACTCATAATGAAAACTGCAAAAACCAGAGCCATTGTTCTGGCAAATTGTTCCAATTGCAATTATTGCATTCCCCCTACGGCCAGTGCCTGCATATATTCAGCCCACTGATCCATTCAAGGACTATTCAATTTCCATTTCATTTGTTAACTTATGCAGACCATTTGGCTTGCCATTAATCCGCATGAGCTTTGCGTGATGTACACACTTTGTTCCTTAATGATCTAATTTAATTGTTAAACTATAATTTAAACTAAGACATACTACATTTATTCAAAATTCTTTATAAAAATATCAATATTTGAGTTGATTTTATTTAGTACACCTTTGCTTTGCTGTCAAATGAGATTGTTAAAAAGGAAATTTATAGTTTATCTATACACATAAAATTTGGAATTCCACTGATCAAAAGCTCTTTTCCAAAAACAATTTCCAATTTGTTGTGGGCATGTCTTGCAAGAGGAAGACCAAGCTATGGGAGTCGAGTATTGATAGTTCACTCATGAAGACGACTACACAAATAATGCTTGAGCAGGGCTCACATCCACAGCGCACCCTTTGCACCACCAATCACAAGCTCGTCAACTTTCGGTCCTTCGATATGGATGAGTAAGTGCGGCCAGGACTTCATTGTGTTTCAGTTTAGCTCACTTCTCATCCGATTGTAGTCCACGCTATGGCCATGTGGATTACGAGGAGCAATCGGAACCGCCTCTAAGATCTAGCTATATGCGTGAGTATACACAGCCTTTTCCGTCCCGCTGCAAGGCACTGGAACCGAAAGGGGGATCACCCGACTTTATGTTCAATCGCTTGCCCAAAAACGATTTTGACCCGCAAACGGGCACCTTATACAAGTTTCTCGATGATCACATGCACGATGTGCCCGATGTGCGCAAAAAGGTTAACTTTTTCAGACAGTTGAGGTGAGCTTTAATTTATTCCTGCTAATGTAACTTTCATTTATTTTATTCGTTTTATTCACAGGAATCAATCATTTTTGCTTTATTGAATGTATCTAAATTTTTTTAAATGTATTGCAATATTATCAAATATGTAAAATATAATAATTGTTGTTGCCGCCAGAAACTTTTAAGTACTCTTTCAAGTATACTTGGTCATGGTGCCTGCCTCTTCACTAGCTAATTGCCTCACAATTTGTTGCAATTTAGCTCCATCATGATTCAGGTCACGCTAAAAGTTTATTTTTTAAAAGCATTTCCAAAGCAATGCAATTAACTCTATTCCTACATTCTCACAGAAATAGCTTTCCCTCCGCCTCCCACTTGGAATCACTTTAAGTAGAATATGTCAACTCTTTCGTTTTCAATGGAAATCAATTAATTTTGCATTAAGAAACTGAATTGTCAGCACGAACAAGTTGACTATATAGCATATAATCACATACATGTGTATATAGAAAATAAATGTAAGTAAGGGGCGTCGCTTATTAGGTTATAGCTGTAGCAAGTTCCTGGAAAATGCTAACAAATTGCAATTAATAATGCAAAAGACAGTCCGCTGGCATGCATCGTGCCAGTCCTAAGCCAATACTTCGATACTTCTCTTAGCTCTTGGCTCCCATTTACCCTGTACTATTGAGGCCAATTTGCATAAATGGTACCAATAAGCAGCATGGATCTAAGGATCTGCACTACGAGGGTGGTGTCAAACTAATGGCAAACTATGACAGCGCTGATTTATTATGCACGGTAATTAGTTTGGCCTGTTTAGCGGCCAATGCAAGCAACCAGGCACCAGGCACCAGGCATTGATATGCCAAGTAACTGCATCGAATTTCTTTGGTCACAATGACAAGACCATTAAAACAACAACAACAACAATAACCATGCACAGACGCTACTTAGTCCCTTAACCAGATGATGACGATGACGAGGACGAGCAAGGACGATGAAGTGGCCGCAAACAAAACACTCCTAGTCCCCAGTTGACAAGCGCATGAAAGTCAAAATGAATGTTCCAAAGTGACAGGGACAGAGGCGTCGACGGAGTCTGAGAAGGAAAGACGAGAATGAGAAGCAGGAGCGGAAGCAGAAGCACCAGGACAACGATGCCGAAGCGGAAGTCGCCATTGTGGTTGACAAACGGGACATGGACATGTTGTACGAAGGCAGGCGGCAATATATCAATTAGGAAGCAGCAACTTGCTAAGTTTTCAATCTCGCACTGTAACTTGACACCGGAGGGCTTCAAGCAACAACAAAGTGACACCTAGCGTTAGGAATCAAAGCGAGGAAAACTGAAAACTGAAAGACACCTGTAATTAAAAGCAAGAAAGGCTTGTTGTTACTTTGACAAAGACGTCAAAACTGTATCGATCCTAATTGAATTAATTAATCAAGCGACTTTAAGATGAACGCATTTAATATATGCTCCTTAAATAAAAGTAATTGTATTTAATTTTTTAGACCGTCAATAATTTCGAAATAATTGTATTGATTAAAAAACAAACACTGCTTTAATGCGTCAATAATATTGATTTAAATTTTATTAAAATAAGTTACAAGCCTTACAAATACTCCATGAGCGTAGTTGCAATCGTAACAATATTTCCCTTCTGTTGGCATAAACCTCAAGCCATTTACCAGAATACTGAGTCAAGTGAAATGTTTGGACAGCAGTACGATATTGTGCAGGGGATGTGACCATATTTCGGAATAATTGCTGGTGCCGCTTGTACTTTCGTCAGAGTCGGACGATTTGACAGTCGGACAATTGGACAGTTGCACAGTTGACCGATAAACGTTACGTTACAACGTTATTTGTTACGCACTACTGATAAGAGTGAGCTGCCTCGTAATTTGGGCACATGCAACATTCAACAAGCTTACACCAATGCGTACTACACACAAAACTCACCACACACCAACAAATGCCGGCAACAGCTTTCGTTCTCTCTCTTACTCTCTCTGTGTGGCTCTGTTCTCAGCGTCTGGGTTGCTCTCTTTGGGCCGAAGCAGAAACTCAACACAGTCGCACGACTAACGGTATCGTCTGTGATAAGAGTCAATGGTTCGGTTTTGACCGTGGCTCGTGCTGTGCGGCAGCTCGTGTCTTGGCCAGCAGCTAAACTCAAATCAGTCAACTCGGAAACGTGGCCAAGTTCGTTTTGCGGCGATTTCGTTGCGGCTCTTTTAGCCTGGCCACCAACAATTGGCAATAGCCAAAACCAAATGTTAAACGCTAAATGACAACACAGTTTGTGTTTCGTGTGCCGTGTTGACGTCTTTTTCGAACCGAGTGCTAAAAGTGGCCAAGTGTCAACGAAATACCCAATAAGCCAAAATCAAACAACACAATTTGAAGAGGTGTGCATACATAAGTGTATATGTGTGCCTGTGTGTGTCTGAGAGAGTGTAATCAATTAAAAGGTGTGAACTACAGTAACTAACAACAAAAGAAACAACAAAAAACATGTGAGACTCACACTGAGTGTGTGTGCGTATTTTTTGTGCACTGGTGTGTGTGTGTGCCCGTGTGGCTTGTAATTAATTTTTGGCATTTAAATTGGCAGCCATCAACATCCATCCCTTAAATCAATTTGATAAATTTGCATTTTTTGGGGCAAAAAAAAAAAAAACGATGGAACCGCAAAAAGCGGTGCCTGAAAAAGCAATTTCATTTACAAATTACAACTTCAGACGGCAGCTCGAAAAGGGCCAAGCCTGCAAATTAAATTGGACCATCAAGTAAATCAGCAATTGAACGTATTATTGGATGTGTTTCGGAATTCTTTCCGAGAACAGTATTAGCCAAAAGTGTCTTAATCCTAATTTATTTCAATTATCATTAACATGTCGAAATCTAATTCGAGACTTTGCATCAATCATTAAACAAATATTTTTACACTCGTTTAAGATATCCCATGCATTTCACTAAGTTCCCACAAAGAAATATAGAACCCATAAAAAAAATAAAACGAAAGCCCATCATAAATTATTAGTTCAATATCAGTCAGACTATTTATGATACATAAAGGTTGAAATCTCTTTCAAGACTGTTGATAACCCAAAATATTAAAAAAGTACCCTTTTCATTAAATCTGTTCTAGCGTTAAAATTAATTCTCACAAAAATCATTTGAATTGATAATAAATTTCCAGCAATAAGTAATCTTTCCAAAGTGCTAAAGGCCATTTAACATGACATCTAAATCCACTTATAATTAAGTTGGGTATTTAAAAAAAAAAACTGTTGGAATATGAAGAAAATTCGCATTTGCATAAGCTTAACGATTTTTTGTAATTTAAAACCCAGGCCTTTTTTTATTTTGTCATTTTCTGTCGTCTATTTAATGTGGTGTAAACAAATCTCGCATTTGCACTGCTGAAGGCTGTCCCCAAAAACTCACAACTGTGGCGAGAACAACAAGGGTAATAATAATAATAAAATGAAGGAAACGTAGAGAAACACAAATAAAGAACAAGTTGAAGAAAAATTACGGAGACGTGCCTCGTATGCAAAAACATATTTGCAAAACGCAGACTAATAAGTGAAAATAGGCGATGGAAAGGGGGACGAGGTTATGAGACTACGAGATTACGAGACAAAGCCAGAAGCCACATCCACAGTCAGAGAGCAGCACCACCAACTAAAAGGAAGTCCTTCAAGCGTCTGTGCTAGGCCCGACGATATTCGGTGCCCAGGAAGCAGCCGCGCCCTAGAAGGCTGCAAGGGTGACAGGATGCCAGTGTGCCCTGCCTCGTGTTATGGGAGCTGGGTGCGGGTGCGGGTGTGGTTGAGTTGCTTGGTTTGGCGACCTCGAGGCACAAATGAGTGCAGAGCGAGCGCAAGATAAAAATGCAGGAGAAGCGTGGCAAAGCCGAAATGAGTTGCACCCACTTCCCCATCCTTAACGGACCACTTTTTCATGTGCTTCATTTATTTTATTTTTAAAGCGTGTGCTTAAGTGCAAATTTCGGCCTGACAGCGCAATGGGGCGAGCATTTTCACGCTTAACACAGCATCAGCAAATACATTTTATAAATTAAACAATCATTTTTCTTGAATTTATTACGTTAACAATAAGAACGTTGACGCTTTAATCTCTCAACATTTCAATTGCCCAGCAAGTGTGCGAGTGAGTGCCAGTGTGAATGTTTGTGAATATTTGTGCTGGGAAAAATGAAACAAATTTCATTCATTACTTGGAAGGGTAGGATGGAAATTTTGTATTGCCATAAATCTTTTGACATATGCGTTGCCATTGCGTTAACGATATGAGCAGGCAAGGGGCTGGGGTGGTTTAAGCTGCAGAAAAACTCATTCAACGAGATGAAAAAATATGTATTACATTTTTTATTGTTGGTTTCATTTTATGCGTTTTGAGTTAAACAAATAATAAACAATAAACTTGACAAAGCCTATAGACAATTTATCCTGCAGTATTTTGCAATTTTCCGAATTGTTGAAATTGCGCACAGGGTTTAAGCGAATTCAAACTCACGCGCTGCCAAGTGACTAAAACAATAAACACAATAAAACGCTGGCCAAATTCTCGGCCAAAAAATAACAACAATAACAATGCCAACAATCGGCAGTGGCAACAGCAACTCCTGCGCTCTCTTCACCCTCATCCACGGCAACCACGGCAAACGCGAACACAACATCAACAACAACACTGTTTAACTGTTAATGCCAAAACAGCAACATCGAAATCTACAGAAGCTGTAATAATAAAACTTGACCAACAAAGAGTAAGAAAGAGAGACAGAGAGAGAGAGAGAGAGAGAGAGCGAGGGAGAGAGATAGGTAGAGGGCCACCAAGTCAAGAGGAACAAAAGCATTTGCAGCTATTGGCAACAATTTTACGAGTTGCCAACTACTTTTTACAACGAATTTTCATTATTGCAAGAGGTAAGCTTTTCTTTCCTTTTTTTTATTTTCATTCGTTCCTTTTTCCTTGTCGCTCACTTTGACAATTTTCCAGCAGCTTTTGTAATTTTCAGCAGATGCCAGTTTTTTGGGTCTTAAGCCACTTATACTGCACAAATCCAATTAGGTTATCGATAGTTACAAGTGTAAAGATAAACTTCCAAATCATGTTCTGTGTATACAGCTTACAGCATTTTAAAACAAAGATTTTTTTGGCCATATGTTCTTATATAACATCATGCTTTCTTATACAATATGTACATATTTAAAATTATAGTACTTGTGATTCACATTATATTTGTACCCAATGTAGTAAAGTTTTCATTGGCGAATTAGCTACCAGTTTGTTGAGCAGATAAGATACAAAAATCGGTTTTCAATATGTATATAAATAGACCCCATGGAATATAAATATCTAAAACACAATCCAAATAAATCGATTTCTTGTCATTTAATAATTAATTATATTATATCAATAATGTAATTAGTTGTAGTTTGGCTTTTTCAAAATTATTGCTTAAATATAATCAAATATAAATATAGTTCTTAACTTTCAACATGATTGAAGATTCGTGTTCCTCATTTTAAAATATTCTAAGTTCGTCTGAGAATTATAAGGGATAATTGAATGCACTCCCTTCAAATTATGTAATTGTCTTACTATGCAGTCTATACAACCAATTGCCAATTATTATTAGTTTTGTCCCACTATATAGTTGTCCAATCCTAATGCAGTAAAGCACTTCTTACCATTCACTGAGTATATCTTCGTTTTGTGTAATGCAACCTACTCAATTAAATGAGTCGGCATCCTCCCATCCCACAATCGTTTGGCCACATAATTAAGTGAACTCTGCACTCGAAAATAACTCGTAACCCACTTGATTCAACCAACTTTGGCCACTTTTCTGATGCTCTAGAGCTGCAAGCATATGTCCAACATGCTGACTTATATTATCTTTCAACTTGTGTGGCTGTGAGGCACTTTCAAAAAACGCTGACAGCCATCCGTACTTTCCCTGAAAAAAGAAAACAAAAAAAATACTAGAAAGAAAAAATTTGTTCAAGTTACTATTCAAACGCTTTTTAGCAGCTGCCGCTCCAAAATCCCTTTTTAATTTTTCATGGCTGCCTTTCTGCCGCTGCTACTGTCCCCCGCTACCCCAACTGCACTCCATTCACTCAAAGCCAGCGGAAACAAAAATCCAATGGGGAAGATGGACGCCAAGGCGGCAGGAGGAGACAGCATGCAGGACAGACACACACAGACACACACTGTCACACACATGCACACAATGCATATGCATATAGCTATGGGATACTGCAGAGCATATTTAACCCATTGCAAACACATTTGCATGCACTCAACTCAACTCTACTCAACACAACTCATCTCGACTCGAACCCAGTTGTGGGTTTTGGTTAGTTTATTTTTTTTTTGTTTAGACCTCTCTTGACTATCGTTTCGTCTGGAGGCTTCTCTCACATCCTGCTGCCATTATGCATTCCCAAATTCAAAGCTTCATATGCTAAGCGTGAAAATTGACTTGAGATTAGGTCAAATGCCATGCCCCCACCTTATGGCTGCCACCCAAGTTGAGACCTCTCCTTCTTTTCCCCATTTGGACTGACAAAATATTTGCAAAGTAAATGGTTTTATTATTAACTGTGTAAACTTTTATTTTACAGCCAGCTCGCTTCCCCCTCTAAAATGTTGACTGCAATTTTCATAAAATGTTTTAACAAACTTGTTAAAATATTTGGCGAGTTTCTGGAGGCTGAGCAGTCCTCAATGACCAGCAGTCAGTTTAAGTTATATAGCACGGTGTGCAACGCGGCGTATGCACAATAAAATCAATTAACTTTCTTGCTGATGGAGTATGACTTACCCTATAAGTTGCATCTGCTTGACTAACTGTTTTATAAAGTCAGCATGCTTGAGGGAAAAGGGGGTTCATAATAAAAATAGTTTCTACTCATTTACTCGATTAGCCGCCACCCTTATAATGACAACCCCTTGCAGCGCTTGAGCCCTGGGTATAATCAATTAAATCTTTCGCACGCTTTTAATTAAAATTTCCCTTGAGTAACGTAATGAACTTAACTCCTTTTGTATAAATTATTTTTTTTTAATGAGCGACTATCACGATGTGGCATGAATAGTCTTTTCGGCTGCATCATTCTGGTGCCTGGTGCTGCCACTCACGTAAATAAAGCGCGATATTTAAAGATTAAATCTCATTAAAACTCTTTCATTGCCACATTCTGAAGCTGCCCTCTACGCAGGGGTGCTTTTTGAATTTCTGTGGTGGCAACGGTAGTTGGGGTTGCGGATTGTGCTGTGTTGACTGCCGCTTCCATTTTGCTACACATTTATTTTCTCGCCCATAGTTTCAATTTGGAGCGTTGGTTGCACTGCGGGTGTCAATTTTATTGCGCGCTTTGAAGTTGTTGCGAAGCAAATGAAATATAGCAAATATGCACTCACAGAGAGAGAGAGAGAGGGCCAAAAAGGGCGCCATGACACAATTGAAATCGATAGCCAACAAACAATATAGTATGAGTATGCCAAAACTATGGGGCGTTTTCGGAGACACCCCAGACAATATTCATGCTCCGTAAACAGACCAAAAATAAGAACAAGCCAAAATAAAAAAGAAAAGAGCATTCGAAAAAAGCGTTCAACTCAATTTGTGGCTCTTTTTGCTTTTTTTTTTGTTTTTGGCTAGCATTTGCTATTTTTATAACTCGGGCACAGAACAAACCAATAATTTTTGTTTTAAGTTGCCATTTTTGCTATTGGCTGCCACACGCAGCAGCAGGAGTCACTCTAAAGGAATTGGCAGATGCTTGCGCTGCTGGAGTTTCAAGTTTTATGGGTGGAGTGGTTTTTGGTGCGTCGACTTGGGTTCTGTTCGGGGAACCGTTTATGCGGAAAATTAAACTAAAATAGACACAAAATGCTATTTGTGGTGTGCTGACATTAAATAATAGGCAAATGCCAGAATCAATTTATTGAGCTTGAGTGCGTTCAACCCCAGATTTATGACGTCACAGCCTTACAACATTAAAAAATTCATTCAAATTTGCATATATTTGCCTCTTCACCACCATCTGCATATTCGTTTCTCTCTTTCTGTCCACTCTTATATGTGCCACACGCGTATATGTAAAGCCCATTAAAATGTCATTCAGACAGTGACAGACTCGAACCCTACCATTTTCCAATGTGACAGTTAATTTGTCAGTGACTTACGTCAGCTCGTCAAAAAAGAAAAAATTAAAACTGCATTAAAAATTTGATAAGCAAACAGTAAAATTAAATTAAAGGCCAAGTAAGTTTGGCAGTTGGCACTTCGAAAACAAAAAAAATAAAATGTTGTAAATTGTGAAATAAGCGGGAAAACCAGATGAAGAGGTGGCGCGAAAAGTTTTTTGCATTACATTGTTTGAGAGCAAAAAGTGCCAGTCAGAAAATTTTTTTTTGTTTTGCGAATGGTCTCCTCTTGTCTGTAACATCAGCAGTGGCAGAAACAACAGTGATAACAACTATAGAAATAATAAAAACAACAAGAACAACAGCAAAATGAAAAGCGACTGCAAGAATCAAGAGTAAATATAAATAAGAATCCAGCAACGTTGTTGAGCCGGGACGAAGAGACAGGCCACTTATGCATGTCCTGTTGGCACCACACAAAGGGGACAGGACGGGTCGCTACAAATGGCTGGGTTCAGCCAGCCTGACAGTCAGCAAGTCAGACAAGACTGACAAAACCTGTCGTTGCAAAGACGAATCAGGAGACAAAGCAACGCCAGTGAGTGCATATAATCTGAGGCTCATCATCTGCAACTGCCTGCTGCCAGAGGGGTGAAGTAAGCAGTTGGAAGAGCAGGAGCAACACAAATCCTTGCCAAGACACATTCATATCTATGCGTGCTTGTCTGTGTTCTGGCTGGCTTATGTCCGCTGCTTGCTGCCTGCTGCCTGAATGCTGCTCGGTGTGTCTTAGTGCGAAAAACAATGCAATTCTTCTGCACATTTTGCATGCTCGCTCGTTTGTAAGTAAAAGTTCTTTGGCACAAATTTCTGTATGTGCTATCATAAAAAGGACAACAAGCTCCTGTCTCTGTCTTGCTTTAGGTAAAGTTATAAACGAGCGAGATCCTGGCGTAAGCTCATATGCAAATACATGTAGACGAAATGCGTTTCCGCATTAATGTGTTTTGTTTTGGCCAGCAGAGGACAGCCAAATGTATATTAGTTGTCATACAGCTCAGAGGAGTCACATCATCTTTCTAGTTAGTTATGCATAAGAGAAGTTTACTCAATGTGTGCGTAAGCTCATTCTTAAATTCCACTTTTCATAAATGACAGGTAAACAGTGTCCGCTCATATAAAAATGTGTCACATAACCAAATTATAATATGTACATCGTTCTGAGGAGCATATTTAGCGTCAAGCCAAAATTATTATATTCAGTGCTCAACTAATTTTCATAAGATTAATCAGATAAGATGATTTTTGTCATTGCGCAAAAATAATTAAATTTAAATAGAGAATTTGCTATTCTAAAGTTTATTTAGGACTTAGATGAGCTGTAAGTCTAAACAAATCAATTAGCACTGAAGTGCAATGGTTGAAGTCCAAGGAAAATGACTAACCAACTCTGCAAATGTCATGAGGTAAACTATTTAAACATTTACCCAACACAGTTCAATTAGCACTTAGCAAAGATTTTCCGCCACAGCGATGAAGTTTTGTCTTATCTTGTCAGCTACTTTTTGCCCACTCCTTAATTTATTTCAATTTAGATACACACACATACACACTCACGACTGCAGTCAAATGCGCGTCGCTTGCCTAACTGGGGCAGAGGTGAAGGGGGTTGTGTTTGCTTTCGGCTCTCACTCTATATTTGGAGCAGCTGTGTCGCGTTTTTCATTTTGAATATCTAACCTCATCTTACCTAAAGCATGTCTGTGTGTTTGTGTGTGTGTGTTTGTGGGTAAGTGTGTTGTTCTGGTCGCATTCGCATTGCCGGCTGCTGTTGCTGCTTCTGCTTGTGTCGCTGCAGCTGCATCCTTCCAATTAAGCAAAAGTATAAATCCTGTCAAGGACAAATGTGCATTTTAATTAAATTTTTAGCACAAACTGCATTCTCTCTATCTGTCACACTCTTTCTCTCTCTCTGACAGTATTTGCTCTAATTTCTGATGTCTGCTTGTTTGCCACTTTCTCAAGTCTCTTTTGATTTAAAAGGGGCATTTGTTTTACCTGCCAAAGAATATCAAGAATATACGCAATGCAAATACTCTCCTCTTATTTTCCTGTCGCCCGCTTCAACAGGCGATTGTCATAGATCACTTGAGCAGCTTGCTCGGAATCTGCTTCTCTGGCCAAAGAAGCTAAGCAGTGTGGACAGAAGCAGGGGGCGTGGCCATAATGTTTTACTGTGTCACAGCAAATGTGCACGTTGCTGGACAAAATATCCAAAACAAAAAATATTTAAAATCTCTTGTTTTCTACTTGTTGTTGCGAGTGTGGTAGATGCGGGCGAAAGAGGAAAGAGGAAGAAGTTGTTGAAGCAACGATAAAGTGTGCCAAGTAAAAGATACATATTAATTGCTGTTATGCCAAGGCTCCGAAAGCTACGATAAGAACAAAACTACAACTACAACAACAAGAGGAGCAGCGTTTTTGCGTGTTGAAATGCTAAACAGGAAAAGTTCTAGCTGTTTCTATTCTTGGTTGTCGCTTAGTCGTCGTTTTTGTTGTACTTACTAACAAATGGCAGAGCCCTTAAGTCCGCAAGGAACATGGTAACAAGGCCAAACAGCAGACAACCAAAGTAAACCAAACCAAACACAACCAGACCTCAACCAAAACCAAAGAACTAAACTAAACTAACAAGCGCAATGGGACAGAGCGGCGAGAACTGTCTCAGAATCAGTTTCCAAGAGCACAGAATCAGACTCAGTGGCGTCATTAAAGGGGCATTTAGTAAAAACTACACTGAGAAAAGTTTGAGAATTAGTTCTTTGAGATACATTTAGAGTAAATTCTGAAATACCTTTTATTCTCTCTTTTTTATGTTATGTGTCTTAAAATATATGACATTCTGATGCTTTGCTAAACTAAAGCACATTTGCAGATTTAATTAAAAGAAATAACATTGTAAAAGAAATCAGCGAAGCTAAGTATCTCTAACATATATAAATTTTTAAGACGCTCTTATCGTTTTAAATGCAGCTCAACTTCTCAAATTGTGAATGAAGCTAAAACTAATAGCTATCAAATAGGGAACACATTGAATTCAATCTCATAAATAAGCACCTGCGTTGACATTCGGTCACTTTCAAACTTATCACGTGCCTGTCAGCCCGTCTGACTGTCAGCTGAGATTTGCTCTAAGTATTGCGAAAGTCATTTCAATTGCAACTCAGCTTAACTCCCTCTAAAAGTCGCTGTCTCTGACAGCACCCTCGGCACTCTGCCCGCTGTGTCATCTTGAATGTTGTCTTGGTGAATTATGCCACGACGCACTTAATCATTTGTGTTTTCCTTACCGCATCCCAAAAGTTTTTGCATGCCAACGATTTTCACCATTTGTTGTTTCTGTTGTGGTTGTTGTTTTATTTGTTGTTGTTGTTGATGGTTGCAGCAGCAACAACATTTTTGGTGGTTTTTGAGCATAGCCAAGTTCTGGAGCCTGCTGCAGCGCTAAGGACTGCAAAGAGCTTGACATAGCGTTGTTGTTGTTGCTTGTGCGTGTCCTTCTAACAAGTAAGCTAATGTCGCCTCAGTTAACAATATACCCATCTCTCTCCATCTCGCTTACTATGCGGCACTGTCTGTCTGTGGGTCAACATTTTACTACCAACCACAATGAGCCACTTGAGGAAACTTTTGGCGAACGATGAGTTTAACTAAGAACTTTTGGCGTTTGGCGCTGCGGTTGCGACAGTCTTTATTCCCTGCTTGCACCCGCATCAGGCAACACTCCCACACACAGAGAGCGGACCACCTCATAGTCAGTCAATAGAAAAAGGAAAACGACACAGGTTCTTCAACAGCGAACCTACCGCAACAAGGTCGAGCTGCAAGTGTGTATTTTGTTTCATTTGTGTCTCGTATGCGGGTCGTATGATTAATATTAAAGATGCCACAGAGTGAAAATTAAGCGGGGCACGGCGACAGGCAGCATAAGTTTAACAAGCACGCATGCCATGAAAGGAGAGGATCATAGGAAGAAGAAATGTTGCCTCGAGGGTTGGTTGCGACAGGGAGCAGGGCGACTGTTGCCAACGTTTAAATCAGATAAATATTTTTGTTGTTGTTCATGAAGTGAGCGTGTTTTTTGCTGTTATTTCTTCTTTTTTTGGGTGGTTGCGTGGCAGTTGCTGGTGTTATTAAGCTGCAGGCAGCAACTTAATTTCTTTTTCGTTATTTTTTTGCTTTGCTGTTTCTTTTTTTCTCGACAGTCAGAAAACTGAAGCTTAAATAAACAAGACATTTGCTGTTCTTGTTCTTGTGATGTTGTTAACATGTTGTTGTTGTTGTTATTGCTGGTGCTGGTGCTGGTGCTTCTGCCCGTCTAAAAATAAACGGAATTCTTGTGAAAATCCCTGACAGTCACTTCACGTTTCATGTTTCACGTTCACGTTCAGCTAGCGAGCGCACGATATATACGCTGGAGTCCAACGTGGCGTATGAGTGATTTGTTTCACATAATAAATCTGTGTATGTGTGCGTGTTTGCGTGCCACTGTGCCAGTGTGTGTATGTGTGTGAAGCGTTTGTTTATTTATTCATAAGCACATTTTGTTGTTGAACAAATTTTTGATCATCAGCATTGCCCTAATGCGCAAAACAAATAAATAAGATAAAAACAATGCCAAAATCCACTTTAATATCGCATTTCGATTGTAACCACAACTGCTGCCCGTATTAGCTCAGACCCTTGCATATCTTCAAACGCGTTGATGTGCACAAAATCAAACAGAAATCTTGTCTTTGAATGCACCCAATCGATTCATTGCTCAATTCACAAAAGGTATGCGGTTCAATTGATTGAATCCAGAATTTATACCTTTATTTAATATTTATGGAGCCAACCGATTTATTAGGACAATATGTGTTTAATAAAGTTTTGAAAGCTTAACTTTGACCTTAAAGAACGGCCAACTTATTAAATTAAATAATTCTTATATCTTAAATAATTAAAATAAGCAGTCTACTAAAATTTAATGCTTGCACCTGAATCTGCCATCTATTCCAAATGGGATGAAGTTTGACATCATACGCTATTTATTGAGAGTAAAAAGAAATAACTATAATAACTCATTTGACTTAACACCACCAACCTAATTTCTTGATCGATTTCGATGTACTTTCGGTCTTTCGTCCACTCTCGACTTAACTTAACCATCAAAATCAAACGCTTTCTGCTCGGCATCTGGTGTCGCATCATGAAAAAAACGATTGCCTACTTATTGGGCCATTCGTCAAGTGACAGAATACAACATGCTGAACGACAGCCACACGCTTCCCACTCCATAACAAACCTAAAATGCCACCCCTCGCTCCACCCACCATCCCTCTCAATCCTCAATCGTCGCAATCCGTCCACTGGCGTCACGCTGTCATAATGCAAGCGATTCAACAATTTCCACTCATTGCGCTCTGTCAATTGCCAACCATATTTCAATTTTATTTTATTATCGCAATAAAGGATGCTCGCACGCCGACATCGAGAGATGTTGTATCTAAAGGATACGTATATGTGCGCATCCTTTGCCTTTTTGTATTGTATTAAAGGCTACCCAAAAATCCCGACAAACGTCGGGGCGGCATTCATGGTTGCTGCCATGGGTTGCTGCCAAGGCTACTGCTGCTGCTAACTTTTAAGCCGAAAAAAGTTATTGATAGTTATGGCACGCCCAAACGCAGAACCTTCCCCTCCACACCCCCACCAGTAGCCAGGTCCTTGGGCAAACATTTTGATTTGACCGAAATTCTCATTTACTGTCTTTATCTATCTCTTTTTCTCGCCCTCCATCTACATCTCTCTCTCTTGGTCTGTCTCGTTCCCGTTGTCTCTGCATGCAATACAAGAATTTTTGCATAATTTATTAGGAATATTTAATAAAAAATACCACAAGGCAAACACTGAGAGGCTGAAAAGGGAATTGTGGATGAATTGTCTGCAGCGGCAGAGCGGGAAGAATGAAGAACGACTCCGGATTGTGCAAAGCTTTGCCCGCTTGGCCGCTCACCATTCCAAATGGCAGCCGCTTGGCAAACTTTACGCTTCGTTAGCTTTTGTTTCGCTGTGTTTCCAGTTCCAGTTGCCAGTTACCAGTTGCCAGTTGCCAGTTGCCAGTTTCCTTCTGTCTCCCTTCTCGTCTCGTTTCTCTTTTGTGCCGTTCGTGTGCAGCAAAATGCGTTCAGCTACATTTATGATTTTCTTTTTTTATTTTTCATTTACACACTTGCAGACACACACTCACACACTCAACTTGCTTGCATTTGCAATGTAGATTCATTTTTGTGAATTTATGGTGGAAAAACTCACACGACGTGTACGAGGACAAGGTCTTTCGATAAGAGCAACTGAGGTAAAGGAAGACAATGACGGAAAATTTCCCATTTGTATACTCTTCGAAATGCATTTGTTATTGACGTCAAGGAAATCGAATTTGAAGGAAGTTTTTAGCATGCGGTTTTTATTTAAATAAAAGTATGAATAGTGAAACAGCATGGAATATGTATGTCATATACAGATGCCAATATTCTTACGAGAAATGCACATTTGGCAATGAGTGACTCTTAGGGCATTGCCATGTCGAGGCAACCGCTTTCTACAAAATACTCTCTCCGGTTGTAGTTGTTGTTGTTTTTGTCGTTTTTATTGTTGGCGTAATTCTACGCAATCGTTTTCATGGCCTCACCATAAGGTGTAAGTGTGTGTGTGTGTGTGTGCTTGGCTGTAAGCCCTTTAGCATAAATCATTGCCAGTGCGTACCACACGTACTCATCCCCTCACACACACTAACACATGCACACAATGTTAGATCCTTTGGCATTGATTTGATTTGAAATAGTTGAAGCATAAACTGACAGCTGAAATATCGCTTTACATGGCAACGAGCGACAACGTTGCGTCTGATTAGTCAGTCAGAATTGCTACATTCAAATCGGCAATCCCTCCCTGCATCTAACCCAATCGCCCCGACTTCTCTGCCAGATCAGTGGCATCATTCTGCTTGACACGCTGGGTGAACTTGACATTTTCGCGTGTTTCGTTTGAATTTCGCATTCGGCATGCAATTCAATTTTCGATTGACACCCAATGGAACCCTAAACGCTCCGTTAGTTAGTTTTTGTCAGCGGTTTGTCAGACCCGGGATCATTCATTCAGACAAACGTTGAAGCAGCTACGAAGGGTGAGAAGCAACACAAAAACCATACAAATGAAAAGAAAAGAAAAGTTTTGTTCTGTATATAGCTTGCTTGTTATCTCATATTTTGTAATTTAAAATGTTGTGCCTTGTTTCTATTGCTACCTCTTACTCTTAGAAATACAGTCCATACAGTCCGACATAATCCCATCATGGCATATAACCCACCAATAGCGGTCAACAATGGGTTAAATGCCCACAGGCTCAACGCGCATTCATTAACCCTCTCCTGGGGGCTAAAGGCCGTTCGGATCTTGCCTGCCATTATCCTGGCACATTTCCCAACAGCAGCGACGACTTGAACAGTTTTAAAGCTTTTGTGTTCTGCTCCGCATATTTAAGATGCTAACTACTAGATAGCATCTCTTCCTCCCATACTCCGCTGACTCTATAGCTCAATGATAATGGTGTTTTAAATACTTGCAAAAAGTAACCGAAAAATAATTTAATTTCCAGCTGTTTCTTTGGGATTTGCCATTCTTCTTCTACTTGCTTCTCACTCTACGTTTTGCTGCTCAACTTGGCAGCTGCTTAGTTGTACAAATTGGACTGGCGAACAACAACAACAGCACGAGTATCCAAATTCCCCAAAAAAATGGCAGCAAAATTGCTTGAAAATCTAATCTTTTGCTTTACGCTTGAATACATAACGCACTACCCCACACACACACACACAAACACACACACACATACACTGTGTGTGTGTAAGGGTCGTTTGATTTTTCGCAGAGCACCATAGACATATAAAATATAAACAGTGCGAAAAAAGCAAAAACAAAAAATCAGAAACTGACACAGTATATAAAAACTTATACATACATCACTGTTTCCTTGTGTGTGTGTGCTTAGACACGTGTAAAGCCAAAATATTTTGCTAGTCAATATATCAAAAAAATATTTGGAGCGTTTGCTGAATGCAAGGATGAATGAGCACTGAAATTTTTCGTGTATATGAATGAAAGATAGACTGAGGGCAGTATGATGGGAGAAGAGTTGGCAGGACTACCCAGGGCAGAACAAACTCAATGGTTATAACACAAACAAAAGCAAATAACAAACAAGCACAAAAGGACAGTTAAAACACTATTCGCTTCAATTTTGACAAGTTACAAGGTGGTTGACTTTCAAATACCCTGCAATAAATCAAGTTTAAAATCTTTTACAGTGATAGTATTATAATCAAGGAACACATCTGTCTGATTTATTCACATATATTTGGAAATTTCTATACTCAAAATTGAACTGATATGGGTTTTAAGAGCAAGAATAATATATATGTCAAAATAAAAAACTTATGTGAGGAATAAAATGTAATGTTTCGCAGTTTCAGTGCAATAAAGCTTAAATTGCTTACTAAAACTGAAGTCCCATGCAGTTTCATAAATGTGAAACTACACTTTTAACTCCAGCCCCTGCACATTCCTCATATCCTGCTCCGTCGTTCTTTGTCTGTGTCGCTCTATCTGGCTTGTTTGTGCTGCATTTTGTTTAAAACAAATGAATTTGCCGGCGAGGCGAACTAACAAACATTAATCAAAAGTTGCCGTCCGGTCTGCAGGTTCTTCTTTAACGACGGCTGCGACATTAGCTGTGGACGGAACCGAAAGTCATGCGGGAACAGCAGGAGGGGAGGTTGGGTGGATGGTTGGTTAGATGGTCAGCTGGTGGCGTTTATTAAAGTGCTGCATCATGACCGGGCAGATTTGGAGCATTTAGATATAATGGTTAAGGTCAAAGGTGGAAAACGGCAGCTGCCAGCTGCCTTGGCTGCCTGAAAGAAATTAGGCTAGCATATGCCATGCAAATTGCGAATGTGTGCTGAGTTGTTTAAGCGTGACAACCTGGAATTTGATTTGACCTTTGGCCCAGCTCAGCTAGCTCTATGTTTAGAAAATATGCACTGTTGCGAAGTAGGTTGCGTAACTGAAAACATTGCATCATAATTTTAAGTCTGCTTGGTTAGCATCATCTGCTTAATTGGCCAAAACTCAAAGTTGACTGAATGAAATTATTAACGTACAGGAGAATATTGTCATACATGTTTGATGCACATGTCCAGAATAGCGAAAATGAAAAGGCCAAAGAATTTAATTTAAAATTGTAATAAGCCGCAGCCACAACACACAATGAAAATTGGATACCCTAAATTGTCACTTGACTCAGTCGTTGATCATTTATAATAGTTATGTAGTTAAAAATAAATATGTTCTTTTGAAAAATTGGCTTAATGTTGATACTGTTCGCAAGTGATATGTCTTAATTCAACATTTACTTGAAACACGTTATTAAAACTTTTCTGTTCAAGTGATTTAAATATTTTTTATACATATATTTCGTAAAATGTGTTCGATTGCAAAAATTTTAGAGTATTGATAAGCTTTGCATCTCGCTTGATTAATCAGCTCGTTGAAGTGCATTTCGCTGTTATATGCAGTGCCTTGCATATTTAAAATGACAGGCGCACACAAACACACACACACACATAGAGAGCCACAGGCTCACGTACATGCATACGCACAATGAATGGCACATTTGATTGTCCTGATTTTGGTTTTGCTCCTGTTGCTGTGGAGCGGTTTGTGTGTGCGAGGCCCGTGCAATGCGAAAATTGTCCTTGACTTTGTGTACGTGCCCCACAGCTTCATCCCTTACGAGTTTGTTTAATTGCTGACTAACACACAAACGCACACACGCTCACACACACACACACATTCGCGTAAAAAGAGAAAAGTCCTAATGAATGCAAATGAATGGCAGCTACACAGCTAAAGGCAGAAACAACAAGCGGTAACTACTAAAAATATTTATTATGCGCAAAAAAAATTAAATTAAATTTCATTACACACACATATGAGCATGCAGGCGTATATACATACCTGCAATTACATGCGTGTGTGTTTGAGTGTGAGTTGCTCTAGGGTGTGTGTGTGTGAGTGTGCTTTTCTGTGCTTTGTTTGCGCGCACATTTAATTTAAATATTTAATTAAAATTTCGAGCTCGGATTGATTCAGACAATTAAAAATAGCACGTGCGAACATAACTGTCAGCAGAGTGGGGTGCTGGCATTGATATTGAGGGGAATTGGGGCATGGTCATGATGCGGGGCATGGTTTAAGGGTTTACCCGTTACCCTTACTATTATTTATCTATTTGATTATTTCAGTTGTTTCCTATGAAAAACAAATTGAACAAATTTGTCAGGTTTCGCTTACACAGTTGTTTTTTTTTTTTTGTCGCCTCCTTTTGTAAATATGCACAATAAATTAATACATGTGTGAGTGCGTGTGTGTGTGTGTGTGTGGGCGTGTGTTTGTGGTTCCTTGTGTTTGTTTGGCCATAATCATAATTAAAAGTTGTTAGATTTGCCTGCGTCGCGTGGAGGCCATTTAAGAATTAAAGCACTAACTCCACCACCCACACAAACAACACACAGTGTACCTTGCTAAAGTTAATATGTGTATGTGTGTGTGTGTTTGTGTGTGGGTGTGTTAGGCTTTGGCTGTGTTTGCATTTGTTGCGAGAGGCGAGCATTGCTTTTGTGTAATTTGCATTGTTCTGGCTCTGTTTCGGTTTCTGGTTCCACGGATTCATTCGTTCCTCCGGTTCTAAAGGCTCAGCTTTGTTTACTCTTCGGCTTTAATGTGCTCAAATTGTTTACTCTTTTTAGTGGCTTTTATTATGCCACACAACAAATCTTTCAATTGCCTTTTTGCATACATATGTGCTGCAAATGCACTTTTGTTTGTAGTTGGCCTGGTATTGAACCAATTGTTGTCAAATCGTTTTGATAAATCGCTATTCAAAATACATGGCCACAAGCTGAAGCAAAAACGATGTAAAATTTACTCACATTTTTAGTTAAGCTATCTTTGAATTTTCTATTCAAATAATTTACTAATTTTCTACATTGAAATTTTATTTACAACCAATTTCACGCACAATTTACGTTCTCAGATACTGTATGCTTACAATATTTTGTCTATCCTTTTAGAATGCCATAAATATTTTTCCCGTATTGAGCTAAATTGTAAATTTTAATTGGTATTGTATTTTTTCAAGAAATGTACTATCCCTGCAGTTGATTCCCAATTAAAAAAGTAAGGAGTACGAAAATATCAAAGAGTACACAATTTATTTGCATTTAGATGATACCCCTTAGGCTTGCAAAATTCTACTAGGCGCAGCTCACTCAATTAGCAGCTGCAAAAATATAGCCTCAGCGGCAAAAGTAGACACAGCTCATTGCTGAGTAGTCAACGCTGTTGCTGCACACATTCCCAAAACCCTTTCATACACTTTCCATATAATGTACAAACAATGCAAAAGAAAAAGCACTTAACGCCCGCTCAGGCTGCATAATGGCATATATACCACTCCACCCTTATCGTGCCTTATACACACATGCAAACACACACACACACACATATATAAAACAAATTCGCCTTAATGTGGGTGCTGAGCCGCTGCTTGGTTAGTGAGGCACAAAATGCATACAAATGCATTTCATTTGCGGTCCTAATGCGGCAGAATAGATGTTGATGCTGAGCAGATGCTGATGGTGATGGGATTGGAATTGGAATTGGGTACGGGTTTGGGAATTGGCAATGAAATTGTAGCATTGGCTCTGCAAGCTAAAAGATTGGTTTGGCTCTTTAAGCATTGCTGCTGGCTTTTATCGTTTGCCGAAAATTTAAAGCCGTTTAGTGTGGCTTAAGCAAACCTTAGGTGTGGTGAGGGCAACGGCTGCGTTCGACCCAAGCTAAGAGCAGCCACAGCTGTAAGAGTCGTTCGACTGACCTCTGACAGCTGCAAGCAAACACAAAAAGTGAAAGTGGAGCACACTGACGGCATCTGTGACCACAATCGCTGGCCAAGTCGTGGCGTCAGGTACAGCTTTCTGATTTCTGGCCGTATATTTTTCAACTTTTGCGAGTTGTCTTTGCCATGTTTTATCCAATGGCCTCAATGTGCAACTACCACTCGATATGTATATCTGTATATATAGTCATTATGCTTATATATATATTTTATGATCAAATACTTTTCAATAATAACAAGGCAACAGCCACGATGCAGAAAAGCCAGCAAACAATAGCCAACAGACGTGAGCAACAACCAAGAAAGGGTAAGGGAATTGACTTTGTTACTGTAAGGGGCATCCTAAATGTGGGGCAGAGTGATGTTGCTTTGTGTGGCTAGGTGTGTGCCAACTTTGTACCTGAGCAGCAAAGGTATTAAAAATTTAACCATATATTGACCTCCAAAATACATAAAATACATGTGTAAGTTGAATCAAGAGAACTACAGCGCAGATTGCTTAATTAAAACTGTTAAGCTATTATATCAAATGTAAGCCAGAAGGGGTCTTACTTATTTACTTCTTATTGGTTAATAAGTTACAAGCAAAATCAGCCCACAACTGCAAATGAATAATGTATTTTTTTTGTTGGTTAAGCTAAATCAATTTCCAAATTAAATATATTCAAGCTTTACATTATTTTTGCGTAAATGCCTGCAGTCTATCGCATATATTTTTAAATGATACGTTCACTTTGTAATCCTGCATAGATAGGGTGGCAAGTGGTCAGAGGGGTAAGCATGCCTTGAAATTTATGCCAAGCTAATGCTACATAATGTATTGCCATGCCCCGGTCTAGGTCTTCTGTGTTGGCCCCTTGTTGTGATGCTTATGTGGGCTTAGTTCTTGTCGTGAAATGTTTTGGCTTTATCCTGTCGATTGTCGCCATAAAATCCATAAAATAGCCAGTTATTATAAATTGCTTGCGGCCAATGGAAACAATAAAAACATTTTCCATGCTCTTTTTTATGCAAATTTGTGAGCTCATATGTGTGTTCTATGCAAATGTTTGCGTATTTATTAAAAAAATCAACCATTTTGTTATCATCCGCTGCATTTAATTGACTGCAACTAACAACTATAAAATATGATGTAGGTCATCGCAGTTTCCACCATAAAAAAAAAAATAATAAAAGAACATGTAGAATGAGTTATTTGCACGTATATACAAGTGTATAATAACAATTCGTGTGCCGTCCCTTTGGGATATAGCAATCAATTCAAATGTATCTGGGGAGAGCAATTGTATTCACTTGCATTCTTTGATCCACAATAATTTTAATTATGATAGCCACAAACGCGTATTTACATTTAATTTTACGATTACTCCAATAATATTAATTGTGGTTTGGTTTTTATTGCAGCAAAAGCAGAATGTGCATTAAATATTTTTCTTTCTTTTTCATTTTAATTCGTGTTAAAAAATAAAATCAAATAGATGTAAAATTAAAGAAAATAAAATTAAATGAGTTTAACATTATTAATTAAATATTATCTGACCAATTAAAATCACAGTCATTCAAAGTAAAGAAAAAAGAGTACTTAAGAATGGGTCTCTAAAAATAAACAGAATACTATTTTCATTCTATGTTTTTTCAGCAGATAGCGAGCTTTCAAATCAATTCTGATATCTTCAATAGTAATATTATTACTTTTGAAAATGTTTCATCAGCGTTGTGCTAATAAACAAATGCATTCACTTGGGTGATTATTGTCATTGAACTGAAAATGCTTCAGCGAGCGAAAAGTGTAAATGGGAAACAAGTCGTGACAAATTTTTTCAGACAACCAACAGCTCCCATCCGCCAATGTTGCCATCCATCTAGCTGTTAGCTTAGGTGCTGCTACTCGAAGACTTTGTTTCAAAGTTTCGCGAAGCAATCAGCCAAGGCAGTGGGTCCTGAGCATTGTCAGCTTTGGAGATAGCTCTGCTAGCTGTCTTGCAATTGGAAAAGTCAGCGGCTGCTTTCAATGCCAGCGGCAATATGCGATGGCGAAAGGGAAATTGAAAACAGCAGTCAGGTGGGAAAAGGAAATGCAATCAGGCAGCTACCTCTGCCTGTGATATTGTCTCATTCCCTCCCCTTGTTGGTTTGAGATGATGTGTTCTTCAGATTTTTAAAAGACTTTTTTGACATTTTTACAATTTGTATAGGATATTACTAAAACACGGTTTGCAATTACAGAATGCTTATTGTTAATTTATAGAGCAGTATAAGATACAGAACCAAATAAAATATAATTTATTTATATATTAATCGGAAAAAATTGTATTAATGAATGTTGTCCTTAAATACAAAATTATGTTGTATATACATGCTGTAAATTCTGTATACTCACATTGAAAATGTTCAGCTTTTGCAAATAGTTTGCGAAACTTAACAAATATTTGCACTGCAAATAAAAAGACAAAGTGTCATTGGAATTTCTAGCCGACGAGCCAATAAGTCGTAAAAAGAACGAACTCGCATACTTTCTATACAGTATATCCATATGCTCCAACGAACACGACGAACCCTTTAGCGATTCAAGTGCAAATCGAGTCAACGTCGCTTGAAATGCGCCAAGGAATCGCGAGACGAAAATCTATTATATTATTATTGAGCTTTTATGCGAGCGCGCTGAAAGCATCGAATCTTTGAAATCCTTAGCGTACAGCGAAATGCATTTAGCAAGTGCAAGCAGACTCCCCTCCCTCCCCCCCCCACAACCCCATCTACCCTCCCATCACTTTGGTTGAAGGAGTAAAATGTGAACGTCAAATGGATTTTTATAGCTAACATTGCTGGAGATTGCATCGCTGCAAGGTAGCTCAAGCAAATCAAATTTCCGCCTGCCTTAAAGCGCAGTTTAGCCACTTTGCAGCTCATCTCAAATCTTTTTAAGTGCCGGGCATGGCCATTAAAGTTGCACCGGTAGAGTTAGCTGTCATGTTGCCCAGTTTACCCGCGTTGCCATGGGCACCTGGACAATTAAAAGCTGACGTTCCAATTTCGCTGATTTCCCCAGTAGCTTAAAAGCGACATCTTGCAAACTTTTGGTAAATAATCAATAACTGTCACACAATCAATGTGCTGCTCTTCCTCACCACCTCTCTCTTCCTTACTGTCTCCTTCCGTCTCAATCTCTCTCTCTCTCTCCCGTTTGCCAAACAAAAGTTTTGCCCCTGAAACTTTTGTGTCCAAAACATTCGGCAAATAAACTGATGCGTTGTTTGCATTTGTTTTGATTGGCGTTTGCAATTCATTTCCAGTGAATTGCCAGAGAAAGTGAAATGTTATTGTGTATGCATCAATCGAATGTAACTCAATATTTGAATGAATATTCAATTAAACTCAAAGCAACTTCCACTCACACTGAATGCCAAATGTGTTAATGAACATTGACTTAGGATCGTTCGTAAATCTCTGATGATGGATACACCAGAGGGCAGTCGTACGAGCCCAAGTGATAGAAGGAATGCTCTGAATAAATAATGTGAATATTTTATAAAATGTCTCTTCTTAAAAACAAAGTACTTTATATACAATAATGAGCCGAAGTTTCACAGACATGTATTTATTGATTTTCAGAAATTTCATTATATGTAAAACAATGAAAAATATACACTTTTAGAACCACAGAATATGTCCATCGATTATTTTGCTGTCAACATTGATACATAGCTGATTATTTTTAAATGGCTGCTTAGCTGGTTCTGCATAAGTGCATAATGTGTCTATATTTTGTAAATTATATGAAAAACTATGCCAAGCAATCCATTTTACATTTTAAAGACATTCTAGTTTGTAACAGCTAAAACATTACAAACTGTGGATATTTTTCGTGCATACCTTGAGGCATTCGCTTATCTATTCGATTGTAAGCTATTGAGGTTACGCCTCCTATGCCGCTTTCTTTATTTTTTCTTGCATATGAACATGTTTTTTATTTTTATTTTCTTTGTGGGCTGACATTTTATTGCCACTGCCATCAGATACCCACATACACACACACACACACACACACATACACACAGGCTGCCATTCACATCCTTGGAGCTAATTTAATATTGTGCTTTGTATGATTTTCACATATTATCAAGAAGTTTTATTGCCGCAATTGAACACGTTTGTCAGTCGCTCTGTAGGAGTCAAAAAGGCGATCAGGTTCTCAACGTCCTTGTCGCCCTTGTCGTAAAATTGAAGCACCCACAGTATTTTGATATTTGTGCTTA
Organism: Drosophila paracracens; assembly: GCA_035044025.1. NCBI lineage: Eukaryota > Metazoa > Arthropoda > Insecta > Diptera > Drosophilidae > Drosophila > Drosophila paracracens. The sequence continues at coordinate 3,251,103 of JAWNMN010000835.1, read as the reverse complement.
GAAATTGTAAACGTATGCGAATACATGTGTGTAAGTATTACATAGTCAATATGAGTGTGTGTGTGTGTGTGTGTATCGTTTTATGCGGGCCCCAAAGCATTTTGTGGATGTGGTCTACTCGCCTTTGTTTTGTTGGGTTGTTTACTTTTATTAGCTTTGGTATTATTGGTTATTGCGGGGATACATTCACTCCAATGGACAAAACATATCCAAATACAAGTGGCAGAGATGAGAGCAGAGAGAGGAGCAGATCAAAGCTGAGCAGAGAAGAGCAGAGCATTTAGCCAAAAGGTAGTCTATGGCCGATTATATAATTTAACTTTTATTTCTACATTTATGGCTCAATAAAACGCATATCTTTGTAGCCGAGGGCTGTTTAATTTATCTGCCAATCGAGCTGCATATTGAATAGCACTTCGGAATTGATTATGTTCGTCTTTGGAACGAGAATTGAAGATAAATGTTCCCTTAATAGCACCCACATAATTTTCTCATCGAACCTAGTGACAGCTTAAATTTCCAAAATTTAATGTATTTATTTGTAGCATATACATGCCAATATTTTGAACAGGCTAATCAGACTCAGGAGACGTGTAACATTGAATTTAATTTAATATATTTATTTTGCAATTAAATTGGCTAAATTATTACTTTATGTAATTATGTATGTAAATTACCAAATTACATTTTAATGCAATTCAATACATAAATTAAGCATAATCTATGATAGCACATTTAATCTATTTTTAAAAATGTATTATATTATTCTATTTTGACTCCATTGAGTAATTAAACATGCATAATTAATGTTGTATCAGGAAATACCGCAAACGTTTGCAGGAACGGTGGCTTCACAATAAGTATTTGTGGCGTACCTTAAGGCTGCAAGCTGATTACGAATACGCCACTTTGCACATTGAATTAAATGCTTTAAGTGAATTGTGCTTATGGGCCCCTACCTTTGCTCAAGCAGTTTAAATCAAAAACAACAAATGGTAATAGAATTGTTGACAAAGCAAACAATAACCAAAAAACAAGAACTGAAGTGCGCACTTCAAAAATGAGCGCGAGGGTTGACTAAAAGTGAACGCTACAGGATGCTGGACAAACAATGTGCATAGTCAAATAGCAGCAGCCGTAGAACGGAGCCTACTCTGAATGGCCCACAGGCCAAATTGCAACTGCAGCGGCCACTGACCACGAGCTGGGGGCGTGGCAGGGCAGAGAAGGATAGCGAGAAGTCAGCTAAACCCTCGACATAATACTCAGGCTTTTGCGCCTCTTGAGAAATAATGCTTAGCTGCTGTTCTTCTCTTTTTTTTTAATTTGTGACTTGTCGCCACTCGCCTCTCACCACCCTATCATTTTTATGGCATTTTGTTTGCTTTCTTTTATTTTCATCTCTGTTTTTTTTTTTGCCTTTTTTGCTAGCCTGGACCCTGGGAAAGTCTATTATGCTTACGAAAATTGCTTTACAGCTGCGGCAGCGGCTAGAAACAATGCGGCAAAGGTTACAGAGCATAAAAGAAATACACAGAAAAATGAATAATGACAGTGAACGGTGAAACGGTGAAACGGCGGCCTGTGCAGATAAGGGTGTGGGGGTTGTTGGTTGGGGTTTGTCGGTTGTGGGTTGGAGCAATGGGTAGATTAATTTTCGCTAAGGACCTGGGCAAGCGTATTCGCTATCAAAGTCTCAGCTGCGGCTGCATCCAGTGAAAATATTTTCACAGCCTTAACGTGGTGTGGGGGAACGGGTTGAGGAATTGGGTAAACCAAAAGTGCAGTTAAAATAATTTGCGCATAATGAAGGCGGAAGTGTGAACGCAATAACAAGAAAGTACAAGAAAAGGAACTTCATTATCAGTAGCCGAGCAGCAGCATCGGCATCAAGAGAAAATTACACAAAATCTCGGCCAAGGTTTTCTAATTAAAGTTTCAGCGGCGTCGGCGCCAAAGTGAAATTAATGGCGTTGGCATTTTTGCCATCATTTCGTTGTTGTTGTTCTTTTTGGTCGTATTTTGCAAGCTGTTGTTGCTTGCTGGCCTTCTTTTGAATTCTTCTTTTTTTTTTTGGTTATTTGTTTTTGTTGTTTTGTTCTGCTTTATTAAGTCAACGACGGCTTTTTGGGCACTTAATCTGACTCGCTTCTCACATCTCAGTCACCGTCTCAGTTTCAGTCAGAGTCACTTCAATACCCTCCAGCGATCTCCAGTCCCAGCATCCACTGGCAAATGTGTGTAATTTATTTGCAATCAATGCGGCCTGAAGCGACATTATTTTTACATTATAGCATGGCGAGAAAAAATGCTTTAGAGTAAGCGAACCGGAGCGAGACCGATGAGCGTGTTCTGCATGTGTGTGTGTGTGTGTGTGTGTGTGTAAATGTGCCATGAGTGCTCGTGCTGCCAAAGCGATGTCAGCAAAGATTTGGCAGCTGTCACCTAATACTTTAAATGCCCTGTAACACTGTGCGATACGCAAGGCATATTCATTTCGAGAGGCCGTAGTAAATGAACAATTGGATTGATTATTGCTTGTATTCCTTTGAATTACTCTTATATAAAATAATTTGCATTTAAATTGAAAATTGTGGTAAATAATGTCTGTATTTGTCATGAAGACAACTGAATATTTAACGGATATAATTTCTGTCTTTCTATTAGGCTTCTTGCAGTCGATTAATATTCAATGCATGATTCAAGTTTTTAAAAAATACGATATTCAATACAAGTGTAAAATTGATAATTTATGTTTACAACAATGAGTGCGTTCTATATAAACAAGTAATAGTATTAAATTAATTAAGCTCTGACAACTGTCAACTCGAACCTGCACTTCGGGCAGTCAACCACTGGAGGCCATTGCCTGCAAGAAATCGTTGCTTGCCGCACCAAAAGTTTCTCGAACCCACGGCACGTATCGTGTGTCATAAGCAGAAGCAGCTTACGGAGCAACGGCAACTGAAAGTTGGCAACTGCAACTGCATGGGACGTGCCACTGCCAGTTGGCAAATAAAATTATTAACCTCGCTGCAATGCAACATAAATAGGATTAGTGTCTGCAGTAAATGCACAACAACAACAATAGCAAAAACAAAGTCCGCAAGAAAAGCACCAAGAATAGGGGGCAACATTTGCATGTTGCATTTTGCATGTTGCATACTTCACGGTGTCGTCATGCTCATATGATAAACGGGCTGGCAGCAGCGACAATGCCGCACACTGTGCCCCATTGTACTATGCTCCACTGTCTCCCAAAACAACACACTTCCATTCTTCCTGTGCCGCTGTCTCTCTGACTGTTTGTCTGTCACTCTGCCTTCTATGTATGTGGTGCAAAAAAATGCGGCTGAGTATTTTAGTAAAAGCATGCAAAAACTTTATTTCATGCGCCGGCGACGTCGCCGTCCAGTGTATTGACCCTCAAACGCCTCACACACATGCTTTAGTCACGTGCCCCAATCCAACACAACCGCAGCCCCCCATCACTACTACTCCCTGCTGAACACTCTCCTTCTCTATGTCTTTCTCTCTCTTTGTCTCTCTCTCCGTATTTGTGTCTCTTCCTAGCTGTCCGCCCGTTGACTTGTCGCGGTTTTTGCAAAGCGTCTGTTTGCTTTGCGGCTTCCGGTTTTGTTTCGAATCCGTTTTACGGATAACTGCATAACCGCTTTAAAATATTTTTTGTTTTTACGCCTCCCTTTTGCCAGTCGTGAGAGCCCTACAACTGTTACCATTTATGCAGAACAGGGTTGCCAGCATTTGTGCGGCTTGCGTTGCTGTCAAAATGTTACAAGCGCTTCGCCTTCACATTAAATGATATGTGTGTTGCAGACTGCCAGTATTTAAATACAAGCATGGGCGGCATTAAGTATCTCACATCATCATAATTAAGTAGCTGTAAGTATCGAAGTCTGTCGCTCGTTCAGTATGTAAATTGGGAGTAAAGTAATTAAAGTGCCGGCTGCTTTGCATGCATCAAAATTATCAGAGTTCGCTTTAATGATACGCATTCCGATTAAATTAATAAGTAGAGTCGAAATTAAATTAATTGCTGATGTAAATGAAAATATCTGCCTCACTTAAAATGTCTTCATATTCTCTCTATGAGTATATCTATTAATATAACAATCTCTCACAGATATTTATTCACTCTTATCTAAGTGTTTTTCTTCTCATGCCAATCGAATAATAAGTGGTTCGCTTTCTAACTCATAAACGGTTTGCTTAAGACCTGTTATCGTAAATCATGTGTAAATGTTAATCTCTGAAAAAAGGAAAATAAAATATAGTTCTATTCACCAAATATATCATCATGATGTAGGAATACCAGCATGTTCTCAGAGGGTTTCAAAGTTATTTGCACATCGCTTGGCTGTATATATTAAAGGGGAATTGCTAAAATGTTGTGCATACGACCCGTTGGCCACATGCAAAATTTATACATTAACCAGCAGTAAGGCTCAGTGCCTCGATGTGCTTTGCCTTGCTTTGCTTACTTTGCTTGCATGCTGCTCGTCCATAATTGCAACAAGCCGCAAACACAAGCCGCGACTCACAAGAGTGCCAGAGTGTGAGGAGGGAGAGCGAGATGAAAAGGGGAAGTGAAGGGGGTTTGAGTTGCCAGACTAGTCAAATAAAAGCCGCGGGCCACACGATAAAAACTCAAGTCAACTAACTGCTTGTGAGCGAGGGGACAGCGGACTGCAGAGGCACAAATTGAAGCGAATGCTACGTCTAGGCTGAGCTCGTTGGTCTGGTGTTGTTATGACTTAATGTCGCTGCGCCAAGTGACATTTATGATGGAAGTACACCGAGAACGAAGGGCTTATTAAAATGTCACAAATGCAATGTTTATGGCAGCTGCATTACATAGCTCTAACCATGGGCGTCAACAAAAGGGGCGGATATGTACAATATAGGGTACGCATTGAAAAACCGATGTGAAGGAACATGTTGCTATAATCTTTGAATAAGCATAATACACACATTTGAAATACAACTTTAGTATGTAAATAGTTGTAGCCTTATTCAAGCCATTAGATGATAGTTGGGTAATGAAGCTTGATCAACATGTAAAACATTTAGTATTATTTAGTATTTAAGCGAAATTCCTGAATTTTTCAATGAATTTGAGGTATATTAATCCTTAACAATTATTAATATATTTTAAAGATTTAATTGAATAACGACCGCTGACAGTGTAAGCAAAAATCGCTTGTGTGTCGTATTCTTTGGACGTGATGTTAAATTAATGACTTGTACTTTGCAGATTGGAAATAAATGTTATTCAAAGGAAACTAATTGAGAAAAGTTAAGTTGGTGTGACAGCGGGAGCTTTTGAAACTGTAGATTGGTTGTATAATTGGTACCAAAGAGTTTTGAGTACCTTAAGTGTTAAAGGTTGCTTGAGTATTGGAGTATCAGGGTGTTTGACAGAAATTTAATGAATTATGTTCATAACAGATTAAATATTTGTAGCACGCCGCTAGTGTAGTCCGAAGACTGTAACATAACATCTGTAACTTAACATTTAACTGTGCACTTAATATCGATATCTAGCGATATCATTGGTATGATCACCAACTTGGATCAGAAGAGCGGAATCGTTGTGAATTAAGTAAAGTAAACCAAAGTAAATGTGAAGGAAATATAATTTAATTTTTATTGCTACATATTAAAGTCTGATTATAGTACTGATACTTTGATAAATACCATTAAAATTTAACTTGTGTAATAATTCCACGCCTTTGAAACTCTAATTAATTTCCCTCACTCTCTCGCACACTCTCTTAATTAAAATGATCAATAAATATAACTTTTTACTTGTATTATAAGAAAATATAAATTTTTAATGAATATACTCCAATGCCAATCAGCCAGTTCTCATTCTGTCTTTTTTTATATTGCAGGCAACATCAGGTGAGCGATTTTGCTCGTGCCACGTTCACAATCCTAGTATGCGATGGCAGCAGCGACAGCGGCGCTGGAGGAGGATTGTGAGCCGCGACCCCGCGATATAGCCAGCGATCATAGCGCCCAGCAGCTCACGCTGGCAACTAAGGTGCGGCGAAAAGGACGGGAGAGGCGACCACTGCGGCGACTGCATCCGCCCATACCCCTTGGCCAGCTGCTGTGGCTGCTGTGCTGCCTCAGCCAGCTTCACGCCGAGTGCCCGTCGGTGTGCGAGTGCAAGTGGAAGAGCGGCAAGGAGTCCGTCTTGTGCCTTAACGCCAACCTCACACATATCCCCGAGCCGCTAGATGCGGGCACCCAGCTGCTGGATCTAAGCGGCAACGATATTCAAACCATACCCGACGACATCTTTGCCGCCGCCCAGCTGCTCAACCTGCAGAAGGTCTACCTGGCGAGATGCCGTCTGCGTTTCATCGAGCGTCATGCATTCCGCAAGCTTATCAATCTAGTGGAGCTGGATCTGAGTCACAACCAGCTGGCAGCGATACCCTCGCTAGCACTTTACCATGTCTCTGAGCTGCGCGAGCTGCGTCTCACTGGGAATCCCATAACCCGTGTACCGGATGACGCCTTTGGTCATGTGCCCCAGCTGGTGCGCCTCGAACTGAGCGACTGCCGCCTGTCCAGCGTGGCGGTGCGCGCCTTTGCCGGCTTGGAGAGCAGCCTGGAGTGGCTCAAGTTGGATGGCAATCGGCTTAGCGAGGTCAGATCGGGCACAATTACATCGCTGGCCTCGCTACACGGATTGGAGCTGGCTAGTAATGCCTGGAACTGCAGCTGTTCGCTGCGACCGTTGCGGGCGTGGATGCTTCAGCAGAATATACCCAGTGGTATACCGCCCACATGTGAGTCGCCGTCTCGTTTGGCTGGCCGAGCCTGGGACAAACTGGATGTGGATGATTTTGCGTGTGTACCACAGATTGTTGCCACTGACACCACCGCCCATGGCGTGGAGGGACGTAATGTCACAATGAGCTGCTATGTGGAGGGTGTGCCCCAGCCGGCGGTGCGATGGCTGCTCAAGAATCGCCTGATTGCCAATCTGAGTGCGGCCCGTGCGGGCGAGGATGCCGAGGAGCCGCGAACAGCAGCTGCGACACAGGGTCGCAAAACCTATGTGGTCAATATGCTGCGGAATGCATCCAATCTGACAATACTCACCGCAGACATGCAGGATGCGGGCATCTATACCTGCGCCGCCGAGAACAAGGCCGGCAAGGTGGAGGCCAGCGTAACGCTTGCCGTCTCCCGTCGCCCCCCGGAGGCTTCGCTGGGTGTGCGCATTGTTATGCTGGGCGTCCTGGCGGCGCTGTTGTTTGTGGTTGGGTCATCCTTTGCAGCAGTCTGCTTCTGCTCGCTGCGACGGCGACGTAAGCTCCGACTGTGGAACTCAGTTCCGCCGGTTCGACGCAGCGAGAGCTACGAGAAGATCGAGATGGCCCGAGTGCGACCAGATTTAGGTGGCGGCGCCAGTTGTGGCGGTGGCAGCGCCACCGGAGCAGCACTTTTTCAGGATACCGAGGAGCAAAACTATCTGCGGGCAGCCCACACCCCACTCAACAACGACCACGATGCAGTGGGCCAGGCAGCCATTGTCAATCCCAGCGCTGGCAATGGCACGCGTCGCACGAACGGCGACTACCTGCATGTGTCAACGCACTGCGACGACGATGATGTGGAATCGCAGCTATCACAGCATTCCCAGCAACAGCAGATTCTTCAGCAGCAACAGCCGCCCCAGCTGGCGCCAAGAAAGGGCTCAAATGCCATTTCCGCATCCGTTGTGAATAACGCTGTGACAACCGTTGAGGAAACGGATCTGCACATACCACGCCTGATTGACATCGGCGGGTAAGTTGACCCAGCAGCCCTCGTTCCTTCCTCAATCCCACATTCATGTCCACATATGCACACTCAGTCGTGGTTGCTTTTGTTCTCTGCGGTTCGTTACTTCGAGTGGCAATTGTGTCCTGTGCTGCAGCTGCCCCGTCAAAGAGCTGTCATGCTCAAGTGCGCCGAAGGATCCGTTCATATTATGGGCAACACTTGACACTTTCCGCTCGAGTGCTGCGCCAATCCGGTTTCCCCTCACACACTTCTTCATTTGAAAGCATTTGCTAATGACGCGCGAAGTATGCATTGCCAGCCATACACACACAAACACACATACACGCACACACACATACACAAACACACAGACGAGTGTTTTATTTTTGGGGACCCCTCACTGACTGGCGCCTCTCATGTCAGAGGAAACGACTATGAGCTGTGTGCTCCAAGTGCTACTCATGTGCAAAATAATGAATGTATACATAGTATGAATACCACAATACAGATTAAGGGATGCCTCAAAGGCCAAATCCAAAAATAGAGATATGATTAAAAGAAAAGGGGTTGCGTTAATTAATCGATGGAAACGCAGATAAAGCTCGTTGGCAAAGAAAGCGTGGAAAACGACGAATACAAATAGAGTAAATCAAATTTTGATTATTTAGTTTTCATCAAAAAAAAAAAATTAAGGCAGCTAGATAGACTTCTGGAATCAAACTATAATCTATAATTATTCGATGCATATTTTCTTCGTATAATATCTCTTTGTTATATAGATGTGCAATTTTCTACGATATTATTATTTTAGTTATTCGTTGTTCCAATCTCAAACTGTCTCATTATCATTATATTATTTATCACATTATCTTCTAAAACTTATAATACTCTTCTTTGTTTTGCCTTTCGTAATCGCTTTGCAGTACTGACTCGGCTTCCAGCTCGATATCCAGTCAGGTGGATGCAGCTGCTCGTCTCGCTGGCTACGCAGGACACGCAACTAGTTGGAAGACGACACCCATTGCGACCACAAAGATCACATCGCCGCACAGCTTGCCAGTCAACCAGTCAACCCAAGCGACAAGCACACCATTTAGCCACTATGGGAATCATACGGCAGATGAGATGGCCACCTCGGTGTTCTGCAGCAGCAATGGCGATGGCCAGGAGCACGATCTGTTCGACAGCAACTATCCGGATCTGCTGGACATTGCCAAGTATGCTGTGGCACAGGCGGCACAAACTGGCCACGCCTATCCGCCCACTGGCACGCCTGCCGCCAACGGAGTACTGTGCACCTTACCACGAAAGCTGAAGCATAGTGGCAAGTATTTCCGCAACTCATCGGATAGCCAATCCCCACTGCTGGCGGACAACTCGAGCAAGTACGGCAGCAGCACTTTGGGGGATGGAAGCTTTCTGAATGAGGCTATGGGATTGGGCAGGCGCTACTCAGCCGAATCGAGCTATGCGAACTATTCCAGCACCACAACCTACACGGGCGGCGGGCAGCGAGCTAACAGCTTCTTGAATCTGGTGCAGAGTGGCGCTCACAAGAGTGGCATCCATGCCCACCACCTGGGCCAAAAGCCCAGCCTGCCGTCGTCACCGGTGCAGCATCAGCGCTCGCTGAGCAGCGCTGCTACGCCTTTGCTTGACTTCTCGGCGCTGGCGACACGGGCCGCCGGAGCGGCCAACTCCTCGGTGGCTGCCTATGATTATCATGCGGCGCAGCTGGAGCGATTCTTGGAGGAGTATCGCAATCTGCAGGATCAGCTGTGCAAGATGAAGGAGACCTGCGACACCATACGCAAAAAGGAGACGCCACTTCGGGTCGCCATTAGCGGCCAATCCGCTGCCCAGTTGGCCGATCCTGTAATGTATAGTGCGGCGACTGCTTCGCACAGTCCAAAGCCGCCAGCAACGACGCTTAAGGCGAAAACTTTACTGCCGGGCCAACCCCCCGATCCGCCGCCCTATTGGCTGCATCGTAATGCAATGCTGAAGCGTCTGAATGCCGATACCAATGGAACTGGCAATGGAGCTAGTGGAGCCGCCTCTCCACAGCCCGGCCATGATATCTTCAAGAGCTAATCGATCTTGTGTACAGCCGACGAAAAAGCCAGAAACCAGGAAAGGCCTTCGGAACACCGAAGCTTACATTATCTTGCAGCAGTATTAGCTCCACATCCTCTCCAGATTTGTGGTCCGATGGTTCCTAATAAAATCACAAATATGTATCTGTATTAAATATTAACTTGTAGTAAATCTGATTTTTCATTTCCATGAAAAACAATCAATAATCTTTTTTAAAACTATTTTTGTTATATCTCAAGAAATTAAGAGATGTTTTTACGTTTTAGAAGATTGTTGTCTGTGATTTTAACTGAAAGTCTAACCCCAGTGCATTCTCAATTTATCTTAAATTATCCGCCAATTGGCTGCCTGCAAGATAATGTGCATCCAATCGAAATTTTATATAAGTATTAGGTAGCTGGGGGTTTTCAACTGGTTTCAATGCCAGCCCCTCTGTTGTATTATAGAAACTCAATTTTCCACTCTTTCTACTCGCTACGCATATTAAACAGTCACATTGTAAGTGTATAGACAGATCCCTTACCTCCCCAAGAAAAACACTATTTCAATTCCTACCCAGAATGAAAAATACATGTCCCAAAGCTCTCGTGTTAGTCTAACTGAAAGTGTTTTTGTACTTTAAGCGATCTCAATTTATAATAATTATACTAAAATTAAATAATATATGTATATTCTAAGTGGAATTGAGTTGGCACAGACTGCTGGCATTGGTTGATAGATTGATTGATGTATTGTTTGATTGTTAGACATTTTATTAGAGGTTTAAGTTATGCAAGAGTGCGAGAAATCAAATTGAATCAAAGTTGGAAATATGGAATAAATTTAAAAAACGCCAACTCAATTCAAACGAAAAACTTGTAATTAGCAATAATAAAAACAACAAGAACAATTTAATTTAAGGTGTCACTAAACTAAAACTCAAAAGACGAAACCAAAAAATTAATACAAATAAATTAGTTGAGAATTGAAACCAAATACACAAAAAGGAAACCAAATCGAATTTTAATGAGTTGTTTTCTTTTCGTTTCGTTTTGTTTTTTATTTTCTGCAGAAGTTGGGTCAATGACTGGCTCACTCGACAGCGGTGTAAGTGTTCGTTTCCGGTTTGCACCACCAATCAGTAAGAGGCGGGCGGCAGTTCAGGGCAGGGGCATGGCCATTCAAAATAATTGTCGCTTGTCGTGCGACATTTGCTGTACCCTCTCTGTCTGCCTACAGCTTGATGGCGTGGTGTTGGGCGTGTTTGTCTGACACGCCCTGGTCGCTCGACCAGATTAAACAATAATTTTATATCACAGTCACACACACAAAGCCACACTCACAACTTCTCACAAATTGCGCCAATTGGTTTTGTGTAAAAATTTCAAGCATTTCTTTTATTTCGCCGCGCATTTGGCCGCACAAATGAAGTTGTAAAATGCAAATGAATTCGCGTCTTTAACGTCGTCGTCGTTGTCGCGCTTGGGTTCATGTTCGATGCGATGTCGCCATAAAGCAGGATTAAAAGGAATTTATGAACCTTTGACACGGACTCAACCCGACGCAGCGCCCACAGCGACAACGGCGATGACATGATAGCCTTCACATGCGGGCTCTACGCTCTCCATCGACATCTACATCTCATACCCGGATACCCTACACAATTCTCACATTGCGTTCACACGCACAATCACACATAAAGGCCTGCAAGCATTTCAATAAAAAATGTTGCCTGCTTTCTGGGGTCGGCTATGAATTAAGTCTGCGTAATTGCAACGCTGATCCTAACAAATGTAATGTTTGAAATCTCAAAAGCAGCACTTTCGAGTTCAAGAAAACTCAATTCTAATCTTTTGTCTTAGATTTAATCAAATATTCGCTGATACTTAAATGAATAACTCGAACAAGATAGATTTAAAATTAGTTAATTTGCGGCTTAAGATGGTTGGTAATTCAAACGATTAAATAGCAACAATACGCAAATATTTCTACAAGCTATAGATTTCGGCATATCATGTTTAATGATACATGACACACTAATTTATCATTAAGACATTCCAGGCAAATGTGTTGCATGTGAATCGTCTGAGAACAGACTTTTCGAATGAACGAGATTGGATGAGTCATTCTTTTTAAATTCTTTAGCTTGAAATGCTTTACTAATTATATTTTATTTAGTAAATCCATTTATAAGCCTGATGAAATAGGCTTCATGAATCTTAAACACGCAACAAAACATTTAAATCCACCTACTATAATTAGAGAAGGAAAAATATACTTAAGAAAAGTTTCAAATGTTAACCACAAGTTCGCCAAGCTCTTTGCGGTTTGGCGGAATTAAGGTACACATAAACACACACACAAATACATATACCCATATTTATGCATACTTACCTTACATAACCTGTCCCATTTCTCTCTGGGCTTCACGTTGTTCCTGCTGACCGAAAATAATGAGCCCAATGTTGAGGGCTAAAGTGGATGCGTGGAAGCGTGTGTGTGTGTGTGTGTGTGTATGTGTTTGTGGGTAGCGAGAGAAAGAGAGAGAAAGAGAGAGAGAGAGAGAGAGAGAGAGAGAGATAGTATGTGTTGCTGTAAGTAAGGGGCAGCTGAAATGTTGAGAGCAGTCGAGTTCATGTCAAGCTGTCAGTCAAGGTCGATTGCTGGTTGCTACAGCCGCTTCTCCGTCCAGGTGGCAGCTATGTGCCTTGTGCAACATGCCATCACATGGCCAAAGGGTTACGGCAGTAAGGGTATGCATACACAAATACGTACATTTTGCCTTGCAAGTGGCTTTTTGTCACTGTCTTTGGGCTGCCAGTGCAATCTTTATTCTCGTCAGTGTGTGCCAAGCGAGGCAGCAGATAAATTGTGTATACGTCGGTGTACTACGCGCGTGAGTGTGTGTGTGTGTGCTTGGGAATTTTTTCATCATTATCAGTGTCCTTGTACCCGCTGTTGCTGCTGCTGTTGCTGCTGCTGCCACATGCCACTTAATGCCAACGCCGAACGCTCTACGTTCCACTTTTGCATTTCGTCTTCGCCTTTTGCTACGGTCTTTTGTGGTCGTACAATTGCATGCCAGAGCACGGCACTCGCATAACCAACCCGCACCACTGTACGGGGTATGTCCATTACACTCAAGCATTTTTGTGTGGCGTAAGTTGGCACTTTAGCGTCAGCAGGCAGCTGCTACCTGTTTCAGTTACAGCTATAGTCGCAGTTACAGTTTCAGCTCTGGCCTCAGCCTGAGTTTATTTTTAGCCCACGTGCTGCCATTTAGTTGTCCTCGTGCCTAACCCACACACCTCTATCTCACCACCGTTGCCTGCTCACTCAATTGCCAATATTGGCAATCGATATGTGGCTAATAGCTGCGTGCAAAGCTATCACCGCCTGCCTGCCTGTTTGAGTTAGTGTAAGTGTGCGAGCACTCCGCTTAATGTTGCCTTCCCTCAATGCTGAATGTTTTAATGGATGTTGCTTTACTCGCGGAAATGGCAAGGCCAAACGCGTTTCACACTTTTGCTTACGCGAAAATTTAAAAATAGTTTTTTCCAGCAGCATGGCAACATAGTTACAAATGGCTGTGGTGGTAAACACCCTTATTGATTATCAAAGTACGCAATTTGTTGCGCGCACTTAAATATGTATCTCGATTTTAGTCAGTGAGTGTAAACATTCAATTCGAGCGTTCAGCTAAAGGCAAGCTCAAGAGCTCGTCTGCAGGCGAGTCAAAGCATCAATGTCAAATTATTTTCAGGCAGATGCATTTGCAGTGTCAGTAACACGCAATCGTAATGGGCGGTCAAGTTGGGTTTGGGGTAAAACTCTCCCCGATCCCCGCAGCGTGGTTAACGAGCGCACTAATAATTCAGTATACAAAAGCAGTTGGCTCGCGCTAAAAGGGGTAGGAAAAAAATAAAAGTGAAATGAAAAACAAAATGCAAACGGCGGCTGAAAGTGTCAAGGATAATCTGCACAGCCGGAAATAAGATGCATTTTCGACTGTGGCTATGTCAAGGATCTGTATCATAATTTTTTGTAATTTTATAGAATCGGCATTTTTTTTATTAATTGGTTAAATATTTATGCTTGAGCATTTCTCTGGGACAATTAATTTGTATTTAATTCAAATTATTTTCCGAATTCAACACAGAAGAATTATTTTTATATTTGCCAAGAACCACGAAATTACATCAATCGGTGTATCCAGTGCTTAAGCTTTGAGATCTAATGATCATTAACTCATTGAGAATTATGCTTTAATATCTTGTATGGCACACACAGCTTAACTATTAAAATCCAACCACTTTCATAAAAAGTCCACATAAATTCACTCAAAAGTGCTGCGAGTGCATCAGTATCTATGTAAGTCGTTAACATAGATGCTTATTTAGCTTTGGCCCGCTTTATCCGGCCAATGAAACTCGATTTAATGTGCCAACACAGAGACCAAATGCTAAACAAATGAAGCCACTAAAAGCTTGCTCACAAAATGGCAGCCAAAACATAAAATGCAATGCAACACATAAGGAAACAACAGAAACAAAAACATTAAGCTAAACTCCTAGAGTAAAAACAACAAAAACTGCATTGGCACGCCAGAAAAATGCAACCGATAGAAACCTTGCACATAGTTTGACTCTTTTTTTGTGTTGGGAAGGTAAGCCCAGAAAAACAAAGAAAATAAATGAAAATGAAAACTAAAACTCAAACAGAACGAAGGCGATGAAACCAATGCAAACACACAAGCAAACACACACACACACACACACATAGACAGATGGGCAAACAGGACGCTGATGTTGATGAGAATGCGGATGCACACCAAGCAGATTATCCTGTTGCTGTCAAACAGTAACAGCAACAACAGCAATAACAAAGCTGCAGCAGCAACTACAATTTCAAGTGCGCCACAAGGCCGTAATCCCCAGAGCCGTAACCGTAACCGCTTTACAGGGCCACGACAGGCAGCGCAGTCCGCAGATTGAGTCACACACAGAGAGAGGCACGCGGAGCTGCCAAAACTGCCATAACACGGCTGATTACCCGCTGCTGTTGTTGTTGTTGTTGTTTTTGATGTTGCCGCTACTGTGTTGCAAGTGGCACAAGCCGTTGAAGTTGCCAAACCGCTAAGCGGCCCCCAGCAAAAACTTTTCATTAAAGTGGCAACTTCCATACCTGCAACCCGTCCCTACTTCCTCATGCTCTTGCAGCTTTCTCTCACTTAGCTCTTAGCTATCACCTGACTTGACAGTTGGCGCTTAACTTTTTGGCCTTTGTAATTGGCGTGCACTGAAAAATTGGCATTACTCTGCAGCTGCAGCATTAGCTTCACCTACTTGCTTTGTGTGCATCACAAGTTGAGTGACTGCCAAAATGTGCCATTGGCTTAGTGATTACAAACTAATCAGCTTGCAGCTTACTAACTGTACTTAAAATCTTATAAAGCATTACCAATTTAATTTTATGTAACTTTGGATTTAGCTATCCGCAACTAAATTTCACTACGGAAAGTTAGATAGATAGTTAGTCGAATATTTGGAGTAAGTTGGCTAAACTTAACCGGTCAGTTTAGTAGAGATAACTTTCTAAGCAAAAAAGACTCCTTATTCACTTATAAAATCTTTTAGACAAACCACTATTTATACGAGCAAAGCAAAGTGGAAATTTAATCATGAAGATTATTTTACTATATCAAATGAGCTAAGGTTCTTTTAAATTTCTTAATAATCCAAAAATATGTATATACATATCCGCTTGGAAACAAAAAAGTTTTGACCTATGCCCATATATCAATATATCCATTTTCAGGATATAATTTTTACTTGTCTTTCGACCTAAAATCATGTTTTCAACTTTAAATGTACGATTGATTTAGGGGCAAAACTATGATCAAAAAGCCCTCGCTTTTTCAAATAAGTTGAGTTTTGACGAAGTTATGGCATTTTGAAGTTTCGACTTATGCCCATATGTCGATTTTCAGGCCAGAATTTTAACTTATGTTCCGACCCAAAGTTATGTTTTCAACTTTAAATGTACGATTGATTTAGGAGCAAAACTATGATCAAAAAGCCCTCGCCTTTTAAAATAAGTTGAGTTTTGGCGAAGTTATGGCATTTTGCCATAATATCGCCCATATGGCGATTTTCAGGCCAGAATTTTAATTTATGTTCTGACCTAAAATCAGGTTTTCAACTTTAAATGTACTATTGATTTAGGAGCAAAACTATGATACGTCCGTCCCGTAGCCTCTGACGTGTTCGTAATCAATTGTTTTGCGAAAAGTGATTCTCAATATATGTATATAGTATTTATTGGCAAGTGCACCGGAAGCACAATAGTCAATACCAAGTGTAAAACAACATTCGCACACGCACACCTATGCAAACACTATCTCTATCTCGCCATTCATCTCTCTCTCTGTCTCACACACAAACACTATGTAAAGTAACCAATTTGAGAGTTGAATCGTTTAGTGAAATCACTTGAGGCGATTTAAATCAATCACAGACAATCAGCACCAGCCAACAACAACACCAACACTAACAATAATAACAACATCACATTCAACTATGGGACCAGCAGAGGAAGGGGGGCGACTTAAGGTCGGGCAAACGGACAACCGACCGTCTATGAACAACATTTTTCTTCTCGCCATTTTTGTGATTTTATTTAATTTGCACACATATCCCAGTCAAGAGATGCCACCTTCCCTCTACCTTCACCATGGAGTCCTCCAGCTATTGAGGATGGCGGCTGCGTAAAGGAAAATTTGATTTTAAATTGGTTTTGGCATCGATGAGCATAAAGTTTGTTTGGATGAAACTAGCAAAGTCCATTTTCATATAACAACAAAACGACTAAAGGCCAAGAAACGAGATATGAGTTTCACAATGTTTGCCACGCAAATAGCCAAAGGTGGTGTTTTTTTTATACCCTGTAGTGATTCAAAACTGGCAGAAAGATTATAAGACATTCTGAAGATATATTTTACACAGAGTTTATATTTATTAGTTTGTAAACGTTAAAACAGAAGCTTCGTAATGAGTATCTGCAAGTGCGAAACTCTTTCCTAGCAAAATCTTACTTATTTTGTATTCATACACTAAAAAATGCAAGAGTCTCAAAAAAAAGCAACATGCACTCGTATAAGCAACATGCAAAAGTGTCGATAAATATTTGTGCGGGGCAAATGAAATTGAGGAAAAAGGAAAAGAAAAATCATATGAAACGACAAAAAAAGGAAAATTCTTATTTAATGAAATGCAAATGGCAAAAGGGTGGAAAACGATGGAAAGCAACTGTCGAGCACAGGAGAAGCTGTACAGGCTCTTTGTCCAACCAAATGGCTTAATTGCGAAGCGTCAAAAGGGAGCAAATTGAATCAACACAAAGCCAAATCTCGAAGAACCCAAAGCGAACCCAGTCAAATGCCGCCCAAGAGAGAGTCGCTCATTACACCATTAGCATAAGTTATATAACTTTATCGAGGATATGGAATAAAAACCACAACCTAATATTCATGGAAAAT
This sequence comes from Drosophila paracracens, assembly GCA_035044025.1. NCBI lineage: Eukaryota > Metazoa > Arthropoda > Insecta > Diptera > Drosophilidae > Drosophila > Drosophila paracracens. Next base: position 3,233,684 of record JAWNMN010000835.1, on the reverse strand, counting down.
ATTTATGATATGAAGCTGATTTGTTCAAACTATTGCCAATTTTTATTAAGTATAATATTTCTACATGAATATAATATATTTTCAAATTTTATGTCTATATTATTATTAAATTATAATCTATATATTAAAGCTGTTTAAGCTAAATCGAATCTTACAGCTTCAATTTAGATCCCAATCAGTCTTTTCAAAATTTTGCTATGTATTTAGATATATTCCCAGCTTGATTGTGAGCTCCATTTAATAAGCAGTTATTCATGCAGCTCAATTTCAAGCTATTCCCAAACTGCTTCAGTGTTAATTAACAAACAGTTTAATAATACTTTATAACTTCGAAATCATAGAGCATGTCTTCAATTGCAGCGAGATTATCAAGTGTATGAAAACTTCGTCATACTGACAATAGAATTCAATTGTTAACTTATGCACTCGCTCACTCACTCAGTCATTCATTCATTCATTCACTTGCTCATTCATTTGTTTATGCTGCTGGGCTTGTGGCCCCAGACTGACTTCATTTGAAAACTTTTGCCATATTTCACTGTACCACAATAAATTGCTGCCTCTCAGAATTTCCATCCTTATAGACTTCCATACCCCAATTCCCCCACTCCGTGCCGAGCTCGCCCGCCATTCTCATATATTTTTTAGCTACTTTTGCATATATTTAGAATATTTTTGGTCACAATCAGCGCAGCGGAAGCAGCTGAAACTTCAATGGCTAACTTAAATGATATTTAATTATGCAATGGCATATAGCATATTTAATATAATACAACTAAACTCCAGATAGCAATTAATTGGGCGGCAGTTTTAATGCATTTAGTAATGCAATTCAAAATGAAGATAAATATTGAACTAAACCAATTGCAAATTAAGGATGCTATGCTTTTTGCAAAGGGGTTTCTTAATTTCATAACGCAACAGTAACCATTCCAAAATTAATATCCCTTAATTGTAACCATTTGTATAGTCAACTTGTATATGCTTCCAAATACGGATTTGAGATCACTGACCGCAACGAGAACTACTACTTTTTCGGATGTCGAAGGATCTATAGGCACAGAGACGTTGTTGTTGGGTATTTTAGTGTCGCTTAAATTAGTTTATGGTGCATTATTAAATGTTTTTCAATAAATCTTTTTTAATTTATTGACACTGGCAGAAATGCGGAATGGCCTCATGCACTGTTCGCTGGCTTACCGTAGAGTTATCTATAATTTATGCAAATTTCGCTAAATCAATTTTTAATTAAAATCATACACAAATGCACAAACATCATATGCACACACACACATGCATATTTGCACAAATAGCAACTGCAGCCAAACAAACAATTTAATTTTCGGGTTTGCATTTTAGCCTCGGGGATTGTGTGGTCAAGTTGGCGTTTGATAACAAATCAATGTGTCCATCCATCCATCAGATAATCCATCAGACTATCTGCTAACCCATTCCACGCAGTCAAATGTGCGAGCTCTGTCATTGATAATTCTATTTGCATACCACACAAAAATGAAAGCTAATTTGTTGCATTGATTATTTACATTTGTACTCCATGAAATTGCATTCCGAATTCAAAGTTTCCATACGTAAAACTTTTAAGCTCAGCTTAAATCACTAGTTCACCCTAGTAGATAATATTTTTATTAATAACTTTAACCCGTTTCCAGAAATTAATATATTGCAGATAAGGCAAAAAAGGTTGTTATCCCCCCGGAGCAACTCCCTGTTGAAATCAGTGGTTTTTAAATAACTTCAGATCACAGTAAAGAGAATAAAAACAAAAACATATATTTATTTAGTGTTTACAGTATTGCCATTAAATGGATTACTCCAAACGACTGTTGGCAATAAAAATAGTTAATTGTTGAAATTAATTGTGTGTAAATATTAGTTCACAATAACAATAAACTCGCAATTGCATAGGGTAAAACATATGGTCAGATGGTCAGAGCAAACACATTCTCTGCACAGGATACGCAACTCAACACGTATGAACACATTTCTGCTCAATTAACATGTCACGCAACTGACGTCAACCAACACTGGCCTTCTGCTCGTACTTACTCACAGCATCGCATTTCCGCAACTGGCATATCCGTTTCCGCAGGCACAACTATTATAGCTATTTACCTTTTTGCTCTTTTAATTTTTCCATTTTGCTGTACATTGTGAGTCCAGAATTTAATACAGCAATTTAACACATTCTGGGAAAAGGAATTTGAAACTGCAAATTTAATTTCTGGTTCTGCATGAAATCGAATCAGATTTTATTACTTACTTCCAGCTGGAGCTGAAAGCTATATATATATAATTAATTTGAAAGGAAATCAATTTGCGGTTGTCAATGCAATCTCGGCAACAAATCTATTTTCAATTAATCGCAAATTGTCGAGCACATAAATCCGTTCAATCAACCATCAACAAGCCGAGCACCCTACTAGCCGAACCTACCGGATGCCTCAAAAACCAGCTAGCTGCAATTTTACATTCCAGTGGGACTGGCTACCATACACTCAGAAGGAACTTAATAAATGCAATATTCGCTCTTTTACGACTCTACAAATGCACAGGACAATATAATTATTAGAAACACAAGCAAAAAACTGACATGCTTAGCACAACATGCCCAATGTGTGTGAGACCGAAGGTAATTTCCACACAATTTCACTTCCGAGCTTATTGCAAACATGGCATGCACAAAAATAAATATAACTTAGATTTACAGTGGTTGCAAGTCATTGAGAATTTTGAAGTGAAGTGCATGAGAAATTGGTTTAAAAGAGTGGAAATAATAATAGTTTTGCTTGGTTGGCATATCGCAGAGACCTCTATAATGGTTTTATGCATAGTCAGAAGCAGAGCATCTGCTGAGATAGGAGAAACACTTACGTACGTATGCCACATGATGAAATGGCATCGTTATCATTTATAGAAACACATACGCACTTTGTACTTGGCTTGTAAATAGCATGGAAAATGTGAAATGTGTAAATGCAAACATTGAAAATGGACAAAAGTCTCCAGAGAATCCATTGGCGATAGACAGACAGCATCAGGACATACGTAAAATACTTAAGATAAGCAAAAGTGGTGGGCAAGTGGTCTCGGGCAGTTTTGGTATTTGGTTTGATCATAACCATAAGCAGCAAAGGGACAACGGGGACGAACAATACACAATGTTCGAGTACTCAAGGGTGCTATTAACTAAAGGGTTACGCAATTACATGTTGCCATCAAGCAGACTTGCACAGTGAGTGAGACAGAGAAAGAGAGGGAGACAGAGAGAGAGAGAGAGAGAGAGAGAGAAAGAGAGAGCACACAAAGGACTCTCGAAGCGGCAGCTGCGAGATATCTGAAACAGATTTCAATGTTGCTCCTGTTGTTGTTGTTGTTTACATAAATTGTTTACCAATCTGGTCGAAAATCGGAATTTCAAATTTTCCCAACGAAAATTTATGCGCACATTTATACAATTTACATTTACACACACGCACACACATGAGGTTAGGCAAAGGATATGTGTTTCAACATTTCATTTCATTTGTTTTTGGACAACAAAAATACACATGCGTGAAAAATAAAAAAAAGGAAAACCAGCAAGGCAACAGCTACTTGGCCTAAAAGGGTGCCCGTCGTGAGCATTTTTTGGTAGGCTCAACTCGTATTTTCTATCATTCGAGTGATATCCCTTGGGCGTTAGTCCGATAAGTATATACGGGACAAAATGTACAAGTTTGACAATGTCGACGATTCGACTTTAAGGCTGCCCAATTATGTGTTATCCTGCTAATAGCACAGAACATCCGCCCAGCACCCGCTCGGAGCCCTGATACATATGTCAACGTTACCGCCTCTTCGAGCATTGCACCTGAAAATTTGATTTAAATTGCAAAACTAAACAACAATCAGCCACAACTCTAGGTGGTCAGAGTCCTGCCTGCGCTTGTGTCTGAGTCTGTATCTGGCTCTGCATATCCTGCAAGCTTATGGGCAAGCAGATGATTTGTTACTGCCTCTGTTGCTGCGTCTGCTACTGCTGCTGCTACTGCATGTCAACAGTGGCGCTGACGGCAGAGATTAAGATGCAAATTTGAGGTAAGGCACAGCAACATAACGAACAACAGCAACTGGAAGAGGAACAAACGGAGGGCAACTGCACTAGCAAAACACCTGTATCCTAAATCCGGGCTAGAAATGCCCCTAAAGTGCAAAGTGAATATTCATGTTACATGTCAGGACGTAATACAACATTTGTGCAATATGCCTGGGTGGAGGATGGCTGCAACGCAGTAGAGCCCTATGCCTCTGGGCAACTGGTCGGGTGAGTGAGGAGTAGAAGGCATATCTTTAATGCATCAATCTTGCTGGAGACTTTGTTAATAAGTACAATATTAAGCTTAAATAATTGGCAATTGAATAGGAAAACATTTAAAAACATGCTTAAAATGTAAGGAACTGTCCTGGTCTTTAAGTCACGATCAACAGCAATAAAGTTGGTTGAATGCCTTTCACTACTAAATTATAATTATCACTAATGTCTCGAACTTGATAAGTTGTCATAATTTATAGCTAAAAATACTATTCACATGACAGAAAATGCGACAATAATTAATATTTCATAGACGTTTTTAGTTTTATTTAAGTTAAGTTAAGTTATTTCTCATTTTATACAAATATTTCAGAGACTAATAACTAAAATTGAACACAATTGGAGAGAAAATATGGTTTGCAAATTGAGATTTTCTGTTTAACATACTGAAACCAATATCAGGCACTAATTTTAATCCTTAACTGGTTGTCTGTCAGTCAGGGCAATTGCAATTAATTTAAATGACATCTAAAGGCAATTTTCCACCCGCTTCGCACACATCACACCCAACCAGAGAATGAGGTGCCGCTGTGCTCTTACTCTCTCTCTCCCTTTCTCTCTGTGTCTGTCTCTGTCTCTCTCTGCCTCTTTGGTCATTCTTTGGCATGCATTGCGTATACGTGTTTTACTTAATTTCAATGATGTTGTTGGCCTGGCTATCTGCATAAATGTTTTATTATCTCACACCAGTGCACAATTTTGGCTGGAGGCATTGAGAAATGGTCAACTCGTGTCAACTGACTTTTAAGCCATATTTAATCCGGCTTCAAGGGGAAGTGCGCACCAGAAAACTCAACGGAGTTGCTGTAGTGGGTGCAGACATAAAAAAAAACACCATAACAAGCTGCCACTGAGTGGGTGCATGAGTTGTTGTTATTCTTACTGTTGTTGCGTCCATTGTATGTAAGTATAAACTGTTGCGACAATGTCAACATGCGAAGTTCTTCCTACCGCAAAGATGACAGATGACCACTTCATGAACCCATGCATTTTAATCCGCACGGACGCAGCGTACAGCCTGGCCACACTTTGTGACAAAAACAATGCCAAGCCTTTTGTCCTGTATCCCTGCATCCGGCCAGCTGCCTGGCCAGCACTTGATTCTCTCCCTACCCCCCTGTCTGTTGGATAATGATGGAAGTGCATTCTGTAAATGCAAAATATATTTTGCCATGTGCAAGTTAAATGTGCGACACATAAATAATTTTGTACTACACTGTGCACTGGGCTCGGACCAATGCATCAGCACTCATACACTGACAGTCACACTCACACTCACACCCACCCACAGCCATATGTATGTATGTGTGTATGCATGAAGTTGAAAGCTTCTTCTCTCTTATGCATTACGTTTTAATTTTGCAAAAAATTATTTAAATGCCAGTATAATGTAATGTAAATTTCCATTCACAGCGACTCACACACACACACACTACAAATGGTGTGGGCGTGTGTGTGCATGTGGGCGTGGTTGGGTGGTATAAGTATAAGTAGCCTTACATGGGTTGCCGCTACTCAAATTAATGGATTTTTAATTGTCTCTTTCTCACTTATACCCCATGCAACTCAGTTATACCCAGGCGCACAATCTCCCTTTCAAACCCGTTCTTCGCTGGCACAAGCATTCACTGTCTTCCTCTGTTGTTGTGCTCTGGCAAATTACCTCCATGGCTTGGCCCCAATGGATATGTGGAGTCGACTTAAAGCTTATGAAAAGTAAAATGTGTAAGGCAAGTTAAACCAGTGAGTACGTTGCCGTCAGGCGTAACCGACTAGGGAATACTCTGTTAACAGCAGATCAAAGGTGTCAAAGAACCTTCTTGTGGGGATGGATGAGGGCGAGGTGCAGCAGTTGAATAATATTTAATGTGTCTTTTGAATCTGGTGACTAGCTGCAAGGAAAATATATGATTTTCCGATTTTTGGGATCGCGAAAGCGAAGCCCGAAAAATAATCCTGCTTTTTGAAGAGTATTACTAAAAAAAAGTTTTTAAAATTTTGTTATTAACCTAAAAATTTAGATATATATATGGTTGAATTGAAGTATTTGAAGCACGTCGCCAACAAGATACGAACCAAATTTGGTTACCCTATCTTTAAGATTTTTAAAAGACATGTGGTTTTTATCGAAATATATGGAACTAATACACTCTCATACCTTTGGTATCAGAGTATAAAAACAAAAGTCATAATGCGGCTAGCAATGTTTCTTTTGGAGCTTAACCATTTGAGGAATTATAATATGAGAATTAAGGAATGTGCCAAAAGGTATTATAACTATCATTGGCAGCGACAGTTGCCGTGATAAGTATACTAATTGGACTCAATGTATTGATAAATAATTAAAAGATGGACGATTTTTCCACATTATTTTGAATAAGTTAGGAACGCAATAATAGAGAACTAGATGTTAAAATAATTTGCAATTTCGTATTACTGTATTGATAATAGTATTAAGTGAATGAATGCGTGAACAGTTCGTAAACTTCAATTTAAAATGTCAAATTGTTATGAAATGAATGAGCAAAATATAAAAGTGTTAATTCAATACCTAAAAAAATAATTTAAATATATCTATTTATATATAAAATAATTAAATAAACATTTATCTGTATTTTCATCCTCTCCTTCAATTCGTACAAATTTACATATTGCTGCAATGAAATTCTCAATTGTTAAGCATATTTATGTAGCAATCCGTTTTGAATGCTTATCCACAGTACAAATCACAGCCAAAGGAAGTCACTTTTACCCACATGCTAGGAGTAGGATATACACAAAATATGCACAAATCTATTAACAATAAATGGCAAAATAACGCATACGCCAGAGTTGCCAAGCTTAGTTGCTAAATCGTCAATATATGCGCATCGAAATGCTTTTCCCCCACAAATACAAGAAAAAACACCCTCTATCAACAATCCCAGAATCCACATGCTTCAGCAAAAGCTGTGCAAATTTTTCTGTCTGTTCCTATGGGAAAAGGAAAGAATTTGCTATAGCAAATGCTGTCGTCCTAAGCCGCCGCAGCAATAAAAATATCAACGCCAGAGCAAAAGGATACACAAGCAGGCGGCGTCTCCTTCCCTTTAATATTGGCTGGCTGTCTGTCTCTTTTTATATTTTTTAATATTTTTATATACTACTGAGGGGGCAAAAACACAAACAAGATACATTTTATGGCTTAACTTGACTTTCCTGATGTTGTTGCTTTAATAAATTTCCACTTAATAGATTCGTTACAATGGCTGCCTGGTTGTTGGTGTCCTGCAGCGGTCCCACACCGCCCTTTGTCAGTTGCAGTCAGCCACACACCAAACGCTCCTTAGGTTTGTCTATTTTATCGTCTTATGCCGAACGCCAGACAGCTCTTTCAATCCCTCCAGCCCGAGCCCCAATACCACTATGAAGCTCCATTGCCATTTTATGGCATATTAAAAAGCGAAAGCTTGCAAGGCGCCAACCAAATAAGTATCTAAATATTTATGCTTGCCACTGGGGCAAGGACGTGAGCGCTTTTGCCGCCCATCTCTTTGACAGTACGTCGAAAATTTGATTAGCGGCAATTGTGCAAATTATAAATGACAACATTTCAGCAGCTTTAATTTAATCTGAAACATTTCAGTTTTCAACCTTTTCCCCCACACGACGCAACAACAACAACAATAACAACAGGCAACAGTGGTTACAGCAAGAAATGCGCTTAAATGTAAACACAAAAATTAATTTCATCATATTTTTCACTTTGTTGTTGTCTGCTTGAAACAACAACAACAACAAGAGCAACAACAACAATGACAAATATACGTATATATATATATATATAACTGGAAGCTCAATAGCTAGAAACTTGGCCCGCCCACTTTTTGACTTTGCTGAAGCGTTTTTGGCGCTACGCTTCGTTGAATTTTGTTTGTATGCTATGCCAGGGATAATATGCTGTTAATGGTTTCTCTCATTCTCTATCTCTCTCTCTCTCTCTCTCTGTATATCTCTGTATATCTCACTCTCTCTTCCGCTTCGACTCTCTTTCTCTGTCTATGTGTAGCAAGGATGTGGTTTGGTTGCCGGTATGTGCGTGTGTGTATTTGCCTTAAAAAAGAAAAAGGATTGAAGCAGCCGCATTTAGCTTGAATTGCTGTCATTTATTATGCTTGTTGTTGCTGCTGCCGCTGTCGCTGACGATGTTGTTGCGGTGCAAGTTGTTGTAGCTGCTGCTGTTGTTGCTGTGTAGAAAACTGGCTTAGACGCCGCTTTGGCAATAATTAGTAAGAGATATCAAAGCAAATGACTTTATCTACTTACAAACTTTACTCATACACTTTATACACATACACGAACACGAACACACACACACACACACACTCACACTACAACGGCAGCCAAGGACAATGAAGCTGCTTTAATGTGTAGCTGACGACGACTTTGCGGGGGAAAATGTTGCCAACATGTTGCCCTCTCCAGCCGGCGTTGTTGATTGCCATACCCTTCGAAAGGGTATAGTTGAATTCGCACATTTTCTGCAAGCTGCAAGGTTCATAGTAACTTTATTAAATACTTGGCAAGGCAATTCAACCATAAAAAACTGCATAAGATACAAAAAGACACCACATGTTAATATATTTAGCTTATGAAGAAAATACCCTGTAATTCAATAAACAAAATTATTGCTTATATCACTGCACTGTATAATTTAAATAAATGTTAGCGTATAACAATTTGAATACTGCCCAAAAGCTTCAACTGTTTGCCAGTCTACTCGCTTGCCTACGCCTCTGGCTGTTGCTCAAGGATATTCAAAGTAAAGCAGAGAACGCTTCTTGTGTGATTTTGTGGCTTGGCTTTGTTTAAATTTTCAACCGCACAGCGCAGACTTATAAAATATGCCAGTCTTGAAGTGTATGTGTGGGTGTCTGTGTGTGTGTGTGTGTGTGTGTAAGTGTTCGTGAGTGTGTTTATCCATTATATCTAAGCTCGTAAGGATGTTTGGCTGTTTGTGCCTTCATTTAGACTTTCAGCTCCGTTTGGTTGCCATTTCATCCATGTGCATGCTAATAATTTATAACTAGTTTATATTTTGGCAATTATTTCCGGCGCCTCCCGAAAGCCAGCAAATTTAAAGCCACAAAAGATTTGCGGCTCAGATCATCGTCGTTTCCCGTTCGTGTCTCGTTCTCGCTTTTGTTGTATTCAGCTTTGTCATCAACGTTGAATTATCAGCATGACAATTAAAGTCATTTTGCGTGCGTCCATAATAACTTTGATATGCGTTGTGCACCAACAACAATGTAGACGACAACAACAACAACAACACAAGTCAAGACTTGAAATCAAAGCACAAAACATCTGCATAGACGCCTCAGAGGCACTTTTCTGAGGTTGGGGTGGCAAGCCGCGATAAGAGAACTTCATTCACGGATAACAATAAGCATGCTTAAGGGAGTCGGCAACAGCAAGAACAGCAATAACAACAACAGCTTACAATACATAAGAACAACTCATGAATATAAATTGCTGCTGACTTGGCCCAACAGCAACTGTTGGTGAGGCAAACGCTGCGGGTGGTTGGCAATGTCTAAAAACAGACCGTTGCCAGGTATGTCCACACAGGACAGAGTCATATCCCGACCTGGCATAAGACTCCCAATGGTTACTGCCTCAAAAAAAAAAATATTTAAATATATATATATATATATAATAATAACAATAAGAAGAATAGGAAACTTTCCCAAATGATTTCATAGACCTGACTGCTGGCCCAAATACTGGTCAGCTGCCGTCACGGGTGGCCCTTAATCTAACAGCGGGAGAGCTTTGACAGCGCCACGCCCACTGCCCGCTGACCACTGCCTCCGCTCATAAGGCTTGGAAGCAGGCTTTTTAAATTGTTGCGTATATGCCGCATTCAACATGTAATTTAAATGCAATTAAAATAATAATTTATCTTACTCGCTCGCTTGTCACCTGTGCCTTTTCCAGCAACTGTAAACAGCTCAACAGGGGCTGCTGCAGCGATTGGCGAGGGGAGCTGTGGGCTTCACATACGCTCTAAGCTGACGCCGCAGAGGGCATAGTCAAGCTCAAAGCGTCCCTTTGGCGGTGATAAATGAACTCTGCGTTGGCTGACAACCCAAATGAAGGTACTCAAGAGTTGGTAATAGGTAAAACACAACGAGACACTGACAGCAGCAGAGAAAATGATATTGAGAGAGTGAGAAAGTTAACGTAGCCGCAGTTACATCATTTGTATAGAGCTGGCAATTAACTGGCAAAGTTTGGTATCTCCCGTAAAAACACCACATGAGAAATGTTTTAAGAGATCCTTGAATAGCGAATTGCCATCCAACAGAAAAAGTATGGAATGTATTGTTTCTCAAATGCTGAAATGGAGTCTGTTCGGAAGTCTTTTATCATTAAATACTTAGCAGTGACGCAATGTAGTCTTTAATGTGTATCATGAAAATGTACAGAGAAGATATAGTGTTATTCGATAATTTACGATTCTGAGCAATTATGCAAGTTTTTTTTCATCCTATCATCATCAATTCTATTTAAAGATTTACACTTATTAAACATCTTCTTATATTTTCATTATTTATTATTTAACTTTTATCATTTCCATTGTTTGCTTTAAATATATTATTAATTAAATTATAAATAAAAATTCTGCAATAAATCAAAATGCTCCACAACGAAATTGCACCGTTGTTGTTGTTATTGTTGTCATTGTTATTTTGTAATCAGAAAACAATAAACAAATAAAATAACAATTAATTGGATTTTTATGGCCTCTTCGTCTTTTTTGTTCAGCTGCCCACGTTCGACTTCAGGGCGGCAAGCGCTTAAATTTTTCATAATAAAATATAATTTATTGCATTTGCATAAACCTTTTTACAGGAGTTTGAGTGTGTAAGCGTGTGCCTGAGCGCGTATGTATGTGTGCGATAGTGTAATTGAATCAACACCAAGTTGCAAAGTAGTTAAGGAAAAATACGAAAAAAATAATATCGAAGGCTCTGGCAATAAAATTACCGACGAACTGTTTGCAATCGCCAGCGGCGTCCTCAATGAAAATTCCTTTTGATTCATATTCGCTTGTCATACATGGGATAGGCATACCGGGTGAAAAAGAGAGGCAGGGTTGGAACGTGAAATATAAGAGCTGTAAGAGTTGAGTGAGTATGCAAATTAATCGGATAATTGCTTAATCGGGACAGGTAGGAAAGGAAAAGTCGTGAGACTCACATGAAATAAGGCTGTCCAAAAACCTTTAATGGCATGAAATATGTATCCTTAAAAGAGCTCGTTTAGCATACGGAAAATGAAATGATGGCTATAGCATTTATGAAAATGTGAATTGTTTGTTCATAACATTTTGACTGAATATAATTTTAATTAGGCAATTGACCTACTCGTCGCATATTTGCAGCGATCCTTGACTAATGGCTAAACAGCCACAGCCCATGTACCAACAACCACCTTCTAACCTTCCTTTTTGCAGCCGCTCATCTCATTTGATGACATGGTTTGTGCTTGGTTGCGTAGTGCGTGGTGCACGGTAAAACACTTGTGGCTCATATGGCTCGGTGGAAATTTAAGGCAAACCATTTTTGAACTGACCTACATCCGGCACTGTCCACCGGATACAAACGCACACACATTAAGCAGTTGGTAAGAGATAGACAAAATGGGAGTTGCTTTCGCTGCACAGGAGAGTTCGCAACATCATTAAAAATTAATTCACGCTCGATGTACTGGACCAGTCGTTGATGTTGTTCCTGACTGCAAATACGAAAAAAAATTGTTATTCTATCCAACTAGCAGATACTCTCAATGCAGCTCACAAATAACCTTAGGTAGAGTGGAAAATATATGGACATTTTTCCCGAATCAGTTAACATGCTTTTCTTTAAAGTATACTATGAGATATTAAGGGTATATTTGGTACATATTTCAGCATCTTTATGATACCATATTGTTTATTTAACTGGCATAGGGTACAAAATGAAGTGAAGTGGTACCAGCAGCAGCGACAACCACAGTAACAACAACACCAGCAACAACAAAATCGGCAACTGAGGCTAAGCAACAACAGCTAACAAATGCACTAGTTTGCGGTTGGCTGCTGTGCTTATTATAATGTTGTGTCGGATATATGAACTGATCCTGAGCTGGGGACCCGGTCATAGGTGCTGGCCCACTTTAATTTTTTGCCAGCGATGCTGCTACTGATGACTTAATGAGCATAATAAGCTGAGCGACGAAATTACCTTTTAAAATTAACATGATACTTTCTAAAACGCGCGTTTTAGACACGCAACACACACAAGCAGACACATACAGAAAAACCTCGCACATCGCGCCAAATGGAGATTATAATGATTATAGTCACATAGACAAGCAGTTACATATTTAAATTAAGATTTTAATGCGCATACAAAAGGAAAGTGCAGCTGCGACTGCTGGATGCCAGGGTGAAACTATGACGGTGGCTGTGAAGCTGCAAAATAATAATGAAATTGCAAATTAATTAGTTGGCTTTGTGATTGACGCTAAGAAGCTTAACTATTTTTTACATTAAATAGATATGATGGTAATATGTGGAAGTGGTAGTTCCTAAAAGTTGTTTGCTTTCTGCACTGTGATATAGAATCAGCAATGAGTGCGTGAGTGCGTTAACTATATCATAACTGAAGTCCCTCAGAGCAAAGGCTGGATATTAAATAGCTGTTTCCAAAACAGGAATTTGTTTTCACATTTTTCATTATTATTAAAGCAGTCAGCTGTGGAAGATAGCGGAAATGTATGATATATTATATCTGCCCATCGTGCTTATCCTGCAACTTTAAGTGCAAGTCAGGATTTGCTGGCTTATCGCTGAAGTGTCTGAAAGAAAGTCAGCGTAGTTCTTTGCACGCATCATTCGCCTCGCGATGCGCTTGTCAATAACTTTTTAACGAATTTTTAAGAAGCCACGATGCGTGTACTCAATGCATGAGCACAACAAATCCTCGTAAATATAAATGTGTGTATGTGTGTGTGTGTGTGTGCTCAACAAGGCCAACTGCTCAGCATCATAATCAAATTAAAGCATAATTTTTTACGATGTCATAGTAATAAATATGAACGATGCAAAATTGTGCTCAACATGGAATCGCCAGGAAGCCAATCCAAAGTCGGAGCCCGGGTGCTCCAGCAAGTGATTTCCCATTTGCACTAAGCTGCGAGAAAAAAATGCTGGCTGGCTGGAAAAATAAAATCAAATGTATAAATCATATATGCCATGCTTTAAAATTGAATACGCATTCGTCAGCAATAAATCGCAGCAGTAGCGTTAGCAGCAGCAGCAGCAGCAGCGACAGCCAAGGAGCCAAGGATCCTGGTCTCGCACTGGCTGGTCACATTTGCGAGTCTGCGGCCTGTGGGAAATTGCTACAATTTGTTTCATATTTTTTATGGCTGCTGGCGATGCTTAAGTTGGTGCCACACGCTTTGTGTTCTTTCTCAACACCTCTTGCCAGTTGTTCTTGGTCGGCGAAAATTATATTTGAATTATTATTGGCAACCTGCACAATTGGTAAGGCCAACCGAAAACACAAACGCAATGCTGCATTTGCATATAAAATGGGATCGGACATTGTTTTATTTATAGTTTGAGCAGCACTTCAATCTGCATCCTATTCATGTTGCAGACTTTTGAGCTGAAAGAAATTAGTTTAGACGAACGTTAACTTCCTGTATACTTTTAAGAGCTATATAAAATTGATCGAGTTCGGAAACCATTACAAGTACAATTTATAATAATTATACTATAATATTATAACACTAAATAATGTATTTATTAGCTACTGGATACTCAAATATATATTTGCAGTATGAAAGCTGCTTAAAGTCCGCACATTTAAAGTCTATTTAAAAAGCTTGATAGCCTGAGACACATGTTGCCCCATTTTAATTGAAGTCATAAATATGTTCATGGATATTGAGAGCAATGGGCAACTTGTATTAACAATTAACATTTCTGATAAAAACCCATTTATAAAGAGAGAAACGTCAATAAAAATTAAACAGTACAAACACTTTCAACTAATTGTAAATGCCCGTAAAAATTCTATTCCTATCGCATTATGATCATATAAGATGGCGACACAGATATCGAAAAATGCAAAAAAAAAAAAAGATTTTTTTTTAAACATATTTTGCGCAGTCGATAATGTCGTGATTATATATTAAATCACCATATATTTTAAAACTAATAAAAAAAACTTAAATTATTTCACTATGCAAATGGAATTTGTACTTTTTGGCAACAAACATTCAAAGTTTAAATTGAATAATCAATAATTGTTCGATACTAATTGGGGATTTCTCAGCTGTTGGTTAGATTGTAGTATGACTAATATAGAAGTATTTCACAAACACAAACGTACAACAGCACGGATAGGAAATTCTTCAGAATTTATTGCATATTTCGGGCATTAAATAAAACTTCGCAAATTTATTATTTTATTATGTGGGTCACAAACATTTATTTCTTTTAAATTTTCGGATTTTGTAGTTGTGAACTCAGTAAGATGTTTTCTTCGTTCATGATGATGTTAAGTATATAATGTTTAAACTTTTCGTTACCGTCAAATATCCTGTACTTGGCCTGTTCTATGATTTGCTACCCAAACGGCAGGCTGACAAAGTCGTTTTACAGACTCCACACATTATAAATATTCTGCTCCCGCCGTTGCTCGCCTATGTTAATTTTGGGAGTACATGCACGCAGAACACTGACATGTGGGTTTGCTTCCTAATTTCAAATGAAACAATGTAAAAGAGTAGACATTGGCAACGCCGAGGCAACATTTCCTCGAAGCGAAAATCAAATTTATGGTCTTAGCAAGCGCTGTCAAAATGCGAGAATTGAGTGCCTCAGCCAGGGCAAAATCAGCGTTTCGTTTCAACAACGTGGCCGACAGCAGTAGACAACCTAAAATGCATAGCTCCAGCAGCTGCTGTTCGACATTTGCATCTCGCATATAAATCGCATTAAAAGCACGCAATTACAGAGCACCGAACATGACAGGGCGTGTGTGTGATTTCGGAAAGACGCAGGCTTTGCCATCTGCGCATAGACGCCACCACAAAGACTTCTCGTTTAATTGAAGGTAATATTATGCATGTGTGGGCGTATGTGTGATGTTAGAGACAATTCCAAATACATTGATGGCACAGATTTTTCGCCCTGACACAGCTAAAAACAAGCATTGTGGTCAATGCTTTATTTTACTGTGAATGTTCACCACTTGAGATAAGAGCCGGACTTCTTATCGGCGCACTTATGGGGACAAAAAACCAAAGAACAAACTCGAAATTGTCGATCGCAAAACATAAGCTTAAATTTACGCAATACACTTGACTTGACACTTCCAAATGACTAAAAACTATAAAGTAAGGTTGGAAGGGGAAGGTTTGTAATATCACATTTACCTAATACTTTATCTAATAATATTATAATAATTCTAATATAAATTATAACAATAAAATAAAAGTTGGTTGACACTTGCGGATGCTCAAATTAATATGCGGCACTTATACATAATGTTAATTTTGGCAATATCCTTGTCGCTGAGACCGGTGCGCTGTCCAATCTGATGGTGTGCGTAGGGATCTAGCGCTATAATCGTATCCTCGCCATTTTTGGAGAAGGCACCAGGACGATAGTGCAGGCAACTATAATAGTCGTAACCCATATCGTAATCGTCAACAACATTCGCTGCGTATTTCTCGAAATTGAACTCCTTGCCAGGTATAATGTTCTCCTCGATTACCTGGATATAATCGTCGCGTATCGTCGAACTCTGCTGATGGTAGAAGCCGAGCGCATGCATGAACTCGTGCAATATGGTGCCGTCTCTGAAGCATCCTTGTTCAATCGGATAATTCTCTAGGTTCATTGTTTGGCGCCTGCCCAAATAACCAACGGCTGTGTAACAGCCACCAGGATTGGATTTGATGTCCACATAGGCAACATCCTCATCGGTTGCCTCCCTGAACCGCAAACATGTATTCTCCTCCAGCGTCCGAATAGCTTTTAAAATCGCCTCCAGATGCTTGGCATCAAATTCTCCTGTTATTTTATAAAAGACCGTATTGTCGGGCCAACGTCTGGTTGTATCTATTAAACCATTGCGGCCCATTGGTCCTTGCTCCAACGCAAGTTTCTGTTGTTCTGTGAGCTGCATGTCACCCTCCACGAAACCAGCTGTCTCCTCGGGATCCACCATGCTAGCAGGCAGCGGTGATGCTTCTCCCTGCAGTAGTACGGTGGATAGCAGTAAAACAAGCACAGTTTGATAGGATTGCATCTTGCTAGCGTCGTTGCTCGATTATTACTGACGTGAGTAGGTGGTACTGCACTTAAATATGAAGCACTTGCTAGTTGATACCAAAGATTAGATATAAGCATTTTATTGTGTTCAAACAATTCTATTGCAAAACTTTTTGGGAAGCATAAAATAGATTTGAGCGAATTCATGTTACTGATTAACTAGAGAAAATAGTATAGAATAAAACCAAAGATCACCTCTTCTATGAACTGATGATCGCATTATCGGTATCAATCGATATCGATATCATATGTTATGTATATTTATATATAGGGCCTTCTTATGGCAGTCTTAGTTCTTTGTCAATAGTAACAGTGTACATCTTTAATAATCCACAAACTATTAAAAATGTTTCCTGCCCTTCTATAGTATACCTTAATTCCTTAGAAAAATTAGCAGGGTATCTGGAGATTGTATAGTTTGTTATTATTATTTTTTTATTTGTAAGTTTCAGAATTAACGATCAGCAAATTCAAGTGGCCCCACGATTCCAAGCACTGTCTTGCTAACGCGCGGACCCAGATAAAATGTGAGCCATTCAACCTACCTAGAAGAGCGCAACGTATCGTGAGGTGTCGCAAATTGATGAGCAAATTACATAACACGATCGCTTTAAAATAAGACGCAGAAGAAGCACAACTTATTAGGGGAAAACTCACCATATTCGGAGCATAAGCTCCGAAGTGGATTGTGGGCAGCATAGTTCGAACTACAAATTTGAAGAGAAAGAGGTAGAAATTTCCTTGTACTCTCACCTCCTACAAAAGTGAGTTGGCTGATTAACTCAGATGCATCGATTTGTCCATTTATTAATTAATGTAATGTAATTACACATAAAAGTCTGCAAAGGTAGAATTTAATAATAGGATGCACAAATGGAATTAGCAGAAGAAGAAATATGCCCGTTAAACTTAAGTTAGGATCTAAACAAATACCCAAATCATCAATCCCACTTATCATTAAGAAAATATATATTAAAAAGGGCATTCGCCTATAAAAAGACATTAGCTTGCATTTATCACAATTCAAATTTGCGGTGCACCGGAAATAGCTTAAACTGATTTAGAGACAGCGCATCTAAAATAAACTTTCTCTGTTTTAAGATTTGGCGTGCTATACGACCACAGTTGGCATTTAGACATTTGTCATTCGACCTGAGTCTATTCTTATTTATTGTTAGTAGTTGAGACAATCCCTACATCTAAAAATGAGAGCTTTTCGCCAGCTGGTCATTACATATGAGATACTCAGATACACTATTTGAGCTCTCTCATTTTTCCCCTGCATACGTCATGTGATAGATGTTCTCGTCATTGCTTACCACTTAATTGAAATACTATCATTATTATCAATGGTGTGATTAAATTTTCAAGTGCTCAACGAGTAATACATATTTTAAATACTACTTGGAAGATACTACAACGTATGACTAATCATAACCTGAATGTGTTTCAGCTACGAAAACACGAGTAATCGTTGTACTCTACAGATAAAGAGTTGTCTTCGGGGTTGAATGGCTTGTCTCTCGATACGACTTGATAGACCAAGTTTGTACTCTCTCTACTTCATTTTGTCATTTTACGTGGTTACCAAGCCTGCGACATTATAAGAAATGACCGCATCTGCTATGGCATAGTCCAAACTAGAATAAGCACTTCACAGTTATATTTCGGTTGACGGCTTATCAGTCGATAATAATGCAGAATATCAATTTCTTTACAATCCAAACTAGACTAATCACTTCACAGTTTTTTATACGTTCATGTGCTATCAAGCAATTATAATACAATGGATTTTGTTTACCATCGCAATGATGTGCAGAACACTTCGATAATATGACCAATTTAAATCATTATAATCTTTGTAATTTGACAGCCATTAAAACAACGCGATAATTTATGTGCTTATGTGTTTGAGATAAGACTTAAGCAACTTTGTAGCAAAAGTAGCAATCTTTTAGGTGTTATTATCATTTGTAAAAAGCTCAGACGAAACGAAAGAGTGTAGCATAAGAATTTGGGCTAAGATGCAAACATTGACAAAGTCTTAATTCCATTTTGTAATCTCTTCATATAAATGCCATAATGCACAGTATATTCAATTCTATTTTCTGTACTGTACTTTAAATACGTATACAAAAATCGTTTTAAACTTGCTTTGGACACTTGTACATGACATTTAATCGGTTGATATCCGTTTGACTCATATGCAGTCGCTGTCCCATGTTCTCCTCACCGCCACTTATCCGTGGCACAATAGTCATTTCACCGTTCTTGGAAAAGCCATACGGTGTGTAGTGCATGACGCTTCCATAGTCATATGCTTGGTCGAAGTTGTCCACCACGCCCTCATCATACTTCTTAAAGTTGTGCTCTTTACCCTCCATAATATTCTCTGTGGCAATTCGCACATAATCATCACGGTCCGAAGAGCTCTGCTGATGATAAAAGCCAAGGGCATGTAGCATCTCATGCATTATTGTGCCCAGGCGATAGCAACCCGTATTGATATCGAAGTCTTGTAGATTCATTTGCTGAACTCGGTTTTGGAAGCCCACAACAGTAAAACAGCCGCCAGGCTCTGAGGTGATATTTACATAGTATTTCTGATCTATTAGAGCCTCTTTGAAGATGATGCAAGAGTTCAGTTCGATAGTACGAAGGCCGACAAGTATGTGATCGCGGTGGGCTTCATCTGTTAATATAAATATTGAAGAGATTCTAATGAAATAGTTTAAATTGACTTACCAATGTTTTTATTGATGTAGTAATAGACAATCCGATCGGGCCAGCGATAGCTTGTATCTCGCAATCCATTTCGCTGCTCAATGCTGAGCACCATGTCACCTTCCGTATGTCCTGAAATTAGTTCGGGATCCAACTCCGTACGAGCTGCTGGTGCTCCCAGAATATTCTTGAAGAGCACCAAGTTTACGGTGACCATAAAAAGCCACTTCATGTTTTCAACTGAATGAACAATTGCAGAATGCTCCAGTGTGTCGCTGGTTAAACTCGGTTACGACAACCATATATTGCATTGACACTTAAAAGACTTTATGTTTATCTTTAAAGCTTTATTTACAACCCATTATTGATAATATTGACATAACCATTAATTAGGTGCAGTTCTTATCTTATCATTTATCATGCGAAAAAAACCAAATCTTTTTGGTCCCATCTGCTTACGTCAAAAGCATGTCTTGATCACTTGTGCATAGTAATTAACTTGTCAATATCCGGATCACTCAACTGCAGCTCAGCTCCTTCCTCTAAAGTTACAATGATAATTTCTCCATACTTGTAATCATAATTTTCGAAGTTGTTCTCTGTGCTCTCAGGAGTCAGGAGTTCAATTCGATGGTACGATTACGAATAAATATGTGATTGCGGTAAGCTCGATTTGTTTATATGAATATTTAACAGATTCGTATCAAGTAGTACAAATTGACCTTCCAATGTTTCTATTGTTGCTCACTGCTGAGCACCATGTCACCTTCCATATGTCCTGAAATTAGTTCGGCATCCCACTTTTTTCGAGCTGCTATATTCTTGAGAAGTACACAGATGAAAAGCCGCTTCATGTTTTCTAATAACTGAACAATTGCGAAATGCTCCAGTCTGTCGCTGGCTGAACTCGTTATCGAAGAACAAAGGTTGCTTTGAAATTTAATTGCCTTTAATTCTATCTTTAGAGCTTTTTATACAGACCTTCAATTAGGAGTAGTTCATATCTTATCGTTTATTTGATTGCATCGCATGCGTAAAAAGCAAAATCAGTAGCTTACTCGTGTTCCTATTGACGAAGTAATTATCAATGCGATTTGGCCAACGATAAGATGCGTTGAACAACCCATTTTTCTCGAAAAAAGCGAAATCTTCTTAATCATTTTTGCTCATATATTTATACATCACGTCAAGTTTGTCTTGGACACTTATACATAGTATTTAACTTGTCAATATCCTCATCACTTAACTTCAGTCGCTGTCCCATAATCTTTTCAGCTCCTTCCTCTAAAGGCCTAATGGTCATTTGTCCATTTTTGGAGAATCCAGTGGACGAGTAGTGCATTACACTACCATAGTCATAATCATGACCGTAATTGTCCACAGTTTCTTTGTTGTATTTGTTGAAGTTGCCCTCCGTGCCCGCTTGAATGTTCTCCCACATAATTTCAACATAGTCGTCACGGTTCCATGTGCTCTGTTGATGATAGAAACCCAAGGCATGCAGAAACTCGTGCACAATGGTTCCCAGACGGAAGCAGCCCGTGTCCAAATCGTAGTTTTCCAGATTGAGTTGTTGGACTCGGTTTGTGTGGCCCACATACGAGAAACAGCCACCAGGCTCGGAGGTGACATTCACATAGTAGCGCTGATCGGTGGTTGCTTCTTTGAAGATGAGACACGAGCTTGCCTCAAGGAGGCGTATACCGCGGAGAATATGATTCCTATGTTCTAGATCTAAAATACACAGTGATTTATTATTATTATATAAGCTTCTTATAGTAGCTTACCTATGTTCATATTGATGAAGTAATAAACAATGCGATTTGGCCAACGATAAGCTTCGTTGATCATCCCATTTCTTTGCTGATTTTCCAATATCATGTCACCTTCTGTATAGCCGGCAGTCAGTTCGGGATCAGTCTCCACACGAACTCCTGGAGCTGCAAGGAAGCTCTTGCTGCTTACAAGGACAAGTAAAACTATGGCAAAGGCTCTCATGTTAACCACTGGATGGATTTTCCACGACTGCCAGTCAATTCACGTAAGACCTCAAAGTAAGTCTAGAATGAGGCCAGTCATTTTATTGAGAGCTATTTATACCCTGAACACAATATATATGGGTAAAATGGGTATATTGGTATATTGGTATATTGTTCAAAAGTATGTAACAGGCATAGGGAGCTTTTCCGACTCCAGAAGTTACATATTTATTCATGATCAGAGTCAACAGCCAATTATATTTAGCCATGTCTGGCTGACCGTCCATCCGACTGTCCATCTGTATAAGCAGGCAGAAAATCCAATTTACCTTAAAATATTATACCCAAAATATTAATAGCATCCATAACATATCTTTTATTTTTTCTAACCGGCTAGATGAAATGAGAGAACTACATTTGGGTGTGCCAAATGTTTCAAAATGTCAATAAAACTGGAACAATGTAAGTAACAGCTGGGTTCTGGGTATCTAGCAGTCGATCTAGTTCGACGACTGCATTGCTACTTGTTTTAAATTTATAGCGTCTTGGGGTAATGAAATACAACAAAGCCTCCGATCTTATCTAATCGGATCGTATCAATAAATAAGTTTGTTTACAATGGCGAGAAAGTGTTTTTCCCTAGTGGCAAGATTAAGGAATTATTAAATATTCTTGCCTGGGATGAAATATGAACAACTTATATGATTAATCTGCAACTTTAGTTGCCTACTATTACTGTAAGCAAATAATAGAGAAAATATCACTTTTGAAATGACGTTTATTCTGCAGATTTCTAAACTCTTTAGTGTGCAGCACATTTCATAGAAAATACCATAAATAATGAACAATACTACGTTACTACTATACTACTATACAATACTGTACTATATTATACTACCTTTTATTTCCTAGATTAACTCTTATCTCTAACAAATGACCACCTAATTTATTTTCATTGCATACTTTTAGCTGATAATTGAAATTCTATTATACGATTGACAAACGATTCATAGCGTGAATTTTTTATTATATCTTCTTATTTGGCATGTATCACATGCTATTTTTTCGTTAATGTTTTCCTTCGCTACCTTCCCTCACTACCTTTGTGTCTGCTGCCTTGTCACTGTCACCGTCCAAATCCAAATCTCAATCCCAATCGCTTACGTAGCCAGGCGATTATGGGGGCGAGAACGTTGTCAAAATGATTCTGAACACAAATGACAGCGGCACAGAGTTTACCTAATTATATTTGTCAACACGATAAACTGATTAAATGTGGGCGACTGATGCGGAATAAGGCAGGAAAGAAAGTGCAAAGGCAGCTGAGTAAATGACAATAAGGAATTTGGCATTTATCATTATTAAGTTGCGAAAGAAAAGCGCAACTGTGAAATGAATTTTTTATTTTTTGCTTTGTGGAATATTGTGTATATGAAAACCATAAAAGATATTAGCGGAGCTGTAACAATGTGTCATGCTGAATAGTGGGTTTTTAAATTAATCAGAATTGACTTTAATCACTATGCAGACAACATATAGAGGCGTCAAACCGACTTTAAACTTACTGCATGTAACGGACATGGCTACATCGACATTTGAAGTTTTAGATTTTAATGATGCTGCTTAAAGCAAAACATTTGCATAATTCCCTAAACAGTAAGAAATATAATTTATCAGAAGAAAATCTTTTAGACACGTTAGCTTTCTCTGCTCTTTCGGCAATCTCCTAACAATTGAAATTCAAATATTAAACTTACTGGATAAAATCAAGCAGACTTACCTGGATTTAATAAGTATCATTCTAATGTGGTGGTCCTAGAATAAACACAGCATTTGCAATTCCAAGTGACAGGAATCAAGTGTCTCTTTTGCACATCGTTTCGCTCTCTCTCTCTCTATATATATATATATCTATAGCTCTCTTTTGTTGTTCTTACTTGCTGGCTGTGGTTAATCCACAAAACAAAAAGCAACGTCCAGACTGGTAGAGGAAGTGTTTGCAGTTGCCTCTGCACAGCACTAAAAATTGAATATTTAGTGGTCGTAATTAAAAATTAGCGCACCAACAACAAAGTCGCTGCTCAGAGCCAAGAGCCATGGCAATGTCTATAATGCCAGCATCTAGTCCGTTATCTGGGTAGGTGTGTGTATATGTGTGTCTGTGCGTGTTCTGTTGGGTGGTGTGTGTTGTGTGCACCTCGAATATATTTGGCTTTATAATGCCAACCTCCAACTGTCTGAGCTACCTGCAACCTCCTTCTGCAACATACACACTGACACACGCACATACACAGGGAACGGAAGCTGTAAACATTTAATTTATGCAGGAAATGCATTTGCGTTTTTAGTTACAACTGAAGATGACCAAGAGGATGGCTGAGAGGAGAGCTGTAAAATCACACTCTAAAAAGGGTAACGGTCCAAGAGCAGCAAGTTACTTCTCTGACAATTTCGCAAAGCTTTTAAAGAATTTAATTTTGGTGCGATGCTAACATTCAAAGTAGTTTTTATTACATGTTCTTGTTAAGATTATTTTGATTAAGATCGACATATAAATTTCGGGTGACATCCAGCCACGGGGTGGCTCTCCATAGGAGAACGGCTTGAAGAGTCGATAAATAATGAAGTGGTCAGCGACCAAAAATCTTTAGCAATTTCAGAGCTAGAGCTACCCAACTTTGGCAGATTACAATGATCATTTCTCCATAGTCATAATCATGACCATAATTCGAATAATTTTCGAAGTTGTTCTCTGCACCCTCAGGAGTCACGAGTTCAATTCGATGTTACGATTAGGGATAAATATGTGATTGCGGTGAACTTGATTTGTTTTTATGAATATTGAATAGATTCGAATCAAGTAGTACAAATTCGATTGTTGCTCACTGCTGAGCACCATGTCACCTTCCATATGTCCTGAAATTAGTTCGGCATCCCACTTTTTTCGAGCTGCTGAATCCCAGAATATTCTTGAGAAGTACACAGATGAAAAGCCGCTTCATGTTTTCCATTAACTGAACAAATGCGAAATGCTCCAGTCTGTCGCTGGCTGAACTCGTTTTTGAAGATGAAAGGTTGCTTTCAAATTTAATTGCCTTTAATTTTATCTTTAGAGCTTTTTTATAACACATTATTATACAGACCTTCAATTGGGAGTAGTTCATATCTTATCGTTTATTTGATTGCATCGCATGCGTAAAAAGCAAAATCAGTAGCTTACTCGTGTTCCTATTGACGAAGTAATAATCAATGCGATTTGGCCAACGATAAGATGTGTTGAACAACCCATTTTTCTTGAAAAAAGAGAAATCTTCTTAGTCATTTTTGCTCATATATTTATACATCACGTCAAGTTTCACTTGGACAGTCATACATAATATTTAACTTGTCAATATCCGGAGCACTTAACTGCCTTCGCTGGCCCATATTCTCAGCTCCTGCCTCTAAAGCCACAATGGTCGCTTGTCCATTGTTGGAAAATGCAGTGGCCGGGAAGTGCAGTACACTATCATAGTCATAATCATACCCGTAATTGTCCACAGTGTTATTGTTCTGTTT
The DNA here is from genome assembly GCA_035044025.1 of Drosophila paracracens. NCBI lineage: Eukaryota > Metazoa > Arthropoda > Insecta > Diptera > Drosophilidae > Drosophila > Drosophila paracracens. The sequence continues at coordinate 3,208,672 of JAWNMN010000835.1, read as the reverse complement.
CTGGAAGTTTTGTTCCGTGCCCGCTTGAATGTTCGCCCAATTAATTTGAACATAGTCGTCACGGGTCCATGTGTTATGTTCATGATAGAAGCCCAATGCATGCAGAAACTCGTGCGCAATGCTTCCCAGACGGAAGCAGCCCTTGCCCAAATCGTTGTTTTCCAGATTGAGTTGTTGGACTCGGTTTCTGAAGCCCACATACGAGAAGCAGCCACCAGGCTCGGAGGTGACATTGACATAGTAGGGCTCATCGTCGGTTACTTCTTCGAAGATGATACACGAGCTTGTCTCAATGAGGCCTATACCGCGAAGAATATGATTCCTATGTGCTTGATCTAAGATACACAGTGATTTATTATTATTATATAAACTTCTTACAGTAGCTTACCTATGTCACTATTGATGAAGTAATAAACAGTGTTATTTGGCCAACGATAAATTTCGTTGATCAGCCCATTTCTCTCCTCATTTTCCAATATCATGTCACCTTCTGTATAGCCGGCAGTCAGTTCGGGATCGGTCTCCTCACGAACTCCTGGAGCTGCAAGCAAGCTCTTGCTGCTTACAAGGACAAGTAAAACTATGGCAAAGGCTCTCATGTTAACCACTGGATGGATTTTTCACGACTGCCAGTCAATTCACGTAAGACCTCAAAGTTTATAATGAGGCCAGTCATTTTATTGAGAGCTATTTATACCCTGAAAACAATATTAAAGGGTAAAATGGGAATATTGGAGTTCTTCAAAAGCTTGAAACAGGCATAGGGAGCTTTTCCGTTGCTAATTGTTTTAAATTTATAGCGTTTTGTGGTAATAAAATACAACAAAGCTTCCGATCTTATCTAATCGGATCGTATCAATAAATATGTACATAAATTATTGCAAAAACGTGTCTATTCCTAGTGGCAAGATTAAGGAATTACTAAATATTCTGGCCTGGGATGAAATGTGAACAACTTATATGATTAATCTGCAACTTCAGTTGGCTAAAACTACTGTATGCAAGTAATAGAGAAAATGTCACTTTTGAAATTACATTTATTCTGCAGATCTCTAAACTCTTTAGTGTGCAGCACATTTCGTAGGAATCATTTACCATAATAAACAATACTACTTTACTACTACACTACTATACTACTATACTATTAAACTACTATACTACTATACTACTATACTACTATACTACTATACTAATGCACAATACTATACTATATTATACTACCTTCTATTTCATTTATTTTCATGGCATACTTTTAGCTGATAAAAAAAAAAAAAAAGAAGCAGCGTCCAGACTGGTAAAGGAAGTGTTTGCAGTTGCCTCTGCACGGCACTAAAAATTGAATATTTAGTGATCGTACATTTAAAGTAGTTTTTATTACATGTTCTTGTTAAGATTATTTTGATTAAGATCGACATATAAATTTCCGGTGACATCCAGCCACGGGGTGGCTCTCCATAGGAGAACGGCTTGAAGAGTCGATAAATAATGAAGTGGTCAGCGACCAAAAATCTTTAGCAATTTCAGAGCTAGAGCTACCCAACTTTGGCAGATTACAATGATCATTTCTCCATAGTCGTAATCATGACCATAATTTTCGAAGTTGTTCTCTGTACCCTCAGGAGTCACGAGTTCAATTCGATGTTACGATTAGGGATAAATATGTGATTGCGGTGAGCTTGATTTGTTTTTATGAATATTGAATAGATTCGAATCAAGTAGTACAAATTCGATTGTTGCTCACTGCTGAGCACCATGTCACCTTCCATATGTCCTACAATTAGTTCGGCATCCCACTTTTTTCGAGCTGCTGGTACTCCCAGAATATTCTTGAGAAGTACACAGATGAAAAGCCGCTTCATGTTTTCTAATAACTGAACAAATGCGAAATGCTCCAGTCTGTCGCTGGCTGAACTCGTTTGCGAAGATGAAAGGTTGCTTTCAAATTTAATTGCCTTTAATTTTATCTTTAGAGCTTTTTTATAACACATTATTATACAGACCTTCAATTAGGAGTAGTTCATATCTTATCGTTTATTTGATTGCATCGCATGCGTAAAAAGCAAAAACAGTAGCTTACCAATGTTCCTATTGACGAAGTAATAATCAATGCGATTTGGCCAACGATAAGATGCGTTGAACAACCCATTTTTCTCGAAAAAAGCGAAATCTTCTTAATCATTTTTGCTCATATATTTATACATCACGTCAAGTTTGTCTTGGACACTTATACATAATATTTAACTTGTCAATATCCGCATCACTTAAATTCAGTCGCTGTCCCATAATCTTTTCAGCTCCTTCCTCTAAAGCCACAATGGTCATTTTTCCATTTTTGGAGAATCCAGTGGACGGGTAGTGCATTAGACTACCATAGTCATAATCATGGCCGTAATTGTCCACAGTGTCATTGTCGAATTTCTTGAAGCTGCGTTCCCTGCCCTCTTGAATGTTCTCCCACATAATGCGAACATAGTCGTCACGGTTCCATGTGCTCTGTTGATGATAGAAGCCCAAGGCATGCAGAAACTCGTGCAGAATGGTTCCCAGACGGAAGCAGCCCGTGTCCAAATCGTTGTTATGCAGATTGAGTTGTTGGACTCGGTTTCTGTTGCCCACATACGAGAAACAGCCACCAGGCTCGGAGGTGACATTCACATAGTAGGGCTGATCGGTGGTTGCTTCTTTGAAGATGAGACACGAGTTTGCTTCAAGGAGGCGTATACCGCGGAGAATATGATTCCTATGTGCTTGATCTAAGATACACAGTGATTTATTATTATTATATAAGCTTCTTATAGTAGCTTACCTATGTTCATATTGATGAAGTAATAAACAATGCGATTTGGCCAACGAACTTCGTTGATAATCCCATTTCTTTGCTGATTTTCCAATATCATGTCACCTTCTGTATAGCCGGCAATCAGTTCGGGATCGGTCTCCACACGAACTGCTGGAGCTGCAAGGAAGCTCTTGCTGCTTACAAGGACAAGTGAAACTATGGCTAAGGCTCTCATGTTAACCACTGGATGGATCTTCCACGACTGCCAGTCAATACACGTAAGACCTCAATGTAAGTTTAGAATGAGGCCAGTCATTTTATTGAGAGCTATTTATACCCTGAACACAATATAAATGGGTAAAATGGGTATATTGGTATATTGTTCAAAAGTATGTAACAGGCATAGGGAGCTTTTCCGACTCCAGAAGTAACATATTTATTCATGATCAGAGTCAACAGCCAATTATATTTAGCCATGTCTGGCTGACCGTCCATCCGACTGTCCATCTGAATAAGCAGGCAGAAAAACGAATTTACCTTAAAATATTATACCCAAAATATTAATAGCATCCATAACATATCTTAGATTTATTCTAACCGGCTAGATGAAATGAGAGAACTACATTTGGGTGTGCCAATTGTTTCAAAATGTCAATAAAACTGGAACAATGTAAGTAACAGCTGGGTTCTGGGTATCTAGCAGTCGATCTAGTTCGACGACTGCGTTGCTACTTGTTTTACATTTATAGCGTCATGTAATGAATTACAACAAAGCTTCCAATCTTATCTAATCTGATCGTATCAATAAATATGTATATAAACTATGGCGAGAAAGTGTTGTTGCCTAGTGTCAAGATTAAGGAATTACTAAATATTCTTGCCGGGGATGAAATGTGAACAACTTATATGATTAATCTGCAACTTAAGTTGCGTAAAACTACTACATGGAAATAAAAAAATAATTCGAAAATCTAGATGTCAGCCGATTAAATCCAGTCTACTCTTCTGCTGGCCGTTCTTTCCAGATCAAGTACAATATATTCATGCTTCGATCGGTCATCTTCGAGCTATGCCTTCAGTTAAAATACAGTCGAAATAACTTTATGTTTTTCATAGCCACCAAATGCAATTTAAATTTAAATGATGCTGCTTGCGCACTGCAACTACTGAAGTAAAGTAACGACAGGGGCTGTGGTCCTTGGGAATGCTTGCCTTTTAAATTTATTGCTAGAATAGATAGAATAGAAAGAATTTAATGGGTTAAGGCGGCTAGTAGAACGCCTCGCTATCAACTATTTGCCGAGAGCAGTAAAAAAGTCAGCGCGTTGGCCAAGTTTTTGTGTGTTGAGCTTTTCTCGACTCCAGACGATGCGTTGCCTGCTGTTCTGCTTATGATCGTTCTAATTTTATGACATTCGGTTTTCATGCATAGGCAACCACATACATACATATAAACACATTTATACATATATAACGAGCCAAGTGTTCATATTATGTATGTGTGTGTGTGTGTGGGAGAGTGCAGGCAGAGCCATTTCATAGTCAGACATGAATGCTGCGCTTTGTTGCTGTGCTACGCCTGTGTTTGTATTGCCCTCAGGGGTAAAGTTTTTAGGATAATAACTTCCTGCGACTTTACGAGCCAAGCAAAAGCCAAAACACAGCAGCACTGGCAGCACAACAAGCAGCAGCAACAACAACAGCTACAGCTACAGGGAAATGCGAATACTTAAGTCAGAGAGCAGCGCATAAGAGTAACATATCTTAAGACCACACTTAAAGCACTCAGACAACAAAGCGTCTCAATGACACAGGCTGAGACTTTTAGTCTACAAATGTAACAATATTGAAATATGCTTGAACTTCAATATGAAATTGCACTTTAAGGCTTTCCATGAACTTCATCAATTTAGTATTAACTGTACAATTTTAGAAAACACTGAAAACTTCAATGCTTTAAGACTAAAATTTCAGATCAATTTGTATAAATTTGAAGCAGATATATTCACTTTTTTCGAATATACTACTTAGACTGCTTGTTTTTTTAGACGGAGCTCAACTCAGGAGAAAGTTTTAATCCTTAATAATTGCACTTAAGCTAGTTCAACTGTCCAATGTTTTTATTTTTTTTTAGCAGTCGCATATCCTGCTCGGCAAATGTCATTGCCTCTGAGGCAAAATCTCACTCCAAGACATCAGCACTTTACCACGGCGGGAGCGAGATGCTCTCAGAGATTTGCACCCGAGAAAACCGCAAAAGCTTTTGACGTTGGGGACGTCCACAAGGACAAGATGCAGGGCGGTCCAATGGTATGTGCATTAAAGGCGCACACTCGGTATGACTGTGGACATAATCTCAGACATAATTACACACAACTCAAATATACACACGCACATTCAGATAGAGTCGCACATGAATAAGGCTGCCTGCTGGCAGGTTGCGGTTTTGCTTTTCACCTTTTTGCGATTTATTTGTTCTAACTGGTATTTAGTTCAAGCGAAAGTTAAAATAATCGTCAGTCTTAAGGATCTCTCAGAATAGTCGCAATCGTTGCCAGACTGTCTGAGTTAATCATTTAATGGAATTCTCTTGCCAACGTTGCGCAACGCATTTATTAAATGCTTTTAAAATTAATTTAGCATACGACTTGATGCCAACGAATTTAGACAAAACATGCTAGGAACTTCGAGGTCCTTATACATTGGTGGACAATATTATATATTAATATGATATCAATAATAATAAAAAGAAAAACAGAAAAATTTTGTTATATAAACTAAACACTTACATCTATAATGATTAATCTTATATTTTGATTTTATAATTTGATTTTGTAAAGCTTGCATAATATATATGGCGTAGTATACATTTTTTATATTTTTCTGAATTCATTATAAGACGGTAGACAAATATGACTTACATGAATCATAATTTAATGCAGGGCCATCCATTTGGTCAAGTTTTGCAACAAAACAAAAAAAAGAAAACAATTAAAATTAATAATAAAATTGTAAAAATATAGAAGAAAAAGCGCTGGCAATTAAAAGTTTTGTTTGCCCAACTCGTCGCTTATATGGCGCGCTTAATTTGATTTAACGCCCTTCTCTGTCTTGCTTTTGCTCCCTGTCGCTCTCTCTCTCTCTCTATCCATCTCTTTCTCAACCCATACATATCTTGGTTGCTGCGCAATCAAATCAAAAGGCCAAGTTAAATGAAGCCAAAAGTTTCAATGTGTACGCGCCTTTTTGAAGCATAACTGTATGATTCAACCAGCCACACCAACACCCACACCCACACACGCACACACTCACATAGACAAAAACACTCATACACAAGCACACACCAAATGCCATCCATTTGGCATTCTGTGGGTCGCAGGCCGCTTAATACGCGGCTTCAAAAACTTTAGACACAATATCGCTAATGATAATTACAAGCTAAAACTTTTAGAACATTTGCCTGCCCTTCACCCGCCTTCCACACCACAGCACATACACACTTTTTGTGTGTGTTTATGTGTGTGTTTGTTTGTTTTTCAACTTCAGTTGGCAACGCCAAAAGCATAAATACAAAATTTTTTAGTGGCTTGCGCAAAAGTTGTGTGAATTTCCAGAGAATTTTTAAAAAGTACTCATATACATTTGAGCAACATAGATATATATATATAGATAATATAAATAATATGTGTACCAGAGTCTGAGTATTTATGGATTACATAAGAGGAAGCTGTTGAAAAACCAAATTGTAAGCTGTTCCAGAAATTGAGCTTATTACTATATTTGACAAGATTAGGGGAATATATAATATATATATATATATCTGCATTTCATTATTAAAACTGTTCAAGGACTGTCTATTCAAAATTTGTGACTGTGTGACTGACAACATCTCAAATAAATCCATGTCAACTAGGTAGCACACTGTGTCTTTCGCACGCATCATGACAAACAAAAACTCATTAGGAAAGTTGCGTACCACTGCAATTGGGGGCAACTACACCGCGAATGTCAGCAGAATAACTCAATTTCTGCTACCGATATCCACTCGACTGCTGCGGAGCCTCTACAACTCGGCAACTAGTATGTTCAGCTCGAGATGAACAACGCGACGCTAATGAAGTGCAAATGGGTAATGGGGCGGGACGATTCGGCTCTGCGTCTAATTATCAATGGGGCTGACGCATATACTATAGAATTATGTGCGACAGCGAGATGGTTAACAGAGTGAGAGAGACAAAGCGAGAGAGAGAGAGAGAAGTACATAGAGCGAAAGGGAGACAGAGACGGATGCACAGATTTTTATGTGAAAACTTTCGTTCATTTCATGGGCAAAACTTTAATGGATTAATTTACCAAAATGTTCGTGCTGCAGGAAATTGAAATGGAAGCACAGCAGAAGTGATAAACGAAGCTAGAAGAAGGCGAAGTGTTAGACAAAAACAGAAGATTTATGGGATTGCTGCTGATCAGCTGTTTTTGAGCGTTTCTAATTTCAGTGGAAAATGCCAAAGGCCAAAGTTTTATTAACTTTTTGGCAAGTTTCTGCCCTCGTTGCCCACAGCAGGAACCATGAATATTTTATTGCCTATTTTTCGGGTGATGCAGACGCACATTAACACTGAAATGAACATACCCAAACAGCCACACACACACACCGAAACGCATACATAAATATCTACTGGCGGCGACAGCAGGCAGCGATGTGTGAACGACACATTTCATCAATTTAATTTAATCAAAAAGAATTCAGCATTTATTGACTCTTCATATGCAATAATTTGATTAAGAGCTCACTTCTCAATTCTGATATTCTCAATTATTAATAATTAAATAATTACGATTTATTAAATTGTGCACATGCAGATGCAAAGAGATGCTGCCACTGAAATCGGTCTCTCAGCGTATCGAGGTAAGAAACGTGAAGTAGGAGAAAGCACCCTGTAGTATCTAGAAAAGAGAGTTTGTCAAGAATTAGTGCATGCCTGCAGTAGTAATCACCTTAACACACAGCACCTTTAGAACTGATTGGAGACTGACTGAAAAGTACTTCAGGCCCGTCATATAATAGGGTTTATGGTTGAGCTCAATTGCCACTGCGACGACCTTCATCAGTCGCAGGTTCTCACGATGATTGGTGGAGTAATAGATTGCCTGCTCCCATCTCGTTAAATAGTACACCGTACTTAGAGAATCTGTCTGCAAACCAAAAATACACTTAAGTCAATCAACATATTTACAGAAGCACGAAGAAATACATTAAAAATTAAAAGCAGTAATTACTTTTAAAAAAATAATTAAATTATCCTTGTACTTTTTTCATTGTCAAAGTGGTTGATTTAATGATTAATAATAGTCAGTGTACTATATTAAGCATTTTGTGATGTCCATAAATATATTGTGTATAAGCTAAATTAATATCAAACTTAATTAGTGTCAATTACCATACGTGCCAGATCGGAACCAATGTAACCCAACGAAAGTAGTTCCATAGTTTTGGCGGCAAACCAGAGGGGATAGATATAGGTACCCGTTGGACTCTTTAAAGAAAAAGAGGAAAATTCCAATTAATTGATCCTCGAGTATCGTTACAAATACAAGTTAGATAACAGACCACAATTGTCTTAAAGCTCAAGGCGCACAACAAGCCGGCGCTGAAGGCGAACATGATGAATATCCGAAACGTGAAATGCTCCTCCAGCTGCTCTCCGAATCGATGAAGGTCCACGTTTTTGCGGAGAGTCTGGACAAGCAGCTCACGAAATTGGCGTGCAATATGCGGACTCTGTCGGGCTGCCAGTATCTGGTCTATTGAGGAGTCCATATCGCGCTGCAACAGCATATAGCGACCCTTGAGATGGGAGAGCAGTTCACATACCAGGGCAGTCTCCCCAATAATCATAAAAACAATAGAGATTCCCACCCAGACACAGCATATCGTCAGTGGCACAAATATGTACAGTGGTCGGGTATCGAATGCGGGGATCATGGGGTAAATATATTCTTGCCTCCTGTTGATCAGCATCATAATGGGCGCAGTGATATAACCAGAGGCGGCTATCAAGTAAAGTGAGGAAACCAGTCGATTTGGCAGTAGCTTCTGCTCAATTTGTCGAAAAACTTTCGGTTCCGTATTACGATCCACATAAATGCTACCGAAGTATGTTTGCAGCAACTGATGCAATTGTGCTCTGTAACAGAGGACATGCCACGAGCGAATTTGCCCCTCCACGAGAATCAAGCTGGTAGGCACCCCAGTCAGAAAGGCATCAATGTTGCTTCTCTGAACGCGAAAATAGCGCAGTTCTGTTTCAGTGAGCTGCAAGTAGATAAGGAGTCCGATGAAAGCTAGCGCATAATCAAAGCGACGCCAATTGGCTGATGTACTCGCGTCCAGTGGCCAGAAAATGTTATTAAGGCGATGCATCGCCATGGGCCAGGATAGCTTTACCCGTTGGCCATCGGGCAGGCGAGGCACGTAACGAACCATAATCAAGACTATAAGTGACTTCTAAGTAGACTTTGGCTTTTATACGAAGCAAATCATTTAACTTTACACTAACAATAGCCATTCAGTCGAAGGACTTTTCGAGAGACAGTTGGCAACTTTTTAATGAGCTCTCCCATGCGTGCAATGACTCAATTAAGTTATTAGCCCAAAACAGAGCAAACGGAAACAGTTGAAAGTTTAACAGCAATTTTGGCCCATTTACCATGTAATCGCTTTTATCCTCATATAATTGTTTCAATTTTGAACTTTGCTGGGAATCCTAAACAGAAGTTTTAAGCATAATTTAAATGAATAGCTGAGATGAGAATTTAATGACAATAATTGGAATGTACATCAAAAGCTACCAATGCGATGACTTGTCAATTTTATATATTATTTTATTAAATAATCAGACTTTCTTTTAATAGAGTATAAATATTTTTTCATATATTATATTACGTTAAATTGTACTATTTTTCTTATTACTTTTATGGTCTCTCTTACAGCTCCTATCTTACTGTATACTCAGTTTACTCTCAATTCAAGAAAGTCACTCAACTAATTCATAAAAATCAATTAACTTGAAGTCTTGCACCTAACAATCTCATTCATTACCCATCCCTTCGCACCAGTACTCCTGTGCTAACGATTCCCACTGCTGCAGCTGGTGACTTTACCGCATTTTGTGGCTTGGCAGCAGCAGATAGTGGTAACAGTTTGTGTTATGAATATTTTAAGAGGCCCGTCAAGCCAAAGAGACAAACAGCGCAAACAGTAGAAACAAGAGACAAAAACCAAGTCGAAATTCTCAACCCACCCGGCACCGCACACTTTGTTCCGACTGCCCCCACTTATTGTGTCCAGTGTCCAAAGTCAGGTTTGGATCTGCAGTTTGCTCGCCACATTCATCTTAATTTCCTGTCACGACAATGACAACGAAGTTGGCGCTGCTCAGAGCCCCGGCACATTGAATGCTCCACTCTGGACACTGGTCAGGACAAGTGTGCGTGTAACGACAACACTCCCCCCTCTATTCTCCCCGTCCACACTTTTTTTTGAGAGCACTTTTTAAGCCTTTGTGGCGGCTCTTCCATAGCCTTTGCGTTTTGTATACTGCACGGGTAGCTGTTGGGGAGAGCGGAGCAGCGGGCCGCGGAGGCTGTAACTGTGTCTAGTCTTGCTGTCTGACTGTCCGTCTGTCTGTCTGTCTGCCTGTCTATCTGTCTGTTTGTGCGCTTTGTTTTTTTGCCATGTGGTATCAGGGATACCATTGTGGCAGTGCGTAGTTTGGGTTCGTGTGGCGTTGCCGAACGCCATCAAACGATAAAGGGCCAAAACCGTTTGTCCAGGCATCCCAAAACGGTGGCATCAGCAACACATAGACACACACATGTGTGTGTAAGTCGGTGTGTGGGGCAGCGCCTGTTCTCATTGTATGCGATGTTATCGCGTGCCACAGGATATTGCACTCTAAGCCAGTAGATGGCGTCATGTAAAGCTGGACAACATCCGATTAAAACTTTACGATGTGCGTGTGTATTCCACACGACCTAACGTGTATGTGTGTGTGCATGCGAGTGTGTGTGTGTGTCCGTGTTAGTTGAAGTGTATGTGAGTTGGTCAGCAAGTGTATAAATTCTCATTTACTGCTCTTTTAAGCATGTTGTTTTTGTCGCTCTCTCCTTGCTTTGGTTGTCCACTTGTTTAATATCCTAACAACAATTCGGGCTTGTGAATTTTATCATAAATTGGGCAACACTTTGTACGAATTACACCTTAAATAATATAAACATTACATATGATTAGCTTGAGGTACTTCAGTTTATTTTACCATCGTATTTACAATGCCAACAAATAAATTGTCGGTGTAGTTAAATATAAAATAGCATCAGGAAAAAGTGGCATAATAAGATAATATGAATTTATTTAATATTTATAATTTTACATAATAATATATAAATCATTATCGAAGCATACAGTTGACTTTTTTTAAATTCCATTTGCCCAAGTCTGCTAGGGTATTCAATCTTCGTGGTATTGTATATAGCTATGATTTCTTGTTTCATTTTTTCACAAAATGTGCATAGAGCAGCAGCAGCAGCAGCATTAGCGCCCTCTGTTGGCCAGTTCCAGCATGTGTGTAAATTGTCCACTCGTTATGTGGGTGTGCGAGGCTGCTGCTGATGGGGGGTGTTAGTGTTTGGGGTAATAGCTCGGCATGTTAAACTGACCGCAAGCATTGTTTATCATTAAGTGTGCCCGTCTGTTCGTCCGTTCGTCCATCCCTCTGTTTGCTCGTCCGCGTGACTCTAACTGTTTTGGCCTCAAGCCTCTGCCGACTCGGTGCCATATGTGTCACATGACATATGTGACACTGTGCGTTGTGTCGTCTCTTTTTTCAACTGGCCAAACATGTGTAGCGCGGTTCAGTCCTCATGCTGCATGGTCTAGTCAGTTGTAGTTGGTGTCCTTCCAAAAACCAAATAAAATGCTGAACTTTAAGCATTCGAATATTAAATAAAGGAAATCAAATAAACTCCAAAGTTTTTCGGCCAACATAGCCAGCCTCCAAGTGCCCGACCCCCCGATGAGTGCAACGAGTGCATGCAAAACTTTTGTAATTAGGAAGCAATGTCGGTCATTAGTGGGTAGGAGGTGTGGTGGGTGGCAGAGGAGGGGTCAGTCGAAGAGGGAGGCCGCAACTGCTGCGAGTGCCAGTCGGAGAAGATGCCACAAAAAGCGCCAGCAGTCAAAACAATAATGGGAATGTGCAATTCAAGCAAGCCAAAAGAAAAACTATTTCCCTTGCCTCGAACTTAAAATACGCCTTAAATCAAAATGCTTGCATAGTCAGCTAAATAATAGTCTAATCATACGCTATTAAAACTTTGCAATATTATGAAATTTCTTATGATGCCCAAAATTGTCAGACTGATTTTATCTTTTCTTTGATAATATGATTTAAAACGACTTTATAAATAGCCATTATGGCGTATAACTATTCAAAATAGTTCGATATAAAATATAATTATTAAATTGTCTGTGACAAAAACCTGTATTTACGATTGTGTGATCAAAGCTGGGGAAAGAACAAGTAATCTTATAGGCTGAGTGAAAAATGTCAAGTGATGGCCAACCGTTAGTATGCCCCACATAAGACTCTCATGACTCTCTCAACAAAGGGTTACTAAACGAACTAGGACGATGGCGACCAACATTTTGGCCAACAATACTCCAAATAGAAATTGCAAAAATCAACCCGCAAAGCGGTGCAGCAAGGAGGCGCTGTGGCAGGGGTGGCCAGGGCACGCAATTGGACGAACATCAAACGTAATTTTAATAAAGTTTGAATGCAAAAGTTTCTGATTTGAAATGCATATAAAAGTTAACTATTTCCGACGCTGCTGCAACGAAAACTGCGAAAACTGAATGTGTGTGAAAAGTTTGTTCTTTTTTTCGACTTCTTCTAGTTGCATTCATTGTGCCGATCACTGCTGCTGCCAGGGTAGAAAATAACATGGCTCGAACAAACAGCGGATGCTGCAACCACTGGCCGGCACACCGTCTGGCCCCCTCCATACCAAAACACTGAAGAGAGGCGCCGCCGCCGACTGCAGCAGGAACAGCAGCGTCTCTGCTACTGAGACGCGCCAGGCCATGGTCATAAATTAAAGGCAACAAACGGAGTGCGGAAGCAAGTCGCAAACGGACGAGCACCGCAAAAAGGGGAAGCCATGGTGCGGGGTGGTGCATCGCAGACAAGTGGATTTGCGGCCATTACATCTTGGGCCACATCGTTGTGGAAACTGAAGCAGTGCGGAAGCGCAAGCTGTGCTGTTAAGTAGCTCCCAGCCAGCGTCGCCTTCGTCCTAGCTAACGATCAACTCGTAGCAACTGGCCTCAGGCCGGACTTCAAGTTTTCCTTCATCTATTATTTTTCTACTATTTGTTTGTGGATATTTTTTGGCCTGCAGCCGCTGTCGCTGGATGCAGATGCAGCGGATAGAAGTGTTTCATTCAGACAGCATATACATCATCGCCGTGTGCGACGTTAGCAATACCGAAAAATGTAAGAGTAGCATGTGGCTTGAATATTTATATAACAGAGCCGAGACTGATATAATTGAGAGTGCCAGGCCTATGGAAATCTGTTATAGCGGAAGTTTTACTGCTACACTAAAGCTGAACGTCAAAGTAACATTAGTATTATAGCCTGAACACAGTAACACTTCATCAACATAGCATTCTTAATATACTCTTATTCTTATTATATTATAAGTATTATAGGTATATTTATAATTTTATTTAATATGTATACTCTGCCACATAATTGCTGATAGGTACACTTGTATTACTGATTTTATACTTTTTATTACTGATAAATACTTATACAGAGATTATGCGGCTGAATTTCATATAGAAGTAAATGTGATTGGGTATATGTATATACTATATACATATATATGATAAATATAATTGTATATAGATCAAGCTCTTTTATATGCATAGCACTTTTGTAGCTAAAGCAAGCCACATCTAATAAAGAAAAGCAAATAAACACAGTCTGATGACCAGTCGCATAAGATCTGACCTGGCATTTTAAAAGCTAGAGCCAATTAGCAGGTTTAATTATTTAAAAGATTTAACAAAATTTAAGAAGAAACTTGGTTTTTACCGATAACCTCCATTTTGCGAATCGATTTCCGGTAGCAATAAAATATAACGAAATATTGTCGATCAACTGTAAAAATGTTTTGCAAGCGCACTATGTATTCAACAATGGTTTTAAGGTATCTCTCGACTAAATCACTAAATTATCTACCAAATTTTTGATTGGAAAAACATGTGATTATGAAAATAATGTTAAACTCTTGATTGAGAGGCCCTTATCAAAAAAGTTCTTCCTGATAATAAATAAATAAAGTAAATTAGCTTAATGCGAATTTTTTTAATAAATTAGTGTAAAACGATCGCAATGTGGTTTCGGTTTGGCTTTTTGCTCGTGTGTTGTCTGTGCTTGGGTGTCTTTGCAGGACCCATCATCAGGTATGAGCCGGAAACTGATCCAGAGCTAACTGCTGGTTACTTTCAAGGTGACATGGATGTGGATCTCGCACGGAATGGAGTACTTGCACCGACTCGACATTGGGAGAATGCCACAGTCTACTACAAGATCGCAAAGGAATTCGGTAGGCTCTGAACATTTCATTATAATCGTTGCCTCTAATGCGCAATCGTTTCTCTAGATGCAGCTCATGTGACTTATATTGAAATTGGCATGCGACTAATTGAACGTGTTTCCTGCATACGATTTGTGCCAGCCAGTGAAGAAACCTTGAACTATGTATATATCTCCGTTTCTCAAACTGGCTGCAGTTCCACTGTTGGATATCTAGGTGGTGAACAGAATGTCAGATTGGAAGCAAATCCTTTGGACACTGGGTGCTTCAGATTGGGCACTATACAACACGAGCTGCTCCACGCGTTGGGCTTCCATCATCAACAAAGCTCTCCGGAACGCGATGATTTCGTTCAAATTATCGAGGAAAACATTACGGAGGGAAAGGAAACCAATTTCAAAAAGTACGATTATGATGTGGTGGGAGACTTTGATGTGACCTATGATTACGGTAGCATATTGCACTATAGCTCGACGGCCTTCTCAAAGAATGGAAAAGCAACAATTATCGCACTGCATCCAGATGGTAAATCCCAAATGGGACAAAGGATCGTTCTAAGCTCAGCTGATGTGAGCCGTCTCAATATTATGTACAAGTGTCCATTACTGGTGTAAATAAAGAACATTTAAGAAAATTTAAGAGTGCAAGTGTTGAAAACACATATTGTAGTTATTGGCACAACAAAATTTAAAAATTTGATGCATTTCCATTACGAACTCCATAAAACAAAGAAAGTGTCGTTAATCCTCAATGAATAATTTTGCTTTATATACAGCATGTTCAGCAGTTCTAATTTGTCGTTATCACATTCTTGCTGTTGCTATCGTCTTTGATTTTTTGTATACCCTGAACACATTTGAAATGGGTTAAAAGGGTATAATGGTTTTGTGCAAATGTATGTAACAGGGTCAACAGCTGAGTCGATTTAGCCATTTGTCCATCTGTCTGTATGAACACGAGGATCTCAGAGGATATAAGAGCTATAGACTTAAAATTTTGAATATAGGGTCTTGTATACTCGGCGCAGATCAAGTTTGCTTTATTTTATCGATAACTGCCTTAATACACAATATGCAATTCCATCAAGATCGTGAGTAAGAGATGGCATGATAATGTTTTAGTGTGTATTCTGCAGAGTCCCGTTACCTACGATTGCGAGTTTGTATGTCTGTTTATGCACGTGTTTGTAGCCTGCCAGATCGAGTCAGTTCGAGCTTGTGAATAAAAATATGCGCTGGCTTAGTTATAGCTTTGTTTTTTTTTACTCTGTAGGCATGCAAGGAGTGCACTTGCAGACTAGCTTACATTTGGGTGCAAGACTTTTCAAAGGGAACTTTGCCAATAAAACAAGAATATATTTAACAGCTGGGTTCAGAGTATATCGTAGTCGAGCTCACTCGACTACAGCATTCTCACGTATTGTTTATTATCATCATCAATTTTTGTATCGGTTTAGCCCCCAAACATGTGAGATTAAGTGCGACTTTCCAAAATACATACTAGCTAAGATTTATTTCCAAGATAATATAATATTTTATAAGAATTTGATTTATATACTTTGATCTTTACTGTCTTGCTTAGAGTTAATTGCTCACATATAAATACATTTATAGAGAAACAACAGCGACTAAAGAATTTAATCCAATTGTTAAATAACATCATTAAAATTTATATATGTTTCCTTATTATTTTGTGACAGAATAAACAAACTGCTGGAGTTTCCATTCACTAACAAAGACCCCCTCTCACCTCCGCTTGTGAGCAACTGCTTGCATTTCTCCCAACAACAGTACCGATAAGCTCCACTTCGCTTATCTTATCGCACTGGAAAACTGCGCTACAGTCACTCAACGAGCATATCTGCGAGTTGCACGAATTCGCATAATAAGCAGAAACCATATCGTAGGGGACTGATAGGCTCGACCATTGGAAGCAGAGCCGCACTTAGTCATGGTTGAGAGAGTGCGAAGCAAGTTCTTCTTTCAGTTGTTAGTCGACAATCGAAAGGTTTTTCAGCATTAAAATATATAAAAAAATAGTTAAATATTAGGCTTGGGCATTACAAAATGCCCATCAATTGAAGTGGATACAAATATCTATGGCACTACAATGTATGATGCAGCCAAAAATGTGGCTAGGCCTTAAGCAGATTTTGCTTTACGTGGGTCTGCTGCTCTGCGTTGTTCTCCAGGTCTGCCGCAGCAACACCCAACTGCAGCTCAACTGTCCCAGCGTTTGTCATTGTGATCTATATGCACAGCGAAATCGAGCCATTTGTAGGTGAGAGAGATAAATAGCAATTTAAAATCACTTTTACTTTTAATATCTATTTACTTAGAGCTAAACGTTTGATAAGCGCCAGCATTGACATGCCCAAAACAGTGGAGCTGCTGGACTTGAGCTATAATGATATCACCAATATTGACGTGGATTCTTTTGAGGTGAGTTGCAATTGTGAGCAACGAGTGACTGCTAAATGCCAACCAAATCAATGTCCACCCATTAAATAGATCACAGTGCATCTTGTCAATCTCACGCTGGCCCACAATGCCATCCATACGTTGCACGTGAATGCTTTTGCTGAGTTGCGACGATTGCGCTATTTGGATCTCTCCTACA
The DNA here is from genome assembly GCA_035044025.1 of Drosophila paracracens. Classification (NCBI taxonomy): domain Eukaryota; kingdom Metazoa; phylum Arthropoda; class Insecta; order Diptera; family Drosophilidae; genus Drosophila; species Drosophila paracracens. Next base: position 3,191,607 of record JAWNMN010000835.1, on the reverse strand, counting down.
ATCGGCTGGAGCAGGTGGATGAGCATTTGATCGAATCGAACTCACAGCTCATGCACCTCAATCTGGAGGGCAATAAACTGGCCACTCTGCAAAATTCTCCACTGCTCCGCAGCAGATCGCTGCGTACCCTCAATCTACGCAATGCTCAGGTCAATCAGCTAGGCGTAAGTTTGCTCAGTGCTCTACCACAGTTGCGACAACTGGATCTGGCACAAAATATGCTGCTCACACTCAGTATCAATGTGTTTCATGCTCCTCGCTATTTGGCCTCTCTTAACCTGGAAGAGAATCCACTTAATTGCGATCGAGCATTGATTAAGGTAGCCACTTGGCTAAGCTTGCGAGGCGTCGCTGTCAGCATGAGTGATTGCCTGGAGGAGAGGCTGGAGTCGCATCCACTCGATGTGGAAGTTGAGGACACAGCTGTCGAACCACTTAAGCTGGAGCGCATGAAGCACTTAGATGAGAGTGGCAGCAGCAGCAATGATGCTCCCAAATCTGTGTCGACTGTGTGGCGGGAGCTACCCGATGATTCAGACGAGCAGCAATTGGAGGAAGAGAAGCAAAAGCAGTACGTAGACCAAGAGGAGGAGGAGGAGCTGTCAACGCTTATCGACGTTTGTGAAGGTAATCGCGAACAGCTTTGTCTGCGCTATCGCAATTGCCTGGAGCGTGTGAGTCACGAGCTGCTTGCCGGCGGAGCTGTTCAGCAACCAGACCTGGTGCAGAGCACGCACATCTTTGACGAGGACGATGTCAAGCTGGCATTTGCAGTGGGTGGCGCAACTGGCATCTGTATGGTCATATTCATAATCAGCTTTGCACTATGTGTGAAGAGCGGCTGCGAGCTCCGAAAGAAACGGCAACAAACTGCGCACAGCGAAACATGTAAGTTACAAAAGTTTTTATAACTAAATAAATAGTTAAAACAGATGATTAGAGTGAAAAAACTATGCTAATTTCTTAGAATTAACAGCAATCAAAATAAATTCAGTAGCAAAACAACTAATCTCTCATAAAAAGAGCAGTTGATAAGACATTTGAAAAGTGATCAGATTATTCCACTATAACTTTTACTTTTGTTTCTTCGCAGCCACTCTGGACTCGTCGCAACAACAACTGCCCACAATTCACACTTGGGTGCCTCCGCGCACTCGCAATCCGCGTCGCTCCAATCCGCGTTCCCGGAACATTCCGTCGCGGTCTCTGGTGCGCCAGGCTTATGGGCCCGATGATAATTTTGTCTCGCGTCTGTTTGGGCGCCCGGCAAGGCATCAGTACTATCGGGCCATTAACCAGAATACCGCAACGCTCATTCGACGTCTGAGCCGCAGTAATCTGTTCAGCAGTCGCGATCGGGAGCCAAGTAGCCCAGAAACTCCGCCACCGACAACTACTAGATTCTACACGGACATTGTGGGGGCAGAAGCAGTACGCCCGGAGACGCCTCCGCCCAATTACGGCGATGTGGTGGTCATCGAGCATTGTGATAACCATAGATAGTGAGCCTACTACGCCCCCTTAGTTAACGAAAAGAGGCTGTGGCCAATAAATCTTTAAGCACGATTTAAGGCAACGTCCTTATAGTTAACATCAACATTTTTTCATTACACACCAAAATATCAATTGGGGATTTCAGTTTTTCTTTGGTGGCATTACTTTTACACGACTGCAACAAATCGCAATAAAAACTTTTGACAAAACTATCAAAGTTGGCATCAAACGGGAACAGGAAGAGTAAAAACTGTGAAATTGCCACAGCCAAATCTTTTCAACCAAGTAAAGAAAGAAAATAATAAAAAAAAGCAAGTAAGAAAACTTTACACACTCAAATAAATGCAAGCGTGAAGCATGTGCAGTAGGGGACCGAAAATGGGGCTGGAGAGGTCGCCGGTCTAGCGGATGTAGAAAGACAAATCGAAAACGCCACAAAAGGAAACCAAACCTAAAAAAAAATAAAAAATAAACCACAGCGAAAAGTGGAGCCAAACCAAACAATTTGCACTACAAAGCACCAAAAGTGTCGCAAAAGAATCAACCACCAAAACTAACCAAGCTCCGTTAAAAAAAAAAAAAACATTTATATAAAAGAATAGACTAAGAAAGTTCTGAAAAAAAACAGGATTTGAATGGGGAAAAAACCGTGAAATATTTGGTTTAGATACATTTTTGGAACAGAATTTGGTACTAATCTGTTCCCAATGCCAGTATGATATTATACAGACCATTTTGAGAAAGTATCTAAAAATTGTGAATTGTTTGAAATATATTTTTTATATAATAGGAAATTATTTGAATAAACAACATATACAAAAAGTAGCCTGACTGAAATTAACCTATATATATTCGAAGCTTGGTCGCGAGCTGGCTATGTGAAAGTTCAATCCCAAATCGTATTAATGCGTACACACTTGTTTCCATTGCTCTCAAAATTGCAACTACAAAAGCCTTTTTGTTGCAGCCCGCATCTCGCCTCTCGCTTCACGTGGCAGCTCTTTTGTGTGCTGGTTGTTGTTGCTGAATGTTTGTCGGTATATCGCTGTTTGTCGGTGCTGTTTGTTGCTTGTGGCAGCTTTCATTGCACTGTGCCGAGCAGCAGCACTGCACAAAAGTTAACGTATCCTGGGACCCAAAGTTGCGTTGTCAACAAGCCAACGCGAAAGTAAAGGCAACCGGGCGAAAAACCGGGCAACGGCGGCATGGGACAGTGCTGCAAAGCGTGAAAAAATATCTAAATCCAACATTAATGAAAAACTTTTTGCATAATCCTTGTCGTTGCAAGTGGAGCCACCAGTACACACCAGACACCACAAAATCCAACCAATGCCACAGCTGTAGACACTGCACACAAGAAAATGTTGCGCAAAAGAACCAAATAAAAAATATATCAGATCGAAACCCCCGCTGAGTGAATCAAATGCAATAAATGAGCCTCTCAGAACAGATGGGATGAGAAGGGTAAGTCAGTTTGGGATGTACTTGTGAGTTTTAAGAATTGAAGGGCAAGCAAAGAGGATTAAAAGACTGCGAAGTTTTGTTGCAAGCTAACTGATAACTTGGAGTGAGCGCATTTTGAATAACCAACGATTCTCAGTTGATAAACATAATAAAGTATGCTACTTCAGGTATATTGCAGAAAGCTACAAATAGCTAAACATGTACAAAACCTTCGACAAAGATAACTTTGCATAAGAGATATTTGACAATTTGAGCATGAATTTACAGTTTTAAATAATCTTAAAGCTAGTTTATGTGCTGAAGTTTTGAAATCTAACTAATTTTTAATAACATTTTTAATACAAATTGAAATTAGCCTCAATTAACACTTTAGGCCAATATCACTCAGCCTCAAGCCCATTGAGGAGCTGCCTGAACCTGAACACGCCTCCGGCCTTAGGCGGCACTTACAATTTAGATTCACTTCTCATGCATATATTCACTGAGAAGTCTTGCAAATCTGAAAATAAACTTCAAAGCATTTAACAGTTGTTCACTGACCATCAATGGCCCACGAGACCTGCCTGCCCATGCCTCTCACCTCCCCCCCCCCCCCTCTCTCGCTCTCTCCATCCCTTTGCGATGTAATCTGCACTATGCCACAGAACAGTTTTAATTGCTGTGACACTGCAGATACGGCTGACTGGATCTGGAAATTGGTCGCACTGGATAATTTAGGAGAGTTGCGCAGGGTGGGGTGGGGATAGTAGAGGAGAGAGCTGGATATCTGCCATTGCTGTTGTCGTTTTCTAATTTGATAAAGATAAAAATCATTTTATAAATGCCGACGATGGCATTGGCGACGCTGCCATCAAGTGTATGCCCCTGACAAGCGAGTCCTGGGCCAGGGACAGTATCCTGCACTCAGCACTCTTGCTATGCTTGGCTCTTAATTGAATGCTCATTTCAACGAGGACTTTTGCCAGAGTTGCCAACGTCGCGACGTTGTCGTCTTTAATTGCATTTTTATTTAATTTCCCAGCAATTATCGCCAGTTCGTGTGCAAATTTATATGCTACAGTTGAACAGTATCCTTGCACCTGTCGCAGTGGCAGTCTGCAACAGCAGCAAGCCATATCCTAAGGTACAGAGGTCAATCGTCCTGCATCCTCTGGTCAACTTCACAAGTTATATAAGTGTAAATGTGTGTGTGAGAGTGACGGAGAGTGTGTGTGTGTGTGTGTGTGTGTGCAACTAGTTGGGCATTGCGGTGTCCTACTGTCGTAATTAAAGGCTGCTCCGGACCCGGCCAGGACAGGACTTGGAAACGTGCTCCTGCTGCAGTTGCAACTTGTTGTTGCCACATTCGGGCAATATTTATAGTTTTCTGCTGCGCTTTGGCATTGGTCTTAGGGTAAACCTAAGTTGTCGTTGCCAGTTGTTAGCAAAGCAATTAGCATGAGTTTGTTATTGCAACACGGCAACATAGCGATGGAAACAACAACGGCAACAGCCAACGGCACAAATCAGGTAAGGGGCATGAAGCGACCGTACTCAAGGCTGCCCTTTCAAGCAGCCAGCACATGCTGAAAGTTTTAGTCCCCGGACCTCAATCCAAAATAAAAATGAAATTTATTTACTTTGCTGCTTGGGCAAAAGTGTTGGCACATGTGGCATTGATCAATTAACAACAAATCAAATGTAAGTGAAACTTGCAAATAAATGGAAAGGATTCGATTACAGAACAGACTGAGGAATGACCTTAAGCTCAATAAATGTTGTTTACACATTTTAAGATTGCCGTCAACATCGTAAGAAAAACAATTGACTCTTATATTTTATCCATAGCAGCTGCCATTTTACTAGAATCTATAATAATATAATCTCGATTTAAAATCCAGAGCTATGAAACTGGCTTCCAAATATTTTGAAATGTAAGTGGAGCTGCTCGTTTTAATAAATTGACTCTTAAATAAGAATGGCGCATCTGGTTAAAGTTAATTCAAGTCACTATTATTGCCTGTTGCTCGTCTCAATATATCCCCAGTGACAGTTAATTTTTAATTTAATGTACATAAACTGGGAGCGCGTTCACTTGCTTTGCTCGACACTCTTAATAGCATTTTGGCCCCATTTCAATTTACATGCGAGCACAAAAGGATGTACAGCAACACAGATGGAGAGGGATAGGGATAGGGAGGAAGGGTGCGACAGAGAGGGTCAAACTGCCGTTGGCAGCATTTTACACGTGGTGCCTTGCAGGTGCGAGGGTCGCATTAAAGATTGGCGCAAGGCCACGCCTGCTGCTCCTCCCTCCACCTTCGTTCACTCAAATGCGCCCCGGGGACACTTTTTCTTTTTTTTTTTTTTTGTTAAACTCTGCCCAACTTGCACCAAACATTTGCCTTCAATTTCCCTGTCAGGTTTTTATACTTTCTGCTACACCTCCCCCTTAAACACTTATACACAAACTTGTTTGGCAGTTTTGTAAAGTTTGTTTTTTTTTTGCCTGGCATTTTTTCTGTTTTTTTTATTCTGTCTGCCGCATCGTTGTTTATCACACTCACCTCGCCGCCCACTTTAAACAGCATTTTAATGGCTTGTTTTGTGGCTGGACTTGTTGAGTGATTGAATAGGCCTTAGCCAGCCAGGCTGATGAGTTTGTGTTGGCCAACATGATAGCTTAGTTCTGGCCAACTTTAAATTAGTAAATAAAAGTTGGCCTGACAGTGTTTGTCGGCTTTGGAGTGGTGACTCATTAGCTGCTATTTGAATTTCCATTTCGTTTGCTCAATTTCATAAGCAATTGTGCGCATTTGCTTTTTCCTGCCTGGCTGACTGCCTGCGCCTAAATGTATGCACCACAAGTAATGCTAATATATGCCACACACACGTTTATGAATTTCAAATAGGCGCAAACGAAGTTGCAACACAAAAGCAAGCAAAGTTGCCTGCTTTGCCAACATTTTGCCCACTTTTCACTCTTTTGGTTTTGCGCTTCACTCGCTCGATTTGTGCAAAGCTTGTGCAAAACTTTGTGCAACCACAACATTTTTTTCATTCTTTTTTTTTTTTTGCACCCACCTCGGCAAGACAAAGCTTCAGGCAACAACTTTTTTGCCATATCGAAATTTGTAAGCTCTTTACGCATTTTTGGAATCATTTTTCATCTGAAAACAATTTTTCAAAAATGTAAGCTATCATATTAAAATGTTTATATAATCAGAAGCATTTGTTGTAGCCAATTTTAAATAAATTAATAAAAAGCTGGAAGCCTGCATTTTAATTCATGAAAAAAAAATTCAATCATTTTTATTGAACTTCAACTCAAAAAGCATTACGAGTACATATATATATATTTTCATTGTTTCGGACAGCCATGATAGACAATAGACAGATATCAATAAAGTTTGTATTCGGATCAACATTTTTATTTTTTAATTTAATTTAAAATACTGTCGAAATCAATAATTGCCTAAAACTGAACTGAACATAAAATGAAAGAGATATTGCATATATTTTTGAAATTTTATTACCATAAAAAAAATGCCACGTTGCTATCTGAAAACTAGAATTTCTGCAACACATCAAATATAGAAATTGATAAAAAAAAAAAAAAAATAAAAATAAACAAATGAAACAATTTTTATTGCTCCATTATTTACTATTTTATTGCTAAACAAAACAATAGCCGGTATCTAAATAAAAAATAACTATTTACTTTTTCTATCTGTTCATATAACTCTGTATATTTTTATAGCAAATTATTGTTGTGTAAAATTATGTAGAATAAAACCTGCAATCAGGGCTTTACTATGCGCTTGTCAAGCATTTCACATAGTCGAAAAGCCCGCAGCAACTCAGAGGGAATCATGCATAAAAACTGAATCAGTGCTGGGTTTGAAGTAGCATTTGCCTGATTTTCATTTGTAGATTGCATTGGGGCCACAAACGTATGAGAAGTTTCAAGTATTTCGTATGCTGTTAGGGATTGCATCATAAATCCACTGTGCAGCATCCTAATCTCACAAGCGGTGCGGTCAGACCAAATGGCCAAGTGGCTGATTAGCCTTTAATTGGCGGCCCTTTGTTAATTTAGACCGGCGACTTTTGACTAGTGACCGGAAACATTTTGACCTCTACCCTAAAAGCAAATACGCACAAAATTTCTGTACTGAGACGAAAGTAATTACACGGCTTGGTTGTAGCGCTCTGTACATCCAATTTTGGACCCCTTCTTAAGGGGTTAGCGTTTCTGCTAATTTCCGGTGTTCATATTTGGCAGACAGTTCCGCCCCATTTACACAGCAATAGCAACAGCAAACAGGAGCTGCAACAGTTCCAATTCCACCACATCCTGTCTGCGAGTGAAAGCAATTCAATTCAGCAATTGCAGTCTCGACGGCCCAATAATGACAACAACAACACCAACAACAATACACACAACAACAACTGCCGTGCCACAAAACAACAACTGAAAACAGAATCAGCCACAGACTTGTAAACATACTAAATCTATTATACTGTCAAATTGACAAAACTAGATTCTTTATTTGCTACCCATCTCATGCACCTACATTTGGGCGCTATTGGGGGTGCTCGCTTCTGACCAACTGTAAATTAAATTAAATAAAATTAAATCTGATTTATTTCGCTTATCACAGTAAAAAAGCGTTTAGTTGTTGTGTTATGCAAAACAAAATCCGTGTCAAAATTAATTTATGGTTTCAAGGATGTCTTGTTAGTGAAACGCATTGTTCGTAGAAGTCTTTCAATATCAGTCTGTTGCATACAAACATTTTTGTGTAAAGAATATTCATGAATACCCCTTGTAGCCGCATCGAGGGCAACCACAACGCATAGAGCTACTACTAACTATGGTTCTCGCACAGGCGTAAGTGTATGCAGCAATCAGTTATGACCTCACGACAACAGTAGCAGCAACAACAATAACACGGTATCCGCAACAGAGTTTTCCCTTTTGGCCAGGCAGTTCCTGTGGCGATTGTCAACAGCGCACTTTTTGCGCTTCGCTCGCTGCACTGCCTCTATAAATCTGCACAAATTGGCAACACTCTGTGGGCTATATTAAAAAAAATATTTTATAAAAGAGAGCAAAAGTAAATAAATATACAATGGCGGACACAGCATATGTTGCCAGACAGCCACAGAAACGCCTCGCGCTTCCCACTTCTTCCCACTCGACCCCCTTCACTCCCTATCTTTCGTTTTTTGAATTTTTCAACAGCTGCTTGTTTATTTATGCTTGTAACGTTTATAAATCGCTTGGGCGAGTGGCGAAAGAGCGGCAGCTAAAGAAGCGAATGGAAGGCACAAAGCGCAGCCTGAGAGTGACCCAAAGGTGGGGCGTACATCGTACCACATGGCGTATGCTTTTTGTCCCCAATTGAGTTACCTTTCATTCCATCTCTTCCTCTCATCTATCCCTCTCTCCCATTCGCAAACGCATAGCACGCGTATAGCTCCATAAATCAGCGAACTAACCACATTGAATGCTGCCCGTTTGGCTGTTGATGACCTTATTACGCTTAACTTGCCGCCCACAGGCACCGACCAGCCGACCAATGGTGTCAGTGGTTTTAATATTTAAACGGCAAGCAGCTGCAGCTTGAACGTCGCCACGGATTTTGCCACTGATTTGCTTGAGCAGCGTCCACCAAATGCGCACAATCGAAGGCTGAGCAAATATTTATTTGGCCACCGTGCATCACCATGGGCGATATTTCATTTGAGTCGCCTGGCTCATAAATCTCCTTGACTGGCCAGACGAAAGTTATTTGATGTGGACTCTACCTGGTCGGATGAGCGACCGCAGCAAGCAATCGGCAATTGACAAACAGACATCAACATCAGCGGCACACACAGAAGGCAAGGGGCAACCGGCAGCAAAATCAATATTTTCATTCGAATGAAAAATGACCTGCTGCGTGTCGGAGCAGTTGTTCAAAAAGGACAGGTACAAAACCACTTTGAGTTTGAGCTGGAGTATGCTTGAGTAAGCCAAAATAAAGTGAAGCCCGTCCAGATGGAGCCCACAGCCAGCTTTAATGATTAGCGTAAATAACTCGCCTTCTTTAGGGGATTATGCAGGCGAGCTAGCAAATTTGCAAACGTCGCATAATTGATTAAACATTGAAATCGAATGACTTAATCAAGTGCGTGCCACGTGGCGTATACGCAATGCGAGCAACAAACATGTACACAGAGACGCGCTCGTCAGCGAAGATACCAATGGAGTACAAAGCAATCCAGATGAACCAGATGATGATGAAAATGATGGACAATAACAACAACGCTGAAACAACAACGGTACCAAAAAATACAACAATACCAAATGAAGCTGAAAGAAAAACAAAGACACCAATCAGCAGCAAAAATAGAACTGGTAAAAGAAAAAAAAACCGAAAACAAAGTGTAGAAAACAGTAGAATCTTTATAGATGTACCAGATATGCTATGTCTCAATCTATACGAGAGGGTCACAATACTATGTCAGACAGCTTGAGACGCTTTCGATTTGATAATAAGCAAGTTGAACAACGTATGCGATTCTGATAATAGATTAATTACTGACAAACATTTTTTGTTAACTTTTTATGAGAAGTAAAATTAATAACTTAACTATTTGAGCTATGATATTTAAATGTTAATAAACTGAAGAGTTTTTTTTATATACTCTAATTTATAATATTTATTCAAACTAAACCAAAAAACTAAATAAAGTCAGAAAAAGTCAGAGAATTCAATTAGAAACTGATGTCAAAAAACTGACGTTAAATATACAAAAAAAAAACTGGTGCCATAATAATGGGATTATTAATGCGATTATGGCACCAGTTGATGGGTTGTTTTTTTTTTATAGCTCGGATTTCCTTTCATCTGCTTCGGCAGCATTTCAATTGTTTTGCAAGTGTATCCTAGCTTCGATGTATTGAATGTAAAAATGTTCCATTGTTGTTATTTGAGATGCTTTCGTTCGGATCTTATTGTTGTTGTAGGCATTCTGCTACGTGACACTGACATGGATTTTCAAGTTGTTTGTCGTGTGTGTCATTGCCTGCGGATGTCCTCAATGTAGCGACACGGCCTGCCTTGTGCTGCTGCTTAGGCTTATCCTTAGCCACCTCGGACAACGCTCCTCCCCGCATCTAGTTGCGTTGCTCAGTTGGTTCGTGCCGTGCCCTAAAACCTACTTGCACTTTGTCAATTCGTAAATCTTTTTATATGCCATTCTTTTTTTGGGCGAGTGCTGCTGCTGCTGTTGCTGTTGCTGTTGCCGTCGTCGCCATCATCAAAGGCAGCAACTTTACAAAACTAACTCGGCAAATGTTGAGACAGAGGAGCAGCAGTGGCAGCAGTGGCAGCTGTAGGCAGTCGAAGGAGGCAGGAGCTAAAGCCAGCCAACCGTTTGAGAATTGTGCGAGTTAACTTTGATGAATTCAATTACTCGAGCTCGATATGTTTGCCATCTCTATCCGCCAGCCTATCGCCAATTCCCCTACATACATATACATATGTGCAAGGGTAGGTGAAGGAGGTGAAGGGCACGTGTTTGTCTTTGCTGTCGTTCAATGAGTTTATTGTCGTTGTGCTTAGCACGAATTGAAATTCCCTCATAGCACGGGTTGGACCTTCCGCTGCTGCATGTCCTTGTGCCTCAATCTGTAAAGTGGATTTATTTCGCCGAAATCGAAAGTTGACTTCTTCGTGTAACACGCTCCCACTAAGCTTTTTGTTGTCGTAAAATTTGTGTGCATGTGTGTGTGTGTGTGTGTTTGCGTGTGTGTGCGTGTAACCGGATTAAAGGATTTATCAATTTACGTAACGCAACTTAGGTAGCAGCACTTTTTGTGTCTTTTGCCATTTCATTGATGCTAACAACAAGTGATTGATTAAACTGTTGACTTCTGAAAGAATTTGGCAAGATCGATTCAAACAAGCAATGTTAAGGAAATGTGCAACTTAAAATTAATACTTTACTTGCTAAGCCGGAAACCACAAGCGGACAGCAAGGGAATACAAAATAAATAAGTTATTAGAGTGAACCATTTCTGGGAATTCATTTGCTCAAAAATATATACATACTTATCTATATACTTATACTTATCTTATATTATAACATATTTAAATAAATAAATGAAAGATTTAATTTCTTTATTCGTTATTGTTGCCGTCGGCAAGAATGAATCATCTAACTTTCGTTAGATTTTAGACCTGTGAATTATTTATTTATTTTTATTTTATTTGTTTTTATTTGCATGCTCAAGTAAAACTTATTCTATTTGAAACTATTGAATTCATTTTAATTGTTTTTGTTAGCTGCAATTGAAATTTGTTTGATTTGATTATTTGGTTGGCAGCTGTCCGATTTATTCATAAAATACTGTGCGGTACACAGACACGCACATTCACATACATATATATATATATATGTATTTATATGCATTGTATTTATTGCAGTGTACGTAATTTTCTACAAAATAAATTGTTTTCTGTTTTTCAACATTAATTTAATAGTTGTTGTTGTTATTGTTATTATTGCATCCTGACTGACCGATCAGCTCGGCCAGCTTTTATGATTATTACAATTGGATCTGTTGTTGTTGTTGTTGTTGTTGTGGTTGTTGTCATTGGATACATTTGTAATTTCTCGTTGGTGGCAATATATGAAAGCGTTTAATTACAATTGAAGCGGTTTATGCATTTCTGTGGTCATTTGCATCGCATTCCGTTGATGATTCCGATTCTGATGCTGAAATGCAGCTGATGTCAAGTGACTTTTTTGGGGTGATTCAATGGCTGCAGTGGTTTCTTTAAAGTGTCGGCCATAAAAGCGTAAATCAGTTGTGCGTTATAGTTATATTGCAATTCGACTTGTATTTCCGCTTAGCAATTTTATGTATTTTTGCTATTCATAATAAAGCATATAATGCATGAGGATTTTGGTCAGCGTTGTTCGAATTTGCCATTTTGCGGATTTTCGGGCTGCTAACTAAATTTACGGTTTGGCATTTTGTTGCCGCATATTATAATCGACCAACTATCCAGCATTTATTGGTGGCTACCACAGAAAGCAAATTGATTATATACATTTTAACTGCTCTAATGTGATAAGAATTTAATCGAAGTGAGCTATAAATAAAGTGTACATGGTGGACAGTAGTAGGGATGTGGGGATTCTATGGCAGAGAAGTGGCTTTTTGCTTTTGACTTGTAATTTCATCATTACTGTATCTAATGGATGGAAATCATAGGACATCACACACCTGAATGTTTTCCCACACTATGATTATAGTATTTTTGATGCAAAGGGTCAACAATAAATCTACACATATCGATCACAAATGTCTCATACGTGATCCAAAACCACAAATTTTTCTAAAAAATGTCACACACCTGTCACTCTCCCACCCAAAAGCAATAAATTAACGGCAATAATGAAGCAATTAAAAATCAAAAGCAATAATCCACTTCCTGTCGTAGAATCCCCACATCCTTACTTCTGTGGAAATAAACAAAAGGCCAGGGTATGAGAAAAATGTGAAGCATTTGAATTTTGAGTTGCTTTTACACTTCTACGTAATCAAGATAAGTAAATCATTTTTTATCATGCTTTGGCGTCGAAATCTTTAAAAACCTAAAACTCGACGTTGGGTTGAAAATCGTTTGAAAATTGAACATAAAATAATCGGTCATTCCAACAATATAGATTTGTCAAATTTGAAGTTTATCATATTTTTTTGGTTTAGTTCATATATGACATATTCATACTTAGATTGCAAATTAAAATAAATTACTCAATAAGTTACATTTTGAGCACAAAATTAGATATAAATGAACAGAGCTGCATATACTTAAAGCCATAAATGAAGGCATCATAATAACACCCCGGAGCTCATAGTTGGCCAATTAAATTAAAATTTATAATTTATAAGCTGCTAATTTAACGGTTGGGCGCACTGAGTGGCAACAATGACAACAACAATAACAGCAGTAACAACAATTGATATGCTGAATTAATGACAAGTAACAGGATAATGATTTCAGCACGAACTCCTACAACAACAATCGACAGAAGGCCAATTCTTGGCGTAGCTCAAGTCTGGCCTGGCAGGCCCAGTACTTGATCCTTTTGAGAGTCTCCTCCTTGCCAAAGACCCTGGCACATTTATAGATTATTTGCTTTGAACATTTGTTGACAGAGCGCCAATGTCCTAAGCACGAAATGTAAATATGCATGTGTCCTGCATAGCCAGTGTGCCTCCCAACAATCCCCCCCGCCTTGCAATGCTAGCCGCTTAGTTAGTGTTATGTCAAAAATGTGAATAGCAAATGACTGTTTGACTTTATAAATAAGTAGAATTATATGGCCAAATCTATTTGATTATGTAGAGCTTATTGAATTGGGGCTCATCCATTCTGTGGATCACGTGCGTGTGAGTCAGGCTGTTGCCAGGACATGATTTTCATATCACATTTGAATTTACATTTTGATGTGTGTTTGCCATCCGTAATTGCACATCGGAAGTGGCAGCTGCCCCATTAATGATGATGTCTATGCATTTCGACCTTCTCATTTCGTAGATTTTAGTTGTTTATTGTTTAGTTTTGCCCAGATTAAAAGTGTGCGCCAACAAAATGCACACTGGCGCCATCTGTCACTTAAGACCATCAACATAAAATCTAATCAGGAGCTTACACTTTGAAGCTTTTTAAGCGTTGTCGAGCTTTTTGCGATGTTAGCTTTTAAATGCGTTAGCTTACAACCCCCACTTAGGCAAATGTCCTTGCCGGGTTAACGGCAAGGGTCCTCACACCAAAATAGGCACATTTTCGAGTAGCGATTGCCATTGTCATTCAGAAAGTTCCGCTTTAGTACGCATGCACCGAAACTTTTCAGTTAAGGGCTCTTTATACCACAAACATGTGTCTGCATGTCAGATGTTTTGCAAAATGGATGAGGGAATTGGACAGAACGAGAGGGAGACAGACAGAGAGAGAATGAATGTGAAAGCTTTTGCATCTTTTTCGTTGACTTTCGTAGATTTTGCTCACAAATCACTTCCGAATTGTTTTTGAAATTAATATTGACCATTTCCTTATTTTGAAGAAATTAAATTTGGTCGTTAGCTGTTATAAATATTAATATAATACAAGATTGCTCAGAATGTATGTACTTAAATTTATTGGTGAACTTAAGCTAGATTTAATTGAAGCCAAATGTATAACAAATAAATCAAAGTAAAGGATTTTAAACACATATTTCGCCCAATGCCTGTAAAAGTCTACACTCTCTTCAAAAGCTCTGCTCTGGTCTACAAAACCGCTCCGCCCACCCGCTGGCCAACAAAGCAAAATCGATGCCCGACCCGTTTCGCTCTCTTGGTGACAACTGAACGATGTCTGTGGGCTTTTTCCTCGCAGCTCCTTGGCTGTATTGCCCAAAACGCGAATGAACATCGACCGTGGAAGTTGACTGCAAGTACAACACGCTGCACTGAAGGTGAATAGAAAAAATTCAACCAGAATAAAAAGTTTTTGCAGAGTTAAACGACAAATAAACCATCGAAATACACAGAAAATTATTTGCAAGAGTGTCGAAAAACAATTGGAATACTAAAAGTATTTGCATTATCTGCCAATTGAGTTATTACATAAAGCGAAACACAAACGAGTGGCCCGAAAAGTGTTGTGCGTGTGCGTGTCTTTGTGTATGTGAGTGTGTGTGTGTGTGTGTGGGGGTGAGTGAGAGTGTGTGTTGGCACGCGCTGTGCTAAAAAGCAGAACATTTTTTGTGTATCAGAATTTTGGCGTTGCCTAAGCAAATTCATTTGTGCAAGCTGAAAAATTTGCAATATTTATTTGTGAATTGAAATAATCGCATCAAAAAGAATTGTAAGCGATAGCTTAAGGCCAAAATGTAATGAAAAGTGAAAACGCGTGTGATGTGCATGGCTCAAATATTGATTTTTCCACATGATTCTACGCGTCATGACCCACTGAGAAAATGCTGCTGCTGTTATCAAGATTAATAATAATATTTTCTGCGGTTGCAAATTGTGGCCAAAATTGTGCAAAATATTTTGAACTATTTAACAAAAATTGCACATGCCTAACAGTGCGATTTGACTTTGTGTGTGTGTGTGAGAAAAGCTCAAAAAAATGAAAACGGCTCTAAGAAAATCTCTATCCTGAATTTGCTTTGAACAACGTCTTCGTGAACAGCAGCAGCAGCAGCAGAGCAGCAAAAACGAATTTGCCCTTCCCCTTAACCATTTATACACACACACACACACACAGAAAAACTCACACTCACATACCCGTGGACACACAACTAGCAGCGAGATTCGCTCTATCAATATTTACGCATACCATTGTATTTTTAATATTACGTATACGCTCTGTTTTCTGCTCTCTCTTTCTCTCTCTCTCTCTCTCTAATTCCTTGCCCGCTCACGCTCTCCTCTCCATCACTCTCTCTCTCTCTCTCTCTTTGTATCGTTTATCGCTCGCGCTGTTTGCATTGCGCCTTTCGTCTGGCAAAATATACACCAAAACACATTTAACGCCGTTAAACATCAAAACATTCGACTAAATTCGCTGTTGCCGTGCAAATCGATGGCTAATCGTTAATTGCCAATCGAAAATCGATAAAAAAAAAAGTGTTTAAAATACATGTGAGACTAGCAGCGCTAAGCAAAGGCCTCACTAGCCAAGCAGCACAACACACACTCAGTCCCCTCACATCATTCACATGATTCGTCTGCCAGCAGCCCTGAGAGCCTGAGACCGCCTGAGCCTTCCGCCCTCCAGCCGGATCAACGTGTCAACGTTTACGTTTCGTTTGACGTTGCTCCAAGCCCAACAGATACTTACAACAGCAACAACAACAACATAATCAGAAAACAGCCTTAACTACAATAAACATTAAACAAATTTGGCTCTGCGGCTACGACAAACATTGGCAACATTGTCTAAATAAATAGGTAAATATAAAGTAATTTAACACCAATTATGCTGCCCACTTTTTGGGGCAATTTGTAGAGTTCAAATCAGCATCAGATATTAATATTATTGTTCGATTACCTAAAAAAAGTACTAAGTTTTCCGTAAATTTTGATGTTAAATTTGAATAGTTTGTCTTTGTGTTACGAGAAGAAATTTCAAAATATTTACCTAAAGACTTATTATCTTCATTTAAGACACTTTATACGGAAATAGATCAAATATCAGATGCTTCTATCTCATCTTGAGTTAATCTACTTATCTTAGAGGGCAAAGTCTTCCAAGGTTTTATTAAGAGCCAGCTAAACTTAATTAAGCATCTCTTTGCTGGCTTAGCTCTTGCTAATTCACAAAGCTGTGAGCCCGAAAATTCACATGGTAAGAGGACTTCAGTCAAGAGAGGCACACTTAAAGATACCCTATAGGCTTTCATAATTTTTCGCTTATGAAAAAAAAATGGCTATAAAATGGGGGAATATAAAAAGTATCCAAAAAGTTAGATAGTTCTCAACTGAAAAAAAAAACCTTCATCCCAAGCGGTCGAAGATGTCTGCTGTACCGGAAATAGTTTTTGAGGAGTGCAGGGTATATTTAGCAAGCACAAAGTTAAGGGCGATAAGCGTTTGTTTTATTAGCACACATAATGTGTGGATATGGCCATGGAAGAACATATAAAAACAGCACATAATTGCCAATAATCAAGTCACCAACGGACAAAGGCAAACACACACACACAGAGAGTAAGACTAATGCACACACACACATTTGCAGAGGCCTCTTTTTGGAGAAAGTGCGTACTTTTGACCCCTTAGACTTGTGCCGAAAAATCCTGCTTAAGCGAATTTTGATACAATAAACGTGGAACTTGTAGTGACTTGTGTACGTGTGTTTGTGTGTGTGTGTGAGTGTGTGAGTGAGTGTGTTGGTGTGTGTAGGTGACTGCAGCTGTAATAGATTGCAGCAATGTAACTGTGTAATGATAGCGTAAAATGAAATATTGAGCGTTGAAAGCGAAAAGCTTAATGAGGTGGAAAATTAGTTTTTTTGTCAACATCATCATCATCGGCCTTTTATCATCGACGCCTTGGGGAAAGTGTCGCCTGAGCAATCCTAACTTGGTTAGACGTTCGTCTGGCTTTATTCGATTCTTTTTGGCGTTACTCCATCCACAGTTTTTAACTTATTTTGTTGCTTTCTCTGGGTTATGTGCGCAGAACACGCAGACAGACAGAGAGAGATAGAGAGAGACAGAGAGTGTGAGAAGGCCAGAGAGCGTGAGCGAGCGGGCTGGCAAAACACATGCCACTCTATCTCTCGTGTGCGCGCGCTCTTCAAAAAGTTTAACCGTTTCCTGCTCAGCGACTATCAGCGAATGAAGAAGCTTAACAATTAATGGCTGAGCTTCAACGAGGGCCGCCTTCCTGCTTTCCTGCTTTCCTGTTTTTTCCTTTCCTTTTTCAGACAAACCGCCCACCAGAAAATAACACTTAATTCCATTTCTAATAGATGCGTGTTTGTGTTTTCGCTGTTGCTGCTGCTGCGGGTAAAAATATTTGACTGTGCTCAGTGCTCTGTGCTCTGTGTGTGTCTGGGCCAGAGCTTAATTTGTTTTGACAGCCTGATTGTCAGTTCTTGACGTTGGCCTGCAATTTGAGTGCCTGTCACTGGCGAAAAACAACAACAACAACAACACTAACTTCTCCTGCCTCGCTCACTTATCGCTGCTGCATGTTTTATGAAGTCTATTTATCTTATCGCTAAATGAATTCGTGCCCAATATGAACGACAACCAATTGTTGCTATTTTTAGTTGAGCTCCTTTCGCACAGGTGCACTACAGCTGAGCTTTTGATTGAATGCTACATCGGAGCCCACGCACAAAAGTCAATCTATTTATGGTAAAATGCTAGCGAAGGTCAAGCGATATCCTATGAATTGGCTCAAATGGGAAGCTTTATTAAATGCCAAAAATGGTTGGAATGCTCTTCGCATCATACAAATGCCAAGTAAAATTCTTTATGAATATGAGAAATGCAAAATCAGTTTTGACCACAACCACCAAGCAGTTTTAGCACGAGCACTGATTTAGTTTAACCAATTTGGCTAGGCATTTCATTTAAAATTAGTTTATGTTTTTCCTCTCTTAGTTTGGTCATATGAAAATAACACAAAGGCTAAATAAAGCAAGCACAATTAATATAATAAAAACAGTTTATGGCATATCGCAGGTAACACCGAGAATACTGCCTGTGGACCTGCTAGTCAAAAGGGCAAAAGCCGAAACTGCGTAGTTTTTTACACGAATATGCCAGACAAGTGGGCACCAGGCATATCATAAAAATACACACACACACACACACACACACACACACTAGAACACCTCAGCTGACCTGCGTGCTATAAGGCAGAGAAAAAGCAAGTAAAAGCACAAAAGCAACGTTGGCAAAATGACAAAAAAATCTTTTTGCTGCGCTCTAAATAAATGCTACAATAAAATGCAAGCGTGTGTGTATCTCGGTATGTGTGTGTGTGTGATTCTGTTGTTGTAAAGAAGTTTCACTGCCCACTTTCCTACTATAAAAGCCTGCTCCGTCTCTTTTGTTGCTGTGCTTTTATGTCAGTTTCCCACACTTCGCCTCGCATTTGCCATGCATTATTTTTACAATGGCCTTATAAAGATGCCCGACCGCTTGGCCTGTTTTATGGAAATCTTATTCAGCTTGTGATTTGCAGCATTAATAAAATATCACGTACAATCTCCGAATTGGGTCTTCACTTCTTGCCACTTGCTGGGGTCGTTTTATTGCTGTTGCTCTGCTGTCGCATTTATATTTAATGTCTGCTCAAATACGGAGACAGAGTAAAATGAATAAGACTGGAAACCCGACAGCCTTGTAATTTGGGTATCAAACACGAAGTACCTTTTAAGTTCTGTCACTTAGACAATTGAACATCTACATGCAAAGCTTGTAACCTTAGCAACGATTGAAGAGCTCATGAAGAGACTCAACAGATGGAACAAGTTGTGCGTGTGAAATTGATGCTCAGCTGTTGAATTTTATGTTGGCAAATGCTTCTCTCATTTTCACAACATGTCTTGGTATACAATTTAGAAGTCTCAATTTTTCGCTCCCTCGATTCATCAGTCAAACTCAATTTTCCAGTGAAAACGCATTTATCGCAGCGGGATTCAACTTCATTGACCTTTTTGCTGTTGGGGCACTTGACTTCTGGGTCATCTGCTTGTAACTGAAGCTCAAATTGACTTTTGGGCTTAACATTAAAATATTTTGATTTTGGCAAAATGTCGCCAATGTTTGTGCTCAATGGCACTCAAGTGGCGCCACACATACCGCAGCTGCTTAAAAGGACCCAAGTTGAGTGTCTTTTGAAGTTTTGCAAATGGCTTGTGCAAAAGAATTTTCGGTCGAACGCAAACAAGCACAACCCATAGCAAATTATATATATATGTATATATAGAGATGGATATTATAAATACATCAAATGCCACGCCCAATGACTACACCCTGATCACGTTCCCTTTAGCATAAGCGAGACATTTGTATTTAAATTGTGCCCACATTTTCCGTCGCATTTAAATTAAACCCATACTTATAAACAAAATCGCTCGAGGCTGCGTCTCCTTCTGTGTGTGTGTGTGTGTGTGTGTGTGGTTGAGTATGTGGGTGTATGTGCCTATGTCTGTGTGTGTATATGGGTGTCCCGTTACCTTTGACGTCATTTGGTGTGCAATAGCAGCTCAGCACAGAGCAGTAAGAAGGAATTGGTCGCCACATTGCCCACAAAATGCGCATACGACATGTTACCAATGGCAATTTCTAGCTAAGTGAATCTAAAACCTCCAATTTAAATAAGTTAGTTAAGTTAGATTGAATAAAGAATTTCCGTTAGGAAAATTACTCAAATTCATGCATTATTTTAAAGCATTTGGGAAGCCTAACTTGTCAATTTTTCCTTTACTATATTGACTAACTAGAGTTTCCGAAAGAAATAATATTATGATTTTTTCTATGGGGAAATGTTTGAAAAATTTTTTCAAATCCCTTGGGGCTTGTTATATGGCAATTGTTTAGACTTGGATTTTCTGTTTCATTAGTAGCCACAAACACCCCCTCTTCTGTCCTTTGTCACGCAGCTTAATGTCAATTAAAAAAAAATGGCTGAAAATTTTGAAAAATACTGCCTGCAGAAGGCTTATGACCTAAAAGGTCAAAGGTTGAGCGCAACGCAATTAAAGTATGGATTTTATTGTTGTGGAAAATAAAAAGAAGTTCATGAAAGAAAAATGCTCTGAAATTCAATGGCAAACAAAACAAAATCAATGGAAATTAATTGGAATTTAATGATCGAACTTGTAGGAGGCATCTATAATTTATGTGTGCACTAAACAACAACTTATATTTATCTATTGTGTTCTTAATCTAAATCAGCGATACTCTTGACTTTGTGTTGAACATTGGCTTCATTTCAACTTCATTTTATTATGCTAACCCATTTTTATAAAGAGAAAGTTAAGAAATAAGCTGAGCGAAGGGCTTCCTTCGAAATTTTCTGTGTATGCTGGATAACAGATTGTGTGTTTATGAGTGTGAGGTCGCTTAAGTGTGTGTGCGTGTCCTTGGCATGCTATTCAAAAGTACTTTTACTTGGTGCGCCAAGTAATTGCCGACACCCTCGGCGCACTTCTAGGGTTTCCAAGGATATGCCCAGCTAAAGCTAAATTGCCAACGACTTTTGTGGGTTTTCCTTTTCTGAAAAAATCAAGAATACAAAACAATTAAAAGAAACAGCTTGGAACGTAAAATACATCAAAGAAGAAATAAATTTAAAGCTAACAAAAGCCGAGCCCATCGGGAGTACTTGTGATAACACAAAGAATACTTCAAATAAGAGAAGGCACCATTTATCTGTAGGCGAAATATGTGATATTTGGCAAAACAAGTCAGGCATAAGGAAATTGCAGTTATAGCAAGGAAAGCGTGTTTTTTAATTAAATTTTCCATTTATTTTTCAGAGTGGTAATTAATTTAATTTAATTTAATTTGCATTTGTTGGGTTTTAAAAAAATCAATTCTTATCCACCTGAACAATGCTTTTCTTTATAGTAATAAACACAGTGCAAAATGCCGCCAAATGCAAAATCGGAAACGGAGTCAGAGCCGGCGCCTGTGGCAGATGCTGAGCCTGCTGCAGAAGTGGAGACGGCCAATCAGAAGCTGGAAGAAACGACACATCACTCCAAGTTTCGGGAACTGGATCAGCAGGAGCAACAGGCCGCCGAGAGTCAAAGAATTGCACAAGTGGAAACATCAGTACCACCAAAAACAACAACAGAGGCCGAGGGTAAGCCATAGAATTGGTATTACCCAAAAGACGATTTGGTAAATATTCATATTATTTCATGAACGAGAAGAAGCAACTACCACCTCCGTGCCGGTGATCAAAAAGATTGAGCATGCTGGCGAAGTGGTCACCGAGGCAATTGCTGAACGTACTGGCCTGCCCACATGGGGCGTTGTGGCGATTATAATACTCGTATTCCTCGTCGTCTTTGGTATCATATTTTTCTGTGTGCGCAGATTCCTTAAGAAGCGAAGAACCAAAGATGGTAAGGGTAAGAAGGGTGTCGATATGAAATCGGTACAGTTATTGGGATCGGCATACAAAGAGAAAGTAAGTATCTGCAATGCCATCAAATCTTAGTAGTTATTGGGTTCTGGTATGCCATAGGTTCAGCCTGATATGGAGGAACTAACCGAAAATGCCGAAGAGGGCGACGAAGAGGACAAACAGAGCGAACAAAAGCTGGGGCGACTCAACTTTAAGGTAAGCTTCGATCTACATAATACCCAAAGACCCAGAACTCTATATGCAAATGGCCTACAACACGCTCTTAACTAACCCAACTAACCTAATACCAGATACAGTAAATGTCAATGCACTATTTTTTAATAAAGGAAACACCTGTTAAGTAAACGCGGTGGTCGAGAGTGCGAAAAATGCTAAGAATCGCAATATTCAATTTGTTTGCATAACTTAACTTTATCACTTGCTCACAACATTTAAGCTATTGGCCAATACAAACATCAAATAAACTCATTTAGAGGCTATTTCAAACAAGAAATTGCATTCAGATATATATTTCTAATACTTTTCTTACTCAATGACATTAGCTGAATTAATTTTATGATAAAAACCTTTTATAAAACGGTTTAATTTTTAAAATAAGCTTAAATTTAACCTAATTTAGCGTTTTGTGGAGGCTTTACCTTGCGAATTGAGGCACTTAACTTAAAAGTAAATAAAAAAAATTATTTGTCCATTGTTAAAATACAATTTTCAGCAGAATTGTTATTAAGCTTAAGAGACCATTGTTCTCTAACGTAACATAATAACAAAAGTATTCGAAATAAAAGTGTATTTGAGTTTTCTTTTAAATCTATTGATAACACTCACCTAATTAGAACTGCAGTACACAAAGTCCATAACACATTTACAGCTAAAATTTTGTATAAGCTTTCTTCTAATATTGTTTGTTTTATCTCTTTCTTCTTTATGGGAACGAATGCCACATTTTGTGGCTATTATTCTATAACGTGTATATTGCAGCTTGAATATGATTTCAATTCGAATAGTTTGGCCGTTACTGTAATACAGGCCGAGGAACTGCCCGCCCTGGACATGGGCGGCACCTCAGATCCTTACGTTAAAGTCTATCTGCTGCCCGACAAGAAGAAGAAATTCGAGACTAAGGTGCATCGCAAAACGTTGAGTCCCGTCTTCAATGAAACATTCACTTTCAAGGTATGTATCTTTTTGTTTTTAAGATTTAATAGTGGATGGCTATGTTGACCTGTGAATTGATCTGCAGAGTTTACCCTATGCTGATGCCATGAATAAAACACTCGTCTTTGCCATATTTGATTTTGATCGATTCTCGAAACATGACCAAATCGGCGAGGTGAAGGTGCCGCTCTGCACCATCGACTTGGCGCAGACCATTGAGGAATGGCGTGATCTAATCAGCGTTGAGGGTGAAGGCGGACAGGTATGTAGAGATTGGCCCATGACAGCAATCACAGTATATACAAACGATAAACATATCTACAATTATTTATCTGGGGGGTAATGGGCGGTTTATTCCTTGATGGTGTTTTCCACTCTTTATGTATATGTACTTAACTAAACTAAATGTGCCTCTAAGTGTCATTTATTTCATTCTGATTGATTTTAGATTTTCATTTTTACTTACTCAATATACTTATACGTATATGACCAAACAACAACAATAACAACAACTGTTGCTTATAATTTTTTGGGTTTGTTTGAGTTGTCCCACAAAACAAGCCACAAACTACAAAAAAACAGAATACTCAAGGCGCGTGAATTTGTTGACTTATGTAATCTAGACGTGCTTACAAAGTATTCAAACTCCTCAAATCTTATACGAAATTGTGCGTTTTGTGTGTGTATGTATGTATGTATGTACGTATGTAATTCGCGTTTCCATAACTAACGCAGACCAAGTTGATGTTTGCTTTTTAAGTAATTCAATTGTCATTTGAATAATGTGTGTCGGCTCCAGTAAAATATTTACCCCCAAAAAAAAACCCACTCTGTCCATAAGTACAACAGAAACAACTTACAAAAAAACCAACAACAACAAATAACCATAACAAAGAACAACAAGAATATATCATTAACAAGAAAGAAACAAATAACAGACAGCAAAGTGCAAAACTTTTGTTCAACTTTTACACACCCAGTTCAAAATGCAAATTTAAATAATATAATAAAACAAAAAACAAAAAACTTTAAAATAATATATATATATATTCTGTATATATACAATTTATAACAGTTTTAAAGCTCCATTAAACCCAATAACAAAACCAACAACAATTACAAAGACAACATGGAAACAAGCTCAGGCAATCTTTGATCAACCTTCTTTGGCAAAGTTGATGAAAGATTGACACAACTGAATTTGATTTCTTTGCACATTCTTCTATCTACTTCTTTTAAAATTATGATTTTCTTAAAACTTTAACCAAACACAGAGTACAACAAAACTACAACTGAAATATATACTCTTCAATTTCTCTTTCTCCAATTCCCCCCTCAACAAATTGTTTTCAATACATACAAAAATATATCTATAAAAAAAACTCTTGTTTTCTTGAACTTTTGTAGAAGGTAAATACAATGAAAAAAAATTCTTAAAGTTTTAAAAGACAATACAAAAAAAAAACATACAAAAACACTTTTGCATACTTGTTTTGTTTAGTTTTCTGTTTTCTTTTTCCTATATACTTGCTCTGTCTCTTTGGTCTGTCGCTCTTGTATACACTCCAACATTTCAATATATCAATATACTACTTACATAATTATAACAAAATAACAGTTTCTATGCATCGAACTACACAAAAAACACTGTTTACCTGCTAACGCAACCTATTGTACTATATACAAGATAACCAATCTAACTCAATATCCAATAAGAATTTAAGAGATTTGCGCATTGTTTTTCAACTTTCTCTTGTTATGTCTGCATCTTTTCTGGCATCATTAATATTGTAGTTGAATTTTTGTATTACTATATCAAATTGTTTATACATATACTCGTACAAAACTTAAGAACTTAATTAAACATTCCGAAATGCAAATAATCACACTGCAATATTATTTTGTGAAGAGAATTTGTGGCATAATAATAACATAAGAATAAATCAATCAGCATGGTCTCAACTATATATGTATGTATATGTACAAAATATGCTTGGCCTACAAAACTTTCCAAGAGTCCTTAAAACCATTTTCCAAAATGTCTGCAGACATGCTGATAAGCGAAACTGAAAATGCCCAAACTTTAGACACAAATTTCCAACTTAACACCGCACACTTCCACACTTTGCTACATACACACATTTTCCCTTCCTTTTGCACTTTGATTGGAACTGTTTAAAGCCCAAAAGCTAAGCTCAACCAACTATCTTGCCTATCATTCTTAAAGTAGCCATAAACCGGTGCACTCAATTAAAACTCACATTTTAAATAAGAAGTTGAAAATTGGTCCAAATAATTTAGTGAATGCAAATCTAAAGAAAGCAATAACCCAAACACACACACACACACACACACATCCACAAATACTTACACAAAAAGCACACAAATAAAGAAGACCCTAATTTCGTCAGCGAATGTAAAATTTAAATAAAATACCAAAGGAAGTAAAAACAAAGAAAATTTCCTTTCGGTGTGCCGAATATGTTATACACTTGCAGAATAAAAATTTGAAGGTTCAGTTCTTAAAATAAGTAGAAAATATAGTTATTATAAGTGAAAGAGAATTTAATTAAAGCTTAAAGGCAATCAAGATTAACATTTTCTTAGAAGATTGTTTGTTTAATGAAAATAAATTGATCTGCAATGGTATACAACAAAATGTTATATAAGCTTTTCATATAATTATCATTATAAGCAATTAGTTTAGCAACTGAAACATACTCGTAAATATATAAAGACATTCCAAGAATAAACCAACTGCATGTTTTTGCTTACAAACTATACTCTTCCGACTATATACTCTATAATGACATTATTGCCACTAAGTATTAGTACTGTACACTCACACCTGACTACACCCAAAAGTACACACACCCTCAGACACGCAGTGACACGCAAAAACCACTTGTACACAATAAAATTCGTTAAAGCAAAACCTTTTTCTTTTTTCAAATTTGCCAACTTATTGAAATTCTAATGGAACTGCAATTGAAAAATCTTTAATATGCTCTTCATTTTTCTCTTTAATTACTTTTGAACGTATCGCTAAAACAAACCAAAAACAATCAATAAAAAAATCTATACAATCGCCTCAAAATTCACCAAAATGAAACCAAACAAAAAAAATCAATATCAAAACTCTACTCTACTCGAATCAATTTGACTCATAACGATACCGACATCTGGAACAATATTGAATTACCTGGAAACATGTAAGTATCGATACTCTCCGTGGGAGAAAAATCATAATTATCGTTATTTGCTTTGGTTGTTGTCCTCATAAATGTGTTCCAGTTATTTTCGTTGTGTTTGTGTTTCGTTATAATTAAAAGTAAAAATACAAAAAAAAAAAAAAAAACAAAAATAAAACCTAAAAATTAATAAAAAAAAAAAATGATTTAAATTCAAATATATGATTGCACAAGCGACAATAAATTTTGTGTTTTAATAAAAGAAACTGTAATAATGCTTCTTTCGTGTTTTGATTATCAGCCAATTCTTGTGTTTTTAACTATATCGCTGTCTCGCCCGATATTTGTATAATGCAATTATATATCTATATATATATTCGTATGATTTGCAACTTGTTTGTGTGCTGTAATGTTTAAGCAGAGCTTCGATGACAGTCAGAAACAAAAATATAACAAAATGATCAACAAATGTTAATTTGCTATAATTTCTTAAGTTTTTATTTGATTAACTTTTTTTTGTGTTTTTCTTTGATTATTTATTTGAATTTTATTTTCTATTCTGGTCAGCATATAAACATGATTCACCCAACATTCGACATATAAGTCTTGAGACATTTTGAAAGCCCATGCAAAGCCAAATCTTTCAATTAAATAACTCAAATTCAAACTCAAATCAAAGTAGCGGTAAGTGACTACGCAAAAACTCTCTCTCTCTCTCTCTCTGTTCCTCTCTCTCACTCTGTTTCTATATAACGCTCGCTCGCTCGCTCTCTATATAAAATACTTTATTTTAATAACTACTCAAAGAACACACTTTTATGTAGTAAATACTTAGTTTAAAACAACTCAACAAAATCCCGGGTTAGTTTGTACAAATTGCTGGCTTTGGAGCAGGCTTATTGAGCAATTGGCATTCGATTAGTGTATATTAGAATATGGCGAAATCATAAACAAAAACCAAATCGAAATCGAAATCGAAAACTGAAACTTAAACTTAAACTTGAACCCAAACAAATGCAAGTGGTTCCAACCAACCAAGGGTTTATACATGCTCGTATTATAACAGTATAATCGTTAGATAATTCTATTAAATACATGTGCAACCTTTTTTCAATTGTAATATATATCTAATTACTCCATTTTGCATTTCATGTACATATAAATAAATAATATCCAATACTTTCGCTCGTTCTCCTCTCTCTCTATTTTTTTTGATTTCCTAACTACTAAGTAATTTTTGAGGCCACGGCCCACATAGTTATCCAAGGAATTTAGCCCAACTGTATATATTACAAATCGGCCAATCTTTCCTTTAATCTCAAAACTATCTTTCTCTCAATTAATATATTCATTTGATTACAAACCAAAGAAAAAAACAAAAAAAAAAAAAACAAATAAAAAAGGAAGAAAAATATCCGTTTTGCTTTTTGTGCCGTTGGTTTTGAGCTGGGTTATACAACATAAGAACTCGCAGGCAATTTGTCTATACACACTGTAATTTTTACCCATTATGAACAGTAAGTGAATGAACAGCAACAGCAACAACAACTACTTACTTCCTACTACTACAAGTCAATATATAATAATCAAATAAATACCCGTGAAACTACAACAAAACAAACAACACGCAAACAAAAGTCAATAAGTTTGTTTTGTTTGTTTAGGTTTGGTTCTTAATAAATTTTCAGTTCTACTCACATATATATACATCAAATATATATATATATATAGATAAACATTTATATATATATATATATTTATAATTATTAATATTTATGTATGAACACTTAATCAAATCGAAGCTCTAAGACGTGCAGTAAATGTGTTTCCATGTATCTATTTGTGGCGTTTTTGTTTTGTGTCAATATTAAAGTAATACTTAAGTAAAGTAACTGTAACCATTGTTAAATAATACAATAACTGTATACCCCGTACAACGTACTCAAGTATACTCACTTATCCCACTGTAAGCCCAAACAATTTTACGTATATACGATATATATCTATTTAAGTTGTGAAAATATCTTACTATATTTGTTTGTTGGCCTATAGCTTTTTATTATATATATATGTATATATATATATATATATATATATATATATATATCGTATGGTAACTCAATTGAGTTTAATTAATATAGCAAAGTCTTACCAATCAGTTTCATGCCGGGTGGCTTTTTTCTTAAGACTGAACTTACTAACTCTCGAGAATTTCTTCAAGAGAATCTATTCAACTATATTCGTGGTATTGAAGTTTATTATGCCATCTGCTCAGTTTATCGAGGCTATAATATTAAAATCGAATAGACCTTAAGACTAAAATAAAACTAAAGTCTTCTTATTATTATTCTGTGAATCAATATATCGTTTATACATTATCAGGAGATTTCTCACTGACAGAATTTTGAATCTAAATCAATTTCTCATTGACTTAGAGGATTATGAATCAATGTTTTATTTCTGAATTGTATTATCTCGACTCTGATCTCGACTGATTGAAACCCATTTCGATTAGTTAATATTACTCGTATATAAATCGTAAATGTATCTGTTTAGAATTTATGTGAAGTGTTCAATGTTGTAATACTTAATTAAATATAATTGTTTATACTAATTCATTGCAATGTTTTCTTAACTTTTTTTCGTGAACTGACAACAGGAAAAGCTTGGTGACATTTGCTTCTCGCTGCGCTATGTGCCGACCGCCGGAAAACTTACGGTTGTCATTCTCGAGGCCAAGAACTTGAAGAAGATGGACGTGGGCGGATTGTCTGGTAATATGGCGTGCTACCAAAGCGTTACCAAAATGCAAACAATGACTCTCGACATGAATCGGAGTATTATTGCAGTTTTGGTAACGCTTCAGTCTCTATTTTTTATATGTGTGCATACTCGTTTAACCAAGTGTATTTGATTTTCGTATTGCTTCGTTTATGATTTGATTATTGAGTTGAGTAACTTTTGTGTTACTATCAAGACCGATGGAGAAATGCAAACGCAAAGGCAACGTTTGCAGAGAGCAAAGTATTCAATTTTTATTCCCAATTACTTTTGTCAATTCGCAACTTTCGATTTTTCAACTACCTTAGCGCAAATTTTCGACTTGCATATTTTATACTACAACTATTCTCTCTTATGTAATATCGCGTACGCTAAAAAAATCCAAATGATATCATTTAATACCAATAATACATGGATATATTCTCGTCTGGCAACGTTAACATCACTAAATTGTGCACAGTTTTTTAACTTATGCCTGGCAAAATCGAAATGAAAATTATAACGGCTCTTGCTCAAATTAGCGGTACATTTAAATTCGCTTGCTTCTAGCTTCACTTTTGCATGTAATCTAATTCTACTAATTACATAATTCAAACACTCGCATTCAAGTTCTTCGGCTCACCCCCAAGTGAAGAGCCAAATTAAAAGCGTTGCCGCCGAATATATCCAAAAAAAAAAAATGAAATAAAAAATACCCCAAAAGGGTATTCGAGTTCTTCTAGGCTTTTACAAACAAAAGAACATTTTCAAGTATGTTTTGAGAAAGCAATTGACATTATTCCATGCTCTAATGATATTCGATCTAAAATTCTGATGATGAGACTAATTTAACTGTAACTATTTTTTCGTATCTTATGATTTTTATGTTGTGTGCCTTGAGTTTCAAGAGTTACTGTGTTCTAAAGTACTCGTTAACTAAATATCGAAATATATATTTAATTTAACATTTTTTCAACAATTCTTTTCAACAGCAGGCAAACGAAAGCAGAAACAAACTTTTTCAGTAAATATCGATAACCGAACGGATCCTATCGATCTAATGCTGACGAGCTCTTTGTAACTCTTGCGATTTTCCATATGTTGATACCGTTTCTATACGATGAAACCTTAAATGCTTACTTATCAGCATATAAGACTTTATTTGAAACATTTTATTTTTTTGCCATTTCCTCCAAATATGGGTTTGGCCTCGTTTTTAACCAAGTTTCAGCTTTCGTTTGTTGATATGTTTTAATCGTTGTTTTCGTTTATTGAAGTACTATTTGTTAACTATCTTATAACCAATATTAAATATATATTTAATCAACGTTTTATGTACCGTTTTTCTTTATATATGTGTGTAACACAAGCCAAAAATTACCAAAAACAAAAAAAAACAAAAAAGAAAACAAAACCCAAAAATCTGCTCATCAACTTCAAAGTTTTTACTTTAGTATTATAAAAAAAGTATTTTCTTTTTCTTTCTTTCAATTTTTTCTATTTTATAGATCCATATGTGAAAATTGCAATCATGCAAAATGGCAAACGTTTGAAAAAGAAGAAGACAAGTATCAAAAAATGCACCCTCAACCCTTACTATAATGAGTCGTTCTCATTTGAAGTACCATTTGAACAAATACAAGTATGCGAGAATGTATTATACTATCCTATAAAACCACTACTACTACTACTACTACTACTACTAACTACTACTACTACTACTACTACTACTACTACTACTACTAACTCCTACTACTACTACTACCTACTGTTAACTGTAACTAAAGCTGTCCCTTCTGAACTATCAACCAAAAACATGTTCTAAACAAGTTTGAGTAACGAACCCGCCTCCCAAAATTAAAAAAAAATAAAAAAACAAACACACTTTAGCATTTTTCGTGCAATTGTTGTTATTAATATAACCATCTATATATATTAATATATATATATATAAATATATACATACATATTGTATATTACATGTGCTGAATACTCGTATTCTTACTCAAAAACTATAAATAAAAAAAAAACACTATTACAAACACAAAACAAGCAAACGGATAGCCAAAAAAAAAACTTTCGTATTGCCCGCATACCTCCAAAACTCCTCCAAAACTACTCGATTAATCAATCAATTTAATTGTTATATGTGTGCTCCTTAAAAAAATTTATCCGAAACGTACTCAATGTTCAATGTTGTATTTTAACTTAACAATTTTAAACAAAAAAAAAAAAAAAAAAAAATTTGTTGCTTTACTTTTTATTACTTTTACTTTTACTTTGCTCAACGACTGCCACGCCCACATGCCGGCTGTAAATAATAAAAGATATGCTGAGCGCAGTGTGTTGTTGCCAAAGAGAATCTAACCCTGATTTGCTTTTACTTTGTGTAGTTGATTGAGAAACTTTTGTGATTAAATTAAAAAATACAATACAATTTTTTTTTAGTTTGTGCTTAGCTCAGCTGATTTGGTTTTCAAAATATTTGTATGTTTGATGCTGATTTTGACACAGACAACATGACAACTATTTGTAGGTTAGGTCTGTTCCGATTCGGAGTAACAACTACAGACGCTCCAAGAAAACAAATTGAGACACTCCACAAAAAATTAATAAAAAAATAAAAAACACCCAACACAGTCTACTCGTAGTTAATATAAGAGAGCTAGCAGTAGTGCCGCTGGCTCTCTTGAATACACTCGCAATGCAGTGCACGAGTCAAAGATTTTAGAAAGCTTAAATTCGATAATTGATGAATACAAATTACACACTCACTCTTAACTACAAAACTACAAAACTTTAAAAACTACCTACTACTCTTTCCATAATACAAACTATCGCAAACTATCGTCAGCGGCGTCAATAATGCACCACAATATGGGTACATTATTTTGACACTGTCTTCTGATTTGAATATCGAATAAACCAATCGCACCACTAAACCACCAAACTACAGTACTACAATACAAGCAATACAGTACAAGTTTCAAAATAATATAAAAAAAAAAGAACACAAGCCAAGTCACCACAGAGAAGTATAGCGTATCAACATGAATACTTATGACAACATACATATAGTACATCCAAAAATCAACTAAAAAATATGTATACCATTAAAAAATAACTCTGGTTACGTGCGCTAGTCCGAGACCTGCCCCTCCCAAAATGGAAAACATGTAGTATCTGACAAAAGAAAAAAAAAAAACAAAAACAAAATAAAGAAAAGGAAAAAATATGAACGACAAATGGGATTGAATATTATACATTTTCGTTTACACGTATTTAATGAACATTTTTCTTTTTGCTTCAGCTTAAATGTTGACAAAAACCAAAGCATTATATATATACCAATATATAACAATTTTAAAAAGTAATTTGTTCATTAGCCCCAGGTTAAGAGAAGAGATATATATTTGTACATTTCTATATAAGCTCATTGCGCATACCACCAGCAAGCAATAGAACAACTAAAAAAACACTCACAAAGAGAACATCATACGCTTATTATCACTTCAGCAATCTAACAGAACTTTTTATTTATGGTATCATTATACAATTTTGTTTGATTTAACGCTTAGACAAATGCATGCAATGCTTGTTAACATAAATAAAAACCCCATCCAAAACATGGACACATCTTAATTCCATCCACTTTAGAATTGTGTTTAATGGCGCTTTTTGTAATGCTTGAAAATATGTCGCCCACTTTTAGATAAACTCCTACAAGCTTGTAATTAACTTTGATGGGATTCTCTAAAAAAAATTCTTCACTTCCGACAATAATTCAGGAAAAAAAAAATCTGTTGAAGCTATATAGGCATACCGCTTTCCCAAGCAAAACTCTTCTAAACTCAAATGCACCTTATTCCAAAAGAGCACCCAAAATCAAAAAAAAATAAATAAAAAATAATAACAAATAAAAATTGTAGTTGAACATTTAGCAACAACTCTGCCTATGTAATATGCTTTCCAACACAGAATTTGTAGTGTCTGCCTGTAACCAGTAACTCTTCCCCCCGTAATAACCCACAATCAGAACACGTGTATCTCAAATAATATCAAAATATTCAAAAAAAAAAAAAAAAAGTTTTTCTACTCAAATGTACTATGCTCAACGCATAGCAGTCCCTAATATAAATACAAATCGGTCGATAAAATAATTATTGAAATATCCAAGCACTAATTAATGCAATATTTTATTTTTCCCAATTGCAATCAATTTGGGAAATGTTTAGAAAATCTGTCTTGTTGTTACCGTTGTGGATTACGATCGTATTGGCACCTCTGAGCCCATTGGACGCTGTATACTCGGCTGCATGGGAACTGGAACCGAGCTGCGCCATTGGTCCGATATGTTGGCCTCGCCACGTCGACCCATAGCACAATGGCATACCCTCAAGGATCCCGAGGAAACTGACGAAATACTTAAGAATATGAAGTAAACGCTACATGGCTAACAAATACAGGTGCGTTCCAGCTCATAATCCCATTATCCTTCGACTATTTATATGGTTTCCACTTTAGAATTATAGCAAACCTTAGCGTATACATATATGAAACAAGGAAACCAAAGAGAACTCAAGCGAACCGTCAACATTCTAATCGTATGCATCATCAGCTATTTTATTGATCTACAACAACCTCAACAGCCTACAACAACAACAATCAAATCAAATATCGTAGTTATTGCAAATTGTTCATTCCGTGAAGAGTTAATCAACGACAAAAATGGGAAGAACATTAAATGAGAAAAAAAAAATCCTTTCAAATGAGATCTAGAAATTTAAGTTATGTTCACATTGGTTGATCCATAAAACATTTTAATACTTAACAACTTTTCGGATTAATCAAATTTGTTTCAAATCAATGCAGACTTATATTCGTTTTCAAGTCTAGGACTATAAATATTGTTGTCACCAACGCGAAACAAAAGATTATTGAACATAAATAAAAAATCTACGAGTATGTTAAAAAATTTTATTCAAAAAGTCTATATACTCAATACATATATGCATACATTTATTTAACGGTAAAAAAAGAAGTTAAATCATCACTTTAAAAAGTTAAGTTGTATTCATTTGTAATAAGTCAAGTATAAACAAATTTATTAGCCGTTTTCATTTTGATTAATAGACAAAAAGAAAACTGTTGAAAGTTTATTATTAAATCAATGAAAAATATTAGAGATAATGAAAACTAATAACAACAACAAAGATGAACATAAATTGTTATGAAATTTATTTATTATATTTAATTATTGAGCATTATGTATTACTGTAACTGTGTAAGTACATAGACATCAACATATATTAGGGTACATGACAGACATATGAATGAAAGAAAGCAAAACCCAAACCAATGATGAAAAAACCAAAACCCAAATACATAAATAAATATATTATATTACGAGTAAATATATATACATCTATATATATATATATATAAAAACAAAATATGTATAACCGTTGCATAGACTAATGTTATGTATACACAACGCTGTGGTTTGGTCAATCGGCGAAACAAACTAACAGAATCAGACGTTTAAGTAGAACAAACACAAAGAAGAACATCAAAAAACATAAAAGCAAATAACAAAAAGTTTAACTTTAAAGCGTGATTTCAATGGAATATATCATCTGTTTAAACCTTAAAATACTATTAACCTATATCGAACATTCCACATTATAGGCTTGCCTGATTGTTTATGATTTATCTATCTTACAAATACTAACTATTATTTTTTAATTTTTTGAAATTATATAGTTGATTACCTGATTTTCTTTGAGTTGCTTCTGCTCTATGTCGTACTTCTAAGGTTTCTAAGAACTCTAAACTTTTTTGTATTCGTTAGTCATATTTAATTATTTGGAAAAGCATATTAGGTCATAATGAAAATATACATAAATACTAACTAAATGATTACGATTATGGCAAAAAAAAAAAAAAAAAACAACAAAGAAAAGAAAAAAAACAATGTTAAAACATGAAATATTAAGAACAATAATAGTTATTACTATTTACATTATATTCAAGTATATATAAACATATATATACATGACCTCTAAACAATATACATTTATATATACATATATATATATACATATATACTTCTATGACGTGGTGCGGACTATGCACAAACCTACTAAATTGGTATTTTCAATGAACTGGCAAAAAGAAGAAAAAAACAAATAACAAATAAAAACAGCAATCTTTAAAATGCTTAATTGAAAGCATCCAAAGTAAGAGCTGGCCGTAATAATTATTGATTATTTCCATATTGCAAGTAAAATTAACTATTAAATTAGATGTTTTTGTCCTGTAAAAAAATATATTTAAAAGTGAATAACAAAAATTTATAATAATTATATGTAATAATGATAATGCGTAGCCAGGGACCCAAAATGTCCCTCACACAGTTTGTAGTTATGTTCGCCAAGGCTACGACTTAAATAACATAGAAACACACATACACTTTGCAAACTGAATATGCTAACAACAGAATATTTATGTAATATAATTCAACTAAATTATAAACAACAGGCAAACAAATTCTTCAATAAATTACGAGTATTGTTCAATAAAAAACAAACAAAAAATTAAGTACTTTGCTTTTCCAAATAATTACTGTAAATTATCAAAACTAAACAATGACACAAGCCACAACAACAACAGCAACAACCACAAGAATAAACTATATATACATACATATATATATATAAATATATATACATATATACATATATATATATATATGTATATGTATTTATATATATATAAAATACTTGCATATTAAACAAATTATATGGAATTATATGAAATGATGTTGATTATTGATTTAAACTGATGAATGAATAAAAGCAAATTATATATATATATATATATATATATACATATATATATATATGCATTAATATATATAAATATTAACAAACGAAACAAATTAATTCATTTGCGTTTTTCTTCAGTTTGGTATGTTAATTGTGACACAAAATGCGCTGTCCATAACTTTTTAGAGGACAGTGTAACCCAACTACATGTACATACTTACAGGAACAATAAACACACACATACACCCCCACACACACGCACAGACACACAGAAGGCCACCCATGAACTGACCAAAGCAAAAGTCGAACACTTCAATATGTATTATATCTATACATGGATGTACAATATGATTATCATTAGGCATACATAGCGTATGTGGTATCTGTATTATTTTGAAACATTTTAAATGCAAGCAGCAGTAAAAGCGCAAAGCATAAGCCATCACAAAAGCACAAATCAGTAGTTAAAAAAAGAAAACTGAAATCGAAAAAAATAACAAAACAAGTATTAATAATAATAGTTAAAAATGAGTAATAATAAAAAACATACAATTAGAAATTACCAAAACAAAAACAAAACGGTAGATGTCCATGTATTTTTATTTTTAGATATTTGTGTATGTAATTTATATTCGATAAATCAGGCATAAATGCATTTAGCAACACCATACGAAAACGATATAAAAACAAACCGAAAACGATACTATATAGAGCGCACCTGAGGATCGGACAGTTGGACAGTTGGATCTGGCAGAGAGTATTTGCACTTACATATATATATATATATATATATATGCGTGTGTGAGTGTGTAATAATGACAAATACAACAGAAAGAATTATATAAGTAAACAAATAGGAAAACCAAAATATAGGGCAATGTTTGATGTTGAAATATGAGTTAAAAAGGCCACATAGCGTGAGCATTATATGCAAGTACATACACATATACATAAGGAATATGCATAACAAACATACATACATATTTACATGAATACATATACATACAAATGCAACAAATAACGGAAAATAACAATAAAGCAAAGATTTACATAAAAACGTACATAATCACAACAGCACCGCATAGTATGAAGTTTAGGCATACGATATACATATATATAATACATAAATAAGCCTGCATAGGTCGCTGTTCAATGCATCACGCCCACTCCCCCCTTCGATTTTGGTCCGTTATTGGACAACTAAACATAAGTTTAGAAACTCCAACTATTTACCGTTATTTCATAGATGTATGTAGCAGGAAACATGGCGACACACATTCTCACCACACTCTCTCCAAACGAGACTCACCACATCATTAAGCTCTTTCCGGAGTTTTGTTGTTTATGATAAACTGTTTATAGCTGTTTTTTGAATTTTAAATAAATTATATTTACTATATAAAACTAAAGAAATCAACAAGCAAAAAAAAAAACAAAAAAAATCGTATATTATAGTATACATAATACAAACGAGTATATGTTTTAAAAAGTTCTTACTTGCAAACTGAATAAACTGGAAAACGAAAATGATTAAATTATGTTAATAAATAAACTGCATACTTCTTTATATGTATATATACATATATATATGTGGCAACTATATTTGCAAACAAGTGTATAATTTTATTTCAAACCAAAAAAAAAAAGCGTAAAGAATTTAAAAACGATAACAGATGTATGCGAATATCCTGTCGCAAGCCTTCAACAACGGCGTCTGTAGATAAATTAAACCAAAAGAAAAACACACTGATGTGAACACTCAAATAAAACGACATGACATTGAAAACGTTTATAAAGAATAAACAAATGTTTGAAACTATTATAACTATTTTTTATTTCGTTTTATTTCACGAATATTACTTGCCGGCCAATAATTAATTATCAGAGCTTTTATCGATATCTGAAATTTTATGCAATCGAAACTGCTCCTTATCGATAAATCCGAAACTGTCAAGGCAATTGCACTTTTCGGAATTTGACAAAAAATAGCAGGCTCTTCTCGCATATATTCGACTGCCGACATTCGTGAGGTATATTTCATACAGCATACATTTTCATTCCAAACCAAAATGGAGCAAAAAACTTTTCAAAACGTTTCCACAATTCGCATATTGGTGCTCGGCGATGCAGGTGCGTTTCCCCCCGAAATTAAATCATTTTAAAATAATCCCCCGTTATTTTCCATTTCCTTTCCCTTTTATTTTTTATTTATTTATATTTTTTTTGTTTTTGGCAGGCGTTGGTAAGTCAAGTCTTACGGATCTGCTTGCCCTAAGTGTGGACACGCCCACACCCCCGTCGAGGAGCGTCGGTGATGAGTGGTGGAATGTGCAGGTGCGTCTGCACGAGTATCCCGTGTATAATGGACTGCCGCCGACACCAGAATGGACATTGTCCTCGTCGCCCGGCTCCTCGCGGAACAGCTCGGAGCGCTTGGCCTCCAATGAACTGTTCCCACGCGGGGAGTGGGTCGCGTACGAAATGATTCCATATTTTGTGGAATTTTACGATTCAAAGGGTTCGCTGGTAAAGCGATCAAATTCGCTTAGGAATCGCCTATATGGCAACATCGATGGCATTATATTGGTGTACGATCTGCTAGATATGAGCACACAGGACAAACTGCACGATTTACTGTACCAGCCATTGTGTCAGATCAGTCGATATCGCCACCATCGAAAGCAATCAATTTTGAAGGGGCGCCACGTACCCATTCTGGTGGTGGGCACCAAATTGGATATGTTGAAGACGCGTCGGACGTGCCGCTCTGGCGGCATTGCCGACCAGCTGGGCGCCGAGGAGATCTTACTCAATTGCATGGACATCTACAGTTTGGCGGAGAAAACACGCAATGGGGACAAACTGCGTAACTTTCTTAACAATGCCATAGATTTCAAGCAACATTTTCCAGCAACATGATAATATTCTAATTTGTATATTTTTTGTACATTTTACTTTTATTTGTATAAATTGTTATTTACTTTTATAACATTTTAATATATTAGCCAGGTGGCCATTCCATCTGGCGACCGCCGAGGAAGTGCAAATGCAAATGGTAAACAGACTGAGCGCCATGCTGCCCATTATTGATTACCACCCGGTAGCCCTTCTCCAGGCCCACTTCCTTGGCTACCTTGCGACCCACCAGCATCAAGTGGCCCAAAAGCTCAGCGTCTCCATCCTCGGCCAGCGATAGCTGCGCAATTGGCTTGCGAGGTATAACCAGAAAATGAGTTGGTGCTTGTGGCGAAACGTCATTAAACGCCACACACTATAAGTTGAAAAATAAATATACATGTATGTAACAATTATATAGATTAAAAATGCCCTTTGTACCAACTTTGTCGTCTTCGTAGATGAATTTGCATGGAATCTCCTTGCGTAAAATCTTTCCAAAAATTGTGTCTTCAGAAGCCGCGGCGCTTTGCGCCTTATCCACCTCGCTCGCCATTCGGACGCAGGTAGTTGCTAAGCTGCGATAACTTGAAAGTGCAAGACATTCGCAATTATAACTATATATAAGATAATTGGAAAATTGCATGCACACTTACCGAAAAACACTTGCTAAGTTCCGGCCGGCACACAAGAACATTGATACGAGTGCTGCCAACTGACGTCAATTGACTAGTGAAATTGTTCGTACTATCGCTTTGCTACATAAACATCGATAATATTGAATTTAATTTAATTTTTTAAATACATAGACTCAGTAGAAAAAATCATTATTATAAATAAAAACAATGGCAAATATTATTTATTTATATAATTATAGCTGGGCTGCCTGCTGTCTGTGGGGTGAATATAAATATCGCACAAACTATCGATAGCCAACAAAGGTGCTCGGTGCCTACTAGATTTTATAAACGGTCACACCTCCTCAACCATCGGCATTGGTCATCTGAGCTGCGAGTGGTGTAAAACAACAAAATACAGATTTAGTTTATATTTTGCATTTAACAGTCCAAAAAATAACCTTCATTACTGGTGATGTCAGAGCTGCGCTCCAAAGTTATCAACCTCTATAAGCACGTAAGTAAATATTGAATTGCAATTGACCACGTGCAATTGCGCTGCAGCCGAAAGGTGTTGGGTGGGGGGGATAAGTGAAGAAGGGAAAATTGTGAATCTAAAGTTGCGTAAATTACCTCATTGCAGTTACAATTTCTGGGCCGCGACTATCCCGGCCTGAATGGGCCGCAAAAGTTTCGGAAACAAATCCATGATGCGTTCATAAAGAACAAGGATGAGAGTGATCCCAAAAAGATCGTCGCCCTCCTGGCGCAAGGACGATACTTGGCCAAGGAGGTGGAGGCTTTGTACTCGCTCAAAAAGTATCGAAGCGTGAAGCAGCGATACAGCTACAACGATTAAAGAGGAAGCAAAAATGAAGGACTGAATCAGAAAGAGAATATGATACATGCAAAGCTTTTGTTGTTTTTTTTTATATACAGTTCGAAAAAATATCCAAAACAAAAAAGAAGCCAAATGTATACACACATACTAACACACAGCAAAAACCACACAATAATTTTGTTGAATTCGAATGTCTTGTCAATGCATAACTTTAAGTTATTGTTGAATAAAAGAGTCGACAGTCATTGATTAACCAAGCCAAAATATTCGACATATTTTTGTTATTGTAAATTGTACTTTGACCTTGGAATGTTTTGCGGGGGCCTGACAGCTGCCGTTTTTGTTGTTGCTTATGAAAAGATATCACAGCCGATAATGTTGGATACGTTTGCCAAATTATTGCCACGGGTTGATGGTCGAGCAGAATGCGTTTGCGGACGGCGCCTCATCACTCTATGTTTTTGACGAAATTGCGTATTTAAATTCAGTTGAACGTTGATCATCTGTCCACACACACACATGCACAAGCACACAAATGCGTGTGCTTGCTCTCTGCTTGTGTTAGTGATAAACAATTCAGGCGCCGTCGCCAGCGAAGAGCTCTACCTTTTACGCTTGTCACAGGTATGCGCACTTTGTCACTGTGTATGCAACATGAAGAAATTATGATAGTCAAGTAATTAATTATTAAAATAGAGTCATATAATGTACTGTTTATTAACTATACTTGTGAGCATAAACAACGGCAAATGTATTTCAGTATAATTGTGAAAAAATAATCGAAAGATGACCGCTCGTCATTTGCAGGTTCTGTAATCGTATCTCCTGTCAATGATCGTGGAATGTGTTTATAAAGAGACTTTCTGTAACGTCATCCCTGTACGTAAGCCGATAAGGAGGGTTCATTGATGCCAAGTAAAAATATACGAGGTATATTATTATATTTGCTTCTAAACAAGGAAAAATATCTGATCGCATGGTGTCACCGACTGTGACATAAAACGTAAACAAATACTTGGAAACTCTTATTTTGGTTTAAAATGACAACAGTCCCTAAAACAAATATGTACATAAATTGATTACGTTTTCGAATTGACAATTTAATAAATAAAACAAAAAATAAACAAGAAATTCTGTCAGCTCTAATTAACAATGTTTACTTTGAAATAATTTTAGATTTATTACAATTATTTATATATAGAAAATGGAATATATGCACATTGTTAAGCAGTATGGTTATTTTTTAAGTAATTAACAACTAATTATTTATAATTTAGTTAATTGCTTTTAATAGATAAAAAAACAAAACTTGGTGGCAGTATTTATTTCCAAACGGCAATTTAATCTAGAATTTAAATACTAAAGAAAGAAAAAATCAAGCGAACAAAAATATTGTTTTGAACCCCCAATCCCTATCGTACCCTAATAGAGCTGTAAAAAATTTATACTGCGGGGGGTTGTGATTCCCAGATTTGATCAGCAACTTGGCAAAGGGTTCGTGCACTTTCATATATACTTAAATTTTTGTTCGTACTTCACACAAAAAGTTGACCGGCCGCCAAACAACGTGACCTGCCTCACTTCTTTTATTTTTAATTTTTCATAAAAAAAATTTACCCTAACCTATTTAGCGCCACCTTGTGGAAACTGTGGTTATTTGTGGTAACTAACCCTGCCAATCTGTTCGCTTATATATGCAGTGTGGCCCTTTGAAATTCGCTTTTTGGTGGCGGTAGGCGATAACTTCCTATCGTTAGGTACTCAAGAGCAAAACTCGTTTAATTTAAAAACCATCTTTATTATCCACTATGTCGAACAAGGGCAAAGTGATTGATCAAATATTCGTGGGTAGTTCTATGACTCCTGAATTTAA
Organism: Drosophila paracracens; assembly: GCA_035044025.1. NCBI lineage: Eukaryota > Metazoa > Arthropoda > Insecta > Diptera > Drosophilidae > Drosophila > Drosophila paracracens. Next base: position 3,149,835 of record JAWNMN010000835.1, on the reverse strand, counting down.
TGTGGCTATTCCAAATGGAAACGTGAGTGATGGCTCGATGTGGGGAGTTATGGAAAAGGTGATTATATTTGAAAAGAGCAGACCATCTTGGACCGTCTTTTACTTGTGGAAAAAGTTCCGAAACATGTCGGGTAAACTGAACAAAGAATGGAACTCCTATCATGTCAAGAGTACAAGTGGGGACTCGTTCGGTCCTCTTCCCTTTTTGCAAGTGAAACATATAAAAATCTGCTTGACAGATCCTGCGGAGGGCAAGCTTCTTGACAAGTAACCAACATTGCTTTTTAGTACAATTTGTGAGTTAGGCATGCTAAGTGGCTCCCCACACTTCCACTCCTAATTTAACAATTAATGTTGCTGTGGTGGCATTAGGATTATTACAGTAGAAGACATTTGAAGTTTGGTGATGGGGACAAAAATAAACTTAGGAACATGTTGGATCGCATGAAGTATGACAAGTGACAAGAGCTGGAAGTGTTGGGGTCTGGGTGACGACGAATATCATAAACCAACGCCCTTAAGAATCTTATTCTTATCATTTTATAATGTAAGCATATATATATATATAATCAAAAAACATGAACATAAATATAAAAGAAACTAATATTCGCATACCGCTGATTAACGCATAATAATAACTAAAGAGGATTACAATTAAACTTAGTTTAAAATCACAAAGTTTTCCAGTGGAAAGCGTCATGTTCACAGTGCAAATGATTTGAAAATATCTGAGCATTTACATATTATAACATTGAATGCGCAATTAGCCGAATTCAAAGCCTAAAACATCATCCATGCCGTAGTCAAACAGGCGAAAGTCCTCCTCATAGATCTCATATAGACGCCGTATGGCGCCAATGGGCAGTGGATCGAAATAGCTACGCAGATTGGCACGCGTGCTTGACGGCTTGTGGCCCGTGGGGAATGTTAAGTTCTTGGCACCCGCCAGATACAGGGCCAATGCGGAGTCATCCAGTAAAGTGTCGTATTTGCCTGCAAGGGATTACAAATTACAGACTTAAGTCTCATTGGAAAGGAAAGAAACCTCAGTCATGTGGACATACCCACAACGTTGAACTTCATGACACAGGGATTGCACAGCTTGGCGATGACTTCCCAGTGCTCGTTGTAGTCCGTCTGATTGCTGCGACTCAGCTCCGGAGTCAGCAGATACTGCACAAACTCGCCAAACTGAACATCGTTGCCCTGATCGAGGGAGTCGTTGCTGGCGCCCGGACGCAGTTCCCGCACAATCTGCCGGCCCACACGCGACTGAAAGTATCGCGCACTCGGCGAACCACCTTCCAGCTTGTTGCGATACGCGGAAAGCAGCCGCTCGAATGGATGCCGCACCAGTATGAAGCGTGTGTAATCCTCGCCAAGCACCTGGGCGCGCTCCTCCTCACTGAGATCGTGCAACTTGCTGAACATGCCAAACGAGTGCGCCAGCGATCCAGGTATCTGTAACGGATCCGTGCCATTCTGCCACTTGCCCGTTAACAGCATCAGCACCCGTTTCCAGTTCGTGCATGCCACCTAAACGGGAGGATATAAAATCATTTGTATTCTGAACGAAATTCCATTTCAACTAAACAAACAATTATTTTGATTTGTATTGGAACGAGGCCACTAAATGTGTTTTCTGGTTTTTCTTTTGAAATATGTTTACCACCGAACAAGAAGAAGACGACTCACTAAATGCTGACTGGCTGTGATTCACAGTTTTTGTGTCTATCCGATTGCGATTCGATGGAAATCGAATTAGTGATAAGCGTACTTCCTGGGATTCCAAATTCTGACACAAGTGGGTCTTGGCTTGTTATCTATTTTTGTGCGTAAACTGTCAATACAACCAAAAGATATGTCTTTATATATGATGTATAAGGGTTGAATGTATGCATGTATGCGAGGCACAACAGTTGCAAGTAAGCATTCTGAGCTGGAATCCATTCAACTTAGTCACAAACTTCAGTGAAGATAAGTAGATTTGGATACCAAATATTTTTAAAGGGAATTTCGGACGAGCTGGCAACACGAGCTTTGTTTAAATTACAGAAAGTAAATAATCAAAATATGTAAAATGTTTAGAGAAAGAAATGCTATAATTGTACAATTATATAAATTAAAATTGCTAAGGAGCGACCTTGTTAATATGCAATTCACTTAATTGCATATTGTAATTAAACACACTGTTAATTTACGCCAAGATGTATAATTACAATACCGGCAACAGCAACAACAACAATCGCAGAAAATCGACCAAGTAAATATAGACAGGCCGACAATGTCGAGTGTAATTAAACACAAAAACATTTCAAATCACAAAAATAAACAGTTTCTCATGCACAGGAAAAACTCGGTGTGTGCCAAGTGGCAGTTGCGCACAGTGGTGCCAAAACCAGTCAATCAGTCAGCCGAAGAGTGCGTGTTGTCAGCCTGTCAGATGAAAGTGAAATTTTTAAATACGTCTAAGCAAAATTACAGTTTTGCACACTGTAAACTATGCCTCAATGTGAACATTGTGTTTATCAATTGGCCTTGTACCACTGTGCACGCCGACAAGTAAATCATGGCAAAGGTTCAGGTTCAACGCTATTCGCACACACTGCGTGCACACAAATAATTAAACATTATTTGCAATACGTAAGCGAGATCATAATATACAAAGTTGAACAATTTCTTTCGGCCATAAAACCCACATTATGCCCAACACGCGGTGGTCGCATAAAAAATCAAGTGAAAAGTGGATGGCGGTGCAGGTAAGACACACAATTACGACTTCGTGGAAGAAGATATATGTACATATATGAATCTTAAAGTAGAACTTACGTTGGTTAACAACAAGCTCCCCTCTCAGCTCACTCCGCTCGAAGCTAAGCTTGAACATCAAGTGACAGCTCCGTTTGCCGCCTGCTGATAACAGCTGATAAGCGAAACGTGCACAAGTGTGTCATTCAACTAGATACGCCCATTCAGCCCGGCAAACGAATCGATCGGCAATTATCAATGAGATTGGAGCATGAGGTAGTCTCTTAAATATTCCCAGTTGATAACTAATCGAAGCATTCAACAATTAGCTGATTTGGAAACGATCGAACAAACATTATTTGCAAATGTTTCCTAATGTTTTTTTGTAGGATAGTTTTTAGCTCGCTTTTCAAATAAAAATTTAATATTCAAGTTGCGAATTAAATTATATAAAATAAAAAAATAAAAATTAAATTACGTTTTCAAAATGGAAATTAAAAAAAAAAAATTCAACATTTATTGCAAGACGTTTCAAGGATATTTTTTAGTACTGAAAATTGATTTAAAATAATCGTAATTTATATTTTACTTTCCCGTTTTTTTTTTTTAAGTTCGAGGTAGAGGAAATAATCAAAGATTTCTTAATAAGATCTACCGAAACAAAATCAACAACTATTCTAAAATACTTTGATTAAAGTGAAGAGAAATCTGCTGTAAATTTATGGCGCCACTGGCAAGAGGCATTCGCCACTGACAGGGCCAATTGATACTATTACTCAACTTAAGTCGGCCGCAATCCGAGTCACAAAACATAAGTGCGTCGTTGGCTCATTATGAAGTGGGACGGTTCAAAGTGCGTCGGATTCATGAAACACGTAGCTATTTATATATTTACCGCACCTTCAACAGGTGAGTTTTTTGAGCTGTGCGCTAATTAATCTAATCAAGTGGTTCGTCTAATTCTGTGCGAAATAAGTTTGGATAGTTTTGATAGCGGCGGCGTATCGGAGAAATGCTTATTTGAAGTGCTCTGGGTTTTAATTAAGTTCCTTTAAATAAGCTGCCAAGTTATAATCGCGATTCTTATCGAAAGAAGGCCAAATTTGAATTCAAAGTTAATTAAGAGAACCGCTGAGAGACACGACACAAACTTTGATAACCCCCCCAAATTGATGTCATTTAATTGCCACCAATTTTGATAAGTGTATTCGAATATTTGTTAATCTTAGCTTATTGCGTTGCTCATAACTTACTCGACAGCTCAACAACAAGCCACAGCAGCCTGATAATAATAATATTTAATTGTAAGACGCTGTACTAAAACTACTAAAGTTTGCATATTAAAACTGAGGGTATACTTAACACGACAACTGCTATATACCCTGTATAGGTAAAGACTAGATTGAAATTATATTTTAGATTTTATTTAGAATCAACTCGATCCAAGAGATTAGAGATTGAGCAATATACAAAGAGGAAATTGTTAACCGTCTTTGGGGCAGAAACTGTCAAACTCTTCGTCATTCGGACAGGGTATATAAATGGCACTGCACTGGCAAGGCATTACAATTGATAATTGCTATTTCATTACTGACCGTTATAACAAACATGGAGCTGAGTCGCAAGCAATCAAACTATTTATAAAACCAGCAAATCAATGTTGCGAGCCTCTAGATTAGCAATCAGCTTGTACTACTTTGATCAGTTGTCTTGTCAAACTCGTCTGGTGAAAGCACTTCGAGTAAACCACAAATCGATTTACCAATAATCATGCCACATGTGGCAAGAATAAACAATAGACGGGCAAACAGCGGCGCTAGGGGGCCTGTCTGAGTTGATGGAAGGAGAGCATCGAATGTTAGCAGACCAGTAAAAGAGAAAACGTGGAGCAAATAAATAAAACTAGTTTTTTCTTTTACTGATTCTGCTTATGCTTCTGCTTTTTTTATGTACAGATAAGAGGCAGTTGACGAAGGGTCGGTTGAAGTAGACCACACGCCGAAAGGGAGCCAAAGCCACACATGGCGAACAGAAATCAAAATAGAAAATCAAATCAAAATACTGAATGCTGAAAAGCTGACGCATTAAAATAATTCTGTGTGTTCAATGAAGCAATGTTTATAGGGGTACCTTGGGCACATAGCAGTAGAGCAGCTTGTGCTCCATGTCGACAATCATGTGATCCATTTGCAGTTCGGTTAGATTCTCGACAGTGTCCATGTTGGCGCCCAAAAGATCACATTGTCGCTGCATAAATTCCTGGCGCTGCAGGTTGATTGTTTGAGTAAGTTGCAGACTATGTTGCGTGATCTTCACATTGTTATTGTTGCCATCTTCAAAGGCAGCAGCGGCCAGCAGACGCAACAAGGCAGAGAACAGCAAAATGCCAAATAGTTGCACATTATGACCCATTTCCATCCAGGCTACTGTTCATTTGATGATTTGAAAACTTTTGCTGTTTTTGTTTTATTTATTTAGCTCTGTCGCCGACGACCAAAATATTTGACGCGATGCACAAACTTGAGAATGGTGCCGTTCTCAATGCCCAGCGCCGTTAGAGTTGCGCGTCCGTTGACAGCGTGGTCATTGATCGGCTGATTTGTATCCACGTTGAACAATGCAAAGCCGCGCCATAGAAAGCGCCAAGAGACAAGCGTGCGATGTTTGTGCCCGTTCCGCAGCGCAGAGTTAACTAACTCGCCACTGGAGCACGCCATCGGTGCTCCATCTCCAGCTAGTCCCGCCACAACCAGTTGTCGTTCGTCTTCGTCGGCTCGGCCAGCGGTGTCTTCGCGCGTCGCACGACATTGCTCGTGCTGCCTTCGTTTCTGCTGAGCGAGCGAAATTGAGGCGATCGCTTTTTTCAGTTGGGCAATCGTAGGAGAGCGCTGATGGAGCTGAAATTCGATGAGAGTGCAGAGTGCAAAGTGTGAGAAATGCATGGGGAAAAAGCGTTTTTCTTTTCTTTTTTGCAAATTAGAGTATTATTATGATTTTTATATGCTTCGCATTGATGTTTGTGTTTTCCCTCATAAGTGAGGACCACTTGACTATGAAATCTGATTATTGCAGTTCTGTTGAAGCATCAGCATTTACATCTTTTGCTTCAGAATGGTCATTCTAATAATGGACAAAAACTCTTTCGAATTAAAATCTTAACCGAGGAAAAAAACACAATTTAGAAATTTCAAATAGCCTCTAAAAGCGGTTGTAAGTCATGTTTACCGTTAATTAAAATGTATTAAATTATTATTTATTATGTTGGAAAATTATATACTCTTCTATTCATTTCTCTCTAAAATAAAGCCATGGGAATCAGAAAAATAATCAACCTATATAAATAGAAAATAGAATTCAAATCAAATAAGATAAATATTACCTGTGTATTGTGAACGCTCTTAAATAACTCGATATCGATATCAATAGATATTGGTTAATATCAAGCAATTGAAATCAAGGACATATTCGGTTTTAATTGAGCGTGACGTCATTGGCGCTACCCTTTTGTATAGCCATAAATAAAGTGTTTACATTGACAGCGGAAATTTCACCAGCAACTTAATTGAATTGATAGATTGCTACGCACAGACGTAGAGTAGATTGATTGAATGGCGATCGAGTGCAAACAGCTGCAAACGCAGCTGGAATTTTTACGGTCAGCCAATTGAATGATTCTACTCACCACAATTTTGAGCGTGCTGAGCCCGTCGCGCTGCACGTGGATCGTGGTGGAATGACCCTCCGCTAAGGCAATCTGTAATTATGAAATATGTATATGTGTGCGTTTCTATTGAGAAATCCCTATATGCATTTAGCTGTAACAGCCATAAGAGCTGTCATAACAGTTGTCAATTAGCAGCTTCTGCCGTAGTGGGTCAGCCAAACAAGCGTTGTGACGAAAGCATGCTAATTGAGTTCAATGATCTATGACGTCACACCCACACCACAGGAAGAGTGTTTCATGACATGCTGCCGTACCTACCTCACCCAACAGCTCAGCCGGCGTAGCATCGTAGGGTAAGTCTGCCAACTCCTCGCAATCCTCCAGAATCTGTTGCAGTTCGTGCGTAGTTGCCGCCAGCATTGCATTGTGCTCGGCACGCTCAAAGTCGTTCTGTTTATACCGAGACCTTGTTTTTGGCTTTGCAGTTCTTTTGGACTGTTGCATGCCTGCCAAATTGCGCGCTTCTCTGATTGCTTTCCGACGCAAATTGATTGGCAAACGCTTTAGTTTTTTATTGTTTGGTTGCATTTTGTTCGCCCAAATCTTATCAAAACAAATCAAATGCCGAAAACTTTTAAAATGGAAATATTTGCGAATCAACTACAATTTACTTGCCATTAACAATTTGCAATAGCGTCTAGCCATTCACAGGTTGCGTTCGCAAACATCTGTTTTCCAATCAGTGTGACCAATGGGGGCAATTGTTCATCGCTCACTCTTTTCGTTCACTCGTGAACTCAATGGTGCGTTCTGCTCAGCTCAGATATGCGTTTCAAATTAATTTGCCACTAAAATACTTAATTTACGGATAAGATACTTCCAAAATTTTATTTGATCAGCAATCGAAGTAAGCATATTCTCAAATAGAAATATTCAAAATATATGCTTCATATGCTTTATTTTATATTTGATTTTGGTTTGACAGAGTACAATAGTTCGAATAATTCCTAAATTCAAAAACAACATAAATTGAAAAAAATTTCCAAATTCTGGCACCATGTCGAAGGGAACAGGACCTCTCTCTAAGCTGTATAATACCATAATCAATTCCGTTGACACAGTAGTGCCACAAGCTGCACGTCCATTTTGGGAATCACCGGCAGGTGAGTGAATTTAATAATTAATTAAAAAAGTTTAATATATAAAATCTGAGGTTTTCTTTGAATTTTAGGTCCAAAGACTGTTTTCTTTTGGGGACCATTGGGCAAATGGGTGAGCTCTGCTCCTTAGCATTTTAATACATAGTTTCTGATTTATAGCAATGATCCTCAATATAGCTCTTGGTGTTGGCTGGCATTGGCGATCTCGTGAAACGACCTCCTCAAAATGTGTCGCTCAATCAGTCTGGGGTCCTAGCCACAACTGGTTTGATTTGGTCGCGTTACTCCGTTGTTATCATTCCTAAAAACTACAGCCTGCTGGCCGTGAATTTTGTTGTATTCCTAACACAGGCATTTCTTATTGGAAAACATCTGAAATGGCGCAGCGAGAATTCCAAAAATGCGGTCTATCAACATTCCCAATTCCCATTCTGGTAGCCAGACATTTTATAATATTTAAATTCACCATGAATTATACTGCCTTCATTTTATTATATGGATCCATTCAAAATTAAAATAAAATCGAATAAAAAACTCTAGTTTTTTTTTTTGCGTGCCGCTCGGAAGCTTTACAGTTGTTTTTATTCTTTTCTTACGCATTTTGCAATCATCCTTTTTCAAACTCTCAATTGTTAATCTCTATATATATATATAGAAGTATATATATCATATATAATAGATAAGTAATTCACGACCACTTCTGCTGTTTTTGTGGTCGCTTTGGGCTTTGGGCATGTGACTTATAATAATATAATTATTAAGACTTAAGAACTGAACTAATATAGAAATAAAATAAAATTATCAATGTGGTATATACAAAATGTAATCAGCTTGATTGCTCTGGCATCGTTTCTGTTTGGCCAAGGATGGTGCGCACGAGCGTCGCTCTGATTGGTCGTCCTGGTCGTCCTGCATAGGGTGGGGAGGCCAATGCGCTGCCTGCAAAGGAGGCTTCGTTCGTGCAATTGTCGTTCGAGCCGGGCTAAAACGAGCGCAGCGCACTGCAGTTGGCAAACAGCCCGTTAACACACACACACACACATATATATATATATATATATATGTGAACACACACTGACAAACGTATAGTTGTTGCTGTGCCAACAGGCGTATGCGTGATTTATTTATCAATGTTTTTCCCATGCGCGTGTGAGCGCAGCAATCAAATTGTTTGTGTATGTGTGTGTTGTACAAATAAAAATATATATATATATATTTTTATATATACATATACATATATATATATATATATATATATATATTACTTTGTGTGTGTGTGTGTACTTTGTACGTTTGCCAAGTGCATTACGCTGCTGCCGAGTTGAAGTTCAGTCGCTGCTGCGCTGCCATTGGTTGGTCAGACCCAGGACTAGCTGCAACGGCCGTGGCCGCCAATTGGCCAACGAGGCTCCTTTAACGCTTCGCTGCAAAGAGAGTTGGAGACAGAGAGAGGGAGAGAGAGAGAGAGATAGAGAGAGTAACTTAGAAAAAAGCAACGAGTGCAAGTGAGTAAGTTGGTTTAACAGACTGGAAAATGTTGCCAAACTTTGGCCACATTTGGGCAAGCTCCAATTTTATTTGTAAGTAATTTATTAGTAAGTCTAAGCAATTTTTATTGTTACAAAAATTAGACTTAAAAGTCGTAAATATAAGCTTAAGAAAGGAATGTAATTTATATAAAATAAAAGGCCAATTTATCAGTGTTTTTCAATATTATTTACAGAAATGTTGACTTTGATTTGGAGGATATATGTATGATTTATGGAGTTAAAAAAATTGACTGGTAGGCATGAAAAAAAATGGGATTCTATTAATTCTAGTTTCTACTTCAAGAAATCCAATAAATTTGATAGATGCACCGCTTGCCCCATGAGAACTTTTACTGCAGCAAATACGTCACGGCTTTTGGACAGCCCAGCCCTCAAGTTGGTTTTGGTGAGGAGAGCGGGTTGGATTTGCTCAGGCCACTACGCATTGATGGGAATAGGAATGGGGATGGGAATGGGCGCTTGCCAAGATGGTAGGTTGCCAAAATTTCGAGAGATTTTCTCACGCTCGCTTCCAAAGAATCTCAATGGCAATGAACTTTTCTTGCTCTCAAGTTCTGTTGTTGCGTAATGCTGCTGCGTGATGAGGAATCTTGGCAGCCGTCCTGGGATTTCCCCACACACACACACACACACAAACATGTACACACAAAATGCCTCTGTAATTAAAGCACCACCTGCCGCGTAAACAAATTTGGACTGCATAATTTATGATCATGGAGTTTTGCCAATAAGTTTCTGGATGAGCAGACAATCTGTCTGCACGGAAATATCCAAATAATGGGCTGACGATCTTGCCTCCTCACAGACGCGCACCCACACACACACACATACAGTCTTAATGACTTCATCTTGCTGCTGAGTTAGTTAACTGAGGTCAGGGCTGCTGATGCCATTGGCCCACACCGAAATTGTGCTATTGAACAGCTGCCAATTGTGGCCACAAGATATTTATCCATTCCAGGCAATTCCTCAACCCCTCCTTTGGGGTGCCCCGCTCCCCCCACAGCAACGACTACATCTTCACATAGACTGCACGTGTTAATTATGATGTGATTTATGGATTTATGGACTCCTCTCGAAAAGGGCAACAATTGCTATTAATTGCCAATTGAACAGCTGTTGACCACTCAATTTATGACTTTAGTCGGGGGATACTAGAAGATTATTGTGTAATCTAGAAGGCAGCCTTATATTAGTTGCGTAAAGTGCTTGGCTAAAAATAGAAAAGTGTCAAATATGACAAGATGGTTTTTTTTTTGCATTATGCAAGACGTGGCTAACGTTCATGCTCTGAGTACTTTGAATGCGAGAATGAACAGATTTTTGCGATACATAAAAGTAGATTCAACTAAAACAAAAAACTATCAACTTTTGTATCTTACATTTTAAAAGAGACTTGACCAAGCAGCCTCCTCTTCTTATTAATCTTCCATCATTGGTTAAGCGTGAGGTTTTCCTACATAATGGCAAAATCGCCTCCTCTTTTAAATTAACTTTTATTTTTTTTTAAAGTTAATTTTGACCACTCTTTCTGCATTCTTTAAGTTTTTTCTTTCCATATTACGTAGCTTCTAACACTTAACAATTTTTTGTCTGATTGGTGTTTTTTTTTTTGGGCTTCCCCAATCCGTGCAAAATATGTTGGGCGATTTTACATTTCAATAACGATTTATTTTTCTTCAATTATTAACTTAGTTTTTATTTTTTAATGTTATTCAATTCGTAACTTTATTTTTACATTTGTAATCAAAAATTGTAAAACCTTTCTTAAAAAACACTCAAATAAATAAATAAATAATAAATAAATAAGTTGCACTTTTTTTATATTTACTTTTCGCCATTACTAATCTTAGTTTTCATTAACCTTTACAGTTTGCTCTCTGCTAAACTATGTAATCAAATTAAGCCCCCATTATAAATTGCATGAACATTTATTATACCAAATAGTGTTCTGTGTCTAACATTTAATAGGAATAATAAAGAGCAGACATTATTAATTAATGACTAATTTTGAACACATTTCGTATATATATACATGTATATATATATATACAGTTTTATATAACTATGTATATATGGATATAGTTTATATCGCATTCTTGGTGTCTGTGCTATATAGAACGATTCACGGACAACGCAAAAAGCCTTTGACGCCTTCACCAAATTTCGCTTTTGTATATTTTTGTTGTTTTCGTCGCTGTTTGTGAATCGGGAAAATGTTGCTTTTATTTATTTTGCTAGGCAGCTAAAAGCTGGTTTTATTTTTTTTCCCCCAATATTCTTCTTCTTTTTTTTGTTTTTGGGTAATTTTTCGATTTTCTCGTTTGTTTGTAGATTTTTTTATTTACCTTGCTATTTTCGGACACACTTGACGGGACCGAAGATCGACAAGCGAAAGGCACAGACCAAAAAATTGCGCAGAACTGTCGCCAGAAGGCCCTTATATACCACATATGTGGTACATGCTCGCATGCATATACCCAATATATCGTATACATATAAATAGTATTTCGACTTTTGCTGATGCGATATTCTATATACTGTCCGCCGATCTGCGAGCTGAACCGAGGCGATGACGCGCAATTGACGCGGGCAAAGACGCGTTGAAAACGCGCGACTCTCGTCGCCGTCGCGTCTATTTTTGTGGAGCACATAGAAAAGCAGCCATAGACTGATATACAGAGATATATCTATATCTATATATGTATGCAGATACAGCTTGCACAGTTAGAGCAAATGCAGGCGTCTGTTTTTGTATATTTCGCCTAATCTATTTCAGTGCTTCATCATTTTGTTAGTTATTCGTTAGTTGTTTTTTCATTCTTATTTTTGTTTTTTGGTTTTTCATCGAAATTGTATTTTATCTCGGGGATTTGTGTGCTCTGCTCTGTCTTTAGGGCGGCGGCACAAATTGTAATTAGTGCTAGTTTCTCTAGTTTTAATTAGAATTTTTCTTATTTTGCACATATACCTTGAAGATGCCAATGCGATGTAGTAAGACAGAAGCTGTCAATTTGATACACGACAGTGGTTCATTAAATACGTCCAAGCGACGATATTGCTTTAAGTTATACCAGATTTAGTAAAGAAAATAAATGAAATACAATACTAATGGATTGTGGCAAATGCGAACTGGTTATTACATAAAAAAAAAACATTTACAACATCAACTCTTTCACTTATGTAGTCCTATAGCAGATACTAACAAAATTTGAGAATATATTATATATAAATTGACAAAGTCTTTATATTTCTATCGAAAATCGATATGTATCGATATTCATGAAACGGGGCAGTCAGCGATAAAATGAAATAAACTTGATGGAGCAAAATATGCGAGAACCTATATTCCAAATTGTAATTGGCTCTTATAGTCGTAAATCCACGTGTTCATACAGACGAACGGGCAGTCCGACGAATTCGGCTCTGCTGTTGGTATTGATCAAGCATATATATAGTTTATGGGGTCGCAGATGCTCCGTTCTGCCTGTTGCATACATTTGTACAGACCCATTAAACTCTTTTTACACATTTTTAATGTGTTCAGGGTATAATAAAATTGTTCTTTTTTTTTAATTCATGAGCAAACCGATCATAAATCAAGCAAATTGCAATTTATTTCGGGATTGTTTCTAATAAGCACACACAAGAAAAAAATCAAGTAAAGCACATAAATAATAACTTAAAATTTGCAAAACCTTTTCACACATCCGGTTAAGCGGCAAGAAGCAGAAGAAGCAAATATCATTTATGTGTGTTTAGAAGCTCTTAAAATACTGCGATGATGTTGTTTGATGTGACAGCTTGAATGGTTGCAGATGTGTCAGCCTTCCAATTGATAAGCGTCAAGCTCCAGTTAACCAATAAAGTGAATTGCGAAGCGGCAACTTTCACCGACGACGACGCGTCAAGAACTGAGCAACTGAACGTCAATCAAAACAAATAAACAAATTGCGAACAACAACAATCAAATATAGATCTGGGGGAAATTGGCAACAAAACTTGAATATTAACTGCTGCCAAAACGACTGGCAGCATTCGCAAGCAAAGAGCAAGAACAACAACAAAAAAATCACACAAAAACTGTGATGATGAACAAAAAATTTGCCTGAATATTGGCCAATAAATTTTACAAGTCGTTGACGATGCGGCCAACGATTTTCTTGGTCAAGGTCGAGCCAATCAAGGCGTCATTACATAAATATATATATGTATTTGTGTGTGGGTATTGAAAACGCTTATAATCATAATAATGATAATTGGAAACGGAAACCTGTTGCCAGAGCCAAGTGCTTCTGACCAATAAACAATCAAGCAGAATAACAACAACAACAACAACAACAGCAACAACTGATGACGTTGTCAAACTGGGCAACTCGTCAAAAAATTGCGTCATCAATTAAAATCATAATGAGAGTGCCAAGTGGCTCCTACCATCAGTGGCCAGCAGCCAACTTGCCACGAGCCTCTCGCATTCCACACACACACAACAACAACATACACACACACACACACAGGATGCGTCGCTGGTGCCAAGTTGGCAGACAGACGCAGTCATCGACGCAGCTGCGTCTATGTTAATGTTTCGTTGTTGATTTTGTTGTTATTGTTGATGTTGTTTGTTGTTTTTGTTGTTGTTATTGTTATCTTCCAGTTCATGTTGGTAATGTGTGCCAAATGCGAGGAGGAAGTCAAATGTCTTGGAGCTGTACCAAGAAAATTGCTGCAGCAGACTTGTAGGCGCTACAAATTGCGGAGCAGACAAACGCTAGACGAATGCGACACCAGGGCGTATACGCAGGCAACACAAATTACGTATACGCCCGGGCAGCACCAAAAAAAAAAATAATGTTCAAGCCTCATGCATAACAAATAAATAACCAGGCCTCATTATGGGACAACAGCAAACAGAAAATATATAAAAAAGACAAAAAATATATATAGTCGGCTTCCTTTTTGGTCATCAAAGGCTCGCTGCGGCGCACTAATAAGTTTTCAAGAAAATGAAAAATCGTTTGTGCATTTTTATAAGTGCAAAAATATGCAAATCGAGTAAATCATTATGACTGGACAACGGCGCAGACAAAGTTTTGTTCAAGCGCCGCATAAAAATTGGTGGGCAGCATTTCTAGTTGCAGCAGCTGGCTGGCCGGTCGGCTGGATGGATGGATGGATGGATGGATGGAGGCAGTTGCCAGGAATCGCAGGACCAAATAATAATTTGGCGATTTATTTGTTTGTTTGTTTCATTTGCCATGTCTACGCCATGAAAATTATGGCGACTGACTTTTGCACCCAAAACATAATTTCAAGCGACAAATGCGAATGGCACTCGTAGGCGAAGCGTGATTTGTATGGGAGAGGGATGTGGAGTCTGGGACAATGACAATTGAATATGAGTCAATAGAAATGGGAAACTTTAAAACGTGGTAATTAGATCAAGAATTGTTGGCCTTATTATTGGATCACTAAATGCTTTCGTATACATGCGTATAGAGATGGTCTAGAAACGTATTCCATGAAGTCTACTGTCTTAAAAAGTAGTTTGCATTTAAGTTGCAACAAATTTATACAAGTTTAAAAACAAAACATTTAAAATAATGAATGGATCATATAGTAAATAATAGTAATGATTTTTTTGCTAGATTATCAAAAATTCTTTTCAAATATCCAAATTGCTTAGAATATGGCTCCATTATGATATTAGACTAATTTTAGTAATTGGTTAATTACTTCCCAAAGTTAGTAAATATATTTGTAGGCTGATACTTGACTTATTTATTAATGTTATGGTGCCATTGACAATTACTGAAAATGTAGCATAATTGTTAAATATGCTTGAAATAAACACAAAAAAACTGAAATTTGCATTAGGAAAAATGGAACTGAAGATACTCTTCTGCTTCGTTGAAACTAATTCGAAATTTAACTAGTTGCAACATAAAATAGACGACTATTTTAGACTTAACCCTGTGCCATGTACTTTAGTTGTATTTGTGTTCTCAATCGTCGCTAAATCGTTTTTTCGCAACTATTTGTCACATTGCATGTTCTTTGCGTCACAGTGAAATTTGTTGGGGCTATTCAATTAGTTTTAATTGCTCGTCGTTGCGCGTTGCCTTCGATTTATTTTAAAAAATGCAGCCAGGGGCCATCAATAAAATCGATGCGGGCCATAAATCTTTGGGCCATTCATTGAAACGTGCCCAAATGCAAAACGGGCTATCGTTTTGGCCAGCATCTATTTTTTGTTTGGCGTGAATGATAAGAACTGGTAAAAAGGAAGTGCGAACTCTTGCCGGGGCTGACCAGGACCTTTGTTTGTCTTGTGCCGTAGACTGCACGGCGAACATATGCAGGCAGTCAAGAGGAAAGGACACAATGCGCTCGCTGCTTGGCTTAGTTGCCAATTTCCGGTTAAGAATGGCGGACGGGGCCAAGAATTATTTGCCAGGATGTCCGAAACATTGTTGGTGTCAACAAATTCTTTTCCAGCAAATGCCAACTGCAAAAAATGTTCGACCATCACCAAAAAGAGCGAAAACAAAAAAGAAAAATCTAAAATTAATGTGCACACATTAAGGAGCGAGCTGTCCAAAGCCCCTTCGCCCAACCCCCTACAGCGAGTCCTGTCGCTGTCGTTTTGCATACCGCTCGAACAATTAAATTCCGTGTTAGTTTTGAGCAACTTTTGGGCCCAGCATCTCCTTTGAGCCAATTAACTGAGTGCAGTCCGTTGTTGTTAATTGCTTTAATGGCTCGAAAATGTTTTGTACAAGACACAGAGCATTAGTCGACAATATACCCTGCAATTAAGCACTACTTATATATCCACTTATTTTGTGCACTAATAGAAAATTTGGCCCCTCCGTGATTGAGTCATTATAATCCAATTAAAAATTTTGTACATTAAAAATTTAAAACAATGATTTTAACAGTGTATGTGGCATCTGTGTGTTTTTATGGATTTTTATGTTTACAGGGTAAATAATAAAAGTTGTACAAGTATGATTGTAATTGAACGTAATTCGCAGTCGCGCTCATAAATTAAGACATTAAAAATTTCAAAAAACATGCGCTCGTTCTAGTATTTTGAAATTAATTGGTTGGTATTTGATTTTCTTTAGATGTTTGCTCTGCTTTAAACTTACCATAAACCAATTATATTTAAGTTTACGATTATTATCTCTTCAGGTTTGGGAATCTTGCCACAAATTGGCAACTGAACCAGAACCAGATTGGATAAGTGAAACGGGGCAAAAGTGAAATCTGTGGATTGTGAACCCTCTGAACTTCTCATAAATAGACATTGTGGCTTTGAGGCATGGGCTGGGTGGTTGAGGGTGCTTTAACATTTTTGCAGTGCCTATAAATTGTCTTAACTGTTACTGTAACGCCTACAGCCCCCTTGTGCCCCGCTTGCCGCATGACATGTTGTCATTTTGTGCTGCATTTGGCTTTATTTATGTGGCGCCACGCAGTTGGTTTTTCTGTCTAAGCCAACGCGTCTCAGAGGGAAGTGGAACGAATTGGAGTGGAGTGTGATCAGCTTGTGGTGACAGATGCCAGGTAAAATTAGTAGTTAGTAGTTCATAAGGCTCTCAAAGAGTTGGGCAAATATCTTGCAGATCATATAACATTATGTTTTTTAAATGAACCAAATGCATGCACAGTTATCTATAATCTTTATAAGATCAGAACTATAGAACTAATAATAAAATGTTATTTATATTCCCTTCATCCTACTCACCATTCGTCCACTCTAATAACTGCTCAGATGTCCTCCAGCTACTGTTGCTGCTTCGCATTCCATCCTTTTACTGCTGCCACTTCGATCGGATACTTTCGAAACGATGCACAAAACTCGCGCTGATTTTATATTTTATTTTACGTAAATTGTCTACGAGTGTTATCAGTTACCAATTGAATTCATTAACTGTTTCTAATTGTATGTAAATTGCAAAATTATTAATAGATTGCACTAGTGTTTATGTAATTGGGTAATTGTTGCTGTTGGTTATATCATAGTTTGTTTAAATCGTTTATGTAATTGGCATAGAAGTATTTAACACTACGTTTGCTACTTATTTTTTTGTATTTTTGTTAATATATCATATATTTTTTTTTTTTTAAATATTTTGTGTATTATTTTGAGTCACTAATCACTACTTGAAGTTTGGTTAAAGTTAATGTATTTTAATTTGAATTTTTTTTATTGCATACTGAGTATGCGTGATTTTCAGAGCTGCTGTTGCTGGTGGAGTTGCTGCTGCTGCTGTGGTTGCTGATTCCTGATGCCTGATGCGCATCCTTTGAGGTTTCGGTCGCGTGTGCTTTGAGCCAATTTGTTCGCTGACATTGGCGTGCAACACATGATTAGCGGCCAGTTGAAACAATGGTTGTTGCTGCTGCGGCTGCTGCTGTTTTTATTTTTCTGGGCTTTGCGCCAGTTGCTCCATTGGCGCACGTCGTGTTTTGGCACTGGCCAAAAGTTGGCGGCGCACGCTGGTCAGTTCAAAAGGTTGTCACACGCACATGCACACACACACACACACACACGCTCACACACACATACATTTATAGAGCACAGTGCGTTTTGTTTGTTGTTGTTTTTGCGGCGCGACACGTTTTTATAGTTTTTTTTGTTGTTGTTGTTGTTAGCTGTATAATCGAGACGAACGCATCCTGCGGGGCTTGCCGCTGTTGTTGTTGCTGCTGCACCACTGCACCACTGTGTCTATGCCTGTATGTGTATGTCTGTGTATGTGTGCGTGTATAAGCTGTCAATTGGCGTCCATTGTGGCGATCTTGGCCAGGGTCAAAACCACTGTTTGACTTGGCCAATCAAACTGCGTCTGCGGCCAAAAAAAATATATTCCTTGACAACCATCCTGCACTGTTTGGCACGGTTTGCTGCTGCTGCGTCGTCATCATCATTATCGTCTTCTTGGACCTTTACCATCACCACCTCACTTGGCCAGCAATTGATGTTGTTGGCTCAATGACTGGCTGGCTTGGCTGACTTGGCTGGCTGGCTGGCTTGCTGACAGTTGGCCACTTTTCTTGGCTGGCTACGCGTCGCTCAAAAGTCAAAGCCAAAGCCAATCCAACGGCTGCCCCGTGCCCTGTGGTGGTTTGCGCACACACACATTTCTCGCACGGCAGTGCCAGAGCCGTAGCCGGTAACTGTGCCAGCTGCCCAGCTGCCAGCTGCCAGTTTGCCAATTGCCAGCCTTTTGTTGGCTCACAACACCGACGCTACCAGTTTCTTGGCCAACTGACTGACGACTGCTCGCAGTCAGCCAACAGCAGAAGCAGAAGCCCTCAGCCAGCAACAGCAGCAGCAGCAGACAGCTGCTTCGTCGCCGGCGTCGTCGTCGTTGTCATTGTCGTTGTTGTCGTCTCTGCTGCTTTTTGTGTCGTCATCGTAGCCGCCGCCACTGCCCATGCAGCCCCACATCTCTCCCCCTCGTCAGTCGTGCAACGCCTTTGTCGCGTGCAATTCCAACTGGCTGCGCTTCAAGCGACTCCCCCGGCAACCCCCACTGCAACAAAGCATCGCTCGTTTTGGCCATCGTTGCCATCGTCTGGCTTCGGTCTCTGCCACGTCGTGCTCTGCTGCTTGCTCGGCACTGCTCTCATGCTGCCTGTCGCTCTCTTCATTCTCTGTTTTCAAAACTTTCCTCTTTTCAAGAAAACAAAAAACAAAACACAATTTTCAGAATATGATTTTTCACATGTGCGGCGAATCTTTTTACCCGCGCAAATCGTTTTAGCTGGGGATCCAAGATTTATGGCAACATGTGGTGAGCAGGGGGGAATGATTTTTGATGCGAACAAATGCTAGATCTGCCAACAATAATGCCATCTCACTGAATAAGTCTTAATGTTAATCTGCAAGTGAGTTAATAAATAAGTCAACATGTTAATGCTTTAAAGTGTTATTCAGAATTGTTTTAAAATGGTTACAATTTATAGAATAATACTCCGATTCGGATTGACAATATCATGTACATTTGGATATATGGATATTCAATATGTAAACTTTCTCAACTTCCTTAAGGGATCTTGTATTTACAGGTCATCAGCAACCATTCGAAACAGAAAAGATTCCCATCTGAAAATTTGATAATTGCATTTTTTGTTATGTGCAAATCAGATTCGTTTTATTGCATTGTGTAAAAGAACCCTATTAAAAATAATACTAAGGTAATACTAGGTAAGCACCTATGTAAGATCGGGTACTTAAGATTTCTTTGTCATTTGGCAAACAATCGAATTGAAAAGATGAACATCTCTATCTGAATGACAATCTTAAGTTGTCTTGTGTCTTTGACAATTATGAATGTACTCGAATATGCATAGCGGAAAGTCCGCACAGATATATAAATAGATAGCTTAAGTTTATGCAGCAATATGTGCATGTGTGTATGTGTGTGTGTGTGTGTATATTTCTTTGCCTTTCGACAAAAACATAAACGCAGTCATAAAATTAGAATTTAAATGAGGCAGTAAAAAAAGTGCTAAGACAAAAACTCTCAAGGGAGCGTCGAAAACTTAATGAAATGCAAATGGTCAACAGGTTCCCAAAGCTTCCAATCAGTGTTAGTATGAAAGAGCCTGCTCCTCGAATCCCTGCCCCCACTCGACCAGGTCGCAAGTCCTTTGTGTAAGTTATGAAATCGAGTGGCGCCACTGTAAAAATTTTATGCAATTGCATAAAATTTGCGCTGTAAAAATTTGCACTGCGCTAATAAATTTCTAATAAATGCATGTTAAATAAAAAGCCACAATGTAGTAACTGAAACGAAGGGCTGGCAATAGAGCGAAGGGTTAACTGTGTTAATTGAGCGCCGATTACGTGGCTATTAGTGAGAGGGGGAGGCGACTTAGTTAACAGTTAACAGGCGTGCAAAAATGGTAACAACAATGAGCCACACACGTTGACCGCAGCCCGCAACAGCACGTGCTGCCACTAGACAAACAAGCGTACACCAGCCTCCTTCCTCCTCTCACCTCCCCCCCTCGCATCCACAACGCATCCTTTTTAGCCTGTATTACAGACTGCTGTTGCTGTCGCTGTGCTTCCGCACCAACTAAACGTTTATTTATAGCCCGAACAGCGCCAAAGGATCGAAAATGTTAAACACCCACACCCGCCACCCGGCACCCGCCACTTCAGCTAGACAAAGGCCAGGCCAAAGATAAACATACGATTCGAAACTGGGGCTTGAGTAACAGCCACAACGATGGTTGTTGCCAAAGCTCTGTCTCACTCTATATCCCTCAACTGGGCAACGGCAAAAACCAGCAACCATCAACCAGTTTTAAGGGTTTTTTTTGTTTTTTTTTTGGTGCTGCACACACATCTTGATTTTTGCCAAACAAAACATTTCTCGAGCACTTGCTGTGGCCAGCGCTTTGGCTATAACTGTATTTGCTTATGTTAGTCACGTGGCTTTTACTTGGTTTTGCCAAATTGCTGGACAGCAGCGGGCGGCAATGGGTTGGAGGTAGAAATCATTTTGAGTGCATTTGTGTAAAATAAGAAAGGCTAAATATATATAATAAAATAATAATATACATATAAAATTTAATGTATACTAAAATATTTAAAAAAAAATATATATGCAAAGTTTTTGCAACTCTTTTTTTAAATTCTAAAAGTGGAAGAATATAAAACTTTTTAAAGCTGAAGAGTATAAAATTTGGCTTTTAAATTTCTAATCCGAGCATACTCCAAAGAGAGAAACAAATCTTCTGGTTTAAGTTGTTTTTCAATTTGAGATTTTATCTATCTGCATTTAACACTGAAGACTTAAAACTTATCATGTCCCTATACCATTAATTTTACTTAACCCATCTCAGCTATTGCTCACAGCCCTATCTAGTCTTATCCAAAAATATTGTCTGTTCTTGTTGCTGGCCACTTTTTTGTCAACCGTTTTTAGAGCACAAACCTTTTGTTTTTGCTGCCACACTTAAATTGCACGTTTTCTAATCGCCTTCCTGGAAATTAGCTTCCATTCGTTTTGGGTTTTTTGTGAAGTGCGGCGAGTTGATAATTTCCGCAGGCGTGCACACACTTATACACTACAAACACACACACACACACACAAACCATAACACCCACACATTATCGAACAGTTTTCAGGTCATTAAGTTTGTCGACAGCTTTTGGCAGAAACCAGGCGAACAGACAGACAGAGGGCAAAGTCAGACGAGCGGCAAAAGGAAGGTGTAAATTAACCCAAAGTCAGGAAAACGGCAATAGAAAAACAATTGAAATTTCTAGTAGTAATATCAGTAGTTGGGGCAATTAAAGCACATTCTGAATATATTCATATAGTATGCTCGAAAATATTTCTCAGATTTTTAGAGAGCGAGTTGACAGGGTGAAGCAATTTAATGCACATATGCTTAGATTTATGTGTTTTGCTGGATTCGCTTGGGCAAAGTGCAAAACAAAGAGACATTTTATTTTGTACAACATTTTTTTCGAGGGTCTCAACTAGAACGGCGTTTGGAAAGGGTGGATGCGTCTGCCAGCCAGCAATAAATAAATGCTTACACACTTGTTATACTCTACCTGAAAGTATTACACTTAGGTAACGAAATGTGTAACTCATTGAAAGAGACTCTTTTCAAAAATCTGTGCAACGATTCGATTTGTCCAGCTTCGTCTTCTTTTTTTGTTTGACAACCATGGGTAAAGCTGACATCTATAGAATTTTCAAAACTCTATGAATGGTCTTCCTTTCATCTAGTTAAATAAATACAAAAAATAATAAAAATTATAAATAGTATTTTTCATTTTTGTATATTATGAGGGTATTTAATAGTCGTTACTCCAACGAGAACAGTTCTTGCGAATCATATAGATGCTGTCATGCTGTGCGCTCTGGCATTTGAATGCACGAAATTGTTTTTGTCGCGTTTTTGGCATCCTGCAAGGAAGGATACACGAATTCTGTTACTTACATATTTCGCCATCTTGGCCAGCCCTGTCAAAGGGCAGCAAATTCGTTTTTTTTCTTTTTGCATAGTTGGCATTGCGATAGCGCCAGTAAACTTAGGAGGTAACGTCGGCAGTTCAAATATCGGCCAATGCGTCAAGGAATGCCCGCTGATACCAGAAGCCAAGCAAAGGGGCACGCAGCATGCATATTAATTCGATTTGATTCGCTTTTCTTGGACTTGCACCCGGCCTGGGATCGTCGATTGGGTCTGGTGGGTCGGTTGGTCGGTCGGTCGGTCTTTATCTGAATGCAGAGTGCGTTGCTTATGGCGAAAAGCTAAACAGCGACTTTTTTTTTATGCACTTTGCATTCAGTATGCAATGTAACAACCTAACAATTGTTGTCCATGTCGTCGTTGTTGTTGCTGTTGTTGATTGATCAGCTAGCTGAGAAATCAGGGCAAACTTTTGTTGCACATGCAAATTGTGAAAGTTTAACTGTTGGATTCAACGACTTTGACAATGTTGCCAATGCGCTGATTTGTGAGCTAACTAACCAAACTAACTAAATGGTAAATAGTCTCACATAAACAACTTGATTTATATAAATCCTGTTCACAATTGTTTCGATTAAATACGCTTCATTTATATTCACTGTAAGGTATAGAAGACATTTTATTCATTTTATATATCTTAAATAAATAGTAAAAGAATAAGTCCGTATACTACTATTAGTAGAGTACAGCACTGGCAACTTCGGACTTTTGCTATAATTTTGAAGACTTATTTATTTACATACGTATCCCTAGATATCAACTTAAAACATCTAAAATAAGTTGAAATTATAAATGTTGAGCTATTTTTCAATTTTTTTTGTAGTAACACGATTTTTTCTTAAATACTTCCTGGTTGTTCCCAAATGATATCATGTACCCAGTTTTTTTTTTTCTTTGTGTGCACACATCAAAAGCAAGAGCTGTGCCCTTACCCACTAAGTCATTTGTTCGGGCAGTACTTCACTTTCTGTGGATATATTTTGAACAGGTGTAGACGCCAGATTTCCACATACATATATGCATTACCTATGCTATTTACAGAATACAAACGCTGACTTGGCTATAAATACAACAACTTGAAGGAGTTGCGACTGCTGCAGCTGGGAGCACACAGATTGAACTAAATTGTAGCCAGCAGTTAAATAGATGACAACTTAAGACCTGCACACACACACACACACACATACAGCTGCACTTTGGATATACATTCGTATCAGGAGTCAACGTTCTTCAACAGCTCCATTACCAATGCTCGATGGGGTTATGACCAAGCCGCAACATTGCGACACAAAAACACTTGAACGAGCAGCACTTTTCCAATCCCCCCTCAAACCGAGTGGACCAGCAGCACTTTTTGTATTTGAGTTATTTTACGAGTTTTATTGGCTTTTATTGGCAACGAGATTTGAATTTTTCAAAACGACACTTGCGATGCAGAGGACAAGAGTTTCGGATGCTACTCTCTTGCCACATCTGCCCGCTCCTGGTCCAGTGCTCTGCTGTTGGCCTAATCGTTGTGCTGTTTCTGCCCTGTCGCGTTGTTAGTCATTTTTTATGAGTTTTCCAGTGTTGCTGCCCTGCAGGTCTAACAGGTGTCGTATGCAGGCATGTGTGCCTGTTTCGGTGATTTCTGGCCACATAACTTACCACTGATTGCAGTTTTATGGTCAAAAAGTTTTTGGGGCTGGACATTTATAGACAGCGATAACGTACAAACTGCTAATTAACTCTACCATAAAACGCTTAAGCCTTTACCCAATGTTATCGCCAAGCCAGCAATCACAGAGAGAGGCCACAAAAAATAGAACAAGTATGCAAAATCAACTCGCAGCTGCCATTCAAAGTGTGCCGCATAATGGCAGCCGCAGACAGACAACTTGCTAATTTTCATGCGCCATTTAAGGGGCGAAATCTCGTCAGGATAAGCCGCCCACTTGCCAGCTTTCAAAGCGGTTATACCCTGTAACCTGGGCAGAGGGAGTATCGTAAAGAAGCTGCAAAAAAACTTATTGAATTATTTAACTTTACAGTCGCAGCAAATAAGCCAAAATTTTCAATGTCGCTGTTTGTTGTTTGGTGGCATTTTTTAAACATTTTTAAATGTATTTCATTGGTTTCAGGTTTAGTTTTTTTTTTATCCTCCGATAAATTTCGAATCTCGTCAGGATTCGTCTTCAGGGAAAGATTCACAGCAGCCGTCGAGTCAGCTGTGGAGCTTGAACTTCTTAAAAAATAATGTTGATCTAAGTACAGATTGAAAACATAAAGGTTTTGAGAATATGTATTACTTAGAGTACTTAGAAATCGTTTACAGAGTATCTGCTTGTTGAGCACTGAAGCCGACTTAACTTGTTTTCTGTCGCATCACGAATTCACTTGACAACTCTTTTATTTTTGGTTTTGTCGTTTATTTTTTTTATTCTTATTTTTTTGTTGTAATGCGGCACGTTGTCAGCCTCCTTTGAACTACTTAAAATTCATGCCTGACATAAACATCCTTAAGCAACCTAGTCAACAATGCCAAATGCGCTTTAACGATATGTCAGAGATTAGAACGCTGGAAATGCCAAAGCAATTAATTCACATCATTTTGGAAGGGAGAGGCAAGGAAGTCAGAATGAGGAGAAGAGCCTCATTTTTGGCTGTACTTTTATATAGTTGTGTGTTCTAGAATACTCATTCGCAGTTATTTCAAAAAAAAAAGATCATGTTGTTTGAGAACTAGTAAATAAAAAATAAAGCAAGATTAACCTTTAGTTTTTTAGTATTGGAGAAGAAAGTGAGGAATGGAAAACCTGTTCTTTTAGAGTCAATTAAGCAAGAAGATTCGTTTTTGAAACAAAAGTGATAGAAAAAGAGAAATCTCGACTTCTTATTACAATAAGTGATACAATTACTACTCTCAAAAATCTTGCAGAAATTGAGATGAAAAGGTTTTGCCAAAACAGCCGAATGAGTTCATTTTTGCGCTTTTTGCCAGTAAATGCAATAATAACCACAATAAAATGTTATAAACATGAACATTGCATGGAAATGCTCATGCATATAGCGAAAATATATCGTATAATAAAGGCTGCCAGCGGCATCGCCAACAAAGCAAACAATAATTTCCTTCATATATAAAAATAAGGGAAGAATAAGGACAGGGGGAGATATGAAGTGTGTGCGGGTGTGTGTGTGTGTTTTTTTATGTGTGGGCGATTTCGAACGGCAGAAACGGATGTACAAATTGCAAAACATAATTCAAATTGTTTGACTTTTTTGACAATGACTGCGCCAGTTCCATTTATCCCCCTTTGCCGCCTTTGCAACTGATCCTTGGCAAGTGGTTTTATCTTGGCATATGTATGTCTTTGCGTGTGTACAACTTTAGATGGAGGCTGGCGCCGTTCCTGTGTAGTAGTTTTGCTTTCGCTGTTTATTTAAGCTGCAGTCGAGTTGCAGCTGAGCGGTTGCCTTTAATAATAAGGTTATTAACTGGCATTGTACCACGTCGCGTATGAGTCACATTAATTAGCTGAAACTGCCAGCGAAGTGCGCTTAAAAAGCAATTAAATGTGATTAGCATAAGTTGCCAAATATTTTGCATGCTTTTAGGCGCCGCTTCAAATACCATTGCATACCCACAGGCAGTGGCATTGAATGGATTTTTGGTATTAGCGGTTTTTTTTCAAGCTTCTTTTTGGCACACACTGCAAACCATTTGACTTAATTAGTTGGCCGACGCCGCCACTGTCGACGCCCCCCTAGCTGGGGGCGGGTGTCGAAAAACTATGAATTTATTTGACACTTGAATAAATGCGGTTTTTGCGGCGACAACGAAAAATGTCAGCCCATATTTTTCAAATTCACCAGTTTGCAATTTTCGCCCATCGACAGGGTGTGTCGACAGGGCTGCCCATGCGGTAACCGTTGCTCATATTGATATATGTATAACCCATGTCTTGTCCTTGTCCTCGCCGTACTTCATGTTCAATTCA
Source organism: Drosophila paracracens (assembly GCA_035044025.1). Lineage (NCBI taxonomy): Eukaryota > Metazoa > Arthropoda > Insecta > Diptera > Drosophilidae > Drosophila > Drosophila paracracens. The sequence goes on along the minus strand of JAWNMN010000835.1, from coordinate 3,123,719 downwards.
CAGTGCCGCGTCGCACATTTCCGTTTCCTGATTTTCTTAGGCCAGTGTGTGTATGTGTATGTGTGAATGTGTACTTAGCATTTTGTAAAATACCATTTGCGCTGTCTAATTTATGAATGTATGCGCTAAGTATGCGCTCATGCCAGTAATTGTGATATGTGTAAGTGCATTTGGCTGGCAAAGACGAATGAACAATGCTAAGGCCACAACCTAAAACCAAAGCTAAAAGCCATGATGTCATTTCATAAAAAGTACAAGGATTCTGCTTATAATTTAAGCTTGTTATTTGGACATAGATATGTGAGAGCTGGCATACATAATAATTTTTTTAATTATATGACAAAGAAATTTATAAGAATCAAGCAAACGTTTGTATTATACGTTGTCTCTGTATATCAGCTCTGCAGCGGATATGTCGCAGTATGTTAATATCTCAGACCCTTCATCATTAATTTTAAATTAAATAATCTATACTGCTTCTACTTTCGTGTTGCATCTATACTTCATAAAAGTAAGCGAACAAAAAGTGCTTGGGTGAACCCAAGGCCTGTTTAAATTATGTGTCCCCCCATAGCTATACAAAAAGCAATTAGAAATTCTTATAAATTAGCACAATGTACCTATCATTTGTGTTGTAAACAATTTGTAATTTAACTATTTAAAAACTAAGCAGGTTGGTGGCTAGACAATCAGAAATACCAATATTAATATTCATTTTAGGCACAGCTAAGGGAAAATGAATACGCACATACACATATAAAGTTGCTCGTAGCTCCCAAATTGGTTATCGCACAATTCGATTGTGTTTTCACTTTTGTAGCACTCATTAGTATTCCGTGCACAGAACTTTATAAATCGATTACATATAGCGATTTGCATTGTTGCCCGATGGTCAAAGTTCCCTGGCAGTACGTTACAGTCCGTCGAACGCAGTGGAACAGCCTTATCAAATCGAAATTCTTATATATATTATGTTCACCGCCTTATCAACATTTCTAACCTTTTTAGGTTTATATTCACTCATTTGTTATCTGTATGAGCACTTGAGAACACCTATCCGATTGCTCAAGTTGCGTTTGACAAACGATCCCAAGCAAAGGTTGAGTTTGAAGGAGCGATTTGGGTCATGGGCAGCAATAACGGGCAGCAGCGATGGCATTGGCAAGGAGTACGCCAAGGAGCTGGCCCGACAGGGCATCAATGTGGTGCTGATTGCCAGGAATGAGGAGAAACTCAAGGCAGTTGCTGAGGAAATTGGTGAGTTCATTTATTATGCCACTTAGCCATTGCGTTTCTAAAAGCTTTTCACCATTTCACTTAGCTTCGGAGTGCAAAGTGCAGACAAAAATTGTCATTGCAGATTTCACACAAGGTGCTCAAGTTTATGATCATATTGAGCGCGAACTGGCCGATCTGCCGGTTGCTATACTAGGTAAGTACTTGACACGGCCCGTAAAAAAGTGCATGAGAATTTTACTAATCGCAAGTTCTAATGCGATTTTCAAAATTCTGGGGCATATATTTTTTTCGGAGTTAACACTCAAACAGAAAGACACCAATTATAATGTAACACTTCTTCTAGTCAACAATGTGGGCATGGGCCTGCCTGGTGGCCTCATCAAAGTCAGCAAGGAGCACGCGCAGCAGCTGCTCGACACCAATGTGATTGCCGTCTCGCAGCTCTCGCGCTACTTCTTCCAACGGCTGCGCGCGTCCAAAATCAAGGGTGCTATTGTGAACGTTAGTTCCGGAACGGAACTTCAACCTGTGCCATATGTGGCGCTGTATGCAGCATCAAAGGCTTACACACGTAGTTTCACACTGGCACTGCAGTGGGAGGCGGCACCGTTTGGCATTCATGTGCAGCTGCTGTCGCCCAATTTTGTGGTGACCAAGATTAACAACTATTCCAAGGCTATTATGCGGGGGGGACTCTTTATACCCACAGCTAAGGCTTATGCACGCAGCGCTGTTGCCCAGTTGAGGGATGGTGCGGACGAAACTCCTGGATATAGCTGGCATCATTTACAAAACGCGGGTATAACCGTATTTCCTTGGCGATTGCGTTTAAATATAGTGCAATTATTCTTCTCACGAATTTCGGACAAGAAAAACTAAAAGCATTGCATACTTTCATGCTGGTGCTTTTTTCAATGGTTGGTGTCTTTGCTAACTATTTTGGTACCCAATTGGTGTCTTGACTATTGGGGTTTGTGCTTTCCACAGCTTTCGAACACTTCTTGTCAAAATCAATAATATTTCAGAATGCATACAAATATTATGCTAGTTCTTTTTAGTCACTTAACGTGAACTGACACGTTTGCTGCAATCAATTTACAGGTGTGCTATAACGTAGTGAATTGTTCTTAGCAATAAAAAAAACAGCAAGCGTCAAGTTTCAGCATGTCATCCAAAGATATCTCGTCATTCCCTATCAAAATGTATTTCCTTGTCGGTTTTGCTAATGGTTTGAATAGTCATTCAAATAGATTTTGCATTCAATTTACAACGCATACACACACAAAGTTCAGACAACATGCATTTGAAGTGTTTTGTTTGTTTAACAAATGCAGTTTGATACATGTACTGCTTATTGGTTCTAAGTAGAAAATCACACTTGAGAAGTCTACTAATTACTAGAGAAATTCACACTATTCATTCAAAGCTACCACACTTGAGAAGTCGATTAATAACCAGAAAAGCTCGCACTATTTTCAAGGGTTCATCACCAATTATAGTTTATAACGGCTTTAAGGTAAATTTTAAAAAATTAATTTTAAAAAAAAATTAATTAAATTTGTACAGTCCTTAACAGCTTGTAATATGATGCTAAACCTAAAATATTTTTCGATTTTAAGCTCGAAAAAATACTCCGAGAAATTAAATAATATTATAAAATCCCTGACAATTGTTATAATAACCCTTTCATAATGTTTAACATGTCAGTAAATAGTCAATTTGTTATCATTAACAAAGTGCCCAATTTCGTTGCGTGTTAAGTATTTTTGTATCTTTCACCATATTGTTTCGAGTCCCAGTCGCAGTGTTAAATATTAAGTCCCAGTAAGAGTAGACTAATTATGCACTTGACAGTTATTATCGTCAAACGAAATGTCAACTAATTTGACAACAACACATTTTACTCGCTTCGAAAGGGCCGTATATCTGGCGGCCAGCGGTGATTAAATATCTAATAATTTGTGATGCCAGTCGGCAAATTTTGTAATCTTCACACCAAAAGAGAAACATAACCAAACATAAAGGTGATGTTTATGAAGTAATGAAGCTTAAAGAAAAAGAGCGGCATTTTCTCTATGTATCTGTGGTGTTGTTCATGTTCATGACTTCGAAGACAATTGCAGCTTGTAAAACTCAAAAAAAATTTATAAGCGCGAAGCGATTTAATGTGGTCGGCAGCTTTGGCCTGTGAGCCTGTAACTCGGCTTCAGTTTCAGTTTCGGTTTTTAGTGCGTGATTGACGCTCAAAGCCGCCGCTTGTGCCGACAGCCGAAGAAGTGAAACATCGGTCGAACCAAATTGTTGTTACTAAGTTCAATGGGAAATTAATTAAAATTCATTAAAATTCATTGATATTCAAATAGAAAACAGTGCCCACAGTGCACAGTGACGCGTTTATTTCGTATAGTACATATGTTTTGAATGCTGATAAAGTTGAGCTGAATTTCATAAACCTCGGCACTTATCAACTGTTGCTTATCACTCGTTGCTTTGTTGTGCATTCATGTCTCTGGAATATATAACATAAAGAGATTATTTTCAATATGCAGCCGGTTGTGGAATTGAGCATTTATTCACTGCTACGCATGGCGTTCATTTGGCAGCTTGTTTCGTTGGCCATTTACTTGGTTGGCACTTTGGCCATTGGTGCCTATCTCTACGACAACTTTAGATCTTTGATAAGCATTATAAAGTCTTTGCTGGAGCCGTACTTTCAGCCGCAGTTGCCGCAAAGCTTATTGGATAAATTTGGCAAATGGGCAGGTGAGTTTTTTTTTTTTTTTGCTTTTGCTCGCATTTGCAATACAATATTTACAGAATTAACAATACCTTTTCAAACTGCCGATGAATACAGAAAGAAAGACCTAAGACCTTGCTTCATATACACCACTTTTTTTTATTTCTTTTTCCTTGTTAAATTTTAACTTGATAAACATTTAAGCCGTAGAAATCAAAAACATTTCGTTGATTTTAATTTGAAAACAAGATTTTTATATTGCTTTGGTGATCCCCAAGGCAAGGGACGTCAAAAGGCTTTTAATACCTAAGTTCATTAATATGCATAAGCTGCCTGTATAATGAGTACTGTGTATTAAATTAATATAAGTAATATTGCAATTGCAAAAATGTAGCTAATAATTTAGCGTTTTACACGAAATTGCGATTTATTCATTTAAATAGGATATATTATCTTCCAAAACATATGCAAATTGCATACTGAAGGCGTTTGTTCATGCCAGCCCCCAATTTTCATATATATAAATAGAGAAATATCGTGACAATCTATGCAAGTGATTAACTAAATTATTTTCTTTGTTCCTGTAGCAAATTGACTATGACAAGACATGTCAGCATGAAACTACAGATAATTATCAAAACTTGCTAAATGCTTGTTTTATAAATTATTAATTGATTAGCCAAAGTAGTGAATTTTATCGATCAGCTGTACTGGTACAGCTCGAGTTTGTTTACGTATCATTAATGGGGCAAACCAAGTCATTCAACTTGTCTAACGAAACCGAAACCAAAACCAAAACCGGATTTGCCAAGTTACATTTTTCGCATCGAATGGAAACCAAAACAAAATATAGAATAATTTAAAAAATAAACAATGGATTTAAAAAATTACTGTTAATGTTTTAACATTTTTTCTATCACCTTATTGTGTTTTTTTATTTATTGTTTTCAAGCACTTTTGACCTTGCGCACAGTAGCAATGTTTGTCAATTGGCAATTTATTTGCGAATGAATTATTTGTTGTAAATACTGATGCATACTTAAATAAAATCTGAACACATTTCCCGTAGTTAGGAAACAGCTTATAACTTGATGCCGTTGCCATTTGCTGCCAATGTTTGCGCTGCACAAATATTTGGCAACCAGTGTGTGGCCAATAGCCAGCAGCAACAACGGCAAGAAACGTTTCTTAACGGTGCCAACAATTGCCGCCTGTTGGCAAGTTGCGCAGCCGCAGTGGCAACTGTTGCATTGGCTCATTGCAAAAGCACAGCACCAACGGCCGCAACATAAACAAGAAAAACAAACCAAGTTTCTAGTTTTTCTCCTTTTTTTCATATTTTTTTATGGTAGTGAGATTTGGTATTTGTTGTGGGCCTGGTAGCAGCAACTACCAAATGTCAACTAAATAAGTTAACCAAACAAACGATTGGCAAGGGTATGCTAATTATTCATGTTAACTGCAACGGCTCATAATGAAATATTGAAGGTCTTTATAAGTATAGCATCAATAAATGCAGTTTAATTCAAAATGCTCCTTCGCTTTTTTAGTGATAACTGGAGCCACTGATGGCATTGGAAAGGAATATGCCAGAGAATTGGCACGTCAAGGTCTCAATTTGGTGCTGATCTCACGCACCAAGGAGAAGCTCATTACGGTAACCAATGAGATTGGTATGTAAACACATTTACAGATGCATCTACAGGTCTAACTTGTCCATCAACTTTCACAGAGAGTGAGCACAAGGTGAAGACAAAATGGATAGCCGTAGATTTTGCAAAGGGACGCGAAGCATATGAGCAAATCGAAAAGGAACTGGCGGGCATTGAAGTGGGTATACTTGGTAAGTGAATTTCTTTTTGCAGATATCAATATATGTATATATAGCAGCATTATTCTCAGAACTTGAATTTGATAAGAAACTTTCCATTTCTGGCTTCTCAATTTGTAGCATTGCAATCAAATACCATGCATTTTGCTTCGAAAACCTCTGAGTACTAAATATTGAAAGCATAATTTGACTAGAAGAAAATAATATATATTATATTATGTAGAAGATCAGTCAATCATGACACGAAGCCCCTGGCACTTATTATTATATACCAAATACTAAATGTTTATTTTAGTATTATGTACATAAGTGCTATACATATACACAAATAAGTAACATACTTTTTTTAAATTTCGGGTGGGCGTTACAACCACATCAACAACTTGCCTCTGCCCCTCATCTGCAGCTGTATATTAGCCAACTCATTGTCAAGTCACAGTAGCCGCTATATGTCACTGACAACAACAATTAAATCTTTTGGTTTCGCCTATTTGTTGTTGTCAATGTCATTGAAAAACTGAGGTACTCGTAATTGGGTACAATTATAATGAATCTTTGCTGTAGGGCCATTCAACGTGGGGCAGATATTATAAACATTTTCAAGTACATGCATATAAATAATTTCTGTGTCGAACTTTTGGAGTTTCATTTGCCAAACTCATAAACACTTTGACGCGGTTCAGTAATTTACATTTTTGTCAGTTGCGTTTTGGATTTGGTTTGTTTTTTTGTTGTTTTTTATTTGTAGTCGTTTTACACGCAACCTTGCCAGAGCTATGTTTAAACGGATTAGCATCTATGGCCTTAACTGGGAAGTTTTTGCTCTCCATTGCAGTCAACAATGTGGGTCGAATGTATGACTATCCCGAGACTCTGGAACTGGTGCCGGAAGATATAATCTGGGATATTTTGACCATCAACATTGGCGCTGTCACAATGTTGACTCGCAAGATAGTGCCTCAAATGAAATCGGCCCGGAGGGGTGCAATTGTTAACATTGGCTCTGGATCGGAGCTGCAGCCTATGCCAAACATGGCCGTTTACTCGGCCTCCAAGAAATATGTCACGTATTTCACTCAGGCCCTGGAACAGGAGCTGGCCGAGTATAATGTGACCGTGCAGCTGGTCATGCCCATGTTTGTAATTACCAAAATGAATGAGTATTCAAACTCGGTCATGCGCGGAGGTTTTCTCATACCCAATGCACGCAGCTTTGCTCGCTCGGCTGTCTTCACGCTGGGCAAGACAAGCATGACGACGGGTTTCTGGACGCACGGACTTCAGGTAAGTCGGAAATGTATTCTTTCTACACACCCTGTCAAACAGGATTGCTAAATAAATAAATTAATAAATACTACACTGCCATAACTTGCCCAAAATTGAATATATTTTCAAAAGCAATGCATTTCGATCGTTATCGTCATCAAAAACGATCCATGTGAAAAATCAACACTAATAATTTGCATGCTGAGTTGGGTCAAAACTATCAAAAACCTTAACTTATCCCTATTTTTGTATAAAAATACATTTTTATACATGAATTGACCTCTAGAAAAATAGTATTACTTTTGCATATGGAAATAATTTATTTAGCACTTAAATTGCTATTTGAAAACACATTCATTAATCACCAACATTAATTAGGCATATATAAAGAATACTTAGTTTTTAAATTACAACTGAGAATGGGTCATTATTTTAGTAATTACATATTACAAAAGGCAATAATCTCAGAAAACTTCATTAATCTTTAAATCTTCAACATTTGCAGTACTTTTTCATGAAGCTGGCTCCGCTGCATTTGCGTATGCTTGTTGGACACCAGTTGACACGCCGTCTTCGTCTCGAAGGTCTAAGCCAAAAGCAGGGGACTTAGTCATTATAAATTATATTGCATTTGTTTCCTTACTTACATCTTAAGATTTTTGTAAATATTGGCGCATAGTTTAAGTCTTATTAAAAAAAAATACTGTTAACATTTTTTTACAAAATCATTTTACGAGTCTTTACGCCAGCCGATTGCTTAACTTCTTTGGCAGTTACATTTTGTATGGTCAGAGGAAGAGAGATTGGGGAAGCGGGTGGCCGCTGACGTTATAAACAAAGCCGTAAAACCGGTTAGCCAGCTCTCGCGATTCTGCTGACGAACAGGCGGAAGAGCTGCCAGCCCCCCAAAATAAAAAAAAAACCAAAACGCAAGTCAAGTACCGCTTCATTGCACTGGCATACTTTAGACAATCTTTTTTTGGGAGTAAAAACTTAAGTTCGAATTGCATTCGTGTGCATGCAAATGAACGTCAAGCACAATCTGTGAGGGTCTTGCTATTGTAACCACTGGCCAAGGGGCGAACTGCCCATATGTTGACATAACAATGCATGTTTTGGACCCACGTCATTATGACTGGGCCCAGCTTACCTGCAGTTTTAGCTGGCTTGAAGCATGCACCGCTTGTTGATAGGGCTTGTTTCGCTAATGACAACAGATTGTGCATCTCAAAAACTGTTCAAGGCATTTTATTCAAAGTACATTAATCGTCATTTTCAGGGGATACCTAAAGCTAAAAGAAAATGTTTAAATTTATAATTTTCATCTATATAAAGACGGCTCAAGAAAAAGGTAAGGTATAATCAAACTACAACCGATTTCAAATGTTAACTTCCAATGTATCAACAAAATGTGTTATATTAAATGAATGTTTAAATATTTTTTAGACTCATTAGATTGATTTTTAAAATCAACTTAAGACTGTGTATATCCCAAGGAAAGTATATCAGACATTCCAGAAAAGTAAAACACATTTAACCGTTTGCTTTTTTGATGTTTTATTCCTGCTTGTATGTTGTTATGGTTAACGAATTTTTTAAATTTCTCATTTGTTTTTTTGTTGCTTGTTTAGCTGTTGTTGGTCTTGTTGTTATTCACGAAAAATGCATATAGAATTAAATAAAGATCTTACATAATTTTTGTGCAAAGTGTTAAACAATGAAATAAACAATTTTCCTATGTGTGTGCGTTATGCGGTTGTTGTTGTTGTTGTTGTTGTTGCTGTTGTTTGCTATACACACTTATACTGTACATTATGGTCTAGAAATTATAAATTGAATAAATTCCATTGCGAAACAAAAATTGCCAGTTAATATTTATGATTAGAGCAAATGACGCCAATGCCTTTAGGCCATTTTAAAAGACGAGAGATGTGGTTGCAACCCAAATGGACCGAAGCGTTGGCTAAATCAAAAGTAGCACTGCAAAAATAAAAAGAAATATCTTACATATATATATATCAGATATAGAAATTGATTCAACTTACCGCTACACACACTTGCTGCGCTGCAGGCCACTGATGTCGAACCCCCGAACCGGGCAGCTCTTTACTGCCTGCGGCTTTGGCGTCATCTACAGGAAATACAAATCGATTAGTTATTTGCATACAATTTATGCACTAAGGCTGTATATATGTATCTAAAAGCCTGCTGGGTAAGTAAAATTCAATTAAATTATTGGTCTACATGTTTATTTCAAGATTATACATTTGTGTCTAAATGGAATTGCGCTACTTGAAGCAATTTTGCAGCTGAGATAAATATTCATTTTCGGTTATTTGGGCAGATGCCTGTCTTTCCATTCTTTAATTTTCAAGTGGAAAAACACATCAACAGTGTTGCTAGTTATTTATAGCGCAAAATGTATTTCTTTCTTGAAATATAAATAAGGTTTATCTACCAAATATACAAGCATTTGTAGACTAACATTATGATTTAATTTAAATTCAGTTTAGCTGTTCTTCTAGTATAGTATATGTAGAAAAATACATCAAAACTGATAATTAATTTCGTTTTTTAAAGCTTTCAGCGATAATAAAAACCTAATCCAAAAAAAAAAATAACAAATTATAAACAACAACTATGCAAATAATGAACGCTTAAAATATCACACGAAATTCATTTGACTAATTTCACACGCTGCATAACGGTTTGAAAAGTGATTTTCATGCATGTTGCCCACATCGTGTGGGGAGATGGATATGTAGTGAGCCATGTCGAAATGTCGTCGTTAAAAAGTGAAAAAAATTCTTTGGAAAATGGTTTTCTAATGTCGAAAGTGTTGGCAGCGCCAACAAAACAAAAAACGAGCAAAGACAGGCGATGAGCTGGTTGTGGGCTATATATATAGGTATATTTATTCTATTCCAAGATATTTTTCAAAGATTTTCGTTTGCTATTTTATTATTTTATTAATTAATGTCATCGAAATGCTCATCATGTGCCGAATGTCTGCTTAAGCCTTTTGAAAGCAAGCAGCAAACTTTAGATATGCGGCGGGTGGCAATTTATATATATATATATATATATTTTGATTGGCATATTCTTTAGATATAATGAGGTTGACTTACCTGACTTAGGGTACTAATAGAAATCCATTAAATGCTAGCGGCTTAAACGCGTAACGTTCTACAAATCCTAGTCATAAGTAAATGTTGTTGATTTTTAAGAAATTGTTGATGGAATTAATATTCAACATGTAAGTATATCCTTGAACTATTCAAATCATAATTTAGAAAGCGGCTTCGTAGAAGGCATAGAGCAAGAACAGCAAAAATGCCAGAATTAAGAAGGTGGTAAACAAACTTTTGGCTTCATTCATTTTGTATGAGTTGTTGTTGTTGTTTTTGTTGTCGCGTGCTGTGATTATATAGAAAAATATTTGTAAATATCAAATAAGTAAAATATGCAAGTGCCACTCTTCAGTTTGTCATAGAACTGAGTGTTTAAAATGTACTAGCACTTTGCTCAATTTTAATTGGTAATCAATCTTATGTATGGCCAATATTAATGGAACTGTCAATAACTCTGTTATACACTAAATGCAACTATCTACTTGGGTACACACACTTGGGAGATGAGTTTTGAGGAATCGCCAAACCGTTCGCAGCAAATGGCACGGAATAACTGAGAAACGCACCAAAAAATTCTTCTCCACAAACTGGCCAATAATTTTTATCACGAATCAAAATCAGAACGCAGCCAGCTCATTGGAATTATGGTTCTATATGTACATATGTATATATGTATGCCATACACATAATTTTATATGTACATATGTAAATGTATGTGTACATATAGAGAAATATAGTTTTCTGCTGGTATGGGTGTCCAGTTGTTGCGCATTTTTTTTTTTTGGCTTGGCACAGATCGTGTCTATATATACGGATATTGCCAGCACACACATACATACATACGTATGCGCCATATTTTTTAAGAATGTTTAGATTCCATGAATATGTGTGGGCGACGCAAGCGCGTCATAGGTAAAAACTTTTGATAGCTTTCCTTAGCAACTTCTCCAAAACAATTGATCTCTCTTGTTTTCGTACCTTTTACGAATTGGTTTTTTCTGTTTCTTTTTAAACATGGCTAACACTCATTCTGGCCAGTGCAAAATTGCCATGAAACTTGTGCAGATATTGAGAAATGTTTTCAAAATTTCATTTATTTGTTTGTTTGTTTTATTAGTGGTTCGTTGGTTTACTAAAGGCAAGGAAAGATAGTACAGAAGTGCGGGGGAGGTGTGATTATTATATTTATTGTCCAGGCAGCTGTATTCAAAATCGTTATTTTAATTTATTTTTGTTTGCTGCTAAATACATTTCAAATTGCCTGTGCTGAATTTGCAAAATATTTGAATCGTTTTACATCGAGTCACGTAGCAAAGTCTCTGCGCCTCACACATGGATGAGCGTAATATAAATTTGAACGGAAAACGTGCGAAACACATGATTCAAAAATATTTTCAATTAGGCGTTTTACAAATGTGATTTAAATTTTTTTACTTGGGGTTGCTGGATTATTTCAAATATAATAATCAAAGTCAGTTCCAAGTTCCTGGGTATTATATATATATTTAATATGTACAGGATATATAGGATAATAATAGCATAAAAGCTAAAGCTCTACCGGTTCTTAATTTCCTTATATTATATAGCTTATTAATAGCATTAAATTTTTAACCGATTTATACATAAGATTTCAGAATTCTTCCCATTACCAATATTTTCTTAACTTCTATATTTAAACTTAGTAGCTTGAGTTTATTAATTAAATGAAAAACTTACCTTAACTCTATGCCTCTACCCATTTGATGATGATTTACAATACTGCATAGATGATCCACAGGAAAAACAGCAATATGGCCAAAATGCCGAAGGTGGTAAACAAATTCCTTGCCTCACTCATTTTCGATTAAATTCTAAAAATATAAAGCAATTAATAAATTATTAAGGTTTTCTATGTATTTGATTCCAATTTTTTATCTAGTCAAACAAAGGTCAGACAATAAAAATATTTCGAATAAAATTTTCAGCTGGCGCGTGAGATTTTTTTTTATATTAACACTGAAAATTCGGCCATAAATTTCAAAAGCACATATCATTTTGTTTTCAAATTATACAACATGGATTTTTTTTCAAAACCGCACACACCAGAAAATTATCAAAAGTTATATGAAAATATCATTCGTATCGAAAGTCTTAAACTGAGCGACAGACTCCATATAGACGAGTATACTATATACAAATAGTTGTTTGATGTTTAGTTATTGTTTTTTCCTTTTTTTTATTTGATTTTTTATTTGCTTTTTGCTGATGATAGAGCAATCTTAATGTCTGGCTATATGTAGCCATTGAAAAGTACATATAGATAGAATTAGTGGCAAAATAATTCCAGCTTTATAGATTGGAACTGTTCCAAATATTTCTCGATATATTTATGAGCACGGCACACTTAAGTTCGATTGAGATTATGCAAAAAATATCACTTCACATTGGATTAAATCTCAAATAAATTCAATTTTTACCTGATTATGATTTTTGTCACTTTAGAATTTTTTTGCGGAGTGTGCTATTAACTGACGCGAGGCTTTGGCCCAACTAAAATCGATTCACGCACTTGGCTGTTGGGTTGAGCAAAATATAGCAAAAAGAAATTTTTTGAAACGCCAAACATTAGTGCGAAAGTATCTATAAGAAAGACCACATACATTCAACCACACACACACATATGTATATAAAGAGACAGATGTTAGATATTTCCCGCAGACAGCGACACTCAAGAGAAAAAGTTGTGCTGTCAACTGACAAGTTGGAAAATGTATGCATATTGTATGTGTATTGGGACTATAATTCTGGTCTCCAAAGAACACATGCGTTGAAATGAGATGCCAATAGTAAAAGTTGCTTGGAACATGCTTAAAAGTTTAAAAAATCACATAGAAAATAAATAAAATAAATTTACGCCAGCAGTTTGACAGTTTGCGAGCAGCCGCAGCCGCTGGTGAAATGAAGGCACAATAACAATGCCTTCCATTAAAATAAATTTCTATACTATATTATGTAAATATTTTCATAAAAAAAGCATTGCGTTCAAAAAATATTCAAAAATTTATATTTCAAGAAGTCTCTTTAAGCATTTATTAGATTCAGCTGCAAGCTATATAATATCTAAAGTTGCCTGAAAAATGAATCCATTCAATTTGACTGCATTGCAACTTAACATATCTTAAGTTTTTAGATGCCACACAAATTCATCGCATAAATTTTAAAGATTTTCAAAATCGAAACAAAAATTGACAAATACGTAAGACAGACTATAGTATATAATCTATAGTAGTTGGTATAGGATAATGCTCACAATTTCATAAACAACTTGTCGCATTTCTTAGGTCCAAGATTCTAGTCCCAAAAACACTACCTGACAGTTGTCATTAACACACTCCGCAAATGTTGGAACTGAACTCTAGAAACAACAAACATATTTTTCAACCCAGAAAAACCGAGCATAATGACGAAGACCATTATAGATAATATGTTTGAAAATATTTCGGTCCAATGCTCACGATGTTGGGCTGAAAATTATTGATAATTTCTACCTTGACATGCCGACAATTGAATGGAGAGCAGATGCAATAAATTTAAAATACTCATTGGCTAGAAAGAAAAACAGAAAGTCCAAAATTTCCAGAGCAGTGTTTGTGATTGTTTAAGTCGAAAACATATAGCAAATAATGTGTTTATAATTAGTTTAACCATTTTGGCTACATTCTCGTTGATGCAACAGAAAAAAAACTGACATACATTTTTGGAAGAATAAATAGAGGAACCAAATAATAGAAAAGCGGATATTTAAATATATTATTATTCTATATATAAAACTAGAACTACGTCAAACTGTTGAACATCTTGTTTAAACATATATTATTACTAAAACATTAAAAATATTTATTATTTATTTATTTAAGCTCTAATATAGCCAATCTTTTCCCATATTACTCGCATCTGTTCAACATGCACTTTGCCGGTGGATTCATAAACGCCTCCGGATCACACTTAAAGGCAGCCTGGAACTCGGGCAGATTCATAAAGCCGCGATTGATCTGTGCCGCAAAGATCTCGTCCTGGCGATTGCATAGCTGCTGGGCCACCGCATAGAAGAGCACACGGTGCTCATCCAATCCAAAGTATTGAAGCACAAACTGCTCGGCAAAGACAAAACGCTCGCCGTGCAGCCAAAATTTATAATCCCGCAGAGAGGCCTGAAATGAACGATAAAAGTGGAACACATTGGCCACCTCATGGCTGCTCAGTAGCCGATAGATGGGCGCCACTTCCGCATCGTAAAGCTGCTGAGTTTGCCGTTCCAAGCAATCCAAGGCTGTATAATATCCATCGGTGTCCTGCAGCAGATGTGACTGATGCCACAGTTGCAGTCCTTCTGTGGCATAATAATGATACATGGGACGATGCAGCGACAGCAGCACAAAGTGCAGAAAGTGTCTCAGAAAATATGCGGACTGGTTCACATCATCCTCGTCCACATATGGCGACTCGAAGCTGTGACTCAGTTGCACACGACGCAGCTGCAACAGGTTGCCATAGAAGCTGCCCGGCACGAACTTCACCTGGTTGTACTGCATGGTTAGCTCGGTAATATTCAGATAGTGCTGGGCGTGGGCCTGCAGCAGTCGCGCCACCTGCAACTCCGGATGCTCCACAGAGCCGGGCAATAGCAGCCCATACCAATCTCGGCGGTTCAGCGTGGTGCGCCGCCGCTGCTGGAAGCGTGTGGTGTGCAACTGATACATGGCCAAGGCGACATCGCGTCTCAATTGGGGTGCAAGCACATGCCACTGCCAGTACTCGGCGTGGAGCAGACGCTCAAATTCCGTGGCCAGCTGATAGCAATCCTCGTATTCTAGCCGTTGCCGGGCTTGCCACAGCACATAGTTGTACACAATGCGCGGCTCCGTTTGGCGCAACACTTCCCACGCCTGTGTTATGCGTTCCACATTCATTGGGAGTTTACGTGCCTCAACCAGCTGCCGCTCCGTAAAGTTGAGCAGCCCAAAGAAGCTCTGCAGATAGTCCATTGTATTATCATCCAGTGGCAATAGTTCCTCCCCGGGTGCTGCTGTGCTCTGGTTGAGTCTGGTCAAACTGTTGGTCAATGGTAGCTCTCCGCGCATTCGACGGCACAGGACGCGCATCTCGTGGGCCACAATGTGAGCCACCTGCGGATGACGATCCGATAGCACTTCGGACATGCTCACCTTAAAGCCACGCAAACTGGGACAGAGCAGCTCCTGCATGGGCGCCAAGTAGATGGTCTGCTCGGCAAAGTAAATGTGCAACAAGGTGGGCAGTCCGTGTGCCGCCAACTGTGCTGCCAGTTGAATCCAATTGAGTTGCTCATCCAGCTGCCTGTGTTGCCATTGATGACGCAGAAAGGGCCACGACGAGAGCACATCCTCATGGGCAGCCAAAAAGGGCAACTGTTTCAGCATGCGCTCCCAGTGCGTCGCTGGTGTCTGGTGGAGACTCCCCACATGCTGCGGCATGCTTCTCATTTTACACTCACTATACAGCTGTGCCAATAATTTACCGGGCAACGTTTCAAAGTTGCCGTGTTGTGTGTGAAAGAATTGCATGCGATCCTGCATGTTGTACAAAAATGGAGGCACTGCCTCATCCTGATCCTCTGCTTGCGCCAACTGGGTAAAATTGCCACAGGCATGTGCATAGAAATCAGCACAGGGCTCGGCGCTGGCATTTCTCAGTTCCATCATTTGCTTCAGATTACGCCTATACAATCGAGTAAAGAACTGACCAGACTCGGAGTCCTCTTCAGCTGTTGCTGTTGCTGTAGTTGTTTCTCCGTGTGCCAGGTGAATGGCTGTAAGCAGCATAAGCTGCCAGCTCCAGAGCATTTTGCTCATCTGTTCGTTTGTTTTGCTACCCGAGAACTGAGCTTAGTCGTTTCTAGCTGTAAACTGGAGGCAGCTTGCCGTTGATAAGCTTGAGTCTGTGTGGAGCTCTATGTTCTGGATGAGATTGTGACTCTCACAGCTCACTGCTCTCGGCCGTGCCACCTTGACCTTAAAAATGTAGCCCCCGGCTAAATCATCGCAAATATTTCTAACAGATTAATCATTACTACGCATTCGTACTGTGAGCCCTAATTTTATTTCGATTCTTTCTTATAATCAGGAAGTAGTTATAGCATTAGCTTTAGCATATATATATTTCTGATACTAAACTCATTTTATTTTGAGATTAATACTTTATTTATTCTATGGTATTCATTGAATAAACCAAGCGTATACAAAATCATTCTGACTAAGTATAAATTTAATTAAATTTATGTTATTTTAATATGTACACCTTATGAGGGATAACACACTATTCTTAACTGCTGCATATATTTTCATCTTAAATAGATTTAATTATAGAAATTTACTTACGTGCTTAAATATTATTTCTCAAAGGTAGGATAACAATCTTGCCAAAATAGTTTCCAGCTGTGCGAATTTAAGTACATCTAAATTTTATAATTTGATGAATTGGCCGCGCGTGTCAATTTGGAAATCGCTTTATGACTTTGACAACTTTGTTGAACGGAGCTATAAATAAATTAATGGATTCTGTGGTATGGTTAGCAAGACATTCAGTCCCTTTTCTCCCCTAACCCTTCACTTGTAGACTGACAGAACGAGAGTGAGAGTGACAAATGAGGTCGCACAGATGTCTCTAACTTTTGTGGCTAATGTTTGTCTATAAGTTCACATTTTATTTGACATTCCATGTCTTTAAGAGTGCTACTGCCCCTGAAAAAATGGACAGCAACTACCTACATACATATGTATAAATAAATGTATATGTATATCCACAAGAGCTATATATATAAATTAAGACACGCTGTGGTACTAAATCGAAAAATTATGGAAATTTGCTAAGCAAAATAAACTGTACATTTATTCAGAGCACTCGATATACACGAGTTTCAAAAGGCCCCCAAAAAATTGATCCAATTATCATTTCGCGTGCTGTTTAATTATGACAAGGTAAACAAAAACAAACCCAAATTTAAATATGCAGTCTGTTGTTGGCATGGGTCGGGAAAGAATACAATTAAAGCTATCTGGTATGTGGTTATTTATGGCTCGTAAGGCGTATGTCAATAGAGTTGAAGATCCATATATGAGGATCCATATAAAAGCTGACGACAAGCCAACATTAAGCGACGGTTCGCCCTTTGCGACGTGCCCGTGAACAAAAAGTTTTCATTCACACTGCACAAAATTAAAACAGCAAACACGTACGCAGCCCACAAGTGTATGTGTGTGTGTATGTGTGTGAGTATGTGTAAGAGAGTGTGTGAGTGGGTATAAGTACTCACAGTACTTTAGGGCAAACTCTCCGAGCGAGTCTCTCAACCGTTAGCTAATCCTCTGATTCGCTTGAAATTCTCAGCGTTTTCACTTTTCTGCCGCAACTCTCACTTTATAATTACACAAACACTCACACTCACACACACACACACTCGCTGCTCGGCTACTTATTACATTTTGGCCAAAATGGTTATCGACTCGATTGCCGGCATTCAGTTTCTCCGACATTTTCAGACAATGCAGCTCGATCCGCTGTAATTTGACCAACAATTCGCAATTTCATTGAATTTACAGTTCAAAATGAGATATAGGCTTCCAATATTACCATATCTATTCATAGGTAAGTGTCTGGTTTAAGCCTTAAACACAAATTCTATATGAGTCCATCTTTAGTCAGCAGCTGTGGCGGCGCCTCGGTCTTGGATTTTGCCACACAATCCGCCCCACAATCGAATAATCCGTCAACAACTGCAGTTCCGGCGACAACACAGCCAAGTACGAATCGTGACATAACCGTTGGACCCTGCAAATGGGCCATAGGACGACGCTGTCCAGATCCAGATGTCAAATATTACATTTATACGCGTCACAATGTCATGGATCGTCAAGCTATTCACATTGATGAGTCAGCGGAGAAGTCGAATCTCACGGATTCTTATTTCAATCCTCGACATCCCACCAAGATACTCATACATGGTTACAACTCCGATATGTTCCTAAATCCGCTGCAAAAGATGCGAGATGGTGAGTAAACTTAATAACGATTCTAAAAGATTATCAATTACAACTGAGTAAGTGTTCCTGATAAAATGTGATGTTTGTCTAGCAGTGAATCTAAAACTGTGATCAGATTATGTTTGGCAAGATCTTTGAAGATGATCAATATTTCAACTCAAAACCACATTTAATAAATCCAATTAATTTTAACGACTCAAATCCGATTCCATGAATGGATTTTAAAATTAAAATTAAATGGAATATTAAATTATTTTCGCCCAAAAACTTTTTAATCATTCCACACACTTTTTGCAGAATACCTGGCCAAGTCGGATTACAATGTGTTATATGTGGACTGGAGTGTGTTGTCCCCGGGTCCTTGTTACGTGAGCGCTGTGCACAACACGCGGCAAGCGGGCGCCTGCACGGCGCAGCTGGTGGAGCGTCTGGTGGAGACGGGCAACACTGATATACATATCATCGGCTTCTCACTGGGCGCCCAAGTGCCCAACTATATAGCGCGCAATTTGAAATCGTATAAGCTGCCCCGCATCACTGGACTGGATCCGGCGATGCCACTGTTTATAACCGCTGGGGTGAATGATAAGCTGGATCCCAGTGATGCGGATTTCGTCGACATCATTCACACCAATGCGCTGGTGCAGGGCAAGCTGGAGCGATGCGGTCATGCGGATTTCTATATGAACGGCGGCATTTCACAGCCTGGCTGCAGTGGACAAATGTGGATGAGTAAGTGCAATGTGCTATCAAGCTGAAGAAGATCATAATCAACTATCGCAACTCCCTCTGGCAGATTCATTTGCGTGCAGTCATCAGCGAGCGACGGCTTACTATCTGGAGTCCATACGCTCACCCAAAGGTTTCTGGGGCTGGGCATGCAGTGGCTACATCGCCTACCTGCTGGGCATGTGTCCGCCGACAAACTATCTGCTCGAGGCTGGCGAGAACATACGTCCCGGTACGCGTGGCATGTTCCTGATTGACACAAATGATACCTCACCTTATGCGCTGGGTAAGTGGACGGATTTGCCAACGCTGGGCGTGAAGCAACCACGCATTCCACCACGGCCACTGAAAATGTCCACACAGAGCGTTGATCCGCTGCTGCAGCACATCGATCACTTTGGCAAGCTGGCTAGCAATTTTAACAATTTGCCACCAGCACCGTTTGCTGGAATCCAAGATCCCTATGAGCAATGGACGAGCTACAGTCCGCCACAGTATGCGGACAGCGATAGCGACGACTCTGTGGAGGAGCAAACGCCGGATTCGGAGGACTTTGTCGACATGGATGATCGTCAATTAAATATGCCACTGAACTGGTGGGACTATAGACGCAATCTCACACTTGGCTACATAGACAATTACGTATTCAGCACGCCAAAGGTGAATTAGTCGTATTAATCCCGGCAGTCCTTGCTAAACTCCCTTCCTTGCCCCTAATCCACATAAAATATTATATGTAAGTAATTTAAGGCCCGCCTTCAAATACGCTTTTTGAATATCTGGCGATATTTTCAATAAAAGTTCTGTAATAATACTCTTATAAATTTGAGGATATAGAATCGAAAATTCTTCTTTTTGAGAACATTTTTTTTATTTTCTTCTGTTTCAAGCATTTTTAAATCTATGCAAAGAGCCTATACAATTTTTATATTATAGAAATCATAAAATTTATAATTATATTAGATATATTATAATCATTGAAAAAATGAAAGTACTTCTTGAAATGAGAACTACTTACGAATTTCAATCATCTTCTCGCTCTAATTAGCGAGCTAACACCGTATTTGGCTTAACATGATATTATGATTCAGGCTTAAAGTGACTACCCCAAAAAATAAGTTGATAATATCAGTAAATATGCATATAACTTATTGATTCATTGTATTTTCAAACAAATCGCAATACAATAGCAGTTCGTATATATATATTGTAAATTGTAATAAATTGCCATATATCGGATTAAAAATGGGCCTATGAATGTAGGTGGGCGTGCGCGCAGAGAGCGTCCACATGGGAGTGAGGATGGAGGGGTGGGGACAATTAAGTCACTAAAACACGAAAATTGTGCCAATGGCATATACATAAGCGCAAGGACGCGCCCAACGGCAACGCCCTGCTTTTGATTGACTGACATTACACTGACAACATGAGACTGACAACATGAGACTGACATAATCAATGGTAACACATTTTCATATTTTCTTTTACTGGCTGACGGTTTCCTGAATCGTCATTTTGTTTGGTGTTATTTTGAGCTTGTGGATAAAATGCTAAGTCGTATCTTTATCGCCACTGATGCTGCTGCTGCTGCTGTTGCTGCCACAACACAAATGTGCTCTACACTTTCTTCTTGACCACGCGTTTGGCTCGCGTCGCTGGCCCTGCTCGGCCAGGAGTCGCTGGCGTTGGCGCTGATGAGGCTGCGGGACTTGCAGCAGCTGCAACGGGTTCAGGTGTTCGTTCTGGTGATGAAAGCACGTCGGCTTGCGTTTCAATCTCCTCGACCTTTTCCTCCTTCACCGCCTCGGGATTTGGCTGTGGCACTGTCGCTGTCGTTGGCACATCGTCGGCGGGTTCGATCTTAACATCGACTTCCATGCCGGTGTGCTCCGTATCGCTGGTGCCGGACATGGGTGATGGTGGTGCTCGCACTGCATCTGGATCATCGTCCTCCTGCTCATGCGTTGTATCATTTGAGACACTGCCGTCCTCCTCGGGCTCAGCCGCCTGTATTGCGAGGTGATAGAGTTTCATTTCCTCTTCGGAAATGGGAACTGGTGCATTCGAGAGCGGATCGCGTCCGTTGAGCGACTTGGGGAATGCAATCACATCGCGTATGGAGCGCGCCCGACACAATATGGCAATGAGACGATCCAGGCCCAGAGCAATGCCGCCATGAGGAGGGCAACCAGACTCAAGGGCGGCCAGCAAATGTGACAGATGATCGTGGGGAATCTTGAGCACTTGCTCCAATATGAACTGTTGCATATCGCGATCGTGTATGCGCATCGAGCCACCGCCCACCTCCTGGCCATTCAGAACCAAATCATATGCCTCTGAACGTATGGTCTCGAGATTGTCGCAACTGGTGGCAAACTTATCCAAATCCTCGACAAGCGGCGCCGTGAAGGGATGATGCACACTCTCCAGCTTATTGGTGGTGGGGTCGCGTTCAAAGAGCGGGAAATCGACAACCCAAAGGAAGCGATAGTCGTTGGGTTTCTTTGCCTTAACGTTTTCCACAAGAAACTCGTGGTAGTCCAGGCGAATGCGACCCAATAGATTCCGCTGTATGATCGAATAAAATTATGATTCAACTGACAATCAAGAATACAGAAAAGTTTGTGAAATAATTCTTACCGCCTCCACCTTGGGACCAATGCAAAGGAAAAGCAGATCATTTTCCTCTAGATCGAATTTCTCAATAATCTCAGTGGCCACCTCGGTGCCCAGCAGTTTAGTGAGCCGCTCCTGCACATCCTTGCCGAAATTGAATTTACGCACAAATAGGGTGCCCGGGAAAGCTTTGGCCAAGCTCTCGTAGTGCTTGCGTGCGGCACCATTCCAGAAGGCATCGCTGGCACGCACCACAATCGCATATGCACTGAAATTCTCATATTTGTCCTTGAAGTTCTCGCTCTTTTCGATGATCTCCGAGACATTGTTGAGCAGAAAGCCAAAGCGTGTGTCCGGCTTATCGTTGCCATATTTCTCCATGGCCTCCTCGTAGGTGATCCGCCGGAATGGTGTCTGCAGCTTCGGCAAATGCTTGGGCCACGAATAGCGCAGCGTCTCCTCAATCAATTGCATAATATCATCACGACTGGTGAACGACAATTCAATGTCCAGCTGTGTAAACTCCGGCTGGCGATCCGGACGCGTGGCCTCGTCCCGATAGCAGCGCGCCACCTGAAAATAGCGATCAATGCCGCCGGACATCAGCATTTGCTTGAACTGCTGCGGACTCTGCACGAGTGAATAAAAGTGGCCAGCCTTGCGTGTGGGCACCACAAACTCCTGGGCACCGCCGGGTGTGCGACGAAACAGCGTTGGCGTCTCCACCTCCACAAAGCCCAGATAGTTTATTAAATATTCGCGCATGCGCATTATGACCGCAGAGCGTAAACGCAAATTGTGCTGCATATCGTTGAAGCGCAAATCCAAGTAACGATGCGTGAGGCGCAGGCGTTCGCCAGCTCGATTAAATTTGCGTATCTCAAAGGGGAGATTCTTTTTGGCCGCATTGAGTATGTCGACCTTGTCGGCCTCGATTTCGACATGACCTGTATTCATTTTGGGATTTACGGTGGCTGCTGGACGTGGTATGACGGTGCCCTCGACGCGCACAATCGATTCAATAGGTACACCCGATTCGGAATACTCTTCCAGGCCCTTTGTCTTGGCTAGGATAAGCACTTGTGTCTGGCCGTACGCATCGCGTAATATAAAGAATTTGTTCATGCGCTGGAACTCCAGCCAGCCGCATATGACGACCTTCTCGTTGATTTCATTGGAAGTCAGCTCGCCGCAATTGTGTGTGCGATTTGCAAATTTATTGGTGTCCGCCACCTTGATGCGCAACTGTTCGGCATTTGACTGGGCTGCGCTTGGTGCAGCCGAATCGCTGCCATCCATGTTGCCATCGCCATTGTTGGCGCTGATGGCGTTGTTAGCAGAGGCAGCGGCGGCGGCAGCGGCCTCTTCGGCCTCGAGATCATCAATTGACAACTTTTGCAGTTTCTCTTTAACCTTGATGGGACCCTCGTAGGGATCGTCGGGATTTAAGACCTTGACATTAGTTACACTGACTTCCACTTCACCAGTGTCATATTTCTACACAGAAATAAAGAAGAACACGGCTCAGTACTTTTTGTATGCTCAACTGTTCCATTCACATACCAAATTTATGTTTGCCTTTGGCCTGCCCAGCACTTTGCCGACGATTTGCAATACCGTTTGCTCCGGTGTGGACAGGAATGTGTCCATCAACTGTAAAGTTAACAAAAAATGTATATTTCCATATTATAATTGATATTACATGTTTTATCAATGCTTAGGAAAATTAAATATTTACTCACAGATTGATCTTCGATCATCAACTGTGTCTGACCATAACCATCCTTCAGCTGCAAGAACTTGTTGTTCTTAGTCGATGGTATCCAGCCCACCAGGGTCACTGTTTTGCCGACATCATCACGTCGCAAGTCATTGCAGGTGAGATCGCGATTCTCAAAGTATTTCAAAATATTCTCATTTTCTTCAATGTAAAGAACAATATGATCAGGATTTAGCGGTACACTTAAATTTGTTGCGCAACTTACTTGCAATCTTGTACTCGGTGCTGGTGATGCCCAGGCTACTCTGTTGCTGCACCATGGTGCTGTAGGTGCGCTTATCGCCGGCACGTTTCGTCCCACTGGCGGGGAAATGTATGCTGAGGATGTCCTGGACCTCGACCTCAATTTCGCCGGTGGGCATTGTCTGGTTGCAAGAGTTGTGCGGTCTTCGCATTACTTGGCCGACAATTGTCAGTGTTGTGTTCTCGGGCATGTTGTTCATGCGTCTCGCCACACGGGGATGTTTGTCCTCCAGTACGACCAGCTGGCAAGCGCCACCATTGCGATCGCGCAGCTCGGCAAAGCGATTTACGCGCTTTTTAATCAGTCGCCCCGAGAGCTCAACAAACATGCCGCAGTGGTGATTACGCAGCTCGCCACAGCTCTGACGCATCGGCTGTGGTGGCTGCGAGTTCATGCTAAAGTTGCTGGCCATGGCGCTCATCAGGTGCATCAGATCATTTCCTGAGATATTGGGACCCACTGTGCAAAGAATACAATATTTAATTACAATATTTTATTAAAATTATATAGGATATGTAAAATCTACTTCTGTAGAACTACTTCATCTACAAGTAAAAGAACTACAACTGAATACACAGAGCATTATTTCTTTTGAATTGCCTATTCAAATAAATTTTTATAATTGGAAATCAGCTTCAAGATATCTTTACAAACTAAAAGGTTCTTTTGAGCTTATCAGTTTCTAAAATTTTTAAATATAATTTTATTGGCGCCATCTGTATCTCGATAATAAAACCCGATAGCATTATCGATAGTGACATTGAAATGTTGGTTGCCGTTGAAATTTATGCATTACTAATTACATGAATTACTTACTGTTGAAGGGATTCGGTCCTGGACCGTAATTGTCGTTGTAGCCTCCTCCACAGCCGCCACCGCGGTAGTTATCAAAGTCATTGTAGCCACCACCGTAACCTCCGCCACCGCCACCGCCACCCCCACCATAACGCCCACCACCTCCTCCACCACCACCACCGCGATACCGACCGCTCATGATCTGTTGAGAAAATTAATGTGAATTTCCTCTTATTAGCTAACCGAGAGCCTCAAAACGTGACAAAACTTACGTGACTGCCAGCTGCTGCAACTGCTGATGGGGTTTTTACCGCCGGGTCGCTGCTAAAATTGGGTGATTCTTCCGTTGATTTTGCGGTGGCGAAGAACGCCGATTGTTTGCCGAGTCGAAGCAGTCGTTGATGCTGCTGCTGCTGGCAACGCCAAACGTTTCTGCAAATTATTAACATTTTGTTTTATTAAAGCGCTTTCGCTATTCACTCACACGGTGTCCGCCTTTTGCAAGCCGATAAATTATTTTCTTTTGCAAAGCACGAGCACCAACCAAACACACACATTGAAAAGCTGTTCTTATGTGTGCACACGCATACGTGTACATGCAAGCATTTGATTGTTTGTGCATGTGTGAGTGCCGGGCGTCGCGAAAACGCCGACGAGCTATTGACCATTTTGCTATTGTGGTATTATTGAGCTCACCTTAACAATATGTTGGATTTGTGTAGCTCAATTTTGAGTGAATTTAAATGCACCCAACACGTTTAACTAGCGCACAAAATATTGTACATTTAATTTCAAATTGATCGCTTTACGTATTCAGAAATAATTAAATATGTTTTGGCTTGGTATCGGTGGAGGAGAGAAAAAATTGTTACCACTAAGTCGAGCAGGCACTTATCGATAGTGCTTCAAAAACATCGATTGAACGGCACGCAAGTGATGACAAATGCTATTATCGGAGCGCTTCTCTTAACACTAGCTATAAGATAAAAAAAATAAAAGAAATAAAAATCCATTTTCTTTATTTACATGACGGCTTAAAATCATTAACAAATGCATGGAATAACAATAGAATTGTGTTACCCAGTGCAATGCATTTGCAAAACTACAAAATTGATTTGTATGTGGCATTCAAGTTTTATCAACTTGCATTTTTGGCTTATTTATTACACAAGTACAGACCAGATTATGGTGTTACCAAAATTCTAACTATTCTGAAATTGGGTTTCATTTAAAGATGTCTGAAAATGTGTAATGACATAGTCATGATAATAACACATTATGCATAGTGGTTGACCCAATATAATGGAAGCCCAAACAATAATATTTCCCATGCGTGGCCCAAATCGACGTTCTATGTACCGAGATATGACCGACAGCGGTATCTGACCCATCATTCCTAGGAAGGCCCAAATTTTGTACGTTTGCAACGGTACTGAAACCTACAAGATAACCAAACATAAGACTTCGAATGCAGAATAATAAGAAGTAGCGGAATCTTACCAAATACTCATGGAAAAAGGCGCTGAATAGAAACACCATTGTGGATGCCTGACGTGATGAATAACCCATCTGTACAACTGGAATATACAGATGACGAACACACCATCTGTGTACGGGCATATTCCAAGTGCGCCAGAATGTGTCAATATTATTGGCATTCCACCAGTCACAGTAGAAATTGCGATCCGCAAAATACATCACCTCGCCAATAGCATTCAGAAATGAGTGGAACATCAGGTAGAAAAAGCACAGCCAGCACAAATGATTCGGTAGCTAAACAATAGGATATTTAAATTAAACAATGTGAAAGAAATACAGATTTGAGATATGATTAATTACAGCGAGTTTCAGCAAACGTTCCGTAGCCAGTCCCATGTCCATATTGGAGAATGGTATCAAGGAATTGCGCACCGAGGGTGAAATCCACTGTTGGACTATAGCCAGTACAACATTAACACCGACAAACGTTTCCAGCAAACGCTTCAGCAAAAAACGCTTGCGAACACGCGAAGTGCGCGGAAAATTGAGCTCATAGCAAAGAGTAGGTGCTAACAAGAAGTACATGAGATCTTTGTAGCTCAAGTTATCGGGATATTGTACAAGCTTCGCCACATCCTCATCATCCTCGACACCGCTATTTCTGCGATTTCTTTCTAATGTTCAAATTATAAACGAATTATTAAATAAGAAATCCACTATTCCAATGAGGAAACAACTTACTGAGCTCGGCTAAAGTGATACTTGGTCGTCGCTCACGGGGCTGTCGCTGATAAGTCTTTCGACACCACATATTTGTTTGGGCGTAACTCCATAGTTTCAAGAACAGTATGGCATAATAGGAACACACAGTTGTGGCACCCACTAAAGGCGATGATACGGTTAGTAAAGCGCTCTTAATAAATTCTAACACTGCAACTTACTTATGCTAAATGCAGAACCCTTGATATGAATAATCACAACAGGGAAACAAACCGATACAATAATGTTTGTTGTCTGAATAGCCATGCCAAGGCCCTCGGAAATGATTTCCTGCAACAGAGAAAGTAACGTATAAAAATATTAATTACAATTAAATCATCGGCATAAAAAGAGCTACTGTTATCGCTTGCAAGTTCACGATATATTACAAATTGGTAGCGTCGATAGTCGATAAACGCCCCTGTTATCGTTCATCGAATGCGAGTCCATCGCCGACACATCGGCACATTCGTCATTCCACCGTTTTGCACGCCGCTTGTTCGTATTTTCTTTGTGTTCGCAATTTCGTTATTTGTTGTATAGTTAAGCCCAAATCAAAAACGCAAAACTAAGGTGATATAAATACATATAAATAAACCAAAATCGAACAAAATGGAAGTCACTGATGCCAATTTGCAATTGCTAGCCGGTTATTTGCAACAGACGCTCAGTGCGGATCCAAATGTTCGCAGACCCGGTGAGTATATGAGAGCACGCTTATGTACGTGCTTGGAGAGAGAATGAAAGAGAGACTGTGGGAACGCGAGCGCGGGAAAAGAGCGGCAATCGGTGGGAATAAATGCATTTCTCATTCTCTTTTTAAATTTAACAATTATTTCACAGCGGAAAAGTTGCTGGAGTCGACGGAATTGCAGCAGAATTATCCGGTACTGTTGCTCAATCTGATCGACAAGGCAACGATGGACATGACCATTCGGGTAGCGGGCGCAATCGCATTCAAGAACTATGTGAAACGCAATTGGGCCGCACACGAGGATGGCGAAGAACCGGATCGCATACACATGAGCGATCGCAATACGATCAAGACGCTGATCGTGACGCTGATGCTGCACTCGCCAACGGCGCTACAGAAGCAACTGAGCGATGCTGTCAGCATTATTGGTAAACATGATTTCCCCAAGAAATGGCCGCAACTCATCGATGAAATGGTCGAGAAATTTGGATCTGGCGATTTCCATATTATCAATGGTATATTGCAAACGGCACATTCGCTTTTCAAGCGCTATCGCTTCGAATTCAAATCGCAAGCTTTGTGGGAGGAGATTAAGTTTGTGCTCGATCGCATGGCCAAGCCATTGACAGAGCTGCTGCAGGCGACAATGCAGCTGACCACATTACACGAGGGCAATGCGGAGGCCTTGAAGGTCATTTATAGCTCGTTGGTGCTGGTCAGCAAGGTGTTCTTCTCGCTCAACTCGCAGGATCTGCCCGAGTTCTTTGAGGACAACATGAGCATATGGATGGGCGCATTCCTACAACAGCTGGCCGTTGATGTTGCCATTTTGCGCACCGATGACAACGAGGATGCCAGCGTCTTGGAACATCTGCGATCGCAGGTCTGCGAGAACATTTGCCTCTACGCACGCAAATATGATGAGGAATTCAAGCCGTACATGGAGCAGTTTGTCACTGCCGTCTGGGAGTTGCTGGTGAAGACCAGTTTGCACACAAAATACGATTCGGTGAGAGAGTCATCCAGCTGAGTAATTCAATTATTTCTGATATTTGTGCATTTTTAAGCTCGTCTCGAATGCTCTGCAATTCCTTTCGGTTGTCGCTGAGCGCCAGCATTATCACGGCATCTTTGAGAATCCAGAGATACTGGCGCGCATCTGCGAAAAGGTTGTCATACCCAATCTAGACATTAGACCGTCGGATGAGGAGCTATTCGAAGATAGTCCGGATGAGTATATACGCCGTGATATTGAGGGATCCGACATTGATACACGTCGACGTGCCGCTTGTGATCTGGTCAAGACTCTGTCCGTCAACTTTGAGCAAAAGATCTTTGGCATCTTTGGCCAATACCTGCAAATCTTGCTGGGCAAATACAAACAAGATCCGGCGGCCAATTGGCGTGCCAAGGATACGGCCATTTACTTGGTCACCTCCTGGGCATCCCGTGGCGGCACACAAAAGCACGGCGTTACACAGAGCTCGGAGCTGGTGCCTTTGCCGCAGTTCTGCGCTGAGCACATTGTGCCCGAACTGGAGCGAGCCAATGGTAAATGATCAGCAGATCAAATTAAAAGTGAAATACTAAGCAGAATTTAAAAATATAAAATTCTCTCCGCAGTTAATGAGCTACCCGTGCTAAAGGCAGCTGCAATCAAGTATGTGATGGTCTTCCGCAGTCTGTTGGGGCCACACACGTTGGCGGGCTGCTTGTCGCAACTCATACGGCATTTGCCCGCGCAGAGCATTGTGGTGCACAGCTATGCGGCTTGCTCGCTGGAGAAGATAATGACCATGCGGGATGTGAGCAATGGACTATTGTTCGGGCCACAGGTTCTTGCGCCGCACTCAAATCAGTTGGTGAGCGGACTATTTGCCACATTGGCGCAGACAGGTTCAGGAGAGAACGAGTACGTAATGAAAGGTGAGTTCAAGGTCATAGACTAAAATCGTACTTCAACTCAATTGTCTGCCTTCCCTCTCCAGCAATTATGCGCAGCTTCCATGTGCTGCAGGCCGGCGCGATGCCTTATATGGCTGTGGCATTGCCACGCCTCACCGAAATTCTCACGTTTGTCTCCAAGAATCCCTCGCGACCACTCTTTAATCATTACCTCTTCGAGACAATTGCGCTGTCCATCAAGTAAGTCTTTAAAATCATTTTGAAGATGTGCAACAGAATTGAACTTTTAAATTTAATATTCTAGAATCGTCTGCCAAGCAGATGGCACAGCTGTCAGCTCATTTGAGGAGGCATTGTTCCCAGTTTTCCAGGGCATCCTGCAACAGGACATAACTGAGTTTATGCCATATGTATTTCAAATGCTATCGGTGCTGTTGGAGATGCGTGAGTCCAGTGGACCAATACCGGAACCCTACTGGGCCCTCTTTCCCTGCCTGCTGGCTCCACCCCTCTGGGATCGCAAGGGCAATGTGACGCCATTAATCCGCCTGCTCTCAATTTTCATCAAACAAGGCTCCACACAAATACAAGCGCTCGGCAAATTGGTAAGCAATCGGTGGAAATACTCAAAGAAAATATCTCATTTAATAATCTCCCCATCGTTTTAGAATGGCATTCTCGGGATCTTCCAAAAGATGATCGCTTCTAAGGCAAACGATCATGAGGGCTTTTATCTGTTGCAGAATTTGCTCTTCTATTATAACGCCGATGAGCTACAGGCGAGCATGCGACAAATCTTTGGCTTGCTCTTCCAGCGACTGTCGCTATCGAAGACCGCCAAGTATCTGAATGGAATTATTGTGTTCTTCAGTGTCTATGTGGTCAAAATTGGTGCCAGTTCGCTAGTCCAGCTCATCGAAGAGATTCAGGCGGGCATGTTTGGCATGTTGCTGGAGCGTGTCTTCATCACGGACATGAACAAGGTCACCATGGAATTGGAGCGTAAAATAGTAGCAGTGGGCGTTAGCAAAATGCTTACAGAATGCCCCGAACTGTTGTCAGGTCGATATGCAGCATATTGGCCACGTTTGTTGCATGCTATTATCGATGTGTTCGAGCGCATGCCAGAGAAGTTGCCCTACTTGAATATGGATGCGATCGCTGCTGAGGCCGAAATTGTTGTAGATGCCGAGCCTGGCTACCAGGCGGCCTTCTCCCAGCTGACATTTGCTCAGCCCAAGCAAGTGGATCATTTGGCCGAAGTAGCAGACGCTCGCAAATATTTGGCCAACGCATTGTCCAACTTATCGCAGAGTCGACCAGGAGAATTAACCAATTTGCTTGCACCGCTCGAGGCAGAGTATAAACAAATGGTTCAGAAATATTGCGATCAGGCGGGAGTACGCATTGCCTAAATCATTGATTAATTTATACACACCTCGCATACACACACACACACATTTATAAGTACGAAAGTAATTGTCATACAAAAATTATTTATAAATCTAATGATTATAATTATGTAATTCAATATAAAGTTATGTTTGAAGCGTACAAAAGATTGTCGCATTATTGGATTACTTGAAATAAAACTATCACGGAACAGATACATTTTCTATCCGTTGTGCTCCGAATCAGCTGTCTGAAACGTTTTCTCTTTTTTCGATTTTAAATTCAAATTCTTTGCAACAAGTTAAAAAAAAAAACCCTCTGCAGCAAAAATGTGGTCACAAATAAGCACATTAGGACGCCCATTGTCCCAAGCAAGGAGTCGAAATTTTCAGAGTGAGTAAAGCTTATATATGAACTTGAAATATTTGGGGGCTACTTACCAGGGCGAGACCCTTCTCAATCGCCAAACAAATCGATATGTGTACAAAAGAGTCTGGAAAGCAAACATTTTGTATTAAATGAGGACAGTTGGATTTGACGTGGGAGTTAGGCACTTACAGAGTACTAGAAATAGGGCATTGTGACCCTCGCCCTCGTTGCGACCACTTAGAAAGAAATACCAGTCAATGGGATTGATGCGTATGCCATATCTGCAAAACGTTCAAGGTGTTAGGTAAATGAAGATTTATATATCTACTCTGTTGAACTCACTTGAGCAGATTCTCGAGGCCCAGACGTAGACCGCCCATGCAAAGCAGCAGAAAGGCCCAGTTAACGAGGCCCGAAAAATCAGTAAAGCCCGAGCTCCACGAGAACAGCGAGTCCCGTGGACGATGAATGCTGCAAGTATATTTAAGATTTAGATATTTTTTTAGGTATATATGATCAATTTAATTGTTCACGTACGATCTATCGGGTTGGGCCTTGCGCTGTTTGGCCTCCTTGTTGGATATCTCCTCGGCACGTGTGACGCTTTGGGTGCGTCTATAGCGTAGCTTCTTTTCACTGGTTCCATTACCATTCTCATCCTTGTCGAGCACCTTGCGGTACTGTTGCAAATCTATTGGATTGCCATGCTGATCGAAGAGATGCTGCGTGGACTTCCGATTGCGCAGGTTGCTCAGATTGTGCTCAGTTACGGAGGCGGAGCGTCGCAGACGCTTCATAAGACCACCGGCTACTCCTCCATTGGTTTGGGACGGTTGTGCTGTTGTCTTCGTTGCTGGTCCCTTCTCCTTGACATCTGTAGTCGTTGTCATGGCTCAGTTCCGGCAGGGCTGTTTTCAATAAACAGTACACCCGGTTAAACAGTAAATAGGGAATGGAATTTCTCAAATCTTATCACGAACCGGTTTTTGTTTTTGGTATTACCAAAAATTGCAATACATATTGATAAGAGAACACTTGCGATTCGCTTTGAAATTTTATTGAAATAATACTCGCACCGAAATTATTTTCGATTATTATCATAATGTTCAACAAACTAAACGAAGCAGCTAAAAACTCGCTTCTGTCTGCCTCGAGTTGAGAAAAACTTAATAGTAATAAAAATAAAACCTCATTGCGGTTAAAGTTCGCCTGAGTATGTGAGCGCAGATTAAATGAACCGATATTTGCACGGATTACTATTGATATATATGTATTGTACAATATATATGTGCACACAGATGTGCAAATAGAGGCTGTTAACTGGCTTCAAACCTGAACTGTGATGTAAAGTTGCTCAACTTGCGCCATCGGGTAGATTAAATTGATTACATTGTTAAGCCCGCCCTTGCAATTGCAAATACTAATTAACCAAACGAACCCAGAAATTATCATTATTGGTTGTAACACAATTCTGAAATAGTTTCTCTTGCTTCTGGCACATTCTAAAGCCTTTTCAACGCAAAGTTTTTAAAGTTGTAGTCATAATATAAAGCTGGATTGCATACTTAATTTAGTTTAAACTAATTATCCAAACTGGCAGCAGCTCTTTAAAGTTATTTCAAAATTCATTTAAAGCTGTTTTCAATTTTTGTTGGAATATTTGGATTAATCTAATGCATCTGCACCACTTAAACCAATTCCAACACACTAACAAAATACTTGGCATATTTATTGTATGAACAATTTTTTGATTAACTCACTGATGGCTTCACACTCTATAGAGTATATACTCTATAAACATAATAGGTATGTATAAATGTATAAATTCAAATACTAAATGCGATCTCATTCACGTAACTTGTTGATTGTTAATGACGCCTTCTCACAACAAGACTTGATTAGAAAATTGTTTAAGCAATTAACGAAATTATATATGTATGCACCTAAAGACGTATATTATTTATATTTCTGGTTTATTTATAAAGAAATATTTAGCATTGAATCACAGTTCGATTGGGTTATCAAAAATGCTATTGAAAAATGCTTGAGTAACAATATGCTACGTCATTTGAAGACCAAAATAAGAAAATAAAACAGCAGAAAAAGAACGGAATGAAAATAAATTAAAGTAGACACATGTGATTTTATTAAATTTTAAGTTTCGTAAACAACGAAAGCGAAAAAGCGATTAGTATCGCACCTTATCGAGCATTGTAAATACTCTATTTACTTCTTCCCTAAACAACCGATAAACCCAGAAGTGTTACTGTAATAAATACACACTTGCTGTATGTGTTTGTGTGGGGGAATGCGTGCATTGAACTGATCTTTATATACCATAACGCAGCCAGCACATTTGTTCACGCGTTATTCAAGCTATAGTTCATGTGCATGCTTCTGTATGTTTTTTAAGTCGAGTCATCGTGAGGCGTCTTCTTTAAGCAGCTGTAATGGCTGACGCAGAAGAAGACCCCAAGTGCACATGTGGGACTCCAACTACACGCACATGTGTGTGCATATGCATATAGAATACGAATACACACACAAAAAGCAAATAAGAAGTATAAAGAATACTTGAGGTGCTTGCTGTGGTTTTAACAATAATTTCACTTAACTTATCGCTTACACATTCACTTATGTTGAAGAAGGGGCATTGACATTTACCATTATGTCTTATATATCTGTGTAGTCCCAATTGAAATTTGTTGTGCATATTACGTAATTGTTGTTGATTAAACTGCATTCGACAACTGATTGAAATGCATTGCATTGTACGAGGCGTGCATTTATTTAGTTTGATTTAATTGTGTTCAGTTAATTACAGCCGGAAACCGGTTAACATGCTGAACCTGACTTCTAAAGTAGGTCAGTCAAAATTATTGGCATATTTATCATCATTTCATCAGTTCAATGTTGAACTCTATTAAGGAAATGCCCTGCCTCTGCTGAATTACATTGTAAACGGATGCTAGACAGCGCAAACAAAAAAATAAATAAAGTTTGCCGGCTTATCAAGCTTAGCTGCAACTCTGTCTGCTCGCAACAAAATGTT
Organism: Drosophila paracracens; assembly: GCA_035044025.1. Classification (NCBI taxonomy): domain Eukaryota; kingdom Metazoa; phylum Arthropoda; class Insecta; order Diptera; family Drosophilidae; genus Drosophila; species Drosophila paracracens. The sequence continues at coordinate 3,089,644 of JAWNMN010000835.1, read as the reverse complement.
ATCAGCGGCGTCTGACATTTTGCTGATAAACTCTCGAAAACTGATTTTGGCTTTTTACACATGTTAGAAAGAGACTATTCCAATTGGCGCAAAAAAGAGATTTTCTGCTTTGTATCATGTCTGCTGTTCTGCCTCTCTTTGTTTGTACTCTCCATTTCTGTCCGTTCTCTGTTTGTGTTTTGCACGCTCGATCGGCGAACCAGTTTTAACTTAGAAGTTTATTTGGCTGTATTGGATTTGTGATTGTTGATGTTTGACGAGTTGCCAAAAAAGCAAATATATGTTTAATGTTGTTTCCAACGGCAGCAGACAAATCAAGGTTATTTAAACACGCATACACACACATGCGTTCACTGAAGCGTAAAAAGTCTGATTAGAATTTTAGGCAGCATACAGAAATTTACTCACACATTCAAAGTTCAAAATGTGTGGGTGTATTATTTGTTTTTATCACTAACTTATCATTACACAGCAAGTGAGTCATAAGACAGGGCAAACGCTGCACGTGTTTCATGCATTTGTTGTTGCAGTCTTGCGTTTCGATGAAAAGAAACGGAGAGGAGAAAATTGCAATTGTTTCTCACTTCGTTGTGAGGTTCTTTCAACTTTGCTTTCTTTTCTCACGCTATCTCGGTCTTTTACTTCAAACAAAAGCAAAAGCGATTCGGAGAGCAAAATAAAACAGCAATAACAATTTTAGCGGACAGTTTCGCTTGGCAAATAATAAGAATAGAAAAATTCATCATTTTATCGCTAAAATCAGGTAACCCATTAAATTAACTGTAGCTAATGTGTCTTAAATTTACACTTTTAACTGAGCTTAAGCACTTGTCGTACGTTTTAATTATGTAGATGTAGTGATTGGTCACCCACGACGCGCACGCAGTTTCTTCTAGAGAACGATGGAAGCGTGTCACAATACCGCCTGCTTCGACGTTAAATGCTCAACTGCTGCTGTTGGAGAACCGACACAGAAATAAACAAAGCAAAATTGCAGTGTGGAAGCGAAAGAGAACTGACGCCGTGAACAATATCCAGTCGATTTAAACTTTGAATGAGTAAAGAGTACTTCAGAAGAGCGTATTTTATGAGCAGTGTATACGATCCGTTTGTGGTTTGAGTCAACGCTAAAAGTGTGAGAGTGAGCTGCGCAACTTTTTGCTGTATTAACTAAGATAGTCGGCAACTGCTTGATCGAAGAGAATTAAATGCTTTTAGAAGAATTTGGATTAGTTATTCTATTTGATTCTCTTCGCTGCTTGATGCTCTGGAAATGTTCTGAAATATTGAATGATCACTTTAAATATTGAAATATATTTTTACATCAATTGTCAATTGCACACTTAACAAATCAAAATACAAGACAGTTTTAAGTAATTGGTATGTGGTTTGTGAATGTGCTAACACTGCTTTACCAACAGATTGCTTTTGCACTACTTGCTCTTGAGCAAAGTCAAAAACCTTTTGAAAACATATTGCAAATAATTATTACATAAATTATTTGTTTATTGTCAATTATTGCACACTTAACAACTAAAAACAGAAAATTTTCAATAATTTAATTTAAATTACAATACAGTACGAACGACACAATACAAGAAAACCGCTTGTTCTCATCTGGTATTTGGATGACATAACTTAACAACTAACAACGTTAGATCAAACGATCCAATCTTTAAAGCTTAGTTATTTACATGTAAAACATTTTAAGTGTGAGAAAAATTTGTTCTGATAGATTTGGTATAGAGCACAGTTTTAAGAAAATATATAACTAATTTTGACGATGCTGCAGCTGAGAATCATTATTGTTATCATCATCATCATCATAATCATCGTTTTCGTCATTGCCAGGCGAGAGACCCTCAATCAAATCATCCAAATCATCGTCTCCATCATCCACTTCATCGACAAATTTATCGATGCGTTTGAGTAAATTATGTTCGCTATCTGACGTTTCTTCATCTCCGCTCACATCGCCCAGATTGTCCAGTTCGCCATCCTCCAACAGCTCATCATCATTACCATCAGCATCATCATCCTCTAGCTCGTAGTCAGGTTCGACTTTAGACTCGGCCTTGATGCGTGACTCGGGCAATTGATCATAGTCAAAGATCTGTCGTGTGGCACGTGGTGGCTGTTCAGGTTCGGTGCTGGTCGCAATCTCTGAACCCTTCCTGACCTCATCCTCACCATCCAGCAGGCTGCTCTCAATGCTACCCGCCTGGCTGCCAATGCGCGGCTCTGGTTGCTGTGGTTGCAGTTTCGTTTTCATTGTCACCGGTTTTAGTCGGGTGCTCCCGCTGCTTGCTGTAGAAATGGTTGTTGTTGCTGTTGCTGTGGATGGAGTTGTTGTTGTGCTGGCAATTTCATGCGCTTCGGCAAACATGTTGTCCAGCAAGCTGAGCAGATCATCAACACCGCTGGGCGGCTGCTTTGCGCTGGGACTAAACGAAGTTGGAGTTGAAATCGCAGTTGGAATCGCAGTGGGAATCACAGTTGGAGTCTTTGCAGTGGTTGTTGTCGTTGTTGTTGATGGCGTCGTTGTTGTAGTTGTTGTCGTTATAGGCATTGTCTTTGTATGCAAATGCTTGACCTGAAAGGTCTCGACTGTGCCGCGTTTCTCGCTGGGATCCGCAATCCTCACCACCGGCTCCCGCTTCGAGATAACTGGCACTATCTTGGGACTATGCGGATCCAATTCGTTCTGACCATAGGTCTTCACCTTGGAGTGACCCTCGATAATGAGATACATGGGTCCCAGCAGCGGCATCGGTGGCTGTTTATAGTGTGAGAATAGAGCATCTGTGGTTAGTTCAGGTGCAGGAGCCACTGTCGGGCGCTGCTTCAAGTTGCTTGTCTGCGGGATCAGCAGACGGGTGCTGCTGCTCATCGTTGTCGAAGTCTGGGGTCGCTGATAGATGGGTAGCGGTGTCGTTGTCGTCGGTGCCCTTGTTGTTGCCGAACTGGAGCTGGAGACGAGCATGGGCTGGAAACCGTAGTTGGTCGAGCTGGTAGGCGCCAGTGTTGTTGGCGTGATATATATTTCTGGGCGTGTGCTGGTGGTGGTAGGCGTGGCGATGGTGGGTGGACCAGGCACAAAAGTCACCGGCCTGTAGCTTATGGTAGGTGCATGGGTGGAGCTACTGTAGGCACTCATCAACTGCTGCGGCTTTGTGGTGCCCATTAGATACTTGGTGGCTGGCATTGTTGGTTTCATGCGCTGCTTCATCGTCGGCTTCACCAGCTCCTTCTGCAGCAGCTCATGGAGCCAGGGCTTGCGCGGCACCTGCTTGGCGCCCATGGAATGCGCATGAATCGAGTTGGGCGCATAGCTCACCGAGGTCTGAGGCCTGGAGAAGCTGTAGTGATGCATGGAATCCAGATGATGGGCATCAGCGTAACTCATGCGGGATGGCATACTGGACATGCTGGGCGAATGGCTCAACCAGGATGCGCTGCTGGCTGTGGAGGGACTGCTGTAATAATGCGTGGAGCTAACGACTGGCTTGCTGTGACTGCTGGAGGAGCTAGTGTAGCTACCGCCCATATTCATGCTCATGTAGGAGGAGCTGCTGGGTGAGCTCTGACGATACTCCACATGACCCATGCCCTTCATCATCATGGGTGGTGGCATTAAATGTGTGTGTGGCATGTGTTGCATTAGTTGCTGTTGCTGTTGCTGTTGCAACATTTGTTGATGCTGCTGCAGTTGTTGAGGCGCATAATAGCTCCGACGAATGGGCGCATATTTCACCTGCTGATGCTGCTGCTGTGACAAACCCGATCCCTGATAGGGTAATGGTTTCTGCTGCTGCTGCTTCGCTCTGGAACGTTCCCTTTCCCCCGCCACGCCCAACAGCAGAATCTCGCTCTTTGTCTTGTTGCGCAACAGTTCCCCCGGCAGTTTCTGTCTGCCATCCTGGCTGCTGTTCACATTATTCTCCGCCCAGTAGCGCACACGATCGAGAGCTGGCGGACTATAATCATAGGTGGGATCCTTTTGCAGGGGATCCCCATGGCCCAGTGGTCGCCACTCGTTGTTGTTGTTCGGGTCCAGACGTGGTGCTGCAATGAATGAGAAGAGCGTTGCATCAATTAACATGAACGTGTGTCTGCAGCTTTAATTGGTCGCCATCCAAATGGCCAGCGGGCAAATGACGCCGGCCACCAAATCATAACTCGTTAAAGTGTTAACAAATGTTTTTGCGGCGCCACCAGGCAGAGGCACCACACAAATGAGTGGGTAACACGATACGTAAACCAAAAAATTATTAACTATTAAATGGAAAACTGCTAAAGTCAGTAAATCGTTCACTTACAATTATAATTAGTTTCAAACTTTTGTTACTAAATCTCAGCGTTTCAGTCTTCATATTAATTTTTAAATCCTTCTATCAGTTTTTTGAACTAACGTCTTGATGAGATTGTTTTAAGCCTATGCATATAATTTAAGCTAACGTGACTGCTTATGGCCAAAGCAAAGTTAATCCCAGTGCATGAACAAAGCGTGGGCCCTGACCAATGTGGGGATAACAGTGGGAGTCGCAATCCAATAATGCTGAAGTCACAGTTCAAGTTATGGACCGCAGGCGGACATACATAATGCCACCCGGTTCACTGGGAGGCAGTGCCCACTTGAATGCCACATGGCAATCACCAGGTAGATCACTGCCAGATCACTGGGGGCCATCAGTCAGGCTATCAACGAACAACAAACAACACACACACAACAGCGGGCCAGTGTTCGATTCGACTTGATTGACTGATCAACGGGGCAACCGCAACAACGACGACGACGACAACGACGCTGACTGGCAGCTGTGTCTAAGCTGGAGTCTGGGATTGGAGGCTGAGTCTCCGTGTCTGAGTTTTGGTGGTAGCCGTATAAGTTATTAGCAACAAGCAGACAAATCGCTTTCCATTTGAATGCGACGTAGATGAACGTGAGGACATGCTGGACTGGGACTTGCACTTTGTCTGCCTGATTTTTGGGGAGTTGGCCTAGCGGAAACGTGGAGACTCATGCATTTCTGATCTCTGCCAGCTGGCAATTTTCGATTTGTGCAGACCAATTGGTTTTTGCGAACGCTTTTATAAATTACCAAAGATTAAATGCCTCAGGAGCGGCATACTACCTACGCTCCATTTGCCAGTTGGACTATGCATCGTTGCGGTTGTTTTTTTGTTGTGTGTGTGTGTGTGTTTTGTTGTTGTTGTTGTTGTATCCCATTTATCCTTGCATAATTGCTGGCAGTTTGCTGGCCAGTCCCAAGTCGTTTTCACTTTCATTTGCTGCACCACATTAAAATACCGCGCATGATTGCGTTAAAATTGTTTGGATCCCCTAATGCTGGACATTAAAATAGCCTGCCACTGCTGCTCTTGCCTCTCTTCTCGTCGTCTAAAACGGAGCAAACAGGTGGACTGGTGGACTGGCGAACAGGTGATGGTGTCTCGTCTCGTCGTCAATCTCGTGGTCGTGTCAATTATGTCGGCATTTGGCGGTTAAAACAAAATCAAAGTGCAAATCTTTCATATTTGCGGCATTTCATGCGGTTCATTGGCAGCTCACATCAGCTACCCAGTTGCACCTCCCCACCCCCCACCCCCCTCTCCTCTCTCACTCTATGTGCTCCTCCCTCTCTTACCTGTAGTCGCATTGGGCGTTACAAACACCAAGCCATTCACTTCATCCTGATGACTGCCACTCTTCGTCGTCGCCATCGTCGCTGTTTGTGGCAAGACCTCAAACACCCCATCAGCCGCACAGTAGGCGGGGCAGGCGGCATGCAGGCAGAGCCAGCAACAAAATATTGTTACCAAATTGAGGGTTTTGTGGCGTTCGCTAATCATCGTGAAACGGTGCGGGTTATCTGGAAATGCAAATCAAAATTATGCTTATTAAACTTTTCCGGTTACTCAATCTTTGTCGTATTGCAAGCCAAAAACTTGGCCAACAACATGTTTTTTAAGGAAATTGTTCGAACATTTACTAATTGATCGGTTGCATTTCTGGGTTTTGTCATTTTGATTAAAAATCGCTGAACAAGTAATTATTCCTTAACGATTGCCAATTAATTTCATATAAACGTATATTTCTGACGATTGCTGCCTTCAAGCCAACGACTTGGTCAACAAACTTTGTGCGTCTTTAATAACAATGAAATTGTTTAAACATTTACAAATTTATCTGTGGCATTTGTTCCATCAAAAATAAGATGATTAAGAAACAAACAAACAAATGTATTATTTATTTTGTAAAGATTTTATTTAAATTTAAATCAAAATGTTGGCTTAAAACTGTGTCAAGTTTCTGAGTGGAACATTGTGGCAATGTATTAATAAGCCACCAACTGTCGTCGGAGAGAAAGAGGGTCGCTCATCTTATAACTGACAACTTTATTAAAAACATATCGCATCTGAGACTGCGATCGGTCTGTGCCTGTTTTGGGTGGTCCTCTTTGAGGCGACTCAGCGGCACTTCTTTTTTAGGACATGTCTTTAAGGTTACGTGCGCCTCTCAACGGTTTTCGTTCCGATGTGCCTTGTCATCGGCGGCGTTCCCAACGAAAGTGAAACTTGTGCGCAATGTTTCCATTTTGGAACATCAACTAAAAATTTGCATTTATTTTGCAGCGCGCCACGGGTTGTTGTGGCGGCTGCTGTTGCTTTTGCTGTTGCGGCTGTTGCACGACGGTCACTTGGCGGCAATCGTAAAAATTAACGTGATTACTACACGCATAAATAAAGCCATTAAATTGCGAACATCTCAGTGCGGCCGGCAATTAAAATCAAATAAAATTCACCGACGGCTTCGCAAAGAAACCACCAAAAATGGCTAATTGTTTTGGAGGGTGGGGAGGCGTGTTTCGTGGCCTTCACACAATTGGCGTTAATTGCAATTTTACAACCAATAAAAATGAGTAGGCAAAAGTGCTCTAGTCGCGAGTGGTTATTAGAGTTGAAGAGGGGGAAATGAAGACCAAAAAAAAGCTGCTTAAATATTAGTTGATAGAAAGATAGATGAAATTCTTTCACGGCACTATTCGATTCCCCAGTTGTTGCCTCAGTTGCCACTCTCCTCTCTCCCATTAGCTGTTGTCATTTAATACCTAAATTAAGCCTAGATTTGTGACTATTAAATCGAAGTAAGTTGCCATTTTCACACGTTCGTCTAGTCAGTTATTTAATGCATTCACAATATATTTTGCATAATAAACTTAACTATGCATAACTTTTGTGTTATTTAATTGGATTTAATTTTGTTTACACGAATGAGCCGTGAGTTGGCCGTTAAACGAGTTTGTCTTACAAGCAAGGAAGTTGTTATCTCGTTGTTTGTTGTAGTTGTTGTAGTTGATGATTTAACATATTATGGTAAACATCAATTACTGGAAGTGATCCAAATATAATAATATAAATAATATATTGTCGTTAATATCTGGATGTATCTACATTCTGAGCCAAGCTCTTGCACTAAGATTTATTTATGTATTAAGTATATACAAATTATTAAAAAAAAATATTGAATTATTGAAGAAAGTTGTGTCATCGATGTCAAATTTGAGTTTCTAATGGAAATAGGAAAATGAAAAAAAAAATGGTTTTAAAATTGTTTGCTATAAAAGTTACTTTAAATTTACTCAAAGATACAATGTAGATCAGCTACAATGTGACGATGTGTGTGGTCTTTATTGTCTGTCTTATGTATTATATATTCAGTTGCTTTCAGTTGCTTTCAGGGTACTTTCAACATTTTCAAACTATCTGCAACTACATCTTTTAAAAGCGCAGAGGCCCAACCCGAAAAGCAATTGAGTTCGCTGGCTGCATGCAAAGTGGCGGCTGCTGTTAAGTGAACGCTTAAGCCAATGAGGCGGCTGTAAATGCATGAATACAAACAAAAAACAATATTGAAAAAAATAAAAAGAGCAACAACAAACAGACAGACGGACAGACAGACAGACAGACAGACAAACATACAAACAAGCGCAACAGCAACTTGGCACACTAAGTGACAAGCAAAGCCAAAGCCAAAAGATTCATTCAAGTGTGCGACACTTTTTATGCGTGACATAAAAAGCGACCACAACAACTGGTCAACAACAACAGCAACAACAGCGAGCAAACTGGGGATGCATACCAACATGGCAGCGTATTAGCAAAGACAAATACTAATTGCAGCCAAAGCAGCAGCAACATTTGCAGCAGCAGCAGCAGCATCAGCAATACCAGCAGCAGTAACAGCAACTTGCAACGCAGTTTTTTATTTGTGCTTGCTTTTGCTGCCGGCAGTTAATTTCATTTAAAGAATGTCATCTTCACTTTAAGTGAAAGATAAATACACGTACAAGTAAACACACTCACACACACACACACACACACACATGCAGTTGTGGAAAAATCGACAGTTGCAAGTGTTTGGCATTGTCTCCTTTTCCTTCAACTACGACGCGAACATTTGGCGCTTGGCGCTGTCAACGCTGCGTATGAGGGATGTGTGTGCTTTACTGTTGTTGTTGTTGTTGTTTGCTGTTGTTGTTGTTGCTGCAACTTGACGCAGCTGCTGTTTGTTGATGAGTTGTGCGTCTTAATTCTTTGTGCAAATAGCGCTGCACATTCGATTTCGCTGAGAGTGCAACATCCGCTGGGAAAACTAAGAGTTCACTCAAAAGACAAACAACAACAACAAAAACGACAACCAACAATAAACAATTGTGCTTATTGACAAAAATTGACAAAACGAAATAATTCTTATTTCTATGGGAATTGCTTCAAAGTTTGCTTAAAGGATTTAAATTATATAAATAAATAATCTTTTTGGTAGAAAAGCATTCACAACTCGGAGGAAATCGAATTATTTTCGATTCTTATATTTATGTTCGAAATCATGAGCTTATTTTATAAAATTCACGAATTTACTAGCATATTTTTATAAGTTAAAAAAATATATAAATATTTCTCGCATAATTTTCAGATTTTCCAAGATGGAACATTTTTGGCTTTTGCATCGACTTTTTAAATTGTCAATAAAAAATATTAAATGTAACTATCGGATTCAAAAAATACTAAGCAAAAGTAATAAATGAAAACTATAAAACTTGTGTATCCAAATATAAAAATTAAATAATATCAAAAATATAAAAAAAAAAAACAAAAGCCAAAAGATTTTGAGGAACATGAATAATAATTTAGGTCAAAATTTGCACGTTTTCAAAACTTAATCTTTATTTGATTTATTTGATTAAATGCTTGAAAACAGAAATCACAATTTGTTGATTACTCTTCGGGTGATCTTACATCATGCAACACTTGATACGTACCATACAACGCGGGCACTGATAGATAGATATAAAGACGAAACTCAATTGACTAACTGTAGATCTATGTTTAATCCTTTTATTTCAAATTTCGTTTTTTTGTTGTTTTTTTTAACTTGCACTCATTTCCTTTGGCTGGTGCTGCTGCTGCTGCTGCAATTGTCAGATGTGAATAGTAATCACTGAGGGGCTTTATCGCTAACCCAATCCCATTCCCAATTCCGATGGCAATTGCATGGGGCTGGCAAACATTTCATTTCATTTCATTCAGTGAATTTCACTTTTAAACGACGACGCCCGAACTGCCGAGCCGAGTCACACTTTGGGGCCCCGAACACCGAAGAGTCATTCGCACTTTGGCTGTTGAGGAGCAGGAAATTTGCGGCTCTTTCGTTTCTCGAGTGCGAGTGGCTGCTGTTGCGCATCCGTTTCAAAACGCGTCCGTTTGTTAACTGATTTCGCGTTGTGCTGGCCAAAACTCAAATTCGAAACGGCTCAAAGAAGCGTCAGTGTGTGCGCCACTGCGCTGCCAGCGTCGCTGCGGCAGTACAACGAACCAGACAACTGGCCAGACTGCGACTCTAGACAGACCAGACACCAAGGCCCTCCCCCCAAAAAAGATTTCCCCTCGCCAACGACAGCAAAACACCAGACGACAAAATTGAGCTTCGTTTACTTTGCCACTTTGCTAGCTGCACTTGTCGCTGCTGCTGCTGCTGCTGCTGCTGTTGTTGTTGTTGTTTGCTGACCAAAGCGAATCAATATATGTGCGTCGCAGTCGACGTCAGCGTTGGCGTTGACGCCGCTGCTTTCCGGCAACCAAAGTTGACGTCTTTTCGCTTTTTTTGCTGCTGTTGCTGCTGCCGCTGCTGCTGTCTTTGGCTTTGCTTTTGGTTAGTTGTCGTCGCTCCTTCTTCGCGCCTCTGCTTCTTCTGCCAACAGACTCACTTTTCACTGCAACATGTTGCTGACTAACTGACTGACTAACTGACTAACTGAATGCCAGACTGACCATGAAGTTGTCTGCTCGGGGATTATCAAATACAACAAGCCGAAGACAATTTTACGCTTGATACAAATGAAATCTTAAGATGGATATCTCTATACTATATATACATATATACGCAGATTTGTTGTACTGTAACTAGTAATATGACAAGGTCTATCTATAAAGTACTTTAAAAGAATGAAACTGATTCAATTGTATAGAAAAAACTGTGGAGAGAATTAATCGCCTGAAATTCCCAAAAAATTTGTTTCTAACTTGGCTAAAATTACAGATACCCAAATTGAATGCTGAACTGAAAGACAAACCAACTTGCTTAGATTAATATGTTACGAAAAATGGAAATAAATATTCTGATTTGAAAAAACTTAACTTCGCACAAAAATTATTCCAGCGATTTCTCAATTTTTGCTTTGAAGAACTTCAACTTCAATCTAAAGTTTACACTGTTTTAGCCCATAGTTATTAACTGGTTGCAGCTTGTTGTTGTATAAAGCTACCAAGAAGATAGTTCTGTTCAAAAATTGTTGGTTTTGGTGTGGTTGCTGCTGCTGCTGCTACCTGGGCGGTCAATGTCTGATCAGCTTTCGCTTTTGTTGCATGGACGAGTACAGTAACAATTGGCATGTTTTGTGTGTGTTGCATAAAAAGCAATCTTCGTCATTTGACTGAATAAACATTTCTTTGGCGCTGAAATGGAAAAATGTGTTCACAGCTTAAGGCAAATGGCAACAAGCAACCAGCAACCAGCAAACCAAAATTGACAGTCAGTGGCCAGTGACAGTCCAGTCCAGTCATGATGCCGTCGCCCAGCCCATTACTATTGTCGATTTCTTGTTGCTGTTGTTTTTGGGCGTGTGCGAGATACGTCGATACTTGAGACATGCATAAAACTTGTAAGGCCATTAAAAGCGCTTACAGTGACAACAGAAACAGCAACAGCAACAACAATAACAACAACAAACACAACTTGTGGATTAAAACAATCATCCAATATTGTTGCTAGTTCCCCCCCCCTTATTTTTGAGGCGGCTCATTAGCTTGATGTGTTAATTAAAGCGAAATGTCAAGCAAATTGCAAACGAAAGATTTAGGCAACGAACTTGACGAATCATGACTTTCACAAAAGAATGCAAGACTTGTAAATATGACATTGACTGACTGACACACACACACACACACACACACAAGCAGCACACCCCGCTGCTGTCCACTTCTTTGTCGGCTTTTGCTTTGTATGTGCAACAAATGTGTGCAGTCAACTTGGTCCATTTGTAAGTTTTATTACACGCCGCAACACGCCCCCTTCACGCGCCCCCTGCTCTAATTATCGGAGTGTGTGCGTGTGTTGCATGTGTTGCATGCTGCCGTCCTCGCTGCCCATATAAATTGTATCAATAAATTTATTGATTTCAACTGTTGCTGCTGACTTGTTAAATATTTTGCCAAACGATTTATGTTGCCAACATGCAAATTTGTTTTTTCTTTCGTCTCTTTTCTTGCCATTTATGAGCTGTGCCGGCCTGTTGCGGCTTTAATGAACATGTCGCCGTGGAAAGAGTCATCATCGACGCACGCACCAGAAGATATATATATTTTTTTTTTTTTTAAATGGCAACCTTTCACTGGCCGCCAACAAAGCCGTAATTTCACCCACAACTTCCGGGCCAACAATTGTGCGTAGAACACTTTCATTTGTTTAAACTTGCAATTGGGTTTAGGACAGCTTCGATTTGTTGGCCAAGCCAATGAATGCCACCTGCCATGCATGCTAATTGCGCTGGCGAAACCAGCGGACCACAATGTGTAGCAGGTGAAATGTTGTTGTCGCCCGGTGCATGGCTAATTAGATAAACAAATTTTTTGGTTTCATATGCTTTTTGCTTGCTGCCTACGGCAGCAAACTCAGACTTTGGCTAGCTGCCTGGCTGGCTGGCTACATTGTTGCACGCATTCGAAATTCGAATTATTGAAAAGTGAAAAAAAAATACAAATACAAATAAAAATAAATAAACAAACTGTGTACGTATGTGCGTCGGTTTCTAAAAGAAAGTGAAAAGCCAACGCTGACAGAACGCAGTGTTAAGCGTTAAGCGTAAAGTGCGCCGCCTAATGGCCGTCAACGGTGCAGCGCCTTAGTTGGCCAGGACCAGCCTCAGTCTCTCAGCCAATCGAGCTGACCGCGTGCCACTGCCTGCCTTGCTTGCAACACGCACGACTTGCATTAGCTAAAAACTGCTGCCCAGATTTATTGCAATTCTTGTGTTGAAAGCAATTAGGAAAACTTTGCGCCAAAGATTTGCACTAATTAAAAAAAAAACTTTAATTAAACATTAATTTATAATTTTTATAAAACAAGTTAGGAGCAGCTCGAGCAGATGGCTCCAGTCTGGAAAAACTCTTTTAGATCAGTTAAAATTGAAATTGATGTCAAAATGATGAAAGTAATTGCTTATATGCATAAATGTCATTTAGATTAAATAAACTGCTTAAGGAGCTTACAGGCTGGCAACAAATAACAGGTCTAATCTCATCTAATCTAGTATTATATAAAATACTTGAAATATCGTGCGTGGACACGTGCTCATCTCTGGCAGCCAAGCGGCACTGATCCACAGCAGCGGGCACAGTCATTCACAAGTTTTGATGCTAAACAAATATGACTAATTATGGAGGAACTGAGACTGGCGCGCACTAAACAGTGCCACATAATGCGATCGTCGTCTTCGTTTCGACGTAGATGGACAGTCCGACTACGACCGCGACTACGACTATGACTGCGACTGCGACTACGACTGCGACTGCGAGTACGACTCCAACTGCTAGTGCAACTGCCTCCAGCCCCTCTCTTCGCCAGGTGGCCAGTAACCAGTTGGGTATAAACACACACAAACACACATACAAAGCAACACCCGCAATTTCGCCAATTCGTGGAAAAAGAAACAAAGTATAAAAATACAAATAAAACCAAATCATGCAATTGCGAATTGTATGAATGAAATTCGTTTTACGCGACAACCGCTCTTCATCTCTACCACCTCTCTCCTCTACTCTCCTCTCCTCTCCTCTCCTCCATCCCTCTACTCAACATTATCTTCGCTATCGTATTTTGCACGGTATTTGGCTATAACAACTCCACTCCCTCCCCACATAGCTCTGGTGGCAGCTGCACAGTGGAATTGCCGCACCCAGCCGTTGCGTAGCAGACACTTGAGTCAGGTTGAGCAGCATGCGAAGACCCTACGCTGGGGCATTGCGCCCGTCAATCTCATGGCTGAGGATTTTGCCACGGCTCTGAGTGTGCTGCCGCCGGAGCAGCATTGCATCAGCTCCTGCATGGCCAACAATCAATCGCAGGCCGGCGACTTTGCCGACAAGTATCGAGTGCCTAATGTCTTCAGCAGCTTTGCGGAACTCGCACGCTCTCCCGATGTGGGTGAGTACAATTTCCATGCTTAACTCCTAGAGGATTCGAGGTGATTAGGTTTCTGTCCAGAAAGCATTTATGGTTTGTACTCCTTCAATTTGCAGACGCCGTTTACATATCACCGCTGAATCAGAAGCACTGCGAGCTGTGCCACCTGATGCTCAACCATGACAAGCATGTGCTGTGCGAGCAGCCGCTGTGCATGGCCGAGCACGAGGTGGCCCAGCTGGTGAGCAAGGCACAGGCACGTGGCCTGTTCCTCATGGAGGGTTTCTGGTCACGCTGCCTGCCCGCCTACAGCTTTTTGCGGCGCGATATTAGTGATTATAGGCTGGGCAGCATACATCGGATGGAGTGCACCTTGGGTTGGCCCCGGCACGCAGCAGACATCAGTGCAATGCGTTATGCGGGCGTAGTCAAGGATCTGGCTCCGTATGCCTTACAGCTGGCACTCTGGGTGTATCGAGAGGTGCCGCAGCGCGTGAGGGTTGCTGGCAGGCTCAACGCTGATGGCATCGATGTGGTGGCCTCCATTCAGCTGATCTTCCAGGGCAATCGATATGCTCGCATCCTGCTGAGCGCTGAGCAGGAGCTGTGCAACTCAGCCATCATACGCGGCAGCAAAGGCAGCGTGAAGGTAAATCCAATTTTTAAATGAAAACTAAAAATCAAAAAAAAAAAAACAGTTTATTTTTTTTTAACTCAGCTATTTTTTTTTCATATAACAGATGAGCAATCCGTGGTGTCCAACGTCCTTGACTTTTGATGATGTATCCATTAAATTTGAGTTGCCAAAAGCAGGGCAGTCGACCCACTTCAGCCACCGCATTGCTTTGTGCTACGAGGCGCAGGAAGTACGCAAATGCATCCTGGGCGGTTGCACGGAGAGCCAAAGATTCAATCATTCCGAGAGTCGACTGATGGCCAACTTGACCAATCAGATCAAAGAGATGCTCGTCAATAATTGTGAGTCGACAGAGCTACAACAAAAGCAAGCAGTGTGCTGACCATGTAAGCAGTGATTTGGTCGTATTAGAAATTTTAAAACGAAAACTTTTCCCAATTAGCCAATTGTTTGCTTCACAAACTCTTAAATTGCTATAGCATTCAGCTTTTTTGCATGGTTAGTCAAGACACTCGCCAAGCTGTCAGGCTAAGCTTGTTCAACAACCACCTGAAAATGCCGAGCTTCTTGCAAGAATTTGAAAAAGGTACGCTGTTCAATGCCAAATCAATTTGGACTAACTTATCTTGAAAAAGCTTCTAAAATCTTGCGCTGCGTAGTTTCTGGAATTTTGTGATGAAGCATTTGAAACAATTTGCGAGAAAGCCCGAGTTGTTTGAGTGACTAACACGTCTATCGAGGTTGACTGCCTTACACAACATAGCAGCTGATAACATTGAACGACGCTTATCACCGGCAAGTTTGATACGTAAACAATTGGTCTAATATATATATGAGCACATATATATAGAAGGAAATTGACAAACAATCAAGTTAAAAGCTTTTGTTTTCTAAACATAAACCTATCAACAATTAAGGGGAAACTGGGTCATCGGACAGGGGGGAGCATAAGTAAAAATGTAAAAATATATATATAAAATATATATATAAAATATAAGAATGAAGGCCTGTCTATATATATACATATATGTATGAGCACATATGAGCAGCAAATCACGTCTGCCCTGCTGCTTGAGGCCAAATAATCATTATGTTTACGTTGACATTTGATTTGTAACGGAAAATTTTGTTGGCAATGAGCTGGCCAGTGACTTGTAAGCGCAACATGTGTTCTCACTGTTCGCCAGACTTTGATGCAACTGGAAATGTAACTGGAAGTGCAAATGCTCTCTCCAACAGGCCACTGGCATCGCAAGGGTTGGCAACGTGGTATTATATAAGAACATTTGCATCCAAGGAACGTGTGTATTATTAAAAATGTTTCCAATAATTTAAATACTCGAGACAAAAAATATGTTTGACGTTGTCATTGCCTTTTTATATTTTCTTGTTAACCGCGCATTTTGTAAACACAACACAAATAAAATTAAATTGCGCAGCAAAAATTGTGCAAAGCTTTACACGTTCTCACTCTGAAGAACTTTTCGCACTCTCATTTTGTGCGAGAGTGAGTATGAGCAGAACAACTGACACCCCAATGGTAAATGGCATCGAAATTTCTAGAACTAAAAATTGTTGAACAAAACTAGAAAATTTACAAACGGTAGGAGAAAGGGCAATATTTTTAAACTACTCAGCCAGTTTCTGTGTTAAAAATCACTTTGATTCAGAAGTCGTTTCAGAGCTAGTCAGAAAAATAAAAATCTAAAAAAGCCCGCTTTAAATTAAAATAAAAACAAATTCAGGAAGTTTCTCTTGGGGATATTTTATAAAGTTTTACGGACACAAAGCAGGTAAAATCTAAAAGTTATATGTAGAAAAACTCATTTTGAAAATAAACTTGTTTTGCTCACAGGGTCTGTGAGAGCGAGAGCAATTCGGGCAACCACTCTCACAACTAAAGAAAACGGTGAGAGAAAAAGCTCTTGCCGGGTATAAAACCAGGTGTCCAACACCGATAAAAAGTTCAATTTCCATTCGTGTTTCGAAGCGAGGAGGACGTGGACAACCAGTGGAAGTGTCGCATACACACCAAATAAAATAAAGAAATAAAAAACTCAAAGCCAAAAGAATCTACAAAGAGAAAGAAGCCCTCAATTACAACTCTTTTTATATAAGCACAAGATCTCAAATACAACATGTCTGAGGCACACTTCGATGAGTACGAGCACTACAACTTCGACCATGGCAAACACATCTTCTCGGGCCACAGCGGCAAGCAGCGCTCCAAGAAGGAGGCCAGCGAGCACACCAACCACTTTGACCCGTCGGGCCACTCGCGCAAGATATTGACCAAGCTGATGAACACCAACAACAACAAGAAGACTATGAAGAACTGATGTCCGAGGACGACGAGCCAAGGCAGCAGCAGAGAGAGAAACAAATAAATATTTGAGTAGGAAGAGAGTGCAGAGCAGAAAAGAAAAAGGAAAAGAAAAGAGCAAAGGTAGAATTGAAAATCAAAGCAAGCAGCAGCCTGAAGAAGAAGAGGAGAAAAAGAGAAGTTGGTTTAGCGGCGGCAGCTGGCACTGCTGTCGGCTGTCGGCTGGAAAACAAAACACAAAAGAAAGAAAAAAAATCAACACTGGAATATCGTATTGAATAGCTAATTATTTCAACGATTTCCTAAACTTACGTACTATTACGGACTTATAATTTTAATTTTATTCTTAGTGCGTTTCAAATTATGAAGTTTACTTTAGGTGTAACTTATAAAATAAAAAGAAAAACAAACCAACTTGAAATCGTTTTAACATTTATTTGAGAACATTTGCGGCGCTTGCATTGAAAGTGGAACTCTTACACACACGCAGCGATACAAAAGCTTTTAATATTCATGCAATGTCTGACTGCATGAATCTCTCGCCTCCGCCTTGGCTCTGTTTTCGCCTCTGCGTATGTTTTTGTGCCTGAGTGCATATTTATAGCCTTTTAGTTGAACTCATTTGCACTCAGCTTAACGCCTCGAGACAACCGCCAACCACATGTTTTCCTTTGTTTTCTACAATCAACAAACTTCGCTGTAAAATGCCCATGCATGTTTGTGTGTGCACAAATGTAAACATTCATACATATAAATGACATTTGTACATTGCCCACTTAAGCGGAAATAGTCGGACATATATGAGAAGTTAAGCTACGCGAACACATTTCCATTTACATCACACATTAAAGACATAATTGGTTAAAATCATTATATATATATTTAAGTTCCTAAACTTTTTGTTGGATAAATCAATAAACGACATCTTTTAATTATATTCTTTGTTAACATCAGCAATGTTAATGCACAGAGCGCAATCGTTATTTGGAATTTGTATTGTAGCAGCAAGCTTTCTGTCACGATGAGGCCAGCTGTCACATGTGCGTAAGACTCGTTCAGAAATTCAACTGTTGTGCCACTGCTCCGTTCGGTGTGTTCTATTTGCAAAGCAGGCTAGCTGTAATCCAAAATATTAATTTCTATTTACTTGTCACTAAAAAACATTCAGATAAAAGTTCATATTTGCAAAATTCATTGCAGTATTAAATTATAAAAGAAACGTGAGTATCCCAAAGCCACTATAGGCCGTTCACAGAGCGTTACAAAAAAAATCAATAAGCCAGAGCTAAGGCACCAACGAGTGTAGCAAATGGATGACAAATGTTGCAACTTGCCCGGCATTTAGCAATTAGCAGTCGCGATTTGGGCTCTGAACTTTGCGTGTGATAAGAAGGCCAATTGCTATTACACAATGTATCAACTTTTTTTGCAGCACACCGCACACACATAAAATGGCAACGTTCCTCAACGTAAATTCCGTAAAGCTGAACAAATGGCAGGTGGCCTTAATTCTTGGCACGCCCGTCGCCATCGGCTTGGGCATGTATGTTTTCAATCGGCGAAGCACCGGTCCCAGCGATGAGGCGTCGAGCAAGATAAACAAGGATGCGGGCAATACGCGCCAGAAGGGTAAAATGGAGACGCCAACGTTGTCCATTGATGGCACCGCGTCCGATTCCGAGTTGGAGCGTAAGAAGAAGAACGCCGAACTCGGAGAACAGTTGTCGCCGCTGAAGGAGGCCGAAAATTACAAGACGGAGGGCAACAATTGCTATCGCAGTGGCAAATACGATGAGGCAATCAGTTTCTATGATA
The DNA here is from genome assembly GCA_035044025.1 of Drosophila paracracens. Classification (NCBI taxonomy): domain Eukaryota; kingdom Metazoa; phylum Arthropoda; class Insecta; order Diptera; family Drosophilidae; genus Drosophila; species Drosophila paracracens. The sequence goes on along the minus strand of JAWNMN010000835.1, from coordinate 3,071,128 downwards.
AGGCAATCGACAAGTGTCCCACAGAGCATCGCATGGACATGGCGATATTCTATCAGAATCGTGCCGCCTCCTATGAGATGCTGAAGAAGTGGAGCAAAGTCAAAGAGGACTGCTCCCTGTCGCTGGAGAACAACCCTCGCTATGCCAAGGCCTACTATAGACGTGCCCGAGCCCATGAGGCGACCAAGGACATGATCGAGTGTTTGGATGATGTGACGGCCACGTGTATTCTGGAGATGTTCCAGAACAACAACACCATCATGTTTGCCGACCGTGTGCTAAAGGAGACTGGACGCATCGATGCAGAGAAGGGTCTGCGCGATCGTGTGCCTGTCGTGCCTTCGGCGAGCTTCATCAACACCTATATGCGATCCTTTATAGCCGATCCGCTGCAGACAATGGAAGTGCCTCCCCCAACAGTGGCAGATGCGCCGCCGCGTGGCTTCCTACGCGCCAAACGTGCCTTCGAAGAGCAGAAATATGATGAAATCATTGCGGCATGTACCGAGGAAATTGAATCCTCGGAGTCGGAATCACAATACAAGGTGGAGGCGCTGCTAATGCGTGGCACATTCCATTTACTGTGCGGCTCCTTTGCCGAGAGCAAGCCCGACTTTGATGCCATTCTGGCCAACGGTAAGCGTATGCTGAAAGGTTGCCTTGTAAAATAGAATAATAATTGAGTAATCCTTTGACAGAGGATGCGGATGCGACGCTGCGCTCCTATGCCTACATCAAACGTGCTGCTCTCTTCATCCAGACTGAGGAGCGCGATTTGGCAACGGCCGACTTTGCCGAAGCCGAGAAATTGACGCCCAACAATCCTGATGTGTATCACCAACGGGCACAGATACTGCTGCTGCTGGAACAGATCGACCTGGCACTGCTGGAGTTCGAGAAGGCGGTGCGCCTGGCACCCAATCATGCGATTGCCACCGTGCAGAAGTGCTATACTGAATATCGTCTGGCCCTCATGACCGGTGATCAGAAGCGCCTGGAGCGTGTGATAAAGGACTTTGAGGAGGCCATCGAAAAGTTTCCCAATTGCGTTGAGTGCTACAGTCTGATGGCCCAGGTGCTGGCCGATCAGCAGCAGTTCCCACAGGCCCAGCATTTCTATGAGAAGGCCATGAAGCGTGCGCCCACAAATCCGGCACTGCTCGTCCATCAGTCCATCATGATGCTGCAGTGGCAAGGCGATATCGAAGCAGCTGTGGCGCTCCTCAATCGTGCCATCGCAGTGGATCCCAAATGTGAGCTGGCTTACGAGACACTGGGCACTGTCGAGGTGCAACGGGCCCAGCTGCAGCGTGCCGTCGATCTGTTTGAGAAGGCACTGCTCTATGCAAAGAGCAAGGCGGAGCTGATCCACGTCTACTCGTTACGTAATGCGGCACTGGCTCAAATTAATGTGACCCGCAAGCTGGGCATCGACATGAATTCCGTTTCAGCAATGGCCCAGACCGGCCTAATCGGCCAGTAGATGGACACCGCAGCCAACACCACCCACAGCATTTAGCCGTTTCGTACACGTTGTCCTAACTAAGTTAAAAAACAAACCCAAACCCAAACCCAAATACCCCAAATCCAACAAATGCCCATCATCCACGTTATGCACAAGAAAAATTCTTGTTTTAGTTATTGTGCTCCTAGTTTAAGCATTGAAATGAAACTTTGACGTCTGTTAAGCATATTATTGTGTATTGTGAAACATATATATATACTTGTGTATATAAATATAATTATATATATATATATATATATATATATATATAAATCTATTATAATGTTGCCTAAGTCAAGACTATACCAATAGTTAAATGTTAGTCTAGTTTTTAATCAATATAAACATTTGTAATTAACAATCTGAGAGCATTTCAGACGCGAATCGGCATCTCATTATAGGATTGCACATCGCCCGATATATAGCCGGCACAGACTAACCATAATGCGGCACGAATGCTGCCCACAAACGCGTACTCCGATTCCAGTTGCTGCAGCTGTGGCATCAGCAGGCCAGGCAAGGCGCCCAGGCCATTGGAGATGCCCATCAGGGTGCCGGCGAAATTGGGACTCATGTCCAGCGGGAGCAGCTTGATGCCCGCATAATATGCACCAAATGCCATAGTGATCCATGGACGTGCCAAGGCATCCTGGTCGTGCACCAAATACATGGAGATGCTGACGAAGACCAGCCAGGACATGAGACGACGTGTCTCCGTCCGACTCAATATGCCCTTATCAATCAGATAGTCACTCAAAGATCCGGATGTGATCGAGGCCAGCCAGCTGCACAGATGTGGCGCTATTAGCTGCAAGCTGGGCTTTAGTTCCATCCACATGGTTTTGCCTTTGTTTTCCAGTTCATCCAGCAGCTGTACTAGCTCTTTGGCCAACTCCTGTTGTCTCCAGTCGTGCTGCATATTGGCCACCACCAGTGCCCAAATGGGTGTATTCATGAGTATGCTGCTCCAGGGCACATTCCCATTGGCAACCGCATCTTCATTCACCTGCGTTAAGCTCACCTGGGATCTGATGTAGTCCAGCTCGCCGCTTTCGATATAAGGCGAGGCATCCGGACTGCTGTAGCAGACCAAGACCTACAGGAGACAGCCAGAAAGAGATCAGGAGATATATGTTCGTCTGATATCCGATACTCGAAAGTACTTACGAAACCAATGAACCACAGTATCGCACCACTACCAACCACATAGAAGGCCACAGCCCAATCCTGATCGTTGAGCCCAAATCCATTGACCAGATGCATGAATGTGATGCCAATTTCGCCACCACTTAGGACACAGCTGCACAGGAGTGCGCGCTCCTTCTCCGGCACCCATTGGGCCAGCAAAGCGGTAATCGCTGGAAATGTTGGTCCCTCGCAGACGCCAATGAGCAAGCGCAGAAAGATCAGAGCATTGGGGCCACCATTGCGCACAATTGTTGGCGTCAGCAGTGTTAGCATTGCTGACAATAATATGGAGCCACCCAGAATCCATTTGGCACCGTGACGTTCCGCCAAACGGCCGCCAGGAATGTGGGTAATCATATAGCCCGCATAGAAGGATATGGTGACCAAAACTTGCACCTCCTTCGACCAGATATCGGTGCTGTTCGACGTAGTAATAAACACATTTTGTGGCAACTTAAATTGCAGTGGGCTTTCGTATTGCGGTAGTTTTGTCGGGTTTCCGCCTCCCCTTTGCCTACTCCATGGTTTGGTAGGGCTACCGAGATCTGGTTCTCTTTCCACCTTCCACTGATTGGAATCCCTCACAATGCGCTGCAGTGTAAAGTCCAAGCAGAAGCGTATTGCGTAAGCATTGATGATGGCCAATAAACTGAAGCAGCAAACAACCAATCGCTGCGTCACCTGCAGATCTGTTGCAGGTTTTCCAGTTCTCAGTTGGTCGAAACAAGGATCTTGTTTTTTGGTACTTACGATTGAACAGATCCCGCAATTTGCGTTCTATCGCTGGTATCATTATAAAAGAAAGATTTTCTTTAAAAAAAGAAGAAAAAATCCTATTTAAAAACAACTAATTTAAAAAAAGAAGAAAAAATCCTATTTAAAAACAACTAATTTATATCAAAACAATGATTTCAATGAGTTGTTGTTTTTCAGGACTCGTTTCAATTGGTTTATGCACTTTATTTGGACTAACATTATAAAAACAAATGTGCTTCAACGATAGCGTTGGAAACACATGCATTACACATTGATCAACAATTTAAAAAGATAATGCCATAAAATATTTAAATTGAATTTTACACTTTACATTTTTGCAATACAAATTAGGTACATACTAGACTAAAATTGAATTTCGTTTCGTTTAAATACTAAATAATAATTAGGAGAGTGAATTTCTGCAATGGGGCATGGATGGGGATGGGGAAGTGTGGCAGATAGCAGAGCTATCCTACGTATTTTGGGTTTAAAAATTAAAGCTTAAGGAACTGCAGCTGAATGCTTATAGATTAACATTTATATATATATATATATATGTATATTGACAGCGCACTGGGGGCCGACCTTTTGGCATACTATAAAACTAGCAATTGCTATAGATGATCGCAAGTTGTACAAAACACACATACATTAACAATGTCTTCGTGGGCGGTAACCACAACAAATTCGCAAAATTCAACGGATGCACACGCATTAAAACTGATTTAGTACATATATAGTAAATATGATATTTAACTAGAGCACAACGGTTATAGTTATGGCACTTTTGGGCACTCAGACTCTAGGAGCTGCTCTGCAGAGGCTTCATTTTCTGATCGGCCTTACGCTCCTCGGCCTCATAGTCAACGGTGCGTGGCTCGATGGGCACATTGTTGAAGGGCTGAACCTCGCCGGATGCCCAGATGACGTAGATGACCGCAGTGACGCAGAGTACAGCAAAGGCCACCCAGAAGACTGTTCGCCACTCGGTTATCGAGGCATTCGGTGTCATAACACCCACCAGATATGGCGTAATCACACCCGTAATTGCACCAATGCCATTCGTAATGGCCATCAGAGTGCCGGCATAGTTGGGACTCATGTCCAGCGGACTGAGCTTCATGCCCGCATAGTAGGCGCCCATCAGACCCATGCAGATGGTGAAGAGCACCACGACCAGTGTGCGATCGCAGCCGGCATATGAGGCGGCCACCATAAATATGGCCGGGCCAAAGGCCGCCAATCCTGTCATCATTTTGCGCGTATTGGTCGTACTCATAATGCCTTTACGAATCATCCAGTCCGCCACGAAACCGCTGCCAACGGACACGATCCACATCATCACGTAAGGGAGGGAGGAGTACAGACCGTTCGCCTTTATGGAGAACTGCAGCACATCGGACATATATTTGGGCAGATCCGTCACCATGATGTAGAAGCCCCAATCGTGACCGATTTGAGCAGAAACCAACGCAAACATGGGCAGATTGGTGAGGATCGCCTTCCAGGGAGTGGGTGGCAGACTCTCGTTGCGACCAATGTTGCCAATCTCCTTGACGAGATACTCGCGTTCGCTGGGCTTGATGAAGGGATGCGTGGTGGGATCACTGTAGCACAGGAAGACCTGCAACATGAGATAGACCCCTGATTAAACCTGATTCAACTAGGAAAATAATATTTCACTTACAAAGATGACAAACCAAATAACGCCAAGACCGCCGAAGAAGTAGAACACAAATGGCCAGTCGTAGGAGTCGAGGAAGACGCCCGATAGTAAATTACCCATAATGGTGCCCACTTGGCCACCGCCCAGAACCAAAGCGCCCAGTTTGCCGCGTTCGTTGGCCGGCACCCATGCGGCTAGCAGGACACTCAAGGCTGGGAATGTGGTACCTTCGCCCAGACCCATCAGCACACGGGTCACAATCAGCCAGTCGGAGCCACCAGCGTCGATGGCCAGCGGTGTTAGCATGGTAAATATAGCCGTTGAGAGGATGCCCAGGGCAAGAGTCCATTTGCCGCCAAACTTCTCGGCAAGAAGACCGCCGGGCACATGGGTGACAATGTAACCAATGTAGAAGGCTGACAAGATCAGGCCCTGCAACTCCTCGGACCATTCAAAATCACCGCTATGTTTGTCGCCATCATCCAAATCATCCGCTTCACAGATCGCATAACCGCCATCCTCCGTTTCCGAATTGTTCTTCTTGACCACAAGGACAGTGATGGCCTGGGAAAGACATACGCGCATCGTGTAGGCATTCAGGATGGCCAGAAAGCCCATGATGGCCAATATCACACGTTGTGGTAATACAAAATCTGTTTGCGCAAAAGAAACGACATTTTCAATTAAAATCAATTAACAAAATAGTAAAAATACTTAAGTACTAAAATATTGACGTCAATTGGAATTTGTGAATGTTTTTTTTCTTTTTCTTTTTGGTTAAACTTTTCATTGTTTTTGTAAAAACTTAATTGAAGTAAAATATATTTAAACTATTTGAAAGTTATTCAATTAGAGTGAAAAAGTCAATTTTCGATGATAAATGGAAAATTGCATTTGATTGCTGATGCTGATGTCTATATTTAAATCTATTTATATATAAAATGGTAATTTCAATTAGTTTGGAACGGATCTGTAACCCCTGAGCACGTGAGCATTATGACTATAAATGTGCCGTAAATCATAAATAATGAATAATGAATAAATAAAATGTGGCTGATTGTTTATGGGGGCATTTTCAAATTGCTGGAATTATTATGGCCGTCAATATAATTATTTGTTAAGTGAAGTTATGTCTAGATAAGTTCAATTGCCAAAAGAATCGTGATAAGGTGCAGTGCTAAAAGTCCTATAAACGTACACTTATAACAAGTGTTCTTTTAGCGGCCCATAAATTGCCAGTTGCTTGGCAATTAAAATTGTATTCGAGGTTTTTCTGAGGTCCTAAATTAGTCGCAACAATTAACATTAACAGCAGTCCAATAAATACCACCGAATTGTTTCGAAATTCTGTTGCATTGTCAACTTGTTGCACTCGGAAGTTTCTTAATTCTTTTGTAAATTGAAGTGTCTCAATTTGAAGGTTGAATTAATGTAAACAAATTGATTTTATTTTCGTTAAGATTAACATTTATCCAGCTTGTCGTACATAAATCATCGAAAAGTGATATCCACAACAAGTTCATTAGCACATTATTATAATGAAGCCGTACTGCCGAGCACACGAAGAGCTAACAATTATTTTTTTTTATCGCAAGCCAATTCATGACAATATTATTAGAGCAGGAAAAAAAAAATGTTGATGTTCTGATTGTGACAGCCGTAATTATCCACGCTTCACTCATCAGCAGCAACAAATAAATAACCCTAGATTCCAGACCCAGTTGCTCTATACACAATTCAAGTGGTGTGCACACTCAGTCAGACCTGAGTTGATTGTCATGTTGATGTTTGCATAAAAATGCAATAATTTTGTTTAGTAAACCTACAATAAAATGCGAAGACGTCACTGATTGCCAATTCAATATATATACATATATATATATATATATAATTAGCACACATAAATATATTTACTTAGTTGCAGTAGAGCTGAAAATTTAACGATGTCTCAATATTTGCCATATTATTTAACAAATTGCTTTACCAAAAGCCGGCAACTGATAGAAATTTATAACCAACACGATTCTCAAATAGCTATATGGCCGTATAATACCACTTGAGCAAAAATCGTAGATAATGTCAATTTTCATATCAAAGACGTAATCCGCACCTATATTAATGGGTTGCTAATCATATCTACGAGTGTGTGTCTTGAGTGTTGTCAAGATTAAGTCGACTAATCCCGATTAGGCGCCTAGATTGAGCAGATATTAGCTTAATTTATAATATATATATATGCACGTGCTAATTCAAAATCATAAGGAATCTTGATGAATTGTGAGTAGACATATTCGGGAAGATATTGTCCAACATTAACTGACGTCTACAGATAAGCGTTGACTGATAGGCTATCGACATATCATATATATATATACAACAGCTTGTAATCATTCTACATGCGATAATACGACATACATGTTGCACAATTTCTTTGGAAATGCATGAACTCTGGCGAAAATTAAGCACGAGGCTAAAGTACGAGTTGCACTTCCACATATATTTCAGATATACATTCGAGTTCCAATTCGAGTTCGGATAAGGCATGGAAAAGTTGTTTTATACTGATTGCGAGCTCACAGACTCCAAGCCAAATATACTGGGACCTGGGGGGGAATTAGTGAAAGTGTGGCTAAGGCACTTGTTGTATAAGCAACTGCTCAACAGAATCCAAGAATCTGTCCTACACTAGCCTAATGATAAATCCATAACATGATGGATGACACATGATGGATTGCCAGTAATAAGTGTCAAGAGGCCCAATCCATTCCGCAAATACTTAAGTACCTAACTCACGTTTACAGCAAGAAAAAAATACCCGCAAACCGATTTCCAAAACTAAAAAATATTATTATTTTGTAGCGGTAATAGTTTTTTTTTATTTATTATTTATTTACCGCACAAATAACAACAAATTCATTTGCATACGGCAAATAAGAGACGTATAAACAAAACAAATATATAAATTCCAGCTCGAGACGTTACAACATTTTCATTTCTCGTAGATATTTATACATTATATATTCTTATAAAAGAAATGCTTGCCCAAGAACAAAACACTTATTATGAAACGTATGCAACATAAGGAGAAAGAGGGGAAGAATGGAAAAGGCGAATTCTTTTATTGGATTGACCTTGCCCAAAAACAATGGAAAGGAAACGAGCGATGGCTCTATAAGGAGGTCAAACTACCGCCATCCCCAAAAGAAAAAGACGAGATTATTTTTATCGTTTTAAAAAAGAGTTACAGCACTACAAAGCTTTTTAGATTCGATTAGAGAAAACATTTTTCCCTTACGAAGTTTCAATAATATCAAAACAGTTATGTAAAATCTGACATATCTGCAATAATACCACTATAATACAGATTTCGCCACAGACTCTTATATGCAATTTTGGATAAAGTTTTGTTTTTACTATTTAGATATTTTCGTTTTTTTTAATGGATATTTGAAATTATATTTTGCACGCTGAAGCAGTTTCTCGAACCTAGGTGCTTATATATATTATCATGATAAAAAAAAATCAAGAAATATTTAAGAACAAATGATCATATTCTGTTGACATCCCGGCAATAAATCCATCTAAAAACTAACTCTAAAAAAAGTTGTCAGTCGACGTTTTAAAGATAATATCTGTCTGGCCTGTTGTATGATAACACAAAATTTATTCATAAATAATTATAAATATGAAAACTAAATGATATATATAAGTCTCTGAGTCAAGCTATATACATACTTATATGTATGTATTTTTTATCATATGCTTTCGACTTCTTGCGAACCTAATCGTCATCGTCTCGCCTTTCGTTATTCACATGCATATTGGGTTGTTCGGAATGTCATCATTTGCACATAGAAATAGGCGAATTAAGATCGATAGACCGAAAGATAATTGATGATTATGTTGACGCGTGCCTGGCATAATTAAGCTTAGCAAAAGGCGCAGACAAACAACAAAAACTACAAAGAGATCAAACAGCTTAGTATCCGTAACCAAAGCATGTACGGAAAAAAGAAAAAAAAAATATCACAAAAACTGAATCGGAAGTGCAAATGCATAGAAACAAAAATGGTTTGTCATTGTTTATTATTCGATATATATACGATGTATATGTATATTGATATATAAATACAAACATACATAAATACATAGTTTAAGCTATGTAGACTTTATTTACTTAAGTTTGCATTTTAGTTTTGTTGCTGCTGTCGGTCAATGTCGGTTAAACAATAATTAAAACAATTCAACAATGTTGAGCTGGAGTTCAATGAATTCGAAATCAAATTCGAATTGGAATTCACAACACTCTCTAAAAAGACACACACACTATTTTGTTTTGGGATTCTTGTTGCACTTACACTTTGATAAACTGATGCCCCATTGTGGTTGTTGTGTCATCTCGACTGCGTTCTGTTGCGCCGTTAATAAGTTGGTAAGTTCCTTCGCCACGGTTACAAACAAGGATTAATGGAGTGCAGCAAACAACTGCGCTTACACCCGCCACACACTCACACAGGTCCTTGCTGGCTTACACTTTTCTCTCTTCAACACTTTTCACTTTTGGCACGCACGCGCAACAACAGGACCGGAGATAGACAAAGACGGAGGAAGAGAGAGAAAGAGAGAAGCAGAAACAGAGTGGCAGAGAAGAACCGTACGCAACGACAACTTAAATAGTACTGCGGACCGCGCACGAGACTGGAATGTGCAATGAAAACGCACTGGAATCACGCACTTCTTATGGGCTTTGGGTCGTTTGCTTCTTCTTCTCCTGCTTCTACACTTTCTGTATTTGATTCGTTACTCGCTTTAGCGGTTTCTACACCACACGATCTTCGAGCTTTTTTTTGTTCTGCCCACCGCGCACGTCGGCTGTTAAATTTCAAATGAGAAATTATTTCCACTGACTTTAGTTTATATGCGAACAGATAAGCAATGCTGCTGCTGCTGCTGCTCTGCTGCTGCTCTGCTGCTGTTGCTGTATCTGGAGTTGTTGCTGCTGCTGACGCCGCTGTCAGCGTCGATCGTCGAATAAGCTGCGGCAAGGAATCGTAAGCTTGTTGTTCCAAGGAGCTTTGTTCATTTTCGCACTTGATGTGATTGTAATTCGATTGGAAATTGTGCAGAGTATAAAATGGTTTTTTTTTCGTGAATCATAAGCTAATCGTACACGCGCAACAGGTACCACAGTTAGTGAGTACATAGCAACTCACAGTGTATATATGTCGGTGTGTGCTTAACTGTAGCATAAAGTCATTAAACTATAAAAGCGGCTATTGTTTTTTGAGAACGAAACTTAAAAAAAAAAGCAAAGCATGTTCAAAACGAGACTAAGAACACTGTATGCCCTTCCTTACTATATCTCCTTCAGATTATTTATAATTTATAATATATAGGTAATAGTTTTGCAGAATAATATAATTAAAGTAGAAATGAGCATGGTTTCAAATGAGAAACGTGAATTTCCAATTAGATAAACAGAATTTTTTAGCTCGTTAATAGAGTATTCAACAACTATAATCTCAAATCTTTTTTTTTCGCAAACTTAGTCAAAAGTTGTTAGCAGCTATTTGGGTTTTTTTTTTTGCCTTTGTGCAATGCAATTAAGTGATGTTGAGTGGGTTTCTAGAGAGAGGGAGAGAGAGGGGGAGGAGCAGCTTCTAGGAGGGTGCTAAAGTGAATGGTTTTAGTCGACTCAGCACGCTATATTCGTATTCGTATATATATTATACAAGCAGATTATATGCATTGAAAATTCTAGCCGCAATTGATTTTGCGCTCTTTTTTTTTTTTGTTATAAAACTATTCTGCATTTGAGTTAACAATTGCGGTCTAATGCGGTTGAGATATAATGAATACTCATACACAACATATTTATATATATACTAGTAGTAGTAAATGTAGAATTAGTCGTTGTACTAACTGAGAGTTTTCAGCCCAAAACGATATGCGCGATCTTAATTGATGGTCATTGCTAGCTGTTAACTTTTATTTAGGAAACGTGATACGTATTGCGAAAAACCAGATAAAATCGCTCAAATTTCAGTATACTTTGAACTTAAATACCCATAGTACACATTATATAGTATATATATTTATTACCACAAATATGTGTGAATAAAGGCATTAATCGACTTTAGATTATCGAATCTCGAATCTAAGTCAACGGACGTCATTTTGTTAAATCCGAGTTAACCAATAATCAGGGACAATTCAGTACCACATTCCATGTACATTCTCTGAATATAGTATGTATTACATATATGTATGTATATGCATGTATAATGGGCAAACCAGGTTTATCAGTGAATTTTTTTGTTGTTGTTTTTGGTTCTTTTTTTTACATATGATTTCTATTATCAATGGCACACTTTGTCCAGAGTGCAGAGTGAAATATACAATTGAACTCAAGAGGCCTGATAATCCAAAGCTGTCACACGACATGCCACAAAAGTTGATGGCATATGTGACTTGTATTATTAAGCTATTAAGCAATAAAAACAAACTACTATGAACTTGCTTTTGGCAATAATACATATTAATTAATAACAACTGCCGTTAATTAAACAAATTTATTAATTGTAAATGCTATCAGCACATTTATTTATGGCACTTACAACTCCCCGCGAGCATACCGATGGGTGTTTAATGAATGTCGACAGCTTAAATTAATGTACACACCATTCCCATCAGATCCCATTCCATCATCTCACATTGCCCACGCATGTGATATAATCCGATGATACGATCATATCACACATTTGGGAGCTGTGTGTGCTCTGATCTTCAATTTGGTGGCTCTCTTTTTAATTGGCCAGCAAGTCAGCGAAGCAGCCATCACATCATAGTACCATTCCACACCATGGATGTCTGCAATTGAAATTGAATTGTTTGTCAACATATATTAATTAAAAATTATGCCAAATATTAATAAGAAACTAAGGCATTCTAAGGGCTCAACGAAGTTCAAATACCCTTGCCAACTGACTGAGTACCAAATCCAATCAATTAAAAACGTAATCTAATTTGAATGCGTAACTCGTAAGTCGAAGTAATTAATCATTTTTAATGACACAGCTGAGGCAGATTTAAATTAAACATGTCTAATACGCTATTAAATGGGTAATCCCCCGACCCCCCAAGAAAAAAGCAAAAAGTCGACTATATTTACATGAAAAGCCAAAAATCCGGCTCGAACCGCACGCCGAGTGTCCCTGACCGAAAACATTTCCGGCTCAAGCTGGTACGTCTTTTTATATATATGTATATATTATATATATAAGTCAATAATAACAACATCGGAGTGCTGTCCATACCCTCAATATCAAACTTGCAACTTGAGTATTTTGTGTTATTTATTCGTACAAATTAATTGAAGCGTACGAAACGAAACGCCATTTGTGGATGGATGCGGACAGAGTTTTGTCAATCAGTAGAGTGCGGACTGTGACCTCTGAATTGATGAAACTCAAACGCACACACACACACGCACACACACTCAAGCATAAATATAGTTCCTCAATGGGCGCCGATCAATTAAAACCCAACTCAAAGGCGTTCCACATCAGCACCACAACTCTTTTGAACGGGAGCACAGACGCCTCTGTATGTTGCATATGTTGCAACAGGACAAGCTGCAGATTCTGTCATAAGAATGCGCACTTGATTCGTTTTTGGGGGAAATGATGGCTCATTGCACCCCAATGGCATAGTGCCATTTTACAATCACATCCAAGTGTCCAAGTGTCAACCACAAAATGTAATTCCATTTATATTGTGGCAGTGGAGCGGGAACTTGCCCCAACAGCAGCAGCTGCAGCACATCTTGTACAATGTGTCTGTTGCACTGTGTATGAGTAATAATAATCTTAATTAAGGAACGACGCGTTTCCCTGCAATGTGTGACTCTTTCAAGGCCAATTTCAGGCAGCTCAAGGCAAGTTCAAAGATAAACAAAGCGCCTGACCTTGAGCGCATTTGAGTAGGATATATACTAATATATATAAGAGTGATAAGAAAAAAGTTTGACATCCATTTCTCATAAGATATATCAGCGTTTTGCAATATTTATAGCACCTGCTATAACTTACTAAGAGTTGTTACTGCATATACGCTGATAATCATAGGAAGTTCATAAGAAACAGTTGTAAGAGATGTAAGTCGTGAACTCATTCAATATTATATATTATATCTATGTTATATAATCTATCTATATATGAGAAAGAAACGTTTCCTAGGGAAATATGATTTTAGCTCGGATTACACAGAAATCCTTAAAATGACAAAGATGCTCGCATTCGCTCAGGAATTAGGGTTGATTGAAAAGCTGTTAGATCACTAGGGGGCACATTATATTTAACAGATATATGAAAGTGTATATAGAAGTGTATCTTAGCTGTATTTTAAATTTTCATATGCACATATATTCACAGTAAATCTGGTCTCAAACGGCTTGAGCGAATTGAAGGTAATATTCTGTTGGATTTTCCAGACCACTTCTAAACGATTTAAATTTACATTTAAAATGGATTGTATATTTGGATACTAAAATATATATATACATATGTATTTAAATATACGGAAAATTCCCTCAGCCGGGTATTTTTCTTATTATAAATAAATAAATTGAGAAGCATTGCACGTGTTTTTCGAAGTGGCACAAACTCTATGTAAGAGCATTACGAGATACATTTGTGAGTTTTACAGTATGTTCAGAACGTTCGTAATTCAAGAGACTAATTAACATTTTCGTTGTACAATAGCTGAGGCAAAAATGACAAAAACCAGTTAATAGACAGTCATATAATTAAAAATAGTTGCTTTAAATGAACCGAGCGAGCACTTGCCACACAGCTTTTGACACTTTGAGGGTCACTATGCCAGGAAAACCGACCGCAACCACAGATTCTTGGTGTTAGTTGGCTGCTGGCTACAGATGTGTTTTAGTATTAGGCATAGTATTAGTCGTAGTCATGAAATATCGTCACGAGACTTGAACTACTTTTGGCTGGAGTGGCTCAAGTGCCTGGCGACTCAATCTCCAAAGAGTTGACTTCAGTTGAGTGATTTCCAGGGGCGCCAACGTATTGAAGGCTGTCAAGTTAATTGGTAACCACATCTGTGTGTGTGTGTGTGTGTGTGTGTGTGTGTGTGAGTGTGTCTGTGTTTGAGTCGGCCAATGTGTTTTGATCTTTACCCTGCATTTATGTTGGGCTATTTATTTTTTTTTCAACTTTTTTATTTCAGCTTTTAGCAATATTCCTTGATTGGCATTATCTTAACTTATGTACAAGTCGTAAACGGAGCAACTTGCTATCTTAAATATAGCATTTACAACTGTACTAATATAATACAGTCTAATCTTTATACCACCAGCGACTTTGAACCAAAGACAAAAGCATTTTAACTTAGAAATGTTCTTGTCGATAAGATTCCATATTTGGACTAACTTCAAGAACATGGCGATATATATAGGATACTAATTATGTGTGTATTGGGGGATATGCGTTGTAAATCTAGGCAGCATGTGACTCATTTTATTGAAGTCGTACGCTTCCAATCCAAATGTGGCCATAATTCGATTCTTAGGTGCTAGCAATATCAGAATACTTCAATGAATCAGCTCGTTAATGGTTCAATTGCTTTATTAAGTCTTTGTTTTAATAATACAGAATTGATATTCGGATATGGCAAGTTTCCGAAGCATTTTTAAAACTTTTTTAAATGCCCTAATTATATATACGAGTACTCAGTGCAATATCATTTTATAAATACAAAAAATATGATAAAGATATTATAAGAAATAAAGACACAAGCACCTGGTCAAGGGGAGGCCTGCTTACATGCATATGCCAGTTATATAATAACTTACATATATATACGAGTATGTATTCAATATTTTGTGTGCATGCGAATACGGATAATCATTTCATGTTCGAAACTCATTAAAAGTGTGAAAAGCTGGAAGAACCTTTAACAAGCAAATTCAACACGACCTGTCCGTCCGGCTGTCAAGTGAATTAAATGTTTAATTGTGACATTTTTAAATATTTGCTCGAGTCTTTTCTGATAAACAGCCGGATTGCGTCTCGAGGAGGCGGGGCCTTTAAACAAAGCAAAAGCCGAGACAGATGTCTGATGCACAATATTTAAAAACACAATCAGTAAATATATATAAATTTAGCTGGCAATTTATAAGAACGGAAGCAAACGGCACTTGAACAGGTAACGACAAGTTGTTTCTCTTGACGAACTGTAGCGTATCTGAAATGTGGATATGCCTTGAAAACGGGTATTTATGTAAACTCTCTATCGAGTGTTTTAACTCGGCAGATGAATTACTCTCTTAATAGATTTCCCATAATCCCAATAGCAAGCATTTCTAGCCTCACACAGGTTGACGGTTGACAACCACAAATATGTGTGTGCAAATAAAAACTAACTAACTCAAATAGACACAGTCACACATACCGTACAATGGGACAACTTGGTCTTTGAGGGGAGGTGTAAATGTTTGATTGTCTGCTCTTTTAGTTGCCGACAAACAAATAGTAGCTTAGAATCCGCATTGATAAGATTAGGCTTATACCAAGATTGCAGCACTCTAAAGTGCATGGGAAAACCTGCTGAAGAACCCATAGCAAGTTGTTTATGAGATGTAAACACAAATACTAACAAAGTTGTGGAAAATTTATGTCTGTGAAACCAAAGTTATAACAGGCACCATGTTTTTTTTTAATACATTTATTAAAAGGCGCCTACTTTCATTAACGATTTTTAAATATTTTAAGATTAACGGGTTTCAAAATAGTGATTCATCTGATGACAGTCACTTAAATGGACTATTAGATTATTCAAATATTTTGTTGGGTCTAATTAGCTGTGTAAATAACAGCAGTCTTCATCCCTTTTTACATATTTTAATTGTCGTTTTCGTATTTGCTTTGTTAAAGTGTAAACAAAATTCAAAATTTGCTGATAACCGCAATGAAAGTGAAAATACACCCAATTAAATCGCCTAAATGAGCAATTAATGAACTCAGATTACCTACGGACTGTTATTGTATAATTAATATTTTAAAATAATACGGTTTTTGTTTGCTGGTGTTCTTTAAAATAACAAAAACATGACATTGGTATGTGCCGCCAGTCAACGAGCTTGAGTGTTTTCACAGCATTGTTGATGCTGCCGGCCTTTTGAACTCGACACACATAAGCAGCGTATTGTTTGGCCGTTGACCCCTCGACAAGCGGTTTTCTAAATGCACAACAAACAGTCTTTTAACCCTTGTTCTGTAGCTTAATTGTGAAAGTATGGATGCCGTGTTATGTTTATATGTGCCACTTGACATTTCTTTTTAGTTGAAGTTTAATACACATTTAATACATTTTAAATGTTATCGTTCAAATAGCCGTTTAACAAATGATCAGCGCTTAGTATTTTATCGCAAAACCAAAAATAATCGATATGATTTTATAGTATTTTTGTAGGCAAGGGTCACTCTTTTGGATCAGCTGACAGTGCTGGGAAACAACCAGATTCCGTCGAGGTAGAGATGATAACGTGACACGTCACGTTGAGTCAAGCAGCTTTAAATTAGTGATTTGAATTGTTTCAAAACAATTAACAATATTAAATTATATAATGTATTGAGTACATTTTGAAAAAATACACCATCATTAGTAAAACTTATCATGAAAGTTGGTTTTACATTAGACTTATGAACAACTTGCGTGTTGGTTCGTGCTTACTATCTGTCGTGATAAAATATTGCGAGCCATGGCCATCTCTACATTTGCACATTTAGTTTTGTTATTGTGTTGGAGCTACTTTTATAGTTGGAGGCGGATGTAGCAGATTTAGACATGGGTGATATCGACGATGCGATTTGGCTAGAAATAGGTATTAATCCGCAACATATTGTGTGTGAGTCAGACGATGGTCTTCACAAGCTAATATGCGACAAGGCCTGGCTGCAATCGCTGGAACGACATCGTCGATTGACACACTTCACACACTGGTCACAGTTGGACAGACGGGCGCATCCCACTGGACAACTGGAGCACCCATGGACACGCCTCCTCGTGCAAACATATCGCAAGCAGCCGCAGCGCAAAGTCTATCCACTGCCCGCCCGCACCTCTGCTGGAGATAATATGCAATTCCCATTGAGCTACTCACAGGCCGTTTCCACTGTGACTCATCTCAATTTTAAGCAGCTGTGGGAATCTGCCTATAAGCAGTATGCGGGTGCTCATGTCAAACAGTGCAAGTCGAATACGGGCACAACGCAATCCAAACAGCTGCCACAGACCAGCCACACTGGCGGCAGTGGCTTTCAGCCACATGACGTCGTGCTCCGCGAGCTAATCCAACGTATCTACAATTGTCCTGTGCTTCAGTGTCAACAGAATGGCGATGGCGCTGCTGGCGCCGATTCGGATATGACTGGCGATTGTCATGCGAATGTGCTGCCCGCTCTTGTGGCCATTGAGACGAGCACACACTTCTGCGTGTTCCATTATCCGCCGGCGCTGGAGTGCAGTCTGTATGACTGCATCACCTACAGTCCGGCCCTGTTGGGTCGTGGCTACAATAAGACGCTGTTCATCATCTATCAGCTGTTACAGGTGTCGAGGCATTTGGAGGCACAGGGCCTCTTTCTGGGGGATCTGCGACTGCAACACGTGATGCTGCGTGAAAATCTCTGGCTGCAGGTGATGCCGCGCCTGCAGTGCAATCTGCTGCTGGGTGAGCAGTCGGCAACGGTGGACATGTCGCCGCTGAGCTGCCCAGAGCTTCCGGAATCACCGGAACAGTTGCCTTCCAGCAGCACCATCGATCTCAAGCTGGCCTATGATCCGGCTCAATTCAATCTGCGCGAATATTGCGAAATGTGGTGCAACGGGCAGCTGTCCAACTTTGACTATCTCACCATACTGAACAATGCGTGCGGCAGGAGTCTGACCAATGCCGCCCATCATCACATTATGCCCTGGGTCACGGACTTTGCCGCTCGCAATGGTCTCAACTGGCGGGATCTGACCAAGAGTAAATACCGCCTGAACAAGGGTGACATCCATCTAGATCTCATGTACACGCATCCCACGCAGCATGCGCCGGCTGAGGCTGCTACGCCTGTGGAGCAGCTGCAGGTGCCGCATCATGTGACCGATATTCTCTCCGAGATCACGTATTTTGTGTATATGGCCAGGCGCACACCTCAATCCATCTTGTGCGCCCATGTGCGACCCATTTGGGTGCCCGCCGAGTACCCGGTATCCATACAACGCCTGCAGGAATGGACACCCGATGAGTGCATACCCGAATTCTATTCGGATCCAATGATATTCAAGAGTATACACGAGGACTTGCCCGATCTAGAGCTGCCCGCCTGGGCCACATGCCCGGAAGACTTCGTATGCAAGCATCGCGAAGCCTTGGAGTCGCAGTACGTCAGTGAGCGACTGCATCATTGGATCGATCTCAATTTTGGGTACGTTTTCACTATTATTCATATTATTATTCTTGATTATTTAATCTTATGATTTTGCAGCTGCAAATTAAGCGGCAAGGCGGCAATCAAGTCGAAAAATGTCTGCCTCAGCTTGGTG
Organism: Drosophila paracracens; assembly: GCA_035044025.1. Taxonomy (NCBI): domain Eukaryota; kingdom Metazoa; phylum Arthropoda; class Insecta; order Diptera; family Drosophilidae; genus Drosophila; species Drosophila paracracens. The sequence goes on along the minus strand of JAWNMN010000835.1, from coordinate 3,052,400 downwards.
GATCAGCACTGCAATCTCAGCCAGCGTGGCATCGTGCAGCTCTTCACTCAAGCCCATCCGCCGCGTCGATATGCCTCGCCGTGGTTCAATAGAATTGCGCCCAGATTGTCGCAGATCTATGGCAATAGCAGCGGGTACATCAGCAGCACCAGCAAGAGGCGACTCGCCAAGAGCAGCGAGAACCTGAACGCATCCAGCCAGACCAACAACAGCTGCTTGGATAACAGTTCGCCGCGAATGTCATTGCGTTCGAATGATGAGCAATCGGCAGGATCAAGCGCCAATTTCTATCAGATGACCAACTTTATTGAGCTGCCGGAGCAATATAATCCGGCACTGTTGCTGCAGCAATTGGAGACACTGGAAACGTTTTATGCGCGCACTTTTCCACAGCAGCGCGCCTCAGCCAATCCCGAGGAGAAGATGATCAGCAGCGACCTGCTGTTTGAGCACAACTCGGCTGAGCATTCCTTCACGAATCAACTGTTCGCATTTGATGCGGCCGTGCAGACCAAGTCGAAGAATCTACTGGTGCCGCCAGCACGTCGCCAGCACAGTTTGCAGCATCTGCTCGGCGAGTGTCGGGAGCGGGAGCTGCTGGTGCTTGGCTGCCTGCATGTCGAACTGTTTGCCATGCAGCGTCTGCGACCGCTGCTGACGAGCAACGGGCCAAGTGCGAGCTTCGAATGCCGGCTGACTGCCTGCCGCACACTGGCGCGCCTGCATGCCCAGGAGCTGCCCAAGCCGGTGCGTCATGTTGTGCGACTGCTGCTGCAGCTGGAGAGCGATGTGCCCGCCCAGGGTCTGCCCGTGCCAACAAGTGCCGCCCAATTGCTGGAGCCAATGTTCACCAATGCGCTGATTCCGTTTCCCAACCACTATATAGCAGTCTATGCATTTGTGCGCTCCCTGCACGCCTTCCAGCTCAACTTCGAGCTGCTCGAGCTGCACACGCATCTCAATTGCAGCGGCGGCAGCGAGTGTGCCCGCTACACCGAACTGGATCGCCAGCGGGTGCTCTTCGAGCGCAAGATTGCCGAGTGCAAGGTGATGGCCTCGTGTGCCCATCTGCGCCGCTTGCTGGAACCCCTCTCCTTTGCCTATGAGCAGTTTCCTCCCGTTGAGCTGCTGCTGCCGCATATAATTGATCTGCTGCAGGATGAACGCACCTCCATACTAACGGCCTGGAATCTCTTTGATCCCGTCGCCCAAGCCCTGGGAATTTCGCAGACCCAACATCATTTGCTGCAACCACTGCTCAAGCTGTACGATGTGGAGAGCAGCTCTTCAACGGATGATGCCTCGGGTAGCAGCAGCAGCAACAGCAGTAACAATAATGCTGGCCACCTGCGCTTCTCCTCCAGCAGCTCATTCAAATCGCGCAAATCCGTGAAGCTCTATCATCACAGCTTCCTGCTGCGCCTGATTGTGCGCTTCGGGTTGCGTTGCTTTCTGCAGCATTTTATTGCGCCACTGATCGAAGCTGTCGGTGGCTACAAGGAGCCGGAGCAGGGTAATGGCTATCACTATCACAGCGGCGCCAGTCGACGCACCAGCAAAAATCTTAGCTATGCCGCCGAGGAGCCGACCACGTCAGCGCTGCTGCAGTCGGTGGTCGCCAAGCCAGATGTGGAGGAGCTGTTCACGTTCGAGGAGGACCAGGAGAATAAATCGATCGACTCGTTCGACATGCGTCCCTCGTCGACGGCAATTGCGGAGGAGGCGCGTGAATCGGATGGCAGCTCACCAGACAAACTGGCCATCAATGAGCTGATGTATGGCGCCAGGCTGTCCCCAGATAAGCTCTCCCTACGCAGTCAGGGACAGACACCGCCGCCCACACTGCCGGCACCCGTCGTGATTGGACCACGCTCACCCACCATTGAGATACCAGCCAGTGGGATCAGACGTAGCTTCCAGCTGAGCGCTATCGATTGTGACATCGGCTCCCGAAAGAGCGTCGACAGCTTCGAGCTGATTAGCCAAGTGGCAAACGCTGCAGCCAATAACAATGAGTCAACAGAGTCGGCTCCGTTGCAAGCGGAGACCGAGGGAGCTGACTCATTGCAGGCATCGGTCATATCGCGCATCTCGGAGGCCAAAGCGCTGCAAAACAATCGCATCAGCGAGATGAGCGCCGAGAGTCTTGTCTGGCTATCTCATCGTCTGGGTCCAGTACTCACTGCTCGCCACATCACGCGCAATCTGCTCAAGCTGCTCTCCCTCTGCTATGTCGGCCAGGAGAACCTGCTGCCCGAGATGGAAGCGGTCTGCTGCAGCGACTTATCACAGGATGCCTCCAATCTCAATTACTTTAGCATCGCCAATGCCCGAGTTGTGGGTGATCGCAGCGCGGCTCGAGTTCTCGAGTGCCTCATGTCCATTGCCGGTAAGACTGATAAACGGTGATGACATCATGCCCTGATTCCCTTTTGTATACTTAGCCTGTTAGTCATTGCAATTAGTTATCTATTCCCCACTTTTTGCTTTTGTAGCAGGCACCTAATCCTCAAAGTCATGTGTTCGCTATCTTTTATATATAAATCGATATTCAAAAATGATTTTTATAGAACTGTAAAAAATAGCTTGCAACGTAGGAAAATGTAACTTGACCTTTCATTTCCGATTTAATTTGAGTTGCAAATAAGTTGCACACGGATACTTCCAACAAATTTCAATCTCTTTCAGCTTGATCTTCTGAATATTCTTTCATAGAAATCCTTTCTTCTCTATATTTTCTCAGCACTCTACGGCGAGAACTTTCTCCTGGTACAGTATTTACCGCACATTAGTGAACTGATTTTACTGTGCTCCAAGCGGATGACGGGCAGTCTGGAGGGAGCCATAATTAGTTCGCTGCAGTTGATCAAATACATGCTGCCCTGTTTGATGGATGCCACAATAATGGAGCACTTGCAGCACATACTGCTGGATGCCGTTCTGCTGCCCATACTGCGGCTGCTTAGCTCAACCAACCTGCTGATGCCCAGTGGCTATTTGGGACGCTCGCTGCTGACACGCAAATTCCTGGATGCCTGCTATGCGCTGAGTGTGCGTCTGGGCTCGGACATGACGCGGGAGCATCTCTGCCAGTCACTGCTCGCACCGTTCTTCCTGATCTTCAACAAGGCCTTTGGTCTGCCCAACGATTTTAGCTGTCGTGTGGCCAATCTGTCGCTGAGCGGCGGTCCCGCCCAGCAGCAGCGTGCTCTGGAGGAGCTGCGCGACGTATTTGGGCCGGAGCTGGCACATACAGCCTACTTGGCTTTCCTGCGCTTCCTTGGCGAGTCCATAATGCAGCGCACCCTGAGCAACATGGAGTTTGTGCTCACGCTGTGCCACGAGCACGAGCAGCCCGTCGCTGGCCAGGACAAGGCACAGCATCGACAGTCGTCGATAGTTAGCTCCGTGGATGTGCCGGATGCGGCGCCTTGCGGAGAAACCGCTGCAAATAGTTTTGGCACCCAAATCGTTGGCAATCGCCTACAGGTGCTCAGCAGCAGCATGGAGCTGCTCGATAAGGTCGCCTACAAGCTGGATCACATGCCCAGCACAAGGCATCTCAAGGGCAATTGGTTGGCCTACTGGCGACACGAGACTACACGCAGCGACAAGGATAATCAGGCGCTGAATCTCAAGCAGATCCGTCTGCAATCCTTTGTCGGTCACACAAACTCGGTGCGTGCGATTTATGCGCTGGAGAACGAGAATAGCTTTGTGTCCGCCTCCAAGGATAAGACGGTGAAACTTTGGTCGTTGCGCAGCGAGGGCGATGGACGCAAGAGCACCGCCTGTCAGTTCACCTACACGGCCCACAAGAAATCGATCCACTCGCTCAGCTTCCTCGAATCGCTACGATATGTCGTCTCCTGTGATTCGGGCGTGCATCTCTGGGATCCATTTATTGGCAGACCACTGGGCATATTGGATGCACCTAGGCACAGTGCGGTCACCGTTGTCAAATGCTTGCCTTCGTATTCCCCCCTCGTCGTCGCTGGCACCGCAGAGTCGACGGTGCGGATTATCGATGCCCGCTCCATGCAGTATGTGAACGAGTGGCGCGTCTGTCATGCAGCCTTGCCGAATGCCACAGTCCGCTGCCTGGCGGTTGCTCCATCGGGCAATTGGCTTGCGGCTGGCCTCTCCACCGGCGGCATTATGCAGCTGGACACACGCACCGGCACTGTGCTCAACTCGTGGCGACCCATGGAATGTGATTTGCTGCAGTTGACGGCGCCCAGCGATCAACTGCTCATCAGCTCGGCCCTGGATCACAGTCTGGCCGTCTGGCATGCTCTCGACGGCATCCTCCACTATCAGTTAAGGTTAGAGTTATCTTTGAAAAGTTCTGCTCACAAAATAAGACATTTAATTTTATTTTGCCTTTGTTTTTTTTAGACCGCCACCGGAACCTGCACATTTTCTGCAAAGCGTTGGCTCCTCGCTGGTCTATGCGACAACGGGGAATCGTGTGGGTGTCTATGCAGATGTGGCCAACTCACATGCCCTGGACACCGTTACCAAACTGCGCTCCGAGACGTTTCGTGGCGTGCTCACCTCCCTCGCTGTCTTGCCCCTCAATCGGGCCGTCCTGGCCGGCAACGAGAGTGGAAATATTGCATTGCTCTGCTAGCCAAGTGGAACAGCTCTATTCTTGCACATTAATTTACGTATATATAGAACAGATATCGGTCTGATATATAGCAATCTGCATGAGCTCTAATTAAATCTCACCAAATATTATTTTAATGCAACTAAGGAAATTATTTAATATACTCAATCGGCACATTCCAAATTTTCATAAGTATCAGTTTAGGACAAGTGCTAGACGCTGTATTGTTGTCTGCACGTACACAGGATTCCACACCAAAATGTTTAAATGTATTAGAGTTAAGCAATATTGTTTCTTTATTATTTGGTAGATGTACTCCATATGTTTGTATCATATAAATAAACTATTTAAATGGTAGAAAATGAGTAGTTTAACTTGAACAGCTCGTGGCTTCTTTATGCCCTTATCGAACTGTGCTGGAAGCTGTGACCAAAAGCGGAGCAAAACTGAAACATGCTATGGGAGCACAGAACTTTAAAGAAACACTCAAACTGCGATTTGGTTTTGTTTTTGCTTGTGATGTTTTTATTTTATTTGTACATTTTTTCTCAATTTCCTGTTCCACGATGCGACGACGCCTTGAGTTCGGCCAATGAACTTGGGACACTGACTTAATCAACGAGTTGCGATCTCAAAGGCAACTACTGCGAATGTGTGTGTGCGTGTGTGTGTGTGTGTGTAGGATGTATACTAAGTATGTGGAGACCGCATTGCATTTATTTTTGGGGCGACGCCTGGCAAAGCGACTTTCAGCGATGCGACGACATTTCTCGTGGCTTCTTTTTATGGCAACTTTTTGCATTGGGACTTTTTTCTTACTTTTTTATTTTTATTTATTTTTTTTTGCTGATTTTATTGTTGTCGCTATATGCACTTTACGGAAGAGTCTGGGCGACGTATGCGTAAGACAATGATTCTGCGCGCTTGTTACAATGAGGATTTACAGAGGACAATAGTGCGTCTAACTCACAAGTTGGAGCAACTCCACCCAAACGACCACAACGACAAACCCAACGCGTGTGCCTCTAGTGCATCTACGGGCTCGCAGTCTGCCCTGACCCAACTGCTGTCAACTACTCCAAATTGCATTGGGGGCCATCTCAAGCGATGCACCTTGAATTTAAGGAGTCGTCTTGGCCAGCATCCATGCGTAAATACAACAATTTACATTTGCAATCAATGGAAACGCAAGCTGTTCCAAGCGAATGAAAGAAGTTGGCCTTGAGAAATGATTTTTGTTGCATGTTGCATGGCGATGTGTGCTAACATGCTGCAAGCGGCACGACATGGAATACGTTGGTTTCAAAGGGGAAACCAACAAAAATAAGGGTATGCAAGGCAAGTTGTGGATAAAATGAAATAATTATTTGTCAATTGGTATAGCTTATTAGCGTTGAAACAAATTTGTTCTAGCTAACGATAAGTAATAGATAAAGTAGGTCAAGTTCAAGTTCTTAGTTTGTGACGCACAACAAATGACAGTAGATGATAACACATTTTTGAAAATCAACAATCATGGAACACTGCCCCAGTCACGGCGTCACACCAAACACTGAGTAGCTCAGCACACATCAAACTCAAACGTCATGGTCATGCAATTCAAAAAAAAAATAAAAAAGAGAAAAAAAACACAACAGACAAAAAATACGTATCGCGACACAAAAGTATGCGGGGAATTTGAAATGTCCGAAGAATGGTTTTGCATGAAATTTCACTTACTTGCCCGAACAGGCTAACAGCGCAAAGCAGACGGCATTGTTATGCTTGGAATGCTATGGCATTTGCAGTAGAGCGTGCCGACAGGGGGGCAACGCAATAGCAGCAGCAGCAGGGTTGCCAGAGCGCTCACCAGGGCCAATATGCTGTGGCGTGGCGTCCAGCGATCGAATCTGGCAGCCCGACAACACTGCCACGAGACCGCAAGAATGTTGAGGTTGAGGTTGCCTCCGTCGACAAATTGTTCAGTTTGTTGGAGTGCACACAAGCTCCACGAAAAATAAAAATACAAAATTTCTACACATTTGTCGTGTGTATGTTGTTATTTACATAGGCGGCAGTTTTGCTTAACATGCGCACTGCAGCCTGCAGGTGCGAATGAACTGACAACAGCGGCGTTGCCAGAGTAGCAGGAGCAGCAGCTGCGGCCGCACTTGCGGCGAGAGACAGTACTCAAAATGACAATGGTACCAACATACAAGCGAAAATTGAGAGCAGGCGCACAGCAATCGGCAATCGACGAACGTCTACCCGCCAGTGTGGCCTGCTCATATTTATAAATTCATGACAGTTTATGCCATCAATTTTATAACTCACACCCGTTGCCGGGGGCGGCGAGTCAATAAATTCTCAGAGGCCGACTACGTATTTTATAGTCGCGCATTGCAGATCTGACATAATAACTAAGAGGCGCGCAGAATGCATAGCTGCTGGTCTGTTAGCTACATAGACAGTTGAACTCGACGCCGCTGTTACCTACCATTACCCCAACCTGCGGGGGGGTGGGGTGGTCACGACTGACGGGGTATTCACTCGCTCACTCTCTCTCTCTGTCTGTCTCACTATAGCTGAAGCGGGGAAGCCGCAGCCGGCTGCCAGCTTTATTGTGTGGCTGGCCTTTGTGGGCGTTGCTGCATTCTATAAAATCGAATTTTTAACGTTCAAATGCTAACAGAGCAACAGCAATGGGCGTAGCGAGAATTTTTGATGTCTGCCTATCGATTTTCGTCATGTTAATTTTGGCGCGCTCGTTGCCTGCTAGTTAACAGGCGCCCACCCCATGAATTGGCATTACATATTAGGATTGCCAAAATAATAGCAAGACGATTAATGGGCCTCACTAACAGAGCCAGCAAAAGAGAGACAGAGAGAGAACAGTGAGCGTAAATGAGTGCAAGTGAGCAGCTCGATTGCTGTGAAAGTGAAGTGAAGTGCAAGCGAGAGAGCTGCAAGCTAATAAACATTTATGCCCAGCTGCAAACGGTCATGCGCAAACAAGTGTTCAACTTCTACGATATAATGAATTTCGGCGAGTTTGCCAAACTGGAAAGGCATTTGGAGAGTGTGTGTCTGCCCTGCTACCTTGCCTCCCCTTGGCAGCAGCCCAATCAACGCCGCTAACAACCACCACTGCGAATTGGCAACTGGCTATAACTTTCGTCGTTCAGCGCTCCGCGCTTCAGTGCGAGCGAGGCAACAGCTGGGTGCTGGCAACATTGCTGGTTAGGCGGCAATTTGAAATCGTTTTAATTTCGAAAAATAAACTGCAACTCGCCGGTTGTCGAGTGCTGTGCGCCTGTTCGCAAACGATTAAATTCAGTTTAATCATCCACTAAACAGCTACGAGATACCGTTTCGTTCGTTATTATTATTATTACATGCAACAAGTCGGCCAGTCTCTCCTCCATACACACAATAAGGGAAACGACCAAACTGGCATCGGTCGAATCGTACAAGAGGCCCACAACCCATTAGCGTGTGTGTTTCTTACACTCTGTATGAGTATGAGTAGAAGGATGAGTACATTGTGTATGGAAACAGTTTGAATGAATTGAGTGCGCAAATTGGATTATCCGACAATGGGGAGCACAGAGCACATCAAGCGAATGCAGCAGCAGCCCAGGCCTCAGCTACAGCAGAAACATCTCTAATCCCACACTTACACAACACACACACAGGCAGACACATACTCACACACACACACAATCATCACTTCTATTCACATTTGTCTACACGTATATATTCATCTCACTCGCACCTGTTGCTAGCTTTCTAACATAATTTCTATTGAGTTTTCATTGAAAATCTAATCGTGCTGTGTGAACGAGCATGCTGCTAAATCTCATGCAGACCTAGTAAAAATGTTTGTTGTTTCTTAAAGAGCAAGAAGAAGCCCCGGCCCCAGTGCGATGAGTAGTCGAATTCGACGAGTCTCGTGTTTGGTGTGGTCGGGTCGGGTTGGGTTGTGTTGGGTTTGGCGCTTGGTTGGTTGGTCGACGACGCTGTCTATTTGGCTGAACTGAACAGAACTGAACTCAACTGAATGTTGCTGGCGCACGAGTGAATGCTGCTCACAATCATCCGCCTCCTCATCCCCTGCCGTCTATTGTGCGCGTCACACAGATACACACATATACTGGCGCACAATCCAATCACTCGCTGCTGCCTTTTCTCAGCCAATCACGCTTTCAACTTTTTTGTAGAAATGTTGTAAACGGCTGCTATGCGCTATGTTCGCCTGTTACCGTGTGGAACATTCGCTGAATTGAAACGCTGCTGTTGGCCACTCGGATTGGTTGGAAGTGCGCAAGCAACAAAGAAGCGCAACTTTTTCAACTTCCATTGCTGCTGCGGCTGCTGCTTGGGCTGATGCTGCTGCTGCTGCTGCTGCTGCTGTTGAGGCCCCCACTCAACTGGCGTTTGCAACTGGCAACTGGCGCAGTCGCGTTGTTTTTGTCGAATGAGAAATGAGAAAATTTGAATTGCCTTCTGGGCACACGATGTGCGAGTGAGTTGTGGTGGTGGTCGTTGAAACGCTGTCCATTGATTGGACATCTTTAAAAAGGCTGTGTGGACAATATCCGCTGATACTGGCTCTATCATTGTGAATATTACACGAGTGCAAAAGCACTTGCAACATTCGATCGTTAAAGATATCGATCTTATTCTTATTGTTGTCCCTCCCAAATTGTGCAAAATGACAAAGTTGATTTTTGAATGCCAACTTTTTTTGGTTTGTTTATTTTTGGAACTCTTTGCAGTTCATTGCTTGTGAGATATAGTCTATATCTGTATTATTATTCCTAATTAATATCCATATCCAAGTCAAATCCTTTAGTTTTGAACGCTCATGGCCAGCGTATCGCCACTCACACTGGCCACACTCTCCTGTCCGCCCGTGGAGCCAGAGCTAGCATATTGTTTCTCTCGTATGCCCAGCCAAGGTAGCCGACGTTCCAGTTCGAGACGATACTTTGGATGACTTGTGGCATACACCCAGGGATCTAGGCAGGACACCGCCTTGCATGCCAATGCAGGCACCATCGTGACAAATGGCGTCAGTAAATGGTGCTCCCCAAAGCAACCAATCAATGCGACCACGGAATACGGCGTCCAGGCTATCACAAAGAGCATATAGATTATCAGTGCTGCTTTGGCAATCCTCAGTTCCACACTCATCGAATCGTTGGCATTTGCCGAGAGAGATTTCACATTCATTTTCTTGGCCTGATCGGCCAGCATTTTCTCATGGTTGCGGACATGGGTGAATAGCTTATAATATGATGTGAGAACCATTGTCATCGGTATGGCATACGACCAGACAAATATGGTGCGCACAAACAAGCGAATCTCATCGGTGTTGGACAAATAATCGAAACTGCAAGTGGTCAGGTATCCTTCTGCAAATAACGAACACACATAAATATCATAATTAACCTGGAGAATTCGATGGCTCACCTGGCTTGTATTGGCCCCAGATCTGAAAGAAGGGTAGCACCGAAAATGGCGTTGCCCACAACCAAGTGAACATAATACACAAAATGATTTGTCCATAACTCAAGCGGCCATCAATTGGATTCGATATGGTCTTGTAGCGATCGAACGCAATGAATGCATTTGTTATCGAGGCACCCATCCCAGAAATGCCCCCACATAGCGCATAGATGTCACAGCCCAACTCGCCACCAACTATGTAGCCCACAGAAGCGTTTACCAAATATTGCGGCATATTCGTGCACATGAACAGATCAAAAACGGCCAGATTTAAAATTAACAAATTTGATGGCGTGCGCAGGGACTTGGAACTGACAGCAAGAAAGAAAATAAGCATAAGAAAAATATTTCAAAATTTAGCAAAAAGTAGTCAAAACTCACGTCGTAAATATCCAGATGACCAAACCATTGCCAAAAATATTGACTAACATAAGCACAAAGTAGGCGATGTAAAGGCCGGCACGATGGTAAATGGGAGGCGAACGAAATCCACGCCAATGAGCGAGTATCATGTGCTGATACTCCGCCGGATAATTCTGGCCCAAGGGCAACACAGAGCCACTTGCATCGCCCGAGCTATCATTCAGAAAACTCGCATACGGCTGCGGACCGGCCAAATTGTCCTGCCCGCCGAGATACATTTTGTTGGTGGTTTGTCACTTGAACTATTTTAGTTGTCGACTACTTTCGATGGAGGCACATGCTCTCCATTGACGTCTCGCCTTTTGGCTGACATCTGACATGCTGGGCAACGGCATTTTTATAGTGCTCCTTGGATGAGGGCATGGAATTTAATTAAGGTGATTAAAAATTGTCGCGGTGTCTTCCAGCGCACTTAGCCTGGATTAAATGCGCTTATCCGCGTCTTAAGACATTTTTTCACGGCTCAAATTACTCACACATGTACACACATACACATATGTACACATATATATATATATGTATATGCATATAAGTATAGTACATATGTATGTATTTTCTTCGTCGTCGTCGTCAGTGGGATTCAAATTCAAATTCCAACGTCTCTGGCTGGCAGCGCGGCTCGTTCACTCGCTCTCGCTCGCTCTCTCGTCTAAATCGTAAATTGTAGCAGAAAAATACGAACGAACTTTTGTGCGAAATATGACACTAAGTAACAGGTGCACAGCAGCCAGCAGCTGGCAACTGTTTTTGGATGCGATGACGAGCACACGTGCCTCGCTGCTGACGCTGGCCGACAAGCAGCAGCAGCATTTCCATTTCCGCGGGTCTTTTGCGTGCTTCGACCTGTTTCTTTCAAACGCAAAAATGCGCACCGGCGCCCAGTACGACGAGCAGGGGCCCCAGAGCGGCAGAGCGAGACAACCACTCGTACTGCGCGCGCATGAGACATGTCACAGACACGCCATCTCGCTCGCGCGTTGCATGCGATTGCTGCCGCTGGTGGCGGTGTGCTGTGCGCCTGGTTGGTTCGGCGCTGTCATTTCACAATGACCCACCTTCACGACGAAGTGTTGACGACTGACAGGATTTTTGTGTGTTGGTTGTTTGTACAACAAACGTATGCTGCAGCAACAAAAAACAAGAACAGCAACATTTTCATTAGGCGGCCAGAAAACATCGTACACATGACCCAGCCGAGAACAAGAACTTTTTTTTTTTATTTTTTCATTGTATATGCTTATTTGTTTGTGTTTGGGTTGTTGTATTGTTGTGTTGTTGTTGTTGCGTTGTGTATCCGTAACCAAGTGAAACCTTGTGCGCTCTACCACCCAGCAACGCGCTATTACGATATACACACACAAACATAGTTATTTGTACTTGACTAACCGTTGAACTGTTCTCACCCTCACCTACTTTAATTATGTGGCCATATCTGCTCAACTGGCTATCATATTAAAATTAATGTCGAATGGCTTCATCTACACTCCTAATAGTGTCATGTTTTATTTATTTTATTTCCGCTGTCCGGGAATTTTCAATAAAGATATGCCGTAGCTTAGCTTGTGTACCGCATTTGCCAGAACACAAGGCTAATAAACGACTCGTTCTCGTTTTCGTTTTCGTTCTGGCTTACTTGGCTTACTTGTGTGTTCGTTCGCCTTGACCGTAAATGCCGTTCCCATTGCCAAGTGAAGGACGCACCTTGAAACTCAAGGATTTTCTGCGATTGCGAAATTTTGGCAAACTTTGCGGCTGTCAGTGGGTCAAAGCAAAATTTGGCGAATGCTTTTGTCAATCAGAGAGCACAAAGTTGATGACATAAGCAGCTGATATCATTTTGGGTTGGCCTTGATATATACAGCGTGAAACAAGTTTACGTTGTGTTTGGAGTGCAATGGTCGTTGGAAGGGAGTATGAAGGGGATGGTTGGGTGCTCGAATACGATTCACTCGATGCGTGGCAACACCAACCAACCAATTCAAATGAACTCTCGCTTTGGCATTTTTTGTTTTTTTTTTTTTGGGGCAGCCAAAACATTTTGGCAGCCGCAGACACTTGCTCCTAATTTTTGGGCGCCTCATAGCACAGGTTGTGATTTGAGCTTTTTTGGAAGCTAAGGTTAAGGTTACTCACTAATTGCCGCTAACGGTAACTAACCACACTCAACACACGTGCGGCGACAGCGACTGTTGACGGTTGTTGACGTTGCCTTTTCGGTGATTCTGCTGCTGCGACACCAAATATACCACTCGAGTGTAAACGCTTGCAGCGGATACTTAATATTGTACGTACTACGTACAATATGCATGTCCGTCCCGTTTTAATTGTGCGGTCAGTCAGGCCCCAAAATCCAGTTTGGTGAACAGGCGCACACGACCAAGCAACAAGTAGCTCGATGGCCCCAATGCCGCTCAAAACTGAGGCGGCAACAGCGTAAATCGTAAATACGACCAGCTCCCATCTATTTTGACACGGAACGGGACTTGTGCACGATGCTTATCGATAATGATTACGAAATTTGAGAACATTAACTTGTCTCTTAGGTAATCACAATCATTATAAAACGTATTCCTTCTCAAAGCACACACTGATCTGTATCATATGAACTTATGTTTAAATTTTAGAATGAAGTAGTAAGAGTAAACCAAATCAATCAAAAATTGTATTTAACATTTGTTTAAACAGCAAAGAATGAAACTTTGAAAAGTCAGTTCGCCATTTACACTATCACTATTGCAAATTATTCTATAGGCTTCCATTTGTGCACTGTTGTAATGCTTTGTTTTCGATTTGGTTTGCTTCTATTTGCATTTTCTGTCCAAATCATTTATGTAAATCTTTTACACTTGAGTCACACAATATTCTGCGTTCTTAAGTAATGCCCCACTGGCGACAAGTGTGCCTACATATTTGTACTATGCGCCTGGTAGGTGATTCTGCTGAAGCAGTAGGGTGACTTTTTTGAAAAAAAATAGTCAAGGCAATCATCAAATGCTGACCACACACTGACCACTTACAAAGAAGAGCATTGGAGCAGCTCCAACAACAACATCAACAACAACACGCACACAAACTGGTTCTCGCCTCTGGCAGCTTCTTCACAATCACGCACAAATATATGTACGTTATATATGTACTGACACTTGTGTGTGTGTAGTTTGTCTTTTATCTTTTTTGTTGGGGCACGCAACAGCAACAGCAGCAACGATCTCCAACTGAGCGTGCTGTTTGCCTGTTAGTATGCATGTGGGAAAACGTTGAACGCCCACAATAATAGATGTTTTTTTTTTGCTCTCGCTTTGTTTGTTTGTTGTTAGTTGTGGAGCGTTGAGCGGGCTGCTAGTTAACGCTAGTTTATTTGTAGTTGTGTGGTTGCCGGCGGCGGCGGCGGTGACGGCGACAATGGCGTTTTGGCCGCCTGAGCACTGCTCAGGTTTGCTGCGAGCCTAGCTAAGTTTTGTGCAATAAGCAAAATGACGGGCACAAAACAAAATGTCCGGGCCCCCAATGTGTCGCTTCCGCTGCCGGGGGCCATGATTATAAGGCGCCATTGCAATCAATTTCAATTTCAATTTCTAGTCAGCCTGCCCCCTCCACAGTCACATAAAGCAGACACAGCAACAGCAACAAATACAACAACCATAGCCACAACCATCTTATCGTTCGTTCGTTTGTTCGGTCATAGTTGTAGTTGTAGTCACAAAACGCAATTGTTGGCATCTTTTCTGTTGGCCTGTGATGTGAGCAAACAAAATGACTACTCAAATTTCCGCAAAATGTTCGTGCGACTGCTGCAACATGTGTGCGTGTGTGTGTGTGTGTGTGCCCGCCAAAAGAGGAATGAGGGGAGCAAAGAGCTCTGTTGTTTGCCTTAGAAATTCAAACAAACATGTCGCTGCTGCTGTTTTTCTACCCACATTGTTGTCGCTTCAGAGTTTTTTTTTTGGATTTTTTGTTTTTGTTTTGTGACGCTTGGCAAGTTTCTGGGGGCATGTCCGGGCGCATTTGTGGGCGTATTCAGCCTGTTTGTTGAACGTAATTGTTGAGCTTGGCCGGGCGAAACTTGCAATTTGCCAGAGCGCCATCTATGGGGCGTTAGAGTCACTTGCAAATTATACTACCGTGTCGCTCTAGTCAAGCCCCCAATTAGTTATGAACATCCATACATACATACATAAACATACACAAAAACACAATTCACCTTCATCCAATTCAAAGGGCGACAACCTGTTCGAGTTGCCGTGCAAACAAAAAAAAGAAACACGCCTGCACAGTGAAAACAGCTCTGTTGTAACTCAGCTGACACTGCAAACAATTAACTAGTCTGCCAGTAATATTCGTCTTAAACGGCTGTTACTTAACGCAGCACTCAGCAAAAGAGCAAACAACAGCGACATTCATTCAGTATTCACAAACACTACTACTCATGCACACACACACAAGCACACAGCCACACACATACTGATGCGCGCGCGCGCACACACACACACACACTCATGCACTGACGACCAGTCACATGGCAATTGAACCAAACCCCTGCCACTGTAACAGCTGCCATCTCGCTTGCACACACAACTTGGCCGCACCTTCTCCACCAGTGTTGAATGTGCTGAGACATCGTTTAGCTATTTTTGCTGTTCGCTTGGTAAAAAAGAGGGAATTCACTTTTGGCGGGGTCTCGTTTTTCCTGCTTTGTCCAATCGGCCTTTTTGTGGGCGCTGTCTAAACTAGTCCAATTGTATGGGCCGTCACCACGTCGCAACCCTCGGTCGACCAGTCGATGCCAGTTGTTGATAAGGCTAACTGGATGATAACAGCGCCTGGGCCTGGAGAAAAGTTCTTGCAAATTAATTTGTACGGTAGGCGTGGTTGTTAGGCCTCCGCCCACACAGCACGTGTTGATTACAAAATATGCCATCATTGCGCATAAGGTTCGGAATGCAGAATAACATGCACATGACAAACACATACACATAAGAATGTACATAGCATATATGCATGTTTGTCTGTGTACATTATGTAAAATTTTAACTACATTCAGTGTATTTTAAATCGATTAACCACCCCCATTGAAACCGACCAATTAGTAAGCACAACATTTTGTTCAGTCAAAAAAACATGGGAAATATTTGAGTGCTGCCTTTGCCTTATCTGTGATCAGCATACCAGTCAGAGCCAGAAGCGGCGCATAAAATTCAACGACAGTGCCAGCCAAAATTGAACAAAGTTGGGGAAAGAATTGCAGCACATGTGCTGGCAGGTGTGTGTCCGACCCATGTGCACAGACCGTGCCAGACTTTTCAGACACGTTCGGTTTTCGGTTCGGTTTTTACCAGGCGAACAGCACAAAATAGAAACTACTCGCCGGGGACCAGCTGTTGTGGCTCTCAGTATCTTTAACATGTGCTAAAATGTTTTACAGTGCTCAGCAAATTGTTGCTACGAAAGCTGCCGACTTGTTTCTTACTTTTGCAAAGTATTGAAAAATTTATTTTGGTAAGGCAGCTTGAAGCAGCGCTGGTCTGCAGTAAAATGGTTTATGAAAAAAGTCTAGTAAAGTAAATAAAAACCGGCAAATTATGCTCAATATTCAATTTAACAGCTGATGCCTGCCTCTTTCATAGGACAGATAACATACCCGTACCATAATAGCTGTTGCATACTTGACTTATCGATAATGTGTATTATGTGCACCTATCGATATATTACTTGCTTCGTGGTGCCGTGTTGTCAGAAACATCGCAAACATCCAGCGAGTCGGAAGGTGAAAGTGGTATTGACGCGCGATTGTGTTAGAGAGCGATTACTTAATGAATAGCATATGTAATACGCTAGCGATTGGGTGAAAGTTCACAGTTCGATCAAAATGTCCGCAAAGACAGCAGCCAAACCTAGTAAAGCGCCCTCGAAAGAGCCGTCGGCGTTGACAAAACTTTATCTGTTTGCCTACAATGCGGTGCAAGTGGGCGGCTGGAGCTACATTTTGTATCAGCTGGTCAACTACTATGTGCTGCAGGGGCCCCAGTTCCGTGCCCAGATCACGCTGTGGGATTACACACGAGTCGCTGTCATCATCTTTCAGAATGCCGCCTTTGTGGAGATCCTGAATGCGGTATTTGGACTGGTGAAATCGAATCCGGTGGTCACCACCTTCCAAGTGTTCAGCCGGATGATGGTCGTCGTTGGCGTTGTCATGGCCACACCCACGGGCAAAGTGTCACCCGGCCTGCCCATTGCTTTGTTTGCCTGGGCCGTCACCGAAATCATTCGCTATGGTTTCTATGCCCTGAACATTATCAAGGTGGTGCCGAAGCTTGTCATCTTCCTGCGCTACACCACATTCATTGCCCTCTATCCGATTGGCGTCACCGGTGAGCTGTTGTGCTTCTGGTGGGCACAGCGCTATGCCAAGGAGCACAGTGTCTGGAGCATCGAGATGCCAAACAAATGGAATGCCACTTTCTCCTACTTCACACTGCTCTGGATTGTCATGCTGGCCTACATTCCCATCTTTCCGCAACTGTACCTGCACATGTTCACTCTACGCCGCAAGATCTTGGGTGGCGACGCCAAAAAGAAAGCCAACTGAACTTTGTACTCAATCAGGCAAAGCCAGCGAACAAAGTAAAACAATGCAAATTGCATTCGCTTTGCATTTCGCACCTTGTAGCTTTAAGTGAATTTCCATTTGTGTAACCTTTACTTGACACCAAGCTAAGCTAATTTTTAAGTGGGTTCTGTGTACAAAATAAACTCAAACAGTTGTAAATTGACTCTATGTATGTTTATAGCTACACTATACAAGTATTGTATGCTTATTGGTTATAATCGATTATCATTATAATTTCAGCTTACAAACTTTCTTCACTTTGGGAATGTAAATCCCCCTAAATATGCATACAATTTCAAAGAATAATTAATGATGCTAATGAGTCATAGAAAGTTTATGAACCTAAGTAGTAATAGTCATTTGACACATGGTTTGGGAGGATACCCTTAAAAAATTACGATATTTGTATATGTATAGAAAAATCCTTTTGTCAGAGTTGTTATAGATTTTCAGATTTTATATGATTTTTCCTTACCTACCCCTTTTTTTTACCCAATCCCTTAAATCATTGAAAACGATGGATTTTCTCGGAGCTCAAGTGCTTTTTTTTTTTTGTGTTTTAAAAGTTATTTAATTACTTTACGTGTTCAATTTGCAATAATAAACATATGATTGGAGAGTGCATTTAGTGCTGTGACCATTGTATGGTCTTCAGATCAATGCCCTCCTGCACCATTTCCCACAGCGGCGACATTTCGCGGAGTCTCTCCACATGCTTGATACACTTGTCGGCCGTATAGTCGACCTCCTCGATGGTGGTGAAGCGTCCAATGCCGAAGCGTATGGAGCTGTGCGCCAAATCCTCATCGGTGCCAATGGCACGCAGCACATACGATGGCTCCAGTGAAGCTGAAGTACAGGCAGATCCACTGCTGAGTGCGACATCCTTGAGAGCCATCAGCAGCGATTCGCCCTCGACGTAGGCAAAGGATAGATTTAGGCAACCATTATAAGTGCTCACCGGATCACCATTGCGTATCACATGCGACAGAGCGCTTGTTATTTTGTCCATCAGGCGCCTGGATAGAAAATCCACCCACTTCATATCGTAGTCCATTTCCTGCATTGACAGCTCAGCTGCTGCGCCTAGACCCACAGCCAATGGGGCGGGCACTGTGCCGCTGCGAAGGCCTCGCTCCTGACCACCTCCACTTTGAATGGGCTCGAGACGCACTCGTGGCACGCGTCGTACATATAAAGCGCCTACGCCCTTAGGGCCATATATCTTATGTCCCGATATGGACATCAGATCAATATTCATGGCGTTTACATCCAAGGGAATTTTACCCACCGCCTGCGCCGCATCCGTGTGAAAGAACACCTTGCGCGATCGGCACAATTTGCCAATCTCCGGGATGGGCTGACGCACGCCAATCTCATTATTCACCGTCATGATGGAAACGAGTGATGTGTCTGGTGTCATTGCCTCCTCGAGCTGCTGCATATCAATGATGCCATTGGCCTTAACGGGCAAGTAGGTAACCCGATAGCCTTCGTTCTCCAGCGCACGGCACGAGTCCAGTACACACTTGTGCTCCGTTTGTGTGGTAATCACATGCTTCTTGTTGGTGCCATAAAATCGTGCCACACCCTTGACAGCAACATTATTCGACTCTGTGGCGCCTGATGTGAAAATTATCTCTCTGGGATCGGCGCTAATCAGTTTAGCGATTTGTTTGCGTGCCTTCTCCACGGCATACTCTGTCTCCCAGCCGTAGGCGTGGGTGCGCGAATGCGGATTGCCGTAGTAGTTGGTCAGAAAGGGCAACATTGCGTCCAACACGCGCGGATCCATCGGAGTGGTGGCCTGTGCATCCAAATACAGAGGTCGCCCCTCTGTCTGTTCATTCTTTATGTTGAATCGCACCTGGCGCTCACGAAATTCTAGCATGACAACAATTGATCAATCGACATATCATGGATATGTACATGTAACTTTATCTGATACCTTTTGATGTAGCCGCTGGTTTGACATCGGTTGATTCCAGTCGTATAACTATTGCCAATGGTCTGGAAATTGGCCGTAGCATATGGGCATGCAAGCGGCCCAGCATTTTATGCATATTTACAATGCACGTGGGTTTGTGTTTGTTTTCACTCCAATTTATTTACGACTTTTATTATTTCACAATCTAATCAGAAGCGGCCAATGTGTATGACTTTTGCAGCACTGTTGTCTCTGTAATCGATGTTATGCAGGCAAAACAGTGTTGCCAGACTGTGCATTTTTGTTTAGCGCCAAAGAGTTTGGTTTAAAAATTATAAAAACCAGAGCTAATTTCAATACTAATTGAAAACACTTTTAAGTTTGAGTGTGCAGGTTTAATTAATTGGACCAATTTAATACTTTTACGTTATTTAAACACTTTCTATAATTTCATGTTGTATATACATAAAAGCATAAAATATATATTGCAAAAATAGATATGCTATATGCTGTGGTGTAAATTTTTCTCTTGCTTTATCTTTTCGTTTTATATAAAGGTATAGACCTTTATATATATATATTACGTAATATGCCTATTGCTTGTAATTAGAATAATTTTTTACATTTGAACACTTAAAATTTTTCTGTTTGTCAGCTAGCAACGATATTTGTTTACAATTTGAAACTTAGGGACTATATATATTAACGAGTGTTTGATTTGTTTCTTGCTGTTTCGTTTTTAGGCAAAAACTGTTCAAGTGCGAATTTGTTCGAACAAGTTGGTTAAAAGACATATAAACTAACACAATATTGATAATTTAACAGGAAATAATGGGTATCAATTAAAAAATAATTGAACTGGTTAAATAAATAATCGTCAACAAATCCAATAACCATTGCATATCTCAGAACTGTCCGTCCGTTGTCAAAGCAATTGCTCCGTGACCAGGACAACGCTCTGTTCCAGCGCAATTGCCGCCAGCTCCTTAAGCCATTCATCCAGCAGCACGGCACACAAGGCCAAATCACGTGAACGCTCCGTTCCGCTGGTATTTGCTATGATGCCCATCGAGGCCACCGAGTCCAGGGACACTGGCTCCGAGTTAAAGCTGGCCGTGTGTGGACCACTCTCTACGCCATGCAGCGTGCTCGACGAGTGGGTTGCGGATAATGTTTGTGTGGAGCCACCAATTGAGCTGTTAGTGCTGCTCGCTGATATTGCTTGTGCGTCTGATCGTGGCGTGGTGCTCAAGCTTGTCTCACAGGTGTTTCCCCTCGGGTTCTCTTGTGCGACGCCACGTGAATTCACCTCTCCGTTGATGCCACCCACCAGCGTGGAAGCGGCTCCTGTAAAATTCCAAAATATATTAGTCGTGCTTCATATGAAAAATGAATTTTCGGGGTTAAACGGAAAAAACCGCAACAATAACGCAAAATTGGTAAGCAAATAGTTATTAGGTAGGTAGATACAGTTAGGAGCAGTATATGTACAAAGCTACAGGAGGCGGCAAACTACTCAACAGATTAAATAGCTAACATCTGTATATGTATTTATATAGATATTCAGTTGGGTTGTATTACATGGTATATTCTATATATTTAAGGAACTTTTACTTAAGCGTGAAATATTTACCGGTGAAGAATGCGTAAATTTGTGATAAGCCAGATGAAGCTAAGATTTTCGTAGTAGAAAATTGTTCGTTTTGATAAAAAAATAAACAATAAAAAAAGAGAGACAAATTCATTATAAGCAACATCTGCAGACATTGTACAAAATCTACATATGTAATGTGTTGTGATGGTTGTGTAGTTCAATAGTTGAATTCCGCTGACCAGAACAGTCGAATCTTGTCAGTGGAACCTTGTCTATTATAAAGTATTTAAAAATGTGTGTAGTTTTGTGTGTGTGTGTTTATGAGTTTTATGTTTAACATCCCAAAACCGACTTTGTTCCAACATTCCCTGCAGCGTTGTTGTATTTTTTTTTTCTTTTTTGTGTTTTGTGAATTTGTTTTCTTGGTTGTAAAAGAGAAAATGTGCAATATTGATAGATGTGAACGCTGGCAAGGCAACACCTACCCGGATTCGGATTTGAGGCCACTGTGGTTGATGTGGATTTCCGGCCGAATATGTTCGATATGGACGCACTAATGCTGCGTCGCTTATTGTCACTGCGTCGAAAGGGATCATAGGCGCTGGTGGGTGTGGCATGCATTGGTGTCGCCGCCGACAGCGTTGCATACGTGGAACGCTGCTGCGCCTGTTGCTGCTGATGTGTGGAATTGGTTGTATGTTGGAGCTGCTGTTGCTGGTGGTGCTGCTGATGCAGCGGTGAATTGTCGCTAATCTTGCGCGCATTGACCAAACGAAACTCGCGATCAATTAGCGATGAACGCGCCACATCGATGATCTCCAGCGAGTTCTCCGCCACCGGCAGTTCTGCATCGATTTGTTGCTTCAGCATGCGCAACACCTGATGGAACGAGGGCGTGTCCGATGTGATCGCAATGTCGGAGCGCAGCAGCAGCGAATGGATGAGCGGCAGTGGGTACCAGGCAAGTCGTGTGATCAGCCCAGTTAAATGCAGATTAACATACAGCGAGTTGCTCGTAAAGGTTTGCAGTTTGCTCCAAATGGCATTCAGAAAGGGACCTAAATAAATCAAATCAATATAACAATTCGTATCCACATTATGTTCCGACTCCAACTCACCCAAGTTTACGGTGCCCTGCGCAAACAAATCCTCCGAGAAATCCAAATCGGTGAGAAAGATCTCATTGCGTGTGCTGTGCGAGATGCGCCACAAATCGCGCCGTCCACTACTGTTGCTGCTGCTGTTGTTGTGATTACTGCTGTTGTTGTGCTCCACATCAGGGTCGCTTGTTGCTGTTGTTGTGGTCGCATCGTTGGCATCGGCATCCTCTGGTCGCCATTTGAACGACTCATAGCCGCTGGACTCACCAATGGACTGCAGGCTATCCAACTGTTTCTCGCCTAGCTCGCTGCTGGCAACTGGCGCAACTGCCACTGGCGTTGCTGTGCCAAATTCGCTAAAGAACTGCCTGGCCAGCTCCAGGGCATGGGATGTAGCTCGTACCTGGCCCTGCCGCGGCCACTTCTGATAGCGATAGTTGTTCGCCCACTTGCCGCAGTCGCGCTGGCACTGAGCGATGCGTGAGTGCGCCTCAAACAGATACGCTTGGATGTTGGCATACAAACTGTCGCCCGTGTAGTGGCCGTAGTAGTTCCAGTTGGCGCCAATGGTTTTGCTCATTACTGGTGAAGGCAGGTTGGGCAGCATTGTGGGTGATAGCGCTGCTCCTGGATCAACCAGTTCGTGCACGCTTTTGGGGCGCGCCAGATCACGAGCCCGCTTCATTACGTCCGGCGTGAGTTCCAAGAAGAACTCGGTCGTATTCAGATACGGATCGATTTTGTTGATTTTGTGGCGATGCGAGATTGGCACATGCTTACCCGGCAGCATATACTTGAGTAACAGCTCCAGCATCAGATCCTCGCAGTGCAAGCCGAGCAGAGTATCAAACAGAGCCATTGTCACCATACACAGATTAGCATCCGGCGAATGCAGTCGCTCCACGAGTGCATCCAGAATGCGTTCACCGTCAAACTTCTCCGTGTCGAGCAGAAACTTGACAAAGGCACGCATCAGGCTAGGCTCAGTGATGGAGCGCAGTATCAGATCGAGATAGGACATGGCCGAGATTTGTGAGTCGATGTTCGTCTGAAAATGTTTGCCCTTCAGTGTCTGCGAATTGGAGCGCAAAAAGTTGTTTCGACATTTCGAGGCGAGGTGTTTGGTTAGCTTGGGGTCGGCCCAAAAACAGAAAGGATACAACACACACTATATACTACGCTCATACCGTAAAAGATATCAAAATAAAAGTTAGATTTAGCCCAATAACTTTTCGAAAAATCTTTTTAAAAGAGCATCATTTTGATTGACTGATTCGTATAACCAAAAGCAACGACTTGTGTATGAGCGTAGCAATAGAGATAAGTAAAAAAGCAAACATACACACACACTGACACAAGAGCACCAGGGACAAGTGACAATTTTGCAACCAACACCACAAGAAATGCATCGAAGACAAGTTTTTACGTGAGAACAGAAAAGAGCAGACCGAGACTCACCTGGAGTATGGCCGGGCCGAGCACCGGCACAATAAAACCCTGGTACATAAAATCAAGTAGCTGCTGCTTAATCATCTCATGCGCCACCTGAACAACCGCATTGCAGAACTCCAGGGCGTTCATGAACAACGTTAGCTCCGGTATCTCAGCGACATCGTCGGGCGTTATGCGATGCCAGTCAATTGCGCTGACCTCGATGCTGTTGGGTAGACGCGAGTAGAGGCCGCCGAGGCCGGTGACCAGCAGCGGGCAAATGGACGAGTATTGTGCAATGTAGTGGCCAATGTTGGAGTTCTTCTGCGATAGAGCCATGCACAGCAGCAAAGCATCTCGCGCCTGATGACCCAAACTGCCCTCTCGATGCACATACGGTATAAGCAGCGAGAAGATAATGAAACTGGAGCCGAAAAAACAAACACATGATTAATGAATGTTTAGAATTAGGCAAATGCCAACTTATAATTTATAATTTTCCAACTCACTTGGTTGTTGTGCCACTTTTGGGGGCGGCCAAGCTGCCATTTTGAATTTGCTCCTGCACCTGCGTCTGGGCCGAGAAGAAGAACAGATCGAGCAAATGGACATTTTGCATGAGTACCACGCAAAGCTGATTCAGCAGGATTACAAGACGTTTCTCTAGATCGGGCGGAAAGATCTCGCCCTGGCTGGAGGCGAGAATTTTGAGTAGCGGACGCAGAAATGGCTCGTGACACAGCAGCTGATGCCGTGAGTGACTCACGAGCAGCTCGTAGAGTTTCAGCTGCTCCAGACGCACCGCATTCGCATAGCGACCCGTTGTGCTTGCCCATTCGTACAGCTTGTCCAGCAGATTCTCACTGAGCAGATACTCCAGGCAAGGCGCTGCCGGCGGTGCAGCATCTGCCGTTGGCAGTGACACCTTGTTACAATGATGCAGCTCCACCAGCAGCAGCGTCACCATATAATCCAGATGTGAGACGACGCCCAAGACATCATCGTGCGTGGGCGGACCCGCATGCTGAATGATTTCATGCGCCTGCTGCCAGTGCTTGCAGAAGCTATCGTAGCAGGCGCGCGGATCACAGTCTGTGGCAGCGTCTATGGGGCGTTGACGCACTGTTGCCGAAGCATTGGCTGAGTTGCCACTGCCTCCGGAGCTGTTACCACCACTGTTGCGTGTGAGACTCTGACGCAATGGACTTGTACGAAGCCAACTCATTGTTTGCTTATTCAGAGCAATTTGGCGACGAAGTTGAGATAAGTAGAAAAGTTTGGCATGTACTTTGTTTGCTTATCTTTTGTGTTTTAGATTTGTTCCAGCTTTGTGTGCAAGTATTTTTGACTATTCTCGTATTCCCAGTTTCCGTTACAGCTACAAACACAAATGTACAAATATTTTATATAGCTGAAACCGACTACAGCGCCAAAAACAGATAATCTTCAACCATTGCATATGCAAAAACAACAATAACAAACGTATCAAGCTTTGGCACACACATACACAATTATATATATATATATACATATATTTGGGTAGATGAGCAGCTAACTAGCAAGTGGCGTATTCACTGAAGCGCAAATTGTTATTGGTGTTGGTCGCTCACTGATTTTGCTGCTCACCTGCTGAATTTTTATAGTCTTTGGCTTCGTCATCGTCTAGGCCTTTTTTCTTCTATTGCTAAATGGTTCTTGCAGCAGGTGTTGTGTTAAGCGCGCGGCAGCAATTTGTAATTATCTTTTTTTGGCACTGGGAAATTAGAGCGAAAACGACGACGTCGACGGCAGCCAGTGGCCCGTCCTTGTGCGTGTATTTGGAAGGTAATAAATATGCAATTGTTTTTTTCAGGTTGACCAACATACACAAAACCTGGTTTACACTTTAATGCCTCATTTTGGACTTTTTTGGATTGGCTTTGTGCTGGCTTAATGCATTTTCATAAATATTTACAACAAATAGAAAGTAATGAATGAATTGGTGGTAGTCGAGCGATAATTTGTGGTGGTCGTCCGATAGCAAATTTTGTAAGCTGCTTGAATTACCCTTTACAGCACTGGTCCACCTGTAGCCGATTATTTTTATTACGCACACCCCCAATGCTTGCGATAAATATTTGGCGGCCAATAAATGGTGTTATCGGCATTTTGAACAGTTGAAAAAATTTTGTGGTTGTGCTGTATTGCAAATTTATTATTTGATATTAATAGACGTACAATTTTATATAGCATACATTTATACATATTACAAAGTCATATTAGAAACGCAATATTACAAAAAGAACAGAAGCACATAGTGTATATTGGGTAAATAGTAAGTATGTATTTATGTAGACATCAACATGGTAAAGCTCACATAAAACAGAGTAGGTTTGCGGATTGTTTTCATTTGTTTTCAGAAAAGGCTTCTTAATTTTATAAGACCATTAACCAAGTTAGAGTTGCACATTTTATAAATCTTTTGCATGATTTTGCTAACAATAAAATATTTAAATAAATTGTTTCTAAATATTTGTAATAATAGTATGTTGTAAACGAAGACGAGCTAATGCAGTGTGTCCAAATCTAAACTCACATCGGCAACAGCGTTTGACTGATACTGCTAGTGCGTGAGCTGGGCCTTTCAATGGTCATGGATTGCTGCGGCACTTGGCTATCTGTGCTAATGCCCAAGCCAGCGTAAATTTCCTTCATTACAAATAGAATAGTGTCCTCGGAGCCCCTGTAAAATTGATTATTAGAAAAGAATTTCCAGCTTTTAAATATCAAATACTCACCAGTAACAAACGTGGCTGCTTAGGGCGAAGATATACTCGTTGATGAATTCCAGTGGCCCCTCCTGGAGCACATAGTCGACGCGTTTCGAGTCGTTTAATTTACCTAGTGGAAAGTCGAGTTCAATGAATTCGGGATCTGAATTACTTGTCGACTCGGAATCGGTGCGATTGCGCGCATGCGTTGAAGTTGTTGCCACAGATAATTGATCCTGATCTTCTGTTTGCTTTTGGAATACCTGTGAAGAGCTCTGTACAATGGGTTAGCATTAAATTCAATCACTGATGTTGCATCGCTTTAAACTTACTGATTGCACCTCTTTTTCGAACGACTCCTCGGCCTCCTTCTTGACCTTGGTGACAGTGGCCAGGAAATTAACGCTATCCAGTGTGGTCTTGAATGTATCCATAAATCTTTGTTTGATGTCCGCACCCACGCGGGTCATTGTCTCCTTCAGCTCCAGATGCATGCGCTTGCGACCCTTATGATGTGGTATAAGCACCGGTCGGATGCCTTTCATATCCGGATTGACAAGTGCTTCAATGCGGTATGCAACCGGATCGAAGGGATGGAATATATTGTAAAAGCCCGGACACGTGGGTAGCCGAAAATCGAGACCAAGCTTATCGATGCCGCGGATGGTCACAAACATGCCAATAGGCGATCCCAGGGCAAAGAACTTCTTGGGATGGAAAATCAGCTGTGTGTAGTTAACCACGGGCTGTCCAGTGCCCGCCGGTCCCAAACCCATAGCATAGCTGACCTGCTTGGGCAACATTTCATCATTGTTGGGCAGTTGCACCTGCCTGGATTCGGCGCCTTCCTTCCGTGGCAATTGATCGGGATTCTCCTGTTGTACGTAAAAGTTCTGTGTTACTTTGCGTATGGGCTGTTGGGTAAGATTTATGTCTTCTCACCTTATTCTCCTCTTCGCTCTCCTTAAGTGACTCCTGATGGCACAGAAGATCGAACAGTATTAGTGAGCCCAGACTGTGGCCAGCTAGTGAGACGCCGCCATTGAATTCGGGATGCCGCATTCGATATTTCAGATAGACCTCATTCAATGCATCAGCGACCGTGTTCATGATCTTCTGGCAGTACTTGGGACTGGTATAGAAGAGTATATCAAGCAGCGTGTCGTTTGTGAAGTTGCGCAACCTCGGTATCGACTCCAGGGTGATTGACTTGAGTTTCTCATCAATGCCCAGTTCCTCTGAATGCAAATGGCCATGCCACTCAATGGGCAATACCTCAACGCGACCCACCAATCCCATGTCCATGGAGTTCTTGTAGTGAGATTGCACCAGCTGTAGTGCAATATTGCGAAACTCGTCGACTGCAAAGCAAATTGAACATTAAGAGTCTATTTTAAGATTGGGTAAGTAATTTTAAACTAACCGACTTCTTCGACATTGCGCATTTTTAGGTCACAGGCAGATCCAATGCCATGCACCATGAACAACAAATGATCCACGCGCTGAGATTCGCCCTGCTGTATTTTAAAATCATTCAAATCCCGCTTGACGACCAGCGGTCGTGTTGAGTTCTGCACGGCGCCGCCCCACGTATCAGCGTTCGATGGTGGCATAAAGTGCACAATGACGCTAGGACCATGCATGGTGACCTGCTCACCATTGGCCAACATTATCTTCTTGTGCCATTCGTTTGTTTCCGTTGCGCATTTGTATTCAATCTCTAGTATCTCTGCGGTTTCCTCGGCGTACGGCACATACTTCCCGTCCACGGCCTTGTAGAACCAGGAACAGCGACGCACCTCAATCGCCTTGCCCTCCCAAAAGACGGGTATCTTGGTGCGCTCCTTGATGTTAACATCATAACGACCGCCTTCAACGGCCACAATACACGTCGAATCAGCGTCATCTACAAATGTGTGAATGTATGGGATATAGGGAGAGTTAGAATATGATTATCAGATCAAGTTGTGACTTGGACTCTTACCGCTGTTCAGACTGGTCTCTAGCAGCGCCGAGTCGTAGTGACTGAATGGAGTCCATAAATACTTTCCATCCACGATGCGTTTGTAGAACCAATGGGGCAATACGGGCGTATAAATCTGAAAATTGGAAATTAAATAAAAATAATGAATACTAAAATGTAAATTGTGGACTTACAATTGCCTCGGTTGGCGGCGCAATGGCCTGACCCTTTTCGTTGGCCATTCTCAGCTGTTGAAGGATCTCTTCAGGCAATTCGCCCTGATGCAATTGCTGTAGATATTCGGCCTGACGCTCTGGCTGCTGTACGGCTATGGGGCTTACGTTTGACTGCACAGCTGTGGAGAACTCGGAGCAGGCGGACGATGGCGGCTCGACCTGATTCGAGACGGACGTCTGTGAGCGTTCCACGAAGAGTTTGCTTGGCAGGCCGCTGTGCACAATATCGTATTTTAGTTCACCGGGTGCGGCTGGCTGATCCTGCAGCGGTGGATTGTTGAAAAAGTTCTGGATGCGTTGATCCTCCTGTCCCTGCCCGCCAGCGGCAAAATTATCAAAGAAATTGACCGAGTTGCAGGCAGTAAGTTGTGGCTGTGGCTGTTCCTGCTGCGGTGCGTGTGGTTGTGCGACTGGCAGAGCTGGCTCTGCTGACCCACCAAAATAATTAGAGAACGAGTTTACAGTAGAATTTTGACAGATATTTCCAGTTGTATTTTGAGCTTGCTGCGTTGCTTGCTGTGAATCGTTGATAAGTTGCTCAAAGCCAAGTGCGGGAGTGGAAGGAGGCGTGGCCGAGTCGGTGACAGGCGGTTCCTGTGCCAGTGCCGGTGGTGTGACGTCAATTTGGGGAGGCAGCTCTGGGAACTGACCACTGCCCACTGGCTGAGTTGTCCCCTGTGGTGCTCCAAAGAAGTTGAAATCACTGCTGTTTGATGCCGGCGTAAAGAAACTCTGCAATGGCGATGGCACAGCTGCTACTGAAGTAGCAACCGCTTCGTGGCTTTTTCGGAATGGATTTGCCTGGGCGGAGTTATCTGCCGGCTTGCTAATAGGAGGTGGTGGCAGCGGTAATGCTACTGCTTTAGTGGTCTCCGTCTCTGACAGCACGGGCTCA
Organism: Drosophila paracracens; assembly: GCA_035044025.1. Lineage (NCBI taxonomy): Eukaryota > Metazoa > Arthropoda > Insecta > Diptera > Drosophilidae > Drosophila > Drosophila paracracens. The sequence goes on along the minus strand of JAWNMN010000835.1, from coordinate 3,023,369 downwards.
ATGGTTTGTGCCGCGAAGAGAACGTTGTCGTCTGCCTGAGTGCTGGGTGTCACGAATCCTATGGGCGGTGGCAATGGCTCCTGCGGCAGAGGCGTTGTTATTGTCTGCGCAAAGGGATTGAAAAATGTGGTTGTTGTCTGAGTGGTTAGCGCAACTCTGTGCAGCTGCGATGGCTGCGCAAACAAGTCGCTTGTGCTTAGTCCTGAAGCTTCCTGTACTGTGTCAGCTCTTGGAAGTGGTGCAAATAGGCTAGTGGCGTTGAAAGTTGCGGATGAAGCGCTTGTTGTTGCTGAAGAGCTGGTTAATGTATCTGAATTCACGAGCAGATCTGCTGTATCTGCTGTCGGTGCTGGTGGGTAAAGAGCCACTCCTTCATTTACCTCGCCGTCTGTTGTTGCTTTAGGTACCGGCACGTATAATGGAATTTCCTGATCAAGCTCAGTGGAAACAGTGCTAGGAGCAGCTTGTGCTGGTGGATACAACGGAAGTCCTTCCTGCACAGCAAAAGTTGGTATTGCAGCTGCAAGCTGTGGAATTTCTCGAGTTTCTTCTGGATTTGGTGGTGCGCTTGGTTCGTGTGCACCTCCTGCGGCAAACAGAGCAGTTGTTAGTCCTTGCGAACTTAGGGACAGTCCTTGATTTGCTTCAATTGGCGCGCTTGTGAATAGGGGAATTTCCTGAGTGGTGACTTCCTGGCTTGGCTTGGATGTGGAATCTGTCTGGTATGGCTCTGGCTCTTGTTGTGTAGCAAAGAAAGAGGTCGTTGATTCTAGCGGATTTAATGACAGTCCTTGTAATGCTTCAGTTGGCAAGCTTGGCGCTGCTGTCGTGGTTGGTGGTGCAGCCGAGAAGGGAACTTCTTTAATTAATTCCGATATTGATTCTTTTTCAGTTATCAGCTGTGGAGCTAAAACTGATGTTGCTGGTTCAGGTTGATATGGAGGCAAGTTCTGCGATGTGGGGAACAAGGCAACTTCCTGAATTGGCGCAGCTGAAACTGCAGCAGTTGGTGGCGGAGCAAATAAGGAAACTTCCTGGGCTGGAGCTAAGAATTTGCTTGGCTGTGGAATCTGTGGCTGCGGAGCAAATTGGTTGCCGACTATTGCAGTTGGATACAAGGGAAGTAATTGGAATACTTCAGCGACTGAGCTTTGGAATTGAGGAACCTCCTGAATTGTGGTTGTTGGTACGGAGACGGGCTCGAAGACGGAAGCGCTTGGTGGAGTCGCCGACGCACAGATCTCCGTCGCTGTAATCGTCTGTGGCGCAAAAAGAGCAGGTGGTGGAGCTGCCGGAAAGAGTGGGACTTCCTGTGCAGGAGCTGCAAATAAAGCCACTTCTGCTGGTTTTACTTCTCCAAATGGATTAAAAATAGCCGGAGTTGCGGATGTTGTGGGCGCAAAGGGCGCTTGATGACCAAAAGGTGTTGCTGTAGCTGAAGTCTCCTGCGCTGTCAGCGGACTTTTGTAGAGACGGGTGCCCTTCTGTAGGCGATATGATGCCTGTGACAATCCACCCACTGTGGGTGGAGGAACCGCTGCAGCTGGAGGTGGTCCAGTGACGGAAGTGCCCTCAACAAACGCTGTTAGCTGAGCGATTGCCGACTGTGGAGAATGAGCAACTGAAGGTGGCTGAGCGACTGAAGGTGGCTGAGAAGGTGGTAGACCAACAGTTAATGGCTGCGTAGATGTCAGGAGCGATGTTTGCGCAGCTGTTGAAGGTGTAAAATAACCACCAATTGAGGATGGAGGAGCAGCCTCTGGAACTGAAGTAACTACTGACGGATTGTAGAAACCAACGCCTGTGGATGATGCTGCAGTGGACACAAAATAGCTAGGAGCAAGGGGTGAAGCGCCCGATGCTGGATTTGTTGCCTGCTGTGGACCAGTGCTAATGTCAAAGTATCCAGCTGGATTAAAGGCTGGGTTGGGTGCGCTGTAGTTGACAGCAGACGGTGCTGGCTCGTTGCTTCTGCCAGTGGCTGATTGCACTAGGCCCGAGATGTTCTGAAGGACGCCTGTGGGCACCAGATTGGTGAGCGAAAAGAGACCGCCACCCGATTTGCGTTCCTCTTGAACTGCTGCTGCAAGTGGCTCAAATGCAACCGATGGCTGTGTTGGATATGGTGGTATTTGGAAGGGAGCAGCTGTCACTGGCTGCTGATGCTGTTGTTGTTGCTCGGAGAAACCAGGTATGGGAGCGTAAAGTTTCTTTTTTGCGCTGATACGATAGGTATTCTGTCCAGCCGATGCGGCAGGCGGCAAGGGCAGAGAGCCAGCTCCTATGCTTGGCAGCTCTGTGGGCGCATATAATTTCGGTGGCTCCGGCGCCGCTTCTCCCGCGACAGTTGGTGGTGCGGCGTAGAAAGGTGCGGGCGGTGGTGCCACTTGTCCCGCTTGCTGTATATAAGTGGGCTGTATCTCCAGTTGAGGCTGCGTTGGCGTCGTCGACTCGTCTGTTTCTCGAGTGCCCGCGTAGATGCGCTTCGAGAAGGTGGAAAAAACGTTTGAAGCCACAGAAGGCAACGCTCCAAACGAAGATGCCGCCTGGCTAAACAGCGAATCTGCACCTGCTGCCGGCTCTAGCAAAGGATTTGCATTAGCATCCGCTGATCTCTGATATGGATTGATTGACGCGTTTACTGTCGCTGAATCGTCACTTCCGCTCGCATTCAAGTTAATCTCGTCAAGCGATTCGTTATCGTCAATACTCGATGACTGTCCAACAGTCACCAGCGTTTTGGGCTCTGCAAAATATGCAAAAGATAAGAAATGAAATTGATCAAAATTTGAGTTTACGGAAATAATCTCGTTATAAATAAAATAAAAAATATGCTAATCAAACTCATCGTGACCTCAAACTACTTGTTATCTAGTGATCAGGTCTAGAGCAAAGTCCAGGCCGAAAGAGCGCAACTCAGTTACTCAAAGTCAGCATAATTACCTATTAAGAATATACTTTATATTATATTATATCCGCTTACGAACCAAATAGACTCGATGTGTACAATTAGCTTTATAAATATAATAAATGATTGCTTGCTTTTTCAAGACTGCTCCATCAAAATTATAGGTATATTTTAAGCAGTTGCCCAATTACCAAATATACAACTGGATTCGATTAACAAATACAAAATTTATGTGCTTGTGCTGGCCTGGTCCGAATATCATAAAAAGCCAAAAATTGGCATTAGCTAAGCTCAAATGTCATGACATTTGAATGAGCCAGCCAAGAAGCAGTTGTTGATTTTTGCCATCTTGCCTATGGATATCTCATCAGTGTCTGTGTGTTGGACGAGTCGTCTTTATTAGGGGCCAGAAAGAAAGTCATTGCAAGTGCAGTGCAAGATGATGGAACTGGCTTAGAGCTTGGGGCTTTTGGGGATCTGTTCATGCTTAGCAAACGTGCCATTTGGCTGGGTAAGCGGCTCTACCTAAGAATTCACCTCGATCATAAAACGTGATTCGGACTGTGAACTGCGTCTGCGAAGGCCTTTGGGGGCTTTAACACCTAGTTGCTGAAGTCGGTGTAACCAGTGTTCAAGTGTTCAAGTATTCAAAGCATTGCAATTTGTACTCGTAAATATTTATGCTCGCTTTTGGCATATTTGCGAGCACTCGCCAGCTGCACATGCGATAACTGCTATATGCTGCAATGTGAGAGCTGTGAGATCACCAAAAGCAAGCAGCTCATATCTCACGGTTAATGCTTAGATTGTTCCATAGTTTTCTCTGCTGCCACTCTTAGAAATTATCAGGTGTGATTCTGTTGCTATTGCATAACTCCGATAAGTTCAAGTTGAAAAAAGATAAAGCAGGTAATGTATAAAGCTGCTCAGAAAATTCAAATGGTCACGAATAGCTGCAAATAAATTTACTTTGAATCATATTTTAAGCTTTACATAATTGAAATATTACATTTTAAGTTATTCGCATGATTGCATAAGAAATATTTAAGTAAATTTGAATTTAATTGTTGAACAAAACTACGGATTGTATTTTACATTTTTAATAGCTTGCTTGATTGTAAAGCGTAATTGCAGTTCAAGTAATGAAAGAAAAATATTAAAACAAATTTACATAACGGAAAATTTATTAAGCCAACATTTGCATATTAAGCGGAAACAATTAATACAAAAACATATAATGTTGCAAAAGTTGATTGCAAAATTAATTTATTTATATTCAGTTAGCTGACGTTTATTTATTTAGAAGATGTACTTTGGCAGACCTTAACTAGCCTGCAACTACTAAAACACATTTGTCAAGCGATGTAAGCAAAGTTGATCATTTATTTTACATAAATAAAACGTTGCACATTTCTACAGACAGAAACAAAGTAACTTTTCAAATTTAATAAGCAAATAAATACTTTTGTCGCTCTCTTCTTTTCAGCATTTTTTGTGATGCGGTAATTGTGAGGTGTTCGTTTTTTCTTTCTTTTTTTTTTTGGCATATTCCCATATGCACAGAATGTGTATATATATATATATATATATATATATATATATATATATGTATACCTGAGACGCTTGACATTGTCGCTTGTTGGGGTTTGTTTTTCTGCGTTGGCGTCTTTGCAATGTGCTGACACTTTTCGAGGCGTCAGCAATTGTTTGGCTAATGTAACTCCATAAAGCGACTAAAGCAAACAAATATAACAAATAACAATGACTGCAACAAAAGCAAACAGCTTAAAACAAAGTTAGGCTATATAATGTAGACCCGCTCTGTATTGAAAAACGATTTGTTAGAGGGGAAGACAGACGTGTATGGCACCAAGTCATTAAATAACTGCGAAAATTTCCAGTTTCGTCTTGAGACGTAAATATATATATATATATTTATATTTTACATTTGCCTTTTTCGTTTTTAGTTAAATATTTACAAAAGGCCGCAATGACAATGACGCATTTCTGACAAATTGTTAAAGCAAATAGGCGATTGTCTAACCGCAAAGTCTAGGCACATACGAAAAGTAGAACAGCGTATTTCAAATATGGCTCGTCGAGCCTCACATAAAGCATAAAATGAAAAAAATATATATAATAATAAAGACCGCGCACAGAAATGAAGAGGAATTCGCTTTGGCATGACATCATAACGATCATAAACGAATCGAGGCAGCATAAGCACTTAAGACAACAACACAAAACGAACACAAACTACAAACCACAAAAAAAATGCCCGCCACTGTCGTCTGTCCGAAGTGTCTGCACATAATGGCACTCAAATAAAACAATTAAGGCCCACATAAGCGCGTCAAGAGCCCATGAAATCATTTGCAGGATACAACAAACAATCAATAAAGATGCCCCGAAAAGATTGCCAACAATTTGGGCTTAAGCGCTTGCAAAAGGCTCGTGCAGGTCGCATGCCAAAAATGTGGATCTCAAAAAACACAGAAGAAGAGACAACTAAAAACCCCTTAAAAAAAAAAAAAAAAATTAAAAATAAATAAACACCAGCTTGGCATTTTTGGCATTGAACCCTCCGGCTATGAGATGCCCACAAAAACCAAAAAAAAACAAGAGCAAAATGAAATCAAAATAAAACCAAATAAAAATGCGTTGAGACGATGCTCGATGCTCGAGACGGTTTGTCTGCCAGCGGCAAAACGATGATATAAATAAAATGCACGATTTTTCTATAGCCACTACAAGAGTTTAAGCAACCAGCAAGAAAATGAGCAATGTTTTTTTTCCTTGTTTTCTTCTTTTTGTTTGTTGATGCTGTCGAGACGCTTCTACACTTGGGTTACTTAAGCGAATATGTGGCAGAGATTTTAGAAATCTTTTTGAATGCCAATTTGAAATATTATGACATTGATTAGAATGAAATATAATAAGGGGTATCAGTGAGATCCACTGACAATTATTCTGTCATTTCAAATGGCTACCAAAACTAAGTCGAAACTGAACCAAATGCATCTGGAATAAAACCAAGTTTAAATTTTGTAATACAATTTCATGTCAAAATTAATCTGGGGTAAATTATTCTGGCTATTTCCATAACAAATTATATGCCCCGCAAGCATCATAAAAAGATGTAGTTGATGCGACGCAGGCTCAAAACAAAAGACTTAGACAACAAACTCAGGTAGCAGCGAATTCCAGTGAAATGTGTCTCAAGATACTTTGTCAACGGGGTATTTCCAGCAAATGCTAATTATGATGTGAGGGCAGGCAGGCAAGCATGGCCACCCCATCCCAAAATGAAGTCCACTCCCAGTTGAAGTCTCACTTTAGCGGCCTTGTGACGCATTTGAGGCATGGTAATTCCAATGTAGGTTCTTATGCCTGAGCCGTATAATCTTATCAATAGTATGTCAGCGAGGGTGCGCCGTGTTTGCAACGTGGAAACGCATTGTCTCTATGTCCGTTTGCAACGAATTGTTCAATATTTAAACAATTTATGAGCCACACATAAGTACACAAAGACAGCAAACTACAACTAAAGTTCGACTTGATGAACTTTGCGAGTACAAAAGGCTGAGTAATTAGGGAACAATGTTTTAGTATCGCGTCGCTGTTTAGCCCGTGTAGAAGTATATCAAGTATCTTAAGTGTGAACGCCTACGCAAGGATATTGACTGATATAAGTATATACATATCATATATAATCGTGACTTCCACAGACTCGCACCAGTTCGAAAAGTGCGAATCGTTTATTGGGAGGCAAAAAAACGCAACAATTTGGTAAATTTGTAATCGATTAACACTTTTGATGCAAAGCAAATGGAAATTTTATTTTATAAGTGTGTTTTTAACCAAATACATTCATCATCGCACATTAAGCGTTAATTAAACATACATATATTTATTAAGATGTGAGTGCTCCGCGAATCGATTTCCAAACATTTAATTTCAATGGTTTCAATGGGTTTTCATTTACCAAAAAAAAACAATAAGTAATTATAATCAAAATGCGAGGCATTGTGTAAATAAATATGCAGCTTGGCAATAACAACCAAATTAATTGCAAATTTATAACGAAAGCGCGAAACACATGAAAATTGCGCGAGCCCCATAAATTCTCAACGCAAAATGTGCAATAAATAAATTTATTTAAAGTGGGCAACAAAAAAAGAAACCCGCAAATATAAATTTAAAATTTACGTAAAGTAAAAAAAGAAATGAATAATAGAGCGTGATGTTTAAGTGAACGAAATTGTTATAAAATTCGTTATATAAATTCGAAACCTTGGAAAGGAATGGGTGAGGCGCTTCCAGTTATAATCTGGATTCTATTCAAGTCAAGCCGACAATCTTATAATTGAGATTTTAAACTTGTATTATAAATAAAAAAAAAAGATCCTTCAACTGAAATAAGTTTTATATGGGTTTTTTGCCATGCCCTGGTTAGAGTCATTCCCAAATGTATGTACACACTTATGTCCCACATATGCATACACACACACACACACCACACACCTAAATGTTGCAATTAAAAATTCAACGAACCACAAATCCAAAGCCGCCACAACAATCTTGTCAGCCACATTGAGGAAGCTCTGATCACCGCACGTAGGTCATAACGCACACGATTTTATATGGAACACACAATTTGAGCAATAACAAAAAATTAAGATGAGACGGAGTCGGATTTTGTTGTTGCTCGCATATATTCGAAACAATGAAAAACAAGCAAATTATAAAAATAAATATATACTATCAAAATAAGCGATATGATTTAGATATAAGAGTTCATTAACGTGCAGAAAAGCTAAAATCTTTATAGCTTTAAAATTGAGAGACTCACAGATAGATGGAGACTGATAAAGAACGTATCTCCGTATCTCAATGAAAATAAGCAAACACATTGCATTCATAAGGAACAATAAACAATGTGTTGACATATTATTGCTGGAAGTAACACAACAAAATGTCTCGTGTATCTATATAAAATCTCTCGTTTGTCTTTGATGTTCGCATTAGTTTTAAGAGCAACATTGAAAGAACCTTGAGACACCAAACAAAACAATAAGCAAGCCACAAAGCGATTTCATAGTGAAGAAAAATTGAATAGAATTTGGCCACAAAGAAAGTTAACTTTCAGATTTTTTTTTTGGGAATAGCTGCGGTACAACTGAAAATCATTAATCATATGATTTCGATGGATGTCTAGCCATTGGGCTTTGCGTTGGCATAGATGTTGTTGCATACGTATGTCTAAAAAGTTCCGCATGTATTTATTAAGTTTTAGTACGTTTTTTTTATATTTTTATTGATAGTCAAATCGATCGTAGCCGGTTCCAAATCGAGTATGTTTATGTGTTTTATGAGGCAGACAGAGCAAAGTTAATAAATTCGACACACGCTCCATTTTCGGCACCTCGCTGGGTAGTCGAACTTCCTCCTACAGAGAGTGAGAGACCTCAGTTTGCCTTGCACATTTTGATAATTTTGTTCGACAGGAATTTTGATGACTTTGGGATGCACATTATTTTGTATTGTTTAAATTTTGGCAAAACAATGACTCAAACAATTAAAGAGGCCAAAGTGCAAGCAACTTTGTCAGAAATATAAACAAATAAAAGTGTTGAAGTCCGATATAAACACAACAAACTTGATAGATCATAACTAATAACAACATTTTGGGCAAATAATTTATGGCAACTTTAATGGTATTTAAAAACTGATTGCTAGGTATCTGAGAGCTAATCAGCTACACATAGATGATTCTCAATTGTTATGGTTTGAAACAAGCAATATATAATCAACATATAGCCAACAAATCCACATGGCGCCTATTCAAGTTTGGGGGCCAGCACGTTGCCACTTTATCAGCATCACGCTCTCAAGATTCAAACTAAACGGAGCGAATGAAACTGAGCGCTATGGCTGCTGCTACAACTGAGGCTGCAACTCTAAGCGACAGCGTCGACAGCGCTGATCGAGCCAAGTTGAGTTAAGTTGAGTCGAGCTGAAACTGAACACTGAGTGGTGCTGTGTGGTGCTGAGTTGGTTCGGTTTGTTCGCTGGTCGCCGTTTCTGTTTCTGCTTTCAGTTTCATTTGAGACGTCGTCGCGGCCGCAAGTGTTGAAAACAGCTGAACAACAGCAGCAGCAGCAGCAACTACAACGACAACAGCAACAACAATACGCAACGTGTGTGTCTCAACTTAATGAACATAATACAACCAACAACAAAAAACCAACATCAACAACATAAAAAAGAAGAAGAAAAACATTTAAACGGGTTAATCAATATACGAGCAACAGTTGAGTTTTTTGTCGGTGTGTCTGTGTGTATTGTACTCTTTGGTCTGTCTGTAATCAAAACTGCACAAAGTGCAAGTGGCTGCTTTTTATTATTATTATTGTTGCTTTGCATCATACACAATCCGAAGAAGTGCGCTAAAAACATAAATAAAGTACAAGCGATTTACATATTAAACAAAATCCAATGTATATAAATATATATTTTTTCATTAAATCCGGCCGCTAAACAAGTTCGTTGCCTAAGTCATTTGTTTGCCAGCAGCACCCAGTTCCAACTATCCATACTTTCAAAAACTTAATTATATATATAACACTCGCAATTTATTGCTAATATATGCAATTTTAAGCGTCCAGCAGCTCGCCACGTCAACAAGAAGTCGCATAAAAGGCAAGTGGGGGTACAACAAATTCAGAATAAATAACAAACAAACAAAAAGAATTTTGTGCTCAAAATGCCAAATGTCAAATTATACATAAAAGAAAAAGTTGATAAATCACAGGCAAAATAATACAAAGAAATTGGCCGACGATAAGAAAAACAAAACAAATCATTTACAAAATTACTGCGATTTCAATGTCAAGAAAAACCAACAATAAGTCTGTGAATGCTAATGCCGTTTGAGAAGGTGGCGCGCGTGGGTTTCTCAAAAGGGTCGCCACAGCGACGGCTATACTAGAACTGCCACAAATTGAGTGTATTTTATTAATGCCATTCCAATTTGTGTTGTTTGCGTTTCAAAAACAAACGCAACTTGCTAGAAAGCAATCAGACAAAACTGAAATTCGATGTATTCTGATTTTATGATTAACTAATATATACCCTGTGAACAGATATCAAAATAATGGCATGTGAAACGGTGTTAGTTCGTGAATAAAGTAAAGTAAGGGGGAAAAAAAACTTATAAAGTGTAAAAAACTTAGTTTATACTTTATAATAAGTTGAGTGGCACTTTATATATAGAACTTGAGCTACTTAGAGAGCTGTGTGGCAACTTAAAGTTGAAGAATCTTATGAGGTTCCAGGGAATTTCGTATTTGGGAGATTCACATTCACTTTTGTGTATTATTCATATATTTGAAGAATATTCAAGAAATTCATCACTCGAACTCCATCCTAATTTAGGTAATAAATTCACACTCAGTTAAAAGGTAGCTTTGAATATATATATTCCCATTTCTTTGCGCAACTTCAAAGAAAACACTCATTGCTACCGATCGGCTTAGGGTATGTAAACACAGCACAAAAGTGAACAAAAACGCAATTTGAATTTATAATTTTTGCAATTATTTCTCATTAATTTGTCGAGCTATAAAAACGGTAGGCAAGTGATATAAAAATCATAGCGCATATCTCAAATGCTTACGCGCTATATGAAATATATTATCTGCCCCGCTGGCCCCACAAACCACCCACCACCTAGCCAGAGCAAACCGGGAACTCGAATAATTGCGCGTTTCTAGTTTGTTGATAGAATTTCAAAAATATCAGCTGCTGATTGATGAGCTGACGCAGCCAGTTTTGTAATTTGCTGTTCCCCTTCTTTAATTAAAAAATAAATTGCCTATAAATAATAATAAACAAATTACAGTCTGATCTCACACTTCAGCTCAGTACGGATCAGTTCAGTTTGCTGCGTTCACCCGCAGAATTAACAATCTCACGTCAGCTGCAATTGAAAATTTAAATATTTAATTCACTTTTGATTGATGTTAGATTTAAGATCTTGCTAATTGTTGCCTTTGGTTTTAATTAAAATAAGCACTTATCATATTTGAAGGCTTTGTAGTCATTTAGTGATTTATGTATTTATTTTATTCACTGAATTATGCCCATTGATCCGAACGATAGCTGTGGGATAACTTTAGATAAGATTCAAAGTTGCAGTCTACATGCAGTGTTGGGATTATTAAGCTTACCAACTAAAGTTAATTTTGATTTACACAGTCGCAAATACGTGCAAGTTTTCAAAAATAAAATGCTCTTCAGTTTTGATTTAAAGATAAAAATAATAATTCTTTATCTAATAATAATTTATATATTATAAAACTTGTTTCATAAAATCGCCACTTGCAAATATAATCATGTGAGTACAAGTGCCACTGACAATTAGCCATGTGAGCAACGGATTTCACGCTTCAGAGCACCGAAAGACTTAAATAAAACTCGAATCTTGCATTAAAGTAATATTCTTTCAATGAATAATAAAAGTTGCTGCAATCAGTTGAACACCTTCTGCTGCCAACCGATTATTCATGAACTTTAATTGATCCAATCAAGAACTACGTGCCACATTGCACGGTTTGCTGTGGATTTATGAATGAAATTGTTCAATATTTGATAAAAATCGATAAGCGGCTAAATGACAATCGAACGTGTCAATTTGCATGCTCGCAGTTATCGATAATTGAAAGCGGAACTGCATTTTGCTTATGGGAATGTCGACTGATCGCAAGTTCTCAGTTTTCGATAGGGGATTTGATGTCATGGGCAACACACGCGTCAAGTTCTGTCTCTAAGTGGCGGTCTCTCTTCTAACGAACCGGCTTCACAAAATGCTCATTGACCTTGCAACGCCTAAATTATGTAAAACACATTTTCGAGTTCGAGAAAAAAAAAACACCGATGCGTGCACAGTTGCCAAAAAAGAAAAACGAACGCAGAATATTTTAACTTAATTTATTTCTACATGTTCGCTGCCTTTATGTTGTTGTTGTTATTAACGCATATAAACGGTTTAGCTTTTCAGTTTTTTTTATTTATTGTAATTTTTGTTTTGTTTTTGCATGTCGTTTATTAATGACAACTGTTAGGATGAAGTGGCCACGTTGCTGCATACATCACGAGACACACACAGCGAACCGAAGAGCCAAGAAATCAATCATTCAAATTGATTTGTTGCTAATTTGTTATTCAAACAAGACGCAAAAATGCATTCATCAAATAATAATAATAAAAGTAAATAAAAAGAAATAAATACAAGGTATATAGATAGATATATATAGATATCGGCATTGTATGTGTATATGCCTGAAATTGTTGTTTGCATGACGCGCAATCCAAGTGCTAATTGCATTTAGTTAATTGAATGTTAAAAATTGATCAAATTGAGCGAAACAGCACAGGGAATTACCAAGGCAAATTGACAACGTGTTAGAAGATACTCTGCACATTACATATATATATATAGATGATCTTTATGAAATGTATACAAAATCAAAACTTTACATATTAAGTTGAAAGGAGTTTCTAGCTAATTTTCTACATCTTTTCCCATTCCAAGATTTCTTTTCGGAGTGTTATCTATATATGCATTACTGCACAATACCCCATTCCTCTAAACAATTTTAATGATTACGAGGTATAAAAACCCATCAAAATGTCAGATTTACTCGTCCGCAGGCATCATTTTTATTTGGTTATTATGTTTTAGTTATGGCTCCATGGGGCCTAATAGCTACATGTCTTCGTAAAGTAGCTGTCATTATTGTTGCCGTTGTTGTTGTTATTGTTGCATCTGTGCGTCTCGCTCTTTAATAATTTGCTAATGTCAACGTCTCAAGCGGCGGCTGCTCTTCGTTTTCCTCAGCTGCAGCAGCAGGTTTCGATAAAAGCTTAAATAAAAAACAGCCAAAAACCTTGACCATATCGTGATTTGTTTATGTCTTTTTTCCCCCTCTACAATCTATTTATGTTTGTTTCTAATGCGCTACTTAATTGAATGAAGAGTTTTTTGGTTTGCAGTTTTCTTCATTTTATTTTGGCAAAGAAAACTTTTCTCCAGCTCAAAAATTGTGTTTATACATCATCTCACTTATGTTGCAATTGTTGTCTCTCATTTTTGTTTACATTTTTGAGCATTGTTAATGTATTTTTTTTTGCTCAATCGCCTTTAATGTTTCACATTGACTCATGTTCATGAACATGACTTTTTGAAAATATCTGACTTGGAGTTTATTAAATAAAATGTGCGTGGTAAGCGGATTGTTTTTTGCCCCCCCACATAACTATCTCTTAATAGCAGCTTTATGAATGCATTGCTAGACTATTAAATACCACGCATTTCATTAAGAGTGGGTTGGAGCTTAAAGAGAGATATGATATGGGTATAGATGTATTCGGTTAAGTTATATTAAATAAATTAAGTGAGATAAATACATCTTTTCTAAGTATCATGGACTACCCCTGTAAGTGGTTGATTGGTTTGTTTTCGCTTTTTCTCCCCAAAAAATTCCCACAATTTTCAGTTCAAGCCCCATTAAGAATTATCATTAGTTTCACATTTTGACACATTCTCTCTGTCTGCCCTTCTCTCCAATTAGAACTAGTAAAAATTAGCTAAAATTCCAAACATAATAATTTAACTGCGAAACATTAAATATTTTCTTTTCTTTTTTGACCATTATCGATAATTATTAAAATTGGGTTTAATGGCAGAATAATACGATAATTGTAAACACATTTCACTTTTTCGCATTGCGAAAGTATCGAACTTAACAAAAATAAATAAATAATAATAATAATAATAATAATATGTGGCGCTTAATTGTGTCAATTTAACAAGCGACAATCAATCACGACTCTATTTTGGTAGCTTTCAAAAAATATTTGATTTACGACATTTATTGTTATTGTTGTTGTTGTTTTATGCTTGCAGATTTATTTGAATGTCGATATAGTCGCGGCAGACGCTAAGCAGAAGAGTACAAAGTAAAACAACCCAAAACAGATTCCACTTCAATGATACTGCGAACAAGTCTCTGTCTGCTTGGTCTGCTTTGGTTGACGCTACTGCAGGCTCAAGTGGAGGGCAAGGATGAGGATTACGGCGGCGACATGGCCAGCGGCGGCAGCAATGGCGACATCTACGAGCCAACGCAACAGGAGAGCGATGTCGAGGCGGAAACCCAGCATCATCGCAACAGCATCGATGACGATGAGGGTCCACTGCACGCTCAGGTTGTGAATGACCTGCTGTCCCTAGATCAGATGTCGACCACAGATAAAATGGTGGTGGCTGACACAGAGGCGCCTCCTGTGCCGCCAACAACTGTAGCTGCTGAGCCGGCTCCGACTGCGGAGTACGATGAGAATACAGCGGCTGAGGTCATGGAGGATGCACCCACACAGAAAAAAGAGACGAAAGTCCTGAAGCCAGTAGTTATGAGTTCCCATCACGACTACTACGATGAGATGCCGGATGAAGAGCAGCCCGAAGAGCAGCAACCACCGGAAGAGCAGCATAAGGAGCCTGTCACCACAACCACAGTGCCCGATTATGTGCGCAAAGCCAAGGCTGAGAGATATCCCCATGTGAATAGTGCCGACTATGCGGAAGAGGATATGACAGTGGAACACCAGACGCAACGCATTGCCAAATCCAAAGCGCAGGATGAAGATACGCTCTATCAAGATGAGCCGGCACAGCCAGAGGCGCATATCCAACAGCTTCCCAAGCAAAACAGAGCAAAGCCCTTCAAGTCCATCTCCGATGAAGACTACTATGAGGATCAGGTGGACAGCGCGTACAGCGCGGAGCGACGAACCACAACACAGGCGACGACAACAACAACCACCGAGGCACCACTGCCCGTGCTGCAGTCGCGCTTCGGTGGGTTTGCTGGCTTTGGCGGTTGGCCCATTGACTCAACGCCCAGCGCTGAGCCAACTGATGCGCCGCCAGTGGTTTTCACAACACCAACAACCACAACACCAACGACGTCGACAACCTCAGCAACGACAACAACAGCAGCAACAGCGACAACATCAGCAGCAACGACGACAACAACAACGCCGGCGCCACGCAAGCAATCGAAGCACATTCATCTGGCCAAGCCGGAATTGCTGCCCGCCGATCAGCTGCGCAACTACATCAAGGATGCGTACATACGCATGCCATTGGCGGTGATTGTGGATCCATCGGCGGCATCACTGGATCAGGCCAAGCGCCTGTACATTGATGCGCTGCAGGACAAGAATATCAACATCAAAATTGTACTTGTCACGCTGAATGAGTCTGGTAAGCAGCAAGAAATTGGCTTAGAATACGGATTGTGAACTATAGCAAACTACGTAAAGAATTGGAACTGTATTGCAATTTACAATTACTGTGTGTAGAAAAGCTATCAATATCCCAGAGAACATCAAGCAAAAACTGTTGAGGAGTGTTAACATGTGAAAGCTATAGAAAAAAGAAAGCTGGCATCTAAGAGTTTAGCGCTAATCACAAATTTGAACCTTTCAGGTGTGCCATCCGCCTTTAGTTTCAACAACACGCGCGAGTTTATTGCGGGCCTGAACAGCACCAAAGAGCACGAGGGCGGCAATGCGTTTGTGGGCGTGTTGCAGGCCGCCGAACTGGTGCCCTACGACAGCGCCATATTTATCTCAACAGCTGCAATACCGCCACACACCGAAATGGTCCAGGATGCGGCAATAACACTACTAAAGAAGCGAATACGCGTAAGTAAAGAAAACCAATTGAAAGTGTGGAATTTAACTGTAACACTCAAAGCTCAAAGCTCGATTATAATACAGTTTGGTCCCAAACTTTAACTGGTTGTGCTTTTCGTCTTTCATCTTTCTCTTTTTTTTTTGCAGTTGTTTATGCTGTGGTACGGTGAGCGCTCGGCAACAGAGAATGAAACCGAAGAGGCTGTGGGTGGCATTTTGGGCGAGGTGGCTATACGCTCGGGCGGCGAAATCATACACATTGTGAGCACAGAGCATGGACAGCATATAGCTGGCAATACGGTAAAGAGGCAGCAACGATCGTACACCTGTAATTAGTATAATTAAAAGGCTGTTTTGAAGCCAGTGTTGAAATTGAAAGTGGCGACAAAAACCAAACAAAACAATAACAAAAACAGCAACAACAACAGCAACAAGCAACCAAGTGAGACGCAAATAGCAGCTTGGATTACCTTTCGGGCAGGTGCTCAAGAGCACGAAGCAATTTGTTGCTGTTGTTGTTTGTTGTTGATGATGTTGCATCTTTGTGCAAAACTAGGTTATGGAAAGAAAAGTGAAGGGCAATTTTGGTTTATAGAAAGGAAACTAGACATTCCAAGCAACCAAGCAACAACTATTATATGGCGCTAAATCTCTTCTCTTCTCTTCCCACTAAACTTTAAATTGTAGCTGACGCTCGTTTCGGATGCGTATCAGGGTGCCCAGGAGCTGGATGTGCCCGTGGATACGACGCTATCGAGTCTGCATGTGCGCATCGATGCCAATATGCGACGTGCCACACTGGCAACGCCCAATGGTGGTTAGTTTAACCAGTTAACCCACATCACAAAATTGCTATTTCACTCTTTTAGTACTAACCAAGTATGATGTAGTTGGAGTGTTGCATTTGAGGAAGCAGCAACAGCAACAGCAGCACACAATTTAAAGAGCAGGGTTGTTCTTCATACTAGAATTGTTGGTGTGTTGTATTGAGAGAGTTCAGCGTGTACGGGTTCAACAAAATGGGATCTTCAATTTAGTGGCACATTTGTGTGTGGTCACGCCTAGGCTAGCCTCGATTTAAGTCGTTTTGTAGCTAACTCTATTATTACTATTATATATATATACATATATGTTAATTTAACTCATTCACGTTCTATCTCTGTCTATCTCTAACTAATGCCAGTGTTGTTAAATGTCTCAAAAGTCAACTGTACTTATTTATATGTGCTTAGCTTTAAGTTCTACATTAACTAACCAGACACCCTACCTTATCCCCCCAACTGATATTTTTATGTACATATATAGCCAAAAATCAAAAAAAACAAAATCCTCTAAAATAACTCCTCCAACGCTTTCCTTAACCAAAACGCTAGCTTTATGCTAAAAACGTAACATTAACATGTAGTACAAAAGAATTTCTTCAAATATATATATATACATATATATTCATATATATATATATAGCAGACACACATAAATGTATATGTCTATGTTTTACACAAATAAAGTAATAAATGTTAAGCTTTAATGGTCTAAAATAAAAAAAAAAACATTGTTTAAAAGACACTCACACAACCAATTCTAGCTAATCACAACAAATATTTCGCGGCGTACTTTTAACTTTAGTTCCCAAGCAATCCTCAGCACAAGAATAACTCGATCTTGCACCTGTTGACCTTTTTTGTGTTTTGTCATACGCGTAAGTATATTTGTAATACTTGTATAATTGCACACTTGTTTTCGTTCACTTGATTAACTTGGCTTTCGATTTGTTACTGCTTTCTAACCGCAATGCACATCTATACTTAATAAGTAATTGCTATCAAATTAGCCTCAGACCGAACTCTTACATTAATCACCCAGCCATCGACGATACATGTCCACGTCGGCGATACAAAGTTCATAAATATATAAATAGATTATAGAAACAATGCAACCCAGACAAAAAGGCAGATATGACTCAAGACTCAATTGTCGAACCGTCTGCCTCAGCACAGATTCAAATGTGAGCGACGCCTTATCGCCATAGCCTTTATACAGTATGGATTATTTATTTATAGAAAAAACAACCAAGCACTAAAATAAAATTTGCCTTCTGCAGCTCACACTTAATGAGGAAAATCGGCACTTAGAACTGGAGCCAGCTCATTTATTATTTTCTAATATTCTCGAATAGTCCAAAATAAAAATCATAATTTTAAATTCATAGACTCGTAGGAGCATCTTCAAATAGCAAATTACCCCCTATAAGCAATTCAAATTGGATCATTGATTGTTGGTTGTTAATCAGCAATTAAAATTGCTAATCAAATATTTGCACTGCTTACTAATCATCATCATCATAAATAAGTTCGCAGTGAACTTTGAAAACACAGTTATAAAAGAGCTTGCACACCCTCACACATACACATATACACACACAACACACTAGCAAGCAAATTTGCCACCGCTTTTTTGTACAAATCAATTGAAGTTGCCTGCGTTTTGCCTGCCACAACTTGGAAAATATTGCAAGCCGCACTTTTTAAAACGATTAGCGGATAAACTAATCAGAAAAATGGTTAAAATATAACGTCTAAAAGCAAGCACATTTATCACACACACCAATCCACATGGTAAAATTGTTATTTAATTGTTGCCAAAATTGCCACATTGCAGAAATAGTCAGATAGATATATATATATGTATACATTAACAAATATTGTACATACACAAACACAAGTCGGCGGGCAGCATGCATTTATTTGTCCACTGCCATTGCCAAGTTCAAAAGTGGCCTGAGCAAAATCGACTGCGTCTGTTGATGATGCACACGAATGGATGTAAGTGAAAATGTACAATATTACGCGGCTGTCGATGTCACAGGTGACAAGATTGGCTTGCGCAACACATTGGCATCATTTAATTGTTTAATAATTTATTTGATTTCACAATGCAAAACAATCGTCGTTTTTATGTTAAGTATTTAGCAGAAGTGATTGCCTTTCACAACAACAAAACAACAACCGCAGCAATAACACCAACAGCTGCATAACATACACAATAACAACACTCGGAGAGTTGCCAACGCGCTATCTGTGGTTTATGTTTTGTAGCTAATAATTGCAGTAAATGATAATAGTCTGCACAATTGACTGCATGTCAAAGTGTAATAATGTTCAGCTAATTAGTTGCGTATCGCAATATATTTAATTTTATTATTTTATGTACACAGTGTGCGCGCACAACAGTCTGGCAACGCTAAACGTGAAACAGCTGTACGCCCGCTTTCGTTGTGAATGCCAAAGAGGCACCTGTTAATTGTTTATGTCTGCATTTTATATTTGATTAGACATAAACTTGAAGAAACTAGTCAAATTCAAGTCAACCAACGATTCACGAATTAACAACAACGACGAACTAGACGCCTACGTACCACTCAACAAGCTGCGCAAGGCGACAATCCTCAGGCTGCAATTAACGCCACAATTGGCCAATGTCGAATACAATGTTTTTATACGCGCCGAACGCAAAGCTGACGTTCTTCTGGGTGAGTTATTTTGCTACTTAACGAAACAAATCAATTAGAAATTGTAAAAATGAACTGGACGAGCGCGCTTGACGCATACAACTGAACAGGAACAAAATTATAATACACAGATGCGCTACTTCTGGCAGCAGCAAAAAAAAAAGAAAAAAAAAAACAAGACCAGCTAACTGTTGCTCTATGCTTTGGTGATAAGAGGCCTGCCTGCGAAACTGATAACCGTGTCAACCTTGAAGGCGGCTTAAGCAGCGTCAATCGAGCAGAATCGTTGCTGACGACAACCAACCAGCCAAGCGAGCCAAGCAAGAAAGCATCCCATCCGTCGTCACAGAATACAAAAAGCAATCAACAACAAAAAGAGATGTGTGCAACTCGAGTCTGAGTTGGGCGCACGGCGTGACACGAACCGACACGCAAATTTATGATATGAAATATTTTTAATAATCTGCAGAAAATTCGGAAGAAACAAATTAAAAAGAAGAAGTTTAAAAAATAACAAATCAACTTTCAACTTTTCAATATTAAATCGTAACAAAATTCGTGTTGCAAGTAGTCATCAGCAATTTGAAAGTTGACAATTCTTGTTGTGTTCTCAATTACAGGTGATATCATTAAACGCATCGATAGCTACTATTCACATGGACGCACTGAACGCCCTGTGGCGCCGCAGACACGCTTGGCCAAGCTGAAGTTTCCTGAGACAAAGGAGAAGCTGGAGAATGAAGTGGATTCGCCCAAGAGCGAAGTGGAAACATTTTCCGAAACGGAGTTGGGGCAGCCAACGACGAGTCTCAACCAGACGCAATTTGCAGCTGCCACCGGGGAACGTGCCAACTTGAATGCCATGTTGCTGCAACGTTGTGGCACCAAAATTGAGCTCAGCACGCAATCCGAACTGCTGGCAACGCCCGGCCAAGTATCCACGCTGCTCTTCGAGGTGACGAATATGCGTCCGGAGCGCGTCTATCAAACGGTGCAGGTGACAGACGAGCGACGCTTCCTCGCCCAGCTCAATCCAACGAGGTGAGTCAGAGATGTTGACTACTTGTGGCTCAAATTCACATTCCATTCTCCTCTTTTTCTCCGATTTGCAGTTTCTATTTGCGGGCACGCGAGACGAACACTGTGCGTCTGACTGTGCTCGTGCCTACGGGCACACCACCGGGCACCACGGACAGAATCAGTTTTACCACCTCTGGCAGCGAAACGGCCACATTGGCGGTTAGCCTGAAAGTCGTCTCCAGCTTTGATGCCCAGGTGCGTCTTCTAGTTTTAACCAATGACAAAAAGCAACTTTCATTTCCATTTCCATTTGAAGGATTCGACTGGACCCAATCTGTCCTGGGAGTTTGGCAATCGATGCGACTACATCTCGAACGATGGCCAGGGATGTAGCGATCGTTTCTGGACTTTGGACATTACGGCACAGGATTGGCAGTCGGGCATGCTACGTTTGCAGACGACTCCGCCGGAGGGTCTCTTCTATCGCAACTATTATACGGCAGGCACCACCGAACCCCTCAAAGCCACCTATATGGCATCCTGCTGTGAACCCAAAGTGGCTATCACCGCCTTCGATGCAGCGGGCAATCAGCGAAGCATTAATATCGATGTAAGGGATGTTTTCCTCACGGAGGCAGCGATTGCGGCCATCTGTCTGGGCTCGATTCTGTTGCTGCTGCTGATTGTGCTGCTCGTGTGGAGCATTGTGTGGTGTTGCAAGCGACGCAAGGTGTCCCTGGAGCTGCCCACCTATCGCTCCCACTCCACGCGCAGCATGGAATAGTTTTAGATAATTTTGAAAAGATATTGTGCCAAAAATATGATAACAACCTGAACAATGAAATTTAAGCATTGCCCAATAAAAATACAGTAGTCACTCGAAATGGTAAACCTTAAGAAAACCATAAGCGTAATTTTGTCAATTAAAAATCAACTATAATTACAATGATTATATATTCAAACAATAACTATCAGCAAATGAGCGATTTTAGTTCGTCGAGGTTTTAATTTGCTAAGGACCACTGTACCAGAAAAGTGTTAACGCTTATCACAAAAAAAAATAAAATAAGAAGCAACAAGTGACAATTGAACTCCGGCCCAAATTCAATACTATAAATTCTCTATCTCTCTCTCAGTTTCTCTCTCCCTCTCTCCGGTTGCTGACACACTTACCGCGATTGAGAATGCCAGCGATGAGAGCGTTCGTTGGTTGTGGGGGCGTTGCATGTACCACGGGCGGCGCTGCGGGTAGCAGTAGCGGCTTATTGGGATAATCATCGTAACTCAATCCGGTCACCGAGGCGCTGAGCAGTGGATTTTTAACAATCCGATTCGCAGCATTGTTGTTGACGCGCGACGACACGTCACCTTTGGAACGCTCCGACATGTTGACAGACGCGTTTTCGCACACAGCGCTGCTTGCTGGCAATAGCGCGTCTGTTGCGCAATGCAATTTGCTGTGCAATAAATACGCTCTTTGATCGCACGGTTGGCGAAATGTTAAGAAATCAACAAGGCAGTCAAAAAGTTTACTTGCAACGCGCACAGCACCGACACCAGGGATGCAGCAAATTGGTTAAGTGAGCGGCTCGTCAAGTGTGGAGGCTCGTCAAGTTTTGCATTGGGTGAACATGTGAATGGCATGTTAACAAGAGCGGTTAATTTAACTTGCCGTATACCTGCACTAGGTATAAATATTATTCTTCTATACAATTTTATTTTGTTCATTTGCACACATTTAGTAAGAAAAAAGTAAATCTGCTTTAATTATTTATTACATGTTAAAAGGTGTGGTTTGTTCTAACGGCTGTTACGCCGCTGTTAAGTGGAAACTTTTCCGCTGTTCGGTGCAGCGCAAAAATGCCAGAAAGTTTGTAATTATAAAAATAGTGCAATAATTTGAATAGAAGTGTGTGGTAAGCTTTAAGCATTACGCCTTACTTTAACAGCGAGTTTGAGGGATTCTTGACATAAAGTGCTGCAAAAAGAGATTGTCGGCGATTTGTCGACAAATTAGCGGCTGAAGGTCACTTTTGATTTGATTATGCGATCTGTGTTTGTAATATAGACACATATGCAGCTGAGCGTGTATTTATAAATACATATATTCACATATGTGCACATCTGCATTAGCAATAATTTGATTGTATTTCCATTTGCACCTGTGGCAAACAGTTGTTCGTAAGCTCAACGAAAGCTTATGCATTGTCAATGCACAATCTGTAGTGTTATTCTACGTGTGTGCATATGTGTGCGAGTGTGTAGGTGTTGAGTACGCTTAGAGAATGTCAACATTTGTATATATGCATATACAGCTGCGGTTAAAATAATAGTAGTCCACACATATGTTTTAGAAAATGTTAAAAAAACATACTTAAAATATAGTTAAAAAATGATTAACATTTTATTCAAACAAAAGCAATTCTTAATGTAAGTTTCAATTAAAAATTGGCATAGCTATAATATTAATTAAGAAAATCAATTTACAGTCCCTAAATTTATTACTTTTAATTTTGTTTTATATATTTTTTTATAAAATTATTATTGAAATTTATCAATGCAATAGTAGTGGAATAATATTGAAGTTCTTTCAGCTTTTTTCAACGTTTTACGTTTAGTATTTGGAAAATAATTATATTTTAAAACATTCCCAAATGAGAAACTAAACATTTTTAGTTTAGCCGAATTGAATATTTCTTCGTGTTGAAGATTTTGAAGAGATCTTAATCTTATCACCATAAAATGTGTCATATTTGTATTAAATGCTTCGAGGAGCAGCAGCACTACTGTTTTGACCTCAACTGTATGTGTAAGTGAGCAATTACATATGTATTTTTTTTAAAAGTACATATCGCAATACTTGCTTGATTGAAGTTGGGGCTCGCTCTGTAAATATTAAGAATAGTCTACAAGTAATTGTGTGATACAAAAGGTGTGAGATTCTGACATTTTAATCGAATGCCAATCCAATGATAAGATGTCTCGAATTAATATTAATTTCAATTCATAACGAAATTCATGTTTACAAATAGGGCTTAAAAATATTGCAACGCCTAGTAAATAATAAAATAAAAATATTTAATGCAATATTGGAATATATGTACAAACAGAATTTGTTCTAAAGTAATTCAATAATACGTGAGAATACATAAAATCATGATACTCTATAAGGCTTTAAGATTTATACCCTCTGTGAAGGGCATCCAGATAAATATTCAAGTGCATACAATCAAACCTTATCTGAAAGTTCCCTCTCTCTTTCTCACCCTCTCTCCCTCTCTGTCTTTCTCACTCATCGCTGATAGCACTCCCGGATTTAATGAAGAATATTTAATAAAGAACTTATTCGCAGATCGAAGCAGAAACGTTCAACATGTCATCGGGCAAACTCATCCGTTGGGGCATCGCATCCGCTGGCAAGATTAGCGAGGACTTTGTCATTGCGCTGGGCACACTGCCCGCCAGCGATCACCGGGTGGTTGCCGTGGCTGCCCGGGCGCAGGATCGTGCTGCCGCCTTTGCCAAGAAGCACGAGATACCCAATGCCTATGGCAGCTACGAGGAGCTGGCCAAGAGCAAAAATGTGGGTGAGTTTCTATCATTCCAAGGCTGCCATTAGGGTATATGTAATATAATTCCGAATTCCTTACCAGATGTGGTCTACATTGGCGCGCTTAATCCGCAGCACTATGAGATCTCCCTGCTGATGCTGAACAACGGCAAGCATGTGCTTTGCGAGAAACCGCTGGCCATTAACAAGAAACAGGTGGAGGGCATCTTGGCAGCCGCCAAGGCCAACAAGCGCTTCTTCATGGAGGCCGTCTGGTCGCGTTTCTTTCCCTCCTATCAGCATGTCCGGCAGCTCATCGAAACTGGCGCACTCGGCGACATTAAAAATGTGGAAGTCAACTTTGGTTTTCCCCTGGCTGCCGTTGATCGCCTGCAGTAAGTGGAAGACTGCCGCTGAGAACAATTAGTGATTAGAGCTAAATTTAACTGATCCTTGCAGGAAACGGGAATTGGGCGGCGGTGTCGTCTACGATCTGGGCATTTACACCATTCAGGTGTCGCAGTGGGCCTTCCAGGAGCCACCACAGAAAATCGAATCAACTGGTCTGACCAATGAGGAGGGCATCGATGATGATGTCAGCACCACGCTCACCTACAGCGGTGGTCGCACTGCCAGGATGCGCATCTCATCCAGGGAAAAGCTCCACAACAAGGCAATCATCCAGGGCACCAAAGGTGAAGTAACTGTAAGTCAAAATATTGATAATCAAATGATCAAAGTTTGCGTGTTTCTGAGACGAAGACGAAATTGGATTTATTACTTGAAGTTTATTGAACCTGTTTTGCAGAACCTTATCATAAATTGTCTTTATAAATTGGCATTTTCAGTTGATTGACTTCTGGTGCCCCAACAAGATGATCGACATTGATGGCAAGGAGAGGGAGTGGGTGCCTCCAAAAGGCAAGCATGCAACCAACTATGGCAACTCGGAGGGCATGCGCTACGAGGCGGAGGCAGTGCGTCAATCTATACTCGCTGGCGAGGTGGAGAACAAGACCGTCAGCTATGCGGATAGTTTGCTGTTTGCAGAAATTGAGGATACGATCAGGAAACAGATCGGTGTGCTCAACAAATATGATGAAGAGTAAACAAATACAAATTTATGAAAAATGTTATTAAGTTTAAGAAGATGAATAAATTTTTCTTATTTTTTATTTGTATTGTGTACATCTTTTGATGGGGAAGAATGTAACTTAAAAGAATTATACTTTACATATTAGTTTACCCATAAACCAGAAATCGAGACTACAAGCTATGACTTTGCTTAGGTCAAGCCATACTATATGTTCAGAAATCTAATCACATTTATACATTGATATTTATATATATAAGAGTGTCTCTCGATGTGAACATCTGTTTGCACATATATTTAAAGTGACTAAGTCTGAAAGTAATCAATAAATGTATATTTAATATGATCCTTTATTTACTATCTACATAAACCTAACCTCTTGTCAATAATTATGTCACTAAATCAATCATTTCACATAAAAAGAGGGCTCGACTCTTCAACGATAAGATTTGGCAAGTGATTAAAGCTAGATAGCTTAGTATATAATATATAAAAAATCATTTAAATAAATCTGATATCTTTTACTAATAAAAAACATTTTATATTTGTTTAAATATCAATTTTACTAAGGTATTTCGATCGACTGTCGAACTTCAAAAAGTTGATTCATTTCTCACTTTTCTTTCGCTCAAAAAGCCAGTTTGGAGGAAGTACAAAATGTACTAAATATATATATATATATATATTCGAACAAAAAAAAGTACATTAAGAGCGCTGAGAACTGGCAGACCGTGTTATAGCCCATCTTATCAGTTGAGAATGCAATGACGAAAGTTGCAGTCAATGCAGATGTTTGGATTTGATAAGTGATCACTCGAGCAACAGATCCGCCTTCAAACAGTTACGCCAACGACTTCGAGTTGACAGCACGGAATCGAATTTGAATCGAATCTGTTACGATGCAGAGCCAGACACTTAATTGGGGCATTGCAGCCGCTGGACGGATTACCCAGGATTTTGTCACAGCGTTGGGCACGATTGGGGGCTCTCATCACGCTGTGCTCGCCGTGGCTGATGTGGAGGGTTCACGTGCCCAGGAGTTTGCACAGCGCAATCAGATAGTGCGTCACTACGACGGCTTTGAGGCGCTCTCCTTGGACCGTGAGGTGGATGTCGTCTATGTGGGCACACTGAATCCATTTCACTATGCCGTCGTCCGGCTCATGCTGTCGAGGGGCAAGCATGTGCTCTGCGAGACGCCGCTGTGCTTGGGCCTGCCACAGGCCAGAGAGCTCTATGCTCTGGCGGAGCAGCGTGGCCTCTTTTTCATGGAGGGTAAGTAAGTGTTTGGCCATTTGACAAGGGAATCTCCACTGTACACTCTGCAGGGATGTGGAGTCGCTTTTTTCCCAGCTACGCTCGACTGCGCGAACTGCTGCTCAGCGATTGCATTGGCGAGGTGAAGCTGATCAAGTTACAGCACGGCTTCCGCTTGGCCAATGTGGAGCGTGTGGCCAGCCGTGCGCTGGGTGGCTCCATTACCTTGGACATTGGCATCTATGCGCTGCAGCTGGGCCAGTTTGTCTTTGGCACGGCGCCGGTGAAGATCATTCCGAGTGGCACCCAACTCAATGCGGATCGTGTCGATGTGCAAACGGAATTCATGCTGGACTACGGCGACAATCGTCGTCTGATGGCAATTATTACGGGTCTGGAGAATCTGGAAAATGATGCGGTTATTGTGGGCACCAAAGGCGAGATTAGGGTAAGTCTTATCTCACAGTTATGACCTCTAGCAGACCTTAGCTTATCAGCGACTACCACCCACATTGTCAGCTCTCCAACTACTGGTGCTGCACACAGCTGACGCGCACCAACAATTCTCCGGAGTCCTGGCCGCTGCCCAGTGCCAAGTTCGATTTCCACTACACCAACTCGTGTGGACTGCGCTACGAGGCGGAGGAGGTGCGCAAATGCATTGAGAAACGCCTGCTTGAGAGTCCCAAATTTACGCATGCCCAGAGTCTGGAGCTGATTGCTCTAACGGACCAGATCCGCCTGCAGATTGGCGTCAACTATGACGATGTGCTCGGCAGGCAAGCGTAGCCAGGAAGAAGATTAAAGAATCTTAAATACTGGAATGGTCAATTTGTAGCTTAGATTTCAGAACTTAAGTCCTTCTTGGATATATTTACAATCTTTTTGGAAAACAGTTTGCATTTATTGTTATTTGTTATGGATAATAAAAAATCCTAGTCTCCCAAGACAGATGAATGCAGTTATTGTTTGTATTTTGTATTCAATATTTATTTAAATAATTGCAATTACTTTTTACGTTTTATTTAGTTCATTTTACGTTTGGTTTTTTTT
Organism: Drosophila paracracens; assembly: GCA_035044025.1. Classification (NCBI taxonomy): domain Eukaryota; kingdom Metazoa; phylum Arthropoda; class Insecta; order Diptera; family Drosophilidae; genus Drosophila; species Drosophila paracracens. The sequence continues at coordinate 2,996,215 of JAWNMN010000835.1, read as the reverse complement.
TGTTTTGATTTGCTTTTTCACTTTTATTTTGTTATGGTTGCATATACTATTTATTACTAATTCATGTATAATTTATATTTCTTGTTGTTGTTTTGTTGTTGTTACATAGGCTAGTCGGCCTGGGGTCAAAACCGAAAACTTAAGAACTAATTGAATACTAATGAACGTTGGCCACGCAAACAAATAGAAAACTTTTATCAAAGAACATTTCATTTATGATTTGGTACCTAAATGCAAAAGCAACATATTGAAATAAATTAAATAATAAAGAACATTAAATCTGATCGCAAAAAAATAAAAGAAACTCAAAATACAAATACAAATAGTGAAAAAGTATTAACTAAGATGGATAGTTTTAAATTTTATACATGAATTGTTGAAGGCTCAGCTGGATTAAATTCGTTGGGACAACGCTAGACATAAGGAAGTAGTTGGTGATTTCGTCTCTTTAGATTAGGTGAGATGGTTACAATGCTTGCATTACTTGTTGTAAAAACAAAAACAAAAAAATAAATCACGAATTATTCAAGATGCCAACCTAAGCAACGAACTGACTAAAATTACAATGTATACTTAAGACTAAGTAATTTAAATTGTAACAATTAAAACTGATTTATACAAGGCAAGCAGGCATTTAACCGTAGCCCGCTGCTGCTGCTGCAGAGTAGGGAAGAGTACGTCAGAGGCGAGGAAGATGTGTGGGGCACAAATCATCATTTGCAGACACGCATAATATTTTTGTTTTTGATTCCGACGCTGCCACAACTTAAACATAATTAAGTCTTCTGCTGTGTATATAATTTCTATAAAAACTAAGCCAGTTGCTGCACTGACAAATCTTTAATTGCTGCTGCTCGGTAAGGACTCGGCTAGACTGGCGCTGGCATCGAGGGGCTGGCGTGGCTGTGGCGTTATTGCCACACCCATTAGCTGTTTGTGCTGCGGCTGCTGATCGAGAACGGCGACAATTGGCGTGGGATTGATTAGTGGCGGTGGCAGGCCCTCGAAGGTCATGCAGCTGCGCTGCGAGTCCTCCACAATGGGCGGCGTGTCAATTGAATCGATGGTGGTGCTTGTGTTGATAGTTGCTGTGGTGCCACTGGTGCTGCAACTGTTGCTGCTGCTGCTCCGCACAGCGGCATAGCCCTCTGAGACGGCAACCAAAGCGACGGTGGTATTGCGATTGTGCTGCAACAGATCGTTGATCTGCGACAGACGCGACGAGCTGCCAATGGGCGCATTCAGGCTGATGAAATCCACGGGGCCACCACCACCGATCCGTGCCAGGCCGGTGGCACAGCTGCTGGCCGTTATGGATATGCTGCTGCTGATCATTGTGGCGGCGGTCGTTCCTAACGCATTCGCATTCTGATATTGCGTCGCATTCGAGGCGGTGGTTGTGGCATTACCAAACGGCGGCACAGATGGCACAGCACACGAACTATAGCCACCAACTGTGGCAGCAATACCTCCACCTCCACTTGTCGTCGTCTGCTGATAGCCGTTGTAAGAGTTGAGCTGCAAATGCCAAAATGAAATACAAATTAATATCAATTCAAGTACAACTTGCAAATGTTCCGCGCATAATCTAAGCATATATAGTAAAGTAGATATAGACTAAATGGGGAGTCAGGAGTCCAATCGCAAGATGAGCTTCCCTCAGAAGGTTAGCTAATTCTTTGCAGTCCTTACTGTGAACATGTCTGCGGAGACAATGTCAAGTTGAATAATCGAGTGGCATGCATTTTGTGCACCAGTGTGCGCACAATGACATCATCCATCGCTGTCGACGTTGCCGTCCTTCTGCTGATAAGCTTTGACGATTAATTCCGCACCTTGAGATATGAGTCTTTGAATTGCAGCTCATCTTCAACGAGAACTTTTTGGTGGCCATGGTTTTTCTTTGGGCATTGTCACTGAGGCCTTTGTCTAAAGAGTTCCCATTCTCATCTTAGCTGGCACCATTGGCAAGCCGTATAATCCACGGGAACATTTTACTGTAACTAAATTACTTATGTAGACTTGATCAATTAACTTAGCGAGACCTAGAAACCGCTTATAGATCTAGCTTACTTTGGTCTTGGTAATACATTATATATTTACTTTATCGATTTTCCTAGATACATAGCAGTTATATCATAAACCCAGTCAGATTTAGCACCCTTGTAAACATAGATTGAGTTCACTTTGCCTCTGCCTAGTCAAAAGCACTTGTTTTGAGTCCCCCACTCACCTGGTTGCTGCCATAGCTGAGTGTCTGATGAAAGGTGGGCGTTAGTAGCTCACCGTAGGAGGGCGTGGCATTGCTGCCAGTGGCAAATAGGCCCGAATCGAGGCTGTCCAACTGTGGATAGATCGTCGCATAGCTGGACTGCTGCTGCGTCGCGTTGCCATTGGTAGTGGAACCGGGCGAGTTCTGCGGCGTCTGCTGCTGCTGATAGTAGCTGCCGCTCGTCTCGGGCGTGTAGGCTGGCGAGGCATAGCCGGAGCTGTAGTTCGACTGCGGCTGCATGAAGAAACAGTGCGAGGAGGCAGCAGCAGCAGCTGCAGCAGCGGCTGCCACCGCCGAGCTGCTGTTGCCGGAGACGCTGCTGCTGCCGTACAGCAAGCTGTTGCTGATGCTGCTGTTGCTGCCGCTGCCACTGCCACTGTTCACCGCCGAGGAGTGTGCCTGGCTCTGGCGCTGTTCCATATCCAGCCGCATCACTGTGTGTATGTAATGGGTGCGCACACGCGTCGGATTGAATTCGACGCGGCCGACGGTGTTGCCGCATGCCTCGCGCGAACAGCCGCAGGGGAACATGGCGCGATCCACTTGACACTTGATGCCCGCCTGGCTGCAGGCGCATGTCTCCGGATCGCAAAATTCGCGACACGAACAGCCGCACACCTCGCGCGAATTGCGTATGTCCCGGCAGTCGATCTTCTCGCTGGCATCGATCTTGCGCACACCAGCCGCCTTCAGCAGGACACGTCGCTGCTTGGGCGTCACCGGCTGCAGGAAGCCATTGGAGCCATCATCGGCATCGGACCCGCTGCCCTCACTCAAATAATCCTCCTCGGACTCTTCGCTATCATCGCTGCTGGAGCCACGCGCCTGCTGCAGCTGCTGTTGCTGCTGCGCCTGCTGCTGTTGCTGCTGCTGCTCCTGATTCTGGCTGCGATGGGCGCGCCGCAGCTCGGACGCATGCTCCGCCAGCGTCATGGTCTTGAAGGAAATATGACGAGCGCCCATGCCCAGCGTACAGCCGCCGGCGGTTGGCACACAGCCAAAGCCCTGTTGCCGTGGAAAATAGTAGATCTTAACGTTATCGAAATTAATGCTACGCTTGGGCCGCTTTTGTGTGCTCGACGAGCAGCTCGAGATGGGCAGCAGTTCCAGCTCCATGGCATCATCATCCAGACGACGCTTCAAATTGGAGCGCAGGGGCTTCTGCAAGCTCGTCCCTGTTGTAATTGTTGTAATTGTGTTTTGTCTGTCATTTTCACCGCCCAGACCCGAATCGGATCCAGCATCGCTGCGCAGCTCCTCCTCCCGTCGCCTGGTGGGTGGCTTAATAACTGTGCCTGCTGTTGCAGCTGCTGCTGAGGAGCTGCTGCTGCTGCAGCCTGCAACGGGTAGAACGCTGCTGCTGCCGATGTTTAGCTGCGCATTTGGTGTGTCCAATTTGAGCCAGAGCAGATCGCCGCTGCTGTCCGCTTCTTCTTCGTCCTCATCCTCGTCCTCGTCGGCCTCCTTTCGGGCGTAATCTTCTATGGCCAGGGGATCCTCGGATATATTGTCGGAGGCAAGCGATGAGTTTAGATCATGATCGCTCAGCACAATAATCTCATTGTTTGGAAAATTGTCCAGTTCAAGAAACTGTTCTTCTAGCTCTTCATCGACGACGACGTCGTCGTCATCCTCCTCCTCTTCCTCGACATCCACACCGGCAAGTGCTAGTGGTTCGTGCGCAAAGTCCGCCAGCTCATCGTCCAGCTGCAGTTGCAGAGGCAGCACAAGTTTCGCCTTTGCCGCATGCACCTTGCTCGCATCAATGATAGATGTTTTTATTTGACGCTCAATGTCGTCATCATCCAGTTGTTGTTGTTGCTCAGCCTTCGCTGCCTGCACCTGTTCCAATGGCAGCTGCTGCTCCAGCTCCAGTTTCTCTCCCTGATCCAGTTGGTTGTTACTTGTGGCGTTTTCATCCTCCGGCTTTATTATGCTGCTTGCTGTTGTCCCAAACATTGCTCCAGTGCTGGCATTTTTCTGAATGTACGTGAATATCTTCTTGATCGGACGGAACATGCTCCTCATGGTCCCGCCCCCAGGAGGCTCAGCAGCAAGTTTTGGAGTTTAGTTCTTCAACCTGCGAGCTAAATGCGTCTGCTGATTCTGTTCCATCTGCAATAAAAGACCCCAAAAAAAAAGGATTATTTAGAAATTACACATTATGTTTGTAGTTGTTTTGGGTATAAATAGTTAAAACAATTAAAATAATCAGACTGTTATAAAATATTTTTAATTGATGGTTTCTATGTTGAATTTATGCTCTATATAGTTTTGCATCGGATACACATATATATATATGTATGTATATTTATATAGATATATATATATCGAGAAGAGGGCCTAGAAAGGCAGGCAGGCAGGTAATCTCCCCTGCTGCTGCCACGTCCAGGATTAGTGGAAAAAAGGATAATTTAACAACTATGCATATACACATGAATGTGCAACAGCTTGTGGCACAATACATGAACTAAAAACTAAAAAGGAAAAAAAAACAAAACAATTAAATCGTAGTATGTTCAAGTAAAATCAATAATTTACGCACTTTTCTAACGCGTTTTAACTGCGCTTTTCCGGGATACTTGATGCAAATTTTGCAAACTTCTTTTTCGAATTTGCGTTGCAGCTGTGAAATTGCGACGGGGAGACACTTTATGTGTGTGAGTAAAGGAGGCGCAGCACAGATCGCAAATGTCAATTTCTGCGAGTGTGTGTGTCTGCGTTGTGTGTGTGTGTGTGTTCGCAACTGGACGCGGTTCATGCGTATATAAGGTGCGGTGATTCACTTAAATTTTGTTATCCCTATTACTAAGCCGCAAACTTGCTGTTTAGTATAAATTATTTAACCAAATCACGGATTTTTCGGAATTTAGATTGACGTTTTCACTTCCCGTCTCGCAATGTTATTACCATTTACTGCCATTCACAAAATACTTAATATTAAAATTTCAATGTGACCAGACACTCGAAAATACCGAAAATACCAGTGAATATCGTATCGTCTGCGACGGTGACATAATTCGTCGAAGTTAACGTAAAGTCGAAGAACATTGATTTGACGCCACTTTAAATGGGAGCTTGCTGCTTCTATCGATAACAACTGATGTTCATATTAATTAATTTCAATTGATTCTATAATTCAATCAAAGATTGAAGAAAATGTAAAGCTTGAAATTATTGACTGAATATACAAATTACCTTTTAACTTGTTTATCTGAACAACTTATTTTCCATACTTGCAATAATGGCCTCACCGTTTCTCATTATTTACTTATTTAATTGATATGATCAATGTGTGTCGTCTTATATAGTATCAACTCTAATACAGCAAAATTTTGCATAAAAAGTATGCCTAAATATATCCTGATAAAAGTTTCTTGCCGCAGCTATACATTTTCCAAGCCAAATTAGAAATTCTATGTCAATAGCATATCATTTTAGGCTTTTAGATACGGGGTGAGAAATTTCATTTCAAAATTCAAAATGTATTGTTCCGTTACATAAAGGGTAAACTTTGTCGATGTTTGCAAAATACAAGACTTACGATCGAGTATCGTAAAAAATCGTCATCGCTGCAACGAAGAATCGATTCATGCATGTTCCGATGTTTTTTACATCACTAATTAAAAATGTAAGTGGATTCAAGTTCAGCAATAATTTAGGCATAAATTGCAGCAAATAAACGTAGTGGTAAAAACTTTAAAATTTGCTAATTGCAATCCGAAGCAAATCGTCAACAGATAAAGTGCAAGTCACGCCAGCCATTGCATGCAACGCCTCGAAATTGACAAAAACAAGACCTACAAACTGCTGCGGAGTCGTGGAGACAGATTCAGATTCAGTTGCTGTCTATCTCTGTCTGCGTGCGTTTGTTTCTCAGTTCCCGTGACTGCGCTGCGCTCGAAAAGCGCAAATAAGAATTCGTAAAACAGAGGCAAACACAAACAAAGAGTGTGTGTGTGTAGCTGCTGCCAGAAAAGTGTGCAAAACTTCTAGCCATAATCAAAGTGCGTAACAATGAGTGCTTGTAATAAAAGAGGCGCTGTTGTTTTTTGCCATTAATTAAGAAAGTTGTGTAAAATTTTTCATGTCGTGTCCACCATCACAATCATCGTCATCGATAGCGGGCGAGCCGAGCAGAGAGAAAGAGAGCGCGAGCATCAATCAATTCGCCCCACAAAACACACACACGACTGCTAAGTGAGCGAGTGTGATAGCTGGCCCTGAATTTGGGTGCGTTGCATGCGAAAGCGTGCGCGCAAGCGAGATAGCACTAGGTGTTTGTCATCATATTAGTGTTGGTGTAAGCACTGCAGCGCGCACAGTGGCAACAAATAGCGCAATAAATGTGTGTTTGTTTTCGAACGATAACCAAAGGGGCAATATAACTGTGAATAATACAATTACAGGTGCAGAGGGAGTTTATTCTAGCAATAAGCCAGGGCTTGCCTCACTTAGCCCCAGTGTATGTACCTGATGCTTTGTTTAGTCTTTTTGCGTCTTAAAATCTGGAGCTGTGCATGCGTTTGTGTGTGTGTGTGTGTGTATGTATGCGTATATTTGTGTGTCTACGGATTTATCTGCAATCGTCGTCGTCGCTTATCGTCTTGCCAGCTACAACACCCCCATCTCTCCCTCAACTCCCCCTTGCCTTGCGCTCTGATATTCCATTTTGATATTTTCAGCCAGTTTAATGTAAACAAAATGGCTTAATTCATACTTTTTTATTTATGTATCCGCCTTTAATTATCGCTGACACTTCTCAAAGTACCCAAGAAATCTGTCGACGTGTTTTTAAGACCGACTTATTTTTCGGGATAATTTTTCTTCTATTTTCTATTGTGGCATTTTAGTCATATTTCCAAACAATTACGCATGGAAATTTTTCATTAATTACACTTGTTGACTTACACTATGCTGGTTGTAAAAATAGTTGCACCCCAAGACTTTGTGACTAATCAAATAAGAGTATTTATCTACGTGCAAATCTGTATTTGATAACATAAGAATGGTAACAAAAGAAGAGATTAAGAAACCGATCAGCAAATTTAATGTCAATGTCTCCGTTTGATTGTGTGTGTCCCTTGCTCTCTCTCTCTCTCTCTCTCTCTCTGTCTCTTTTTACCATTGACCACTTGTTCTCTTTGTATGAACGTGAGTGTGTGTGTTTGTCGACCGTTTCGTTTTCTGTGTGAATGACGCATCGTCAGCTGTTCAAGTGTATTGCTTACGGTAGTTTCCTGACTGGTCGACGTACCGTTGTTTTTATATTTTATTGAATTTTCCCTGAAGGGGTCGTCGAGTGCCGCTTTTGTTTGTCGGTTGTTTTTTTGTTTGATGTTTGCTGCGATCGAAGTTACACTGATTCAATTTAAATTTTCCTACATGCATATTTAGCTGTGTTAGTATTTGCTTAAGAAATTAGCAATATTGATGATGTTATTTACTATTACTGAACTCGACTTGAAAATCATGTGATCTTTTAATTAATTCAAATGTGAAGTACCATTTTACAGCTGTGCGAAACAAGAATAAAGCGACACAATGTGTATAATAAAAATCTGATAAAATGCAACGACGTCATAATGAATAAGAGAGCATAAATAACAAGTGAAGTTAACATTTTTCTACTTGGAGAGAGGGAGAGAGACGGATATGATACTCTCTTCAACCAGACATTTGACTCTTGGTGTGTGTGTGTGTGGAAGTCGCGCTTGACAATTCGATTCGTCTGTGTGTGTGTGCACTTTGCTTTAAAGCGCCAAAAGCAAACAATAGAAAACGAAAAAAAAATTCCTGAGCAGCAAGCAGTAGTTTTAATGATTGTAGTCGCCTGTATATGTATTAGTTGTGTTGTTGATGTTGTCGTCTTTGTTGCAGGCCTAATTTAATAAATGCCACAACGCAAAGCAACAAACAATAATGACATTTAACTTTCTCCACACAGCTTCTTCCAGGCTGCTCGCCCCTCGCCCCCTCCCCTGTTCCTCTGTTTCCCTGTTCGCTTTCGCCTGCCAACTGTTTAAAATTCATTTTGCATTGATTTTTATCGTGCTCTCTTGTCGCACATTGGAATGTGACCGCTCCCACAACCTTACCACCCTTTCAGCAAGATCCGTGCTTTACTCACTCAGGCTCTCATTTTGTTGCCTAGCAACAGATTTCTCTTAAATTGTAGATGTCGTTTAACATATGTAAACATATTTAAACGCAATATTCTACGAAATTTTCGAAAGGAAATGATTCACAGAACATGTTTGATAACATTGCCTGTTGTCTTCTCTTAAAGTTGTTAGAGGTATTCGCCTTCATTCAGTTTCAAAAATAGATTTCGTCACAGATCTTGAGTATAACTTTTAAGAACATCATTGTTATGACTTATCTATGATAGAATACTAGCCATTTTCGCAGTGTGCATTTTAATGGAATCGGACATATTTAATTTGTATTTATATTATTTCTCTATTTATTTTGTTTCATGAGCTTGTGAGTAATGCTGATAAGATAGCGATAACAGCTTGTGTTTGGCTGAGTGTATTTGTTTTTGTGTGTGTGTTTGTGGGCGCTTTATGTTTATGAAGCGTTGCTTGCATAAAAATAAAAATCTAACCAGATGAGCAAATAAATACCTTGAAACCCTTAACGTGTTTGCTAACAGAGTATACACATACATACACACACATTCACACACACATACGGACACCCACACACAGAGAACAATAATAGTGCCTAAACATTTCTAAGGTTTCGCTTGGTTTGTTTTCTTTTTTGTTGCGCGTGTTTGAAGTATTTTTAGTTGTTTTGCTTCTTGTTTGCCTATTGTGATTAGTGCAATTTGCAATTAACTACGTTAAGATGTGTGCGTGTGTGTGTGTGTATGTGTTTGTGTCCAAGTTTATTGCTTCTCCACTTATTCTTGACATTGAACTTTGTCGCTTTGGTTAGCTTTAAGCTCTTTTGTGGACTACTCATAACTACGTATTTATTTATAGATATGCGTTATAATATCGAAATATTTACATACATAGCGATAGTTGCAATAGTCACGCACGATAAAACATGTTTGGTTTTTCCTGACTTTGATATTTTTATGAAACTTTAGCGTTGACCATTTGTTGCTATTCCGTCAGATGTTCAACGTCAGCTTTTATATGCAAAATAAAAGAAAAATATTAAATAAATAAGTTCTTGGCTTAAATTACAATAGGAGTCTCGATCATCGTTATTATGATTTTGCATTTTATGCGCTTTCCAAAATATCTTCTCGTATTTCGTTTGATTTAATGGGGCGTTACTCAAATCCCCCTCTATCTCTCTGTCTGTCTGCCTCTCTCTGTCTCTCTCTCGCGATATGAGTTGTGCGTATATTCAATTAATTTCGATTAGTGCTGATGCAAATGAAGGCGCCACGCGGCCAATGACGCTCTTAATATTGTTTTTGTTGCTTTATTTTCTTTTATCAGTCACATTAAATTCTCTCTTCTCTTTTGTAGATTACAAACATACACGCGCTGACACCGGCAGAGTGAGAAAGAGAGCTATTGGAAGATTGGAAGTAAAAAAGGAGCATTCTTTGACCGTCCGCTAAAACAACTCATCACATCAACAATTTTTGTAATTCTTCAGTGCAATTAGCACAACAGCAGCATCAGTAGCGACAACAACAACAACAACTACAGAAAAACAAGATGGCAACAACACCACGCAGCGGGGGTTCCAGTTCTGGAGCCGCACAGCGACCCAATGGCACATCGCAAAATAAAAGTTGCCAGTTCAAGTTGGTGCTGCTTGGCGAATCGGCTGTGGGTAAATCTTCGCTGGTGCTGCGCTTTGTCAAGGGCCAGTTCCATGAGTATCAGGAGAGCACGATAGGTGCGGCCTTTCTAACACAGACTATTTGCATAGAGGACACTGTTGTCAAGTTCGAGATTTGGGATACAGCTGGCCAGGAGCGGTAAGAGTCAACCCACAATGCAAGGCGATCAATTTGAATATCAATATTTACTCAACTATTTATGTTAATATTTGATACTTTTGATTGTCTTGATAATGTTAATGTTAATATTTATGCTAATGTTAATATCAATGTTTATGTTAATAATCATTAACATGTGCTCATGTTAATGGTAATGTTACCATAAATGCATCTTACTGTTACTGTTGCTCTTGCTAAACTGTAAACTATTTTTGCAGGTATCACAGCTTAGCTCCTATGTACTATAGGGGAGCACAGGCCGCCATTGTTGTCTATGACATACAGAATCAGGACAGTTTTCAGCGTGCAAAGACCTGGGTTAAGGAACTGCATAAACAAGTGAGTAAACGATCTCCCGCTCTCACTCAAGGTCAATGTAATCAGAAGTGGGTAATGTGCTCAATGTTCTGTTTGTTCTCTTGCAACACAATTTGCATATTCATATTTATTGAATTGACTCGTTCACTGAACTCATTCATCGTATCCGGCATGGTTAACGCCTCACTGCGTTGCATTGCAAGTTAATTCATGGTCACTAGCAAGACTAAAGTCCATTTGTTATTTGAAGCTTCTATAAAACTAATAATGGATCAATTCAATAATCGTTATAATTTGTTAAGTAAGATCCTAAAAATCCACTCTCAGTGTTTAACCATGACAGACGTTTTGAGCTTTCCAAATTTATTCTGTTTACTCTTCAATAAATATTTTATTTATATTTATGTTATTACATTTATACTAAAATATTTGTAATTGCATTTTTTAGGCCTCACCGAACATTGTCATTGCATTGGCTGGCAACAAGGCGGATTTGTCGAACATTCGCGTCGTGGAGTTCGACGAGGCGAAGCAATATGCCGAGGAGAATGGCTTGTTGTTTATGGAAACGTCGGCGAAGACGGGCATGAATGTCAATGATATCTTCTTGGCAATTGGTATGTACATAAACTCAATTCAATTTCGATATTCAATTAATGAGTGTTAATGATTTGTAGCCAAGAAACTACCCAAGAACGACAACAATCAAGGATCTGTTATAAAGCCAAATGGAAACGAACCAACTCAAACGACGAACAACTGCTGCAAGTGATGTCCTTTTGTAGGTGTGTGTGTGTGTTTGGCCATTGGACGCATAAATTGGATTATAGTGAATTTAATTACGAATCGATTACTTTTTGTCATTGCAGAAAATGAAATTTCCATCGGGAGATTTGAAAAGTTTATGCTGATAATTATAAATAAAAAATTATTTAAAATTTAAAACTAAAGCCGGCTCATAAGGGCAAACAATTTAATTTTCATAATTAATGATGATGAAGATGAAAAACAGAAACAAAAACAAACAAAAAAAGAAAACCGGAACATAAAGATAATATTAATTATAAATTAAATTAAATGGAAAAAAGAAGAAAAACAGAAAACAGAAAACAACAAACAAATCGTAAAAGCGAAAAGTTAGTATAAATAAAACCACATAGACCCGTTAAAATCAAGCAAAACTTTATCAAATACAGAACAAAAAGCGCTCCTAACTTATTTCAATCTCTGGGCCCATAGTTCATAACCGCCACTTAGAGAGCTCCTCCTTCAATTTCATCTCAACCAGATGCGATATAATAATAATAATATTAATAACGATACACTTAATAAAAGCGGGGAAATGTTTTCGAGAGTTCCACATCGTGTCGTAGAAATGTTTCAAATTGAATTGTACAAAAAAACAAAAGAGTATAAAACATTAAACAAAAAACCGGAAAGAAACATGCAAAAAAAAAATGTTTCTAAAGCTAAACATTTCATGTAAGTTTGAGTTACCAAAATGGGTGTCGAAACCAGAGAAATTCCAGTTGCAGTTGTTCTCAGCAGCGTTCCAAAAAGATAAGAGAAAACAAAAAGAAATAAGAAACAAAAGAAAAACCGAAGATCAGTTCAGTTTAGTTCAGTTCAGATCAGATCAGATCAGCAGCCGAAGATTCGCTCGTCCTCGATCTGTGGCAATGTGTGTGCCTGTCCAGCTGTCGAGTTTGCGATGGGCACGTGTGATAGTTGCAATTTATATAAATTATATATATATACACATGAAAAATGAAAATACAAAAAAACGAAAAAAAAAACAAAAACAAAAAAACAAAACAAAACAAAAAGAAATGCAAAACAAAAATTAAGAAAAAATTATTCATAGTTAGAAATTTTTGGTTCCATTTATGTTTAGCTTTCTTTATTTCACATTCTAGCAACAATCAAAGATTTAATGCTACCCTATCTTAAAAAAACAACAACAACAATTATCCTAAACACATTATGCAAAATAAGAAGAAGCTTAAGCCGATAAAGTGAAGTCAACAACAACAACAAACAACAACAACAACAACAACATCAATAAGAATGAAAATAAACCTTGAAAAATACTTTACCATAAATTCACATTTGTTTATCTCGATTCACAAATCGTATTTGATTCCGTATCTACTTACTATATATATATGTCTTATATATATCTAACTATATATATACTATATATATATATATATATATATATATATCAACCAGCGATCAACAAAGCAAAAGCAACAAAAACAAATAAAATTAACAAACTACAACAACAACAACAACAATGAATCAGCGTGAGAGAACAAAAAAAAAACCGACGCCTAACAGATGTGTGTGTATTTTTCCAATTTATAATTTTTATGTTGTATGTATGTATTTAAATTTAACATTTATAATAAAAATCGTATATATACACATATGTGACAATCGAATCCAAATTTTATGGGACTTGGTCATTGAACAAAATTCATTTTTCAAAATTGTTAGAAAAAAAAATAACACTTACGGCTGCTGGTTCGGTTTGTTGGTTAAAAATTAAAGTCCTTGAGCAGATTAGGAACTTTTTTCAATTTCCAGCAAAACTATTAAGAGAAAAACAACGAATAATTTCCAGGGAATTTAACATTTTCAATGCTGCAATTAATTTGTTATATATAGATGAGAATGTACTTTATAATTAACTGAATATTGCGGTTGGGTTTGAGTGCAGCTGCAGAAATGACGTCTACAAATGCAATAGGTCAAATTGCCGCAAGCCTGATGAATCGGTTGGCAAATCATCACTATATAAGACTATATATTTCATTGTTAAGAAAAATACGCTGCTTGCCTCATCTTCAAGTATATGAAGAATTGTGTAACATTTTATATCTGGAAAGTGGCTGTTGCGCAACGGTTAGTATTCATTTTAGAGCTGGTGGATTGTGGGCAGGTGGCATTGTTTGCAGCACTTGCATTATAAGGATGCTCATGCTTTGTGACAGCCTATGATGTGCATGATCAGGATAATTTGGTATGCGCTAAAGAAGTGCGTAAAATGGCTTATATTGATCTTAATTTATGATTCCAATAAGAATCAGTTTGGCTCAACAGAATGGCTATATATTTACGGAGAACTCTGCCAATGTTTAAATACACTTGATTAAATAAGAAATACTTATCCTTTTTCAATTCCAGCTGAAGAGATTGCTTTTTTTGCAATTGTCAAATACTATAAAATAGTTTGTACTTTTATTTGGGATATAGAAAACAATCGAATGGATATGATGCAACGATAAAGAAATAATAATAATATTTGATTAAAGTCTATAAATTAAGCGTTTTTAATTCTCTATTAATTAAATTGGTTTGAAATTAAAATTTAAATTAAGAACGCTAAACTGAAGTTCAAAATGAACTGTGTGATATCCCAATGATACACATAAGTTTTGCTGACTAGGATAGATAATGTAGAAATATGATTGATAACTTTACAAAATATCTGAGTCATATTAGTAATGCGCTTAAGTAAAATTAAATTCCTAATATATATTTATATATCAATATATGTTAAAGGTTATCAGCACCAGTCGCCTTCTGTTTTGTCCTGAAAGCTATTTCAGGCCTAGCGGTGATCCAGAGAGAATGTTACTCTGCTGAGTAAAATGACGATGAATAAGTGAAATCATCAACAAATACCTTAATATAGACCTCTTGGATACCCATATGTCAACCATATAAATCAGAAATAAAATTCATTACTTAGTTTGCTACCTAAGATCGAGGAGTTCACATCTATCAGCATGATGCGAGGCTCGTCGTGGAAATTGAAGGATGAATTTCAAATCACGATACTCGGTAATTCTGGCGTGGGCAAATCCTCGTTACTCCGGCACTTCATATCGGAGGAAAAGCCAACATTATTGGAGCCGAAGGTCACAACTGGTGCAGAGTTCCAGGTGAAAACCATCAACCTGCCTGATGGAGCCGTCAGACTAAAAATCTGGGATACTTCTGGACAGCATTGGTGAGTATTACAATCCAAAAGTAAAGCTCTTGGCTGAATGCTTCATTTTGGGAACAGCTATAAGGCGTTACTACGCAGCTATTACAAAAATAGTGTTGGAGTTGTCATAGTATACGATATCCGAGATCGTAATAGCTATGTGGATGCTCAGGCTTGGGTTGAAGAACTTCGAGAAAAGGTGAATAACTCTTATTATTTTTTTTTTATCTAAATCTTACGAAACCCTGTACATATTTGTATATATGTAGGTGTCACCAGAGCTGGTGATTGCTCTAGCTGGCAGTAAGTCGGATATGGAAATAGAACGTGAGGTATCCACGTTGGAAGCTTTGGAATATGCTGAATATAATAAATTGATATTTATGGAAACGTCAGCAATGAAAGGCTTGAATGTGACTTATTGTTTTGAGATGATTGGTGAGTAAATAAACACAAGAGTTTATATAATAATACAAATAAAAAATACTTTCAGCTAAAGACATAAACGCTCAGCGAAATCAAAATGAAATGGACAACCGAAAGAAGAGAGAGCAAAGAAGACGTTTTCGCCGTTGTTGTGTCTGTTGAAAAATATGTTAATTAACATTTTAATGCAACCATGCATCCAACTTATGTTAACCCATTAATGTTAACCATATTTATATTATAGTCTAAAATAAGCTGCCATTAAGTACACGACGGCGGTGGTACTATGGTGGTTTTATTCAGGCATTCCCTGCGTCGGGGAAAAAACTTGCTCCAACAGTGTCCTTTGTTGTGGGACAATCTTCAGAAAATATTTTTCGAAATAATTTATCAATTAAATAATTATATCGAATAACTTACCTTTAAATGTAAAAATAATATGTAAGAAGCATATTTGGCTTATTAAGTCATTCTATTTTTTATTTTGAAATTATAACTCGAAATAATTAGTATATACTTAATGTAGTTTCGGTTACATTTTTGTTGTTTGTTTTTATTTTGATACTCTTGCATTTAATTGTATAATAAAGTATTGTATATATGTATATATACATATATATATTTTTATATATATATATATATATTTCGATACACATATATTTGTTTTTATATGTTTTCGCTACTTGTTTTCACTTTATAAGAATAATATTTGATGTATTGTATAATTTTCATAATTTATTTGAAGAGTCAAAGTTTTCAGAGTAGTTTTTTTTTTTCTTTGAAAAACAGTAAATCATATCGAGAGTTATACACTAACTTACTACAAGGCAACTAAATGGCTTTCAATTTGAGTAGCATTTTGCTAATATAACACGAAAACAATGTTAAACCTAAAAAAAAGATTTGAGTTTTTTCTTTATCCAAAATATTAATTAAATTAAAATGGCAGAAATTGTTTTAGGGGCAGTACATAGAATATTTGGTAGAGAACACATAAGTTATAGATATACACAAATATAGAACACAAATGCTTATACACTTGTATAACAAAAATTGGCTTAACAAAACAATATAGTACATCATGTATATATCAGTTTAAAAAGTTACTAATTGAGAAGGGATCTTTTCGTTCTTTGTCATATGCATTTCATGTTTATCATTATTCCACATTAAATATCACTTACGTAAGAGAAGTATCTGTTATTTTTTTTTTCTTTCTAGATTTAGATCCTAAACTACAATTTTGTTCAAGTGTTTTTTAGTTCTTTGTTCGATTTATTGATAAACCACATTTTAAATATCATTTCCGTTGAATGATTTTTATTTCATATTGTTTTTTTTTTTAATCTAAACATTTTGTGTTTTTTTTTCTCCTTTTTGTCAGTTATTTCTATAAAATTTACAAAATTACTTTTCATTTCGTTTGCTCCATTTAGCGCCATCCCCCAATCTGTGTATTTTCCACCTTTTTGAAGGGGGCTTGTTCTGCTGATATAAATTCCCTTAATACTTAGCCTAAGTCCTAGTTTTCGGTATTGCTTGCCTATATTTCAATTTGACTTGAATGTTCGACTGCAATGCAATTAATCGCAATTCACATTAATGTACGAATAATTGGTTACACAATTCATTTCTGTCTATTTCGTTTTGTTTTCGCTTTTTTTCTTGATTCGTCTGTGGACTTATAGAACAATCGGCTCATCGCCGTGCAAATCACAAGAGCCAATATTCTCGCCCTGGTATGCCGAGAAATCGCTTATAACGGCTGATGGCTCTGCACCGAACTGTATGTCCTGCAGGCAGCCCTTGAATGGCTCAAAGTAACGTCCTTGCGTCCGTTTGCTCACCGAGTCCTGATTTGGAAATCCACCTGTTGAGCAGAAAATTCAAATAGCATTAACATTTTGCCCAAATGAAACCATGCTGAAGTCAGCTGTGCGTTAACAGTGCTGGGTACGCTGATCATAACTTTGCTTACATACAAGTAGAATAAAGACTTAACTTCAAAATATAGTAACTTTTACTTCAAAGTGATCTGTTTTAAATACATATATGACAACATATTTGCTCTGCCTGCTCTGGTTTCCAAGCAAAGTTTTTGCTTGGCCTGTAAACACCTGTAAACATTAACAGATCATTTGAGCACAACAGCGATATTTTCAATCGATACGATGTTTTGTGCCGTTGTCCATCTCTAGTAACTCCAGCTTAGTAATTGTTTATACCCATGTAGACGCGGTGGTTGCATCGGAAATGTTTGTTGATTGTGCTCAATGAAATGCTGGTGGTGACCTTTTTAAACATTTGGCAAATACAAATATATTTAGAAAGTACTACTCCATAGAATTGAGCAATGGTTTGAATGAAGTAAGTCCAAAGACAACGCCGTTCTCTCCCGCTAAATGGTTCACATGCAGTGATTAAAATACGCATCTATCCTGCTCTTGCCTATAGTAATTCGTATTCACATTTCGGTTGCACACTTGCAGTTTCGACACCGTCGACCGGCGTTAAATTCGCTTTACAGCAATCGGTTTGAGTTTTGAGCAATCAATTAAGCTGAGTTTAAGTGATCGAAAAACAGACGAGCGGTGTTTAAGGTAAGTCTGCAAACTATTGCCTTTTTTAATTAATGACGCAAACACACACGCGAGCAATGAATCAAATTCAGATGTTATAGCTGTGTGTATTATAACAATATTGTGACGTCACAATGCAGTTAAAATTTTTCCTCTTTTGATTGAATAATATTTATATTATTTTTAATAATTAAAACTGCCTTAACAGTCTAAATATTATTGATTAAAATCAATAAGCCGTTTTAGCTTTAATGAATGCCAAACAGCTGTCAAAATCAAATTTGGCGGGAAAAATTAAGGGGTATTCCAACACTGTCTAAAAACTTACCCAAATAGAAAATATCCTCGTAGCTAATCGTTGGCTCCTTGCCACCTCCTCGCTGTCGCTGCAAAGATGTCGTAGTCGGTGTTGTTGTTTTGGTTGTTGAGCGCCGATTAAGCTCGGGCAATCGTTCGGTGAATATCACCTCGCCATCCAGTCGCAGCTCGAGCCGAGTGCGATCCAGGAGGACGCTGGTGCCGTGCCAGGCTCCATCGGCGATGAAGCCGCTTGCCGGTGCTTGAACGGTGTCGTTGTTGCTGCCCAGCAGATTGCTGGCCAGCTTCAGATGGCCATTCTCCAGGCCGAGGCCGAGGAATTTCTGGTGATTGTGCTCGCTCCAGAGCAACAGACCGTCCGGCTCGATGGTGGAGAAGTTCAGTGAGATTTGTATGGCTTCGCGCGGTCGCACATAGAGCGATGGCCCTCGACGCTTGTCTTTGATCGGGATGCGAGGGGGCGGCAAGATCAGGTAACTGTTGCCCCGGAAGCTTGGTGTTGTCGGCTTACTCAGCGCTGCAACAGAGATGCAAGTTTAGTCGTTGGAGAGGGGGGATGGAGGGAATTGAATTAAAATTGCATTAAACATATTGCATGTACAAGGCATAATTGAATTACAGCATCGGCAAACAATGTTGCAGCAACACAATCAACGTCGTCACTATTATTGTGCCACTGCGGAGGGTAGCGCGAATTGTGCAACGCATTCAAACAAGACGTCATTACGATTATGAAGTATGTATTTAATCTTGGTCTACTTCTAGAAAAACTATTTAACTAACTTTACGCGAGAGCTACTTGTCTATTGTAAATCACAACAAATTCACATTAATTTTATATAGCATTTACTTATAGATTTTACAAATTATTTTTGTAACTTTAAAGAATCAATTAAATATTTTATTGGACACATTGAAGTGGAAGTGTATTTGAGGTTCGTCATGTCGAGGCTTCACTATTTGCTTCGTGCTACTATCATCTTCGTCATCTCAGCTGTGCCCGCTCATTATACCATTTGCCGCTGAGCATCTGCAAGTCCCTGATCTCGTTTGCCGCTTCTTTTGGCTGCTTCTTCTTGGCTCTAATCTGCTGTTTACATCTTTTTTCGCTGTGGTCTGGTCTGGTATGGTCTGGTTTGGCTTTTGCTTTTCGCTTTGATTCTTGTTATGAATTTGCGTTTTGTTTTCTTTCATTTGCTACCAGTCAACTTGATTGCACTTGTTGTTTCGTGTTTTCACCAGCTATTTTTTTATGGCTTATTGTGATTAGTGGCATGTTAATTCACTTTGCTAATAAGTGAAAGGCTGCCAGCCAGCCAGTCAGCTGATTGTGTGCCAACTGCCAATTGAATAACCCAGCCTGGCCACAAAACGAATAATCACAAATCTCTTTAATGGCCTGGACTTACAATTGTACACACAAAGATGATATTCCCACATGATGAAAATGATTTTATACATAGGCGAAATTAGTTTTGGAGGCTCGTGGGAAATTTCATGAGGATGAGTTAAGATTGATATCTTCTTTAACACTTGAAAATCTGTAATGTTCAGGCATCATATTTTTCAAATATTTCTTAAAAGTTGTATTATATACCTACATAAACATATAGTCATTAATTGGATTTTTTCTGAAGTTCTTAAGTTTCTTATAGGAAAATTTCGCATTGACAATAAGTGAAGCTCAAACATGTTGAAAATACATCTGTAATGTTCAGATATTGGTAATATTTTTCAAAAATTATAATATATATAAAAATAATATAGATAGACGAGACATGCAGATGGTACTTTTGAATTATTTTAACATAATTTTGGCACGTTTGCCAATGAGTCAGTTTTTTTTTTATTGTAATTCCTGAAGTGGTGTTGCATCCGCTTAGTTCAGCTGGAGACCTTTACAAATAGGTCGAATTTCCAATGCTTTTTTCTATTATTAAAGCACGTTCAACTCTGAACAATGCAAATTATTTTTTTTGTTGTTCATATTTGCAAATTCTAGATCGCTAATTTTGTGGTGAATTTTTTTTACTTTTTGTCTTTGCTTTGACACCACCTGACCCCGCTGCGCACTGAACCATAAGATTAGTGGTGCTGTTAATGGCTTTGTTTTTGGCTCCCCCTCTAATTATTATAATAATATTGTTGTGTATGTTAGATCTGTGTTTTTTTTTTTTTTTTTGTTTGCACTCGTGTCGTTTGCTTTTAGCACTCGAAATTGAAAACTTGTTTAGGCGATGAACAGAAAGCATCAGATTAAAGCCATTTCTATCTCGAAATAAAATCGACTGATCTGACTTTTAAAATCTTTGCGGTAGCTACTGTATATAATCGAAACGAACTTTTACTTTGCTGACACATTGAAGTTCAACTTTGCTATGGAGACTTATGAAACTCGTTTCTGAAGATTTCCAAGTGAAATGATTTATGCCTTTTATCGTTGCCCTGACCGCTAATAAATTTTAAAGTCATACTAAGAAAAAAATCAAAAAAAAAATCATTGCTGTGTTTGTTGTTGTTGTTGTCGTTGTTGTTGCTGTCACGGACATTAAGCACTAACTAAACATCTGTTGCTTGACTAATTCGATGACGAATTACCTGCCGCGAAACCCGTTGCCCCGCAGGAAACGACAAACCGACACACCGAGATGGCAATTATAAAATAAAATAAATAGTTGCTCATAGCGATTCCAAAAAAAAACTTTCAATTACATTCGGTTCGAGGTTAATGCACCCCCAGAGTGAGATAACTCACCGATCTCACAGTAGAAGCCGCCCCAGCCATTGGGACAGGAGCAGCGACCGCTGCGCAAACAGCGTCCGTTATTCTTGCACGGAATCAGCTTGCACGTCTCCGAGTATTCGCAGCGTTCGCCCTTGGCATATTCCGGGCAGATGCAGTGCGGCTGCAGCTTCTCATCCAGCCAGCAATGGCCACCAGATTCACAGGAATCGCCGCCACAGGCTGTGCCATCGCAGTCGCGAATGTTGCGTGACTCTGATGGAAAGAGGATAAAGTTTGTGATTAGATTTATATTGATATATATATGTATATATATATATGATAAATCGGTCACTCACCCACGATATTCGTTTCATTGAGCACAATGCGAGTGCCGCTGACGACGAGGCCGCGTACACAGCCACGGAAGGGTATGGGAAAGCCGGAAATTGCATTGTGTGGCAACTTGGAAACATCCTTGAGGCCGCCAATGTAGAGCAGCGAATCGGGTTCGACCAGCACCTCGGCGGAGGGTGCCAGCGCTGAGGAGGCGCTACCCTCCACCCACAACGTTAGCCAGCGTCCACGTTGCGCCATCTTGATCTTGTGCCACTCACCAATCGCTAGCATGCGTACACTCCGGACGACGGTCACATGATTGCTGGGTCCCGAAATGCGGAACTCAACAACGCCGCCCTGCAGCGACAGCGATACGAATCCAATCTTCTTGTCCTGATTGTAGTTCAGTGTGCCGAAATAGAGGAGCAGTCCACGCTCGGAGAGCGGACGCAATTGGAACTCAATGAAGAAGAATTGCACACGATGATGCTCCTCGAATGTCTTGGAGCCCATCAGCGGCACCGGCGAGAAACTGCGCTGCTTCTCCACTTCGTTGAGCAGCTTCATCACAAAATGTGTGCTGGGCGTCGAGATGGGCTTCGGCGGCATCAGCTTCTTGGTAAAGTTGCGATAGCTGACCATTTGGGATCGCTTGGCGCCCATCTTATCGCTATTATCATACAGATACGGCCAACGCACAGCCAGATACGAACGGCGACCGGTCAGTGAGACATCGCTAAGTGAACGTATTTCTACGCCAAGTAAAGTTGCACTATTATAGACTATGTCCATATAGAGAGGAAGACCACACTGGACTCACCTTCCTCACAATTCTTGCCGGTGCGTCCCACAGGACAGTCGCATTCGTAGCCGTTGACGAGCGGCACACAAGTTGCCTCCTCGTAGCACTTGTTGTTGAACGAATCGCAGGGATTTGTGGCCTGTGCACAGAGTGGACCGTACCAGCCCTCCTGGCAAATGCAGCTGTGTGGCGAAAATATTGATTTAATAATATATGCCAAAAATAAATTATTATATTTAGATTTGAAACGCATTAAAGAAGGCGTCTTGGACTCCATAAAGTATATATATCCTTGATCAAATCTAGATTAGTTGATATAGCCGTCTGACTCAATTTTTAGCTTTAGATGCAGAGTTCCTTCAGCCTAAGAGCAAACTTAATGAATCTTAGTAATAATCCGCCTTTTTGGTGTAGGCGGTACATAGGTCGGAGCTGACTAGATAGAACGACTATATCATATGGCTGCCAAAGGATCAAGCAAGCGAAAGTTGAGTTTTAAGTGAGAGGTAAGTCAAATTTCAATGAAGAAAGAAATGTTTTCTTGGGCACGCCAAGGATTACAAGGACATAACCGTGTAGACTAACCCATAGTTAATCTGCTGACATCTCTCCCCGGTAGTACTGGCTTATTTGGGAACATAAGCCATTTTTCTCTTAAGATTTACTTAAATTCAGATTTGAGGAAATTGCCTTGAGGTAATCAACTTTTATTATAAATTAAAATAATATTTCCAGATGCTAACTAAAATCAATATTACAATCGAAGATTTAGTTTTCACCCGCATAGAGAGAATTCGCAGGATTGACGGACTTTAACTAAATTAAAGCCAATAAATTGTTGAACTTACGTAAATGTTGCGCCATGCTGCAGGCAGGCTCCGTCGTGCTGGCAGGCGTGTCTGTGGCACTCACGCGTGCCACACTGACCCACACCGCGACCCCGCACTCCCCGCGTCTCTTGCAGCGGCACCGTCACCTGGCCGGCCTTCAGCTGCACATCGTAGATGCAGCCCTGGAAGCCCGAATGCAGCGGCAGATCGTGTGGCAGCGTATTGAAGTTGGCAATCTCATGTCCGCCCAGATACAGTATGGGAAGCACATCCATGCGGCTGACGCTGCCCGGGGATCGGCCGGTTATATTAAATTTGCCATCGACCGATAGCCAGGCCTGGCGACCGATGCGACCCACCTTGATCTCGTAGGGCACACGCGGAGCGTCCAGTCGAAAATCGATGGGCTTCTGGGTGAAAATGCGACGTGGACCCGCACCAAGATTCCACGTAAGCATTATGTAGCCCTGTATGAAACTAACGGCCAGATGATCACTCTTCTCGTCATGATAACCAGACTGGCCGAGGAAGGCAAGCAGCGAAATTTGCGACATTGTCTGTGGCAATATCTTGAAGCTCAGCTCCAGTGAATACTCCAGTGGTATGGGCACCGTGTACGCCACAAACGAGGAGAGGCCATTCACGCTGCCCGAGAAGGAGGGCAATGCCACCTCGAGATCTGCGGAAGATTATCATTTCAAAGGGAAATGTTTGGTAAATAAAATGTGGAACTTACTGTGCTCGCAATAGTGTCCATGCTTGCCCAGCGGACAGAGGCAGAGATAGCCGCTGCCTGGAAATTGGACGCAAGTGCCGCCATATTGACAGGGATTGTCCTCGCAAACGGATATCTCGCAGGTCGGCCCCATGTATCCTGTGGGGCATTTGCATTTCCATTTCTCTGCCTTGTCACCGCTCTCGTCCAGCTCATTTGATTCGATCTTGATGCAGGCGGCGCCATTGCGACACGGACTCGACAAACACGCCAATGAGCCGCATTCCGTTATGCCAAAGCCATCCAGCGCGTCCCTAATATGGTTACAATGGGTCACAGCAAGGGGAGAGTAAAAGGTTGAAATTTCATGATTTCCCTATTTCGGAAGGATGTCAATTGTTTGCCCCTTGAATAGTCTGGCTTGGCCTGGCGTGGCCTGTCCTCTCTTCTGCGCCATTTTCGATTTAGCCTACAGTTGTCAGCGTATCATTTTCGCAACCACCCTCAATCCCATTACCCATTATCCATTGTTGTTTCGATGGCAACCCAACTGTCTGGTTGTCCGGCTGTCAAACTGTCCCCCTGACCAGCTGTTTGTGAGCGCGTTTTAATGCGCTGACAAATGGCTTCCGCATTTGTCGCCTCGCGAGAGAATCCCATTCAATGTGCAGCTCCTTCAATCGTTCAATTGTTGTCAATGTAATTAAATTTGTGAAATTCTTAATGTTCTTTTAATGCTGACATTTTGTTAGTTGTCAAAGAATTAAGCCAATCAATTTTATTCAATGCATCAAGTTATTCAAATTTTACTGGATTGTTATTGGCTCTTTCGGAAAAAGAAACTATAGCTGGAGCATCCAACATTGACTCATCAAAACTGAATACTTCAAATAGTATTGACTTGAACTACTAAATATTGTGTTAAGTAGTACTTAGTCTTGGATAACATAGTAATAAATTAATCTGCTCTTTCATTTCATCGGTAATTTCATCCTAAAATCCTGAAAGCAATTAATTCATTAACCACTCTTGGGCATTTGGCTTAATGCTTGCATTTGACTTTTAATTATTCATGCTATTGATTGACGTATTTTTTTCTTTTCTTACTTCCTTTTACTTCTTTAGCGGCATTTCGTTGGCTTACTTTCCTTTCATCTGCACAACTTTTTTTTGTTGCCCACGCCGGTTCGTGCTTATTGTTCATTTAATCCTACACGCGTTTTTTTTCTCTCCATCTATGTCGAGTTTTTCTCCAGTTTTACGTGCAACTTTGTGGCGCTGCGAGGCAACTGCGTTTATGGCATAAGCATATAAGAGGCAGCGTCATAACTGCGCCTTGTCTGACTGACTGACTGACTAAATGACGGCCATAGCTGTTGGCCATATGAGGAAGGCTGACTTACCCGAATATTTCGCGAGGCTGTCCATTGATGCGGAGGGTATGAAGGCAGCCGGTGAAGCCAGTGCCGCTTTGGGCTGGCGGCAGTTCAATAATAAGGCCAATTGGAGCCTGGGGTGCTCCGCCCAAGTGCAGCCAAGTGTTCAGTATGACCTCCGGCGTGTGCAAACGTGGCGGCAACAGTTTCAACCATGTCGGCTGATCCCCGGACATGGCCAACGTGTCGTTGACGAGCAGCGAGGCATTGCAGTGCGTATAATTGCGGCTGAAGTCCAATCTGAAAGCACACACGCGATTGAGAGGATGAGCAACGATAAAAGTTCCCATTCCATCCAACACCAAACCCCAACCCCAACTCAATCTCAGTGCCCATTTGGTAGTCCTGTCGGTAGTGCGCATATAAAATATTTAATATGCCGCACACTGCGGGCAACTTTTTTGCTGCTTTTTGTTGCGTGGGGTATTCGGCACAAAAGAACAAAAAAAAAAGAACGGAAAACCGACTACGCAGTACTCTGTTCTCAATACCCTGTGCCTTTAAAAGCAATGATTAAATCCTGTCTACAATAAGTTCACCTCTAATTTGTTGGCGCTGCAAAGCCCATTTTATCGCTTTGCTTGATGCCTATTTATAAGCTTAAAAATAAAACGAATATACTCTTTTTCGTCTTGTGAATAAAGTATAGAATTATTTACAACAAAAATGTATAAATAAAAGAAGAAAAAGTTATTTTCAACATGCCGAACCGTGCAAATATTTATGACGCCCGCACAAAGATGCCTCATAAACTACCGCACCAGGCATGTGTTTTGCTCCCAGCTGACCTTTTATGCTCCTTCAACTTAGCTACACTGTGGCCTACAGTGAGCACAAAATGTCAAACACCAATCCACATATTGGTTTTGTTTTATGATGTTTTTTTTTTTTCCACTAAAATGTGACTTGCATTTGTTTCATCCTCAATAAAAAACTGTCGTCCTTTTTTTTATTTTTGCTCATCTCTATTACTGTGTGACTATACATTTTTGATAATCGTCGAGCCCCTGTTCAGCCCTGAACTACCAATTGTCCGTAATGTCAATCGACTGTCAAATTTTTGTTTCGCCTGCCATAAACCGATTCGACATTTTTTCGACCGTATCAAAAGCCTTTTATTTTTGTTTTTGTTTATTTTTGGTGTTTTTGGGTCTGGAATTTTTGTATTGTTTCGTAGCGCCAATGTCACCTGGCGTTATTTGGTTGGCTTTAGTATAACGCTTTGCGGCCAAAACGGAGCTGATTTTATTTCTTTGTTCGCATGTATTCTGCCCAATATCTGAATTGGGGATTCATATCTCAGTTCGTTCATTACATTTGAATGGTGACATTAAATGCGAAAATCGGGACAGCAATTGGACACAAAATTTTATTGTAACTGTTTTTTGTTTCCAGTTAATTTGAACAGAAACATTTGTTTTTTGCTTCAAAAACATACAGAGCCACATGTGTCGCGAGTGAGGTACAAAAAATGTATATAGAAATGTTTGCCAAATTGGATTGAGTTTTTAGCAAAATGCAGGGAATTATTAAAAATCAGCTAAATTTACAAAACTAAAACAAGCAATTAGGACGACAACTGTTTAATGAAATATATATATATATATATATATTATATATATCTATGGTGGTTCATTGGCATTGGTTCATTCTCCATCAAAATCGTGGCAGCTAGTTGAACATGTACGACACAAAGAAGAACAGAGCTGCGAAAGTGCTCTTGAGAGCAAAAGTACTGAAAGGTAAGCTGCTGTTGCCCTTGTAGTGAGTTTTACAAGGGCGTAGCCAGTTTTTCGTAAATAAGGGAAGAGGGGTAATTGTAATTTTCCATACACTTTAATGCTTTTATTCAACTTTTCACATTTCAGTTTTACTTT
The DNA here is from genome assembly GCA_035044025.1 of Drosophila paracracens. Taxonomy (NCBI): domain Eukaryota; kingdom Metazoa; phylum Arthropoda; class Insecta; order Diptera; family Drosophilidae; genus Drosophila; species Drosophila paracracens. Next base: position 2,969,609 of record JAWNMN010000835.1, on the reverse strand, counting down.
TACCAGTGCAGTGCAGCTGCCAACCAGCCCCTAACTTGTTTTTATGCCAGTTCACAATTCATTTTTATTGATCCTCTCAGACTCTCACAATGAACCCTTGGCAGCAGACAATGCCAGCAAACTCATAATTAGTAAACTACTCAAAGAATATTCGCACAGCTCTCGATACCTAAGATACGCTTGATTTAATAATAAATTAAATTTCCATTGTTGCTGCGCTCAATTAAATTCAATTTGCTGTTAACAGAATTTTTTTTTTGTATATAGCTCGCTTTAAAGATTCCGGCAATTATTGCAGTTAATTTGATTTGCATAATACAAAACGGAAGGGAGTGAAACGAAATCAAATGGACTGAGTACAAAGGGGGCCTCTCTGAGCAAAAGCGGCAAACGGTAATTGTTATTGCTTTCTAATTACACGGATTTCTGCTCCTCCAAATCCTTAAGTAAAATGTCAATTGAGTGGAGCATTAGGCTCATTAGGCACGCCACAACCCTGGCAAAATCTGGCCAAAGGCAGCAACGCGGCAAAAATAGCAAAAGTTGAAAACGGACTTTCACCGCAGGACAATCATAATTGTATGTGTGCCCGGCAACTAGTTCATTGAAGGTCTACGTTCATTGCCATTGTCGCCACTGGGAGACGCTAAATCGCTTGTGGGCGAAGGACCAAAGGAGTGGGATTTTGTAGAGTTTGGTTTCGGTTGGTGGCAGTGAAGTGTTCTTTTGGCCATGGCCATTAAGCACGCAAGGCAAATAAAAATAGGCAACAAACATAAATTTGTTGCTCGTAAATCCACTGGCGGACCCAGTTTTGTGCCACATGAGCATGCCCCGAGCAGGGACCAAGTGCTAAAAAGTAAATTTGTGGTCGATTCGATAGTCATAAAAACAAGATGGAAAGAGATATCAAATGGCTATTACTAATGCCATCTCGCTTCAGCCGTAAATTATTTATATAGGCCAGTCTGGCCTTATTCTCTTATCCCCATTCGCCAGTATTTGGGGGTCAGACGGCCTATTTGCCTGATGTATTTATTCCTTAATGTGCTGTTTATGCCTTTCGTCGCTGCTGCTGCTGCTGCGTTGAGGGAATTCATTCGGTTGCTTGTTGATTTTATAAAATGATTACTTGGTCATTTTCCATATGCCTACCCCTATCATGAAACAGAAACAGATGACCCCAGCGCTAAGTAATTGCACTCGGCTGAATTGCAAACTTGCGAATCACTCCACAAATGAAATTGATCTGATCCTCTCTTCTCACTTAGGTGATTGTGTGTGTGTTTAGTATGATTATCTGGCGTAAGGAATTGCTTTGAGTTGCAAATTCAACTGGAAGTCCCAATGAGAAAGGCAGTTTGCAAACAATTAGAATTAAGCAAAAGGTGGTTTTGAGGTTTTATTCATGGCATGAGCTATGCAACAAATGTGTGTTGCATGTAATTCAATCAGAAATCATGTCGTTAATGTGTGTTTATATTAAAATTTATATATATGTATTGGTTTGAAGTCTGTTTGAAGTCCTGTCAAGCTGAAGCTGATCTTAAGTAACTTCAAGAATTGCGAAGCTTACTTCAATAAAATAACAAAGCTGCTTAGCCCGCTAAACGTTTAAGGATACATCGTATAAAGGACTTGAAAAATTAAAAGTTCTTTGCGTGAGTATGAAATTCTCTGCCTTTACATATTTGGCCAACTTATTTGGAGCTTATTTGAAGCATCGAATAATCCAAATTGTTTGCGAGGCTTCCGCCCCTTTTTGGATACACATAAGCTCTATGGCTTTGTTATCGCACTTGTGTTTTACGCCATTACGTTTCTTATTTGAAAGTGCTGCAATTCCAGGAACTGTTAGTTAAACGATTAATTACGCACGAGCCCCATATTACTCTTGCCGTGGCATGCCTCATGCTCTGCCTCCCACGCCTCCACATCAGTGTCAGTGCTTTGCTCCTCTCGGGCTGGAGGCCTTCGCAGCCATTCAACTTCCGTTTCCGTTGCGAGCACAGAAAATGCGGCAAATTAAATTTGAGCCAAAAACCAACTACGCCAACTAATTACGCATGAATGCGAAGCCAAGGATCGTCCAATGTGCGGCGCACATGGAGCAGTCTGATGTAAGGCAAAGACAGGAGTGGAAATAGAGGAGTAGCACCAGCAGCAGCAGCGATTCGAGTAATGTGTAGTAAGAAAAAACAACGCGGAAACAGTGGAATTTATTCTACACTTGAAGCATTATAATTTGTGGCATGCCAATCGACAAAAGGCTACTTTAATGGCCATCGTCCTAGCAGCTTCGTGCTCGTCTCTTCTACACTCTCACTCTGCGATGACAATGACCCACATGCTGACCCGCCCGTCGGCTGACCGGCTAGCTGCTAGATGGCCCGCCGGCAGCTGCACTCGACTCTGGACAGCCGACACTCGGGCCAGGCGCAATTAAAAAAGTTAATTAACATGCCGACCTCACTTCTATCGAAGTGGCTGCCACGGCCCTTGAACCCACACTGTTAACCACATAATTGTATTCCGTGACGGGGCGGTATCACTTACTCAGCTCGGATGGTAATTTCGTGACCAGTATTCACAGGCGTTTCCAGTTCGCTCAACAGCATCGTTTGCAGGCCGCACGAAAACTGGAACTGCATGAGACCCTTTTGCAGGAACAGGGCCATGTAGTGGCCACCCTTGGTTCCCTGGGCGGCGGCCAGCATGATCAGCCCGTTGGTGGCTCGTGTGCGCACCTTCAGTTGTATATGCATCGGCAGTACGGCATCCAGAGCCTCGTGTTGCGGTATATCCTTATAGATGCGATGCGATACGTACGAATCCCCGGAGAATGCCGCATTTCGTATAATGATCGGCAGCTCACAAAGCGGTCCCTGGCGATCAAAGCGGCAAACGCACTAAGGAAATTAAGAAACACAAAATACATTATATATATTAATTCATTATATATTATATATATTAATTAATTATATATTATATATATTAATTATTATGGAAATGCTTTTCTAACTTGCCTTTTCATAAGAGAGGGAAATAACTCACTTAAGCTAAATTCAAATCAAAAATTCTTTCTTATAATTCAAATATGCTTCTTGCTGATTCGAGGTACCGTCGAAACTAAAAATATATCAAAATATATACATCAAAAAATGAAAAACTCTTGAACTGAAAAAATATTTCAACGTTCCGATTATACATTCAGAGAGCATTTAAAAGAATATACAGTAAAAGATAAATGTATAAAGTATTCCTATGGGGATAGAAAATGCTTAATTAAATACTTTACACAAGTTTTGTAAAAAAATTACAATTTCTCATTTTATTTCTGGTATACATCTAAAGCATAAGTGTAAATATTTACACAGCTGATTTAAATTGCAAGTTTTTATGCCACCAAAACACAAATATGAGTGGAAAATTCTGCATTTTGAGTTTTTCTGTTGGAAACTATCAATTTGCATTTACTTGGTAAGTATGAAACAAGGCGAAACTTTGCCAAACTATAATGTAAGTGAGTAAACAGGGTGAATGACTCCGTTTGAGTGCAACGAATATTTCATATTTGGTTAAACATATGGCCAACTTCCATTATGTGCGTTGCCAATTCCCCCTACTCTTACATGCTCTTCCTCTCGCATGGGTCCCTGAGATTGTCGCCAGTTAATAGTCTGCCCTATCACAGTCCACAATTCCCAGTTGCTTGGCACTTCATTTGTTCAATTTTATAGGGTCGTCTTTGGGTCGATCTCTTTCCAAGTCTTTTCAGGCTGGGGGCTGTTGTAGCAGAAGTTGCAACGAAAGTTTTGGGTGCTGCTGTTGGCTTTTTTTTCCTTCGTTTTTTGTTTTGCTGCAGTGGCGTTGCACTTTAAGTGTCCCTTGGTGGGGAATAAATTATGAAAACCAGGACAATGACGCAGCAGGACAAAGCTGCAGCCGAACAGCGAGCCAAAAAGTTAATTTATATTGCTTTTCAATTTATTGGTATTTTTGTTATTGTTGCTGTTAGCCATTCTACTGTTTATTGAAAGAGCTCGCTCGCCAGACATGCACAATTCTTATCGAAGTCTTTTGGCGCAAAACTTTCTTTGGCATGCGCAAAAATAAATTAAAATTGTTGCAATTTGCTTTGGCTTCAGCGCACTTACATTTGGCATTTTTACGCGAGTTTGCCGTAATTGTTTCTCCCTCAACTTATAGAACACCAAAAGCTGTAATTTCATTAGGTAATTGTACGATTGCTTATCTGAATGTTAATGTTAAAGACTCAGACAAAGTCTCGTCAGGGGGGTAACATTTATGGCATTTACAAATTTCTATAAGGCTTGAAAGTTTACTAGTCTAGTTATTCAGTATTTCTATTTAAAAATAGGTCTAAGAGCGGAAAGCACAATTTTTAATTCTGCCTCATACGCTACAGGAATCATGAACAAACACGCTTGTTTTGTGCCCAGAGCTAGCTGGAATAATAATGGCCTGCGGGGCAAATCATGCACATGCCTGCATCACAGGCAGTCAAAGGATTAGATTACATATAATGTTACGGGAGCACCTTTCAAAATTCCTCCTCACGGCGTAAAATCTTGTTGTTTTCATTTTGTATTTTGTGCTCAGGAAAAGTATAACACAAAAATCAACGCCTGATGCTAAGGCATTGAGAGGCGTTGCAAGAGCTTGCGCACGCAGGGTCAGGCTGTATGCCACATGCCTCCAGGGGACAACAAACTGTGTAGCTACATACTACAAGTACTATTTTTTTTGCGCACTTTATATGAAAACTTTCCATACATCAGTTTCCCTGGCCTCAGTCGTCTGCCAGTTGCCAGCATAAAAAAGAGACCCCCAACACTAGCAGTTGCTGTTCCCTCTCATAACAATTATTTGAAGTGTACGAGAATGTTGCAGATTTTTTTCTGCGTAGCTAAATTATGCTGCGTTTTTTTTCACGACCCTCACACCGTGATTAAAGTTGATCTTACAGATTTTAAAGCAAATTGTACCAGCTCTCACTCAGTTCATATTTTTTCCTTCCGGTAGCTTCTACGCCGTACAGGAAACATTTTAATTAATGCATTTTGAGTGTACAAGTTCATCAAAAAAATATTAAAGATAAGTTAAACTTTAAAGTTTGGCAACGCATTACTTTAGTAAGTTGCTTCATTATGTTGCACAAAAAGCTTAACTTTAGTCTAGCTAATTCTCTTAATGGCGCCCAGCGTGCGCTGTTCAGCACAATGTCGATACAAATGTGGCTAAAAGGAAGGTTGGTAACCTAGGAATATATTTCGCTGTTATTACTGTAAAATATATATAAATGTCAAAGTATTCTCTGCTGTCAAACATGTATAAATGTCAAACGTATTCTTCTGCCTTTAAACTTAGCCGTTGCAAAAGCTAGATGTCTGTTTGGCCACATAAGATAACTGCTTTACGGGCTCCCAAACTAATTGTAAGGCACCTTTAAGTGCCAACAGGAATATGATGAAAGGGCGTGTAAATGAGTAAAGTGCACCCACTTTTGAGAACAGATGCTATCACCAAGAGGTGACACTCAGAACGCATTATGGCACAGAAACGAGCTGAGACCATGGGGAAACATTTAGAGATGCCATGTGCCGCAAAAGCATCACAGACACGGGACACAGGAAACGCAGCGATGTGGTGAACCTTTAAAATGGCTCAACAAAGTTTTCATTAGTGGCGTCAGCTTTGGCGTTGAATTTGCCAGCAAGGAAACAGAAACAGTGTAAGCTCTGAGGGGGATGGAGTTGGACGAGCCAAAACCAAACCAAACATTTGGAAAACCCCAAACTCGGCGGCTGACACTTGAAATGTGCTTAATGCCACTTTACGAGAGACTTTCGCAGAGTGCGAGTACCACTTTGGCTGCAGCTTTCGCTCTCTTCCTCTTCTCACACACACACACACACACACACACAAACACACCAGCACACAATCGCAGACAGACAAATTCTCGCTCTTTGACTAGACACGTTAAAAATATGCTTTTCCATAAGTTGTCTCTCCGCGTCTCCGCTTTGGTAAACGAAATGACAGCTGACATATGTAAGTGTCTGTCTAACTGTTTGACAGTGTCTGTGTGTGCGTCCTTGCGGCGTGCGTGTGTGTGAGTGTCTCTCAATTTCTCGCCCTCCTATTCCGTCTATACACAAGCATAAATTTGCATGAATGTCAGTCTGTCATTTTATTCAGCATGACTCTCAAAATTCTCAAAAAATAAAAAAATACTACAAAGACACACAAGAAGTTGGCATTTATGTGTGTTTGTGCAGTTAGTTAAATTACTTGGCAACAATAAAGTGGCATATGCTCTATGAAATAATTTCCATTTGAGGCCACAATGCCTCTACCCACTCTGCCACATTTGCGTTAACACCTGTCATTCATTTTGGCAAGGTTCTTCGGTTACGACTCCAGTCTGTGCTCTCTCTGGTTTCTCTGCTTTTCTCAGTCGTTCTGCGGTCCGTGTCACTCATTCGAGTGTTAAATTTGTTATGAAAATTAAATTTTCTGTTGTTAGCAGGTGTACTTTTGTAGTTTTATGAGAGACAGAGGTGTCAAAGGTGCACTTTGGAGATCTGTACGTGTGGTTCGCTGAAGGAGCTATAAATAAATTAGCTTGACAAAATATTCGCAAGAAAAATCATAAGTCAAAACGGTGCTAAAAACTTTTCAAACTGTGCCCAGTGGTGTTTGGCTTGAATTTATGATGTTAATATGTTAAATATGTTAAATTAAATAAAAAGTGCAAGCCCCAAACTCCTTTATAATGCTGTTAAGCCCAGACCTTGGGGAAACTACAGAAAACATCAGTATACATAATGAAAACAGATTTTGAAATTAAATTCCAAAATAAACGTTCCACTTTGTTAAAATTTGAAACTTGCTTGCTACAATTGCTTATCTTTTAAATCCTTATAAATAATTATAACTTCGTCAAAATTGAGCCGAATTTGAACGTAATACATTCAAGTGTAGATGGAATTAAGGTGAGACATTTAAAATCGTTTTATATAATTCCTTGTGGAAAAGTGAAAGAGTCAGACACAAATTTAAAATGGCATTGTTGCTGTTGCCCAAAATTGCAGTCAAAAAACTTTATTATGCTAAAACTACCGCAAGTATTTTCATAAATAGTTGAATAGGTTGTTGAATTTTCAGCTAGACCACCACCAACTCATCCGTATATCATGGGGTAGTAAATGGGTGAACGCTTTGAGGCTTTCTGTTTGTGATTTTAACTGAAATGTTAACGTAACTGGCAAGAGGATTTTTTTACTATTCAGTTATTCAGCATTCGGTTGCAATATTAATTGGCAGTTAATAATAGCCTGAGAGCTTACAAATGAAATTGACGTCTAGTTCAGCTTCACTTTGAAAAAGTTGTAAAGTTTCTGACGGGAAATTATAGTAGAAATGAACGGTAAAGATAATTGGATTAAATGTGCTGTGATTTTAACGAATATAATGAATACTTCACAATTCAAATATTAAAATTTCCACGAGTTTGTATTCATTGTCAAAATTAGACAATTCAGTTATTTTTCTCAACTTTACAATGTAATAAATAGTTTAATCAAGGCAATAGCTTTTGTGATTTAATAACAGAATAAATTAGAATTGGTTTTTAATTTATTTAATTGGTATTCCTTATGAAAATCTTGTTTGTTGTTACAATTTCACATTCCATTTAAATTTTCGCACATATTCATACTTCAATCAGAATTTAATTAAAGTCCTTTGGCTCTATGTACATGTGTAATATTATTATTGTTGACTTGACTATGCTAATGGTCACTCTCTGCTGTAGTTGTGCTGTGTTTTCAACCAAAAGCCTATGTGCCTATGTGTTAACTTGATGCTGCAGCCTAAGTAAGCAGCTTACAAATGTTGCAGGCTCTGTGTATTGTTGTCTGTTGTTACCGCATGCCCCTTTGTTACATCTAGCTGTCCGGCAGTCTACATGATTATTTATGCATTGGCCTAGGCACATGAAATCTGCATATGATTTTCGCTAGTGTGTGTGTGAGTGTGTATGTGTGTGTGTGTGTGTGTGTGAATGTGGTGATCGTTATATATATGTTTGCAATTTCGACTTGTCAGCCTGTCTTTGGTTCATATCTCATTACAACACGCTGCTGTCCATTTATTTCAGTGCTTAAAGCTTCCTCATTTTACACTAATGAGAATTGATTAACCAAATACAAGTTTCGTGTTAAAATTTAATTCTACACTGTGAAATACGCAATGTCTGTCATTTGGAACGTAATTATTGCTAATGCTAATTATAATTCGCGGACATGGCACAAATGGTTAAGCGCTGTGCTTTTTGTGCACACAATTTGCGCTAGTTTTAATATGGTGTAGAATAGTTTTATTTGCTTATTGGCGGGGTAGTTCGAACACTCTTGGTCAATAGGTAAACAGGGAGGGACCAACAGGGGTTGCGTAGCCAATTAGCCGCTCAATGGGATTGAAATTTGTGGATGTTAACTTTGTTTATTTGGCCATTTGTTTAGGCTATACACATTAAATAAATAGTCCCATCGATTGGCATGAGGGCTCTGAGTCAATGCCTTGATATAAAATAGGGGAGAAGGGAGTAGCTACTTACTCGAGAACCCTCCGAGGTGGTCACACAGGTGCCGCCGTTGTAGCAGCCAAGTTTAATGCAATCGACATCAGCAGATTTTTCCTCTACTCCACCCACAGCACCACCACCGGTGGCTACTGTGTTGGCACCCTCAGTTTCCTCGCTACTCTCGGTCACTGGCGGCTTGGTTTGTGTTGGCAACTCTGGCTGCCCCGATGTGCTGTAGACATGCAACGATGGCGTGGGCGGTGGCAACGTTTGTGCCGACTGTGTGGAGGGTGGTGTGGGTGGCACGGTGACTGCGGGTAGACTGGATGGCCTTGTTGGTGGTGGTTCCGTGGGCATTGGTGTGGGTGCTAGAGTTACCACTGGACTGGGTGGCATCATGGTTGTCTCCCTTGGTGGTTCGATGGTCATCAATGGTGGCACCGGCGGTCCAAGCAAATCCTCCGTTGTCATCGGCTGTGGCGTTGTTATCCCCACAGGCATGGGTACGGTTACCACAAGTGGCAATTGCGTTGTGTACGGCTCAATTTCGATCGGTGGTATTCCTCCGGTTGCGTGGGTCGTCACTGGTGGCAAGTCGGTTGTGGTCGGCAATGTTGCATTACCCTCCAGAATGGTGACCACAATGTGCGGTGTTTGTGCCGTTGTTAGCTCCACAATGGGTGGCTCGTACTCCAGTGGAGATGTCGTCGTTTCTTGCTGTGTTGGTGGTTGAACTGTGGTGAATCTACCGGCGCTGGTGCGATGTGTGGTAATGAGTACCTCGGCAGGATATTCCGTGAAGAAAGGTGCCGCTGTTGTCGGCATTTCGGTCCACAGATGACGTGTGGTTGTTTCCTCTGGAGGTGGCCTGGTGGTTTCTGGTGGGAAATAGGGTGTTGGTGTTGGGACGTAGTCCACTGAGATGCTTGTCTCAAAAGTGGTTACGCGATGCACAAAGATACTGCCAGGTGTGGTTACACGTATGGGCTGTTCCACCGATTCGGAACTGCTCGATGAGGAGGCATAGTCCACAGCAATGGTTATGCTCGGTGGTGGTGGTGCTGCAGTCGGACGCATTGTGGTGGTGACTTCCTCGCTGGAAGTTTCACTGCTGCCACTGGCGCTCACATCGAATCGTCGCACCGTTGTGTATTCCTCGAAGGTAACGACCTCTGGTGAGCTTTCTGCCGATGACGAGGAGGAAGTGGTGGCGACGCCAGGTGCAGGAATGGGTGGCAAGGTGGTATAGATACTGTGAGTTTCCTCGGAGGATGAGGACGCGGAAGAAGCACCACCACCTGCTGGTGGTGTAGGTGGCACAGCTGTCCCCGGTGATTCTGTAATAGGCTCTGGCCGTAGTGTTGTGTGCTCGCCAACTATGCTGTGACTATCGCTATCCGGTGGTGCTGCCGTAACCTTTACCACCACCATTGTCTCCTCCGATGAAGAAGAGCCGCCGGATGATGGTTCCACCGTTGGTGTGATGGTCACTGGTGGTGCTGGTGGTGCTAAGGTTGTCTCTGGTGGCGTAACCGGTCGCACTGTGGGTGGTGCTAGTGTTGTGGTGGCTGGTGTAACGGGCACCAGTGGTGGTGGTGCAGGTGTCGCTGGTGCCGTGTAGTTACAGTCGAGAGACTCCTCACCCACCATGAGGCACTCGCACAGCATGCCCGTTAGCAGTGGAGGGCAGGAGCATGAGAAGGTATCGACGCCATCGATGCAGACGCCACCGTTCATGCAACGCGGTCCCAGTTGACATTCATCGTACTGGAACTCACACTTCTCGCCGTGATAATCCGGCACACAGTAGCATGTGGGTACATTCTCCTCCATGAGGCAGAGGGCATTGTTCTGGCAGGGATTGTCCGCACAGATGAGTATCTCCTCCTCACAATTGACGCCCGTGTAGCCCATTGGGCAGGCGCAGGCATAGGCAGCCAGTTTATCAACACAGACGCCGCCATTTTGGCAGGGCGAGGAAGCGCACTCATTGATCTCCTCCTGACAGATACGGCCATGCCAGCCGGCCGGACATTCGCAAGTGAACTCCAGTCCTGGACCCTCAACACACTCGCCCCCATGCTGGCAACGTGCACCGGTACCTGCGGTAAGGCAGCAAAATCCCAAAAAGTTTTCAATACTTAGCGATTACAATGAGGCGTAGCCAACAAGCTCGACTTACCCGTGTCACAGACGGCGACATCCACCTCGCAATGAGCCCCCAGATAGCCCGGCTGGCAGGTACAGGTATAGCCATTGTTACGGTCACGGCACAATCCGCCATTTTGACATGGATTTGACATGCATTCGTCCACATTTTCCTCACAATTTGGTCCTGCGTTGACATTCGCGTGATGTGACCAGAAAGCGATATGTAGATAAATAGGTAGAGAAAGAAAAAAGTGAAAAGAGCAGTCAGTAAACGAGGAGAAAGTGACGTTAATTGATGCCACCACACGACACCGTCTTCTGTTCTCCGCTATTCAAGTTCAGTTCTGTCAGCTTTTCAATCCTGTTCCCTGCTCTGTCCTTTTAATAAAAAATTTATGTGTTTTGGGTTTGATGTTGTCGCTTTTACCATGGCGTGTAAATGGTCCTTAAATAAAACTGGTTATTTTTATTTGCGCCTGTAAAGTCCTGGTCAATATTTGCTATTAGCGTCATTATATATATAGCTGTGAGTTAAGATTTAAGATATTATTATTTCGGATGTCACTTTAATATATCCAATGCATTTTTATTGCAGTCTTTGCAATGTGTTTGATCTAAAATAACCCTCGCCCTTACCCTTATTTCTCCAGCTACTGTTTTTATTGCTGCCCAGCCACATGTACAACAAACCCTAAATCCAAATATCCCTTTTCCAATTTGTGTCTTACCATATTCCATTTAAAGCATTTCATTTCCTTTTCTCCTACAACTACTTAAACAAAAGACAAAAAAAAAAGAAAATTCAAAACAAGCATGACAAAATTGAAACTGTTGCAATGCAATAACCTTTCTGGCTTTTAGCAACTCTGCTTCCATTCTTCACTTCAGTTCATGTGAACAAGCGAACAAGCGCACACAATCGAAGTGCAATTGAATGACTTTTCATTATATCTTTCTCTCCCTTATCAGCCTCTGTCTCTATCCATCATGTTGTCTCTCTCTCTCTCTCTTATAATCAAATCTAAAACTGAGTAACTCTGTGTGTCTCTGATATCGTATGGTATCGTACAACCAAGTGGAAAGTGAACAACTTCTTCAATACAAGCGCATCAATAGCAATCAAAACAAACCTTCAAGTGCTGATTTTGGTGCAATGTAAACAGTTGAAAAGTATACACAACCACAATATAAGTACACACACACAGACACACATCCACACACACAGTTTTATTGAGGACTGTCAGGCACTGAAATAAGACCTAAAGTTTGTGCACATAAAACAAGTCTAGATTTAAATGCCCCACAGTACTTTGTTCAAGTATCAACATATCCAATCAATATATAGATCAAAAAGCTTACTTCGTTGTGAGCTATTTGTTCATTTTTATTTTAGATATTTTAGCAAAATATAAAAATAGATTGGAGGCATATGTTCATTTAAGAACAAGCTCCTTCTCCATAATTAGTTTTTAGTAAGAAACCTTCGGCAACTAATTGGCAAAAAATTCAATGAAAATGTATTTTTAAGACTACCTTTGTTAATAGAATTCCAGGTAAATTATTCAAAAGTCAAATAGAAGAGCTCATCAAGGTCTAGAGACAGATGTCTAAGCTGATGGGTCGCGTGTTCCCAATCAAATATTTATATAAGAATATTTACGTTAGAAATAAAGTTGATGAATTCGATGGTGACACAGTTGTTACACCCTTGAAGACAGTTATTTGTTGCATGGCAGGAAAGCAACATGAGTTGCACACAATAAGAGCAACGCTTGAAAGAAGTTTTCAATTTTCTGATCAACAACTGCTGAAACGAAATGGGGGTGGAAAGGGAAGGAGGGGTAAGTCTCAGACGGTGGTTGCCAGTAGCAGCAAATAACGGGTAAACAAACAGACAGAAAGAAAGGACAGACAGACACAACAGGAAAGCATACGGAAAGCAGACTTTGGCAGTGTTGAACAGCGACCCATTGTGTATCCTTGTAGTTTTCTTGGGTTGTTTGTGGCACTTCCAGCAATGAGTATGAGTGATTTTTTCTCAGCTCTTATGGGCTGCTTGTGCTGTAAATTTATTGCCAGCGAATGGTTTTGTCTGAACTTTTTGAAATTTATTTGCCTGCGTGCCTTGACTCTGCGATATTCCTGTCGTTTCCTACGCGATTTTAGACATAGTTTTGTCTCTTGTTTTCCATTTTGGCAACAAGTTAGCTAACAAAAAAGAAATGTGCACAAAAGTTGTTCTTCTGCCGAGTTTTCGCTTGCTCTAGCCTATATCTTAAGTGTCTGTTTATTTGTCTGTCTGCCCGTCTGTCTGGCGTCCAAAAACTTGTAAGAAAGCACTTCAAAGTGTCGAAACAAAAGTGTCAAAAAGCCTTCTTTTGCACTTTGCCTAAATTATAGTTCACAACTTTTTAATTTAATGCACAAAAATTGCATTTAATTAGAGAAAAATAATAAAAATAAAAAAATTGAACATGAACTCTCTAATGTTCAACGGGGGAAATGGAGTAGATAAAACCATTTATCAGTTGTGCTCATAAATAACACTAAATAAACTGATGGGCATAAAAATGTAACTATGCAGCTGTACACTCATAAATGTTCAGCCCAAAAAAAAAAGAAAATAGATAAATCTGGTGTGTATGTGTGTGTGTGTATATGTTTGTGCCTTGTTTATAATGCAACTGCAATGTTTGTGTATGCAAATGGGTGGAGCTGGCGGTCGAACAGACAAACGAATATTAAATTTGCATAAGCACTAAATCAACACAATGAACAAACCAAGCCAGAGGCAACTATACACAGTAAGAAAAAAATGTACATGTTGTACATTGACCTCTACAAAAGCTTGGCTTACACAATTACTTGTAATACACCTTACCACTTAGCCTTAGAATTTGGATTCTTAAGCTTTGACTTTAGTCTTTGAGAAAGTTGAGAGTTTGCCAACAGTTCAAATAAAGAGGCTGAAAAGAAAATCTTGAATTTTAAGCATCATTATTCTGTTGAGTGTACGTAATAAGTCTTACTGAAAGCTTGAAGCTTAATTAACTATAAACCGGCTGATACAGCTCGTTAAATTCAACGCAGCTTGTTCTTCGGTTGTTAATGACGTAAGTCATGTTAAACACATACTAAAGTTTTAATTAAACTTAGACACTTTTAAACAAAACGACGAGCTTTCACATACACATTTTTCCGCTGTTTCCATCAGTCGGGCGTTTATTAAACATGCTTTTCTTACATATTGGCTACAGGGTGCAAACCAGTCAACATGATGAGTTAAGCTGACTTCACTCCTTCTCAGTTGCCAGCTGGTGCCATTTGCTGGCATTTTGACGTGACTTTTCTGTATGTGCTAGCGTGCGTGTCTGCGTGTGTGTGTGTAAGTGTGTGCGTGGGTGTGTGCGAAGTTCGTGTAATGTGTGTGTTTGACCACAGACATAAAACCGCTGCTCTTACGACTTTCGATCAGCCAACAACAGTTGACGCCCACACACGCAGCCAAATTGAGCTGCATACCTTAGGGCTGGCTAATTTCATTATTTCACTTGAAATTTATATCACCTCGAATCCTATTCGATTTATATATACATTTGTTTAAGTTTCAGAACCAATCGAGCAGCTGAGCAGAGTCAAAGGAATAGCGATGTCTACATTGAGTCGTTTGCGATTTTAATGGAACACACAAATACAAAACCAGAAATGTAATCGTAATTTGTCTGCTTCCAAGTAATGAATGGTTCAAGTCCACTCTCGTATTTCATTCCGCAGCTTTTACTGCCATTGACTCGTCCATTAAATCGAGGGTGGGTCGTTGAGTGGGACGAATGCTATTCAATTTGTTTATGTGCCGACCGTTGGTTTATGATTTGATGATGCAATACTTCAAATTGTTAAAATATCCGTATTTCAATTTTATTTACTCTCGCTGTTAAATTTAACAGTTTACGAAGTGCTTCATTTTATGGCAACATCAAGACAGTTCGAATGCTTGGCTTCTTAAATATGAGCGGAGAGAAGAGAGGTGGATAGAACAGGCCAGAGCATGTTGCAAATAAATACATATTTATATATATATATATTATTTTACATTTCTGTAAAATTGTACTTTATTTTTACTTTTACGAACACTTACAAAAATTTAAACAAGTAACCTGAAGTCAGATGTTTAAAATTCTGTTTAAAAGAGCGCATTTTAGGATGGAACTAATATTAAAAATATAAAGTCTATAAGAGCTGAAGTCATGGCAATGGCTAGTTCAACTGTTGTTGTTGTTGTACAAGAATATATATATATAATTTATTTGGTCGGGTATGCTTCCTTCTGCCAGCTACATACTTGGCACAACTTTGATATTCTCTTTTACACATTTAATAAAAAATAGTTTCAGCAGCTGTCATTTTTTCATTCTTGCCTTTTACTTTATGTTCGCAGCGATAATTTGAAGCAAGCATTCAGAAAATAATTCACTTTGCGTTAAGCATACGACACGTTGCCAAAAGGGCCAGTTAAAGTTGCAGCAAGGCAAATGGAAATGAAAAATATACCTTAGTTGCCAGAGGCATAATATGAAATGTCACATTTCGCTCCAGTTCGGGCACAAATGCAGGAAGTGGTCAAGCAAAAAGAGGGAGCCAAATCTCTCTCTTTCTCGGACTTATTCTCTATCTCTGTCGCATTCGTTTGTTCACAATTCTTAACCCAGTTTCGATGCTGGCGAACGACGCACTTGTGGTTAACTGTGAGGGGAGGAGTGGTGCAGGAGCTGATGTTAAGCGGTATTGAGGTTGACTTGGCCAACTGCAGCTACTGTTATAGCAACAGCTACCAAACACCTCTCAAGCCCCTAGGCTTGTCAACGGTCAACTGTTTCTATGCGTTGCTCTTACATTCTTCTATCTTTTTTTTTTTTGTTTTTTGCTTCGTTTACGGTTTCAGCGACTGCTGCGAGGCCTTTTTTAACTTTCTTTTTTTTTCGATTTTTTTTGTTTTGTTATGTGTGAAGTCGTTAAAGTGAAAATCGATTTTCACTTTATTGCTGCATGTGCGTGAACAGGATCTAGGGTTGTGGCTTGGGGCAGAAAGTCTAGGGGCCGCTTTTTCGTTCTGTCAAATGGTCAGTTCGTGTAACAGCGAGGAGGGTTGGTGCGTTGGGCAACATTTTCACTCTCAGCACTCGTAGCTCCGCAATCGACGGCATGTTTTATGAATGAATATTTCGAATTGGACGCACATTCTTTTTGTGGTTAATGGACGGCACTGGTTGCCATGTCCAACCCTCCAACCGCACCACATCGGTTTATACCTTGATTATTGTAGGGTTTTATGTATATTTTTTGTTGTATTTGATGTATTTTTGCTACTTTTTTGTATTTTTTGTCCCACTTCTTGTTTCGAATGCGCATTTTACAATACAATCCTCGGCCGAATTTTGCTTGTGGTCTTTGTTTCCTATTTTATCTTTTTTTTTTGTCGGTGAATATCTAAATATTTGAAATGTAACATTAATCAAAATTTGATTTTGCCAATAGGGCCAAAAAGCACTTCAATATTGAATTTGGTATGACGAAGCACTTCAGACATGCTAAAATATTGATAAATGTGCGTGGGATTTGCAAAGTGACAGGCGAGACAACAATTGAGACGAATGAAATCATGAAATTGGTTGTTATTGTGAATTGTGCAAGTGACAGAGGATGTAGGAAAGAATATTGGAATACCAAATGGTTAAATGGAATATTTCCGAATTTAACTTAAAGTCTTGCGCTTATAGAATGATTTATTGATTTTGTTAAGGTATGTAATCTAAAGCAATAATTTCTAATAGATTACCAAACGAGGAATCATATCTTTCTTTAAAGCTTTTTGTAGGGATTTAAGGGATATACTTGTAAGTAAGGGTTATCTGCTCTACAATGAACATTTTTTAATTTACCTTCCACTTTCTTGATTCGTTTTTTGCATGTTGTGCAGCAACTGACTACAAATGTTGCTACGGGTTTTTGAGCTTGCTTTATTTTTCACCCTGACTTGTACTTGTTTTTCTTTTTAGTTGTTGCCAACGAACTATAAACATATGGTCAACAAGGTACAAACATTTGTTTGCACCCATGTCGCAATTAGAGTGAACTGCAAACGGTTTTCATGCCCCTTCCACAAGATGCTGAAACTCCTCTCGTTAGTCAGGTTGTGTTTGCAGTCGATGCACAAATTGAAATTTGAATTTTATATATGCACATTTTGTGATTCTTATTTGCTTGTTACTAAGCTTTGGGCGTCGATAACTAGAGAGGGAAATGGGTGAATTGAGACTGCTTTATATATTCAGCATCGTTAACAAAAATAATACAAACAATATAAATTCAAACAAGTGAGAGTTTTTGAATCACAGATATCCAGCTCTGAAAAAATAATATGACTATATGATAAACGAGAAAATCCGTATTATCACTGAAATAACTTGATTACTCAATCTCTGACTGTTGCATACATTCCCATGTTTTTACTATACCCATTTCAGAAATATTCAATGGGTACAGGGAATAAATATGGCATGAGTTGCATTTAATTCACATTTCGTTTGCATTTTAAGTTTGGCTCAGTTCTTTGTTCATGAGTTGAATGTGTGTGTGTGTGTGTGAGTGTGCGCGTGTGTGTGTGTTGGTGAATGTAAAAAAACGACAGAATAAATGCATATAAATAAATGAATGAGTGCACAGCTATGCATAATTTGAAAGCGAGCGTAGCTAACAAAAATTCAAATTTCGTTATAATTATGGAACTCAATTCTAGAAACTAGGCAACAATATTTTATTTTTAGAAACTAAAAATGCCATGCAATGATGCCAATATGCATACATATTATGCCTTTATTATATATATATATATATATACGAGTATATATTGCTTGTGGCTAGGCTTTTTTAGAAAATCTAAAAGTGGGCTTATAATACGTTTCCTCTTTTATTTATTCAGCTCATAAAAGAATTAACAAATAATAATGGAGACAGCCACAATTGGGTGCTAAAGAAAAATATTACAATTTATATTAAATTATTGCAAGATTGCAGCTGGCTTTCCACGTCTCCCACGGAATTTGTATGCGCGCTTAATCCAGGCGATGCCAATCTGTTCTCATGCCTCGGATTTGGTACCAAATACTCGCTGTGACAGTGAGCAATGAACTGCACTTTAGCTCATCTGTGAATGCTGTGGGAACTAATCACGAAAAACCAATTCTAAGCTGCACCCTGAGTGCAACCCAGCTACTGCTGCAATCCTGCTACTAAAGCAATTCAAGTATGTCACTTAGTCAGCGTGCAGAGTCAAGCAATTCCAATTCGCATATCCTTTGGTTTGGTTGAACGGGGCTGGATAGGAATGCTGAGGAGGCTGGGGTGGATCACCCAACTGCGCCACTTCAATGTGTTGTGGTGCGCATTGTTGCGCTTTCAATTGCACTTTTTCGCTGCGCCAACGAAAGGCATCAGTTGGAAGTCCCCAAGCTACGCCAGGACAATGACAATCGAGGCCAAAGTGTCCTGGGGAGTTACTCATTTTCACGGCAATCGCAGCATCTGCTGCATTCTACATAGGTACACATGTGTATGCCAGTGCTTAAAAGCTTTTAATTAATTGCATTTAGTACTACAGACTGTAGTTCAGATTCCGTTTCCCTTTTAGCACACATTGTTCACAAACCGAGAAAGAGTTCATTGGTTTCTGCGCATTGTCCATCTTTCCCTATGCGACTAGATTTGGAAAATTCCCCTTCTTCTATAGATTGGGAAAAAGTGTCACGAATTGTGCCACTAAACTTAATCAAGCAGTCTCATTTCCTGGCATCACACAGGCAGCAGATTTCTGAAAAGTCGCTCCCAACTGACTGCAGCGTTCTAATTTGCTTTTTTATGGTATTTTTCTTGCCAGACAATTTCTAAAGGATTGAGATAGCTTCTCCATCATTTTCATAGAAATACATGTGAAACATTTTAAAGTACTCGTCGGCAAGTTTGCGTAAAATTAGAAAGCATTGTGTTCAACTTCAATGGGCAAATGTATGAGTGAGGAAATTGCATTTCAGCAGACATGATGAGCCTTGCATGGTTCTCGATCTTGGTCTTATTAAAGCTCTCTAATTTTCTTTCAATTTCCCTCCATCTAAAGCTAAGCTACTTTCCTCACGTCGTTTTGCGGATGTTGCAGCTAAATTGTTTGTATGCAGCCTTGTGGGCAGGCATAAGTAATTAGTGCAAGAGCTTCAGATACCTGCTTTTTAATTACCAGTTTAATTAATTGTAGATTCGCCTTTATTTTATTATTTATTCTTATTTTTGTAGTATTTAATAATATAATTCCCAATTTAAATTTTCATCGACATGGGTGGGTTATTGGAATTTTTGTGGCTGCTTTTCCTTTTTTCATTTGCAAATTTAAAGTGAAAATTCACCCGTGAAAATATCAATTACACGCACTTTTAATGTGCACATATGCATATTTTACAATTAACCTACTGAAGCATGGGAAAATGCATTTATAATGTCATCAGACGACAAAAATGTGACAATTTTCGCTCGTATGGCTAATTCCAAAGCCAATAATAGCCCACACAAACACTGATATAAGTGGAAAACGTGTGAAAAACTACCGAACAAAGGTTCAACCAACATAAAAGTTTTCATTATAAAATCAATACGCAATATTTTAAATATTTAATATTATGCCACACACACATTTTCAAATAATAATAACAATAGCAGCGAGTTAGGCAAAAGTAGATCCCCTTAGGGCAATTGATTAGCTTCAAAATGGGCACAATTGGATAGCCACAAATGTGTTTAAATGTTGGACACCAGTAATGCCGTTCTGCTCTCTCGCTCTGTAAATGAAATAAAAAATTTATGTAAATCGCTGAGCCACGTGAAATTCAATGAATTTCGATTTGTTTTTTGGTCAAATCCCTCGATAAATCACCCACTGGCAAGTTTAAAAGTTGCACTGGTAACGATGCGATTTAAATTTCCCAAATCGTATTCGTTTCATGGTTATGAATAAATAGGAAATGTGGGGAGAAAATGAAAAGCAAAAATGGAGAAATCGCTTGAAGCTGTCGCCTGTTTGGCAAAAATTGAACAAAGCCAACGTTGAATGGCACAAAAAGAATCAAATAAAACAAACGAGAGAAATTCTTGCCAGAAAGACAAATATCTTTGGGTAAGCGAAATGAAGGCATGAATGAACGAGCAGCTGAGCCAAATGCATGTTTGATTGAATGAATGTGCAGTGAATACGTTAAAATGCATTCGAGTATCAGAAATATGGACAAATATGGGGTGGAGGAGTGCAACACACACTCGCATATCCAATCATATTTTCATATTCATATTCACCTGATGATAAAAGTGCAAACACATAAAAAGCTGTCCCGAAAATGTATGGTGAAAACATGCAATTGAAATAAAGTTAAGCAAAAGGTAAAGCAGTCGCAAAAAAAAAGAACATAAGAATTGACTTGCTGCAATTCGAATGCATTTTCATTTTAATACCCAGTCGACAATTGAGTGAATGCGGCATATGTGCCATATAAATACTGGTAACTGCTATTGACAATTTATTTAAACTGAAGTTCAAATCTCATTAATAACGAATTTAAGCAGCTTTAAAATCGTGAGTAGGATTCTATTCTTGTGATTTTAAGCATATTCATGTGTTAAGTGTGTACTGAGTATGTCGAAGCCGAGCAGTTGTTGTAAAGAGCATTCCTTATTGTTGATTTGTGGTACTTTTTACGTTTTTTGCATGAATGTAAAATGCGAATTTCAATGTGAACAGGCCTGGCAATGGCTCCCAACTGCAATTTGCATTGTTTTCGCGCTGAATGCCCTCAGCTTTTGGCTCCCTTTGGCCCAGGCAATGCTCTCTCAGATGCTGGCCTGGCTGCAATCATTGCATAAAGGCAGTCAAGGAGATGCCTTCACTCATGATAAAAGGCATTGTGTGTATATGTGTGTGTAAGTTTCTGGCAAAGGGAGCAAGGTTATGCCTCTGAGAATTGCACCATTGTTAGATTGTTTGCCATTAGAGTTCTGCAATGAGCTGCGCATTGCTTTGTTGTTGGTCACATTTTGACTAACAAGGCGTGAATAATAAGCATTTTATTTGCGTATTTTACTATTTCTCACGATAAGCTTAAATGTTTAACGTTTTTTGAGTACATTATTTTTTCTGTATTTTCTTCATTTCAATAATTGATTTTATGTTCCATATATTTCAGTTGCTCAACTAACAAAAGCACTCAGGGGATCCTCATAATTAACCTGAATATCCATAAACATAGCAAGGAAATAAAACCAAACCAAAACCTAGCAAAGGAAAGCAAAACAAACAATGCATTAATTTGGTTTAGCTGTAACCATATCTTGTTGTGATAGAAACCAGGATATTTGGTAAGTGGGACACAAACAAAAAAGCAAAGTCGGCTTTTCGGGGTAGAATGGTGGTTGTGGGTTCTTGAATCTGGGGTTGGTTGATGCCAGTGATGACCACCTCAAAGGGCACAAACGACTAACGCGGCATAGTGAAATACAGCTGAAAGGCAAATGCACTTCAAAAGGGCAAAAAAAGAGAAACACAAACAATGCGAGGCGGTTATAATATTAATTAGAATGTTTGTGCAGCTGGCTTTGCAACTATGCCGGCAAGAAGCACTTTTATTATACCCTCTACTAATTAGATAATTATTCTAAATGAGCACATCTGCGACTTCACTAAGTTTCTCTATTCTTAATCAGAACTTAACTCTTTTAATGTTCCCCAGTTGAAATAAAATGGAATTTCGAACTTGGTACAGGGTGTTACCTAGTAGTGCACTCTTAAATAGACTACCATAACATTTTTGCATAGTTTACTGCTTCATTTCCTGCTGTTTCGCACTTTTGGCAAAAAAAATCTATTTTTTATACATGTTTTTTGTGGCTTTGTGTACAGAAAGCAAATTTTTTTTATATATTTCATTTGTGCGCAGAATTTATTCACAAATTTTGCTCTGTTTTTTCCATACCTTCTGTGTAGCGCACTTTTCAAAGCTGGCGCTCAGTTTCTGGTTTTGCTGTATTTTTTTATGCTTAATCCACTCAAAATCACTAGCAAAAGCAACACTTTGCATTATTTGATATATTTCCATAAGCCTTACGGAAGAGTATTATAATTTTATCATGGCGCTGAAAGAGCTAATTCTCATATTAAAGGCAAAATGAACATAATGTATCTAATTAAAGTCATATGTTTTTAACTTTATTTCATTTTATTAAAATCCAATAACTTTTTACTACAGCGCAAGGAAGTGAATTGAAGTAAGGCTTAAACCATTTTTCCTCGTTGATTTCATTTGCAGTGCCTTATGCAATTTTATTTATATTAACAATTTCCCATTAATAACGTCAAAATGGGCATAATAATGTTTTAAAAATGCGTATAAAATGCAAAATGTAGCATGTCTAAATTCTAATAGAACTAGTAATATTGATCAGAAAATCGATTGTGGTGGAAGCTAGAATACTAAATTAAGTTTCTTTTAAGCGAACCTGCAGGATATATCCTAGTCAGCCACTCTCGATTTCAAACACTCTCACTACTTTGCTACTGTTTTATTTATGCTAATTTAATGCAATTGTTGTGTTGCACAAAATTAAAAACAGGAAAAATGAAATGGGAAGCGCCACAATGGCGACAAGCGGTTTGTATGAGTAATGGTCCGGCATAAATAAAAGCTTTAGGGTACATAATATTAAAGATAATTACTGCATAATTATTAAAATGCGATTTTTTCTGTTGCTTAACTGTCGAAACCAAAAATGGGTAGCTCTCCTACTAAAGGAATCTTATTGGGTATAAATCAGCAACTGTTCACTCGGTTAGTTTGTAGTATTGTGATTCCTAACTCTATCCTTGGCACAAGATCACGTCATGTATTTGGTTTAACTTGCTCCATTTGAAAATGTTCTTAGTTAAGCATGGTACATTACTAATCCAAACTATGTGTCAATTACTTACCCCTCATTTCCACACTTCTAAAAAAACTATTAGCTTTTGGTGCTGGCAACTTTCGTAGACCACAAATTTGTAGCAATTTGTATTTGGTATTAGCTGGTGTTGATGGGTAATGCATATAGCACCTATACGATGGCTATATATTTTGCAACATTTTATAAAGTCAACTGTAAGACACTCCTTAAACACACACACACACATACACCGGCAGACCTCACTAAGTGCTTCAAACACGTAGCAAAAGTAAATGTGCTTATATGCATGTACGTTACAGACGGCAAATACACGAAGCTAAAGGATGAACATTAGATATATTCATGCTGAGACTTTCGCACACACACGCACACATGTACACTCACTCACTGACACTTATACACGTACAGACGGACACACATTCGCCACTTTCACCCACCCTACAAATTAAACTTAGCAAATGGCAAGCTAAGCACCCAACATTGACTACCACAATAGACAACATTAAAGTTGGTTTGCCCTCATCGCACTCCTTGAACATCCTGCAAGACACCTCCCAAACCATTTGCGCGCTTCAGTTTCGCATTTCCTTAGCGAGGGTTCAGAAGACTAGGTCAGAAAACTTGTATCTCTATAAATGTACTCTAAGTTTTGTTTTTAGTAAAATTAGCTATGTAAAAAAGTGAATCACGGAGTTCATTTCGTAAATATTAATTATTGTGAAACTTAAAGAAATTTAACATAAATCCTTTATATCTCGCACAATATTATACTATTTGTCATTAATCAATGCGAGAGTAACCAATCTTCGTCTGTATCTCGGATGCATTCTGTTCCCTTCGGTTTAGGTTCTTGGGGCTGTTTCCTCATTTCGCTTTCTTGCGCGGGCGTTAAAAAGAATAATAGACACATGTGAAGCAAAGCGGAAAGTAAGTATAAAAAAAGTATTGCACATTATTTTCATTATTTGTTTTGTTCTGTATCCTTTTCTATCTTTTTTGCTTGCCGCAAATTTTACAAATACGTTTGGCGTGCTCGGAACTATCGGTGCCTGACCGAGAGCTTTGGTATCTCCCTCTATGTGTGTGTGTGTGCACTCCGTGCTGGAGTGGCTGCTATGGATGGCCAGGGATCGTTTTTTGTTGGCTTAATAAAAATACATTTTGCACGTGGTGTGCGACTCCCTTTCATCCCAAACACTCAACCCTCTCCTTTGCTATGCAACTTTCAGTACTTACTCGTATTTGTTGTACTATCTGCGTATCTGTGTTGGAATAGCGTAAAAATAAACCGCGCAGACTTACCAGAAAATCCTTCCGGACACGTACAATTGTAGTAGGCAACGCCATCCACACATGTGCCACCGTTTTGACAGGGGCCCGACCAGCATTCGTCCCAATTCGTTTGGCACTGGATCCCTGTGTAGCCGTCAATGCAGTAACACGAATACGAGCTGAACCCATTTGTTGTTGTTGTTATCACGACACATGCGGGAGGTAGCACCGGCGGTTGGTGTGGGCGCAATGGTGTGTCAATGATGCATCAAGCGTTCAGCAAAAAAAGTTTTGTGGGCAAACCCATAAATGAAAAGGTAGAAAAAGTAAAGCAACAACAAGAAAACGTTTTTAGATAAAAATAGTTTTACAAACATCACAATATGGTGTAGAGTGTAATGAATACGCTGAGAGAAAATAAGTGTAATTTATTTAAGGGTTAAGCAAAATATAATGCTGCATTGTGACTAGCGTGTGAATATATATATATCTATTTGAATTTATTGAATATTGTACTCAGTTGAGCCTTTGATGTGTTTCAAAGCTATTTTATGCTAATTTTGTTGTATTTGTTCAGTATAAATATGTCAATATAACTCGGTGCTCGGTGTCCTTCCCAATCTTTTTTTACCTGCATACCTTAGGTTTTTGCCACTGTGTAGCGGGAGTAAGTTCTGACACCTTTGTTGGTAATTGAAGTGAGCCACAGTGCCATAGATGCATATGCACATATACATATGTATGTGTCTTTATCGAATAGTAGAATGTACATGGATTTTTTTCAGTGGCCAGGCGGGTGCTATAAACATGGCCAACAATCTCGAGACATTACGCTTGAGTAGTGGAAATAAATATTTGGTAGCCAATTGGGATTGAGTTTTTACTACTAAGAGTGAATTGAAATTGAAGCGGAAACAGCAAAGGCAGCAGCAATGGCAACAACAGCAAACAGCAACTGTAACTGTTACGGATAAGGCAATGGCAATAGTAACGGTAATAGAAACGTAACGGAAATGCAAAAGTGTCGGGGGATTGTCACCGACAACATGGCTCAACATGGCAGACATTTCCTGGCTTGGCCTCCGTCAGCTCTCCCCTTCTCCCTCCAGCATAAGTTTGCAACTGCACAGCTTAATTAAAGAACTTTTGTAGTGGGATACTAGGCTATCTAGGGGATGAGAGGTTTTGAGTTTGGTGTGTGCACTCTTTTATTATGGATTACATTAGGATGCATTTGTAGAGCTCTCTATACCTGTCTCTCTATCTCTCTCTCTCTCTGTCTCGTACATCTGTAGATAAGCACAGGTAGCAGATACTCCAAAGCACATAAGAGGAATGGGTAAAGAAAAAATACTTTTGTTGCTGCCTTTGACATGGACTTGTTCACCCAGGAGGCCTGTTGATTTGTTGGCATGCCAAAAACAATTGCACTGAGTAGATAAATGGCAATGGGGCATCGCATTAGCTGCTACATGTATAACTGATAGAATGGCAGCTATACCAAGGGGAATCAGTGAAATAATGCTTGAATTTCTAAGCGAAAAATGTTTCTTTTAACATTTTCTGTCAGTTTTACTGAGAATATGTTTTATCGTATGCAATCAATTAAGTTAGTGAACATCGTGGGAAACACGGACATATTTAAAAGGCTTCAAATAATCATGTTGTCACTCCTGACAGAAGTATTCACTGCTAAGCTAAACTAAGTAACGACCCCTTGGCTCTTAAAGAAATGTTTATACAACTTTGAAATAGTAAACTTTAAACTTTATCACATCATCATCTCATTTAAGTGAAATGATTTTCATTAAAGTTTATGTTCGACTCCTTTGTAATAGCTTCTCGTCAACGATTTGCTAAACATTTCGCATTGCCAGTTTTACGATTTGTACAAAACTTACTTATCTCTGAAATGAGTCATAAATACCGATATTGGCGCAAACTAGTCAAACATAAACCTCGATAAACCAATAAAATATCAATGTTCTCGGATAACTCTCAGTCGCTGGCAGCCATCGACGATAATCTTCGCTTACCCTACCCTTTAGCGAACTTTTAGAATGGCGCAAAACTATTCTGTTAATCCGTTTAAATCACATTGAATCGTGTTAAGTTTAATTGCAGCTATAAATTTTTCTTGCCAGCGCATAAACTTCTATCCCGCCAGTTGAGGCTAAACCCCTAACCCCTGCAAAGCACTAGCACTAGCACAAAGCCATCCACTCTGCTGATTCCTCTTCCTAGCTGGTGGCTATGTCAAGAAATGCGCGCTCCAAAAAACATTTTAACCGTCTGGCAGGACTCGCATTTGACTTGCAGTTCTGCGTGGAGCTATCGTAAAAAATCATCGTAAACGCTTTTTATAGAGCAAATTCGCAGACTGTGAGATTGGTTGGGCTACTACGAGCGTGCCTGATAAGGCTTAAAATTGAGGCAGGTTCCGCTTATGGCCACATTCCGTGGCCACATTCGCAAATAACGCTGCAAAAAGAAAATGGAATGTCAGTAGCTTAAAGGCAGAAGAGGGCCTTGCCAACAGTTGGCCTCATCTATGGTTTGTTTGTACAATTGCCATTGAGCACGACTTTTTATATATATATATACGACAATGTGCGTAACTGCACTAAGGATAGGCTTATAGATCTAAGTGATTGTGTTCTAACACTGAATAGCCGTGTAGGATTAGGTCGATTATCATGTAAATCAGAATGGACTTGAGTTTCTATCAATATCCTATGAATTTAAGACAAATAAAATATTTTATGAGCCATCAGCAAACTCTTTGAGCTAAGCCAAGTCCTTAAGCTAAAATGCTAAATTCATATATTCATTTTGACCTTAATTTCATTTTATCATTGTATTTATCTGTCTATTGAGGTCTGCAATATGAATCTCATTCATCTTCTGAAAGTAGATCAAACTTTTGTGTTTTTGTCTATCTTTTAATTAATATTCTATGATAGTCATCCACAAATTTCCGCATAATTTAAGACTCTGTTTGCATAGAAAAGCCTAACGTTCAGCAAATGTAGAGGTCACAGGATACGCTACATTACGTACCAAATTTATTGCTGCTGAAGGATGTGCATTAGACACTCTCTAAGTTAATAATGCGCAGCTTATGCAATTGAACCCACTTCTCTATGGCAACCGGCACACTCAACTGCCACTCAATGCAGCCGCAACGTGGCCTCGTTTTAAAATGGGGTGGTCTGCATAAAAGGCAAATAGCGGGCACATTTAGAGTGAGTGCGGGGGTTGAGTCGGATTAACTGTGTGGCGAATGCATTTGCCTGCAAAGTGGCGGCATCAACATGTTTGCCCTCTAGAAGGGTGGTAATGGAATCCTACGGCTATCGATGGCCAACAGGAACTGCTGCTGCTGCTGTCGCTCAAGTGGTGCAAGTTTATTGCCCACTCGAAATGTGTTGAACTGAGTTTATTGGCTTGGCGATAATAAGCACTGGATGCAAGGATTCAACTAAGTTGCTGCAGCAGCAGCTGCATATGGCAGCTTATGTGATGGTGGAGTGAAGGACTCACCTGTTCAGTCCATCGATGCAGACGCCAAACACACAGGGATTGCTGAGACAGGCGAAGCCCGCTTGACTGCTACCCACAAGGCTGAGACCGAGGCAGAGCGTCAATAGTAGTCCAGACTGTGGCCAGCTCTTTGCCAATGTCCTTAAAGTCCTGGAAATTCTTTGTGTTGTTGCTGCTGCTGCTGAATTTGCACAATTTGATGTTGTTGGTTGTTCTATTGTTTTTATTGTTGCTGTCGTTGTTGTTGTTGCTGTTGTGGTTGTAGTTGTTGGCATCTTTAGCAGGTGGTTTCGTTGCATATCCGTTAATGGCTGCGTGGTTGAGCTGCTAAGCACCACGTCCAGTATGCGCCCAGTGGTTGTTGTTCCATTTGCCGTTAGCGGCGTTGTTGTTGCTGCAGTTGCTGTTATAGTTGCTGCAATCGCAGTTGTTGTTCTTGTTGCTGCTGTTTTAGCATATTTAATGTATTTATTAATATTGAAATCACGTCTTCGCGACATTTCCCATTTCGATTTCTCACGCTCCATGGCGCTCAGCATAAATAAATGAAAAATCTTCAATGATAATCTCCAGTTAATCATACGCCCCGTGGTGCGTTTGATATTTGCTGTTCTTGCTGTCTGCAAAGAGATTCCTCTTAAGTGCTATATTATTTCGCATTGTTTGCACTGCAATTGTTTACTTTTCCATCCACTTGACAGCATTTAGTTTCTGTTTTTTTTTTCTTATTTTATTGCTGTCCTACATTGTTGGGGATGCAGTCATTGGCAAAACATCGCATCATGTTACACCCTGCCAGTGACCAACTGGGGGAAAGATCTTTATTTTTGTTGTTGATATTATTATTATTATGTATTAGTAGTTTGTCTTATAGTGCTTCCGTTTCCGTTTCGGTTTCCTATTTCTGCAATTTCGTTTTGCATGATTTCCATTTGTAAACTGCAAGTAAAAAATAACAAGAAAAATTGGTATCAATGCCAGCATAAGTACACAAAAATCGCTTGAGTGTTGCTACTCTTAATATCCTGTCATTAAAAAAATGAATAATTATGGTGTAGAATGGAAGTCATATTTTATGGAATAGTGTTTTATACTATGTCTACCTCTACTGAGTTTACGGTCTACAAATGTGTTCATTTTAAATTCAAATAATATTTTTAATTATTGTTTTCTTAGTATAAAAGAAAGTCTTAATAAATACATATAAGAAAATACAATAAATATGTTATATACAAATTTCTTTTACACTTGATCTGAAAATCTTATTTGACTGATTAATTCGAAGGAATGAATTTCACCATTTATTACTTTGTGAAAGAAGATGCAGCTTAACTTGATTGTTGTGTGAATTTCAATTTGTTGCTTTTCGTTTTTATAGTAACCCATTTAAACTGCTTATTATTTGCAAGTAAAAATAAGTTCTCGTTATTATGAGATTATTATAGAGATACATATAAAAAGAACAAATGAAATGAATATTGGGTGTGATTATAACACTTGTTAACTTAAGCTACGTTGTAAAACCTCCGCTGCTAATCAATTGATGGCTTAATCCATACAATATCAGCTGGATCTTATGTGAGCTCAATATGAAAAGCTCAAACACAACTTCCAGCATGTGACATAACATTTCATTTCGTTGCGGTAGTTGGCTGTCATGTCATATCAAGTGTCAAAATGAAATCCCCAACTTGTTCACATTTCACATATTTTCACATATGTGTGCGAGGTGCTTAGTTTTAGCCATTAAAACAAAATGGCTAACAACAGACCAGACCAGACAGGAGCAGACCCGTACAGAATACAGACAAGTGGACTTAAATATAAACGCAGTGCGAGCAGTGGGGAAAAGCGAGAAATCCCAGTCACATGTGCTGGATAAGCTGCAGCGAAAAAAAAAGTTAACAACTTTTGTTTGGAACTGCGAGCACAGAGTAAATATTTTTTATGTGCTACGCGAAAAACACGCGAGCGATAAAAAGAGACAAAGCGAGAGTGAGAGAGAGAGGGAGGGGGAGAGGGAGAGAGTGTGGAAAAGTGGACTGGCAATAGCACAGTTAGACAGACCGAATTTTAAGTTCAAAATTGAAACTGAGGACTTGAATTAAGGCGTTAGCAGTCAAAAGCGTATGTGTCCCAGCCAATAAACTAGCCAAAAACTCATAGTGAATTCCAAAATGCTCCCCAAAAGCGAACAAGTCAGAGAGAGAGAGAGAGAGAATGGTAGGAGATGCATGGAGACAGTATCACATCAACATAAATCCGACTTAACGGTGCGACCAGGCAATAAAAAGTTTGCAGTCAACGGGACGAGTCTGTGTGTTGTGTGTATGAAGAATGTTGCATTTGGAAAGCCAAAAGCATGGATGGTATAACGAGTGGGTAATAATGCCTCTGGATTATGGCAATGAGTGCTATTGCACTCCGAGAGTGGGATAGAGACAGAGAGTAAGAGAAACAGAGTGCTAAAGAGAGAGAGAGAGAGAGAGACAAAAAAGCAATCATAAAGCTAACACAAATTTGGAGCGTGCTCTAATTGATCATTAAAATCACGATAAGGTTGGGTTTTCCTAGTTAGCAGTATTGTTGCTGCTGTTCCCAGAAAAGCAACGCTCCATATGACTCTCTGGACTCTGGATATGACGATAACAACACGCTGCAAGCAACCGTAAAATGCAGCTCGGCATTTAAACAAATCGCTTGAATAAAAGTGTGGAAAGAGGATTTGGGGGCAGCGGTATAAAGCAGCTGTTGCTGCTGCTGTCGTCGTTCAACTTTTTGTGTGACATTCTCTGATGTTCTCTTTGCGAGAATGGAGTGAATGTAGGGGTGGATGCTGGGGGGGTGGTGGTGCTAGTATGCCATGAATGCAACCACCTGACTCTTCAATCCCCCGGAGGGCCATCAAATTGCCTGCACCTGCAGCGGCAAATTTTTGGAAATTTTAACCATCAGAAAAGTGAGACTGTGACTCTGAGTGTGTGTGTGTAGATGTGAGTTCCATTTAAATCGTTGCGTTCTCTTGGTGAAAGGCAACGTCACTAGGTTGGGTGTATGAGCACGTCCTAGCATCGGCTCGTCTGCTGCTGCTGCTGCTACTTTTGTTTCTTTTTCTGTTCGCCTTTTCTTCGTTATGGCATTTGCACAATTGCAACTTTGTGGGCTGCTCAGGGGGAGATGTGGTGTGGACACTGAGGGTAGTGTAGTGTCATTAACGTTGTCCGTTTGCCGTCCGTTGGGTGTGTCAACAAAATGTTGCAGATTTACAGACGTTGCTGCTGTTGCTCTTTTTGATGACATTAATGAATGGGCCTTGTTATGTAAAATGTGTAATCTACAGGGTAATTATAAGCAGGTTTCCAGCTCTTTCTCTGTGTGTGTGTGTGTGCTTGACTTTCGAGTGACGGATCTGTGAAAGTGTACAAGAAATTTGAAGGATGAAGGATGCATTTGGCTGGGTAGCTCTTGTTAATGATGTATTGCAGAGTGATTTCATTTAACCGGAATTGTAGTGAAACTCGTCAATGCCGGATAAGCTTAATTTCAAGTACAATCTTAAAGTTAAATGAATTTTATGAAAGATTAAAGATGAAAGCATTTAAAGTTCATTAAGTTTCTCATCTATTTGCTGATCTTTATGGATGAATGTCTGTTATTCATAATTATTTTACTAAATTAAAAAACTTGTTTTGCTTAAGCTTTCCTAGTATTAGACAGTTATAACTAAAACCATTGAGATGTCGTCGACAGAAATGCAATTCTCAAAACTGTTGGCCAACAAAAAAGCTTTCAACAAGTTTTCGAGAGAGCTGTTGGGCTGGGTTGGTTTTTTATCCTTTTTTAACTAACTGCTGCATAGAAGTTTTGTAATTGTGCAGGAAATTTAATTAAAATTACATTGTTTTTTCGAATCTCATTTCTTATACCCTTGCAAAAAGTATTCAGCAAAAATTCGGTTACCTTGTAAGTTAAATATATTTTGCAGTCTTGTTGCTTGGTTGTAGATAGATCCACAATTGATCTGATATAGAGTAATACAACTGTTATTGGAACTTGGCTTTAAACTCAGTTTTTTCTTTTTTTTAATATATATTGAGCAAGCTTATATCAGACTTCGAGATTTAAACAATCGTTTGAAAATTAAATGGGCTAAGATCAGAGTCATATTTGGATCAACTGCCATGTGTGTGTAAGGGTATTTAATGCTCGGTGTAAGAAGGATCAACCCCTTATCCTTGTATATATGTTTTATAAACAAATACATACATATTTGTGAAGCCAGTTTTGCATTTTAGTGTCTTTGAACTTATGCAAAGCGTCGGCCGGCAAACAAAGAAGCAGAAAAAAAAATATAAACATGAAATATGCTGACACCAAAGAATGCAAATCAGTTGGAGCGACTACTGCCTCCGCCTTCAACTCCCCTTTCCCTTTTGTACCCGTCATCTTATGACTTTGCACAGGCACTTTAAAATACTGTTAATTAATTCAGACAAACATTGTTCAAATATTTGAGAAAACTGTTAGGGCAAATAAGGCTCTGTTCAGGGCTGGACTAATGTTTAATTGTTGAAGAACGCTCCAAAGTAGAATCATACCGTTAGTAAGTGTTTGAACTGGGTTTACATTGGAGCGCGTGAAAATCGATTTGCCAAAAATAAACACGCACATCACAAAATAATTAACTTGTCTGTGCAAGGCATATGAGTAAACACAATTCATCCCTGTTACCTACGACTCTCTATCTCCCTCTGTCCCTACTTCTCTCTCTCTCTTTCCAGAGACTCTTACGTCATGTTTGCTGTTCAAATACAATTATAACGGCGCTCTGCTTTAACCCCTAAGTGAACACTATCCCCCCTAGCTCCAACACGTAATACATGTCTGGCAACCACTTCCGATTGCTTATTATGTACAAGCCACCCATAAGAAAAAAGTAAACTTCACAAAATAGCAGCTCCGAAAAGCGTGTCGTACTTATGGCTGGGGCTTAGGGTTGGGGTTGGGTGCAGGAATGAGGGTAAGGGCGTGGCCTGTTCTTGTTGTGGCTCGTTTAAATTAATTGACTTAAATCAATTTCTGACTTTGACGTATTGTGTGCAATTTCTCGACCACAGTGGCCGCAAATAATTTTCATAACTCATGCTTTGGCTTAGACAGCTGGACCAAAGCCGCCCCCTGCCTGAAGAATCACGAAAATCCAATTTACCCTGCCGGTTGGAAATATATTAGAATGTCTAAACACTCGGATAAGAGTGCAGGTTAGGCAAAGTGATATCAGGTCAAGAGAATAAAATCTGTTGAGTTTCTACAAGAAGAAAATCACTTATTTCACAAACGTACTTTAATATTTAAATATATCATGCTCTGTCGTTTTGCTAGCTAAGTCTTGAATAATTGTTGGCAATATTTTAATGGATTACTAAAACCTGTTCTGGATCGTGCAGCTCCCACAGACGTGGATTTGGCTCCTCTAGGACAAAGTCTGCTTACTTTGTCTGCAGGGGCATTCGAGATTCCTTAAGAATTGCTGCTCTAGTCGAGCCATTAGATATATGAGCCTTATATCCTGTACTGCATCTGCGCCAGCAGAAAGATTAAGTGCCCGCATACGCTATCGCATATACACATACATGATACTCGAATATTGCGTATACGCCACGTCTTTCGAGCGACTCGGTTGGTCATGTCCTGAACTTTTGCTCAGCTCCGCTTAATGCGCCCATAACGGCGAGTAGCTTTCTGCACCCACAGCTTCAACATCCCCATCCCGATTCACCTTCCTCCCGTTGGGTGACCTGCCTTGATAGTTGACCCAACGTTTGCCTTTCGACGTTTACACTGCTCTTTTCCGCCTTATTTTTTTTGTTTCAATGCTTTTCGTAGCCGTTTTATAAATGTGTTTTAAAAGTGTTTTTCAAAAAAGTCCGTTGATTGTCGTTGCTCTTTCTTGCTGCTCTTTTGCACTGTTTGTTGTTTCTCTTTTGGTGACTGTGTTTCCTTGTTCGCTTTTGTTCAGCCGCGTCCTGACTGTGTAAACACGTTTATATCCTGCGCTTGGCCAATATTTATTAAAGCAATCTGTTCCACTGGATTTATATCAAAAAATATTTGTCTTGCAAATTATACTGATTCTTCTTGTCGTTGTTGGCGCTAGGAGGAATATCTTATTTTCTACAAGTTATTTTCCATTGGGGATAATGTGTATTATTGCAATTGATTGTTGATAGTTCACTGAGCCATACAGGTATTCCTGTCAAAGGCAGGTAAATTGCTTTATTAACGAAAGGTTTCAGAAACAATTGCTTGTGTGCATAGTTACGAGCCACAAAAGCAGTTCAATATCTTAATCTCAAGCTACCATCTGTGAAAAAAGTAAACTATGAAATTTCTTTGTATAAGTTTGGTTATAAAGTTTTTTTTTCAATCATATACCAAACGAATCGTTAATCTTGTAGAGCAACAACCAAACGATGTACTTATGCAAAAACTTTCCCTGGGAGTTACCCAATGTTTTATTATGCCTTGCCAATATACGAATTTCTCTGGATTTCCGATCAAATTTTTTAGCCTCATTTCGCGTACTTCTTTTGTTGTTGAGTCTCGGCTAAATAGCTTTAACGTGGTGCGTGGGCTTATTTACCAAAAATCAATAAGTGCACAAAATACTTGTATGCCAAGGCAAGCAGCCCAAATATATGCTATATAAATTGTTGTGCGCCGCACCAATTGGCTTTCAGGCGTACCACAAAATCACGCCGCAACCCCAATAAAATGCCACCCCAGCCAAACGATATGTAGCATAAGCAATATAAAGAAACGGGCCACGCTACAGGAGAACAGTGGAGCTTCGGCTTCTGGGCGATTTGGGATAGGCACAAGGCGATATGGTAACGGCATGGATACATCGATTATACAAGGCAGCCACAGCTCACAAACTGGGCGGCGATTGCTAAAAGACTTTGCTCAACTCCTTTTAATATGGGAGTGTCTATGTTGTGTGCGAAGCTATTTTGCGAGTTTGTGGCAGCTATGTTAAAATGTTGCAAAAAGCGGAAGAACAATCTCAACTACAAACAGTTGCTGGCTAAAATTTGTACAATTTTCGTTGTTTTTCTAGTTTTTTTTTTTTTTTTGCGCTGGTAATAAAAGTTTTTATCGCTTTAAATGCATTCCCATTTTCTCGTTGTTTTTGGGTCTCTGTTTATTATTGCCGTCTTTTGTTGTTGTTGTTGTTGTGTAGTGGGAGTGGCATATTTTTATATATGGGTTGGTCGTGTGCGTTAACGTTTGTAATTAAAATTGGTGCAACTAATGTTGATGCCTTTCCACATATTTATGTGCCACAGTGTGGTTTGTCGCTCCATGTGTTGTTACATATGTAAATATGCATTTGTAATTGACAAGCTGAATCTAGTTAATTTATATGCAGCTCTATAATTTGAATTTTGGTATATTGTCTCTGTGAGTGGAAATATTCGGTTGGATATTTGATTCTCGATGAATTTTTGCATATAAACAAAGTATGAATAAAAATTGAAAGACTGGTCGAAAGTCGAAAAATAATATTAAAAAAAAATATTTCAAAAATTCTTTAGTAGAATATTTGATGATATACTGCATTTCAGTTACCAGTGCCTCAAATTATGCCATCTGATTGTCAAATTTGAAAATTCGATATTCTCACTTAAATATAATGACATTTTAACTGACTCGTCCGGATCGAAAACATTTTTCAATTTCGATCTATTTTCCAATAAGCAGCAAATTAATGTTAATTTGCGAAGTAAAGAAAAGTGTGGGTATTTGGGGGCGGTGGCACGCCCTAATTGCAATATTTTTGGCTGATTAAGCGACATCACGTAGCTGCAATTAAATTAGCTTACAAAGTGTGCGGAACGCTGATGAAAACCCATTTTGGAAAAGTCAAGCATTTAACTTTGTTGTCGTTGTTTTTGTTGCTGCTTGCAGCATAAAAATAAAATGCTCTCAATGGAATTCGTTGGCAAGCAACGCGACGAGGCAAGTTAATTAAGAGTTGGCTAAGAGCAAAGACGACAGATGGGACAGATGATCAGCTCCGGCGGAACAGGACCACCAACAATGTTGCTGCTGTTGGCTGCTGTCAGGCAAATGCAAAGCTGACCAGGCAAAATACTATCAAGTGTGTGTGTGTGTGTGTTGCAGGACAAAAGTGGCAGACGTATGGGGATGGGCTGCTGCTGCGAGTCGACTGAGACTCGCACGGGCGCTATTAACCGCGTGTCCTTTGCCACTGTTGCACGGCGACAATTGTGGTTTAAGTGTGTGGCATAGGTTGTTGTTGTAGTTGCTAATGCCAGTGCCACTGCCAGCGGCTGCGTTTGACTTTGATGATGTTGGCAAATGGTTTGCGGCTACTCTGCACTGAGCTCATACCGTTGTTGTTGTTGTTCTTGCCAATTGGCGAGTGAGTTGTTTCCGTGAGCTGCCAATTAGGCCTGTCCTTACATGCAGTGCTTCCTTTGACGGCATCTACTTGATGAGTGGGGTTTGAAATGAAATTAAAAGCACAAAAGAAGCTTATTCTCCATATGCATTCTCCGTGAATAGGTGCATTCTAACCGTCCAAGTTGTTTATTAATGGAATGGAATGCATGAAATTTCAAATTTTGTAATAAATATCTCATAAATGACGAGCCCACAGCGAATCTGTGCGTCACAATCCCAACTGGAATATCGTACGATCATTTAATATAGTGTTGAGCTCACGCTGCGGTCATAAATTGCGATAACTTTATGTGCTTTTATTACATACATTTTATGTGCAAATACGAGACACAAATACAAATACATTGTGTATCTCTGAAGGCGCAACAAAGTTAGTTGGTAACTTAATACACTTTCACTTCTGTGCCCATTCGAAGTCGCTGCAATAAATAAGCGACTTACATATGCGACTGTGTGTGTGTGTGTAATATGTATACATATGTGTGTGTGAGTGTGTGTGTGTGTGTGTGACACTTGCACCTGCTGCCACTTATGTGGGTGTGTGAGTATGTGTGCATTTGCCAATAACAAGTATTTGGGTTAGTAATGCCATTTACGACCCCAAACGCAGCATAAAAAGAAATGCATAAAAAACGAGCTTTGTTTACATTTTGTTTTATTTTTGTTTTGTTGCTCGGCAATCCGTCTCCAATGTAAGCCGCAAAAAGCCACAAAAATATGCTGCTGTCTACTCGTATCTTACAAAAGAACAGCACCTATGGAACGAGCCAGCGAACGACCGAACGTCTATTTAACTAACTGTGCATAATTCATAATTTAATTAAGAATCCAGCGAAATGAAAAAAGTTACACGAGGGACATAGACTTACACTTCCCACTGTACATGTGCATGGGCAGCTGTGTTTGGATGTTTGTGTGTGGGTATCTGTGTGTATGGGTGGGTGTGTGTGTGTGTCTGGGTGTGTGTGTTAGCTGAGAAGCCCCGCACAGCTGTTGGCCATGTTGGGTTTACGTTTTACCCTTGTCACTGTGAGGTGAGGTTGCATGGCATGTTGTATGGGTGTTGGAGGCAACTTGGAATTGTGTGGCAATTGTGAAATGGCCAATGCTGCATGGCCGTAAGTCAAACGAGGCGTCAAGCAAATCTGTGCACCCAAGTGTACTAAATTGTCGAAGCAAACTCGCAGATTTAATGGCAGGTGCCAGAAATCTTGAGACTGTTTCATTTACAGCTAAATTAATTGCAGCATTTTAGATGCTTGGGATAGTCAAATGAAATTGCTTGGGGCAAGGGAACGTTTCAATGAAGAGATAGGGGTTTGATAATACAGCGGACATAAATATTAGACCTTGGATTTCTATTATAGCTTAGTAGATAGAACTGAAAAGAGCAATCCTTAATCGACGGCAATATCGGTTTTAGATTGTATTATTATCTAGGATCTAGTATCTATTATTATAGTATCTATTAATTTAAACAGTAATCAGTTTTCACTAGTCTTGGAAGTTTACAGGTCAAACATTTCGTTATTCTGACAGACCATTTTTACTTATTTTTATTTTTAGAATTGATACCTTTGCTATTTATATGTACTTCTCTTGATTGGTATTTTGTTGTCCCCAAAGGGTCCTACAATAAAAAGTCTAGACAAGATGTGGCATAGATAAAGTTCCTTCATATTGAGGCAACTCAAATGAAATTATTTTAAATTTGATTCGATGCCCTTCACTACATACTTAAAGTGTAAACTTTCAGATGACAACACACATAAAGTGCTACTCGAAGCTCTACTGAAGGTTCCAGTCCCTAAACATCCACACACCCACCCACCCACACACACACACACACACGCACACATACGCATACACAAGTGCTAACTCAATGAGAACAAAGACTAAACTAAATTAAGTGTTCGACAGGAAGATGAAGCAGCCACAGGACAAGACAAGACCCAGGAGGGTGACAACATGGCATGAGCTTTAAATTTGAAATTGTATATGATTTAAACAACAGTTGCGACAAAAATAACAACAACAACAAAAACAATGATGTCGCAGCAATAAAGAAGCAGAAGAATCTCCAAGCAATCGACGCCATGTGAGTGCCTGGCCCCATGTTAGCGTGTTTGTGTGTGTGTTTGTTTATTTGTTGTTGTGCAGATGTGCGACCAACTTGAAATGAGTGTGTCGCAGCAACAACACCAAAAACAACAAGAACAACAACAACAAGAACAACAGCGACAACAATGCGTTGTTCGGTGCGGAAGCGAAAACTTCAAAGCGTGCACACTTTGCCTTTGTAGGAAGCTGGCCAGAGTGAGTGCGCTTGTTTGGGGCGTGACTGGCTGATATGGGGGCGGGACGTATGCTGCGCTGTGTGGAGGTGTTTGGTCTGTGGGGCATATGTAACATACGTTGGAGCGCACCTGAGCGCGTGTTGGTGTCTCTGAAGTAATTCGCATTCGAGCCTCCGCTTGAGGAGTTGCTCGGGGATTTCAGTCCATGGGTAACTTTGTTGTTAAATTGGCTTATTTCATTTGAGTACGGTCATGTTGTTGAGTTGTTTTTGCTGTTATTTATTTGAGCGCACCTGCAGCGAAGGGAAGCTCAATAGTAATAAAATAAAAATAAGAATGGGAAAAAAAAAAATAATAATAAGAAATCCCAAAAAAAAATGCGGATGATAAAAATTTTTTAGCAATTTTTGCAGGAAGTTCGCTACTGGCGACATCACGCCTTGCCTGACATCATTAAAGTCCTTACTCTCTTTTACTTTTGACTCTGCAGGTTGTCCTGGCAGCAGTTGCTCTTGTTAGTCTTTCCCTTTCGAAAATATCAAGTTTATTACCCCAAACTGGGTAGCTTGGCTTGGCAATGAAACTTGTCATGTCTAGAAAAATATTGTATTTAGTATGGCAATGTGTTGTAAATTAATTTCAAAAAAATGCATTGTATTAAACTATCAAACAATCCTTATTTTGCAAGCCTTGAAAAACAAATACACTTAAAGTTGAAATAATGTCGATACTCTTTACATGTAGAACTAACCAAAATAATATATATATTTTGTAATATCAATATTTGAATGAAAGGGTGAAAATTTGAACTGTACTACGACAACTTGGAATTGTTCTGCTGCTTAAGAGCAGACACAATTCGATATGGTTTTCTGAATTTACACTTTGGCGTTTGTCGCAGCATGTGTCGAAAGGGTTTTTCCAGCCAAATTCGCAGTTCCTGTTGCTTTTTTTTATATTTCTGTTACATTCTTTGCATTTTTTATACGGCGAGTGCTATTTGGCAGAATGTTTCATCAGGTTGAGCTTGACATTGTGCATAAATATTTGATTTTAGAATTTTGTGCACACTTTTCCCTCTATCTTGGCCAAGCTTGTAGTTGTGTGTGTGTGTGTGTGTGTGCGTGTGCAAATATCTCATTAAATTCACTAAAATGCGTGAAATTCTTAGCTTTTCTTTGCTTGATGCTGCCCTTTTCATGTTTTCGCTGGGCAAACAATTCGTTTTGAGCAGTCCTTGGCCAAAGGATGCAAGTTGTAATTTCATTTCTGACAACTGCTTTTAAAAGTATCCTGCACCTAAATTTGAACGTGTGAGCGCCTTTGTATGCGTATGTGGGGTGGGGGGCGGGTTTTGATTCGGAAGTCGCAAACAACATTGAGATAAAGTTTGTTTGGATTTCTAAGCTTGCTCTTGAGATTGTTGTCTGTAATTCTGTGGCAACAACAAGCCAGAATTGGAATTTTTTCCTTAAAAAATAAGTGAGGCTGAAGTGTGTCCTTGTCACATCCTTTATTGCATTTGTTTTGCCGCTTCCTAACATCTCTCCTTTTGAAGACCCTTCCAAGAGAATGACGTTATATGTTCTAATGAAATACAAATTGCAGCAATCAAAAATTAATTATATTTCTTACACCAACACTTCTGCTTATTTTACTTTATTCACAACGATTGATTTCTTCTTCTTCTTCAAATTGGTGATCGCACAATTGATATCGATCGCTATCGATGTCAATGTTAATCTGTTACCTAAATTGCAAGTGGCCTGCTAAAATAAGTAACACCTTGAGGGAATCTTCATTAGCTAAGAATTATATTTTTTAAAACTAACTTCAGATGACTATATCGTACTGTAAACATAATAAATTTTTTCAAGTGTATTTCATTGTCAGTAAGACCACTTTTTGGAATTTTATTCTTGTCTCGTTTCTTGGCTGTTCGGCAGTGATGCTTTAAAATGAAATGTCTTAAACGTCTTTTTTCTGTTTTTCTCAGGATTACAGTTATACTTTTTTTGTTGTGTTGTTTACTTTTCCTTTTACCTCCTTAACAAGTGCTTCTGGCATTCGTTTTTTTTGCCAAAAGCCAAAACAAATTGAACTTTTCACTTTGCATTTGTCATGAAGCAGTTGCTGGAAATCTTCAAATTCAGCTTGAAAACAAATTTAATTCACAAAACAAACAAAAATATGTCTGAACCAACATTTTCACAAACAAGTGATTTGCATATTTTGGTTTTTTTTTTTTTAATTTTGTTGTGCAAATAAATCAAATTTATTTTCTTTTGAAAACGTCTTTGGAATTATTTATTAGTTCAATTTTGCACATTTTATTAAAAGTTTTCGTTGCCCTCAATTGGTGAATTACATTTAATTGATGATTTAAAATAACCTTTTACTTAAATTACTGAACAACATATCGTTTGATTAAAGATTTGTATTTTTAAGTAATTTATATTAATTAATAAACAACATTTTTGCTATTGCTAATCTTAAAAGTATGCTATAGATTTTATTCCATGTCATGCCAAAAAAAAATGAATCGAAATCGAAAGAAGTTAATTGAGACCTAGTTAAGCTGCGCAAAACGTTTTTATTTTGTTGTATATATATAAGTATATGTATAAGTTGGCATACACTTAGCTCATTAATTTCTTAAGCAATTTCGTAAATTTTACCATAGTTTGTTTATCTTTAACCCAATTACGCATTGTTTGCATTATAAACTCAGATCTTCTCCAAAAAGTAAATTGTGTCACCCGTCACCCGCGCTTTTAGTCTGAAAGTAACAAATTTGTTGCCAAAGATTTTATTTTCACTGAACCCATATCAAAAACTGTTCTTTTAGGGGTGTGTTGGGATGGAGGCTGAACTTAATGTTTGACAGAGTAAACAATTTAATTTACGCACAAATTGTCACGCCCAATTTGCCGCATTAATTGGCACAGCGATAAAGCAAAAGCCATAAACTTGTCCAAACTAATTTTTTCACAAATTCTTCTTTTTTTCAGGAGTTTCTTAGATATTTTCGTACGTTTGGTTTGTTGACTTGGTGAGACTTGGGTTGTTGTTCTTATGCTGTTGCTATTGAAGGTTTTTATGTTTGTTTTTGTTATGGCATTGGCTGCCAACTTTGAATATCTTTTGGCGATAAAAACAAAAATGTCACATTTAACTTTTCTGACAATGTTGACAGCCACAACAGCAAGCAACAACAACCGCAAATCTACCACCAAAAGTTCGAAGAAAATCAGTTAACGCTTTTGAAGTTGTTTGACTTGGCCCATTAAAGATGCATTTACACTTATCAGGCAGCTGAACGGATGTTGTGCGTTAAATTTGTGTGTGTGTGCATTTACCTACCAAAAGCGGCTTAGGTCATTATCCTTGTGTTATCCTTGTTGTATGTCTGTGTCCTTTTTTTCGGCACCTCATCGATTAGCCAAGTGTTGCCATGCAACAAAGGCGGCCACTTGCCAGCAGCAGCGGCACTCACAATAAACACGGAGGGATGGAAGCGAAAACCGCATAAGCTACACACTAAACCGGAATGAAGGGGGTCGCGCGCGGTACTGGTGAACAAGTGTTTGGATTCGTAGCGACCGCAACGTGGTGACACAAACTCGCATACACAGACACACTCAAACACACACAACAAAATGTTGAACGTAACTTGGCGACGGTGAACGGCGACGAACGTCCATGCAGCGCTTGCTGCAGCGCGAGCGACTTGTGTTTATGTTTGTGTTTATGCAGGATAATGCGGTATATCCTTAGAGCCTGTCACACTTAATGGCACCTGATCGAATCAGGCGTTACAATCGAATCCTGTGTTTAGCAGTTCGTTCGCCACACACCCGTGCACTCAAACACTGCTTAAGATTGTTGATAATATTGATAATAAAAATGTTTCGTTGATGCTGATGATGATGTTTGACAATGAAATTCCACAATCCGTATGCTACACGGCACTTAAGCTAGCTGCCAATTGCGACAACAACACGACCGTCTGCTCGCACGGCTCGCCGTCAACTGGTTCCGCCTCAAGCTTCGGGCTGACACGTTGCACGAAACTCGCAGCGGCAACTTCTGGGATATTTGACGTTAGCTGCACGTTAACGTTTTTAACCACACCATTTGAAATGCAATTTGGGGCTGTTCTCTCTCTCTCTCTATGGAGCTCTCGCTTGCGCGCGCTCTCTCTGCATGTCGCTCTTTCTGGCTTTTCCTCTCTGATTCCCTTTGTTTTGATGATGGTGAGTTTGCGCCTAGGGTGAATTTATTTTCCCTTGTAAGATTTGTTTTCATTTTGCCGGTTTGTTTACGTTTTCCGCTTTCCACCTTAGCCGGTTTTTCAGCGCAAAGCATGTGCCAAGGTACAGTATATTTTTGGCAAGAGCCCTAAATGCTTTTAGCTTCCTTTAGAAAGGGATTTGAGTTGATTGACAAATTTTTAATGGTATCCCTACAAGATATTTGATTGAGCGGAAGTAAATTATTTATTGTTCAAAATTTAATTAAATTTACTTATAATTTATGTAGTTATTCGAAGTAAAATTTTTTTATTTATACCCAAAGAATTAAATTTAATTTCCTCAATGAATGTTTGTCCAGTCCAACGCTCTTCCATAAGAGACTTTGTACTTTAAAGATGTGTATGTTCATAATAATAATGACAACTGAGGCCACACAGTTTCTGTAAGGGACAAGACCGCAAAAGCTGTTGGTCGGTCCAAGGACCGACCGGCTGGCAATCCGGGCAAACAACCTTAGTCACATTTCGACTGGCACGGCTTATTTACAAGAAATTCTCTTTTTATTGCAGGCCTGCGTAACCACAAGAGCCAAAGAGGCAGCATCACAAGCGGGCCGGCTTACCGGAGGAGTATCAACAACAGTAACATACCATAGAGACAAAGTGTATCAATTATAATACGGGTGCAAGGCGAAAACCCCAAAACGGCCAGCTTACCAAACGGGCAGTCATGTTGGCGACAACAGCAGCAACACACAGAACATCTACAACCACAATTACCTCAGATCCGGGCATTTTGTGCTTTCATCACTGCAACGTGAAAGTTTTCTGCTTCGCACTGCCCCAAATTTGCCCCCATTGCAATGCGCAACTGGATGCGGATGCGGATGCGAATGTGGACCCCAATGCTGCTCCAGACACATTGGGAGATGTGAGTAGCAGCAGCAGCACCACCACAATGACAATTTCCAGGCTGCTCCCCTTTCGGTTACCCTATCCCTTTGTGCGGGCCACGCAACATCCATGTGCGATTGTCCTGCGGCCCTCGACAGGCGACTTTCTCAAGTGAGTAAATGGGGCTACTTTGCAAGCAAGTGCGTTCGTTAGCCTTTAGTGTTATATAGAATTGTCAAAAACTTTGCTAATATAGCTATACACCATAGTTGTAGTGAAAATATAAGAAATACATAGAGCTTTGCAGCCTCAATGGCATTGAGATTACGCATTCTTGTTTGTTGCCTTTGCAACTGCAATACCCAAAAAATTGGATTGGTGTTTGCTTTAGAGGAGCTCCGTGTCCAGGCTACCAACTTGCGCATAATCCCAGCAATACCAGATATATATTTTTTTGTTTTGGATTTTTGGGCTGAAAATTGTAATCTATTTTGTTTTTTTTTGGGCGTCTGGAATATGCAAAACATAATATGTCTGATGCGTTTTTGTGGGTGTGTTCACAGCGATTACAGCAACGCTACAGATTTGCATATAGCGGTGACCACATCCACCGGCGACATTGTCGAATTTGATAGGGACGGACTGCAGCGCCATCGGCGCGAGGATAATCCGCGCGACTGGTGGCAATCGCTGCTAGTGGGCGATGTGCCCGAGCCCTGGCACGACTACTGGGATGAGGTTCTCCAGCAGGTATATTTCCATTTAATA
This sequence comes from Drosophila paracracens, assembly GCA_035044025.1. Lineage (NCBI taxonomy): Eukaryota > Metazoa > Arthropoda > Insecta > Diptera > Drosophilidae > Drosophila > Drosophila paracracens. The sequence continues at coordinate 2,925,301 of JAWNMN010000835.1, read as the reverse complement.
TTCATACACATACAAATTGCTAAGCCAGTCTTCTCGAATAGATTTGTGGGCAGTCAACCCGCTGGTCTATCGCCTGCTATGAGGAAACCAGCCACAATTGCTATACCTTCGTGCTGGCCTTCCTGCAAGCCCTGGGCTATGCCCAGCTCAGCGAGGCCGCCCGAACCAAGACCAGTTTCTGTGAGAAGTACATAGTGCCCAGAACAACGACAGCCGGCAAATACATCTCTCTCTATCGCCGCCTGCGTCTGGCTGGCGTCCATGTGCATCGTCAGCAGTCCAAGCAGCGATCTCTCAAAGTGGATGCCTGTGATGGCCCAGATGCTAGATTGACCAATGCAAAGGCGCACACCAATGGCATTGGGGCTGGCGGTTTGGGGGCACGCCTTCATGCACGTCAAACGCTCTGCACCATCGAGGAGTGATCGGGAGTTCTAGAGCTTATAAAACATGTTGCCGGCCTAAAAAATATTGATAACGGGTGACGGGTAATCAATACTATTAAAGTATGATTTCCTTCCATCCACATTTATTTTTTGCAGCTGTACCACATATATATGTATGTTTAGTTAACATATTTAATTACTTATATGTTCCTACAGTTAAGTATTGTGTTGCACCAGATGTTTTAGTATATACATTAAAATACTTGTTAGTGTATAATTAAAAAGTATTTATTTTTAACTTGGCGTAAACTTTGTAATTAGTTTTACTTCACTTCATTTTTTAAGTTTGGTCTTTTAATGGGCAAAATAGTGATTGTGTAGATAATTAACTACTTTATGTGATTTTGAAAAGTGATTTTTTAATAAATATGTCAAGAATATGTAAATGAACGTTTTTAATCCCTAAATAGTAAATGCTAACCCCAACATCCAATATACTCGTATGCCTTGAGTCAAAGATCAGAATACATTTGAGTTAACAATCTATGAAAACTTGTTATCCCAATCGTTAGATGCTAAGCAAGAAATTTCTTGATAATTACTTGACGCAAATTACTACCGATTATATTCCATAAGTGCAAGTTAGATATTTATTCTGATATAAGTTTTTTAATGGAATGTTGTGAACTTTATAAAGTGTAGTTAAAGTAATTTTTGGTTGTAAAAGCTTATTGATATGTCAAATTTTATGTCAAATTTAATGGACGGACGTTTTCCGGGAACTGGTTCAAAAAGTTGCCAGGTGGATCATAGTTGCAAACTACATAAATTGTGTTCCCACTGCAAGAGTTTAGTAGGGAAGAATTAATTTGAAACTGTGGAAAATCAGGTTGCCTTTTTGTAGTCGACAGAATAGCAGAAGCACTTCAACTATGCATCTCACATGCTTACCGTTGAGCAAATCCTACACCTAGCTGTTTAGAAGATCTCCACACCACTTGGGTAAAGTGGCCCGTAGCACTTTGAAAGGATGGACTTTGCCAATTGTAGTTATTGATTTCATTATACCAGGATGTGACTGCATTCGTACCGGTTAGATTACCACCCGAAGCCATATAGATATTCTCTCCATATCCACTGTTTTGACGATGCTCCATGCGATTTATGGCCAGTAGATGCTGCATAGATATTAGGGAATTATGAGATATACCAGTGGATAATGGAGGAGTGTACCTTTGCCCAGTCGGTGGACAGTTGGGATAGTTGTGCATTTAGCTGCAGTGGAGGCGCATTGTGGCGAGCTCTATAGGAATTGTGGGCATTTAGCACCTCCTGTTCGAACTGCAATGGAACGAATTTTTCAAATATAACTGCATTGTCTACAAATATTAAAACTGTATAAGTTGAATCGCTGCTGTTATAGCTTTTTGTTGATTTTTATTTACACAAAACTTCACTTTTCTGTAACAATTTTAATTAAAATTGCAATGCACAAATATATTATGATTATTATTTAAATTAAATTATCCTTACTGCCTGAGTACTCATTTCGGTTGAAGTACTTTGAGAAACTATTAAGAGAATTGTAATTGAGATATTCTAATGGTTGGAGCTACTCGATTCCGATGTTTAAATAATACTGAGCCCCTTAGCTGTGAGCAGTGGCTTTTTATGTGTGGTGCATATTACTGATAGGAACGAGTAAGTTAACTAGAGCAACCTCCGGTTGTGGCTGACTAAGCTCTTTATCAACAACTCTTGCACATCTATACACAATGCCTCACACAACAACTGACGTCTGTCGTTTGTCGGAACACATGCTGATTCAATTTAAATGAGCTCGCTATACTGGGGTTTATGTTGAATTCTTTACAGAACGAGATAAGTATAAATGCTAGGTAAATAATCTGATTTATTCAATTTATTTTTTTATTGGAGAGTGTCAATGGACTATGGACCGACATTTTATTAATTTAACTTTTGAACATCTGGCTTGGAATTGAGTCAACCTATTTTTAAAAATATATTTTACGGGAAAATTCAAAAGTTAACTGCTCAAGGTTGGCGCACGTTAGAAGTTTTAAAATTGAAAAATCGTGTTTGGTTGTGATAAATGATATATGACAATAATGAAGAAATGTTTCGATTGAAAATGCGACACATTTGTATTTTAGCATATTGCATAGCAACCTTTTGTGGTTCAATTGTTAGTAGGCCGTCCATCAGGATTCATACATAAATGTGTCAACCGAAAGCTTTGCAGGATGTCAACCTTGTGCTCAGCCTTTTGTGACTGATATTTGCGACTGCCTCATTATTAATCACAATATCCATGAGGCGGTTGGTTGCGTTATGCAAAACTGTCATGAATCAGGCGAAAATGTAATTACATTTTCTCTGATGAGCAGCGAGCTCATCATTTCTTCTGCACCTTGGTGGTGTCCTGGTGTCTTATCCTGGTTGCTCGCCAAGTCGGGACATTTCATCTTGGATAGCAAGCAATACGTGCATATAAATTGTATAATGTCATTGCTAACTTTGAAGACACGTAATCTAGAAGTAAATAAGTTTTCTGCGTCGTCTCGCATAAAGTTTTGCTTATGAATTTTAAGCTGACGAAGTTTACTGATTGTAGTTGTTCTGCGCATTGGGGTATAATGATGATGTTGTTATTTAATTGAACTGTTAAGAGTGCTTAGTTTGATAAATTGATAACTTCAATAAATCATAAAATGCATTGGACTACAGCACAGGGCTATGGATAATTTCAATAGAAATAGTATGACAGGGTTTATATCTCTTCTAGAATTACATTTGCACATCGTACAATTTTACACAACTCCTTAGATAAGATAAAAGCTAGCAAATCACACAACCATGGGTTACACAATGGATATCAATCGCATGACAAGTTGACTCACAAATGGCAAATGTAAATTTAAACAGTTATTATTATATGGGCAGATCAAGGTCGTAACCACACCCGTACTTATTCCACAAATAACTGTAAAAGTGGGTGCGCTTGCTGAGCTCTTATCGGGAAACATGAGTCAAAGGTGTGTCGCGAAAAAATGGATTTATTCCGACAAAAAGCTGTTGCACATTGTTGCTACTCAATTCAAATGGCCCCGGTTTAGCATAAGATGCGTAACGAACGATTGCCAACAATAGCCACAGCCAAAAAGGAACGTGCCAAATAATGCACATGTCCATTGAAATAGAACAAAAATCGGAGAATCGGCAATCGGCAAATCAGCACAGACCTTGAGCGGCACTTAGTACATTCGAGCGAATTATGTTGTATTCATTTGTTGGCCCACTCTCAACATACATACATACACATACATGCACACACAGATATGCGTTTGTCAGTGCGGCAGCGAACTTTGTACCTTACAGAACAGACCCCAATACCAATACACTCTGAATGGCTACATTATGGTGAACATCCATACGTTTGTATGGCTGCTGCCCATGTCCCACCCTATCCCAAATCCCCGCAACAGCCAGCCCCCTTTTCGACACGTTTTCAACGCTGCCGAGCAAGCATTGAAAAATCTCAACTAATGTCAAACGCTTTGTCGTCATCGTCGTCTATGCACATTATGGTCGCAGGGGGGGCGACGAAGCGTTGAGTTGACACTTTTAATTTAGTAGCTGCATATTTCTCAATGCATTCAAGTGGATGTGGCTGCTCATGTTCCCTTTGAAAAGGATAAATGCATTCTCACTTTGATTGATGACCAAAGATTCTGAGCAGAACAAAAATGAAAAGCTTCAGCTTTTCACATTGTATAAGTGAGATCACTTTAAGCAACTTTAAAGCGATATTTCTCTTTATCACTTTGAAATTATAAAACAAACAAGCTTTGATAAACAATGCAGCGCTACTTACATGGAATTGAAACAATCGCGCCACTTATTTCCAAGTATTTGAAACAGTTCCGGTCAAGTGCACTTCAATAATCATGCTTATTGGAAATATATTTGTATTAGGAGCGGGAACTCTGTCCAGCTCTGATAAATATTTCTCCTTACTGTGGTTATCAAGTTTCTGCATACCCTTCGATGGGATTAACACAAACTCTTGAGTTAACTTAAAGAAAATGGTAAATCCGTATATCTCACGAGAAATCACCAAATTTGAAAGGTAAAAGGTGAAAGGTGAAAACGGTAAAAGTCCAAACTTGGAAGGTAGATTACCTGGATTACGCACCCTGTTATGTGGCTCCTGTTTTCGGATGGTATTACTTTTTGGTATTAGAGTATTTCAAATTCGGTTGCGCCCAACTGATTTCAATTGCCAACTGCAGCGAAAGTGAAGTTCAACATTCTTTAGATTGGGATTGAACCTTAATTAGGTTAAATGAGTTATAAGCTTGTTGGAAATATGTTTTTAACAATAGCTAAATTGTTATGCAATTGTGCATGCCTAAATTTCACACACAATTTTATGCCATATTAATTTCTGAGTCATCTGTTTTAATCCATTACATACTAATTTCTACAAAAGGGCATTGATATTATTTACTAAACGAGACATTTAATTATCATAATTGATGCCGGTAACACTGTTTGTATTAATAGCTGCTCTGATGCACTTTTTTCGGCAATTATTAATTTTAAACTCGCACAATCAATGATCAAATGCAGCGACTTCAGAGTGAGGCAACCGTTGAGGGCAGCAATCGCAATATGAGGCGATCGCTGACCTAATGCCATCGAATGCAGCGATCGCAGTAGGAGACCGCTGACCTAATGCCATCGAATGCAGCGATAGCAATGCAAGACGACCGCTGACCTAATACCAGAAAATGCAGCGATCGCAAAACGGTACTGGAGAACTACCAAAGATCACGTCACCGAGGTGACCAGATACGGAAGTCAGTCAGTCAGAGGCAGGCAGTCAAAAGTAAGAAACGAGTACGAAAGTCGCTGTCGGGCAAGAATAGGTCTGAGACTCACCGCAGTCAGTGGGAAATCGCACTACCTAGCTGGTACATGGAACGCCGGATATCAAAGGGATATCCATATGGCAGTTAAAATTGTACCGTAGTAATAAGTGAAGCCGAATAAAACCATTAGTTAATATATATAGGAAGTTCATGTGTTATTAATTATCGCAAACGCAACTAACATAAATTCGTTGCACGAACCCACAGCTCGACTGAGTTTTAGCCTAACTAAAAAGGTTCGTTACAATATTTTAAATAATGCTTTAAATGGGAAAAACAATTGTATTGGCAATGTGAAGTATTAATTATCAGTTGAACTATTAAAATTGTGTAGTTAAAGCTTATTCAGCTATGTCACAGTTAAATTCTGAGCTGTCTTCTGTAAAATATATAAAATATGTATAACTCGATTCGTCTTATTTGAACACCGGCTAACCACAATAAAACCTTAGCATCTTGGTGAATGCTTCATCATTTGCATTTTTACTTGTCTTATTTTACAATTTAGATGACTTTCAAGCGGATATTGAATACACTCATACTCACACAAATGCAAAACTGACTTATCAAGGACCTGCTATTTCTATCAGCATAACCTCAAGCTGGGATAGTGCTTGAGAAATGTTTTCCAAGCGAAATACAACAATAAAACTAAATTGAATTCAAACAGAAAGTTCATTTACAGTTCATCAAGTTGCTCCCCATTCACAAGATCTGGTCTAAGGCAAGGGCAAAGAAAATGGCCCTCACCAACTACCCCTCTTCCAAGTGGAAAAGTTTAGCAAGGACTGGTAAGTTTTTGGCAGCTGACTCATATAAACTTCCTACTTGTATTTTATGCTAAATTAAATGGGCCACCAAACCAACAAGCCAAAAATATATACGTACATACATATTCCCAGTATCCAGATAATGGCTAAAAGGGTATAATCAAATTCAGTAGTAAGATAGCACGTACTTTCTAAAGCCTGTAAGCTCAAGCAATCCTTTTCCAAAATGTTTATTTAATTATTTCTTAAATTCAATCATTTATTTTTAAAATGATATGCTTTTTGTATTATACATAAAATTTAATAAAACAAAAAGTGGTTATGATTTCCAAATGACATAATTGTTGTGAAATATTAAAATTTTATAATAGTTACATAGTATCACCGGATCAGTTATCTCAAGCGATGCATGATAATTGAGGCGTAGGCGTTTAAAGGGCATCAGATTGAGTTAGAAACTTGTGGCGCTTAGATAAGATACTAAATTGATTTGTCAATTTAAGTTAGAGGCTGATACGAATGAAAACTTTGCAGCATGCAATAGGCACCTGATATGTTGTATTATGTGATTTAAAAACAAGTTAGAAAACTGAAATTGTTCTTATGATTTGAATTTTTCTATCTACAATATAGTGTACCTCAATCTGAACTCATGGCTCCTATATGAACAGTATATGCTGACTTGAAGAACAGAGTATACGAAACTATCAAATTGGTAGAAATTTCCACAATTCCGACTAGCTAATTGAGTTGATAATTGTCCATTTTAACGTGTGCGGTTATTTCTTGTTGACGTAATTTAGAGGAAACCAAAAACTAAATTCAAAATTGCCAAGCGTGTCATTTAATTTTAATGAGCACAGCTAATTGGGAGCGTTTGTGTGGGTTAAATTCGTGCATTTTTCCTGGCTTGTGTGGTTATCCGCTCATTTAATGAATTTGCAATAATTTGAAAAAAGGTTTGCCATGTGCCATAATTTGCTGACTATGATATTTATACTCTCGCACGGGGTACTATAATTTTGTTAACCGAGGCATAGTCGACCCCATACAGTCTACAATTAAATTTTTGACCAGGACGACTAGATAGAGTTTGTCTATCTGTCATTTTTTCTCTCAGTTTGATAAAACTCAAATTATTAATTATTTCCCTAGATATGTAGTAAAAATACAGCGGACTTTTATTGTACGTTTAAAAGCGTATTTACACTTCGATATCACGAGTTGTTCTTTTATTTTTGATTGAGTATTTGCAAAAGTATTGAAAGCTTTCTGATATACTTTTGAGCCAGCTTATGCGATTTAGTTATACCTTACGAATCGTATCCACCGATATGTTCTCAATACACATTTTCTGCTCACTCAAAGGTCACAATCGTTGACTTATTAACGCTCGAACGCGTTGAATAAATCGTTTTAAAACGAACGAACGAAAATGTTGTTAGAGAAACTGGACGGTCGAATGTTTTCAAGCGTTAAAATTTCTTTAAGCTTTGACATACACTAAGGCACACATACATATACGCAACAAATTGTATTTGAATATGTATAAATACTTTGGCATACACGTATAGCATTTTCTTTAAGTTCAACTCATACATTCATACATATGGCAGTTGGGTTTCAAATTTCAATGTGCTTTTTAGTCGACAGAAAGTTTAGTGATTTTTGCTTAAATATAATATACCAAAAAATAGTATTGCCATGCTGCATTTAAATGCACGGGTATCTTAATAAATCGGTTAAAATGTGCATTTCCACACATTTCTAGCCAATTAGTTGGTGGAGTGGAGCGGTTGTCGTTTGGATTGGTTGTTGTAATTTACTTGCTAATTTCCTGAAGCACAGAACTTATGGCAAACAATCTCTGTAAACATTTCAAGTCATTTCGTCAACATGCATAGGCACCGCAGGCAAAAACAGGGAGGGAGAGAGAGAGCTGGATAGAGCTAGCCTTGCAGACATAGATTTGCATATCTTTTGATGCAGGCAGATGCAAGTGAATAGTTGCAGCTTTGGCATCTCTGACGAGTCTTTGCTGGCTCAGCGAAGTGTGTCGTCGCATCGTTGCCACATCCTTGTGCTTGCTTGCCTGAATGCCTCTAACCATTCGAATTTAGCTATATGTATCAAAATCTTTCGACAGTTTGCTACCAGATGCTGAGATCTTAATTCTCACATTTGCTAAAGTCGATGCCGAAGGCAAATTACGTTACGGCCATTAAACGTTTGGCTAAATTAGCAGGCACATTGGCTTAATCCCTAAATACTTAACACCTAATTGACACGTCTCAAATTTCATTTTGTGAAAAATGTATACGCGAATATTAGCTATTATTTGCTGATCATTTTCGCTACACTTATTCATTACATGAGCTTTCACCGCATGGCAGCTCAACTCTAAAATATCGGAAAGGCATTTTGATTTTTGCAGTTGCAGTTGCAAACTAAGAAGAATTGGCGAAAGGCAAAATTTGATTGTGTTTATGTCGAAGTACAACCGAGCAGCAGAGCCAGAACCTAAACAAAAAACCAAAACAAGCCGGACCAGATGAAAGGAAGCAGAAGGAGAGGGTTGAGTGGAGAGCAGAGGAAGGAGCAGCTCCAACAGCCTATGCAAATAATATTTAACATGCAGAATCACAATATACACAACAAGTCGACAACGACATACCCTGTCTTCAACTATATAATGTGGCAAGATTGGAGAACGCATATGCTCTTTGTTTTTATCAATGTTGAACAGTTGTCTCCTGTGTTAGAGAAGCAGCAGCATAGGATACATGAGCAAGTTTAGCTACTCACAACGTACAAAAGAACCCTGCCTAGAGCCTGAGCAGAAATGAATATTTGCTTCTCGACTAAGTAGCCAAGTCGAAAATTGTAAATTGTAGTTGGCCACCCAAGCGGTCAAGCGGCAAAAGTTAGGCAACAATTAGAGCTTACACTGAGATAAATACTAAAGTTAAAACGAGAATTTAAAAACGATATAAAATCGAGAATCAAAGTGTTTTGGTCACTGTAAAAATAGTAAATAAAATAAATAAATGACCAGATCAAATATATCATTAAATATTATCCAATGTGCAGATTAAAGCGATTTAAAAGCAATTGGACTCATTGGTTTTTCAGTGGTGTATACAGTTGAGTATGGTATAACCATGGCTGCATTCACCTGGTGCCCACAAAGCGTAAAAGTGGCTGATGAGAACAACTGCATATAAATTTCAGATAATATGTCTGCTGTATATTCTGCTGCTCTTACTGCACCTGCCCCATGCATCTGTAGCTTCTCCTGTTCCTACTGCTGTTCTTGGATGATGGCAATTGTGCCATTGTCCCTGCTGTGTGCAACTGCCAATTAGAAGTTGGCAGGTCAGTCAGAGACATGTGACGGCAAGCTAGAATATTGAGTTTTAACTCCATTTTCATTGAAAGCAACTGCAGGCAGAGGAGCTCGTTGTCATAGCAGCCAATATCATACAGCGGTTCCTGATGATGTTTTTTGTTCCAGCTCCTTGTCTACTCCGGTTGCTAGAAAAGCTGATTGAGCCTAGAAGTGCGTTATAAGCGGGTAACGGCATTATTATTATGCCCGAGCATAGAAAAGCGCATCGTTGTCAAAGGAGCAACGTAGCAAAGGAGCAACATGAAAGCAGCTGCCACTTCAAGATTTATGAGTCTCGTTTCAGAACATGTTGCTTTATATTTTCATCACGCCAAAGACCAAAACTGAAATGATACCATTGTAATTTATTGCTTTCATGGAGCACTTCTATGTCTATGAGCGCGTTCATCTTTGAGAGCCATTTCATAATATTTTTATCGTATGTCAATCAATGCATTTTGCTTCACATTGGAAAAACATTTTTAGAAAAGTCACAAAGTATAGTCAATCAAACTGTAACCCATCTATAAATCATCTTTGCTTAAATATATACCAGAAATACATCTTATCTTATTATCTTAAAGAGTCCATGTCTTTTTGTCTTTATTTAACTTATTGCTTTCGTTATTTGTGTATAAAATAGATAATGGGTATTTGGATTTAAGTGGAAGCTTTTGGCATAAGCATGTTTAAGAGCTTCTACTTTTTGCTTTTGCTTTTGTTTAATTTTAATTTATTTATCAGCTCTACCAATTAGTAAGGCATTTTCGCATTTTAAATTAAAGTGTAAGATATACCTTTAATAAATTCACCTTTGCCTGGACTCAAGTTTTCTGTTCTTTTGAAACAGTCAAATGTTAGCCCAAGCTCCTTGGTCCTTTTTTGACATTCAATTAATATGCAAATTAAGCTCGACAACTCAACTGGCTGGGCCAAGCATTCCACATACGATAAGCCAAATTGAATCCATCTTCTCATTCGCTTAACCCTCTTACACTTTGGCATCGCAGCGAATAATAAACAAAGTGCGGAGAATGGTGCACTGATGATGGGTTTGGGGTTAGGTGTATAAGTCTAGCAGCAATGGAGAGGATAGAAATTACAAAACCAGCTTGGTGATTCCGCCAACGTTCGCAGATTTCGTGCATAGTTTCAATTGCCTGCCACAGGCGGTGACTATTATTGTGCTTGCTGGCATCCTGGTGTCCTGGCATCTGGTCTGCTCTTGTCTGGTGTTGTCTGGTATGCCCCACAGGAATGCCCCACGGAATTTACGAGGCCCTCGAGATTAGTTTACTCTGTTGTTTGCTTTAATTGCAAGAAGAAGGCGTGGTCGTGTCGCCAAGTCAGCGGATTGCAGATTGTGCGCACCCAACATGCCCCGGCACTCATCCAAACGAAACAAACCCACAGATTCCACATGGCGGCGTATGTGGGTATGATACAGTTTCAGCCAAAAGTATTCGCTTTGCCAATTGGTATAGCTGTGCTGTAAATACTCGTATAGCAAAGCCAAATAAAATAACAAATAACGCCCAAATAAATACGCTTATCGACTTGCAGGGCATTCGCAAATATCTCACATGCATAAATTCTGCTCAAGAGTTTTGGATTGAGCAGAGATGAAGCGGATAGAGAGAGAGAGAGAGAGAGAGAGAGAGAGAGAGATAGAGAATGAGAAGTAGAAAGAATGAAATGGAGGAGAAGAAGGCTCTGTTGGGGCATTTGGTGTATTTGTTTCCATTTTATATCTTATTTATTTCAATTTTTTGCCCATTCGTTTGCGACGTGTGTCGATGTGGCACTTTTTATTGCAATGTTTTTTCTTATATCCTCTGGGATGCAATTTTAAAATATTGCACACACTTCTCGTATCGTCCTTACAGCAGAGTTGAATAAGGCACACATCCATTTATATTTAATATGTTACGTATTCGTTTTTGTCCTCGCACCATCTTCATCGCCATTGACTTGACTGATTATAATAAATTACTTCCAAGTTTATCAGGGCCAATGGAGCAGCAGCTCGAGAGTTTTCGTTTATCCAGCTTAAAGTCTAAATTGAATCTGCGAGCTCCAGAAATGCAAATGTGTTGAATTTGGGATGTGCAATAAATAAATGTATGATTGAATTTCAAATTTGCATGTATAATCAGAAAAGTTCGCTAACAGCCTAATACAGTGGCAAAAGCTATCAAAATTTTAAATAATAACATCCAATTCAAATTACTTATGTATTCGAGAATGAAACGAATCTTTTAGTTCTTAAAACATTGGAAAATGTCTTACAAAGTGTGCGTTGCATTTCGAGCGCTGCTAGAAAAGTAAACGAAAATCAGGGGATATCATTTCGAATTCGGTCTCAAAGCTGATTACATCCCAAAAAATATTTGAAAATAAATTTTTATTAAAGCGCTGGGAAAAAATACGAAATGCTTCATCGCGCCAATTTATGTAGACCGACCCATCAATTTGAACAGGTGAGTCTAAAAATGAAGCTAACTGCTTTCGATACGCACGATTGTCCTACATCTTCTAGGGTCGCCGAATGAAAGTCGACAATACGACGAAGATGGCAAACTACTACGAGAAGCTCAACGAGCGACGCGATTGGTTGTTTAGTATGGGCCTCATCGGCAGACGTGCTCATGAACTGGCTTTGCAAACACTCGCTGTGCCCGAGATTAATTTTCATCACTTTGAAAAGCGTGTGAATCGCAGTTTGCAATTGGATCCCAGTCGGCTGGCCGCAATGGACGCCATTATCTCAAATGAAATCCGAGAACTGCTGAAATGTTCAAGGACTCCGTCCCCGCCGCGTGTCATCTACTACAACTTGAGCCGTCACAATAATTCTGATTATGATCGACGTGCTGTGGCATTTCAGATTGATGACGTTTACACGGGTCGTCAAATGTATTCCGCGCCTGTGAAAGTTGTAGAACTGAGACGTCCAGCATATGATGCGCATCGCGGGAGTCCAGATGTGTACAATATAGACGAGGATCCACGCAATTTTGATGAGGATCTGCGGAGGGAGCAGATAAGTCAGTTTGTGCCCTACAGTAACAATAACAATTATAATATGGGCCATTGTTATGAGGATAACTTTGAAGATGCTTATAACATAGATGCAGATCCTCGCAATATCAAAGACTCTCCCAAGCAACAGGTGATTGAGTTGCACAGAAATAATCAGCATCAACATTTAAGCCAAATCAATGAAAACGATGAGTTAGGTACTAATGAAAATTACCGTCAACGTCCAAACTTTAAGAACGGTGCCAATTTTTATCGAAAGAAAATGGAAGGAAAATTACAACATATCAGGAATCGTAAACGCGCCGCTCAACCAATCTATAAGCCAAATAACCCGAACGATCCTAAGAAACGGAAATTGAACAAACCGCATCAAATATTTCAAATAGGCGATTTTGAGATGCCTTACGTTAAATACAGTACAATACCGCTGCCACAACCGGAGCACAAATCCTACGCCATCAAATTCTTTCAACGTAAACACAATTGTATTGTAGGTGGCGTCGAGAAGGCTGCGCCCTCAGAGTTGCCAGGGGCAAATCTGTTAAGTGTACCAACAAACTATAGTTTTATTGCAGGCAACCGCATTAGGAGACATATTCGCGAGGATTGGTCGGCTATCCATCGTAAGATGAATTACCGAAAGTGGAGAAATTGGTGGAAAGACTTTAAGTGGTGCGAAGCTGGTATTGACAATGAGCTCCAACAGTTTAACGGAATTAACTTGAGGAATAATTCATTTCTAAGTACTAAAGTCGGTATTAATACGTCTTTGGCTCAAGAGCATTTTAAAATGAAATCAAAGAATTATTATTTGACAATGTGCATGATTTTTGAACTAATGGATGTACGATTTTTGGAAAAATTGAATATGAAGGACATTGCCAAATTGGAATATATCATAAGTAACATTCCGAATCTTTTGTGGATTTACAAGATGCGTGGCATGGTTTATTTGTGGTCTCGCTACAGCAAGATACGCAGTAACTCTGACTCCTATCAGTTCTACGCTACTCATACATTGTGGAGCAATCCCACATTCCACTGGTTAGCCAAGCAGGCCTACGAAGAACTGAAGACAATCAGCCAAATCGAATGGCCTGAGCACAACGAAACGTATGCATTGCTGGAGTGAACGAGCTTCCCAAATTCCCTCTGCGTTGAGCAGGAAAATTAAAATATTGCCTTTTTATCTTCCATTTAAAGGAGGCGGACAAATTTACGATAGTAACACACATTTTTATTTGACAACCACTGCATAAAATATCACCACTTCTTGACACAGTTTATTCATGGCCAAGACTCATTTTATTTTACTTTTTATACCTCTGTTGGATTGAAGCCAAAACATTGACGAATAGTTTACTTTTCAATAAAATAAACTATGGAAACAGTTAAACTCTCCTATAAAATATCTGCAGGTCCAATTAAGTGTTGAGTAAATATGGGTTTTGGTATTTGGATCTAGGTTTTGGCTTCCTTATCAGGACGTGATTTTAACATAGAAAGCGGGGCTTGAGCGTGTGATTTATCTCTTGTCCATAAGTACACTGGCGGTATTCTCTTTTATCTTTTTATCAATTCTGATTGCATCCTCTCAAGCTAAAGCTGCCACTCCACAAGTAAAGGAAAAAAAACGCATTTATATATTCCAAGGTATTTTTTTTTGCAGCTCTTGCATAAAGTTGTTTAATTTGTTATCGCAGAGTGCACCTGAGCCATAGCTCTACACTGGTGGTTGAGCCAGAGGATGTCGAAGACAAGCAGGAAAGGCCCTAGGCAAATGAATAAACCAAAGGGAGACAAAAAATGGCGACAAAAAATTGCGAAACGTTGTTGCATATTAATCCAACAGAGTATTTCACTCAGCGGGTGACTTAACCGCAGCCAGGCAGTCAGCGAAGCTCAGCAGGCTATGGAGCGGGTCCCAGGAAGCAACACGCTTCGCGCAGCGACCACGAAAGACATTTATTGTATCCTTAACGCGCTTGACAGACGAGCGCTGAGACGATGATGAATTTGTCGTCGACATCGCGTGTACTAAGTAAAAAAAAAACTCAGTCAAAATGTTCGCCAATGTGACTTGGTCAAAGTGACGGTGGTGTGGTGGAAGTTCACAAACTGCTGGGAATAGGGCAGCCAGCCAGAAAGACACCAAGTGACGAAAAAATGCAAATAAAATGCCAGCTTATTGAGTCAGCGATGGGGCTGAGTGGAGGACAGTTGGGAGGAGGATATGAGTAGCTGCTCTTTAGTTGATTGAAAAAGGTGATGCCAAGGTTTCCTGTACCCAGTAAAAATTATACTTGGGGTATATGTACACATTACAATAATATATCAATACATATTTATTCAGAGCTCTACTCTAGTATAAGTTCGCTCTTCATGCTGTGCTTTGATAATAAGAGCTTTAATTAATTTAATTTAATAAAGGAAAGAGGAGTGTTTGAAAGTCGGGCACTCATATTGCAGTTACTTTTATTTAATGCCCTTTCAACAATTTGGTTGCTTTGTTGAGTTACATTCAGAAAGCAGGCTGAAAATTTGAGGTGCTTTTGAAATAACTGAAATGTATTTATTTATATTTGCGTATTTACGTTTGTACAATCATCAATTGTTGGTGGAGCAAACCTATAAAAGTAAAGAACGAAATTTATTGTAATCAAAATTCTGCACCAAAAAGAGATCAATAACTTTTAAAAATTAATGTCGAACTGGATTTAAAAAATAAATAACCAAACATCATATTAAAAAGTAAACAGAAAAAAAACCAATACAATCCCACACACTCAGTTATTACTGTGGGTGTGAGTTATATGCTTGGAGGACTTTTATTGAGCTTTTGTGGGCTTGTTCGCATAATGCCAACGCTGTAATATTTAATTTAAAATTGTATCCTCGGGCATTTAGATTCTGACTGGGGATTCCGAGGAGACTCAAGCCAACGGCAAATAAAAAATCTAAAAATCAACATATAGCGAATACAGCCGAAAGATGTTTAATGTTAGCAGTATGGCTGAAAGACATACTTATGTTATATGAACTACCTATATATCAAGTAAATCAAAATCCATTGAGCAGTTAACACTCGAAACATGAGAGTTCGCGAGATATTATCAAAGATTTCTGAAAGACACTCGTGTCTGTGAACAGAGTTTCGTCTGGCTGTGCCAAAAATACCTACAACATGTTCATATCAATTAAAATTCAATTAAAATCTTGTTTGCACGTGTTACTTCCGCGTACTCAATCATAATTTAAATTTACATAAGCAGCAGACAACAAAACAAAGGTATTCATAATTGGTAATGCGCTCACATCTGAATAATTTAGCTCTAATTGCAAACTGTGAATCAGGTTAACATGAACATTTCAAGACTCACATTAAATTTTCATTTAAATTTGCTGTGATTTGGTTTCCTGGTTCCCTTTTAAATTTAATCAAATAAAAAGAAGGATTCTCAGTTGTGCCCAAATTTTGAAATACAATGTTGATTCTTTAACATCCAATTCATAGTTCAATTTGTTCTACGATAAAAAAAAGAAGAATTATTATATTAGTAATATAGTTTAGATTGAAATTGATATTGTCATTGAGAGACCATATGCAAGATTTAATTTCGAGTATATGACGAAATATAAAAAGTTGTAGTCATGGTCAAATATAGGATGGTCAAATTCGTTCGTCCATGCTGATAAACCCAGGACAACAATGGCTCGATTGGTTTTATCAATATTCATAACCAATGACTTTACCTTCAATCTCATTTCAGATACGACATCGTCTTGCCAAGCTACGACACTACCATAAAAAGTCATAAACTTGTACTTGTTAGCAATTTACTCATTATTGGCGCTAACAAAGCAAAACCAACTCATGATATTTGCTTACTTCCTAAAACACCAAGCCCAAATATCAAGTTGCTTCTCAGGTATAAAGAATTATTTACGTATTCCACAGAATAAATTGAAAATCTTGTATTTAGTGTCCACATGTTGGTGTCCACATTCGTATTTGTTGTTAAAATATAATATATAAAATATACAGAAAAAAAGATGCATGCGCTATATTTGTTTAAACAATAAATACTAAATTTGAAACCTGCATGTGGCCACAAAATCAACTTTGAAGCTAAATGCAATTTTAATAGAAAATCTAGAATACGATAAGAAAAACTCACATGTAAATTGTGAACAATTTGTTTTTGGCATAACTCTTAACTCTTGACATATAAAAGCAAATGTTTGCACATTGCCAAAAATGCCATTTGTGAATATTTTACGCGTCCTGGCGAAAACATCCGTGAAAGGAAATACTGACACTATTGCGTTGGCAATATTTATTACAAAAATTGCAAGTGCAATATTGGGCAAAATTCACTTTATATTCTACAAATGAAATGCACTGAAAATTTGGCCATTAAAACGACCATTTACATGCAAGACGACATATGTATATACATATATATATATATATATATATATTTTGGGCGTTTGTCAGCATTTTATATCACATCACAAATTGCATTTGAGATGTTTGAGCGGAAAATTTGTTTTAATTATACAATAAATTATGAGCTAAATGTCAATGGTTAGTTTTCAGACAAGTCTTAACCATGTTGACCAAAGTTTCATTTGCCGATTCCTCCTCCTTCAGTCACAAAGTGTTGCATTAATGCGACTCTTGACGTTGTTTTTGTTGCACGTCTCATTCTCTCTGTCTGTGTTGGTAATTTCATTATGAGTTTTATGACTTTTAATTAATTTTCAAAAGTGCACTGCTTTACACCAATCTGTAGGGAGTTGGTACTCTGTGTGTTGGCAGGTCGTCTGTCTGGCTGTCTGGTTGGCTGGCTAGCTGGCTAGCTGGCTGGCTTGCTGGAAGGCCGGAAGTGTGCCATAATTTCCGCACTAAACTTGATGCCGTGCAGTTCATCTGCAATTCGAATGGAAAGTACCACAGCGTTGTCTGTGGAACTCGTTGAGCAGCTGTATAACATACATCAAAAACATTCAATTAATTTTCCACACACAAATGGCAACTTTTCAGTTTCCACCAACTAAACGGCCAAATGTTCATCCGGCCGTTGCCATCATGCTTATGTTCGCAAAGTATACAGTGAACTAAACCGAAAAGAGCAGGATATTAAAAAGTTTAATTCTTTAACAAATTTTAAACCAAAATATATCTATATCGAACCGTGTTTTAGTTTTCAACAATCACGGAAGCTTCTGAGTTTATTTTATAGCAAGCAAGCGTTTTAAAAAATTATAGTTTCATTGAAATTTATTTAGTAGTATATCAAATCTTTAGAGATACTAGAGAGTTTTCCAATTCTAAGTAACAATATTCGTTGAAACACTTCACGACACTGCTTGAATATGTCCGCCGAAGTGGAGGAAATGCTGAAACGATTCCAGAACCTTCAGAACGTCGAGGGCATCCTTGTTGTGGATGGTGATGGCATACCCATCAAATCAACGTTGGACAACCAAGCAGCAGTGCATTACGCTGGCATCATGCGAACTGTTTCGGAAAAGGCGCGTCAGGTGATCCAAGATTTGGATGCCACCAACGAATTTACATCCATGCGCATGCGCACAAGCAATTTCGAGATAATACTCATGCCGCAAGATAATTACCTCATTGTCGTTCTACAGAACCCATCTGATTAAAGGAAGCGGCCATTTACTTAAAATCTAATTTTATTATGTTGTCCAAATGATGTCTGAAAAGAATAAATCTGCACGTTGTGACATGCAATAATATATACAGTGAATTAGCTTTTGAAGCTAGTTTTTCCTCAAGTTCAAATCTATAGGGAATATTCATGTAAAATTAATACACTCATTATTCCCACCCAATTAATGCAAATTATTTGAATTAATTTGAATTTAGGTACTCTGCTTCTGCCCCAACTCCAGAATCCAGCTTTGTCTCTATTCTGTCCAAACCCATTTTTATTATCAATAATACTCATTTAAATATATAACATAATAAATGAAGAATGACTGAAACAGCCACGAAGCGAAAATAAACTTTTTGTAGCTCTGCGGCAAAAGCGACTGTGTATCCTCGTCTTGGTAATCATATTTCGATGAGGGGTGAGCTATTTTTAATTCAATTATATGTTAAACACGCAAAATGCATTATGGATGATTATGCTGACAAAGAAATGGGTATGCTCGTATGCACTCTAGTATATATGTATATAAAAGAATTCATACTTATGCCGCGGCCTTTTACATATAATATTATTTATGTGTGTTGGGCTGAGCTGGAATCAAAGCCAACTGAAGACAGGTACGTGATGGGCGTGCCGGTTGTTCATAGTCCCCTTTGCCACACTCATGTCTAGTTCTGTCTTTTAATGACAACCCTCAGAGCGAGTATAAATTTCAAACGACGTGCAAATTAAAGCAAATTGTGACCATTTTGTCAATTTTGATATCGTCACAATTGGGTCTTGTTATTTACATAAATACACCTTCAAAGGACCTTCAATAGCATGACAAGCTACGACAAGATATTCTTTCCATCGGTTGGTTAGAAGTACGTTTACAGATTGGAAGTCCCACATCTAAATATTCGCTATAATTTTAAAATGCCAGCTAATCTAATATTGTGGACCTATGTTGATTGAAACCATTTCAAGCTTTCAGATAAATAACCATTATTTTATTAATTATACTAGTTCATTGATAAGTACTGTACTATAATATCTGCATGCGGTGATGGTAAAGATGATTTGCACGACTGAAAGCAAATAAAAAAATGTTAGTAAAAAAGTATAGTGTTATAGGTTAGACAGCTTGACTAAGATATACCCCGTGTCCATTTAAAATCTTAGAGGTACAAAAACTCTAGAATGCAATCATTTTATTTTGTATACAATTTAATAAATCGTAGTTATTTTTTTGCAATAAAAAATTGTAAATCGAGAAGACAAGAGAACATATCGAGAACTGCTCGCTTTATCTATATGCATTTCCCCCTATGAACACGGGGTATACAAGATTTAAATATTTTACTTACTTGGTAGATAAATTAGCTGAAACAAAAAATAAGGCAGAAACGAGCTTGTTACGATGCCAGCAAGAAATATGTTCGGTATACTCTAGAAAAAAAGTTGAATTAACAGAATGCGAATGAATGTCACAGACTTGGGCACCTACATTGAGAACGCCCAATAGCAGCAAGATCCCAGCTATGGTATGCAGGACGCAAATTATTAAAAACGAGACTAACGCAGCAACCTCGACTTCCGAGCTGGTAACACCGCCCACTATTCCAAATAATATGGCATGAAATACTGTCCATGCACCAAGAAATATTGCTTTCCCTTTTAGCGAGCAACAAATTTCATCCAAGCATTGAGCAGACTCGCACATACACATGTTCAATTTGAGTTATGTAAATTTTACGAGAACTGTATTTGATAAATTTTTATTGAATATATTAAAATATTGAAAATATAATTTTTGACTGTAACGTTATTGATTACTAAGACATTTCGTTTCTGGGGTTCGAATAAGTTTTTATTCACTTAAGTACTATGGAATAATATCTGCATGAGGTTATGGTGAATATTACTTGAACGACTGAAAGAAAAAAAACAAAACATATAGAAAATAAAATTATAATTATAATTTATATTATATATTATATAGTCGAGAGAGCTCGACTACGAGATAGACTATACTCAGATAAATATATGTTGAGCGACGCTGTAGCCATACATTCTATAATTTCTTTTAACTTCTGCTGTTAATCAAAGGATCGTGATTAAAGTTAATAGATTACTGCAGATTTTTTGTACACTCTGACACCGAAGGGGTAAGAGCATATTGGTTATTAGGATACACAGTAATCCGCGTCAAAGTTTTTAAATTTTGGTGCTACGTCCACTGGGAGGATCGAAAATCGACAAAGCTCCATAACTCTTAAAAATTTTAAAGATAGAGGTTAGTATTATTAATTTTGGGTAGTATAGTACGGATATAAATATTATATAATTAAAATTGTCATTAAAATCGAAAATAGGACTTCAGGCATTTTCCTTGCCTACTTATCTTATGAGTACAGCGTATAAAAAGACATATTTAAATAGCTTACCTGGCAAATAAAATGTGAAGAAATAAACATAAGGCACAAATGAGCTTAGTATGACTCCAATTAGAAAGATCATAGCCATAGACTGATGAAAGAAATTTGAATTAAAGTGAAGTGCATAAGTACCATAATCTTATATACTTACTTTTAAAACTCCCATTAGCAGCAATATCCCTGCTACGATATGGATGACGAAAAGAATTGAGCCTAAGATGAGCACACTAAAATGTACACTCTTCAAGTAAAGTACCGTGGCCATTGGGAGTAATATACCATGAGCTAAGGTCCACATACCAAGAAATAGTGCTTTACCTTTCAGAGAGCAAAAAGACTCATCCATACATTGGCAAGAATCGCACAAGCACATTTTTAATTTAATATATTCGGAAGCAAATAAAAGTAAATTATATATTAATACAAACTTAGTATCTGTGTACGATGAATTTTCGTTACTTAATGAAAATTTTAAACTTTGTTTGCTGCCTGAAATAAAAATGATTACTCAGTTTTATGCATACACTCAGTCTATCCATATCACATATATTTTTGGCAGCTTTGAGTACCTTTCATTAGAAAAAATCCAAATTAATTGATCCAAGTGTTAGCTTAAGTTTTGATTTAAAAATTGATTTAAGCTTGATATGCTGGAATTAAATATAACTTTTTATAATATTGTTTTAATATTCAAAAATAATCAAGATTTGAATGCAGACAAATAGAAATGACTAGCAACCTTTGTAAGGAGTATCCTAGGCAGGTCAAATGTTTTAGTTTGTCACTCGATTCGTTTAGCTGTCAATATGTCAAAATTAATTATACATCCGTTTTTCCCCATTACATAACAACTGGATTCTAGCACCTCTGTGTAAAAGATGTGTATCCAATTAGCGCGCACTCCAATAACCGCAACTCACTCATTAGTCCATCAATCATCATACAATAAACATCATGGCCAGAATTCACTCACCAGAACAGCTCCGAAAAATGCGACAGATATTCCTACAATTCGATCAACGAGGCGATGGCAAAATTTCGCACTTGCAACTGGGCGAATGTCTTCGCGTAATGGGCGCCAATCCTAGTGAGGCGAGCATACGTCAGCACATTGGGCAGTTGCTTGCTTCCTGTTACGAACGCGTTTCCTTTGACGAATTGATGCCAATCTATGATAGCATAATGTCACTGCCTGCAGCTCATCAGTTTGGAGCAGACAATGGGTCCATTAACGAACAGTTAATATCCGGCTTGCGATTTTTCGATGAGCATAACACTGGATATATATCAGCAGCCAGGCTCCGACGTATCCTAACAACCTGTGGTGAGCGTCTTACCGAAATGGAGGTGGTCGAACTATTGGAAAATCATGTGAATGATCAGGATTTGGTGAACTATGCGGAGTTTGTGAATGCAATCACTGGCAGCTAAATGAGGCCAAATGCATTAAATTATAATTACGTTGCATAATAAATTTCATACAGCGAGAGCCTTTGACGTAAGTCTGGTGGAGCGAAATGAGCACACTGCTTTTTAAGCGTAACTATGGTTTTCAGATGACAATGATTTTTTCTAGCCATATTACACAATGGACAACCTGAAAACATACTGAGAGCTGCATTGAAATAGCGACTAACATTAAAATTAGATGACAAGTGCAGAATGACCTAATTGTCATAATGATTCAGTTGTCGTGTGGTGTTTCGCTTCTGTTGAGCATTGTGTGTACTATGTTCATTTTACAGTCAAAAGTTGTTAAAGCGTCTGACGACAGATAATTATAATCAACAGTAGTAGTTGTTCGAAACTGGCAGCTGGTCAAATGCAATGGTCTGGAAATCATTTCGATTGCATAGTGTTGCACCATGCAAGCGGTCGAATTCAGCCATTGTTAAGCGACTTGCATTTTGACAGGCGTAACTGCTGCAATGCCCATAAATGCACAACATTTCCATGCAATTTGACTTTGAGCCCGCACATGATTCTATCATCTGCAGTTGGCTAGGGCATCATATGGAAATGTTGTCAAAAACATTTCAATAGTTGACATATTTCAGACACAATTCCAATCCACAACTTTTGTTCGTGTAAAGTTGTGCCCATAAATCGAAATCAACTTTCATAAAGAAAAATATTTTGTAACAACAAAAACATATTGCATACATATAAAATCAAGCTAACATGAATTCTGCTGTCTTCAGTGTTAGCCCAAAAAAGATGACATTCTATTCGCCCTACGATCGCACGCAAAGACGTTTAATCACCATTTTGAATCCCACCGCTACTAGGCTGCTCTTCAAGATACGTTCAAGTGCGCCAGGCAAATTTAAGGCTAGTCCAAACTGTGGCTGCATTAAGCCCTATGACTTCGTCGAGATTAATATTAGTCTCCACTGTTTTGATTTCCAAATGGATCAGGATTATCGTCATCGGTGCTCCGTTGACTGCATTCGGTCAGTGCCAGCGAAAAAAAATCACAATCAATCTATTCGGAGCATATTTAAGGAAACGAATCGCTCAGAAATAAATAGAGTACAATTGCCCGTTGACCTACTGCCGGATCCCATATGCTTATCACAGGATGAACTGGACAATCTGTTTCAGCACAATGTTCAAAACAGGAAATCGGAACTAATGTGTGTTGACTATATTAATAATTTGAGCCAACTGTCATATAAACCTAAGAAACGATGCAAATGGACTCGCTTTTTATTGTTATTGGGCATAATTATATCTTGTCTGGCAGGTGGTAAGCTGAAAGCACTTGCAAATTAGACTGTACATTATTGAAGAATATTTTCATTTTTATTTTTGGTTTGTGCTGTTGCCAACTTCTTTGGTCATGTTCTGGCTAGCATCATTGCTTTTTGTTGAATTTTTGAATATTAATTTTAGTCTATCTGCTGCATCCTCGGGTATGGGCTTCATAACATCCTTAAATTCAAATTGTGCTTCTTTCATCTTTAAAATTCAATGCCAAATGTTTCTAAAACTTTTAAAATTGTCACTTATTTTATGTACTGTGATTGTTGTAAGGTTTTTAAAATTTGAAAAAATCATCCAAGACAGAAAACCAAAAATAAATCGCTTTGTACAGCTTTCAATGAGCTTCATAAGCTATCGTCATTGAAGCTTAATACATTGGAATTAGAAACATTTGTAATATGCTTTTCTTCACTTATATATTACCAATATTTGCCATATCTCACCGCCCCTCTTCAAACAAACTGATTACAGTTGTTATCGGTCTGCCGCGCTTTGAGTAATCGCGCTCATTGCAACCGTGAATGTTATATTGTTTTGTGTTATTTGCTTAATGGTATCAGAACTTTTAATACATGTTGCTTTTGCTGCTTGTAGTTGTACTTCACTTTTCAATATATTCGTTTTTTGTGTTTGCAGCATATGTGCACCGCCTGCATATTGAGGACGATTTACATATGCATGTCAAAATGGATCATTTGGAGCTCTAGCTCTACCGCACAGGATAAAAATCAATGAATCCCTCCAATTTACTTTTAAATTTATTGTTGTTCATATCAATTACTCAATAAAAACATAATCAGTTCTAATGCTTGCAGCTGCATTTCACACCATTTAAAGAGGCAAAATTACAAAATAATATCTACTTATAGACACGTTAAGGGCCCAAAGCGCACGACAAAGATCTTAAACATGCCCCTGACAGAAGCACAGTAATCACATGGGAAACTGGTACCCAACTGGTACCCACACCATATAGGGCGTGGCTGTATTTCATTTAATTGCAACGCACAGGACAAACAACAGGACCACAGGACGACCAAAACACAACCACAGCCACGACAATAACAATCGCAATAATATTGGGGAGTATGAACTGCGCTTGATTTGCAAATGACCTGGTTAGCCTCGATTTAATCATCCCTTAAATCATTTAATTGCCATTCGAGCAATTAAAGCAACTACACTGAAACCAAACCATTGTGGTGATAAATCAGAATCCTGGGCATGTTTACATTTAGATTTTAATAATTACGACCTATTTTCGAATTGAATTATGTTTAAAAGAATGTGTGTAAAAGATTGCCACAAATATGGCGTACAACTAAGCAGAAATATCAATTTAAAGTACGCGCTGCTGATCCCTGGTCAACCCGTTAAAAATATATTAGAAATATTTGCAGGGCAAAGAGCACACATCAAGGAGTAATTTTGTTCGAAACTGTAATAATCTATATATGAATAAATCGAACGAGAGGTATGTATTATGTTGAACATTGCTCAAAATTGGCTAATTCTTTACATTTTTCAATTAGTTCAGCAAATACCCAAGAGCGGAGTCTAGATAAGCGCAGGCAATAAGTTAAATATTTAAAGACCACTTCAGAAATTATGGGAACTGAAATGCAAATATTTTTGCCTATAAAAAGAAACCTTGGCTAGCACTAATTCAAGTTCAACTCAAACCATACTCTGAAATGTCTGTCAGTCTCTTTCTGCTGCTCTCAGCAGTCGGTTTGGTATCTGCGGCTCCTTACGAGTCCAATGGTCCGGGCCAAATCACTATGGATGGTGCGAGGGTCGTTGGAGGTGTCGAAATATCGATCGAGAAAGCGCCTTGGCAGGTATCCCTGGAATTTAAAGGCCGTAATGATTGCGGTGGTGCCATCTACAGCACGAATATTATTGTAACTGCAGCCCATTGTGTCTATAATCGGATTCGAAACGACCTTTCAGTCCGCGCGGGAGTTACCACCAAGGACATAGGTGGCTCAGTGGTTGGAGTGTCTGCCATCTCCATACATGAGCTATATAATGATTTGTTTTACACAAATGATATTGCCTTGCTGCTGCTAAGCTCGCCCCTTCGGCTGAGCAACTTCGTGAAAGTCATTCCACTGGCCACAGTGGAGCCTAGCATTGGAGCCACAGCCAGTGTTTCCGGTTGGGGTGCCACTGAAGTAGAGACGTCATCCACTCATTTGAGAAGCGTTAATGTTGACATTGTATCACGCGCTGAGTGCTTAAAGGCGTACGATGAGCAGCGAATCCTTAAAACAACGATCTGTGCAAGTGCTGCTGGCAAGGACGCATGCGGGGGTGATTCTGGTGGTCCTCTGGTGTATCAGGGCCAATTAATCGGCATTGTTTCCGCGGGCACGGGCTGTGCCCTTCCCACACATCCGGGTTACTATGCAAATGTCCCTGCTTTGAATAAGTGGATTTTACGTACCGCTTCTGTTCTACTTCAAAACAAAGATATGTAAAAATACACAAACTTATTGACCCTTCAAAAGCTGAATTCTAAAAATGCCAACTGGTCTATTAGCTATATCTATGGTCTATAAATAAGTTATGTAAATATACTTACATAATATTGCTATATGTTTTCTTCTTTTTGAAAAGAATATTAACGCTTGGAAATCGCAATTTCTCCTCTTGTTGCACACTGCAAAAGGTCTAGTTATAAAAAAGTAATGTTCGAAGCAAAGCCAACTTATCTGCCTCTAAAATTTACCAACAACTCTAATGAATATGGCAAAGGGTAATGTGTAAGGATTAGTGCTCAAATTTGAACAGCATCTGTAACCATATAACGCGGCCATCAATTTGGCGCCCAATCCATTTATCAAATGCGAATTTGAGCTTATAAATAGCTAATCTGGATACCATAAAATCAAGAACTTATTATACCGCATTTCTGTCCGACCGTTTGAATTGCCCACAACTCAATCAGATCGATTGATATGCGATACACAACATGAAGACGGAAAAAGCAAAGCATTGGCAATTAGTCGCACATGGCGAATGAGAAATGTTTTCCTTTTGCTTGTATTTCTGTGTGGAAAAGTTCACACAGGGGCTTACCATGTATTTCAACCTTTGAGACGGCGCTGAGTTCATCCATTTGCATGGCGTGCTCTTAATCCATTAATCGTTTTTTATACGTTTCCATTCGCAATTCACCGGACAGGCAGAGCTGCAGTTCCGTAGCCTTGCACTCGTAACCCATTTCAACGCAACTGTTTTTTTTATATATTTTTTTTTTTTTGTTAATACTAGGTTACATTTCATTCTGTCACCAATACTCACAACTTATTGCCGAGCACACAAAACCCACCCATTCGCATCGCAACATTGAGTCGAGTAAACAATGCCATGCAGGAAATGTATTCTGGGTATCGTCTCCGTCTCCGTTTTCGACTTTTCAGCAAGAAAAAAGCAACATGGGCTTCATTTGCGTGGCAAACAGAATCTTTGGCTGCATCAAGTGCTTCTGGCAGTTGCATTCCTAGTCCTCACCCGTCCGCCCACGAGCTTACTCACTTTGACTGGCTCAGAGGACATCCTCTGCGTGGGATTGCATTTCCGTTGATTTTTAATGAGAGTTCCACGTAAAGAGAAGCAAATCATAGTACATCCTGATATCAAAAGAGCCAAGCCAAAGTAAGTGTACTCTGTCTAAGAATCACAGACTAAGAGCAAGCATGTACCCTTCTTAAAAGTACCTTAACGTTACCCAACTTAACTTAATAATGTGAATTTTCTTTAAATTTGTAACAGTTCCCATTGAGAGGCCATCACAGTAAAAATGTTTTTTTTTTAAAAAGCTTATAATTTTACATTAAAAGTCAAATCGATCTTTAAAATATTTATTGCATTTGAATTAAATAAGTAATGAAGAAATTCACATAATATTAAATGTTTTGGCTCAGTCATTAAAATGAGTGTCACTGTGCAGTGTTCGCCCCAAGCTGCGGATGGCAGCAAAGCCAGAAAATTATAAGCAAAACTGAAAATCTAACAAACAAAATGCGACATGCAGACATGTTAATGACATTTTAATTTGTGTTTCACTGGCTGCGACAGCCAATTTATCAAATATAACATGTGTATAGTTTATTTAATTTGTACACTACATTTAACTTAAACTAAGAGCATTAAACGTATGTTAATTTTATACAAATCAAATCAGCTTTATTTTGCACAAGTGTTCTCAACAGCCGCAAAATCATGACCTACGAGTATATTCAAAGCTGGGTAAAGGGAATCTACTTGTATTCACTTATGTTCCTTTTAAATCGAAATTAAGTTAAAGAAGAACACATATTGATAACCCCTATGAGTGTACGGTTGCTGCCCAGTTGAGAAAGTTCATTAAGCTTATTTTAGTTAATTAAAATGCAAACGGACAAATGGACCGACTGATCAAAGTGCCAGAGATGGGCAGGAGGGATTGAGGTGACGGGATGGGGCTCAAGTATAGAGGACAGCCGCATAATAGTAAAATCAGTAAACACCGCAAGCTCACAAACCAGATGTCGAGGTCATGTCCGGTGACAAAATCAGGATTGCAGTGCCTGCAACATGTGTCAATTAATTTTGAGCAGCTTCTGTCCAACTGTGCTTGCGGTTGTCAATTGACATCAAATGGGCGTGGGCGCTCAGTAGTAGTCGCCAGTGCTGTGGTAATACCCTTACCGTTGTTGACTTCGTTGCCAAATTTATTGAAGGACATCAATTGTCAAGCACGGCTATCCTATGTTAGGAGCCGATACATTTAAATCAAAAGCTTGGCTGATAATGACCCTGTGCAAGGCTAATCAACAGCATGGCGCTGCTGGGCCACGCCCACAATTTGAATATGTTGTGTGCATGTAATTAGAGTGGCAATTACCCCTTTTGCCTCATTCACCCTTCGTCTACATTGCAGTAATTACAATTAATTTTAAGAAATACATTTCTATGCTAATTTACTTTGGCTAAAGTTCCATATGCCTCGCAACATGCACCTTACACCTTGCCACGCCCTCACTAACGCACCTTTTGTTGGCGCCTCCTTTGCCGAATTGTTGACTCTAGCATAAATTATAATTATTAAAAGCAGCATCAGAGTCAACCCCCCATCTGCAACAGTCACAAACTTAGAAATTTCATTCTGCTCTATTTTCTTGTTTTCTTTTGTTTTTAGGTTGTGTAAAGCTCATTGTTGTTGTTTTTGTTGTTGCTATTGCCTTGGTCGCTGCAGCAATTTGGGGTACCCCAGAGGTGCGCAGCATTTTAATGCAGTTTGTGGTGCTCTGACTTTAAAAACCGAAAGTACAATGCAAACAATAAAGAACAGCAGTCTTAGGCACGTCGAATATTGCATACCCTGGTAGACAGAAATTAAAATGTGGCATCTAAATTTATGTACGTTCTTAGAAATATTGTTATATTTTTTACGTTTTATGTCTCCTCTTTTTGTATTTACATTGAAACAGGCATAGTGTATCTCTATATCCCACAATTCACAACTTTAAACATTTATGAGCATTAGTACTTTTTAATCTAAGAACATGCGCTTTTTTTGAGTGCGCGCAGGGTATACAAATACAACCAGAAACAACATGCAACGATGCATGCACTAAGAATACAAATGTCCAACACACACACAACTCACACACACAACCATAGTGCGTTTGTTCCCGTTTCGTGTTTTGTGTAATCGATGTTGCCATGCGCACTTTTAGCCTACTAGTTTAGTTTCGTTTAAACTTCTTATAGTTGTCGTTTGAAGTTTACCTACACTTTTCCAAGCCATTTAAATCTTTCGCTCGACAAGCAGTTATCATTTTTATTCAAGCAATTTGGTAGAGTCATGCATTTAATATGGAATTTTAAACATTATTTCAAATGATGACCCCTATTAAATGTGATCTTTTGGCAAATTTGTTGAGTTTGCATCCAGTTTAAAATTTCTCAGATACGTCATCTTGAATGTGTGAGTAATTGTGTCTTTTTCTTTTTGCCGTTTTGTTTAACTCATACTTAAAACATTTAGACCATTTTGGACATAGTGTGTGTGACTTGGGCTGGCTGATTCTTGTGTGCTTAAGCCTATAAGAGAAAGCGGCATGGAAAGGATTGAGGGTCTACGACAGCAGACTACAAATATTTACAAGGACCCTTATTTGTCTGATAGATTTGTTGAAATATTTATGCAGTCCAATTGTCAGAACTAAAAGAAATCAGCTTCAATTTGCTTCTTAAACTTTTGGGACTAAAGTAAAGGCCTTATGCAGGGATAAGGATAGACTTAAAGTGATTTACATTCAATTTTATGAGAAATTTGGAAGTCGGCCCCTTTAAGTATGCTTAATAGTAAGACACAAACTAAGTAAAGCTGAAAAAAACTAATTGTTAGCTTAGTCAAAATTTAATGAAGGAACAGTTTTCAATTGGTGCCACAAATGTGCAGACGGCGCTGATTAATGGCGACAAAAAGCTAAAAACAAAAACTAAAACCAAAAACCAGAGCTCTGGGCCGAAAAGTGGGACATGTGATTAGAGGAGCGAGTGAAAGCGGGCAGCCATAGAAATGGCCAGGCAGTCTCTGGAAAACCCAACAAATGCGGTTGCCAAGTTATTTAGTTATTTAGAAAAGCACAGAATGCAAATGCAGCAAATGTGCCAATTTCCACATTTTCACAATTCACACAAACGCACATACACACACGCACGCATGTATACACTCAGAAAGCAAGCCAAACAAGTCTGCAGCAACAATTAAAAATCGGTGTCAAAATACTAACGGTAAGAATTTTAAGTGCATTTCAAGGTTTCCGCATGCCGCGCATTAAGCATTCGCAATGTGGCACGAACATTGCAGGCGATGCTGTAAGCTGTTGTCGCTGAAGCAACATTTAAATAACATTTTATAGCTGATGCCCCTCATAGTTATTCCACTACCCAGCCTTCTATAAACTATGCACAATTATAATCAAAATATTTCAGAGCAATATGTACACATATTTATACTCTTAATTATAATCCTATAATTTTTATTGTGTGAGTAAGTGTTTGCTATAGATGGGATTATCAAATCAATTTCCCCCAGTGAAAACGAAGATAAAGTGGGATGCGAATGGATTGAAAAATGTGTTGATTGTAATCAACATTTCTGTGGACAGGAGCAGACTGCACTTGAGCCGCAAACATCCATGTCTGGCGACAGCTCAACATCCATGTCTGTCAATCTACCTGTTGTCAAGTGGGCTTGGCTGTCTGGCATGTGCGCAATGTGTCAATAAACCTAAATCAAATGCTGCAGAAGCGACATCTGCGAATTGCGCTTTGCAATAGTCGAGTTGCTGGTCCTTAATCAAGCCATATGTGACTCCAAAAATAAGTGCACCTATTTGACATATATAGTTTTGCGCATTTTTAAAGCAGAAATATAACCAACTAAACCACTAAAGTTACATATTTATCATGATTATTGCATCTATATGGACTTTTTAAAATGTAGTATCTTAATTATACTAACTTGATCGATTCAGATTTACGATATGCCCTCACGGATTTTATTTAATTTGATTTGTTTGCAATTTTTTAATTTCCCTTTTTAATATAAGTGTTGTTAGCGTTATTGATGTGTACGTTGAATGAATTATGTATTGTAAAGCATTTTATAAGAGGTGTGATGGTCCTTGAAATTTGTATTTGATTTTTGAAAATTGAATGCCTTTTGATCCCACGACTACTTGATGCGCCGTCCCCACAATCCGTTATTATTGTCGTCATTGTTTTGATTCATAATGGGTTTATTTTGGGCACCTTCAAAACTATTATCAAATGCAACCTATTCGGTAAATCATAAAGCCCAATAAAATAAAATGTAACTCAAAATTGTGTATGTAAATACCTCATTGTTTGCAACCGGTCCAGTATTTTCATCGTTTTTCATTTTGTAATCTAGATAACAGTTACGTTAATGTTGAAACTATATTAAAAATAAAGTGATAAACTTTTAATATACCTTCGAAAACCACAAATGGTGAGTTGACCATTCCCGAATTATTTGATACATAGTCGTTGCTGCGACCGAAACTATTTGACATATCCGGCATATATAAGGATCTTTCCTGTTGCTGAGTTCTCATTGGAACATCCTGACGCATCAGTCGGCCATTCAATCC
This sequence comes from Drosophila paracracens, assembly GCA_035044025.1. Classification (NCBI taxonomy): domain Eukaryota; kingdom Metazoa; phylum Arthropoda; class Insecta; order Diptera; family Drosophilidae; genus Drosophila; species Drosophila paracracens. The sequence continues at coordinate 2,893,713 of JAWNMN010000835.1, read as the reverse complement.
GTTTTGAGAATAAAGCATAGAGTCCAAACCACTCTGATTGAACTCCATCGATTGATCCTGGCGCGTTTCCCAATTCAATTTGAAGCGTTCCTTATCGCGCTCACGCTTATTAAGCTCTATAATATCATAGCATTATTGTTTTTCCATTAAAATTATCCATAAATATTTATCAGTGCATTGATACACATACTCACCTTCACGCAGGATCTCAGTTTCTCGCTCATACCGAGCTATCTCCAACTTGGATTGGAGATCTTCTTCCGCCAGTTGTAGTTCGCACTTGAGGGTAGCTGCTGCGGCGCGATATTGGTCATACAGCTCCTTCCATTTGGCACCGTATTCGTCCTCGAAGGAGTTGGGTTCAGCGAAACGCGGCCCAAGGCTGCGCTCTTGGTTGAACTTGCTGTTCTTGACGATGGCCTTTTCGGGAAATCCGTCAGCGTTCTCGATCTCCTTTAGCTCCACCACACATGGGCGCAATGAAGCAGTTAAAAAGAAGGATCTTTCCTGACACATACGAAAACAAGTAGTTGCTGATGACTTCTTTGCAAACTCTACGGTGCCCTCGCCCATATGATTGCCACGATCGTCCACCGAAATGGTGGCTCGCTCGACGGTTCCGAAAATTTCAAAGGACTTATAGAGTAGCTCGTTGGATACGAGGGGTCCTAAGTTACTAACCCGCAAAATGGTTGCGTTGTTAGCAAAACGGACGCGTAGCTGGCGTCCACTTACCGCGGTGCCATCCAAGGCACGCTTAGCCTTTTCGGCATTGGCATAATAATCTATATTGACAAACCCAAACTTCTTATCTGGATTCAAAAAAACCTCGCCCAGCTCGCCAAACGGCTTGAACATCTCATGCAAATCGTCGGTATTATGAATATCAGACAAATTTCCCACATAAAGGCGATTGCGACTGGCAAACTTTAACTCATCTTGTTCCTCCATCGCTTCGAGCTGAAGAGTTGGACCGCTCATGTTGCGTAGCTTTTGAAGTACAGAATACTCATCGTTACGGTGCGAATGATTATTATAGTTGTTGGAGCCGCCTGAAAAACGTCCACCGCCAGTACCACCGCCAGTACCACCGCCATAACCACATCCCCCACCACCACCACCACGTGATCCACGGTACTTGCCGCGTAACTCTCCTTGACCATGGCCCATGGGGGTACTGGCCACACGTTCACTAAATGGGATTGTCTGATTGTTATCTTCAGCTTGCCCATTAGATTGCAGTTGCTATATACGATTTAGAAAAAGAAAAAGTAACTCACTTTTTGAACATACTAGCAAGCACTTTCAAGTTCAACTAGGTTAAGTTAGCTACGAAATGTGCAATTCATTTAAGAGCGTATATCTCATTTAGAATTCTTCAAATTTAGTTAAAGCAAACACCAACATGCCAAAAACAAAAAATTCGACAGCATATTTGAAGTTCTCTTTCCTGTTGCGCAAATTGTAATTATGTACTTACGTTTTCCTTGGCCATGTGTTGGATGTCGCCTCCACGATAGCGATAACGCGATGGTTTTGGTGCATTGTCGCCAATTCCATTGTGGAGGACCTCTGCTCTGCGCTTTCCATTCCTATTGGCATTTTCGTTAATTTGTGGCACAATTTGCAAGTCATCCAAAATACTGACACTCTCCATGTTCACAGCAAAAATACACAAAATTAAATGAAACTTGCACAATTGATACTTCCAAGTTGATTTAGGGAGATCGAATGATGATTTTCGATGTCATCAGCTCTCAGTTGACAATGGCAAAGCCTACTGTGTTTGTCAAAAATGGAAATTCAATTCGATATGATTGCGATGTATCGATAATTTGATACGATTTTTGATTTTTATTGATTACAGAAAATACTTAAATAAATACTAGTCCTTCCAGGTCTACAAAGTGATGCACTCGATAAATACCATTTGCAGTCACTGTGACTATAAATCATATTACATATACCTAGTAAACAACTTAATGTGTTAGACGTGTCAACAAGACTTATCTCAGACATCTTTGTATATTTTGACATTAAAAATAATTCAAAAGCGAAAAGGAACGTATTTAGTAAATTTAAGAAAATACATATTTAGAAAGTTTTCACAATTTAAAAGCAACATGTCTTGGCTAAATCCATATGAACGATATCTTGATCTGCAGTGCAAGCTAAGGCCAAATGGAAAGACTTGTGAGGCCCACATGAGAGCACAACATCCCGAGTGTTTTCAGACCCACTCAAAAATTGGTTTCATTTTGGAAATACCACAAAAGTTTTATCGTCTATTCGTTGGCGATATGCAACCGGCTTACAATTCCGACTGCCGCTCGATGTTACTCCAAGAACACGAATCCTCAATAATTGGGTCTATATGGAAATATTTGGTATTGCTTGCGATCAGCATCGGAATCTTATATGCTGTTCTTAGATTGTCAGCCCAAAGACGACAATCGCTACAGTGAATACAAACAAGGAACTCTAACTATAAGCCCAAATCATTATAAGCAGTTAGAATCATCGAATATATTAGTCATATGCTCTCAAATTAACAGCTAATTTAACAAAAATTAATAAAATTTCCAATTGTATGAAGTCTATATTTATAGAAAACCAGGAAAGCTATAATCTATTTATTTTGGGCACATTTGGGAGGATCTAAAACCCAACCAAACACTGTCAAATGAGTTTGTTGTACTACATACAAGTATATAATTAGTTAATTCAATTGTTGTGCGGTATTTGCTTGGCTTACCATAAGCTGTTAAATATAGCAACAAACAGTTTAAACATAAGCAAATAATAACATCTATATGTATATTCCAGCTCCAAGTAACTTTGACTTGTTAATTTGTTGCCAACAACAGCAGAGTCGCCACATGGGGCAGAACTATTTTAATTTGGCTGAAACTCGGGAGAGCGCAGCTAAAGGCCATTCTGTCCATGGCGCAGGAATTATTTCGTGCAACGTCTGCTGCTCCAGCTACTGGCATGTTCTGGGCTCTGTTGTCTGTTAACCACAATAATTTATGCCTTTGAGCCGTGTTTGAGTCAAAGCCTTTTGTGTGGGTGTGCGCCAGTGTCTTTGTGTCTGTGTATGGGTGCACATCATTTTACCTATTAAAGTAAAACACCAACAACGCTTATCATTACAAGCATCGTCATTGCAGGCAGCCACCACTGGCACCACAGCAGAAGTAGAAGCAGCAGCAGCAATAACAACTACCACAACAATAATTATGAGCGCTGCGCTGCGTTGCGCATCCTTTCGTTGACGCCATTTTGTTTAGTTTATGCTTTACGTGTGTGTGTGCGTGCGTGTGTATGTGTCTTCGCCTCGCACTTCCTAAAGCAAAAAAGGCGACTTTTCAGCACACATTTTTAGCAAAATTAAAATATTTATGTTGGCGACGTGCTTAATGCCGTACTGCTGCTGCTGCTGCTGTCGTCGACACCCATGATATTTGACACCGCCTCCCGCTTACAGTCCGCATCCTCGCCAAACAGGAACTCTCTGCCAAGCACTCTGTTTAGCTTTGGATGTGTCTGTGTTGTTTTACGTGCGTGTCCATGATTATGGGCAGTTAGCTCTCTCCGTATGCCCTTTGGCGTACACTTTAAAAAGGCATTGTAAATGTGTAAGAATATTAGTTGTGCATAGAAGTAAGGGCTACACAGATAACTCTGTAGTTATACCTCTATATTCTTTGCTTTATAAATAACAAAAAAAAATTAAGAATAGCCAACCTTAAAGCTTTAGATAGTATTCTATAGATTGATTTTACTATGTTACTATCTATGTTACAAATTATTTTCAAGGGTATCTGTAAGTTTCCATTGTCAAAGTGTACCCTTTCATTTTAATGCAGCTGTTCAACAAAAATTTAAGCTTTTCTTTGCCTGTGCTCCCGTCTCCACGTGCCACATTCGTCGATCCAAAGCAACGTGATGATGATGATGCTGCCACTTACTATTCGCGCTTTAGCAACATCATTTTGCTGTGTGAACACAGTGCAGCAATCTAACTCCCCTAACTCTCCCCAAAACTTTTTTTTACGCTGAATATTAAGAACAATGTATTTAACCGTTTCGCCGGCATTCGCTTGCCCCATAGAAGTTCTGTATTTTGAGTAAAGCTGTAGGTCACGCAAATGCAGAGTGCATTTCGTTCAGCAAATTAATTAAATTAAACTCAAGTTTATTTATATTTTTTTGAGCAAATTAAATGAATTTTTTAAAGTGTCATTAGGTGCGCAGGAGGAAACCACCAAAATTAAGAGGAAAAGATGCAGCTGCAAAAGGGAAGTAAAAGTATATTAAGCACAATTCCTTTACAATTCCTCTGGCGTTACTTGGCCAAGTTGTTTGGAACCCTTTTTTCCTTTCGCATCTCTATTTCAAGCTTTCTCTCTTACTCTCTCACTCACTTTCTCTGCTTTTTACATCCGCCTGCCGTCTGTTTCTTGGTAAAAGCGCACAAATTTATGGCTATTTTGGGACCGGTCGCAGCATCCTTAAATTGTAGGCCTTCATTGTGCGTTTCTCGGTCTCTGATATTCTCTAACCACAATTTTTAAATTTAAACTAATTCCTTTCTTTCAGAAAAAAGTTTTCTACCTCATCTTTATAGGCAGACAATGCACAAAAATAATATATTAATTCTTTGCCTTTTGGAAACTGAAAAAATACGTATGTATATGAATTTCAAAAGAAATTCTGACTTGTGCAGGCTGCATACATTTCCTTCAGAGTTCAAAGCACGCCTAACTTACTCAGCGTTTAGTTGATGTTAATTTCACACTGACCAGTTCTGAGCTGATTAATGCAATAAAGGATCATTGAATTTTTATGTTGCACATATCGCAACCAGATAGACAGAGTTGCTTCATGTTGTTCTTGTATCGTTAAGCAACTCTTTTCTAGCTCTTGGCAATTTTACACTCGGATGCGTTTAATTTCATTTTTCCGTATCTATGACACATGGCAAATAAGTTCCACATAAGCCACGTAGTGCCGTCAGAAATGGAAAAGAAAAGTGGCAAGCAAAATTCAATTCCATAACATAGTGAACTGCAAAACAGATGTCCATCTGTGAGTTCAGCACATCACAGAAACAAACTGAATTGCAAAAAAAAAAAAGAAAAAAATGTGTCCCAGGACTCAAAGGCCAAAACGACTGAGGGTATAGAAAATAAAACGGAAATTAAGCAAAAGCAACGATGTTGAACTCTTACCGAGCGGAAATAGTTGAAATATTCAATAGGAAATTTACAAAAATCGAACAAAAATAGAAGAAAGTAGAACCAAAGCGAACTGAATGCAGTGCAGTGCTGTGCGCTCTGTTAAATAATATTGTTTTGTTTTTATTTTAATGGGTCACACGATGCAACTTAAATTTAAACAACTAAAAGCTTGTCTTTTACAAAACTCACTCACAAAACACACGCACGCTCACACATTTGGACGGACGGACAATGTAAGCGCTGCACAAATTCCCAAAACTAAACCGTAGTGAAAAACAACAGAATCCAAACCGAACTCAAACGCGTAACGTAAACCAAACCCAAACCTAGTTTGCCATGCCAGGAATGATGGAGAGTGTTTTGTGTCGGTTAGGATGCGACCGCATTTCGTACAAATATTGACACATGTGCTGGTGTAGGGGATGGAAGTGTGTGTGTGTGTGTGGGAGGGGGGGGAGGGGGGGGTGGGCGTGCCGCGTTTGATAGTTGAGGGGACAGGCGAAAAAACCAAACTCATGCCAAATGCTGTGGCCATTAGATGATTTATAGGTCAGTTCGCGGACCCACTCACTATTTCGGCTCAAATAAAACAAGGGCGCAATGAAAAACAGCTGCATCGATTGTCAGCCAGAGCGTTGTTGCAAGTCAAGGCGTAGAATCTATTCTATCCTTTCCGTATTCCTCTCCTGCACCCGTCCACTGGACAGTAAGAATCTACAAGCGGTGTTTCAATTTGAGCGTCATGTTCCACAATCGGACAAAAATTGCACTAATGAAAAATACCCAGAATCTTGTATTACAATGACAGTCGATTCTCGATGGAAAAGCGAAATGCTTTCAATTGCATTCTTTGCTCTTGCAAGATCATCTCGCATCGATGCCAAGTCATAATTTGTTAAGCAAATAAATAAATATTTGATCGCTAAGGTATCGATATCTCTCAGTGCGATATCCAAATACAACAAAAATTTTAAGAAACCAAACTTGAAGGTTAACTGATCCGATATATACTATATCTGCATAACTATTTCCAGAATATACATAATTATTAATATTAATCGTAAATAAATAATCATATTCAATTGGTGGCAATCGATAAGCGATCACCAGCACAACTATCGATAAGAGGCAGTGCAACTCTGCAACTCGCCAATGTGCAACTCTGAGCTAGAACCAACGATTACAACTGTAAGCGCATTTCTAAGTTAATAAATATTCCAGAATACCATCACTAAGCGAAAGGGAGCGGAATCTAGAATATCATTGACATCAAGATGACCGAGCAAAAAGTGAATAACATTGAAATGAATAATGCCAAGGAAAGTTTCAGTCACACACAGTGTAAAATCACTAACATTTCCCACACGTGGCTCATCAACAAATTTTCATTGCTCGCTGAAGCCAATCTAATTCGAGCCTTAGCTTCTGGGACGTTTACAGCCGCAGAAGATAGTGATGTTAAGTTTTGCTTAAAATTTGTATACAAAGATTCCAACGGATACACACTGCATTTGGAACCTGTTTGCATTGAAGGAACTGTAGGCAGCTTCCGCGCCATCATTTCTTTGCGAAACCAAACAAAAACATGTGATTGGCTTACATTGCCTAACACTCTATCATTCAAATTGGATAACTTGGAAAATTCAATTGAACAACCGGATGAAACTCTTGAAATTCGCTGTAATATCACTATGGTACTTAACCCTGTGTGCACAAATATATCAATTCCCAAATGCACATTAGTATCAGATATTGCCAATTTTTGTAATACAGAAAAGTTATCTGATGTCACACTTGAAACAGACGACGGCAAGAAGATACCGGCTCATAAGATAATTTTATCAGGTGAGAGATAATGAAATACCGAATGGGGACTTAACACCAACCGATTATTTTTCGCACGCAGCACGCAGCCCAATTTTTGCGGACATGTTCATGAAGGATAGTCAGCTGAATTGTGTCCCAATTGTCGACTATACATCCGATGTTGTCATTGAAATGCTGCGTTTCATCTACACGGGATGTACTCCGAAGTTGAAAGATATGACTGAAGATCTACTGTCGGCTGTCGACGAATACAATCTTGTCCATCTGAAAGTACGCTGCGTGAGTTCCTTAAGCATCCATTTGTCTGTTGAAACAGCAGCCTTGACATTAAAGTTGGCGTATGAATATGAGGAAATAGGACTTAAATCACAGGCAATTCAATTTATTAAAGATAATGCTGAAAGCGTTGCGAAGACACTGCGTTGGAAGAATCTCTTTAAGAATGAGAGAGATCTAATAATAGAATTATTTTTTGAACCAGAAATTCTGCTCAAATTGGATGATGTATCTTTGCCATCATCAAATTAAGTGTAACAGAAACACAGAATACATAAATACTAAAATTATGCTTGCCAAGTCATAATTTGTTAAACAAATAAATAAAAAATTTATAAAGCATGTCTAGAAATCATTTTCAAATAGATTTAGTTATGACAAAAGTTTGAGCAAGGGAAAACTAGTTCTACTTGTTAAAACTATTAATAGCTGTTTTGAAATTCCATTATCAACACAGTGTTCCCCAAAAGGCAAAACCCCTTTCTACACAAATAGTCAAACTATTTACAATATTGTGTGAGGATGTTGGACTCGGTATTCGCAGTGCTAAGCTAATTCGAACAGCCATCGGGAATAAGGACTTCCTGCCGGTGTTGGTCGGTTATAAATTTCAATTTTGTAAAAATTGGCAAATAAAAAAAACGGAATTGATATTAAAAAGTGTTGTTGACTGTGACATTTGTGAGTGACACTTGTAGCCCAGTAATGGCACACACATCACGCCCACAAACCAACAACTCCCACTCCCTCCCAGTACCAATGAGTCGTCCTGTTGCCATTTGGCGTTAGTTGCATGTTTGTGCATGTCCTTGTATCCCATTCTAAACTCCCTTTACTCATTGTTGGGCATTGTCGTGTATGAATATTCGTGTTTCACTTGCTCGTTTATTTGCTCGCATTACAATTACCAAAGGACCCAAGCACCGCATACACATACGCAATTTGTTTGAACAACGGCCAAGAACTCGCTGAGTGTTGGGCTGGGACGGGGCTGAAGTTAGGCGGCGTGCGTAGTGTAAGGATGGTTGTTAGTTCGTCCTGTTACACAAACAAATTAATTTTGGACCGGACACTCCAAATGTTTAGTTCAATTCAGAAAATGCCCCTAATTGAATATTGTGTGCAGGTGTTGTTGTTCTGGCTGTTGTTAAGTGAGGTGTGTGTTGTGTTAAATCATTAAACAATGCATGCAATAGGTCAAATTAAGCAAATTCTAATTATTGAATTGATGCTATGAGCCATGTCATAATAACATTCTATAAATACTAAATGGAATCGTCAAATAAATTCAAACGAAAATGATTTAAATCGGATCCAATAAATGGTAAATATGCCTATATAATTATATAAATGTCTATTTGCATATATTTGTATTATTATTGATAAAATTAAAACATTTCCATTTGAAGATTCCCATACCTAATCAGACTAGCAGATATTTGTACAATATATTCGCGTAAAATGTGGCCCAACATTCATTTTATACTATTTCCTAATTGAGCATGCGAACAAAGAGAGCATTCTCAAAAATACCATGAATTGTTGTACGCTGTTAAACATGCAGTTTATATGCAGAATTGTGTGTTCATATTTCATTTTATTTATTTGCTTGCGGAAGTTTGAAACGTCGCGTGCACAGGATATTAAAAGGATACGTAGTCATGCATGCCATGGGTGCCACCCGGCAGTCACATATGGAAGCTGTCGTCCTGGACATGAGCCGCAATATTTTTGCTTTTTATTTCTTTTTCGTTTGTATCTTTGCTTTCCTCGTGTGTATGTTTGTTGATTTTTTTATCTTCTAGGTCAATTATGAATACGAGGGCATTGGCTTTCCTAAAAGTTGGCACAAAGGAGATGGAAGCAATTCCCTCTTTTAGTCTTGCCAAGTTTCAGGAAGTCGTTTCAACTGAAATTTAATTAAAACCCTTAATGCATTTTCAAATCCCTGTCATCCAGGAGCTGGCCAGCAGCACTCTGCGCCCACTAAAACTAAAATAACACAAGCAAACTGCATTTAAAAGAATAAAACAGCAGCGACGGCCCCCATCCTGGTCAGCACAAACCCAACCGCACACATCATTAATTTTTTTCCTCCGTTTTTTGAGGTTATGCAAAGAAAAGCATAGCTGAAATTATGAGCTAAGCGGTAAAAAAAAAACGCGAACCACAGCCGCAGAATCAGCGGCAACCTAAGAGTCATCATGCGACCCAACAATTGTGGTCAGCCTCAGGCCGAGGCACATTTGGCTGATTATCCCCTTATGTCTGGGTGCCTGCTGCCTTCTGTTATGCTCAGCACAATTCACAGCACATTGTGCTAATGGCATTTCAACAATTTTGATCTTTGCCTTTTGGCTCTTCTCATTTAACCATTTAACGCAAAAAATATTCATTTGACCTTTTATTCCGTTTTCCATGCAATTCACTTTTCACATTTAAGACTAATATAATTGGAAAACAAATTATTGTTGTAGTTATGCAATCTAATATAATCTAATAATAGAGTGTATTTTTCAATACAATAAATCGTAATCTTAGGCGAAAGCAACTTCAGAAAATGTATTTTTTTTTTGGGTCAAATGAAAATGAAGGCGTCGAAAAATCACCTGAGGATTATCGTACTATACCATACTTATAGCCATACTATAGCCAAGATTAACGATTATATTAAAGGCGAAAAATTCGGTACAAGAAATCAATTACCACATGCATGCAAAGTTGCTGAAATTAATGCTTATTCAGATTCAAACTCCACATATGTATATATACAAAAAAATAAAAGAGATTGTTGATCTGAAGCCAGCAAATTACATATTTAAATATATATACTTCATACTCTATTTTTTTTTTTTGTTTTCTGCTGTGGTTTTATTCCAACTACATGGGTATTACGTTATAAAACTCATCTGCATACCTTTGTTTGTAAGCAAACGGTAAAGTTGGCCCTTCAGCTTAAGATTGTGGATATTTATCATCATAAGTTTGTATGTCCGTAGCTGCAAGATACATAAGCTTATTGTAATTATGCATATTGCGTAAACGCAACGTTAATAAAGCAAAACAGATAGATCGGCAGCGGGTGGCAGGCAATTCCCGGAGCAGTTTATCAACAGGCCACTGGCTGGCCGCGCCTATCCCATGGCTGTTGATTTTTATGGCAGTCGCCAAGGAAGGCGGTTTGGTTGTTGTCTGTTGGCAGTTTCTAATATGGCTTCCTGTGGGTTCTGGCATCGCGCAGTTGGAATCGCAATGCTTACTGGGAGTGCTGGGGGGTTCTTGTATACATATATTTAGTGCAAATTGTAATTTAAACATTTTGGAATAGAGCCAAGTAATAATTTGTTGTACGGACTACTATTGCTGCTGGTGCTGCTACTGCTACTGCTCATCCTGCCAGGCGAATTTGGATTCGTATATTTCGTTTTGTATTGTGTGTACTTTTGTTGCTCCAAATTGATGCGCATCGCTTCACGGAGGAACAAGGAAGCCAAGAAACAGCCATTCTTTTCGCATCCTTTGGCTGTGGCTGTAACTGCTCCTTGAGAATAGCATTTTATTTCTCTCAAACAACATGAAAGTCAAGTGTTGCAGTTGCGCGCAATTATTCGAATCCACGATTCCAGTCATGGAATCTGACTGGGCTCAGATGCCGCTGTGGGGATTTCTTTCCAAATCGTTTGGTGCAATAAATTCTATTAAAATGCAATTTGAAGGGTTTGTGATTTTAAATAATGCCAAGGCAACTCTGGGTTAATGCAGAAGGCAGTACTTTCAGATTTCATTCCTCTTTTGTTTGTTAGCCCTGCCATGGATTCTCGTTTTACTTTCCATTCCATTGCAGATTGAGATTTATGTAATAATGCTGTCCTTGGGGTTTTTGGCTCTCTTGCCTGAGTTTGTGTAAGGATGTTGACAATATTTATAGCCTTTTCGCTTTTGAGCCTGCAGGCCTGGCTAATTGAACTGCCATCAATGGCAAAAATACTGTATAAGCTGCTTAAAACCGCCAACTGAACACTGCAATCATTGCAGAGCTGAGACCATTAACCATTAAATATATTATAAAATATCCGTTGAGCTACGGCACAACACAAATATACTTTAAATGCGGTCACATATAAATGAGTTATTAGTCGATAGCTCTCTCAGCGATAAGCCTATCCAATTTTAAGCGAAATACAATTTTTAGTGTTGTATCATCCAAAAGTTTATTTAAGACCAACTTTGAAAATTCATTAACTCATACAAATATAAATACATTTCAGAAAATTGTTAGTCAGTGCCAAAATGGAAAATAAAATAAATTTATCATTTGGCAACGCAGAAAGATAGCAATTAGCACAAATACAAACCAACAAAAACTATTGAATATTTGTGACCGACTAGAAGGATACCACCTACGAATTTGTAATATCATTTACTCTTTGATCTTTCACCTTACAAATAAATAGCGAAGACTCTGAACATTTAAACAATTTTTAATATTAATATTTTGTATTATCTTTTTATGATATCTAAAATCGGTGCACCCTCGCATATGGATTCATCGACTTGCCTTGACAACCAGATAAAAAAGAATATTAGTTATATAATATAAAACACATTTGCACAACTTAAATATATTTTTTTGTACCCATATAAAATGCACACAGGGTACGAAAAACATAAATTGACAAAAATAGATAAATATTACATTTGTGAAATTGTCGCATGTTAATTTATCAAAAAATTCTCCTCATGTTATATGACAAAACAATACCGGGTCATAAAAGCAAATTTAAGTGTGCCATAAAAACTATACGATTTAAATATACATTTTTTTCATATATTGCTTGAAAAGTTTCCAAGCTGTTGCATGTTGTTGTCACGCACATAGCCATTGGTTTAAATGTTGTTGTTTCAATTGAAATTTAATTCGATTGCTTGGTGCGACTTAAGGGCGTAGTTTTATTAAAGGCCACAGTTGAATATTATTAATACGCCCCATAAGACCAATAAATGGCGAGCATTATAGTTGTTGTTGTTCACACTGTGGCTGTCTGTGTCGCTGTGCAGTTTTTATGGTTATTGTCTTATAGTAATGACCATTAAAATTGGCACCGTTAAAGCCAAAGCTATTGTTGTTGTTATTGTTGACCCGCAAAAATTGAATGAAAAGTGCAACAGCAGGGATCTGGTGAACCAGCTGCAATGTCAGCTTAATAATTACAGCACACGCACACAGACACTTACACACATACACACCAACACACACACACACGCACTGCCACACAGACAAGTTTCAGTTACATCTGCTAGCAATTTTAAAATGAAAACCAAGAAGAAAAGCAGAAAAGCTGGGCAGCTGAAAAGCGCTGGCCAAACAGGCAGCCATTTACACGTCGACACATTAAAATAAATGAGACTTTGCCGTAAGCTTATGCCCTTCAGTTGTTGCAGATGTTGTTGTTGTTGTTGTAAGAATGGCAGAGCATTTTTACGTTTACCATGCGAAATTACGCGCAAATTACAATGCAAAAGAGCATCGAGCGGTATTCAGGTGAGTTGAGTTGAGTTCAGTTCAGATATTTCCTTAAGCGGATCTTTTTACAATGTCCACCCAACTGTCTGTTGACTCTTCACTCACATTTGCATTGCATGAATAAAAGTTGCAGGTTGCAAAGGCTGCAAGGGTGAAATGAAGGGATGGCCAATTGAGAACCTGACCTGATTGTCTGGCTCGTCCGCATTAATTACGTGGTACAACTTCATTGGAGATCCAAAGAGGTGAATTGTGTTTGCCAGCGCTGTTCGGCGTGCTCGTTAACGTAGCATAAATTGTACACGGCATACTTTGAATAAGTTAAACAAGGTGTAAAGTGGCACAAAGTCAATTCACACAGAGATCTGTTTACATGAACAATGGATATTGATAAATGTGAATATATTAAATACTAAAAATGTGTATTAAACATGATGAAACAAAAGAGAACGTTGCAGTCGGGCGTAACCGACTGCGAAATACTTTAATACCATCAGTTATTGCAGCGGATAACAGATATCAATGAACAGGATGGGTGTGGCCAAGAAATACTGTCCAAGTTTGCCTTTCAAATTGGGGAAGCTATAAGCTAGTTATCTTCCTTCGAAGGTTGGTAACTGTAGCTCTTAAATAATGGAAGATACGGGGTTTTGAAAATGTTGGGTGCGGGAGTGAGCGTGGCTAAAAAAATTATGGAGAAGGTTCCTAATACTCTTCCCTCTAACTTTGGTAACTGTAGGTCTTAAATTCCGGGAGATGTAGACTTTTATCGTTTTTGGGGCGGGAGCGGACGTGGCCCAACATTCTTTTTACGGATTTTTGAAGAGTATTCTGGCAAATTTGGTGACTAACTTTCAAATTGTTTGAGATATTGGTCTTATCGACTTACACTAACAGGTGTATCGGGTTAAAATTGTGGGAGATATCTGACCTTATCGATTTGCGAATATCGATTTTGCATCAGACAAAGTTCTTTAAGGGTCTTAACAATCACTAAAACATCGCAATCGCTAAAGCACCGATATATCTCGTGCGATATCGAAATACAACAAACTTGAAGGTTAACTGATCCGATATATACTATATCTGCATAACTATTTCCAGAATATACATAATTATTAATATTAATCGTAAATAAATATTCATATTCGATTGATGATAATCGATAAGCGATCACCAGCACAACTATCGATAAGAGTCAGTGCTTAAGAATCGCCTCGCCAATGTGAAACTCTGAGTTAGAACAAACGATTACAACTGGAAGCGCATCTCTAAGTTAATAAATATTCCAGAATACCATCACTAAGCGAAAAGGAGCGAAATCTAGAATATCATTGACATCAAGATGACCGAGCAAAAAGTGAATAACATTGAAATGAATAACGCCAAGGAAAGTTTCAGTCACACACAGTGTAAAATCACTAACATTTCCCACACGTGGCTCATCAACAAATTTGCATTGCTCGCTGAAGCCAATCTAATTCGAGCCTTAGCTTCTGGGACGTTTACAGCCGCAGAAGATAGTGATGTTAAGTTTTGCTTAAAATTTGTATACAAAGATTCCAACGGATACACACTGCATTTGGAACCTGTTTGCATTGAAGGAACTGTAGGCAGCTTCCGCGCCATCATTTCTTTGCGAAACCAAACAAAAACATGTGATTGGCTTACATTGCCTAACACTCTATCATTCCAATTGTATAACTTGGAAAATTCAATTGAACAACCGGATGAAACTCTTGAAATTCGCTGTAATATCACTATGGTACTTAACCCTGTGTGCACAAATATATCAATTCCCAAATGCACATTAGTATCAGATATTGCCAATTTTTGTAATACAGAAAAGTTATCTGATGTCACACTTGAAACAGACGACGGCAAGAAGATACCGGCTCATAAAATAATTTTATCAGGTGAGAGATAATGAAATACCGAATGGGGACTTAACACCAACCGATTATTTTTCGCACGCAGCACGCAGCCCAATTTTTGCGGACATGTTCATGAAGGATAGTCAGCTGAATTGTGTCCCAATTGACAACTATACATCCGATGTTGTCATTGAAATGCTGCGTTACATCTACACGGGATGTACTCCGAAGTTGAAAGATATGACTGAAGATCTACTGTCGGCTGCCGACAAATACAATCTTGTCCATCTGAAAGAATGCTGCGTGATTTCCTTAAGCATCCATTTGTCTGTTGAAACAGCAGCCTTGACATTAAAGTTGGCGGATGAATATGAGAAAATAGGACTTAAATCACAGGCAATTCAATTTATTAAAGATAATGCTGAAAGTGTTGAGAAGACACTGCGTTCGAAGAGTCTCGTTATGAATGAGAGAGATCCAATAACAGAATTATTTTTTGAACCAGAAATTCTGCTCGAATCGGATGATGTATCTTTGTCATCATCATTTTAAGTGTAACAGAAACACAGAATACATAAATACTAAAATTAGCATTTCAAATTGGAATAGTTGAGCTCATATTGAAAGCATAGAGCGTTAATTTCCTTTCTTTACAACATAACATCAATCATTATCCAAACATTTATTTTACTGATTTTGAATATATAAAAAATACTTGAACTTAAATAAAATTAATTTGATTCGAAGATTTTGGAGACAAAAATTACGTTTTTTTTTAACATTTTTTTTCTACGATTGACTTGAACTTATTTTTTTCAATAAAATGCAAATAATTGAAGTTAAGAAATATGTATGTGAATAGCTTTCATTTATCCTTCGGTATCATAAGTAGCATAATTATTATATTTTAATTTTAAAGCATTTTTTTCGATCATACCCATATATTGATGTATATATTTTACAAATCCTTCAAATTTGCTCCCCCTCGCACTCTCATTAATCTACATAAAGTTTTTGCACTCTCCCGTACATTAAAGTGATTTTCCGAAATAGTTATCTCTGGAGCTCGGAGGCAGCAACTGCTTTAAGGCACCTGCTAATAACTTTAACCCTAACAAAATAAACCACTACCATGGAGGGTGGGTCGTGTGAGTTACGTTGACTGTTGCTGCTGCTGGCTTCAATTTAACACCACCAACAAGTGACAACGAAACGAACGAAACATACACACTAATGCACACACTCGCACACAGAGTCACATACATACTCTGGATACTGGCAAAGCATCAAACTTGGTTGGCAGCATGCCACAAAATGCTGGTGGCAACAACAAAAACAAACGGAAGTCAACAAAGGCGCAATGGCAATATGCATGGCCAACAAAGCCACAAGAACAACAGAGAGCGACAGAGATGGAAATGTGATAATAACGTGGACGTCAACAAATTTTCCGCCCCGAGAGAAGACTATGAATTTTTATGAAATTTGCCGTTTTTAATTTCAACGTGCCTTAAAAAAAAAAAAGAAAAAAAAAAACCAAGAAACGCAAACAAACTGTCATCAGGGCGCAATGTTCGTGGGCATGGCCATATTTTGCCCTGGCCAGCAGTGACACCTTCATGGCGAAACATGTCCATGTCAGTCATGTTTTCCCGCAAACCCGACCGTAACCTTAGCACCTGCTGCTCTCCCATGTCGCCTCTCTGGATATTTATGGCAAAAATGCAAAATTAATGACGTGTGACGTGAAAATTGTCACAAAAAATGTGCCAAATTAAATTTTGGTTCGCGCTCAGTGGCCAAAAGCCAGCGAAGCGTTAAATTTCACTACCGCAGCATAAAATTCAATAAAATATTTCAAGCCCAGGCATCGTTTCACATTTCGCTTCGGACGACATCCACACTGAGATCAGAAACAGCCAGCATCTGTCAAAGCAACTTAATGTTCAAAATCTTAACAATGAGTCAAGAATGTCTAGCTCCAATTGCGTTATAGACGCATTAAAATTCCATGATTCAGCGATAAATACAATTAAATTTCTAGACCTGTATTACGGCAGAAAATGATTACAACTTTTTAGGAACGTTCTCCGCAAATTGTCCCATAACATTGCCAGGTGGATTATAATTGCATACCACCCAAGTACGATCCGCTCTATAAGAAAGAAGAATAGAAACTCAAATTATTTAAGTAATTTAACCATTTGAAGTTTGTCGAATTTACTTGCGTGCCACTCCGGTTCCAATTTCGGTACAAGCCTTCCAAATTAGCTGCGAAAAGTGTCCAGAGGTGGGCGAAAAATTGGGCTTATTAAAGTCGAAGGCATTGATCTCCCGGTACCACATCTCGACGGGCAAATCGCCCGTTACATCCATGCCACCAGATAGGAAGATATTCTCGCCATATTTGGATTTGGGACGGTGCTCCATTACGTTCTTATCGCGCAGATGCTGCAGAACAGTTGAATTTATACCATATTTAACTAGATGATCTGACTGTTTTTCCTACATTCGCCCATTCCTGGGCATATTTGTTCAGTTCACTGTTGATCTTCAGCTCAGGACAGCCGTGCATCTTCCTATATTTGTTAGTGGTGATAAACACATCCTCAAGGAACTTATCATTGTTGGCTTGGGTGTCTTTGCCAAGAGGTCCGGGCGTACGCCCATGGGTTTTGGGTATCGGGGGCGGCTTTCTGGCCATTAATAATTTCGGCTGCACCCAGGTCCAGAAATTACGAAGAACTACTTTTTTAAACTAACCAATTTTTATATATTTTCACATTATTTTTACACTATATGCAACACATAAACATGTCAGGCTCGTTTCTAGCAAAAATCCGAAAGGTTACTTACCTGTGAAAAAAATGGGATTTATGCAGAATTTTAAAAATTATAATTAATGCCCATACCTAAAAGTTGGGATACCTATTTATTTAATTGCAATGCATTGGAGACAATTATCATCCATTTAAACAATAAGTATTTTCACATGGTCTGTGGCTTGCCATTTTTTTAAAATATAATTAACATTAATTTTAAAAAATTTATTAATTTGGCTATAATGAGTTTATTGTCCGGTGCTGATGCGATTGAGATGAGATATGCGGCAGTTATACTGCTAACTATGTTGTGGCAATTGAATAATAATAACAGAGTTGTTATTAACTCTTGTTCACCCACCGAAGCTGAATCACATCTCCAATAAATTTTCACGATTATCCATTGCAATCGATGGAAAAGCTAAGAAGAATTTTCCAATATTGGGTATCATCCTTTAAAGAGTCGAGTTAGTATTTGCCTCAATTATAATATGCAACTTACTCACACTTTGTAGTCCCACCATCCTATCACCAATGCCTCAGAAAGCTTTTATACTAAGACAAAAACTTTTTACATTAATAAATGCTTTATTTAGTTGCCACGTGACTCCCAACAGAAAGAGGAACTCCGGTTACCATAAACTCCCTAATCCATTGCGCAGGTTACACAGCATTGCTTTTTAAAAGTAGTAGAAAACTTTGTGCAAACCAAACTTGAGAAACATTTCCAGCATTATAAAACTTTCAATTTACCTTTTTGCTGTAACTTCTTCGAAGATTTAATGTGTTTAACAAATAATTTACTTATTAAAAACTATAATTATCAATGGCTATTAATTAAGTTACTAAGTAGACTAGGAAACAAGTTATTTCATTTATCTTAATAAACATAGGTTAAGCCATCATTTCAAACCCTTTTAAATATAAACTCTCCTTTTGAATGCCCCGCCCCACCCAAATAAGGGCGGCGGTATTAACATTTTGATTGATATTGCAGCGACCCAGCCAAACAGGGCAATCATCGTTTAGCCATAGATTAGATGGTTCACAGTCGCCGAGTGACGTGGAGCTGTCAGTTGCGCATTCGACTCCGATATCAGTCACTCACAGCCATGTAATGATTGGATTAACCCACGTGACGTATGAGTGATGTATGAACATTTGCATTAGTCTTGCCTCGCAACGGTTATTAATGAGCTGCCGTCTCTTCCTGAAACTCCAGTGTGATAGTCCCAGCTGGGCGACAGGAATTGGCAATTATGTCAAGCGAAGTCATTCCCAAATGCTTCAGAGCATATATCGAGCATTTATTTTGTTGTAAAATTGTAAAACTGTAAAACTCAATCAGCTGTCCGGCATAGTCGCCTTTTGTCATCAGTTCTATAATAATGTTTCTGTTTAATTTTCAAATATTTATACAATTTTTAATGCATTGCGTTGATCGGATTATTGCATTATCCATATTGGGAATCCACTTAAAACTTAGCTCTGTCAAGCGTGACAGCTTAAACCAAGTCAATTAATTTTACACATCCATATCGCCACTGCAAATGTGATTGATATTCACATATTCACATTTAAATTCAGAATACATATGTGGCAAAAATTGCCACACTCAAAGTGTAAAACCAAAGCGTACGTTGCTTTCTGTCGATTTAATTAATTTCGCAAATTTGGTTTCATTTATTTATGTATTGTACGGGTAAAAGAGTGCTTCACATTCAATTTTACCCTCGTTTGTAGAATAAATATGTATATATATATACATATATATATATATCGGAAAACATATCGTTGTTGCGTTGCGCTTTAATGACAACCGCAGCATCTGCTGCCGGATGCGCTCGATTGCACATGTTCTGTAATTGAGCTGCAAAAACTGCAAACTGCACAAAATTTCCATTCTTTCCATTTTTTAATGAATAACTTGAATTTTGTAGAGGAACAAAAAAATTATGTGTAATCGAGTGTACTTTGTTTGCACATAAATAAAATAATATTAAAAACACCAATACAATTTTTGCATAATTTATGATTAAACTGACAAAGTCATTATACCCTCAACAGGCAGAAAGGATGCACCTCCGATACATACCCTTGATCAGCATCAACATCTGAATCTTTTTACTCATAAGTCTGTATGCAACGTTCAATTTCAGAGACCATCAAAACTAGGGGCTGGAAACATAGATATAATATAAGTTCTCGTATATTATATGTATCAACAACTTCAGCAAAACTAACTCTATTTTCAAAATGCCAACCCGTCGTTTGAAGTTAATATTAGATAATTTCGATCCGGAGAAATAATTTGATGTCGGTTTTAACTTTTCCACTATCATAACTTGATCACAAATGAAGAGCAATGGTCTTTTGATCATGCCTCGACATCTTAAATTAGGCATTCCCATAGGCACTTCTAGGATGCACTTTTACACATCCGCGCCAGCAAATAAGTAAAGACTAAAACGTATAGCGATTGACGTGACGCGCACTTTGACGCAAGTTCATTGCATCAAGGCACAAAGCCAATAAAACTGGGCCGGCCACTCAGCTGCAGGCTGGCAATTGAGCCGAATGTCGAGCTGATAGCCATGGACTTAGCCCACAGTCCGTGGCGGCAGTTGTTAGCTATCTCAATTGAATCGACAAAGATAGAGAGAGAGGCACTCGGTTCTGGACACGATACGCCACCGCTGAGGCGCCTTCCACAGGCTCAGGCACACAGAAAAAGAGAGCTGCAACAGGCGGGAGAAGGGGTGTGGCCACTGCTACTCCTGCTGCTGTCGACTTTGGTAATCCACTTTGGCCGTATTCGCTTCTTTCGGCGTTCGTTTGAGCCGCCAAACGTTTTAGCTCCCATAGCCCAAAGGGGCAAAAATATGGCAAAACACATACGAACAGGCCACTCCATTTCTTCTACTCACATGGCGCAAAAGCAATTTCCAAAAATATTCTCTGCCACGCCAAAAAGTCCACTATGGAAATAGCAGTACATGGCAAATGCAAATTTGTTGCACCCTTCTTTTTTTTTCCATACACTGTCCCAATGGAGAAAAGAGTAATTTGGTCTTGCGTAAATTTAACTATTTTGTCAACTTTGTTGAAGGAAGATTATAGTCAGGAAAAATATATATATCCGTCTCTTTAAACTTTTCTTTATAGTAGCAGAATAGTTCAAGTTTTCGAGATTTCATCTATATTTTTTTCGTCTTTTGGTAGAAACAGAGCATTACACAGTCAGAACACTTCGACTGACCACATTTAACCTCTCCAAAAAATCCATCGATTAAAGAACGTTTCGAATATTTTGCAGTCATGTGCAAATGGAGAACATGGCTCCAAATACATTTACAGCCTTTTTTGCCATTTTTTTATCCTCTATTCTAATCAAGTTGGGGTAATATAGATATATGACAAGGATTTCAAAACGTAAGCAACAACAAACAAATAGGTGATATCCAGACATATTTTCCAAAAAGGATTTTTTAACACTCCTATATAATTACATCTTATGATAGTGTCAATAGCTAGTTATAGGGTATAACATAGTCCGTATCTCACAATTGGAGCATGCTTAACTGTTTTTTTTTTTCTTGCGTTTATGCCCAAAAGTTTTGAACAAAAGCCTTTAGTTGTCGTAAACGTTTTCAAATACATTCATTCCACTTTTGGACAGTCATCGAAAAGGGGTCAAATTCCATGCGATTGTGCATTTTCAATGTAAACGCAAATGGCTTTGATAAAGATATGGATTTAGCTTAAGTTAAAGATAAATTGCACATCTAACCAATCGAAAATATTCAATTACGCCTTAAGGGAGCATTTATAAATTACTCAACATGATCAATACTTATATGCAGTATTAGCAAAATAAATAAACGAATTCTTGAATTAATATTTATAAACTTCTTGCTTTTCATTTAGATTTAGTTCAGATAATTCATAAGTTTTAAATAAATGCATTGCTCGAATTCACATTCTAGTTGTCAGCTTAGGAAATTGTGAAATAAATTGAAACACACGACGGACGTTTATCATTGCCACATTTCAGCCAGTAAGCCGGAGTTGCATGACAACAGCTGAGGCAAATTTCATTGCTGGGCTGTGTTGCTAGGAAATAGAGGAGCCCGAAAAGCAACTCAACATAAAACTATCAAAAACTGTTGTTGAATTAAAATATTTATGCAGTGTACGTGTGCCTCATGTTTATGTCCCATCATGTTGCCTGCCACTTATCTCTTCAACTCTCCCTTCTTCTTACTTTGTTGTTGCTTGTGGCAATTTGTGTTGCATGAGCAATGAGGATATGTATGTGTGATTTTGTTTATTGTTTTAATAAATGTCAACAGTCTGCCATTGTCAGCAATTAAAGAAATACTCATTGGCTCTACAACTATAGAAGTTGCAGCAGCTTTCACAGTATGTGGCAGTCACACATTGCGTATGAAACGCACGCATCAACAAAATAAAACTTGCCAAAACTGCCTTTGAAGCCGGGCAAACCGAACTGGCATCAGAAACTTGTGGGCCGCAAAATGCAATGACATGATTTATGACCAATAACGGAACACAATGAATGTGCTCCCTGCTTGTGCTGGGCACCCGTCGATTATTCTCGTGGCACGAACACACACCGAATATTTGTGTCATGAAAGCAGATATTCTACTCTTTCAACATATACGAATAATTCATAGCTGTCATACACTTTTTAAATCCAGCCGATTATAAGAATTATCTCTTATTTCTATATCTATAGATATATTCAAGAAGTCGTGTCGCTCTTAAATATCTACGCCAAAATGCAGTCGATTTTCACAGACGGAGTGGCATGTGGCAACTTGTGAGTTTGGTCAGGGAACGCTTATGGCCTGCCATTTATTTAACGTATGCGCAATTTTCTACTCATATTTTTTTCTTTTTTTGTTTTATACATTTTGTGCTCACATCGCGTAGCGATTTGTTCGATTGGAAAAATTGAATTATATACTTTTGATGAGCATAATAAAAAGTGGCAGCTGCATTGGGGCGTTGCAAACGAATGAATTACAAGTGTGGTCGTCGGGTTGCGAGAGGAAGTGCAGAGGCAATTTCATGCAGGACAGCCCAACAATTTAAGCCAAATTTTTAAAATTTACAAAGTGTGTTCAGGTGCTTTCTCACTTTTAACTAAAATTCTCCAATAAATTTAAAATATGTACAAAATAAGCTCAATATTAAAAAAAAATATATTGTTCGACGCTTTAGTAAAGCTAACCAAAACTTGTAATTGTAGTAGGTGCTCATTGGTCCCTTCACTCATACTTAAAGTCAGGTTTGTACTTAACTCTTTTTTACTCTCTCACAAAAAGACAAACACATTTTTCTCTAATTTGCATGGAGCATTGTAAGATGTTATTTTTTGCTCAACTTTTCTTGGCAACACGTCTTCCAACACCCACCAAAAGGTGAGTCATCAACTCTTTGACAAACTGCCTTGACTTTCACAAACCGCAAAAAGAAAACGTTAAGGGTAAAAAACATTTCGATTACGCTTCTTACCAGCATCTGTTGCTTGTTATGCTGCAGTCTCACAGAATGCGCCCCATTGGGATGCAATTAAATGTAGCGTTATTGCCCCATTTCTTTTTTCCTTTGAAAGGGGACCTGGGGAATGAGGAAGTAAACATGTACATACGTACCAGTGTTGGTTCGCTTTGTGAGTGCAATATTTTGTTTGTTTGCTCCTCAACCTATTAATGGCAACGAGGAACTGAATCGAATAAACAACTCCCCCCTTCAGTCCCGACACGATTCCGCCTTTTCTGTAAGTCCTTCTGCTTCGGCTACTTCACAACTTGTTTGCATTTAATTACAAATCAAAACTTTGACTTTAACAAACTACTGAGTGCAGCAACTCTTAAGGCCATTACCTTAATTCGATCACGTTTAAGCTTTAAATAAGTTGAAGCCTTTGAGAAATTATATAGCCAATAAACAATAGACAATTCAAACAAGTGAGAGTTTATTTTTTGAGAGCTGGCATTTACCAGTTCAAACTTATATCCAGCTCTGAAGAACAGAAAACAGATTAAGCATACGTAAAGCTAAATGCATGATTAAAATAACGTTTTAAAGGCATTTAAAAGGTTTTACGGATAATTATGGGTGTGCATTATTTTTGGCTTAAAAATACTCCAACCGCGCTTCCTTATGAAGTGTAGAATGTAATTTTAAATGCATCCAATAAATTGTGATGCTCATTGGCAAATCTGCTTATATAGCAAACATGGTAGTCACTCAACTCCAGTGTCCATTTTTCATTGTCATCTGCCTTATCCATGGATGGCAGATTCATATAATTTCCCCTAGCTTTCTGGCTGGACAAAAACTGCAACGCTTCGTGACTGCACTTGATATTTGAATATTTTGGGCTAAAACCATCAATTTAATAGAATATCGTATTGGATGAGTATGGAGCAGCAAACAAATTGGTTTATATGTTATCGACTCCATATCGCATTTGTTGTTATGATTATTACTTATTGTTCTTGTCGTCTGCTGCTGTTGCTGAGCACCGTTTTTAATAGAATTACTTTCCAGACTTGTGAACAACAAACTGGAAAATGGCCCGAGGCTGATGTAGCTGCCATGCTCTGTGCTCCCTCCCCACCCACTTATCGACTGAGGCACAACACAAAAGCAATTTAAAATGCTAACGGAATATGCTGCTGACTCATAACTGGCTGGCAGCACCCCCCAAACACCCCAGCAACGCCCCACACAGAAGACTAAACAACTTTGTTGAAGATTTGATTGAATTAAACCAATTTGGTATGCATGTGAACAACTCCAACCACCACCCTGCACACATCCTCTCCCCGGGCTGTGGTTAATGGCCGAACGGTGGGGTGGGGGGATGTATAAATTCCAAACACGTAGCCCGCAGTGCAGGTCCTGCTCAACGTTTTAAACGTTATTCAATCCAGACAATGCCATCTGATAGCCGTGGGGTTAACTATTCCATTCCGCTTTTGTTGCTCCTCGACACGATGTTGTCCTGGTGACAATATGCATTTGCTCCAAGGCTCCAATATCCCACGCCGGCCGTTTATCCCGTGACAAGACTTGTGGTCAGTGGCTATATAAGCTTATTTTGCAGGCGCCTTTAGTAAACTGGCGCCGGGGCAAGTCAAGTGCTGGGCGGCCGCCTTCCCACCTCGACGTGGTGCATGCGCCCAATTAAATCAAGCCAAGAGCCAGCGAAGCATCATTCAATGCACTTGGCATTCAAAATGCTCAAGTGGGCGTGGCGCCAATTGAATGATAACGACAGCATCAGTATTTGCTGCATCAGTGCATCAGTGCATCAGCAGCAGCAACATCAATAATAACAACTTGGGCTGGATGCTACTAAATTGGCCAAAATGCCTGAATGTCTGTCTATCTGCTCGCAGCAGTCTGTCTGGGCAATCCGGGCAACGATCTCTACCCTCCACAACCATCCAGCATTGCTGCGTGATTTTTCAGCAGAAAATTGAATTGAAAGCCGGCCGCGGTGTGTTGGCTTTGTTCGATAGCTGGCAAAATTGGCTGTTCCCCCCTCCATAAGGATATGACGGCAATACACAAACCAGCGAACAGATGCAGTTCCGAAAAACTTATTCAATCAACTTTCGCATTCCCTTAATAAAAATATTTGCTTGCATCGAGACTATTCACATTATTTTAGTATTGAAAACTAATTGTTTATTATTCATAGCTACAAAGTCATTGGCTTCATTTCAATTAATTAAAACTTAAGATATGACCAACAACTTTGTTACTTTTATGGCTTATGCTGAGCTTCTCTTATAGTTGGTAGATAAAACTTGCTTATTCAACTTATTATCTTAACTGAGATAACTAAATTCCATTTAGAACACAGCATGGCACAAATATAAATGAGTATTGCTACGCTGATTATGTCAATAAAAGCAAATTGAGTGCAAAAATGTATCTGAAGTATTTGCGACTGCTTGCTTTAATTACTTTAGTGTCTGTTAATCGGGCTTTTGGTTTTGAAACATATCAGCATTATGATCTCATCGAGAACGCAGCCAGGCAGGTCTCCTTACAGAATCTAGGACAGCACACTTGCGGTGGTTCCATATAAGGGGCTGAAATAAAAAATGACTGTCAGTAGGTATTACCCTGGCATCAGAGTATTCTGCAATTAGTTACGCCCGACTGTAATATACTCACTTCTCACTACCTGAATCTTTACTTTACTGGAATTTGTAAGCGTTATTTACCAGAATCAGAATCGAAGTCTTAATTTGTTTCGGTTTGTCACTCCGATTGAAAGAGATTCGCGATAAATATGACTGCAACCGTTTTGCGGAATATTTGCGACGTGAATATGGAGGAACTCATAGAAATGTATTCATTTCGTTAAACGCATTCAAAGCACCGCAAACTATTGGCATGCCTGTGGATATGCGCAGCTATTTCCGGCGCTGATGCCAGCAACTTCCGTTCGTGAGATGGCCACAGCTGCCGGGTTATGAACGGCTCTACACATTTATCCGCATCCACACCCACCACCCATCTCCCTGTCAGCTGAGAGTGTGCACTGTATATCTCTGTGTCTAGCGGCGTTATGCAAAATTCAAATGAAGCTGACTTAAAGCCTTGCAGAGAAAATTTTAATGCGTCAATGCGCAATTCATGACGATGTATTTTATGTCGATTCTAATTTGCGCAGTCAGCGACAGGCGACGACTTTAAACTGGAAACTCACAAGGCTGCACGTCGTAGATGCCATAGTTTTTATTTTTAATTTTTGCTAGGGGACTGCGAAGGTTACCGTTCGTATTGGGAATGGCATTTGGGGCGCTCATTAATGCTACGCACGTTGCTATGGGCTAAGATGTAAGATACGAGACACTCTAATCATAAAACAAAATGGAAAACATATAAATCAGTGTCCTTGACACGTGTTGCCAACGTGCGCCATCGATGGCATTACCCAAGGTACCATCGAAGCCAACAGCAAGGCTACCGTAACCAGGTGCCTGATATCAGTTGCCAGTTGCCAGCTGCCAGCTGCCAGTTGCCAGTTGCACCATAAGCGTCCCTAGGTCAAACCTGTAGCGACATCTAGCGCGACACCTTGTGCGCTGTCACGTTGTAAATCTCGTGAGGGCAAACAGAGCGCAGAAGACAACAGCAGCGCCACAGAAGGCGACACAAACACAACACACAGCACAACACACACGCGTGCTTAGCCATATTTATCCATATCCCATTTACATACAAAAACGCACGTGTGTGTGTGTGTAGGTGTGTGTGGTGACAGTTTGAGCTGAGTATGCCCAATGTGGCCACGGCCCCAAAAGGCTACAGGCCGAACGATTGCATTTTAAATTAAAAAGACGTCAGCGCAACAAATCAACAGCTGCGTCCATGCAAGCTGCAAGCGGCAGACAAGGAAAATGGTCGAAGAGGAAATAACTGGCTATCGAAATTGAAATCAACTTGAAGTCAAGCTATATCCGATTATGTATTTACGATTCATTCGCGGGCCTTTAGAACGACTGTCATATTTGTGTGCCTTCTGAATGTTTTCTTGAAATTGAGTTATTCTTTATTAAAAATTGTGTACTTTTTCTAGTTTAAATAGTCGTTTTTAATTTTGTCGTGAAGAGACGTCTCCGACCCCGTAACGTGTATATAATCTTGATCAGCATGAGTCAAAACAAATTAATATTTTGAGATCCGACTAAAATGTAAATGTAAACGTAATCCTCGGTACTCTCATGCTTACAAAAAGATAACAATAAATTGATTTTTTACTGGCATTTTTAATTTTCCAATTCAATATACATTCGGAAAATAACATTTCTTTTTATTTCTCTGAATGAATTCCAGCAAATGAAAGTTTAATCAAATCACGTAAATTGAATTTTAAAATTATTTTGCTCAGATAACATAAATTCAAAATTGAACTTTGAATCGAAATTCTTGGCATGCTTGCAAGCCTCGCCATTACTATGCAACTAAAAATCCTTTTCCCAACTTTGACAGACACTTTGCAGTTACAGCCTTTGGCAAGCGAAAATAACTTTTGCAACGTCTGGGCACTATTTGCTGGCCTAAAGGGCGCAAGGCAGTAAGAGAGTCTCTGAAATCTGCAGAGCTTAATATCTGTTTGGACAATAAAGATTTCCAAGCCATTGGACAATGCAAACTATGCAATATACTCATAATCGCATGATATATGCCCAATCTGTGCAGCAAAGTTTTCAAAATTGCTTGCAAGCCTCAACATCCAGACAAGGAGTTGGGCAAAGGCAGAGCCAAATATAGAACGCTGGAAGCAGCGCTAAGCCCTGCATAGCTTCGCACTCTGGAGAGTCAATTTCCAGCGATTAAATTAAGAATGCATAACTTGCAGGGTTAACAACGTCAGACGGGAAGTGGCCAATTGCCATTACTCGCCACCCCGCCACACTAGCCCTAGCACTGCCACTGGTCTGGCACTGGAGGCGCTGCCGGTTTTAGACTTGGCTTTGGAAGGCTCTGATTTTTATTTGCCATTCTTTTTGCGCCTCTTATGAAATGCGCAAAGCTGGCTGGTGGGTAAGGTGAAATAAAAGGCTTTCACGTCGGCAGCTGCATTTTAATACCCTGTAATCGAAGAAAAAAAATGTTTTAAAATCTTATAAATATTTCTTCTTTTTAAATTTATAATTTCAAATTTTTATTTTAAATTAAATTTTATTCAACTTTTTACTTTGTGTACTTTTTGTTTCGATTGACTTTAGTTGACATTAAATAAATTAATAAAAAAATATTTGCACTATAAATGGAGCAAATAGTTCTTCTGTGTATATCCTAGTAGTGCATGATAATCATATCGATATATGCCATAAATTAAAGATTATATTTGTCGTATTCAAGTCAAAAAACCTCAGAATTGAGATGTTTATTATGTTTCTTAACTCTTAACTTTATCTACATCTTTGTCTAAGCTGAACATGTTTTTATTTTGATATTTGAATTGGCTGCTTTGTGTAATTTATTTGTTTAAATAATAAATTCATAAGTGCCTAAGCTATGTGGAGGTTATGTGCAACATAAAGAGGATATTTCCTAGTCAGGCGACTGGAGTTCTCTAACTTGTTTCAATTTGCGATTGCTATTTCTGCAATATCCTGATTTGCCCGACAGTTGCATGTACACAAGACACATGTACATGCACACATACAACGGCTAACATGCAACGTTGTACGCCTCTTGCTCCTAGTTACGGTAAACAGAAACGTCTTGTGCTTAAGGCACTCCATTTTCTCAGCGCCAGTCGTTGTATTTGTTTTTAATGCTGCTTGCATTTGCAAATGGTTTTCATAAAAGTTGCTACTGCTGCTGCTGGGTCTTGCAACATTTTGCGGTTGCACAAAGCAAACAAGACTACAGCGGCGACAATGGCAACGATAATGGGCGACAGACTGAAATAACTGGAGTACCAACACAGAGTAACGTAAAGTGAGGAGTTGAACCTCCTATCGCTTTTAATTTGTAAAAATGAGAGAGTGCAAACAAAAATAAAAAATAAAAAATTAACATAGTTGAGCCTGGGCAATAGTCGGTCAAGGGGTCTGCATGGTTTTTCATGTTTCGTTCTCTGATACCGAAGGTATCATAGTATATTGGTTTTGTGCAACGTTCGTTATGCTGGCTGTCCGTCTGGCTTGAAGTATAACGTCCACTAGAGGAAATCGATAAATTTGATAATCGCAAATTGATAAAGCCACATATCTCCCACATTTTTTGAGACTACAGTCACCAAATTTGGATGGTAGGTTATTGGCGATGTCCTTCAAAGATCGGCATAAGCCAGTTTTTCGGTTAGTGCCGTCAAATTTTGTAAAGTACTTTACTAGTAACCACCTTTAAGAACCGATACATTTTAACGACCACGCCCGCACCTGCGTCCATAATCGCTAGAGCCGATATTTTGGAGAGTGTAAGTCGGTAAAATCGCATATATGCCACAATTTTAAAGATAGTCACGAAATTTTTAAAGTATGCTTCTGGTAAGTCGCACTGATTAAATAAAATTATATCTCCCGCAATTTAAGAGAAAGAAAAAGAGAAAATTTGAAAGAAAGATTATTGGAAGCTCTTCCATAATTTTTTTTGGTCACACTCACTTCCACCACCCGGCTACACCTAGCCCATTCTGTGCCACCTGTTGTCAAATGGTAATACTTATGGTATCAGAGTATTTCGCAGTCGGTTACGCCCAACTACAGCGTTCCCTCTTGTTTTTTTCTCTTGGTTTCACATTTGCAAGTCTGACCAGTGTGTACACCGCACATAATTGAATTAAGGCAATGCTTTTGCTCTCACTCACACCCCCTTGGGCTTTTTCGCTTAATGTTATTTGCTTGTTGCTCTGCGTTGCCTTTTGTTACCAACTTTCATATGTACACTGTGAGTACACATGAGCGTAAAGAAAGAGTCAAAACACATGAAGGCAATAACGAGAAGGGCAACAAAAAAACCCCGCTAGATCAGCCATTAACAGCGAGCGACATTCCTTTATTGCCGACTTTATGTTTACAAAGTGCGTGCTTTGTTTTGCGTGTGTTTTTCAAGAGGACTGCAGTAAAGAGCGAGAATAAAGAAAACCTACAACATTAACTTCAATATATTTTCCTGCATTGCCGGGACCAAATTTCCAAAATCTCGCGTAAATTTTAGTGTCAATAATACGAATAATTATAAATTTTTGTTTTATTTTTTCCATATTATGTTTTATAAATAATATGTATTCAATGGTATAGGTTTAATAAATAGTGTTTGAAAAGGATATGTGAATATTTGAAATGACATTATTTTTATTTTCAAACGAAATCTGTAAAAATAAACTATGCAAACCATTTCAATAAAAAGCCAGCAATAAAGTGCTGTGCATTTTGGCAAACTTAACCATTCAAAACTAAACCCAAATATCTCTGGCCCAATGACAGCAGCAAGACAGTAGGCAATGTAAAATTCTTTGGCAGAAAAACCACATGACTCACTGAAACTGTCAACATATGAAAGCTCTTGTTATCATTTTGAGTATGTGTTAGTGTTTCGGTGTGTGTCTCTGGAAAAGTACCTTCCATTATGCATGCAACCAAAGCAATGACCAAAGGAATATTCAAGGCATTTAGCAACTCATTGTTCCTTTCAGCAGCATCAGCAGCAGTAGCAGCAGCAACAACAAAGCAACAAAAACAACAACAGAGATGACATCTTAAAAATGTATTCATGGCCCTCAAATTGTATAATTTAAGTTTGCACATAAAATCACACCGCAAACTTAGACATGACCCAAAGCAGGAATAAACAAGTAGAACTTGCAAGTCCAGACATGCACACATACATACACACATGCAGACCCTCATACACATGTGCACTTCTACTTATGCTGTGCCATTGGGGAATTTGTCTACAGCCAGGGCTGCAGAGTCACGTACATTTTGTCATCGTAAATTGCTTGCGATATTTATCAGCAGGCAATCGAGCGGGCCAAAAGAAATCAATTTTGGAAATCACCAAGTATTAAAAATGTAGAGCTTTTGAGTGAATATAAACCAAAGAAATCTAACTATTAATACAAAAAAATTACCTGCATATCAAATCAAAATATTTTCACAGCCCTGAATCCAAATACACCTTTATCACAAAACACCAAAGAGGAAAGGAGAGGCGACTCCGAATCTGAGGGAAACTCTTGCCCGGCAAACATATCGAATTTAAATATTTTAACGCTGTGGCCCACAAAGTGTTCACAAAGGGAACACAGTGGAAACAAAAAAAACAAAAGTTGTACGCCATAAAAATGCTATAAAATTGTGCAAATAGCTTAGATACAATATATAGAACAAGCGGATACATGAGAGATACATAAGTATCTGCTGACCCAAGTGCGTGTTCACATGAACTTTTATGTGTATGTGGGCGCATTGTCAATCCTAAAACTTTAAGTGTTCCCCAACCGTTACCGTTACCCAGTCATTGTCATTGTCATTGTCGTTGTTTTATCCGGATTCTCATTTGCACGCACCTTTTTTCTTTTTTTTTTTTCGTTTTGCAATGTTACAGATTTTATTTAAATTTTTGTTCTCTTTGTTGAACCCTTTTCAAGTGGGTTACGTTGGGCAGGAAACAATCTCAACACGCACACAGCCACATCGAGTGAGTTATGCCGCTCCGAGGTTTGCACACGAAGCATTTCTGGGCGACAAATTGGTCCTCAAGCTAAAACCCAAAGGTTGCCAAAGTGTGCGCAGTTTTGAAAGTGTAAATTGCATTGGGTCGAGTGAATAGGGGCGAAATGCGTAGGGGTTGGGCATATGTATATGTACATATGTCCAGTGGTCTAGTAATAATGGCCATTAGTTTGCTTGTGGCTACTGCAAGCCAGGGAGACATTTGCAGAATAATGTTCAGGTCTTAATTAGAATGCCAGCTTAGTTCTAGCAGAAGACGCACGCCTCATAAATTATTTATATGCAATGAACACGAAATTTAAATAATCAAACCCTGGGAAACTTGGACACACAATCGAATTGGCCCCCAACAACCCTTAGCATTGTCGTTTACATAATCGAATCAAGCTGAAAACTAGTCGCCGGATTACTTCAAAGTTGGGCTCCAAGGCCCATACATAAACTTAACTCAAAATGCTAAATAATTTTGCATAAATTTTGGCCACCTTGCCATTTCTTCAATGAATACCCACACGTTGATTCGTTCCTTCCTTTGAAACGCTTTTCATGCTGTCACTTATGGAAACAGGCGACATTAGAAAACTCTCAATTCAGCGAGAAAATGTCCCTTCCGATTTAACTACTCAATAATATAAATGAAAGATGGTCGATAAGTTCAAAAAGGTTAATGGCAAACAGACATTTGCATAAATCTAAAATATATGTATTTATTTAAATTTGTTGAATTCAATGTTAAATTGAGTTATGTGTTCATTGGCAGGATATTTAAGGATATATTAAATAGAGAGATAAACCAAATATAATTTACGTAACTGACATTTTCTCGATTTGAATTGCTTGGCAAACAACCAAATCGAATGAGTACAAAAAAAAAACTTTAAACGTTAGTTATGTTTCTCGCCAAGTCGAGTTTCTGAAATGTTGCAAAGCCAGCACATAATGCAACAATGTGGCACGTTGGGATCCAACCTGTAGCTCACCCTGCAGCACCGCATCATCACATGCAGTGCTTCTAAGCTCAACACGAATGCAAACACTTTAATTATGTAAGTGAAAATTATGAGTGGGCGGGGCGGTCGCTTTGGCTTTGCTTGGGCGGCACACGTGGCATATGAATAATGTAAAATTTCAACTAATTAAGCGGAGTAAAATGCATTAAGAACTTTGCTGTTCAACAAAAACAATTTTAGCGAACATAACATGCACATATTTTTGGTTTTAATTAAAATGTTCACAAAATACCATGTGTTAACTACAACGACTTCAATTTTCAGGATAAATGTAATGAATTCTGTGTTTGTGGGCACGTTTCAACATCAGCTCATAGTCCTCTTCATCCAGTATGTCCGGAAAATCCTTGTCGTCATCGAGGTAATTGGGACTCCAAGTTGGTATGGGAAATCCTCTTCTTAACAGCAACAGATTAAGCAAACAGAAACAAATCAATAAATATTTCATTTTTTTGAATTGGAAAACAAAATATTTTCAAAGATTTTGAATTTTATAGATTTTTTTTTAATTTTTTGTTTCGAACTTGACACAAAACATACTTTGTTAGACTTAATACGTATTGTTGCAATTTTTAACAGCGAATTAAATAATTTTATAGTTTTAGAGAACTTATACCGTAGCTAGGCTAGGAATATTAATTTAGAATTATGTGTTCTTAATGATACACCTCAGTGGTTCTCTCCTCCTCCATAAGATCTTTCGCCTGTCGCTCTTTCGTCCCCATGGCATACGGCTTCTTGTCATAGGTCTTCACGTAGAAAGTGCCGTTCTTGGGATCCGAGGGCTCACCGCCCATGCGAAACTCACCATCGTAGTCCAGCAGTATCCATGACTTTTTGGACATGCGCTCACAGCGAACGCCCCAGAAGCCCTTGGTGCTATTGATGGACTCGGCAAAGTAATCATGGGCACGCTTATGTGAGCACCCGTACACATAGCACTTTTTCTGATCCTTGCCAAAGTTGGGATAGAATGTGGCATGACCCACGGGATCCTCGAAGCCAAGTCCAGTGCTAGTCTGTATAGACTCCACATAGTTGGCGTCGCTGGCATCGATCCGATACTCATCGGTCTGGTCCCGAAACTTGGGACCCGCCGGATCCAGTGCAAAGATTGTATTGAAGCGAAAGGGTCTGATCTGTTTGCCAGCACTGCCGGCAATCTGCGCACCCAGAGAGTGGCCAATGACGTAGATATCATCGAAATTCAGTTTTGCACTCATATGCAAATGACGCACGAATTCGGCCAGCAAAAAGCCCAGATCTTCGATCATATCAGCGACCCCAAAGTAGTTTACATTCGACGATATTTTACTCCAGTCACAGATAATTATATTGAAATCCTCATAGAGGGGACTTTCCATCGGGGCTTCACCATTTGTGTCGTTCTTATCGCTTTGTGGCTTGGGTCTGGGATTGGTCAGGCTGAAATAGGCGCCCTTCACATCCCGATTCAGTGAACCCTTACCTTGACTCATCCAGCCGTGTATAATAATTCTATAATATCAAAATTCGATTAAATTAATTTACAGTAGAAACACGTTGCTTGTTTGCTATTAAATTACCCTGCGTATCTTATCTGCACTCTGTCAATATTTAAATAACTGCTATCTACTAATTTTTAATTTTACTAATAATTTTATCTACTCTCAATAAGTGAGTAATTTCATTAAAAAAAGCATCTGTGAATGACTCACTGATTAACTGTACAAAACAACAACAAAACAAAAACGTGCCAAAAAAAAAGAAAAACAGAAGAAAAAAAACACGCAAATGCCGTAACTAGCATGAGTAGTCGGCTAGAAAATACCCTTTATTAAGTCTAGAATCGATTTAGATTATGAAAATTCTGAAATATTGCTAGTATGTGCTCTATTAGATCTTGTTAAATTCAACTCTGGAACTATGTTAATAAACTAGAAGTACGAGCGAAAAAAAAATAATAATAAACAAAATAAACTGGCATAATTATCTTAACAAATTTTCAAAATAAAGAGCATAAAATACTGATTAAAACAAAAATTCAGAAAACCAGTTCTCATGTATGAACAAGTGATAAGTTTTTCAGCAAACGAATTTACAGATGATGCATGAAATTATTTATATTTTAAGCTTCAGAGTGATAAATTGAATACGTAAACTATAGAAATAAAACAGTAAATACACTGCTTATATCACTTTCAATTAACAGGCACGTAAATTAAAAATTCCCACAGCAATGTTAGATGTACATATAAATTCACTTGTTTCTAAACAAATAATGTAATGACAATCGAACTGAACCTACTAAAGCACTTACCTAGTGGGATGACGTGCATCGAAACCGGAACGCATCAAGGTCTCTTCATCGTCATCGGGAAACAGTTCTCTGCCGCAATGGGGAAAGTCTCGTTTGAATAGAAAGAATTGCATTTTCACGCGTGCGCTACTTTTAAAGGGTACCAAATGCTTGAAGAACTTTTTCCAAAATGGATAATCCAGATACTTGTTCGATTTAACTAGCCGATAATCGCAATGGCTCGGCTCGGGCATATCCGTTGAGGACTGGTCAGTGTCAGTTGCGGTTTCCGCTAAATGAATTAATATTTACTTTATTGTTCATATTATTATTATTATTATTTTTCTAGCTTAATTACCCATAACTGCGCTGAGAGCAACTACAGCGATTAGTGTAATCCGTACCATCTGCATTGGAATTTGCATGCGAATCAACCGAAGAAAAGAATGCGAAACAGTTTGATTCCGTACGTTTCTCCTAAGACTTTGCTTGCTTGCTTCACACACACACACACACGCAGCAGACACCAATTTTAACGAACCTCAGCGCTCAATGGTGCTGGCCCAACTAACGAAGACAAACTGACAAAGTGACTGTTTAAATTACTGATCGCTTGAGAGTGAGCGAAAATTGAATTGGCACTTTCAACAGATCGGCTTCAACTCTGGCGACACTCTGTCTGGGCGCTCTCTCTTTCTCACTCTCCCACTCTCTCTTCCTCATGCGCAAAGATAACGGCAAAGAGCGAGCGGGCGCCGGCTATTAAGCGTTAATTGCTTAATAGTTGTCATTATACAATACCCAACACAGATGTTATTTTACTGCTCGTTAACGCTGAGTACGAGTGGGAGTAACAGAGAGAGAGAGAGAGAGAGAGAGGGAGAGCGATTGCCCATATGAGGAAAACATTTTCTAAGTGCTTGAACTTGAGATTTGTTTACCATATATTTTAATAAGAAGCGGACGATTTATTATCTGCTAATTTATTGCTATAATTGTAATTAATTATATTGTAGATTAGAATTTGTATGCAGCAAATACACAAATAAATCAAAGCACGTAGTATAAGAAAGCCATCAATTTACAGAAGGACATTGAAAAGAAGAATATATTAATGTATTCTAGGCATGGGAATATTATAATAAAAATTAATGTAAAATTAAAAATTGTATGCAGTAAATTTAAGTTGCCAAATACATAAGGAAATCTAAATATTTAATACAACAAAGCCAGCAATTTAGGAAGTTTACAAAAAAAAAACATTAATGTATTCTGGACATTGTATCTCGCCCCTCTGAATAAGATAAGGTGATGCCTCATTAAAAAGACATGAAGGTTGTTAGTTAGGAAAGAGTTATACAATCGAGGGTAGCAAATAATTGGCCCATAACTTGACTCAGCCCTCTGTTATCGGCTAATTGCTTGGCTCAAATCAGATTTGTAGGACACTTAATTATGGAGGAGGCTGAAGCACATAATTCATTTATGAGATACCAAATAAAGCGACAAATTTCAGGCACTTAGCAAGTCGCAATCGCTCAGGCAGCCACAACGCCCCGGCAACTGGGCGTGGCAAGTTTTCAGCACTTTGGTCACGGACACACAAGTGGCACACCAGGCTCACCTGGGGAACGTGAGCCGTCATTTCAATTATGCAAATTTCGTGGGGCTGCTTGATTAGAAAATCCGCAAAAAACCCTTAAGCAGAACTCGGCACCCATCCAACCTTCGGGCGTCAATCAATATGATGAAGCAGAGCGGAGCGGAGCAGGTTAGCGGTGAGCCAGCGACGCCTACACTAATGAATTGGCAAAACCACCAATTAGACTACAGAAATTAATTGGCAGGCCGACGGCTGCCTTAAGAAACCCACCCGCTTCCTCCCCACATCCACCCAGACCACCATAGCTATGGACTCTTATTGAGTCTCATTTTAAAACAAGGCACACGAGTGGAAGAGCCTCTCTGCAAATTAAAATATTTGTTTCGAGCCCCCGCAAAAAAAGGTACTACAGTTTTGCACATTTTACTCACAAGTTGTTCGCCTGAGTATTGCAAAACTTTCTCCGCACTTCCTTTTTTGGCGTGACAAGTGCGCAGCTGCAATTAACGGCCAAAACTTTCAATTAATGCAGCTAATTCAGCAGCTTTGAACTTTTGTTTGCTCCCAAAGGTCGTTTGTCATTAACGATTTTAAGTATAAAATGTATTTGATATTAAAAAGTGTCGGTGCTTCAGCAGGGAATGCCCCTTGCCACAATATGCTGTAGATTTACTTTACTGTAATTTAACTTATTTATACACTTTGCGAAAAAGTTAACCAATCGATCAGATTATTTATGCAGTCAGTTATTAGTCGATTTGGCTCTATCGGTCGACATAGCAATATAACAATGCTCAGTAGACGCAAAAGTTACCACTTAATTTGCAGTTTTATTCGAAAACATTTTTTTTAGGTTTTATTATTATCATTTAAGTTTTTTTTTATGAGTCATTTGTTTTCTGCAAAATTAAACAATTTTCGTAATAAAATCGTTTCCATTTTACTGCAGAAGTCTGTATTTTTTGGCAATCCTTTGGCAGTTTCTGTCAATGGCTGAACTTTTGCCACATCGGCCAACTCTTACACCCCATGGGGAGTGGGGTCTGTACACAAAAGTTTTGACTTGAACCGGAAACTTTAAATCGCCAACTAACATTTTAAAGCATAACAAAGTGCGATGGGATTTTGAGAATAAATCTTAACGCCGCTTTTTGGTTTAGTCAGCCGTTGCACTGGGCGCTTATTGCATTATGTCCTTTCTGGGTCAGTTGGAGAGGTTGGGTCAAAGGGGGGGAGGTTTGGGTTTGCTCGGTTACGGTGTGCCAACAAAGACTGCAACTTTTCCTATTGACTTAATGCTGTTGGCAAGTGCTCCAAAGTGTTGCTTGTAGATTTCAAACGTGCAAGGGATAATACACGAAAACTTTTAACATGGCCAAAGAGGATAACGTTTTGTGCACTTGGACAAGAGTCACTTGCTCAATTAATGTAGCGCAAGGCGAATAGAAAACGCTATATCTGACATCTAACATATAGTTTTTTCAAAGAAACTTCTTCTATTACAAAAAGCAACTTAATTTTATTTTTATCCTACATAACATTGATACACTACTCTCGATTTGTGCTTTAGATGCATCAATAATTGAACAACACACGATTGGAATTGAAAATTGGTTTAGTTTGGAAATTTGATAGTTGTATTCGCTGTTGGACATGTGGACATGGAGATACCGCTAAGTGGTAAACTGGCAATTGTTGCTGCCACAGCCGGAACATTTTTTGCCCTGGGTGCCTACTATCAGCACCAGCATGTGATCCGTAACATTAGGAAATTGGAGCAGCGTAATCCGCACGCCTATTTCATACGACGCAAACTCTACGGTCTGGTAAGATGCGCAGTAGCCTGTTTGTATGACAGCAGTATGCTGAACACGGGCTTACATCCATTTCAGCTGGATATCTTTAACGTGAAGGAGATCAAGCAGCCGGGCTACGATGAGATCGTCGACAACAACACTCACAAGATGGGCTCCATTATGAAGTACGGATTCCCGAGCATGAACGAGATTTGCTTGAATGAGACTTTTAATTTTGTGACCGCCTTCGATCGCTGCAACTCGGCCATTCAGTGGATGTGCGAGAGGGTTGATGAGCTCCCCTATCCGAATGGAGAGGATTGCGGCAATCATTGCGTATCCGTGCGAAACACTCATCGCTCGGGCATCTCTTATCAGCAGTCGGAGCCGGCGCGTGTCTTCTTCATGTCGAACATCAAGCCATTTCTGAGTCGCGGCTTCAACACTAGCATCTGGGAACGACTGTTGCACTATGTGGATGACATGACTCAGCACTTTGGCACTGTCTATGTGTACACCGGATCGATATATCTGCCGCGGCAGATGAGGTCCACCAGCTGGTTTCTGGAGTTTCAGCCGGAGGACGATACGATTGTCGCAATACCCACGCATTTCTTCAAGATCATCATCATCGATCCGAAGCAAGTGAATAGCGCACCCTATGCGGAGGCTTATGTGGTGCCCAACTCCTCATCCCTGAGTGATGATACCCAGCTGCGTAGTCTGCTCTGCGATGTGCGGGATATTGAGAATGCGACGGGCTTGAAGTTCTTTGAGGGACTCGATCGCAACTTTATCGATGCCCAGGTGCCCCAAAATCTAGAAACTTCCACATCTCCAATTAGTGATTAATTGTAGGAATCATGTAGGCTCTGTTGTTGAAGATCTGTAATAATTGAAAGCGTCTTTCAAGAAGTAAAATATGTTTTTGCCATATTTTGAATGATTAACTATTTGAGATGAAAATTGTAGAAAATTAAAATAAATAAATATGCAAGTTTTAATTTTGTTAATAGTTCTTAATTTCGTGGAATTTTACAACTAAAGTTGCCTGTTGCTTACATATTATTATTTTTAAGTGAAATTATGGTTTTAGTTATTCTGTTCATCTATTTAGCTGAATCTAAATATTAGCGAATTTAATTTATTAAAATGATTCTGCTGAATATCGAGTGTAGATAACAAAAAAAAAACCAATTTGAAACAGATTTTAAGAAAATAAAAAAATATCACAGCTGCCGCTGTAATAATATTCTATAAACACGTGTAAATTATGTTGAATCAAATACATTTCTGAGTTGGCAGTTTTCCAGTTGGAGCTTTTATGGGCCGTTCTTGGCATTTGCTGTTGGCCGTCTCCGTTGGTTTGGCATCCTCAGTTGCCTGTTTTGTGGCTGGTGTTTACTTTCAGCATAGCCATGCAACGCGGCTGCTGCACAAGCTGGTGCAGCGAGATCCCTATGCCTACTATATCAGTCCACAGCTCTTCAAAGTGGTAAGTCAGCAATGATTATTTGGAGATCTACAGCCAGAAATTGAGTTCTGTTTGACAGTTTTGCTTCTTTGACACCGAGGACGAAACGACGCATCGAGTGCAGCGTATCATGAAATACGGCTTTCCTGGCTTGGACGATGTGAGGTTCTACAGTGACTTTGTGCTCTCCTATGATCGTCGCAATCGCGTCGCCCACTGGGTCTGCGAACATTTGCAAAAGTCGAATGTGCAAGGATTGCGAGGCGTTCGACGTGGTCGCGCCAACTATCGGCCAGATTGGAGTGTACCTTCCAATTTTCGATCGACGTTAGCCGATTATCGACACTCTGGCTTTGATCGTGGCCATCTGGCTGCTGCGGCGAATCATCGCGACCAACAAAGCCACTGCAATGAGACTTTTCTGCTGACTAACATTGCGCCCCAAATCGGGCAGGGTTTTAATAGCGGTGCCTGGAAAAAGCTGGAGACCTATGTGAGGGAGCTAACCCAGCGCTACGGATCAGTCTATGTGTGCACGGGTCCTCTGTTCAAGCCCCGATCACAGGGCGGTGATAAATGGAGTGTGGAATACGAAATGATTGGCTCGAACATGGTCGCGGTACCCACACATTTCTTCAAAGTGATCATGCTGGAGTCCCATTTGCCCCTTGGCAAGCCGTACATGGAGGCCTATGTGCTGCCCAATGTAACTTTACCGGATAAACTAGAGCTGCGCCAGTTCCTCTGCGACATACGCGAGATCGAGCACTATGCGGGTCTCGATTTCTTTCAGGGCATCCGTAGAAGTGACATCTTTGGCAGCAACTATCCAAATGAATCGCAAGTTTTTCGAGATTTTGCCTAAATTTATTGTAATGGAATTATATATAAAAAAAATATAATAGCAAGTGAAAGATAAATAAATTAGATTTTAAAATAGAAATATAAATAAAATAGAAAAACATTTTGAATCAATTTTTTCCAATTTGCACTTTGGCATACTGCTTTTAATTTGTAACTTTTGAAATTCTACGCCATTCAAATTTTATACAATACAGGTTAAGCTGCTTCGGTGGATTTGAGCTTTTAGAGAGCGTTACGATAAAGTACTTTACCAATTTAACTTACCGGTTCGAAAAATCATACCAAATTATATGAATTTTAGTAAGAAAACTTTTTCTTTATACTTTTACCTTTGCAATAAATGCAGAAAGTAGGCTAAGATTTTGTTCGACTTGACCAGTCGTTTATTTAGAAAATCTAAAGCGAAGAATAATACAAAATTAATAGTTAAAAGGCGGCTTCAACATATATTGATAGTTCTTTTAACAATTGCGAAGCTTATCAATGTCGGTCGCAGACCCGGGAGCCCAGCAATGTGCGCTCTATGCCATGGTGGGTCTAACAGGATTTATGTTCGGCGCCTACTTCCAACAGGAGAGTTCGATTCGCAAACTGTTTGGCATGATAAAAAAGGACCCTTATCTGTTCCATCATCGCAAAAAGCTTTATCCTCTTGTAAGTAAACATGTATGCATAATGGAAGTGAAGTTATCGATAATTGGATGCCCTGTTGGATGCAGTGCTCCACTTTTAGAACAGATCTCGAAGCTAGATTGTGGAATCGTTCGATGTGTCTCACGGATAGAATTCGCAATCGTTTGGTCTTTTCAGTGTTTGATGCATTTAGCAGCGTCTTTTTTGAAAAGAGAATCGAGGTGAATTCACCGGATTTGTTGGATCTGATCAAGTATGGTCTGCCCAGCACGGATAACTTATATGTGCACAAGGATTACGTGGTGTCGCAGGACCGCAGCACCAATGCGCCAAAATGGATGTGTGAACATCTGAAAGGCAACTACAAGAAGCTTACCACCGGTGCAGACGGCGATGCACTGCATCTTCGCTACAACGATGTGTACGTACTGAGCTGCGGAGCCACGCGCACTTGCAAGGCCTTCCAGCGGAGCATCTGGCGCAAGCTGGAACAGCACGTAACAGAAATGGCTGAGAAATTCGGCTCGGTGTATGTATATACGGGTCCTATGTATTTGCCATCCTGTCAATCTAGCGAGGACTGGTCCCTGGAGTATCAAATTGTTGACTGGATTCCGCTACCAATGCCATCGCACTACTTTAAGGTGCTCATCATTGACCCACAACAAGCGGGCTACAGACCCTACATGGAGGGCTACATCATAGATAATAAAAATATGCAAGCTACCGCCAGCTCCAGTACCGAACTGACCGATTATATGTGCGATATTGCCGAGATTGAGCGGCATACGGGACTTC
Source organism: Drosophila paracracens (assembly GCA_035044025.1). Lineage (NCBI taxonomy): Eukaryota > Metazoa > Arthropoda > Insecta > Diptera > Drosophilidae > Drosophila > Drosophila paracracens. Next base: position 2,851,441 of record JAWNMN010000835.1, on the reverse strand, counting down.
GATTCTTTGACGGCGTTCATTCAGTTGTGCGATTTGCAAAGCACAAATACAAAATAGACAGTAATCCAGGCAGATCTCAGTACTTAACTGAGACGTGTCAGACAATTCCTGAGCATTTCATCCCGAATTCACAATCTTAAATAAAAACAAGACGCTTCGAGTCAAATAACCAGGCCATTATATTTTACTAATCTAAACTACTCAGATCGAAAAACAAATTTACTCACGAAAATTTTTATATTTTTGTTTTAATTACTTCATCCAATTTTTATTCATTTTATTTTCTATCGGCTACGCCTGTTTTGAAAGTCGCAATCGCAATTCGAGCAGCTGCTTTCACAGTCTACATAGGTTAACAGTGTGATAACAGTGTTCAGTTGTTTTTTTCAGAACTGATTTAAATAATACAGTGTAAAATCAGTTGGTAATGGCTATATTTTTTTTTGGGCAAAGGAGAGCGCGTTTCACTATTGATAATGGCATTACTGAAGTTGTTAACCAATTGATATAATTTTTCCGGCTGACTTAAATTATAAAGGGACAGATAAAGGCCAAAACGGCAACACTGTCTAATACAACTTGCGTGTTGCAGCGATTCGATACTCGTGACAAGCGGTTATCGATATATCGTTACCGTTTCATTTTGAGCAACGACAAATGCTTCTTTACTTCGAGCTGTCAACGAATAATATGCAAGATGAGAAATATATGAATCAATCTTAGTGCACAATGTAGCCCATATATATAACTATATATTGAGACCTCGGCTGATCAACATATGATACACTTTGTTAGTATTATTTCATTTATTATATACTGTTATGTTTTATTTTCACAATTTGATTTCAAAAATATCGCCAAACATATCGAGCTCATCCAAATTGCTCATCAGCTAATAGGTATCGATATATGTCGCACAGGCGACAACTTTACGTGGCAAACTGTCAAATGCAACCAATAAGCAGCAGCAGCAGCAGCAGAAAAAAAAAATCGAATTAGCGAACTGACGTGGAAGTTCGTTTTTGCTTGGAATTTGTGTTAGGAGCTACGTTACCTTTTGGAAAGTAGAAATTTATTGCACAAAACCAGCACGCAAACGTAACGAGGCACGATTATCGTCGCTACATAGCCTGGCATCGTTTGAAATCATTGGAACGTGAACGTGAACGCGAACTTTGAGCTGCAATTTTGAGCTGTGTGAAAGTTGTTGCTACGTTTTTATGTGCTCATTTTGAGACGCGGATAGAGCAATGAATCCCAATATGTATGGCCCACCGCCAACGCAATTCCAACAGCAGCAGCAGCCACAATATGCAGCGCCACCACCTGTCAATGGACCGCCGACGGGTTGGCCACAACAACAACAACAGCCGCAGCAGCAGCAGCCAGCACAGCAACAACAGCCGCCGCCGCAGCAGCACCAACAACAACAACAACCGCCGCAGCAGCAGCAACCACCACAACAACAACAACAATATGGCGCTCCAATAACGTCCGCTCAGCAGCCTTTTGTCAATGGCAACTATCAGCAGGTAGAACTGAGAAAACATTGAGCAATAACAATAATAAGAACAGCTTAAACTTACCATAGACAAAAGAAAAACGTGTCAGCAATCGCTTTAAAAAGAGCCTAATTTAATCTTTAGTTTTCTTTTACACACTAACGAGGTCAGCCAGCATTTCATAATTTAAAATGCTGGCTGCCTGATAAGAATTCTCACAAACATAATTGTATTGATTTGGCATGTACTTATGAACAACTCTCTTTCTCTCCCCCTATCTGTGTCTGCCTCCCACTCCAGCTGGCCACGTCGATGAGCGGCCTGAGTGTGAGTAGCAATCCCTTGAAGCCCACACAGCCGCCGCAGGCGATGCCCACAGCTGGGGTTGGGGCTGCTGCTGCTGTTGCTCCACTGACGCCGTACAATCAATTTAACGCAACTAGCAACGCCAACTTCAACAACAACAACAACGCCTATGCAAATGGCTCAATGGCTCCGCCGTCGGCAGCGCCCGCAACGCTGCCACCACCCCCTTCGCTGTATCCGGCCACATCGACTCCGGGACCAGTGCCGCAGAGCGTGCCCAGCGGCATTAATAAGATGACAATGAACAGCGCCAGTTTGGCGGGCTTGCCGCACATGCCACCACCAAAATCGGCGACACCTGGCCAACCATTGCCACCAACATCCAACGCAGCCGCTGCACAGCTGCCACAAGCTGGGCCAGGAACAGCACCAGTGCAGCCAGCGCCATTAGCTCAGCAGCCGCTTGTCTCAGCTGCTCCGCCCACATTTGCGCAGCCTGGAATGCCGCCTCAGCCGACTGCAGCTGGTGGACCAACTGGTATGCCATATGGTGTGCCGCCGCCTGCCAACTTTCCGGGCGCCTATGCCGCCAATCAGCAAGCTCCTGCCCCGGTTGGATTTCCCGGCGCGCCGCCGTCGCAGGCTCAACCATTTGGTGGAGCTCCGCCGCCAACGGCCGGTTTTCCACCACAACCTGGTCAGCAGCAGGCGCAGCCACTGCAGCCTAGTTATCCAACTCAACAGATGCCCGGCTATCCACCACAACCTGGACAAGCGCCTCAGCAGCAGAATCAGCAGCAACCGATGCCCGGCTATCCACCACAGCCTGGACAGAAGCCGGCCATGCCTGGATATCCACCACAGCCTGGACAGCAGCAGCAGCAGCCCATGCCTGGCTATCCGCCCCAGCCGGGACAGCAGCCTCCCATGCCCGGCTATCCGCCACAGCCTGGACAGCAGCAGCCCATGCCAGGTTATCCACCACAGCCCGGGCAGCAAATGCCGGGTTATCCGCCTCAGCCTGGCAGCTATCCAGGACAACCAGGACCCGGTCGTCCAGGCTTCAACGTAAGTAGAGCTTCTGTGAATTTATTTATCTTAGTTTAAGTAGTTTTCATACTCTTCTTTTGAGGATTGGAATAAAACATTTTTTTTTCTTTCTAATTTTAGCAACCGCCAATGCCTGGTGCTGGCAATATGTATCAGCAGGCACCGCCGCGTCGCCTAGATCCCGACCAGATGCCAAATCCCATACAGGTAATGATTGAGAATCAGCAATCGGCCGGCGGTGCCTTTGTGACCAATCAGGCGGGTCTGTTGCCACCGCTGGTCACCACCAAGTTTGTGGTCCACGATCAGGGCAATTCATCGCCGCGGTTCATACGCTCCTCGCTGTACTGCGTACCCAACACGGGTGATCTGCTGAAGACGACAGCTCTGCCTCTATCGCTCAACATTTCACCGCTGGCGCGCATCGGCCAGGGCGAAATGGAGCCGCCAATTGTTAATTTCGGTGACATGGGTCCCATACGCTGCAATCGCTGCAAGGCCTACATGTCGCCCAATATGCAGTTCGTGGATGCTGGCCGGCGATTCCAGTGCCTCATGTGCAAGGTCACAACGGAAGGTGAGTTGAAGAAAAACGAATAAGAGAAAGATTCCTGGGTAATTAACCACGTGTAAATATATAATTTAAAATCTTAAAATACTTGCAGTGCATCCTGACTACTATCAGCATTTAGATCACACCGGGCAGCGTGTGGATAAGCACGAGCGACCAGAACTGCTGCTGGGCACTTATGAGTTTCTCGCCACGAAGGATTATTGTCGCGTAGGTTCCACAATGACAGCCACCATACGAACCAATTAAATATATTCGTTTTATTTTTTGCTATAGAACAACACGACGCCGGAAGTGCCAGCGTTCATTTTCATCATAGACGTCTCGTACAACACGATCAAATCGGGCCTGGTGCATTTGCTGTGCTCGCAGATTAAGCATATACTCAAGCATCTGCCAGTGGATCAGGGCCAGGACAAGTCGAAGGTGCGCGTCGGCTTCATAACCTACAACAGCACCGTGCACTTCTATAATATTAAGAGCAGCTTGGCACAGCCACAGATGATGGTTGTGGGCGATGTACAGGAGATGTTTATGCCGCTGCTCGACGGTTTCCTTTGCCATCCCGAGGAATCGGAGGCGGTGATCGATGCGCTCATGGAGGAAATTCCCCGCATGTTTGTCGACACCAAGGAGACGGAGACTATTCTCTATCCGGCTATTCAGGCTGGACTCGAGGCACTCAAGGCCTCGAATGCATCGGGCAAGCTATTGGTCTTCAACTCAACGTTGCCAATCGCTGAGGCGCCTGGCAAGCTCAAGAATCGCGATGATCGCAAGCTGCTCGGCACGGATAAGGAGAAGACGGTGCTGACACCGCAAACGACAGCCTATAATACACTTGGGCAGGAGTGTGTGCAGCAGGGCTGCTCAGTTGATCTTTTCGTGTTCAATAATGCCTACATTGACATCGCCACAATTGGCCAAGTTTCGCGTCTGACGGGCGGCGAGGTCTACAAGTATACCTACTTCCAAGCGGAGCTCGATGGCAAGCGCCTCATCGAGGACATCATCAAGAACGTATCGCGTCCAATTGCCTTCGATGCGGTGATGCGTGTTCGCACCTCGGCGGGCATAAGACCCACCGAGTTCTTTGGGCACTTCTTCATGACCAACACCACTGATGTGGAACTGGCCAGCATTGGTAAGCAATGTGAACATGTACAAAATGTACAATCTTAAAACTCTTTTTCTCTTTTGCGTTTCCACAGATGCCACCAAATCGGTGAGCATTGAGATTAAGCATGATGATAAGCTGCCGCCGGAGGAGAACATCTATATACAGGTAGCCCTGCTTTACACTTCGTCCAGCGGGCAGCGACGATTGCGCATATTGAATCTGGCGCTGCGCGTGACTGTGACCATAGCGGATGTGTTCAAGTGTTGCGATCTGGACGCCATGATGCTGTTCTTTGCAAAGCAGTCGTGCTTCAAGCTGATGGAGCACTCGCCCAAGCAGGTCAAGGACAATCTCATACAGCGAGCCGCTCAGATTTTGGCCTGCTATCGGAAGCACTGCACATCGCCGACGTCAGCTGGCCAGCTGATACTGCCCGAGTGCCTCAAGCTGTTGCCACTCTATTCGTCCTGTCTGCTGAAGAACGATGCCATCTCTGGCGGCTCCGATATGACACTGGACGATCGCTCCTATGTCATCCAATTTGTGCTGGCCATGGATCTGAATATGTCCGTCAACTATCTGTATCCACGCTTCATTCCCATACACAACGTGGAGGTTGATGAGACGTCGTTGCCGACGCCAGTGCGCTGTACCCATGAAAAGATCACCGAGGATGGCGCCTTCATTTTGGAGAACGGAGTGCATCTCTTCGTTTGGCTGGGCCAATCGCTTTCACCCACTTTTGTGCAGTCGGTGTTCGGTGTCCAATGCACACAGCAGGTGAATGCCGAGCGTTTTGCAATCACCGCGGATACGCCACTCGCGCGTCGCATTACGGATATTATCGATCAGATTATGAAGGAGCGTACGCGCTACATGCGGGTAAGTGTCAAGGATACGAAAAATCTCAACTGGAAAGATTTGTATTGGTTATTAATCTTATATCGATTGCAGGTCACCTGTGTGCGACAGAACGATAAGCTGGAGAGCGTGTTCCGGCACTTTCTCATTGAGGATCGCGGCACAGATGGCTCGGCTAGCTATGTGGATTTCCTGTGCCACATGCACAAGGAGATCAAGGACCTGTTAAGTTAGCACGTAGGCACCGCATACAAACTGCCGACTGCCATCAGCCTTGCAACTGAGGAGCGCTGGTCCAGGAGCTACTCACAGAACCGGGCACGGATGCGTCGCCTATCGCTGGGCAGTCGTCGTTTCAAATGAGCGTTTTGGGATCTATTTATAGCATAAAGCGCAGTAAAACACTTCAATTATACATACATACATATATATATATATATTATACGTATATATACATATTTAGCGCTGCGACTTCATTGCGAGGCGGTTAAATCTTCCATAATTTTTTAATTACACTTTAAACATTTACATTTTTTGCATGTTCTCTTCGCTGTCAATCTTTAGTATTCGCTCTGCTTATCTTGTGTGTGTTTGTATGTATTCCTGCGCTATAAACATTTGTTAAACGAGCAACCGCAATTAGACAAATATTTTATTTCTGTTCAATTCAGTTTTCTTTTCTTTTCTTTTTTATTTGTTGTTTACCATTCAAAATCCGTGCATATTTTTAATTCAATTGAAAATGTAATCGGCTTTAGCTAAATTAAAGGCGTGCATTAAGCCCGGGGCGCTGAGGAGTGTGTACACTGCATTCGTGTCCAAAATATATATTTACCTGCATCAGCACACCCCATTTACGACACATATATATATATATATAGAAAAGTTAATAGAACCAGCATTATAATAAAGATAAAGAAAAAAAAAAGATTTGCAAAACTGTTTTGTGCGTTTACTACTTACTACGTTTATAATTCGTTATTCGCTTTAAATGTACCTTGAGTATCATAAATCAGATCATTATTATTATTATATATAACGTAAATGTTTTGTGTGAGAATTTTTCTAATTTTACTTGGTATATGCGGCCCACTTTCCCCTATTCCCCCCCAAAAAAAAGAAAAAGGTTTATTAATAATGAAATAAAAATCTTTATAAAAAAAAAAACTTGTTGCGTTATCATTCATGAATACTATAGATCTTATAAATATGATAATAATAATCAATAGTTGCCAAATTATTTCTGCAGAACGTTTGATTAGCAACAAACTCATTTAGAAGTGTGTTGATAAATATAATTTAGCAATATTACTCACCATTTTAGTACTTTTAAAAGTTATGGTAAAGATAATTGCAATAAAAGATATAGATAGTATTCTGTATATGTATTGTATATTGTATTGTATTTATTATGCCTTTAAATATCTAGAATTATTATTATTTGACGTGCACATTTTACATTTACATAAATTTATAGATTGTTTTCTTTTACTTCTTCATTCGTTTTGTTTGTTTAGAAAAGTTTGTCGATTTCAATGTTCCCGAAATGTATAACAATTAAATAAAGACTGCCCTTCTCTCCCGTTTGTCAGCGTGGATGTTTTCTATGTTGTTTAGTTGTTTATCAAAATCACATATGAACAATTAATCTTAATTTAAATTGAAGTGGAGCATTGCTAATCAGACAGTATACAGTAGATACAACAGCTTTCTCCAGATTTATAAACATTTGTGGATGCATCAGAGTTTTTGCTGTTTGGCTCTTACAATTAACGTTAAGATTATATAATTACATAAAAAATCTGTCGCAGCGCATATTATTTATACTTTTTATTTTTCATTTTTATTATTTTATTTTGTTTTTTGTTTTTTTTTTTGCAGTTTACAACTTAATTATTATGTTTAGACAACGACGACTTTGATGAAATTTTGATTTACTGTTTTTTATTCGCGTGCCGAAATTGCTGTAGATTAAACCGAACACTTTTTATGGAATAATACGGCAATAATAATTGTTATTAAAATTCAACTATAAGCTAACATTTCGTTTATTTAAACAAATTGCGAAATGATATAAAACGAATGATTTTCGATTTGACATTAGGTCGGCATATAGGAAATGAAATATGTTTAAATATATATATATATATGTATCAATATCCTACGCCAATGTTGCACTATCGTTTTGAAATGAACTCAAGGAAATCAGATAAGTGGGCGGCTCGTCTCAAACGCCCCCTTTCGATTTATAAACAAGCAGCCTATGTTTTTTATTTGCTGTGTGTGTGAGCGAGTGTATTGCGTGTGGATGTGTGTTTGGGTTTGTGTGTGTGTTGTATGTGTGCTGCTAACTGTTTCTGTAGCCGGATTTAGGAAGTGGTGTGGAGTTGGGCCATCACCCTATTTCGTAAACGCCATAAACACAGCCCAAAGTATTTCATTCGCATTCGGCTTGGCCGCCTCCGTTTCAAAGTCGAGATCGAGCAGTTCGCGTACTCGCTTCATGGCCACCTCGTAATCATCGTCGTTGAGCGGCGCAAATGCGTTCTCGATGACGTCACTGGCATGCGCCAAAAATATCAGCGCCAGCATGCGCCTGTCCATGCGCTGCGGATCGTTCACCCACTTGGAAAGTACTGAATCCTGAATCTGCAGAGCAACATCAAAATGCATCAACTGTAGCATTTGCTAAGTTAGTTAGAATTCAACTCCAAACTGACCTTCTTGACCAGACGACACTTGACCACATTGTCACTGAGCGGATGTGTCGTCATGTCGAAGAGCAAAAAGTTTTGCTTTTCCGTTGTGAGTACACCCTTCTCCACGAGGTTCTTGGCCAGACGCTCGCGCACATTTTTCAGCTGGTAACGCAATTTTAATGGATTCCATGTCTCGCCTGCAACAGCAATGCAACAAATGCAACAATTTAGTAAGCTGTATATATATTTAAAGACAATACACACGCACCACTTAGATATTCGATCCAACTTTGCACCGTCTCTGGCGGATCTGTTTCCTTGATGTGTTTCAGTGCCTCATCCAACAGAACGTCGCCAGTCTGCTGATCTGATTTCAATATCAGTTTTCTGCAACAATCAAAGATTAGCAGGGACTATACTCAATCTCAATCTGAATCTCTGATAAGTGTACCTTGTGCACAAGCCACGTCGTCGCATGCCCGATTTCTCGATCATCACGCGTCCGCGCAGGCCCAGCTCAATGAGGATGCAACCGCGCAAGCCGCTTGATATGCAATCATTCCAGAACGATGTGTAACCCTGAAAGGATTCAAAGGATTCAAATGAAAAAGAATTCTGAATTTTGATACACGAATTTCAAATACAAAATAAGACAAGTTAAAGCTAAAATTGCAATAACCCTAAAAAACTATAAGAGTTCAAAGTGTGTGCAAAACAGAAAACACACAATCAATATTAAGTAGCAAATAACAAAGTTCATAAATTTATTGAATGTGTTTAATTTGTATGTGTGTCCAGCTGTATATATGAGAGTAGAGCACCGTCAATATTGTCATGTTGTCCAAAGAACTGCAAACATCTTCCAGCTTTTTGGGTGCTGGCAACTGTTCAAAGCTTAAACAGGTGACAGGCCATCATCAAGATAAAAATAAATATGTTATGCGTCTCTCAGCAACATACAGAATAACGGAACAAGTAAGTCTTTTAAATGTCCAACCAGATATATAGCTCATAGAAAGCTCAATGGGGGCACATAAAATTAGTTACTGCTGCAATTTCCCACTCATAAAATGATAAGAATATGAAACTATTCAGTTAATGATGCGATAAGTGGCTAAGGAAACAAAAAAGAGAAGAGAAGAGGACAAAGAAAAAGCACTTCCTCAAATTAGCTAAGTAAAAGATGAAAGAAGGAAAATGTTGATAAGAAGGCCATGTAAACACTTGAGGAGAGCAGAAACCATCTGAATTTCAGGGCGATCACTGAGAAGAAAAAGCGACACGTTCAAATTCAAAGGCGGCAATTTTTGTATGCGTGTTTTGTGGATTGGGGGGTGTGTGTTGCGAGAGCGAGATGATAAAGCACGAGGCAAAACACAGCCATGAGTGATAGCAATTTGAGAATTACTTAGAATACCCTACATGGTCACGTATGGGTATATTATATAGAACACCCAAGAGCTCGTCAGTTGCTCCAAACATGTGCGACTTTTATGAGTATGACGGCAGCGTTAATATGCAAATAACAAGCTGGCAATGAATATAAAAAGATGCCAAAACTTGTTTCAATGTAAACAGAGCTTAATGGCAAATACTTTTTTTATATTTATTTTGAGCACTCATTTCTTGAAGAGAAGTTTTTCTGCTTAGCTGGTGGAGTTTTAGCTTTAGTGATCGTTGTTAACTCAAATATCATATCAAATTTTAGACTTGGCACAACAATTTCTCAGCCCAGCGGAGAATAGGTCAAAAGCTAAAAATATCAAATAAAAAACACTGCTAAACTCGTCGTTCAGCTTTTGTTGGCTGCATGTGCACGGCAAAGCAAAAGGTGATATTGATGTTAATGTTAATGGTAAAGTCAATGTACCTTGAAGTAATCAGACAACAACAAAAGGGTTAAGCTCTACGCGATTGGTTGAAAAAGAGCGAGAAGAGCGAGCAGAAGAATGGCGGAAGCTGCTTATTAAAATAAAAACTTGTCTGCTTTGTTGTCATCCGAGTACAAAGCGGAAGAAAGAGAGAGAGAGAGAGAGATAAAACTGGGACATATATTACTAATTAAAGATAAGCGATAAGTGGTACACGTATTTGCAACTGATAAAAGTAGCACGATTCTTATTACACACACACACACCTCCTTATCCTTGAGACCGAGCAGCAGCACCTCCTCCATGAGCGTTAGTCGCGTCTCCTTCGAGTCGCCATCATCGATGTTATCCTCGTGATCCTTATTGCTGTCGTGTGTATCCTGATTGTCATCCCCCTCATTCGCATTCAGACCGCCACCAGCGCCACCGCCCTCGGCTCCATTCTCTCGCGGCTTCACAGCTCGCCTAACCAAGCCATCGGTGCGATTCATTGTTTTTTTTTTGTCTTAGTGAATTATATTTTTTTTTCTTTTGCTTATTTTATTTTTGTATGTGTGGCACACAATTGATGACTGAGCTGCCTGCCACCTGCCTCCTCTGGTTGGTTGGTTAACTGTGTGCGTGCGTATGATTCTCTTTCACAGTATTTACTTTGTGTTTTTATTGTATTGCAAGTGCTGCTTCTTATTCGTTGTGTTTCTTTTTTTTTTTGTACTTTTGTCACACTTTTCGCTCTTCTTGTTTTTTCTTTTTTGTGCACTAGAGAGATGCACCACGAACTACGTCGTCGTCGTCTTCGTTGTTTGACTATTTTGCTTTTGCTAAACCTCTAAAATTTACGTTGAAACTTTTCTCGAAATTAATTAAAACCGCATTCTAAATGTACAATTGTGTATTTTTATAATACTTTTTATCAATTTAAACACTTGCGCGTAATGGACTTTATAATTTAGTTTTTGTGTCTTTTCTGTTTCTCCGACGTGACATTTTCCGTCTAGTGTTGGACAACGTTGCGCACTCCGCACTGAATCATAAGTTACGATGGAAGCATTTGTTACGTGATGCGTTTGTAACTATCAAAAAATGCTAGTTATTTAATTGGCTTGTGGTACTTGCACAAAATGAATTTAGCTCAATGTACTTACTGAAGAACAGCTGTTGCCCTCGCTCTAGATATTTCGCAACACTCTCACTGCGTCTCATTGTGAATGACTGCAATACGTGAATGTGAATGGCTACGTTTCGTTGTGGCTGGGTGTGTGTGTTTGGTAGTAGAAACAATTGGCTTGTGTTAGAAAAAAATAAATAAATCTTGTTGGAAATGTCGTACTTGGCCAGTTTTAATAATGAGAGTGCAAAGCAAATACTTATGGACATAATACGCACTGTGAATCAGCCAGAGAACTCAAAGAAACTATCCGAGGCAAAGGCGTCAGCTGGCAAGGAAATGATTCTGATGATGCAGCATGTTTTTCCACTCGTAATGCAACTCCAACTGGAGGTGATCAAGGTGCACGGATTCCCCGGCAATCGGGAGGGACTCGTCCAGTTCTCGCAATTGATACGCGAAATGGAGCGTGACGACATGGAAATAGCACGGTTGCGCAGCCAGGTACGTGCCATCTACTTGCCACCAATTGCGATCAACACTACCAACGATATACTCATCTGAGATGGACTCGGTCAACGATAATATTATACACATTTAAGACTGCAATAGATTTAAGTTCTACAAATTTGTAAATTTATACGTTATATAATATAGACCGATTAAACTAGCAATAAAGCTGGGTTAAAATCTCCGACAAAGCAGATAGAAAAATCCAGTTAAATTTCTTAGAATTTAATTTCGCCAGTTGTCTGGGTTTAAGTTTAGTTTCAGCTTAAGTAACATGGCATATCTCGTAAATAAACAGTAATAATAAAGTATTTTGCTTTTGCATTAATTTAACAATTGTCTTGATTTTTCTTCGATTTTTTTGTTTCATGTATCTCACACGATATGTTTGTAATTAAACAGCCAAAATATAGTTGATAAATTAAACAAATTTCTTCAAAACCTTAAAGTAAGTAAGCTTATAAACTATGTACTCTTTTCCTTTTCTTTTTATATAGTATATACACGACAAGAAGTGAGCTGCCAGCACAGTTTGAGTCCGATGAATAACAAGAATACAGACAAATCGTAAATTAAATCGTAAGTCGAGAGCTAAGATTACACTACTAACTGTGAGAAATAGGAGTAGTAAAACTCTAGCGAGTGACGTCAGCGTGTGTTTTGTTGTTGTTGTTCGGTTGAATTTGCACTTCTGAGGTGAGCTTGACGGGGTTTATGTGAGTTATGTCATTGCCATTGTTGAGCTCATGGCCAAGATGCTTGAGCTGATTGGCAAAGTGAGCATCCTCTGCACTTTCCCCATCATTCGTAATTGACAGCGACAAGGGCGAGACCGGGGTGAGCGGTGTTCGTGGCGTATTTGTGGCACACAGCTCCTCAATCGTTGAGTCACTTTGCGTTGATGGCGATGTGGAACGCGAACGCACCGGATACGCTGCATCCAGGGGCTGGGCAAAGCCCTGCGCTATCAGCAGATCACCAATGTTCACCTCAACACCCTCGGTCGGATCGAACAACTCAACGCCGGGCAGCGGGGTGCCATCGCGTGTGGAAGCATTCACAGCACTCTCGACTTTTGGACGCTCCTTGTAGGTCAAAACACGAGCGATCAGCTTGCGCCAATGGGCAACTAACGGGAGAAAATAAAACGGGGAATTAACTTGGGGATATATTATTTGATTATATAAGACGCACCCTCTGTGAGTTCCTCGAATTTGCATATGGATGATTTAGTCCATGTCGTCGGCTCATCTGCAATAGTTGACTTTACGTTCGCCAAGAAGCATTCAACTGCTTGGAACCTAAATGAGAACATTAATATATAGATAATCATATACATCGTTTAATGCTCACCTCAGAGTGAGGAAATCGGTGCGCAGTTCGCAAATATCTGCTGGCGAGATATACTCGCTGTCGCCATAGTCCACAAAGTACAGATCGATGACCAACTCATCGGGATTGTACTGGTTGGGCATAATGTCGATAATTTCGGCACGATACCATTTCTCGTCGAACTTGAAGACGGCGGCCACAATCTGACCCACATAGGGTTCTGTTAGCTGATGCGCTGCCCGGTTATCGGCGCTGCTATAATAACTGGTCATCTCCTTGACCATGTCGTCTAGTTTCTTGGACTGCGGCCCCACCAGCTGCACCCAGAATTTGGTAGGCGAGGCAACCGCCGAGACATACACCTCCATCGGCTTGTCGTCGCCGCGGGCTGCCATCAGTTTGTCCCGCGGTGGCTGCGAGTTGAGCGACGTCTGCGAGGAGTACATACTCGAGTTGAGACTATAGCTGGGCGAGCGACGCGGCTCGCGCAACTGCTCCACCTCGTCGACGGCACGACGCAGCTCTTCCTCCTCATCGATATGATCCTCGAGCATCTTGCGGGCAATGTTCACCTGCTTCTGGTTGCCAACGATGCTGATCCTGGCTTTGCCATTGCGTCCATTCGGATCGACGCAGAGCTTCGCAAGCGAGGCACGACCGATGTCCTGGATTATTTCGCCACCGCGTCCAATGATCTTATTGGCCAGTCGCTGCGTCACCTGCATCTCCACCTTGGCAATCGGCGCACGGTCAATCTCCCGGAGGAGCAGCCCACGTGCCGCTTTCACCGCATCGGGCAGTCCGTTAATGTCGCAGAATTTGTGAGTGCTGTCTTTATCGCTGATTTTTAGAAATGTTGGAATACAAAATCGAAATCAATTAATAAAGTGACTAACTAAAATCATAAAACAATTTCAATTTCTATATATATTGATGATTTATATATATTGTAATAAATGTGTATAACAAAATTAATATATCCCATATACAGCTAATTAGTATTCGAAAGTAAACAGATTGAAGCACTAAATAAACATTTTGTATTTAGTTCTCCTTATTTTAATGTATTATGTTAATCCCTAATCTCGTCCACACATGAACTTCCGTTCTCTTTGGCTTCTAAGTCAAGTGTTCAATATTTACCGTAATCTTATCTTTGTCCCGGTCTTTTCCTCAATTAGCTTAATGTTGGCACCACCGCGTCCAATAATCAACGGCACATGGTCATTCTCCACTAATATTTTGAGACAGATTTCCTTTTGCTGTTGTTTTTGTTGTTGTTTCTGATTCTGTTGTTTGCTGTTATTCGGTCCCTTTCCCTGCTCGTCGGGCGTATCATTATTGCGGTTCTTGAAGTATGCATAGAGCATGGCGCTGCCCAGTGAACAGAGACCAAAGCCCAACAGCAGTTTATAGGTGGGCGTGCCCGCAAACGGTGTATTGCGCAACATTCTGTATTTGTTTGTGTACTAGATGTATGTGTTTGTTTGTTTCTGTTGCGTGTGTGTGTGTGAGTGTTTCACTCTCCTCTTGTTCTGCTTGCTTTGACACTCAAGTGTGCATTAAACTGCAATGGAGAGAGAATCGTAATTAGGCAAAGTATGTGACAAATATTAACGGCACATTGCGTGCACAAATGACGCACATTTGTGCATATTTTTATTACGGTACAGAGAATCAATAATTACAAAGAGTTGTTGTTGTAACTCTTTCCCAATTAATAGAAGAAAAGTTTAAGCGTAACTTTTTTGTCTGTTGTACAATAGAATTATTATCAGTAAACTATTTATGAAAATGTACTAACAAATGGAATTTTCTTTTTTGGCAGAGAAATACACAAATGACAGCAGCAAAACAAATATACAGGTGACGTTAACGCTTTGACACTGCGCTACAAAATATTGCAATTAATGTGTACTTACGCCAAATGCAGTGTGCAGTCGTAGCTTCTACTAAAATGCTTACATACATTTTCAAGTGTCTATGACGGCAATTTCAAATATGAAATGATTAGTTTTACTTGATTGAATATTTACATAGCAGTGTTAGAGAAAGTCTAAAAAAATCCATGTGCAGGCTCATTAAGAATCACGTAATGTGCACAGCGTAACGTCAACGTTAAAACTTTAAACTTTCATCTTGAAACGTAAACGCTGTTAAATCTGTTTGATTTTAAGCTTTTCCACCACTTGTCCTTCGAGAAACAAGTTTATGCGCTCTTCTCCCAGATACCGGTTTAACAGCACCAACTGAGAACTATGCGCTTCCACTGCAGAGCAATTCTGTGTTATCTATATTAAATTAAGTATATTTGATACAATATAAACAAACTTTCACAAGCTGCTGACCTTGATGAGGGGTTTTGTTTTGATTATTGTTTCGCTTTAACCTTTATCAACACTCTTGCTTAAAATAAATCAAGCGTTCTCTTTGATTGATTTGATCGTTCGGAATCGATTCGTTTATTTTGTATAATGAGCAAACAATAATAAAATCAACAGAGCGCTTAACGGCTTCGAACCGCTTCGCATCGCTCAATTCACATAACTGTTGCAATTATTTGAATGGACGCCGTAATTTCAATGCTGCGTCAGCTGTTTGACCACTGTCGCTCTCTCGCTGCCGCTCTTTCTCTTGCAGTTCTGCTCTCTGCCTTTTTTATTGTTTATTTCGCCGGTTCCTTTTAAAATGGGCAACAGTTGGAAGTGATTGTGGTGGGGGTTAACATAAACATGAATTGATAAAGGCAAGCAAATAATGGATTATTAACAGTGCCAAATGGGCAAAATAAAAGCAATTAAAATTGTGCGATAATTTAGAGAGCGAGAACGCATTTCAGCCAGACAGACAGACAGAAGAGCGCTTTGAATTCACAGTATTTTAGCTGCGTGCGACGAAAGCTAAATTTAGTTAAATGACATAATAAGCCGTTCGTTCACTGTTTACTTTTTTTTTTTTTGAGTTGCGTTTGCTGCTCAATAAAAGGACGCCAAAAGGAAAGTCAAACATTGATTTTAGTTCTTGAGTAAATGCGTAATATACATTGATATATATATATATATGCGTATTATTGAGATAAGAACAACTCTGATTAGAAAATTTTCCATTAGCATTATCCAAAAATTCATAAACACAACAAAAATACAAGGGTCACGCGGTAAAAATTGTTGGCAATGTTTCAAATTTGCTGTCGCTAAATTAAAACAAATGAAATATCTACGTAATTTTCAGGTCTTTAAGTCGGCAATGTGTTCTGTATTTAAAGTATTTCTGTCCAGTCTATTATTAATATTTGCCATAAGCTTTAGCTACGCGTAAATTTATTACCACAGAGAGCAGAAAAGACAGCGTTATTTTTCGACTCCACGCACGAATTGAACGCCAAACGAGAACTGATAGTAAAAGTGATGCAAAGCAGAGCGCAAAGCGTGCATCGATTGTAAAAACTTACTTGATTTTGTTTCCGTACTTTGCGCAGTTATACATTTAATTTTTAATCGCCATATGCGGATTTAGCTGGAAGCACAATGTTTATAAAATGTTGAAATTTATAAATTAAACGATCTGACATCACAATTGCATGGGATGATAAAAACGTGTGGAATAGAATTGTATCAGAATTCGGAATTGGTTCCAAGGAACGAATGTTCAGAATCATTAGTGGTCGCAGTAACAAAAATCATATGTTTTTGACAATCGCAGGAGAGACTTTGATGCGCTGTTATTAACAACGGTAAGTATTGGAAACACGTTGCCAGACTAAAAAAAAAAAAGAAATAGGTCACTGTTCGTTTTTAACCAGAAAGAATTAAAAAATTCAATACTTAAGAAATAAAACTTATATCGCCAACAGTGCCAATTGCGTAAAAAGTCATGTTAGTCGGAACCAGTTCGATGTAAACTAAGTGTTGTAAACTGTTGAAATTGAAGTGGACAAACATTTAGATTTGAAATTGGCGCTAATGGACTTTTCTTGGCGTCATTTATTTGTGATTTTTAATTTGTTTGTTTTCTTTTGTTTTGTTCTATGTATGTATAAAATGCAATTGAGCAGCTAATAGCTGATAGGTCATAATAAACTTATGCCATGGGCACATCAACCGTGGTATATATACATATACATAAAGATATATATATATATAAGTACAATGAACACTTTTCAGTTTAAGGCGAACCATATGGCATGGGCGTATCGTAGTATATATATAGTATATATGTAGTGTGGTAGTAGTTAATGTAGTTGTTCTGCGGTCGCAGCTAGGAAATCTCACGCAATGCATTCGGCTTTGTGCCATCCATGTCAAAGCAGCGACAGTTGCACGAGGAAACTGGGCACTCGGAGTTTTGCCTGCGAAAAGATTGAGATTGAGCTTGACACATATATGCTATATATGGAGTTAGAGTTGGTACGCACTTGAACCACTGCATAATGTGCTCGGTGTGGCCGCCGTGGCGGCAAGTCTGACACCAGGCGAACCACTTGGAGAACGGCTTCATTGGCCAGGTTCCTTGTAGCTCCGTTGAGTTGGAGACGGAGGAGGATGCATTTGAGTCGCCGGCACTCGTATTCATCATGGTGCCCATGTGCATGAGGCACAGAGAGCAGCGTGGCAAGGGCTTCCGACAGCTGGGGCAGGATGACAAACGATTTGTGCTGGTGCTTGTGCTGCGCGTTCGCGGCTCATCGAGCAGTGCATTGGACACGGATTTGCCACAGAAATTGCAGGAGAGGAACACAGTGCGCGAACTTCTCGCCGATGCGCGTATATTCTCGATTTTGATGTCCAGCTCGGCGCGCTTCTCCCACAGGCCCCAGCTATTGAGATAGTCCAGGTAGCTGGTTATCCAGTACTGGATGCGATTGTCCACAAAATGCTCGTTGCGAAAGTAATTGATGGCCACCAGTGCCACCGTTTGCACATCGAAACTGGCATCCATATACGCTTGCAGGATGTTGATGCCATCCAGCGATTCGCCAGTGAGCAGCAGCCCATTGAGATCACCGCATTCGATGGCGCGCTGAATCCGCTGCTTGACATAATCGGCCAGTTTCGTCTCCGACAGATATTTGCAGGCGAAGGCAACGCGATCCGCTAGCGATACGCCCTCCTCCCGGAGCACCGCCTCAAAGTTGTCCGCCTCCATGGTGAGAAAGGAGAAGATGGCACGCAAATGCGGATCCTGGATCTGCATATTGGCACTGGAGCGCTGATTGCGCCACGTCGAACTGCAGCGATCCGCATTGAAGCTGGACAAGGCGATTGCCGTAATCCGATACATGCTGGGATCACGCATTTTATCCGCTGCCCGCGATAATATATTGCACGCGCCGAGCACCTTCAGATGGAACACACAGATCATGGCCGCCCGACTGAACTCCTTGCTCGCGTACAGCTCATCGATAAAACGGTCCAACTCCTGCTCAATGGGCCAGCCGCACAGCTTCAGCGCCAAATCCCGCTGTTCGCTGCTGCAAAGTGGAAATGTAATCATGGATAACGATACAAGGATTTAGTTAGAAGTCACAGTGTTTAGTCATGGAAAGTTAAGACTCCGGTGTAAACTCCAAAACAGCTATGGATTGGTTTTCCCACGGGCAAAGGATTTAGTTAAGATTAAATGCGGCTTACCGATAGCAGACGAGTTTGTTGGAATTGTTGATGCCATCGGGCCATTGCAGCAGTTGTGATTCGATGCGAGAACTGGCCATCAGTGCCTCTGAGGTGTGACCCAGATTGATGCCCAGCGTGGCCTTCAGACCCGTCAGCCGATCATCGCAGTGGACATTCGTCAGCGTCGTCCACACATTGCGCAAATACGGCGTCAAATGCTGCTCGGCAAATCGTTTGTTGTCCGGCCGCATGCCGTAATCCTGCTGGGCACGCTGACGCGTCTCCTCCACCAGATCCTCATCGAACAGATCACGCTCCAGGATATCGAAGCTCAGCGATGAGCCAACACTAAGCTCGTTCAGCGAGCTGGCGACGCTGTTTGTGCTGCAACTGCTCGTCGTCGTCGTTGGCTGTTGGCTGCTGCCAGCTGTGGGCGAGGCAACGCCTCCGCCTCCTGCTGGTGCATAAAGTGGACGTTGCATGAGCAGCGGCAACTTGCTGCGATTGCTGTACGCCGTATGCAAACTGGCTGGCAGTCGAAAATCCAGGATATTCAGTGCATCCGCCAGTAGCAGGGCACGCTCAAAGTCCTGCGGATGCCACGACAGCCAATTAACGGCGGCAAATTTGCCACTGTGCTGATACTTGGCCGGGAAGGGGCTAATCTGTCGCTTCACATGGTACACGTCGCGGCTGGACTCGTTGTCCACGCTGCGTATATCGTAGAGCGTTATATACGGCGAGTCCCGCTGCAGCGAGGACAACAGCGAAGATCTCGTTGGACACCAGCCGATCTGCATGTGATTCCGTGAGGATGCAATTTGGCGCAGTGGTCGGTCAATTGCGCGCAAATCCCATAACATAATCACCGAATCCACATAGCTGCACAGATAGTTGCCATTGGGCGCCACTGCGAGTCCCTGCACCGTCTTCGTCTGAATGGACTGGCAGGTGGCATTGCTCTCTGCAAGAGAACGAACAAGATGGGGGATTATATAGAAGAGCATAAAGTGGCATTAGCAATTACGTCGTAGATCAAAGAGTTTGATTAGCTTCTGGCTGATGCCGGCGATGAGCACGCGATGATTGTGATCCCAGCAGAGTGAATTTGCTGCCTCGGCGAGGCCAAAGAAATTGGCCGTCTCCTTGGGCACGCCACGCTCAATGTCCCAGATGGTAATGCACGAATCGGAACGGTGTCGATCATGCCCGATGGCCAATATGTTCGCATCCAGCTCATGCCACGCAAGGCACGTGCACATGCGTTGCTGTCGTGGCGCTAAAAGAGTTTATGAATCAGATTGGAAATTTGTGTGTTTGTCTGGCAAGGATTGGGTTTGCTTACTGTACTCCCAGCTGCTGTCGTAGGTGTCCCGGAAATTGCATATGCCAATTTTTCCATCGGCCAGGCCAACGGCAATGATCGGCTGATCGCTGTGATAGGAGGCGGCCACGCAGCGGGCATATTGATAGCGAGTTTCGTTGCTCAGATAGTTGACGGGAATGTAGGGAAGACGACTCTTCTGGCTTGGATCATCCTTGGTGCGCACCTCGTACAGACTGATCTCCTGGCCCCAGGAGACGAATTTGTCCGGGAAGTTGGGGAACCAACTGATGCCGTGTATGTTGCCGCTCATATTGAGCTAATTATAGGGGGGGAGTTCTTTCGTTTTGCTTGCACAACCAAATTGCGTCGCTTCTTATCAGTTTGGAGCAAAAAAAAATAAGAACATCACAAACAACAAACCAGCTGATAATGCAATTAGAGATGGGCGATGCAAAGTGACTGTTATGAGGAGCAATGCATTAAGTGGAGCAGTACTGTTAAGTTGGCAGAATGAGAGCGTGTGAATTTACATTGATTAAAGAGCGCATAGCAGAGCAATTTTAATTTTACATTTGAAAATTTCCGCCACCTATTGTAGATAAGTGCAAGCAATAATTGCTGAATTCTTTTCACAGATGGTGTTAGATTGTCGCAGCAAGCAGGCTTTAGTCATTCATTGCTAGATTACATATCAAACTACAGATGGCGCTATCATGCAAATTTAAAGAGCGCTCAAAAAATCAGTTTTATTTTTAACAATTTAGGCTTAACCATCTGGCTAAAATATCTACACACAGCTCGCATATATTGTTCCGCTCGAATGCATACCCATGTTACTACAGATAACGCTGCTTTATAAGGTGCGCATGGGTAACTACTCAAGTGAATCAACGTCATAAATACATAATTGTCGTTTGGGCTGACTTCTTCCACATCTATATATACAAATATATATGATAGCTGGGCAGTGCTGTGCTGCCTTTCAGTCTTCAGTTTAAACTTGTTGTGGCCAATTTATTGATCGAGCAAGTAAATGCAATTGATATGTGATTTGACTGCACATAAAACCAACGCATCAATTCAATTGAGTGCATTTTAAAACAACACACAAACGCGGATTGCTTTGTGATAAATAACCAAAACAAAAAAACAAAAAAGCAAAAAAAAAACGAAAAACAAATAATAATAAGAGACGCATGCAAATGCGGCATGCGTCATGCAGCGGCTCAGCGGAAACGGAAGCGGAAACAAAGCAGCATCAAAAATGTCAGCCAATAATGCGTGGACCTTTTTCAGGTCAACTGCAGCTGGAAATCAGTAATCTCTCATTTATTATATATAAAACATCCACTTTGTTCAATCATCATCATCATCATCAGTGCGCGCTTAATGCATTCATTTTTTAAATACAAAAGATTGAAGGCAAACGAACAAAATTAATATAAAAAATGAATAAATTGTAAAGATATTGCCCCGGGGCCTGTCAACTAATTAGCCTCGAAATATATATTTTGACTAATTGCGATTGGGGCCTCATGCAGCACAGAGATAGAGAGAGAGATCTGATACTCGGTTCGCAGTGTCCAGTGACCAGTGTCCAGTTCCTGTGATCCCTTCCAGATTTATTGCCTTGATTTATGTGCATTTTTATGTTGTGTTTTGTGCCTGCTATTGAAATAAACCACGAACGGATGCTGGCTCCATAATAAAGTGCGTATTGTGCATAAACAACATAAATATTATATATATGGAATATATATATTATATAGATATGTCTGTGCTTGTGTTGTGCATTCCATTAGGAGTTGCATGCAATAAATTCAAATAAATATTTTGTGCCACTCAATCTAATTTGTATGCTTAAAGTGAAATCATTTCGATATAATTTCGACTGTCAGCTGTTCAACTATATTCTGTATAACGGTAAGTGCTACCTACAATTATATTTGAATTAATGCAAAATAAATATTGTCGAGTACCGAAAAAGGTAATTAAATATTTTATGTTGCATTGTTTAAATGAAAAGTGGCAAATGCCTACAAAATCGCGTAACGATAATTAATAAACTGGTTTGGGAATTGTCTATCGATAACATAATGAATATTTCACTTGTATCGTCTTCTTTTAGCTATTTTACAACACTTATTCACATAATGAGTTAGCAAGAGAAATACACTTAACCAGGAAATATCTTGAACTTATTTTTTATTAAATAAAATGTTTGCTTATGGGATTGATCTACCCATCCTTATCCTATTTATCAGTTGACATTGTTTCTATAGCGTTTATTTATAGTTCGTAAATAAAAATGCTAAAGTACATTAATTTAATTTAACTTATTTTTATATTTTATTTTCACCTGAAAATCACTGCTTAAGTATCATATTTACTTTAGTTATGAATTGCTTTGTACATATTATTAATAGTATCGTTTGCAATAGTGGAAGTAATTTTGAAATAATACTCCTGAAATGATAAATCAACATCAACGAATCAAGTAAAAAGTTTACACCTCTGTCAACAGACAAATATATCTATTTACAATTATACTTTTACGTAATATGAATATGAAATATGGATATGGCAAGACCATGTTATTTGTTGCATATACATATATATTTGCCACCGTTTAGCTTAACAAAAATAAAAAAAATATATAAATGGGCATAAAAAATGATAATAACAATAACAAGCAGCAATGAAATTGCAAAATTAATGCCTCTCATGTAAATATCGAGCATGCATATTTCATGGCAATGCGCGAAAGCTGCAAAGGCGACAACAACAACAACAACGACAATACAACTCTGCCCGACTCACAAATACCCTGTATTCGGTTAGTTTGCTCAAAATATCTGTTATCTATGACTACTTATAGCATAAGTAAAAATAGGTAGAAACCACATCGATTAGATTAAGTTTCTCCAACGTAAACGGTTTATTTTTCGTTAAGTGGTAATATTAGTTAAATTAATAGTTATAACATTCAATTTATAGATATCTGCAACTTATAATTCTTTTTTTAAGTGAAATTAATTTGATTTTCCAGTACAAAGCAACAACAAACAAATTACAATTATAAAATGAGGTCACCAAGCAACAAATATCCAAACAAATCAAAATTAAATATTATTCTTCATTGGGATTATTTATAATGGACTAGTTGGCAATGCAATTAAGGCCAATTAATCAGATAACCAGCTGACAAAGTGAGTGATTGTTAAATGTTGGTTAAATTGTTCAATACCAACCAATTTTAATCAGTTAACCTAGTGAGCAGAAATGCCAAAACAGCTAAGAGTAGCGTCGTCAAAATCTTCAGTCATTTTCACCCATTTATGTAAGTAAGTGAAGAGAGCTCGACTACACGATGCCCTGTACCTGGCAATTAAGTTGAAATATTTCCCGTTAAAAAGCTTTGCACACTCAAATGTAAGCAGGTGTAAATGTGTTCTCATTTCTTATAGGGGGAAAAAAACTAAGGCAGCGATAAACTCATGCATAAAGCTGTGTATGGACTATAACTTTCCTTATATGTCTTATCACCTTAAGTCAGAAATCGAAATGTGTCGATATTCGAGAAACGCAGCCAATTACCGATGGTATGAAATATATTTGATTTACGCAGGGTATACGAGAACTAATATTCAAAATTTGAAGTCTCTGGCTTTTAAAGACTTACTCATTTTTATGCAGACAAACATCATAATCATCATGGATCATTATCAAGAATATACATATACTTTATGGAGAGTTGCGTCCTCCTGCCTGTTACATACTAGTGCATGAAACCAATATACCCTTTGCAGGCATTTTCATATATCATTTTCCGATAAAAACAGGTCCCGAGCGCACATTTAGCTTAAATGGGTCGTGTCTTTATGTCTCGCTTTGCTGTTCGTCATTTGTATTTATGCATTATTTATATTTATTTTAAAAATGCTTGTTTTTATAACTGTGCTTGTGTGTGTGTTGCTCTTTTTGTTTGATTTTTATCTCTTTTGTTTTTTTCTTACTATAATTTTTTGACATATTAAAATGTATTTATGCAGCAGAAAAATTCCACACCAATGTTTAAAGATGAAAAACCATTTTCACAGCGCCTGTGGATATGCATTTTTTTTCTGTATATTTTTACGGTTGTAGTATATTTATGCGACCCGATGTGAGATTAATAATTTGTTTGTTATTAACCTTTTTTGTACAAAGTGCACTCTCAGAAATCTTCATCAATATCGAATTGTTCAATATTTACAATTGTGAGTATTAATAGTTGAATAAAATACCGAATATAAGATTTTTTATAATCGCTCTAGTTGTATTAAGCATCTATTCAATTTTATGTGCATCATCTTTTATTTGCTTCTTGTTTACGCATGATTGAGCCAATTTATTTACTATATTTCGTTTAAAAATAATACTCGCATTGCATTACTGGGTTAGATCTAATTTAATATTTATGAACCTGTCACAAATGCGATTCGTGTTCCCTTTATTTATAGAGCAGTTCAGTAAGTTGCTGGCAAAGTTTAACGCTCTTATTTCTATTGTAACTAAAGCCTACAGTTGCCATCAATATTTGAAAGTATTTCAAGCCAGTTGTAGTTCAAATTCTGATTCCATATTTCAGTTGCAATTCTGCTCTGCTCCAGTTTCCAACATTCCATTTTTCACAGTTCCATTTTGTTGTGGTTTTCAGCTGCACTGTTTCCAATACCTTTCGTTTCA
Organism: Drosophila paracracens; assembly: GCA_035044025.1. Taxonomy (NCBI): domain Eukaryota; kingdom Metazoa; phylum Arthropoda; class Insecta; order Diptera; family Drosophilidae; genus Drosophila; species Drosophila paracracens. Next base: position 2,826,844 of record JAWNMN010000835.1, on the reverse strand, counting down.
CTCTCATTGTCTATTTACACATTCCATTTCCCTATGTTTCATAATCTATTGGGCATCTGGCTGTTCCATTGCTACTATTTCGATTGTTATATTTGCTTTTGCCGCTTCACTTCCACAATATTCCAATGTGTAATTTCACAGAAGCTACCAAACTACTCACGTTATTTGTGTGTTTGTCTGCACAGTTGTCAATTTTTACGGTTGTAGTATATTTATGCGACCCGATGTGAGATTAATAATTTGTTTGTTTTATACCTTTTTTGTACAAAGTGCACTCTCAGAAATCTTCATCAATATCGAATTGTTCAATATTTACAATTGTGAGTATTAGTAGTTGAATAAAATACCGAATATATGATTTTTAATAATCGCTCTAGTTGTATAAAGCATCTATTCAATTTTATGTGCATCATCTTTTATTTGCTTCTTGTTTACGCATGATTGAGCCAATTTATTTACTATATTTCGTTTAAAAATAATACTCGCATTGCATTACTGGGTTATATCCAATTTAATATTTATGAGCCTGTGACAAATGCGATTCGTGTTCCCTTTATTTATAGAGCAGTTCAGTAAGTTGCTGGCAAAGTTTAACGCTCTTATTTCTATTGTAACTAAAGCCTACAGTTGCCATCAATATTTGGAAGTATTTCAAGCCAGTTGTAGTTCAAATTCTGATTCCATATTTCAGTTGCAATTCTGCTCTGCTCTGCTCCAGTTTCCAACATTCAATTTTTCACAGTTCCATTTTGTTGTGGTTTTCAGCTGCACTGTTTCCAATACCTTTCGTTTCACTCTCATTGTCTATTTACACATTCCATTTCCATATGTTTCATAATCTATTGGGAATCTGGCTGTTCCATTGCTACTATTTCGATTGTTATATTTGCTTTTGCCGCTTCACTTCCACAATATTCCAATGTGTAATTTCACAGAAGCTACCAAACTACTCACGTTATTTGTGTGTTTGTCTGCACAGTTGTCCCATTGTTGTTGTTGTTGCTGATGCTGACGTTGCCGCTGACACTTCCTGTTTTTGTTTTGTCCTTTGCTGCGCTCCAGTCGCGACTGGCGAATCGCGTTTTAAAGTGCAATTTTATGAGCCGTTAACAGCACATTACGCACACGTATTTCATGCAGCCAGAGCAAACTCTTTCTCTCTCCCTCTCACACACACACACACACACCCACCCACACACTCAGTGCAGCAGCAACACTATACATTAAGTTATTGTTGATTTGCAGATTTGACAATTTATTGAAGCGGAAAATTCGCAATTTTACAAATTTATTGCGCCAAATGGAAAATAAGGACAGCTGGGCGTGTCCTTTTGCATCCGTTGGATAATTTTTACTTGTATTATTTTTTTTCTTTTTTTTATTGCTGCTCGCAACACTTCAAAGCTGCACATATGCAAGTTACACAACACTGAACGACAGCCACATTAATTGGAAACCATATCGCAAAATATCCCTAACGAATCTATAGCTATTTTTATGAAAACATCAAACCACTTCACCTTCCCCATTTCCCGATTGAGCTCCACTTTGAAAGTGGTTGCTTTTGGCAATGTTGGAACAAACGATGTATTTGTTTTAATTGCTTTTTCCGCTCTTCTTGCATAAAGAGCGTGTGATAAAATGTGCATCGATAGTAAAGAACTGTGTGTGTGGAGGGTGTGTGCATTTTGTTGCTGTGGAGCTAAACAAATGTATAAGAAATATGTTTAATACATTTTTGTTGTTCACTCATATTTATAGTTATATTAATATTTATATTTATTGTATTTGCGCGACACGTCGTCACTCCAAATTGTAGCACAGTTTGTTCAGAAGTGTCACGCTTTAGCCATTACCACCGCCCACCGCAAACTGCGTATTTTGTGTGCTTTTTGTGCAAACTCGATTTTAATAATTGCAATTTATTTGGCTGCAAAATGTTTGTGGCCTTTTCAAAAGTGTGGCATATTTTGAAGCTGCTGTGTATGTGTTTGCCACACCCCCAGTCTTTGTCCCTCTCTCTCTCTTCGAGTGTGTATGTGTGTGTATTGCAGTAAATTAAATTGCTTTTTAATAGCAGGCAAACGTTGCAGTTTTTACAGCCAGAGTTTGCCTCGATTGATTTGGCAATTAACATGCATCAAAAGTGGGCAACAAACAAATTTGTGCGAAATACTTTTCAACAATTGCAAATTGCTGCCTGTCAACGCCTTCAAGGATTGCTTGCTTAATAGGGAAAAAGACAATCCAGTAGGAGGGCTGACGAGGGGAGTGGGGTGTGTGATGCGAGACAAGAGGCACGTCACTTCAGCATGTCCTTGCGCCTGTCGTTCACTGTCGCTGATCGCATGTTAAGCTGACGTTCGACATGAGCATGGCCCAGAGGGGGCAGCAAGAGAACAGCAAGTGGCGGGAAGACGACTAAGGACATGCAGCACATCCTTGGTTAACGTTGTCTCTTGGCATCCGTCTGGCTGGCTGGCATGCGTGCTGCCAATTCCAACTTGCAATTGTATTGACTTTGCACTGCGACTGAAACTTTTGCCGTCTGTTGTCCTTTTTCCATTGTCGCCTGGCTTTTGCTTATGCGACAAATTGACAAATGCTACGAATCACATCTGACGAGCTTAATATTAATTTGAGTTTTGGATAAAATCAAAATGTCAACATTTATCAAATTAAATGGATTGAGTCTAACTTCTAATCTAATCTACAAGAGATGAAAAACAAGAGAAAATATTTAAATATATTTTAAATACTCACAGCCCAATAATTATTCGCACTTTCTTGTCGTAGAAGTATTTTAAACTAAACATGTCATAAATTATTTCATTTACAAGGAACAAAACTGAAATTAAATTTCCTTAAAATAACAAAAAAAATAAAATTCAAATTCCAATGCCATTTCACGTCAAGTCATTGAATTTAAATAAATGTTAACATTCAATATTTTTTGCTGAGCCTTAATTAATGTCAACATTTCAAATTAATTGATTTTTTTTATTAAATATGCAATAAAAATTCGTTTTCTACCATTTCTTTTGTTTGCTCTCAAATTCTTAATTAAATAAAAATCGGTAACAATATGCTTGTGAAAATAGCAATTAATAGCTATTAAAAAACCGTTTTTTCCAAATTTGCGGTTTGTAATTTTCCATATATTTAATGAAACATATATTTAATAACGCTTCTCAAACAAATTTATGGCAATAGCGCCCAATAATATGTCAGACTGGAAAAAAGCAAGTTAATTAAACCATATTTTCAAACACAAAAAGTGGCGTAACAAGGCCATTGTTGGTGAATACAACTAATCCGTCAACAGCCACGCCCACTCTGCTGGTGTATATAACATGCCTATTGTTTATTTGCTGCATATTTCCACAACTCGCAGACAGGCGAATTGCGCTTGTAACTTATAATTCAATTAATGAATTTGAGCTGCGAACTAATTTGCGTGCCCCAAGGAGCAGACAAGAGGGGCAGACGGGTGCTGCGGGTCGCTGGCTCATCAGTGAGTCGCTGCACGTTTACGGTTGTATGACAAAAAAAAAAAACAGAAAAAAGGAAAACAGAAAAAGGGCAAATTTGATGCGTTGAAAATCCGCCAAAAATCCATGAGATCTGCAATAAAGCTCGACAAAAATCTCGCGTGGTTGTTAAAATTTTGTCGAGCATTGCATAAAATCTACCAAGCGTTGGTAGGAGAGGAGTAGGTGGGAAGCGGACGGCTTGACTTTCATTTTTTATGTTTATTGTCGCTTATCGCTGCTCTGCTTGCCTGCCTGCCTGCCTGCCTGCCTGCCTGCCTGCCTGCCTGCGCTGCCTGCAACAGGGGTCCTGTCATTAGAGTCCTGGCGCCAAGATGAAAAAGAGTAAACACAGCGATGAAAAAACGTTAACAACTCTCTTGGGTATGCAAGTGTGAGTCTGTGTATGTGTGTGTGGGTGTGCAGAATTGTGGCATGCTACGCTGGCTCATAACAAAACGCGTTACACACAATTTGTGTGCCTCATACACATTATTGGTGTGTGTGTGTGTGTATGTGAGTGTGTGTGTGACTACGTGTAACTTTATTAGCAGTACCAGGAGATTCTGTGTGTTACCTTGTCAAAGTTATGAAAACGACTGGGGAATTCCACGTGTCTACCTCTGCCCCACCCATCCAGTCACCTGTCCTGTTCTAGCCAAGTGTGAAATTAGTTTAGCCGAGCTGAACAACAGCAATTCCGAACTAAACTTTAAGTCTTTAAGACGATATTTGTGCATATAAATATTAAAACAAATATTATGCTGTTCAAATTGGATTTAACAACTTAAAAATAGTTCAAAGCACAACTTAAGTTTATCACGTATAAAATCTGACTGAAGTCCTTAGTCTATTTTAGATAGATTCTGATTTGCATTTACCTGTTTCGTAGCATATTTTATTTGATTTAATTGGAAAATTGTGCTTTAGGTTGGTTGGATCGACTTAAATATAAAATTCCATTGTGGACGGATTTTACGCCACATTTTGCCGAATTATCTGCTAGTCACTGCATTGGCAACGTAATTTTCCAAAAAAGGCAATCAATCAAAAGGCAAAAAATCATCGGTTGACTGGTCTTTGGACTGGTCTGGACCAAGACCAGGACCAGGACCTGGACCAGGAGTCAACACAGTATTAAAATGAATTTCAATTACGGGAGGAAAACTCATTTTGAGGACACCAGGCACGCTCCAAATTGAGGACGCCTCCTGGGGTGCTCCATGCATAATGTCAGGTGCTTGCTGGCTATATATTTTTTTTAATATTTTTGCAAATGACGCGACAAGAGGACGATGCTCGTTGAAATCTCAGGGAGCGCGATTCACCTCGGTTGGGTCATTTAAATGCAGATTGCAGTCAGCTGTGGAATGTGATGGACATGGGTGAGGGGACCAGCAAGGTGCAGGACTTGCCTAGCCGGGGGAGGGGGAGTGGCAGCGGGAGGCGGCGTGCGTGGACTGAGAAGCATTTGCATAATGGCGGCGACACATTGCAGCGGAAACGGAAACCGAACCCCAGCTCACTTGCAAGTGTGCATGAGTCGTGCTTATGACTGCTTGAGTTGATTGTGCGTCCAGCCGTGGTCACCATGTACTCTCCTCCTCCTACTGCTCTCCAGTGACCGCTCATTGTCGTTAGCAAAGGGGGGATGCCGGGCAACTGGTAAGTCATCATGTGGCGCTCCAGAAATGAACATGAACTGAGCTCAGCTTCGACCAGCACAAACGTTTTTCATTTTAATTCAACTGCAATAAATAAGCTGGCTACTGAGCAAATGCAGCGCCAGGTGATAGCGCTGCATTACAATGCTCCACACACACTCACACACGCACACGCACACACATACATGCCACTAAAAAGGGTACAACAAAAGGAATCATGACCTCTGCTGGAAACTATATATTCGCAGTGCCAATGGCCAATTTAAGGACACGTTTATAGCTCCCTTTATTGGAATTTTTGTGGAGCATCGATTTGAGTTATATATTTCACTCATAACATAATTTAAACAATAATGATTAATAAATAATAATTATTATTTATCATTTGTTGATTACATGCTCAACATAATATGCTGATAAATGCAAGTTTGTATATTTTGAAGTTTTATAAAATATATTAAACAAAGGATTAATGCAGAAATTTTCGAAAACTCAAATTTGAGCTGATAGATTTAGCTGAATTTAAGCTGTTAACTGTTTTACAGTTGGATATTGTTGGCAAAAATGCAGCTGTAGCTGGTTGAAAGTTTCGCTTACGGTTCAAATTGTCCATGGGGCATTATGCAGTTCAGGCTGTTGTAATGTTGGTGTTTATTGTAGTTGTTATTTCAGTCGTCGTTGTTGTTGGGGTTATGTTTATGTTGCCACATCGTGGCCGGGCACGCATGAAGCAGCGACGACGGCGCTTCGGCTTCGACTCATATGCGATGCTGGTGAAAGGTGCAGCAGATGCGGCTGCGGGCGGACGGTGTCAACCATTGTCAGTGGCATGTGGATGCGGGCGTGAATGGGGCACCAATAGCAGTAGCACTGGTAGCAGTTCCAGCAGCAGCAGCAGCTGCTGTTGCTGTGGATGTAGCTGTAGCTGTAGTTACTGGTGTGGCATAAATTGCGTTGCGGTTGCACGTGAAAATTGCATTTGGCTACCATTTGTACTTGAGTATGTGTTACTATGTATGTGTGTGTTTGTGAGTGTGTGTGTGTGTATGCATTCTGCCCCTTTACGTGCTGTGCAAATTGTGGACTTAAATGTTTATGCGCTGGTTTGGGCCCAGAGTCACTGCCAATTGCGAACCCACCAGCAGCAGTCGCATTCGCATCCGCACCCCATTTGGTCGTTTGTTTATTAAGCTTTTTGGCCAAAATAGAAAAAGGTGTTGAATGCCACTCGCTGGCTGCTTTTTATTACCCCAAAACACACACACACACACACATACATATCTCTAAGTGCAGAAGCAGCTGCAGAATAAATATATATTTTTATTTCTTCTCTTTTTGCCATTCTTTATTTTGTTGTGTTGCCAAGGCGAGCGTATAAATTAAACGCGTTACAGCTGGCAACCACAGCGATTTTCTACGCCACCCCCCAGCACCACCCCAACTGTTCTTTTTTTTTTGTATTTGGCTCGCATTAAATCGCCTTTGCACCCGCAAAAAGCACTTAATGCAGCCCTGCCCGCCAACTACGCGCCCTGGTTCAGTGTCGCTTGAAGCGTATACAAAATTTAAATAAGAAACAAATCGAAGTAATGGCATGGCATACACCACACCACCCACTCGTCCCCACCCCCAGCACAGCATGCAGATAGCAAATACCAAATGTTCAATGTACTAAAAGGCAATCACAAAAAAAAAAAAAAAAACAAGATGAGAGAAAAAAAGATACAGAGGAAGTGAGTAAAAACAAAAGGAACTGTAATACTGTTGAAGACGAAACCATTGGCATAATGAAAAAATAAAAAGAACCAAAAAATCCAACGAAATGAAATTCATTGAACCGTTGCGCACACCATATTAAAGGGCATTAATTAAATTATGCTTTTGCCTACGAACAGATCCACCTTTGCAGGCATAGCCACAGCCGCATCTGGATCTGGATCTGGATATGTGCATGAAGTCATCTGGAATAGTCAAAGACTAGAGAAGGGGTCAGTTTCACAAAATATATAATTAGTGAAATACACATTTCCAATTAGCTAACTTATTTTCGTTTTAATGTTATTCTTTGAAATAACGGCTAATGGACTAATTAATAATTAAAATAAATTGCCATTATATAATAATTAATAACTAAATTAAATTGCCACAGAAAATGCACATTACTCCTCCATTTGGGGTTGAAAAGCACCTAGATAATTATAATAATAATAATAATTGAATATTGTTTACATATAGAGCTTATAATCGCATAAATAATGGTCAGTTTTTGTTGGCAAACTAAGTGCTTATCGATAAATTGCAATCTAAAGCCGACCCTGAGGAGCCCGCTGTCAGCCGCAGCTGCGGTAATGATATGCTAAAAGTATCTCCGATCCACAAAGCTGGCCACACTATCACACAGCTCCAGCCAATCGACGTTCAGTGGAGCGCAAGGAGTAACAAAGAGCTTAGGGCCAACACTTAAATAAAACGCAACGTTCTTAATCACACCATAGATACGTAGTTAGGAGCGAGAGTGGAGAGGGGAGAGGGGGGAACGCTTCACACAAGCGATTGGAAGTTCCTTTCGACATTTCAGTCAGCTGTCAGTGAGTTACTTCTGCCGCCCTCACACCACAATCCCTGCTGGTGGTGCTCCAAGTCTGTTGCCACTACTTTGAATATAAACGCTTACAATCTGCAAAATAAAGTGCACCAGAAACAGCTAGAAACAGCTAGAAGCTGCCACTCCGGCGCTAAAAATAATCAAACACAAGCTGCTGAGCGCTTTGCGGCCTGCTAACCTCCATTCTCCCCATGCCCCTCGCTTACCTCTGTCTGCTCCTCTTCTTCTGCTGGCTACATTTTCATTTTTGGCTTGCTCATTCACTTGTTTCATCCTCGTTCACGTGGCCTGGGCTAGTTGCTTTGACTATTCGGCGCTATGTGGCACTTCCGTACTTCCGTTTTTAGCACTTTGCATACAAAGTACCGTTAACTACTAGCATCAGTTTTGGCCCACACAACAATCGGGCGCACGGCAGCGCGGAGCAGAACGCAAACTCCACTGACATTGCGGTTTTTTTTCTTTTCCAGATTTCCTTTCGTTCCGCATTTCGGCAGCCATTAAATGGTTTCCTCATGGAAATTTCATTGAAATGTTACGCCACGAAAGTAGTGGGTACAGTTATAGGTAAGGGCAGATAGGAGCAGTGGCAGTGGCAGTGGCAGGGGCAGTGACAGGGGCAGGAGCAGGGTCATTCATTGAGCCTTGAAATCAGATCAGGCACAGATTTCTACTCAACAGCTTGCTCCGAAACTCCCTCAACACTTGGCCCCTCCCCATCATAACTTTGGCGAATTGTTTGCATCAAGTGGAAGGGCGCACAACTAAAGTTGATTTAAGTCTTCATTAAGCATTGCATCAGATAGTCATGATGAGACCTTAAGTATGTCTGTAGTACAAGATGTTTGACCACCGATTCCATATTTGTTTTGAACGCTTTAAATAATGTTCTTATTATGCGAAGCTTAGGATTGTCGTCATAAACTATTTGTAGGTCCACTTTTCCAGCGATACTTACATAGAACCATATTAGATTTAAAGATGTTTTTCACAATTTTGGATATTTATTGTTATCTGAAGCAACACTTGTTTTTTGGCTATCACAAAATTATGAATGGGATTTTCACATATGTATTTTCCAGTTGGGCGGTTTGATGATGTACAATTTGCCTCATTTGCCGTCACCAGGCTTTTTCACATTCAATTTCTTTACAGTTTCGTAGGCATTTATAAAGAGATTATCAAGAATCACTAGAGTCACCATGGCAATCGCAAGTAGCTCCGGGTTTCGATGGACCATTGTTCAATTGTAGTTGCTGATGTTGTTTACAAGATATCAAGATATTGCCAAAAATCAACATTTCAAATTTTAATTTACTTTCAATTTTTTAGCGTCACGGATTACTTGATTGAAATAAGAAAATAAATGAGATTTAGATATATGTATATAGATACACAAAGCTCGTAATTTACGGAAAGTAAACAAAATATATATTGGTATATTGAATACCCAAACAGCATTTATTGCATTACAATTGGAAACTTTGTGTCTGTAAGCGATAAATATACATATCTGGTAATTCACACTTTGCCAAACGATGAGCGAGTATACAGAAGTAGCTCCATAGAAAATTTCTTTCGATGCTGCCCCTGCTCCTGTCCCTTCTTGTCTTTGGCCTAATCGGTTGGTATTTCTTCGGTGGCCTGCCACATTTTTATGTACTTTCTTGTGGCTGGGCCCAGAGGTCATAATTTCTTGTTAAGCCCACGACGCAAATGGCACTTTTACCTAAATGGACCATAAGGCGTTGAAAAGTTGTTATCGCCCCTTCCGCCAATCCCCCTCCCATACACACACCCACACACACACCCTCAAAATTCAAGCCTTACCTTGGCTCGGCTGGCGCAATAAAAAGCCAAAACACATTTCGATTATGCGGTTCGAGTTTTTTTTTTGTTTCTGTTTCTTCAGTTTTATTTTATTTTTATTTCTTAAATTTCGTTTTTACAGTTGACTTTGCAGGCTCTTAACAACAATTGAATGCGCTGCTGGCTTAAGCTAATCGAATTTATGAATTTACCGGCGCTGCAATAAAAAAGTTCCCACAACAAAATAAAATATAATTTGCTGATAGCCATAATATGCTACTTGGGTATAATTTGCACAATTTCATTGCATTTTATTTCATTTGATTTTTTTTTTCAACTGTCACAATGCCTCTAATATTCAAATTCAAGTCCTCAAAGACTCTCAATCGTAGTTGAAATGTAGTTTTATTCAAAATTTTCAATATAATAAAAACGAATTTGTTTTAAATTGTTCAAAGATGTGTTTTGGATTCATTTGCGGTGCTATGTGCTGGTAAGTTTCTAGCTCTCTGCATTTGGATAAGTTAACCAAATAATACCAATCACATTTTAAGCTGCTTAAAATGGGGCATTAAAATGATATTGATGCTACTCTGTACGGTAATCGGAATGCTCCTGGTTTTGGCAGCTATTGTCTATTTTGCATTCTTCCACAATGTTGATGACGAAAAGACGGCTATGAAGGCATTCCAAGATTTTATTTACAAAAATATGTTCTTGAACGACATATAAGCGGAAAGCATCGGTATAACTAAAGTGCGTATTTTATATTTTATACAGTTATTTTTATATATTTGTATCTTTCTTTTTCAGACAAGTCTGCCAAGTCACAAGCAAACCTGAGTCAAGGCTAAATAATCTGAGATTAGTTCTCGTTCTAATAGGCTCCAGAATCGATTTTAACTGTTGATTTCGAATATATAAACTGTGCATGTGTCTTTTAATTGTTGCACTAGAAGTGGGCTTTAAACGTCAACAGCTCTGAAAGCTTACCAAACTCAGCTGCTTCAGTTAAGGACTCAATCCAGCAATTACCCAAATATCTTTTGTTTGAGATTCAGCTCAGATGCGGCTTTAACGTGTGTTGACACGACTGCACTTTATTGTTTGTGAGTAGGCCTGTTGGTGTTTGTGTTGCTGCTGTTTGCTGTTGTTTGCCGTTGCTGCAGCTGGCAACGATGCGTATGCGCAATTTATTTACATATGATGACCGGCATTCCGTAAAAATTAATGAAAGGCAATTAAAAGCATTCGGAAATGTAATAAAATGCGTAATGCCCATTGTAAAAGCCAACAACAATTAAATTGTTGCTTTTGTTGTTTCCTTAATGCAAATAACACACAACAAAACTGTCAACTATTAACAATTTAAAATGACTATTGCAAATAAGTGTTCTTTAGCATTCTAAGCGAACAACAATTTGTTATAAATGTTTTGCCACATGTTTATTCCTATGAAAATTGAATTCGATTGTTTGACTTGTTTTTGGTGTTCATAGCCAAATTGAATTTGTTATTTCGGGCTTTATAGTCGTTGTTGTGGTTGTTGTTGCTGTTGCAGCTTTCGGGGCTGTCGGCAATCAATTGGCATGACAAATGCTGTTTGTCGTTGCAAATGCCTTTTGTAATACCCTGTAGGAGTAACAAGCATTTGAAGTGTTTATCGGTTCAGTATAAATCTGATTCGTATGTAGCTGACAAATTAACGCGAAAACAAGATAGTTTATTAGCTATACGAATTCGAATTATACGAAATACACTTGAAGGCCCGAAAAAGATATTATTCTAGCAATTTTTTCGGTTTTTTCTTTATTTGCATATGTTGCGTTAACCTGATGAAAGGCCAAATAATAGCAAGTATCGTGTGTGTATCAATGTGTCGAAAATTTATATAGATTTTTCTAAATATAATATATCTTAAATAAAATGACGTACCCAATATAAATATATATATATAAATATATATACAAGTATAGATACATTTAAAATAAATATGAGAAGTAGCATGAATTTGGTATACGAGTACAACAAAATAATGTACGTAATGATAATTTTACGAAAAGGATAACTCAAAGCTCTGCTAACCAAAGACTTGCGACGCTGCTACTTGTTGTTGTTGCTGTTGCAGCTGTTTGGTCAAGTTTCTTTCTTTTTGTCAAGCCACAAATCGGTTGCAAACACTGCGGGCGAGTTGAATGCTGTTGGACACACTGTGTAGCGTTCGGAAACTGGTGCATTATTCCGATTTTACACGTTGCTGCACTCCAAAATGAAGCGGACATAAGCCCCACTTGGCAACAATAAGTTAGTCAGCTTGTAGCCTTTGCAAGGCGGTGGGGTGGGTTTGGCGGGACAGCCGTATCGTTGTCGTGGCCATCATTGCTACTGTCCGCCGCTAAAAGCTTTTTGATTATGAAAAATGTTCGAAACATATGCTCCAAATGACTGCGGAACGTACAAAGAACAAGAAGAAGAACAACAACAAAAGCAACAACAACAACAACAGCAAGTATCAACATCAGCAGCAGCAGCAGAATAAGAAGAAGTTTGCGCTCTCTCTCTCTCTCTCTCTTTCTCTCTGTGCTTTTTACACTGCACTACAAAAGTGTGCGTATACGATCCCATTCAAGTTACTTACATTTGTATATGTAGAACATGTACTCAACACTGTCTAAGTGAGCTTTTCCTTTTTTTTTATTTTATATTTTTTGTTTTTTTCTGTTGCTCTCTTTGTTTATTGCGGCTTGGCTTGAGTTGTGTTTGTGTTCAGTTGTTGTGATGTTGGTGCATTGTTAATGGTTGCGCCATTTTATTTTGAAATTAATAAAGTGGCATAACAAAACAAAACTACTTCAAGAGTTTTCCATCTCCCGAGTGGCAGCTGCAAAGTTGTATTTATTTAATTTTTTTTTTTTTGCAGTTTTACGCAAGCGCAAAATGTCAAAGAAATTGTGAATTGTGTAGAAGTTGCTGCAAATCTTTTTATAATGAACCAGCGTACTTCAGATTTAATAATACTAAAATGATTTCGCTTAAGCTAAGCAGTTATATTAGCAAAAAATCAAAATATGGCAATAAATTAGAAAGCTTTATGCTATGTTGTACTCAGAGGCTGAATTTATCATTCACAAAAATTACTTTAAGAGAGATAGAATACTAAAATAGCTTAACTTTGTAGACAATTAAGGCAATTAAGACTTCATGCAGCGACATCATTTCGAATAAGGCTTGATGGCTTTGTCAGGCGTGTAAAAATCGGAGCTTTAAGTTAAGAAAGCCTCAAAGTGCTCCCAACTTGACAATTTGTAGTTACGTCGACAGCCGGCAGCAAACTAACAACTTTGGAACAACTTCAAAATGAGATCAGACGTACTTAAGTTGCTCGGCAAGAGAGACACAAAATAACAATTAAACATCAGGCGAAACTGACAAACTTTTGTCGAAGAGCAAACAAACCCAAAATACATAAAAACATTTACTCCAATATATGGATGCAAAGTAAGAACATACAAGTGTATGTAGATGTGTGTGTATGTATGTATGTTATATACTTGCCTATATGGCCGCAAAAGACGCGATGCAAAAGTTCGCGCCTTAGTACGGGTAAAGGTTGCGGGCTTGAAAACTTTGTCAGCGAACGTGACATGAAAATCGCAGCGCTGATGAAAAATGCTAAATCGTGACTTGAATATAAGATTTTATACAAACACAAACACACACTCACTCACACCCACACCAGTAGTCCTTATAAAAACTCCAAAAAAGTTAAAAAAAAAAGTCTTTGTTGCTTCAGCGACACATGGCCTATGGAGCCTAAGACTTGCCAATTGAATTTAACCCAAAAAATACATTAAAAATGTTCGAATTCGAATCGAAAAACGGCCAACTCGACCCAACCCAGAAGCGTCTACTTTGTAACTCGAGAGCGCCATGTGCTGGCATGTCTGCTGGCCAGTCCAAATATAGCAACTCCATTTCGAGTGTTAGACCAGAACTGGCTCTATATTTAGGCCACAACTTCGAAATCTGGCTATGCCAGCTAATGGCTTCATTTGCTACACGCCTGTCGACTCAGCCCAAAACACAAATCAGTCCCCGTCCCATTCCGTCCCGGTTACTTGATGCCAATGCAATGAGTTCGAGCATATATGTGTGTGTGTGTGCGTGTGCTTGTGTGTGTGGGGAGTGTGTGTGCACTTGACTTCGCCTGCTGCGATTTATCGTTTAAAAATATCATAAAAATAATCTCACCGATCTTCTATGCTCTCTTCAACGCTCGCTCTCTTGTGCCACCATCTCTTTCCATTTTATATGTGCATCTCGCTCGCAACGCGTTGGTTTCTATAAATACTAAGTTTATTCTGCTCGCTGCATTTTTCCGGCATCAATTGGATGTGTGTGTGTGTGTGTGTGTGTGTGTGTGTATTGTTGCAGCTATAGTTACGTGTTGTTCTTCTGTAGAGTCTAGAACCCCTATATGTTAGCTGTAATTAGATGTCGCCTTGGGGTTGGTCTTTTTTTTTATACTGTGACAGAGGCTATTGCACTCAGCCTGGGGCATTCAATTACCAACGCGTTGACAAATATTTTCTAGTTGCCAGGCAGAGATTTTTAAATTTATATCCGACGAGTTCAAAGGCCCAACATCTGCACGTGTATCCCAATGAGCATTTAGATCATTTAATTGCTCAATAAGTGCCAACTGATGTACGAATACAAACTGTTGGAGCTGTCTCCCTGTTTGTATTGTATTTGTAAGTAGCCTAAGTGCGTTGACGCACTGCACTTGTCTGTCGACGTGGGAGGCAGGCACATACATTATCTAATGGAACTGCTCCCTTGGAGGCTGTTAGATAACAGCCAATACAACATCACACTAAATTGTGTGAGCAATTAAGAGCAACGCTCCTTAAAGATACAAATCAGAAAATAATAAATCTAATGTGAATGCAAAGCTTTAGTTAGTTGAGGAGCAAAAAAAAAAAAAAAAATATGGGTCTTAAGAAATTAGTTTTGAAAAGCTAATTTGCAATTAACAAATAAATCAAAAAGAAATTTTTTGAAAATATTGATAAGCTGTTAAGACTGAAAAAAGTTATGAACAATATTTTAAAAATATTTAGTACTAAGCAAATCTTAATATTTTGAGTAGAAGTTTTTAGTATTGCATTCAAATAAAATTATTATTCGAATTCTTTATTTTTTGCTTCAAATACTGTTTTATTTACACTAATTATGTCTTTTGACTTCTCAACACTTCAAGTCAAATAATTTGGTCCAGAAAATCTTTAAATATCTGTATAATATATAAATATTTCATGCGTAAGCGAGCAGCTTTGTATTCTTGAAATGTTTAACACATTTTATATTTATTTTTCCATATTTACGATTGCTCAAGGTTTTTGCCCATCAGATAATTCAATACTTTTGCTTAGCTAAGCAACATTTTGTCTCATGCCTCTGCATCTTTTTAAGTTGCGAAGATTCATCGAGCAAAGAAAAAAAAAACAACCGTGCCCCCTTGTAGTGCCCCCTTGCCCCCGTGGGTAATATGTGGAATACAAATAAATATTAGTTTCCAACGCAGTCGCACACACACTACGGACAATCCATGAGGGAGAGCAATTGTATCTAAGTATTTCTATCTCTTTGGTTGTGTGTGCATTTGTATCTGCGTTAGCTGCCCACGTTTCTAATGCTTACTGCTGACGCTGACGCTGACTGTTGCCGTCGAGAGCATTTTATATTTTAATTCCTATTTACGTATGTGTGCATGTAAGTGCTTAACCAGCAGAGCAGAGCAGAGCAGCGAAGAGCCCTGGGCAGCATCAGCATCAGAACCCGAAACAGAACCAAACTAAAGCTAAAGCAGAAGCAAATGCAGCGCCCCAAAAGAGCCAACCCAACCACCCACCCACACAGACCCTCCAAATGTAGCCTGTATCCACTTGCCAGCGATTTCAAAGCGTTATTTATTTGTGGCACAAGCGACCATATTTCAAATGCACACCGCCAACCTCCACGCTTCTAACCACCAAAGCGTCACAGTCGCGACCAAGTTGAAAAGTCGACAATGATACAAACACTGCTACATAAAATGAAAGAGAGCAAGCGAGAGAGAGCGAGAGAGAGCAGGCGAGAGAGAGAGAGCGAGAGAGAGAGAGAAACTGAGAGGGACAGAGCCAGTGCGAAAATCATACTAAATGTGGAAAATTTTGTAAATACCAATTGCCAACTAGACAACTATGCAATGCTCTAAACCTTACTTTTGTTAAAGCATTTGCCTAAAATGTTCATTGCTGAATGAGTATTACACATAATCAACATCAGATAATTATATCTCTGTAGAAACATCGACACGTTTGTTTCTAATTGTTTATTGTGGTTAACTAATTCGTTGACGAATCAAATTTAAACTTTTTTGCATACCTAAATGAGTCTCATTAATCTGAATATTGTAACTATGCTTTATCTATCACTTTTTATATTTTATTTGTATTATAATATAAAATATTAGAAATATTTTTCATCTAATCTAAATATATAAAATATTAAGAATTCATTTTTTTTAATCCAATATTATTTATAGTAATGGAGGTATTCGTTATAACTACAACGGCTTTTCTCGTTAAAGTCAGGACTTTGTTTTACTGTTATTGAGAATATTGCAGTTAGGTTAGTTCTCAGTTAGATTCCATCTTCTTCTTCTTCTTCTTCTTATTGTTGTAGGGGCTTACCGCTACAACTCGGTTGGATTACAGTTGACGTTGTTATTTTTGCTGTTGTTGTTGCTGCTGCTGTCCAAAACGCTTGCAGAATTTTTGGCGTTACCATTGAAAACTTTTCATACTAATGCTTTATGTTGCTGCTTTAGCGATTGCTGTTTTTTTTTATACCCTTTATACCCTTTATACCCGGTATCTAAATATTAATAAATAGTTTAATCTAATCTAATCTAATCTAAATATATTTAATTGTCTATATACCCTCCGCAACCTTCAGCTTTTGTATGCATAATTATAGTGTAATCAACTTATTACAGAGTATCTTCTAGTCCAGAGCTCTCATTCAAACATTCATACTTGTTTGCTTTTTTTTTGTTGGTTTTACAACTAAACGTGTCACACAAAGGTGCACGAGAAGTGCATGTGTTTGTTGTGCGTGTGTTGGTGTGTGTGTGTGTGTTTGTTGTGCTGGCTCATATCGAAAGCATGCATTGCTGCCGCTTGATATTTAGCTGTAACCAGCCCAACGACTATCTGCCCCACCCGGCAACACACACACACACACACACACACATACACTCACAAGCACCACCATTCGCGGCCAGCCACTTTTTTTGTACTAAATTTATGCGCTTTTATTTTATGAAAAACTTTTGCAATAATTTCTCAAAACGTTTTTGTGGTGAATTGAAATGCGAGAAAAACATTTTGCGGATGGCGACTAAAAACTTGAGAAAAACCTTAGCCTCACACACAAACACACATAAACACACACACACACAAGCACACACACTGCGTGCTTACGGTAAGGAAAAATAAATACTTTTACAGGGCCAGCAGCCATTTTTTGTTTTATTTTTTTGTTGTTGTTATTGCTGTTGTCGCTGCACTCGGCCACGCCCACAAATGACGTTTAGCATCGCCTGCCAGCGGCAAAGTTTTGTGCGCTTCACGTCTTCTTATTCTCTTGGCCAAACTTTAATGAAAAGTTTTGTTAAAAACTTTTACGCTGGAAATTTCAACGCTTGAATGAAGACGCCGCCAAAAAGAAGGGGATGGGGTGGGATGGGGGTTCTTGTGTGTGTAAGTGTGTGTGGTCTGACATTAGATAGTTTTTGCAGTGCCGTTTGCCAAAAGTCAGTGAGTCTTACTAACCTGGCCATAAACAAAAAATGCAACAACTACACGAACAGCAAAGACAATGAGAAAAGGGCGTTGGTAAATGGTATCAATTTTGTTATTTCAGTTACCGACGCTTTTCCACCTGCACTTGGAAATTACTTACCTGAATAAACATTTGGTATTTTAATTACGCAGCTTTATGCGTGTGTGTGTGTGTGTGTGTGATATTGTGCCTCTTGTGGGGAGGCGATAACTTGGGCATAATTGAATTAACACACAATTTACGGTACATTGCGTAAACTTTTTGCTGTGCTGCCATTTCAACGAGGAGTCTGTGCTGATAGTTTACAGCGAAGGGAAGGGTGAGGGGGCGGTTTGTTGGTTGGTTGGTTGGTTGGTGCAATACTTGGCGGGGTGCCTGCTTTTTTTTTGGGTGTGCCTTCTATCTTACTCGCATATATATTTTTGCAAAATATTGCACAAAACTTTTACGCAACTCAAAAATCTGGCACGAAATATGATCAAAGTTTGTCTTTTTCTAATTAGTTTGTCACGTTGGATTACACGAAGTGGGAAATGTACGGATTTATTTAATTATTTGTTCGTATATATTTATATATATAGGAAAGGTTACCTAAAATGTGCAACCCTGAAAAACGTAATCAGATTAAAGGCGAAAGAGAAAATAAATAATAGCTCAAACTATATGCTAATGTAGGAAATTGATAATTATTTTGAAGAATCCAGAAAATTAAATAAAATCTCAATTAATGTACAGTACTCTTAAATATGAATACTAAATCAATGTTAACCATTTCATATTTTACCAATTTGAACTTACTGTATAAAAATTTAAATACCACATTTTTTTTATATCAACTACATATTTTTAACAAAAAACCTTTGAATCAAATGGATATAAACACAAATACAATTTATACCATATTTTTTTTTAAATGTTGAAAATCTCATCTTATTCAGAGATTTAAATTGACATTTGCCTTTGTAGCCATCCATGTATGAAGAACGCATTCACATTCATACAGATATTTTAAATGACATCTGTGCACATGCAATTTGAATATTGTACTCTAGGACATTTAATTTACATAATTAAAACTTTCGTAATTATGGCTTTGTTCTCCGTTATGCTATTTACTCAACGATATCTATATCTATAAATGTGCAAATACATAGGTAAACGTATTTTGTGCACTAATTGCCTTTCAAGCTGCTATCGATTTCACATCCAAGGACAAATATGTGAATTTTGTGGGGGAAATTGTGCTTTAGGATGAATCAGACATGTATATACATATTTACTTATGTATACATATGTACTGCCTGACTTTAGTTTGACTGATTTACATGCGTTTAATATGTGCGCCCTTTAAAGTTTCACTTTGTTTGCCTTTCAATTTGTTTTCTTGTGTTTCTTTTTTTGTTTTGTACGAAATTGCTCGTAAATGTATTGAAATTGCCGCCACTTGAGTTCATTCATACGCTGAGCCATATGCAATAATACAATACAAGTACGAATGCGAGTACGAATACAAGTTTGGGCATGAGTACATACACATACACACACAAATATAAATACATATATATATATATATGTATATATATATACTCCTTTTTGGCAGACGAACTGATGAGGGGTATTGGTACATGTGTAGGCATGTGGCATGTTCTACATGTGTCCGCTCGCAGGGCTTGACTTCCACGTAATTACGAAACAGCCAACAGACAAACGTTGCAAGGGTCCAGTGTCAGTGGCAGTGGCAGTGTCAGAGGCAGCGTCACAGACTTGAGACACAACAGTTTCATCACATGTGGCACTGGATAAGAGCTGTGGGTAGTCCAATAAGGGCTTTGTCCATGTCCAGATCCCTTCCGACGAGTGTGTTACACATGTAAGCCGTTAAAGACAATGACAAAATGGGAGCATTGTGTTTGAAAGGCCGTACCATCGATTTAAATGGGGTACACAATTATTATAGAAAACTGTTTCAATTAATGGCGAGTGGTCAACATCGTCGAGTTGTCGATGAAAATAGATTGGGGGTTTTCGCAAAAAACCCTATCAATGTAAATGAAATGCAAAATAAGCATTACATTTAAAAATATACTTTCTGAAACATCTACCATGTCATTTCCTATCTTATCTTGTCAAAATTAAATTATTTATACAATATTCATTTTGATGTACGACAAATTAAAAATCATCAAATTGTGAATATTATGGGATCACACATTTAAAACGTATATTATAAAATACAAATAAACAAATATTACTCTTGATACTCTCGTTATTCAAATGTAGTCTATTTCCATGTAACTACAACTCTGTTAATATTTTTGATGTATTTCTATGCGGCATGTGAATGCCCTTTAAGTTCCACTTAAAGTTCCAATATTTATGCCGTCGTCAAGGGGCATAAAATCCAAAGTCGTTTGTCACGTTTTGCACATAAAAGGATTTTCAATTTTCCAATGTGACAAGCGCGCAATGCCCGCATTTGCATACGGAAGCTAAAATGGAAATCAAGGGGCAGGAGCAGTGACAGGTTAGGGGCAGGGGCATGACAGGGGCAGGGACAAGGGAAGGTGCCTCTAGGAGCAAACTGAAAGCAAATAAAATCAAATTTTATGTAATGCCATGAGTAAAAACTCCAGGATGGCACTTTGAAAAATGTTTTTTTCACTTTTATTATCAATAAAATACATTAAATCAAATTCTGCTATTTAATTGCGATCGTAAAAACAAAGAAAAATTTAGAAATAGGCAAATACTGTGGATTTGTTTTTCGCTTGCGGCTGTTCAGCGCATTATGAGTGGAAGTTTATTATGCCACAAAATGTGGCATATAAAATGCTTGACGAATACTAATACAATACAAGGCAACAGATTTGATTATGCGACCAATGCAGAGCTGTCACCTACTCGACTTTATTATTTGAATATTTTTGGTTTGGTTTTGGTAGAACAGACAAAAGTAGAAATAGAAAAATTATCAATACCATTGAGAGTATTATATTTAAAGCACAACATGTTTTTGTCTATATTTTAACAAAAATTTAATAATCATATGCTAGTTCTTAGTTAATTCGATTATTGAAATATTCAGTTAATATTTTGCGGAGTTGCCTCAGCGTAGATTTAATTATTACTTTTGGTTAGCGGAACCATACTTATTATATAGACATTCATTTTTGGTGGATCCAAAATGATTGTTAGTTGGCTTGTGGGATGGGATTCCAGTACAAATTTGTGTGTGTGAGTGTGCAATCTGTGTGTACTCCTTAACGAGATTTATTTGTAGACAACAGTTGGTGGCTATGTTTTTATGGCACAACAGCAGCCACAGACAAAATTCATCAACCTAACGACAAGGATGAGCATCAGCTCTGGGAGCCATTTTTCCCACCCAAAAATACATTTCATACAGGCCAAAGATGAGCAAAAAAAAAGGGGGGAGGCAAAAAGAAGAAATCGTTCAAAACCTAGCAAAAAAAAAACGAAAAAAAAAAATTGAATTGCATTTGTGTGTTTCTTTCTCATGTAAGCAGAGGCATCTTCAACTTTTGCTTCTTTTTGCTGGCTGTATCTATTGGATGCATCCATTATGTGTGTGCATCTGCAAGTTTTTTTTTGCGAGTGCGTGTGTGTGTGTGCGTAGTGTGTGTGTGCATTAGTTAAGCTTTACATTTGCACATTAAAAGGCGAATTGTGTTCGAGCTTTTTCTCACAGCGACGAACTGCAAATGTTGCTAAGCGCTTAAGAGGATTCCAAATCGAGTGCTGTAATACGCACTTAAAACATTTAATGCACATTTCCAAATGATAAATTTAAACTAATATTAACAGCTTGATCATTATAGGTGAGTCAGCTGCTCTGTTTATTTTTTAAATCGATTTTTCTGTTTGAATATCCAATTTGTAAACTGAACTTAATTCCTGAATAACTTTTCGTCTTTCTTTAGGTGTCGAAAAGTTTTAAAGTGTTTAAATTTCATTATTATTACAAAGTTGTCAAATAGAAATCGAATATTTCCTTACATGATGAAATCGAAATTGATCGTTATATTTATAGACACTACCAAATTAGATGTTAGCCAAATGATATTGCTTCCGGTCAACACATTCAAACCTAAAAAAAATAAATAGAATTTAACTGTAATTGTTTGTCGAGAACATTGGCGAAGAGTAGTACCAATAATAGGGGTAAACCTATCACCATTTGGCTGCTTGCCAAATGTATGTGTGTGTGCGTGTAGCTATGTGTGCGTGGGTGTGTTTGTGTGTACATAAAAAGTAATTAAGCAATTCGAATGTATTTTGACATTTCCAAAAATATGTCAACTCAAACTGCGAGTGACTCGATAGTGTGTGCAAAATACAAAAAAGAGCAAAAGAAATGGCAAACTGATGCCTTCGGCCGGGTTCTTAGCTGTGGCCAACAAGATGCTGCCAAAAAGCCGAAACACAATCGAATCGTAATGCTAGATCGTGTAGCCAGACATACTCATATATATGTATATATATATATATGTATATATAACTGTAGCTCTATCGATTTTTGTTGCTTTGTTTTTGTGTGTTATTTTTATAGCACGATGTTTGAATTGACGACGACGACGACGAAGACGAGGCCTATTCGAACCAGCCAGCCAACAGTTCGACTATCGGGCGAGATCTTCCGTCTATACCAAAGCGGCTAAGTATAGACAGTGCTCAGTGTACATACGTGTGTGTGCGTGTAAGTGTGTTTGTGTGTGTGTTGGATGCGCCTGCGTAAGAGGATCAGTGGTGTGGATCATTTGAGGCGGAATGTGGAAGCAAAAGCACAACAACAACAACAACAGCATCGACGACGAAGTCTTTTGGTATATTTTTGGGCGAACGATGTTAGCTATATAGTAAGCACTATATATCAATAGGTACATATATATACGCCTTATATAAATGCTCGTGCATGCATATATAAATGGCAAGCCAAGAAGACGAGACAAAGCTATAAATATGTACGAAATAAATATATACTTATACACGAAATGAAAGTTCTCGTCATCGCGGGCGCTCTTCGCTTGAGCGAAGGGGCGGAAGGGGGCGGTGGGTAAAGGGGCGATTCTTTGATTCTTGATTCACGGATCTTTTTGGGATAGCGTTCGGTTGTTCGGTCGGGCTGCCGGTACAGTTATAGCCGGGCAAAACGGGCAGCAGCAACGCGTTGGGGGCCGCCTCAACCAGCGCCAAGAATTAATTTGAGAATATTTTTTGCATCCTTTAGTGCATTACCGATTCGGTTGTCGAGCTGTGCAGATCGGCTGACTCCGGCTGGGCCTCGTCGCTTTGTTTATTATAAATTTACACAGAAAATAAATAGAACGCTGTTCAAGTGTTCAAGCGCAGTGCTCCAAAATCGCTTGGAAATATTATTTGAAAAAAAAAAAAAACAACTTAAAAACAGAAACTGTTCAACGCGAAAGTGAACGTATACAATGTGGAATGCAAGAAAATTCAAATCAGCAAAGAAAAATTTGTATAAAATATTGAAAGAGTTCAACTAGTTGGTGTGCACTTTCCTTCAGTCTGTGGCTATTTATGGAGAATGCCGCAAATTGTTATAAATACTACAACACAGAAACAGCACAGAAATCGACAGAGAATTGTGCATGTGGCCTGTGTGTATCTGTGTGTATATGTGTGTGTGTGTGTGTGATGCGTGTGTGTGATGTGTGTGTGAGTATAGGTGTGTGACTGCTTCAGTCTGTGGGCCGTATAATTGGAATGGTGAATAATGCGGCTCACTTCTTGCTCATCGCTATTTTCGTATATAGCCGAAATATATTTAAAGCACTTATACATACGACAGCTTATATTAAATATATATTTACATATATACTTTTCTGGCATATGTCGTAGAATTGAGGTTAACAAATGCTCAGATTTTTATTCTTTTTTTTTTTTAAGTTTGTCTGCCAAAATTATATAAATTAAAGTCTGTTTTTGTTGAATTCTCTTTGGTTGCCAACTGAATTTTTGGCCTGCTCTAGTTGCTAAGAACGTGAATCATTTCAGTTATGTAATGCTCAAGATTGTACAGTTTTCTAACCGATAACATTTATTATTTATTTATTATTTATTTTCAATTTTTATTTTTTCTCATTTCTTTAAATATTTTTTTTTAAATAAGAGTTTTTCACATATTAACATTAACCGTTTTGCGAAAGTAGCTCGTTATTTCATTTAAATTCAAATATGTGCACTTTAATGGCAATAATAACATTTAAATAATTAGTTACATCAATGCTATTATTACTGTTGTTCGTGCACAACTCATATATATCTTTCCCACTCCCACTGCCACTGCCACTTCCACTGCCACTCCCACTTCCTCCCTCTGTCTCTCTATCATTCCATTATGTCATTCGCTTGTCATTGCGCTTACGCAGATATTATAATTTAATAAAAGTGCAAACGCACAGTGCATTAAAAATGCGCAATAAAACCAGTGAGGCTGGCCAGCGTGGAGTATATCTGACTAATGCATACCCTATAAAAATATCTGCAGTAGTTTAGTAGTTTATTTAGCTATTTTTTAATGGAAGGCACACATAAGCATTTATTTCGCTTTCAATCTTATAATTTGTCAGCATTACATTAAATGTCTCTTTTTTTTTAATTGTTATACTATTTTTTGTAGCTGGTTAAATAGTTGGCCCACACAGTAATTCGCTAATTAAAATTCACGATTGTGCATTACTTATTCTTTTTTTTTTTTTGTTGATTGCCGATACGTTGATAATGTTCATTGCAATTCGATTAAGTTTCAGTGCGCTTAACGCAAAATGTTAATTGTGACAACATTTCAACAAAATGGTAATTTTAATTATGCACCCAGCTATCTTTCGACAATGCGAATCCGAAATTTAACAACTCTTCGATCTCATTTATTTAAAAGCCGATTAAAAGCTAGATTTGCTTACATTTTTCGTTATTTTCATTGAAATGTTATAAATGTAGTCGCAACTAGACTTATGCAGATATTGGTTGTGGTCCGGTGTCCTTTTGCTCTAGGGCTTCAGTTGATGCAGTTGTCTTGGGTTGTGGCACTACAGGTTGGGATGTTTCCGCTTTCGTTTCCACAGGCGCCGCTTGTGTTGGAGCTGGTGTCGTCACTGGCTGAGTGGGTTTGGTAGGCTCATCCGCGATCACAGTGCACGTTGGCACGAATCGGCATAGATTATTCTGAGCATATTCCGGACCCGGAAAACTTGGCTGAGTTCCGCGATGGCCAACAGCGTAGGCAGCACAAATGTTGGCCGCACTGATGTGACTCTCCCGATTGAGGTTGGGAAAGATCGCGATGTGGTAGGCCAGGCTGCCAAGAAAGGCATCACCGGCACCCGAAGTGTCGGCCAGGAAGCGTACAGGTGCAGCCGGGCAGTGGATGCACTCATCTGGTTCCGTGCTCGACATAAAAACCGCGCCCTGTGCTCCCATCGTAATGATGACACTCTTGGCACCCTTGTCGATTATATCATTGGCGGCAGCTTTAGCATCCTGCAACGTTTTAACCTCCTCGCGTTCGGTTAGCTGTGCAGCTTCCACCTCATTGATGCACAGAATTGTGGGTGTCGTGATCAGTTCCATGTTGATGTTCTTGGGCATGGGAGAGGCATTCAATATGGATACCCCTTTAAATTGTTGCAGTGCAAACAGCACGGCCTTCATCTCCGTCTCCAGTTGGCAGATCAGAACCTTGGCATTCCTGAACAGTTTTTTGCAGCGATAGACATCCTTCGTTCGCAGCATTGAATTCGCACCGGGCAGCATGATAATTGTGTTCTCAGCATTGTCGGACACAATAATTTCGGCCAGGCCGGTGGCCATGCTCTCCACCCTTTCTACAAACTCCACATTGATGTTCAATGTTTTCAAATACTCCAAGTAGTCTTCGCCCAGTGCATCGGTGCCCAATTTCGTTATCAGGGCACAATTGGCTCCTAGTTTAGAGGCAGCCACACACTGATTGGCGCCTTTGCCACCAAAGCAACGCTCTCTGTGCATCGCCTGCACTGTCTCCCCAGTTTTAGGCAACTCATTGACATATCTACAAATAGGATGGAATTGGATTCTTGAGATTTGCATGCCGGATGCACTTACGTAATGTTGTCGATGTTTGATGAACCAAAGACCAGCACGTCAATATTGTCTTTCATTTTAGCTGAACAGAAATTTTGAGACCAGAACTTTTTTATATCGTATGATTTCAATTTTAAAATGAATGACTCAAAACTCCTCTTGGCTGCCTTGTACATGATTTAAGCATTATCAGACGGCCAATGCAGAAACATTCAATGATATCTGTAACGTAAGAAGCTAGTTTGAAAATATTTTAAAAACATGTCACATAACTAAAAAAATTTTGAATTGAGTGAAAGTCAGCAGTCAAGGCGATATATTTAGGAAAATGGAAGCAAAGTCCTTTACAATTTAGTAAGAAATGTTCAGATTTAGATAAATTTATACTTAATTTGAGAAATTATTTCTAAAGTAGCTCAATTAATTGCTGATCCTTTTTTTAAATCATATATATACAGAGGTATAAACATTGAAATTAATTGTTGATAAATATTTAAATTTAGCAACGGGATAATGTAGATTGAAGTCTGTAACACATGATTAACATTTGACATTCGGGCTGTTGATTTGTTGTAAAACTGCACACCACATGGTCTGGCAGTCTGGGCCGCCACACTTAAGGCTGTGCCTGGGAAACGCCTGCAGTGTCTGCAGATTGCATCCATGTGCCACATCCTGCAGCAGCAGCAGCAACGCTGACGGCGACGCCGCGTGGGTATTGCCATCGAGAGCATTGTTGTTGTTGTTGTTGCTGCGCTTCAAGTAGGTAAAAAAAACTACAACAAGACTCACACACACACACACACATATGTGTGTGCGTCGGGGCTTGGACTTGACCTGCAAAGCGGATCGACTGCGACGCTTCATGTGGGTCCCAAATCGAGGGTTGGCTAGGTTTTAATTTTAGGCACCTATATAAGCGTCTGTTTACAATGCGATTAGAGGACAGTCGCATTTGTCAGGGCACGCCGTACACTTCCCGGCTCGATATCTGTTCCTAAATCGAGACTGCATTCGTTTGTGAGTTACGCGGATTTCGTTTTGTGTGTGGCATATTTCGTGTGCGGAATGTGACAAAAAAAAAACAAAAAAAAAAGACGAAAGAACATCAACAAGAGTAAATAAAATTTAAAGAAAAAATCGTTTAAGCGCAAAGCTAAGGCCATGCAGGGAGCTCAGCAGGCGGCGGGGCTCCTGCTCTGGCCATGTGGCGCAAAATATGCGCATAAAAAACAAAGTCCAAACAAAAAGGGCGCAATTTTATTGCGGGCGGCCCCCTTCCCTAAAGCACACACACACATACGTACAACAAAAAATCACCAACAAAGAACAAAAATGAAAACAACACAAAAAACAGCTGCAAAAAAGTTTATGAATTTTTTGTGCAGGCGCGTGAAAGATGCAAAAAACCAAAAGTAAGCAAAAAACAAAAAAAAATGAGCAGATACTACGCTGTACAAGAATTGTATTCCCGGACCACGCTCCACAACGCCCAGTCACATATAAACACACTTCAGTGCGCTTAAAAATTGCTTTATTGCAGTTGGACTATAAAAACGCACGGCAAAAGTATTAAGCCCCCACACAACCCCCCCCCCCCCCCCTTTAAAATAAAAAGTAAAAACCACCGAAGCCAACGAGAAACAGGAAAATTTGAAAGCCACAGCCGGGGCACAAGCAGCGTAAGGATATACCAAGGATATAGTTCTAAAATAGTAAAAGAAATAAAATGGTTGTATAAAAAACTCCAAAAACAAAAAATGAACGAGATAGTTGCACAAGAATTGCGCCGAAAATCGCAGTTAGAGTATTGTGTAAAATGTTTTGCAACTATTGTTGCAATTACATTCACCATCATCATTATTTAAGTGAGAAACCAACTGCCAAAATGCAAATGGATGTGCAACATAATCGTACGACCTTAAAGTTAAGAGTGTGGTTTTTATGGTTTTTAAATTGTTTACTTGGCCTTTGAGAGTTCCATGCTTCCTTGCATTCAATAGTATATAAACAAGCATATGGAATGTAAAGAAGTATGGAGCGAAATCTGGCGAAACATCATAAAAAAATGACAACATAAAAAATGTTATGTGCGTGCCGACAAGATAAATTCTTAGCTCTTTCGCATAAAAGTTTGTTATGGTAATTGAAAACTAAATATAAACCATTAAATTTAACAATTTAAAGTATATAGTAAAGTTCAGAGAGATGTTATAAATAACCCGTTAAGTATTACAATCAAAAGTATAAAAAACTATATAATGAATATATGTGATTTAATATTTTTTACATGTTCATATCAAGTTTCATCAATAAACTATTTAAGGCGTCTTACAAATAATCATAATCCATTGCAAAAAAATAAAACAAATTTTATTTTTAGCTTTCTTTCATTTTTAACTTACATTTCCTATTATTTAATGTGATCTACTTGACCTCATAGTATAAGAGTATCATGCCACCATAAGTCTAATAATAAGTCTAAGAATTCTAATGCAAAATATTTCAAATATATAATTTAAATATTTAAATTTGAGTATCCTTTCAAAAACATAAAAAATAAAATAAAAACCTTCAAATAACTTAAAAATACTTGAAACATTTCGTTGCTCTCATAATTGCTTATGAATGACTCATGTTTAAAATAGCAAACAAGCAGCAAACATTTTAAAATATTTGTATATAAATATATGTATGTATAAATACCTATATGTATATATATATTTATATATGTGTAAGTATGTAGCTATTGCTGTAGCTATATCTGACGCGTATCGCATTTCGTTGTATCTATTGAAAATGTTGTTATAAATAAATTCAAGTGGACCGGCAGCATTTGGAGCATGGCAACAATGGTGTTTAGTCAAGTTAGTACACCGATTATAAATAGGTATGTATGTGTGTGTGTGTGTGTGTATGTGAGAAGGGCATATCCAGGGCTTTTAGGTTTTGCGGGCTAGCCGATTCGAATTGCAGTTAAGCACTGGACAACTAAGCCCCAAACATGTGCAGCAAAGTGGATTTACCAAGCTGAAATTATCACTGAAGCTGCAAGCCAGGGGCTATATGCCACATGTGGCGCCATCCAGCGAGTCTAGCTGGCTATAACTTAATGCAATTAATATGCAAAATCGTGACATACACACAAACACTCACAAATCCACACACACACACACACACAGTACATAGTAAGGAGCAGAACGACGTGCACAGCATGTGCGGAACGATGCAGTCGGCCAGGTTCAGGTTCGGGATCGTGTGCAGAAACAGTAACGAATCCAGCGAAATTGTGTAGGAGTAGCAGCAGGAGCAGGAGAAGGAGCAGGAGCAAGAGTAGGAGTCATCATCATCATCGTCGTTGTAGTCGGTGGAGCGCATTAAAAACAGCGAGGCGAAGGCAAAGTGTGCCAAATTGATGAGCGTCACGTGCGTTTTGCTCACTTTGTGCCACGCCTGCAGCCGGCGGTATCATTCCCCATGTGTCTATGTGTGTGTGTGTGCTTGTGTGTATGTGTGTTAGTGTCTGACAGAGCTGCCAAGTATGCTGTTTATGCCCATTATTTTTGGCTGTATTATAAACATTTTATGAACCATTTTATAAAATGAAAATTTAATGCATGATTTTTTTTAAATTTCTCATTTTAGTCTTATAATTATTTTAATTTTGTCTATCATATAACGCAATTTTCAAATATATGCAATTGATTCATAAATTAAATTTTATTGTTTTTAATTTATTGCTTATTAAAAATGTTTAAAAGATTTTAAATTTTGTCTATCATACAGCACATTCAAACAATTTTCAAATATTTAAGAGAAAGTGCATAAATGTATTGCTTTAAACAGGGGGTGGAAGTGGGCTAAAAATTTCCCACAGCAATAACTTGCTCAAAGCTAAAGCGAATTTTAAAAGCAACATCTTATTTGTAGCTTTTTCTAGCCAACATGGCTGATGTTGCCAATGTTCTTCTCTATGGTATACAGTAATAGGTTGTTGTTCTTGTTGCAGCTGCTGCTGCTGCTGCAGGGGCAGGTCGTAAAAGTAAACAGAGCATGTGCTGTGCCCATAGTATAGTATCCATAGTAGTCGTATTACCCGTTGTACAAGTTGCATGCTATAAAGCGCTTAATTTTTTTTACGTGTGCGCAATTTCTACAAGGTGAGAAATATGGCAAGCTATACAGCTGGATAAATGGGGATGGGGTTGTGATTTTGTATAGTCTCTTTTTACAGAGCAGACTCTGAGTATTCGTCAGTTCGTGCCATCTCAATGGCTGCATATAAAATACTAAAACTGGCTGCACAGATTTTGGGGCATTATTTAAAGTCGACAAATGTTTGCTTGAAAACAAAATTGACCCAAATTGGCCAAAAGGCTAATCGGGCTGACCGACCTAAAAGGAATGGAACAGCTGCGGTTGCTGCTGCTACTGCCACGCCCCCAATTACACACTTCAGAAGTAGTATTAAATATTTTGATGGCGACCGCAAAATGGCAAATTAGTTTCAATTATATAATGATGTCGCAATTTAGACGCAGCAGACAGCGCCAGAGTTGGGGAAAACCAGTCATAACACACCAGAGCTATCCAGTCATCTGTAGGCGATACCCACACTAATGCATATTAAAAGGACATGCATGCTGAGTTCATGCATAACGCAAATGTTTGGACAAGGAGCAAGATCCACATGGCAGCACAACATCCTTGTCATCGTCGCCGTCAACAGCGTTCCAGCATGTCCAAGCAATAACGATTGCGGATTCAACATAATGCCCTCATAATTACTGCACACACGCCTCAAAGTGCTGGCCAGCGACATCGCTGGCCAAGCGCAGCGGTGGCCAATGAGTTGACAACACATTGCCCCAAAGCCCAACCCCAACCCCAACCACAACCCCAAAGCCAACACGAAACCCAACCCAAACCCAAACCCAAAAAGAAACAGAATACCCAGACTCCAGTCTCCAGGCTGCAATTTGCATTAAATGTGCGCTTTGTGTTATTAATTTTGAGTGTTCTCGTTTCTCATTAAAGTCTGCATGCCACATTTATGAAATTAATATTTGTCAAGTGCTTTCGAAAGTAACCTTCAAAAAAGATTTAAAATATGTGCAATGCATAAATTTCAAATTTACACATTAAAAGCAGTTTGCTCCAGTGGTTAAGATGAGCTGGTGAAATTGTGTGCTGAATTTCAAGTGGAAATGGTTAAAGTAAACGAAGAAATGTATGATAATTAAATGATAAAATAACATTCTTTGAAGTTGTGCTCAGATGGTCTCCTCAAGATTGCAAATTAGTATTTTCAAGCTTTTGCCTTTGGTAAGAAAAGAGTACTTTTGAGCATAACAGATGTTTCCTCAACTGCTGATTCGAATAACATTTAAATAAAGGAAAAACCTATTAAAGAAAATATAATTGAAGTCGGTTCACAATTACCCAAAACAATATAAATTAATTCGTTTTTAATTTTTTTTTATATGCAAACGAAAAAACAATGTTGATTTCATGTCATTTGTCACAAAGAGATAGAAGAAAAATATTAAAATCAAACAAATAAATTCAATGGAAATTTTGTTTTTGAATTGCCAACTTATTAATGAATATTTATAGCGACATATTTTTATTGATTTTGGTTTTTTTATGTGGCACAAAAGGTAAACAATAACAGACCCTAAACATCAGTGCTGGCTAATGAAAACGAAGGGGCAGATATATAACTATGCAGCAACAGCTCGACATGAATGCAACATGCAAATATGTTGTAAAAGGAAATAAACATTATGAAATATAAAATGAATGTATCTGTGTTGATGTACAAACGACAAATATAAACTATGTAAGAGCATTTATTTATTTACTCACCATTTGTTAGCTTGCTGTTGATTGTTTAACAAATTTGCATTTTGTTTTGTGGTTTTGCAATTTGCATAAATCAATTGAGAATTGTTTGTAATGTATATACATATGTATATATGTATTTGGTCGAGTATCATGTTTCTAATTATGTGTGCAGCACTTTTAGCTTGTTTAATTCATGAAAATACTTTGTTTGCCCAAATTCCCCACTCAGCACTTGTACCTGATTAATTGTCTGTGGCTGCTAATAATTTATCTTCCCTTTTTTTTTTATTAATAAAACCGCTTTCAAAACAAAAAAACAGTTTGCACAATTTGAAGTGGAAATTTAATTAAGCAATTTAATAGCGCTAAATATACGCAATTAATATTAATGTATTCGGATGGCGACAAACTAACTGTGGCACACGATTTAATTATAGATTAGGGTTGCAGTTTTATTTAATTTGTACACCCTGTACAGGTGTAAAATAAATATGATGTATTTTTTAAAAAACATTGAGTAATAAAAGCCAATTAATTTCAAATTTGTCCGAGTATCTGTGCTTATATTACTTAATAACAAATTTTGACTTTAATGCATCAAAGAACTAAAAAAGGTAATTAAGTTATCGAGATTACAGCGTAGCTCCAAAACGATCTATCAGATTTGTTTTAGTTTAATGTAACTAGTTTGGGGGTGTATTTACCGGAATATTTCTAATTGCACGCCTGCTTGTTTCGCATTGTGTACTTAATTTAACTAATTTCTGGACATGTTCTGTTTATTAAGGCTATTAAAGAGGTCTATTCTCTAATGATGTGCAATTTGTGCAATATAAGAGAGGCGTGGCAGATTTGGGTATGTTGTGCAATGCACGCAGTTAACTGCTAATTGGAATCATCTTTTAATTGTCATATTAAACTCTGTCGATAAGTACACACACCAAGACAACTACGACATACCCACACAATATTGGCAAGGCGTAATGC
This sequence comes from Drosophila paracracens, assembly GCA_035044025.1. Classification (NCBI taxonomy): domain Eukaryota; kingdom Metazoa; phylum Arthropoda; class Insecta; order Diptera; family Drosophilidae; genus Drosophila; species Drosophila paracracens. The sequence continues at coordinate 2,794,406 of JAWNMN010000835.1, read as the reverse complement.
ATGAAGGTGGAATTTAGTTAAAATTGATTGCGTGCAACAGACGCAGTCGATTGAGTTAGGCATGCAACATAGCTATATATATATTTGCTATATACATAATGATGCATAGTGTGTATATACATACACACAGTGAGAGACTTGGCAAATAAAGGTTCCATGCATTCAGGTGTTGAGGTGTGTTGTATGTGTGCTTATGTGCTGGGTGTGCACTCAATTAGATAGCTTGACAGTTGTGGAAATAGTGCAAGATTAGCGAAATGCTGTTCTGCACATGACAACATTTCGGTTAATTGATGATTTCTGTTCAAAACGTGTTCTCAATAAATGTAGCAACTACACATATTTCTTGAAGCATGTATCAATTAAGCAGTAAATGTCGTTTTTAACTCATGCTCGCAATAAGCACTCAAAACTTTATATAAAACTATGGAGTTTGTGGTGTTGGGCTGAAAATTGGAGTACATAGATTTAAAAACGGAAAAATTCTTGACATATTTAAATTTTAAAAAGAGGTCTCCAAACAATAATCAAAATATATATACATAGCTCGCAGAACTTTAAGATATTGACGATTTTCAACTGGCATACTGAAATTTCTGAATTCTTAATCACAATGTTTATCCAAAAAAAAATTATAGCTAGCAAGGTAAATTTGAAGTTTCTTGGTTTGTTTTGGCTTAAAATGTTTATCTGATATACATTGCTATAATTTATTTGATGTTAAAACTATTGGGGATTTTCCACTAGCAGTGCTAGAAATTTCTAAATGCTGGCTTAAAATGTTTATCTAAAGACATTAGCTAGTTGGCTGAACTTGAAATTAATGAAGATTTTCCCCTGGCTTAGTTGAAAATTTCTGAATTTTAGCTTTAAATGTTAATCTAAATTAATATTCAAAGTGATGACTGTGTTATTTGTGTTTGCTCATGCTGAAATGTTGGCACTGAACCAACGAAATAATTAAGATAGCTTAAAGCGTTTTGTAAGCAATTAGACATATTTGGTTAGTTGAAGAAAATGTTGAACAAGTGAATTGTATCTTGTAGACTGGACTGGTAAGGGTTCACAGATCATTATCCGAGTCCATGCATTGTGGTTAGGCGACCTGTTAGGGGAGTTGAACTGAATATGATTTTCAGAACGTACAAGCCAAGGAAATGTGGCAAGTGTAATGCTCCATTTGCAGGACATTGCAGTTGTTAATGCAAAGCGTACGTGAGTGGTGTGTCTGTCTGTGTGTTTGTGTGTGTGTGTGTGCATGTGGGCGCATGTTTGTGTTGTGTGTGTTTGCTTGTAATTGTGCAACATCAAATGGCCAAGAGGTAGTTATGGCCTCGAAGTGCCTGCAAGAGCTTCATTTATTACGAAATTTATGTGGGACGTAAATCAATTGTGCAAATGGATTGGAATTAATAAATGTGACTACAGCACAGCATACTCACACACAACAACGAAAACAGTCGTGTTTCGCTCGACATTGTAGTTGTTGTTGTTGTAATTATGGAAATAAATAAATGGAAAAACAGCAGAACACAAAAAATGACTGCCTATTATGAATAAGCTTGGCAGCTGCCAATACCAAGGGCCCCGAAAAGTATGCCACAATAAATTGCATTATATTACAATACACACAAGCACACGTACACGTACACGCACACACACACACAAACACAGTGCGTAATTTGATTTTAAATGCAGGTTTATGTTTTCCTTTTTATTTTTCGTTTTTCTTTTTTACATATTTTATGTTAATTAAACTTGTTGCAGCGACTTGTTGTGCACGTATCTGTAGCAGCTAACAGTGCGTGTGTGCGCTTGTGTGTGTGTGAGTGCTGCAACTTTGAACCAATTACATATGCACACACACATGAGCACACACACAATAGCAGCGACTCAAATACTGACAACTTGTTACGCTGCTTAATTTCTCCGGCCCTCCAACTTCGTTAGCCCGAACAGTGTGCAGCACTCAGCACCCCCCCACAGCCCCACTTCATGCACAACCCACTGGGGCGCTTGTTATTTCGTTAGTTAGTTTTGACGTAAAGCCACGTGGCAGCAACTGCAGCAGCAGAGGCAGCTGAGGCAGCTGCAGCGGCGGCATGCTTCAAGCGTGAAATAACTTCCGTTGCGAATTTTATGTTCGTTGCAAAATTTTATTCACAAAATGCACAATGCGCAGATACCCCAGTGAGTGTTTATGAATGTGTGGGTGAGTGCATCCATGACTTACATATATGAGCACATAAGTGTGTGTGTGTGTGTGCGTGTGTACGCGCGAGTGGTATAGGTTTACTGACATCGTTTGCATTTTGGGGTTGTAATTTTTATAGTTTTTTTTTTTTTGCTGTCATTCACTTAGTCGCGAATGGGTTTTAACGAGCTTCAAATTATTATGCGGGAACTCTTCAGTTGCTTAGCTTATAAGAAGCAGTCGCAATTACTGATTAAACAGACAATCATGATGACTTTAATCTTAATTTTATATCGATATATCGATTTTCAGGCTATAATTTTGTCTAGCGATTTTCAGGCTATAATTATTACTTGTCTTCCGACCTAAGATCACGTTTTCAACTTTAAATGTACTATTGATTTAGGGACAAAACTATGACATTTGAGTTTTTGTGTTATTATATATACGTATTAATTTGTCCAACTTTTGGAATTTATTTAAATACGCAAATAAATTAATAAAGATATTCATCATGATATTTGTCTTTTTGGCTTATGAAAAACAAAATTCACTTTACTAAATTAAGAGCCATTTCATTTCGAGGATTTGTGATATTCGTTGTGAAATACTTTGAACTCATTTAAATATCCATGTATATTTAATTATCTCTGGCATTATACTTCGGAAATTTGCATAAAAAATGAATTTCCTATCTCTCACAATTGAAAATTGGTCTGTGTCGGCTTTGGTCTGACTCTAAGTGAAGCCGTTCAAATAAGAAATAAGATTAACTGCGCAAAATAAAAGCCACAAAATGTGCGTAATGGCAAAATGATTTTTTTTCCCGAAAAATTAAGAACGTTGCACGAGATCCAAATTGTCGTATAAATTGCTGTTTGTATTACCCAAACACACTCTCACACGCGCGCACACACAGATACATCTTCACCTGAGTGAGTTGTCGTGCAACGTTGCCATTGGAGAGAACAATGCAAGTAATACAGTGAAACTGCCTGAAGGCAGACTGTGAAAATGTATTTACCAAAGTGTTGAAATGTTGCACAACTTAAATTAAAATGACTTTGTCAACTTGTTTGGCATATCTTCCAAGTGCTGCATAGACCAACCCTATGTTTTACCTCAAACTTCAGTTGCTTTTCTAGGTGTACTCATTTGAAAAAAATAAAGAGTTTCACATACCTTAATGACAATACTTTCAATACCCTGTACTGGGCTTTAGCCTTACTTGAAAAATAAAATGGAATTTTAAGATTTTTAATTTTTATTTTTTTAATTCCATTTATACTATACACATATTTTAAGATTATTATTATCGATATCTGCTAACAGGGTATTTTTAAAGTTGGAAATTCTTTTTATATTTTATTATGGTTCGTCTCAAAGTTTGTAATTATTTTCCGTCTTCGTTTGCCACAAGTGTTAAAATAAGAACAACTTTTTGTGTAAAGTCATTTTTCATGTTTCTTTCCAACTTCTTCTTCTCTTTATATATGTATGTATTTTTGTGTTTCTCTTTTATTTAGTCTTGAATAATAATGGAAATAAAGTTACTTAACGCTGCATATAACGCGTGGCACGGTGAGAGGGGGGACCGGAGGTAGGCGTTAAATATGTATAGAAAATATAGATTTTCAACTTGTTCTTTTTCAGCTGTATAACAGCTTGTGGTTGGAGTCCACACTAAAGTTAGCCAAGACACGCAAGTTATACGAATCCACCACCATCACAGCGATCAAGCAACCACTGAAATTTGTTCGACGAATCAAAGCGACAAAATGAGGGCGGGAGAGCAAGAGTGAGAGAGAGAGAGAGAGATAGAGAGAGAGTTGTTGGTTTGGAATGTGGGAAGGTGTAACGAGCAGAGGGGGAGTGGAAATTGAAGTGTACAATTTTATCAGCTGCTCTCAGTGAGAAAACCGGATTTTCAGAGAGTGCTTTGTTCCACCCATCATTCCACTTTTCAACAGTGTTCAGTGTAGACGTGGAAAAACTACAAATATTTTCTACATATTTGATTCTAAATTTCATTCATTGATGGCGCTAGATAATCATTTTGATAAGGTACGAGCCTATTATCCCGGAATATTAACAAATGTGGCACGCGTCTTATCAAACGCCAAGTGCACTTCCCCAGAGCACACCATGACGCTCTCTCAGATACGTGGTAAGCTCTCAGATCAACATCTTATTGGTTAGATAAATGTCTTATTTTTGAGTGTTGCTTGCAGCTGACTATAGGAAACTGACTGAAGAGAAATTTCCCAACATGGTTGATCCCCGCGTGGAAGTGTTGTTTCTGCTCTCAATTCCATTCGTCGCTTGTTTTACCAATAAACATGGCACGTTTCATTTCTACATAATTCGACAAAACGAGTGATGAAAGTTTTTCACTGTGGATTTAATGGCAATATATATACATTTAGTGCAATTTAATAAAAAAAAGAAACCAAATAAATATTTATATTTGAAAACACCACTGATTTCATTAGGCTTTTGAATGGCAGTACTTTTATTTTACAAATAAACAAATATCCAAAAGTTACCTAAATTAAATTCAATTCTAAACGAACTTTGCTGTTGCTATTGGCACAACTGTCAATGGAAGCTAGGGTAATGAAATCAATGACAATGTCAGAACAAGCCACAATTCGTTAAACCAGACACAAACTGACCAAGAGCACATCAAATCGAATGAATATGCGCCAGCAAAATTTATATATAGATATTGTAACAACAAATGTGACTATGAAAAACACAGAATCGAACTGAACTGGGCAGCGAGTTAGAAACAAACAAACAAATAAACAAGCCAACAAAAAACGACAAACTGAGCAATCTGAATGAAAAACCGAGTCGGCCACACTAAAGGGGGTGGTTGAACGGCAGGAAGGAAGTAAGTTAGTTTTTGGTGGTGGCGGGGTCAGACTAGTTCGGTCACGCAGCCGCAATGGAGCCAAAACGAAACGTAATAAAACTAAATGCCGTTGAAGAAACCCCCAAAACAAATTCATTACGGAACTGCACCTCAGGGGGTGATAATTTGATTCAACGAAAACTTTACTGATTATTTATTGCTTGCATGCGGTGACTCTCCGTTCTTCCGCTCTCTCTCTCTCTCTCTCTCAGTTGACTGTGATGCTGAAGTTATCCCTGCGGCGTTTAGCTGTTTATGTCATAAAATGTTTTGTGGCACAAAACTGGGCACTGGAACTCATTATTTTGTTCATTAACACTTTTTGCTTTCTGTTTCGGCTTCGCTTTTTGTTTGTGGTTTTTATTGTTTTTATTGTTGTTTGCCATTTTGTTTTTGACAAAGGGTATAACACCCGATAGGATTTGATGATTCATTTTGGTTATTTATTTATTTTTATATAAAATTTATAATAATAAAAAAATAGACCGTTTCTTATCTATTTATTCATTCAAATAAAAAACTATTTCTAGAAAGATTTTAACGGTTTGAAAATGAAACATCCAAAATAATAGTAAAAAGTGGCAATAGCGCAATAAATTAAAATTCAATAAACTATTTTGGAATAATTGGTTATTTGTTAATGTTATTTATTTGAAATAGTTATTTATTGCCCACTTCCATATTTTATTGTTTTTGATTGTATCTAATTCCAACAGTTTAAGGATTAATTAAGTTTTTATTTATTGATGTTTTGTTTATATGCTTAGCAACACAAAGCAGCAATTATATAAATATTTATTCAGTCAAGAGTATCAAGACTTTAACTTACTATACTATATTTTTATATCTTGTTTGTGCCATTTTTATCATTGCTTTGTTGATGTGGGTGCCTGGGTGTCATATACAAAATTATGCGACCTTTGCTTCATTTTCACTTTTTTTTATTTATTTTGTTGTTAAGAATATGATTTATGTGCCGAAAAATAAGTCTATGTGACTTTATGACCAAATGCAAAATAAATTCATGTTTAGTTTTATGACAGACAGTTTTGTGGCTTAGTTTTTTGGTTTTATGCAAATGTTCCATATCTTTAACATTACGACTGTCTGTCTGCTTTAGTTTTATTAGCCGAAGCTTTAATTCATTAGTAAAAGTGAGCGAATTGCGGCCCAGACTCCGGCCAGTGTCGACCTGGTCTGGGTTCAGCTGCTTTTTGGCAATTTCAGTGGGTTATGGCACTTTGCTGAGTTATAAAATGTTATCGACGGCGCAGGTTTTTATGTTTTGGGGAGTCAGATAAATGTGTTTATTGGACATTTTTGGCCAAGTCGTCAGTCGCCTGTTTAATTTTTGTATTCCGCTATTTTGCTTGGAGCTTTTGTAGCCACCAGCAGTTTGAAAGAAGATAGAAAACATGTTTACGACACGCATCCACAGTACAGGCAGATTTGTCCAGGGATTAGAGACCCGAATGTTAAGAGCAGCTCATTAAGAAGCCAAGAGAATGTGTGCCACTTTATGACCAGCCCAAGACAACAACTCTCAAGCTAGATACTGGCCAAAAGCAGTTGGTGAGTGCCTATGTGCCATTAACAAGCTGATCAAGTAGCTGATACAAAATACTTAGTTGTGCTATTAACTTAGCCTCGCTTTCTTGGCGTTAGGACTCCCAAAGCTGGCCATTTATAAAGAAGATTTTTAAGGTTCTTTTATATAAGAGCATATCTCGAAGTTTGGTTTAAGATTAAATACTAGCATCTTTAGGAAAAAATTATGAAGTGAAGTGTTAAATTCAGCTAACATTTTGAAGACCAGTTTGAAGATACTTAAGTCAGACACAGCAATTATACCAAACATGTTTGGAAGAATAGTAATCACGCAGACAAAACGCATTCTAATCTCTCTGGTCAAGCTCAACAAACCTTTGAAAGAAAGTTATTCCAACTAGAAGAATCGCTTTCATATCTTCTGAGGCAAAACAATAAAAATAAAAAATGTCTCCATTATTGCCAAGTCAATGATAAATATGTATATCCATGCGTTGCACTTGCTGCCTGCTGGGTGCTCGTTAAACATGTTTAAAGTTAATTTATTTTGAAATCCCTTAACTAAATCAAAGTTAAACATTTTATTGGCTTGCCCAACGGAGTCACAAAGCAAGTTTCAATTAAATAACTCGGCCCTGTTGCCAGACGCCGGGATACTTGGAACCTCCCAGTGCCTCGGCCAAGTTCTATTTGCAGTGAACTCCTTGCGGAATTAGAGACGTCAAACAAAAGTGCACCCGGCGCACAGGCCATGAATTCATTTTAAAATTGTAGCTGCAAAACAAAAGGAAACAGCCATTGTGCAATTAAAATTGTATGGCACTGGGGAGCTGAAGTAGCGAGCAGAGAGTAGTCTGAGTTGGATTGGATCTAGGATACGAGTGGGAGGAAAGGGGTTCAGCTGTGGAGTAGAGGCAGCTGCCTGCCGATAAGAGAAATTAAAACAAATAGACGCCGCACTCTGTGTGTAGCTGTTGTACAATCTCTGTACAGCCTCCAAAGTGGTGCTGTGCAAAGGCAAACACAACACAACACAACAGAACAGGCACACACATCCGCACACACACGCGTAGCCCAGACTGCTTCCACAGACAGTTAGCCAGAGTTCAATATGTGTCCAAAATCCTCCACCAGTCTGAGATGCTCATCGGCTACGGCTACAGCTGGCCTTGTTTACGGCGTATATCATGACAGTTGCTCCCACCACCCATCCCCTGCCTCTTCCTGCCTTTCGCTCTAAGTACATATATTCTCTACTTCTCTTTACATTAATTTTTTTTTGTTTGGTTTGTCTTCTGTTTTTCTCTGCGTTGCTTTAAGTTGTCACAGTTGTTCATGTTGTCGAGTCCAGCTTAATTCGGTTCAGTCCCCCAAGCAGCTGCACTTGTCGTGTCGCTTAAGTCCCCAATGATATCGCATAAGTTTTTCAATTTTGTGCGTTATTAGAAGCGATTAGAGCCAAAGTACGTTACAGTGCGGATCGAGACAGCAAGAAGCCACTCCACTCGCCCTCGCCCCCTTCGCAGAGGGGCGACAGGCAAACAACAGCAGCCATAAATACTTCACACCAATTGGCAGCTGGCTTAATTTGCTGTGAATATAAAACTTTGTATATACAACACAAATTTAGATGGCAACTTCTTTTAATGCCTTACACATTTCATTGCTTTAAACTAAATTGATGTTAATACGGCAAGCTATTCGATTAAAATCTTATTGGTCGAGTGAGCTCGGCTTGGAGATGTCCTGAGAGCAGGTGTTATATATGTAGTAGACTGGCTGTTCGTAATCTGAGTTTCTTAACCGATCTTAGTGAAATTTTGATATTCGCCAAACGGCTGCAGTGATTGATAAAATAAAGTTATCTCGATTTGTTTATTTAAAACAAAATTGTTTTATTTATTTCTTAGGCACTTTCCAATCCAATCTAAAAGATACTTTCCACTAAACTTAATATATTTTCACTAATTAAAATAGTTTGTTTGCATTTCAATGCTTGGAAAATAAAATATTTATTTATTAATTGGTCTTTAGTTTACACAAGTTGAAGTTGCAAACTTCTTTTAATTTAATCTCACACATGCACTGAAAATGGATCTAAGTTGTTGAGCTTAGCCACCGGATAAAATTAGGGCCAATTAGGGTTGCCACAAGCCGTAAAATGGATTTTCAGATGGAGGCAATGTGTCAACAGGCGGTCAGCTGCACAGGATTGCGGTTGTGTGTGTGTGTGAGAGTGTGTGTGTGTGTGTGCGTAATGAGGCTTAATTTGTAAAATTCCATGGCTCTTAATTGGCATTGGACAGAAACCACAAAGCAATGCAACTTACTGAGAAACCGGGGGCAAGTGCAAGCCGTAATTATGTGGTCAAGTGGTCAAAACTGAGAGGCCAAGACAAGTGTGAGTGCTTTTTGGCCTACACTCAAACTGCAGTTAGACATACTTTACAAGAATTTAAGCAGCAATGCACTTTGCTTCGTTGCTATTGCAGTTATTGTTATTGTTATTGTGTTGCCAACTCGGTGTAGTTGCAAGACCGCAAAATGCATGGCATTATGTTGCCACAAAAAAAAAAATGCAATTTATGTAAATACATAAAGCAGAAAACAGCAAACACTCTGCAGCATAGCCCAAAAAAAGCAACGTGGCGAGTGTCACAACGGAAACTTGTTTTTTTTATTACAGAACTTTGTCCTTTTTCGCAACGTGGCTAAGGGGAGAGGGGTGTGGTAGCTAACGCATATTACACTGCACTTTCTAACAATCCATGCGTTGCACGAAAAACTTTTTGGGTCCAATGTTTTGCTGTAAATGGCCGACGCCCAATAGTTTGTGCACGTTGCATAATCCCCGCTTGGTTCTTGCTACTTGCCTGCATTGTTCAGCTGCAACTTTTCCGGACTGTATGGGATGGGCGGCAACTTTTGATGTCAACTTGCTGACATCAGATGCCAATGGGGCCTGATGCGGTATTACCCAGTGGTGCGTATTTTGCGTGTAATTTCCATCTCATAATCCAAATGAACTTTGCACAAAGTCCAACTGGTGTCAGATATTACGAATTTCAATTGGCTCATTAAAGCTTAGCCTAAAAAGCTTGAGATAACGAGGTGAAGTAGAGAAATTGCCAAATCTATTGCAAGTAGAAAAAGTATGTCTTTCTGAATTTATAACATTTTTATGCATATATTCAGTAGGTTAAGCGAAATATTTCTGATTTGCAAGAAATGATTCTACTATAACTTAAGCAATTATTTTGAAAAAAAAATTTAATGCTTATCATGTAATCAATATTGAAATTGTTGGGGGATCCCTTTAATTGGCCGTAAGAGTAAGCAACATTTTTGTTGCCATCATTTGAATTTCCAACTCGTTAGCTAGATTCAATCGTTGCCCTTAAGGCACTTGAAGCTGTTTCCATAATCCACACTATCAGGAGCAGTAACAAAATCAACTACAACGACTACGACACAAAACTGAAAGTTAAAACAAAAACTTTGCAGCTCAAGTTGCCGTTGTTGCTGCTGTTGCCATTGGCCCCGGGGCAGCGTTAAGACCACAAGTAACATTTGTAAAATGCACATTTAAAACTCAACAAAACCCGAGCTTACAAGCACACACACACTCACACACACACACACATTGGGGGAGAGTGAGCAGGAAGTTAGTAGCAGCATTGGCAGCCCAAATGGATAATAAGAAACGCCTTTGCCTTGCGTTGACTTCAACAGCAGCAGCAGCAGCAGCAGCAGCAAAGCTGTGAAAACTTTTCAATTTATTGTTAAACTTTTGCACTGAGGCGCACAATTATAAAGTGTCATTTAGTACAGGGCACCCTAAAGGCGGCAGCTGCAGTGGTAAAAGCAAAAGGCAGCACTGTCAAGAAATTATGAACTGCTCGTCGGCACAGACCGTTCACACTTTCGGCTGTGGCTACTTCCGGTGTGCGCCAGCACACCAACAGCATCGTCATCAACAACGTCAACAATGTCGTCGCCGTTGGACATTTTTGGGGCAGCTTCTGCATTTCGTCGTCAGCTTCAGATTCAGCTTCAGCAACTGCTTTTCTTGAGTTGACACTCAAGTGCAAGCGCGTTTTCATGCGGCGCATTCAAGTACTGTTCCGCTTGGCCCTGCAAAGTGTCACAAACACAAATAGAAAGAGAGAGAATGTAAGATAGAGAGAGAGAGGGAGAAACGGTGTAGCACTTGGCGCTGCGTGATTTACAGCGTGAGACTTCTATTTGAAGTGGGACATTCATTTTACGCTAAAGTGAACCTAAATCAACACAAACGCAGACGCCTTACCACATCTTCCTTGCCAGCAAACCAGCAACCTGCTCAGTATTCCCATTTTTTTGGCAGCTGCCTTTAACTTTTTCGGGGGGCGGTTGGGGGCATCTCTTGTGGCAGCGCGTCTTGATTGAAATGCCTGGTAGGCCAAAGCAATGGCGGCAACGACGACGACGACGACAACGCTGCACTTAAGTTGGCTTAATTAGTTTTTGAAAGTTATGCCAACACCACAGTCACGCCCACTTAATGGGTTACTGGGAGGGGGGGAAGCGCCGATACAACTGCTGCTCAAAGTGATTGCTGATGCACTAAAAATAAAATGTGGAATTAAGTCGGGGCAGGGGCCATGCAGTTGGTAAGGAAACAGACCAAGTTCCGCTCAAGGCATCTGCATCCTTCGGTTGCGGCTTGTTGCTGTTGCTGTAATTGTTGTTCTTGTTGCTGTTTTCCAGCTTCATCAACAGACAGCTGTTGTTGTATTGCGTTTGTACGTGCACCATTTCAAGTTATGCCATGTAACATCCGACTACATATACTCTTTTATATAATCAGAGTATTGACGCGAATAATCAAAACTCTTCACAAAAGCTATACAAATATTGTGAGCTTAAATGAGTTTAAAGAGTAAAGAGTGAATTTAGTAAACACACATATATATATATATATATATATAGCTTGTTATCTTATGCATTCAAAGTAAATTAATCTGTATTGAAGTTTGCTTGCTGCTCAAAGGAATTTTGTATCGCAAGCGCAAATAACTGTTTGGAAAAAGCATTTAATTTAATTAGCCTTGGGCCAACACAAGAACCAATGTTTTCAGTACTAACTTATATTGAAACAAGAGTATTAAAACTTCAACTTCCACAAGTTGTTGCTCAGTCATTTGGATCTCGTCTTTGCCTTTGTAGTTTTTCTTAGCCGTCACATACTTTTATAAAGTTTCCTTGTAGTATTTTTCGCTTATAATAGTTTTTCCTTTTAATTTATTAAATTATACAAATTTTTGCGGCAAATGGAAATTGAGTAGGCGCATTCGTCAAGATCCTTTGCGTTCTGCTGCTTAACAAACTGTGTGAACTTATTTTCAAGTTCTCAATTTTTAATAGTGGCTGTGTGCTGGGTGTGACTGAAGCATCATCATCATCAAACGCATGTGGAAAGTGTGAAAACCCCAATTGCTAAAAGCCAAATTGGACAAATTTGGCCATGATGCACACATACGCTTTCAGACACTAAAACCTATCTACACTCGGTTGCAGAGTCATCAAACCGAAACGAAACTGCTTTTATACCTGCCAGCAACAAGAGAGGTGGCAGAGGCGTGGACAGTAAGTGGTAGAGTGCTACACATTCATTTCCAATGAGACTCATTTTGCGGTGACACACGGGGGCGAGTCCAGTATTTAACATGCAGTATCCAGCATCCTGTATCCAGTATCCAGCATGTTATCCTGACCTTTGGCTTTTGGCTCTTTTACAGCTGAGCGGTTAGACGCAGCCCACAACCACATTTTGGCTAGCCAGAGGGGCAAATCTAGCGGCTTGCTGAAATTAACTTGACTACTGACACCTTGACATCTTTTTCTTTTTTATTTTCAACAGTCTGGCAGTGTGACAGGGGCGCAGTCCGGGAAATAGGCTTTAGGCAGTGTGACATTAAATAGGCAGCCGCAATTTTATATATAGAGCACATGACATATCGCACTGCGTGTGCTGCATAAGCTGAGCCGCTCTCTCTCTCCCTCTCTTTTAGCCGGATGGGGTCCTTCATCTGTCTCTTAGATGGTGGAAGACGAATGTTGATTTTGGCAGTCAGCACAGCGAATTTTCAATTTTATTTGCAATTTTTGTGCTGCATCAGCGCTGGCTGGGCGCAAGTGTCAGAAAAGCGTCGACGTGCCAGCTGTCAAACGTGACCCTGTCCGATGTGGTTAAAAGATTTAATAGAATTTTCCAGCTGACAACTGAGGTAAAGAAGAGCCCATCGTACAGCCTGCCATCAATGCAGTTAGTTTTAAAACCAAATGCCAAAAATGGACCACAGCAAAATTGCAATATTCGCATAAAATTGAGATGTTCTGCATTTTGCAAACGTTGACATTAGAATTAGATTAATCTAAGCTACTTTCGGAATAATTTATAAATTTGTTTTGTTTTTGGCAAAATCATATAAATGTTTAATAAATCCGTTTCACGGTGCCATAAATAGCTTTTTAAACTCAATAAATAGTGTTTTATATAAATCTAATTATTTATTTTATTTTAAACTCATTAAATCGGTTCAGATATTCATAAGGATCGTAAATACTTAAAAACTTGAATTGTTCGATTGAATTGAAATTGATATGAAAGCAATTCTAGAAACAAAACGCGCTGCCTGGTAAATGTAATATATTCATACATATCATATGCGAACGGCAAATTGCCATATCGATGACGTCAAGAGAAAATTCATCTGCTTATTCAGTGTTGTGTGCCCTTCCCCCTCAGTCGCCTGTTGTCGACGCTGCAGCTGCCTGCCTCTTGATGCACTTACTCATTCAAAGGCAGCACCAAATTGCGCTGTCAGCAGCGGCTGTGAATCAATTCGAATGCGTATACGATGCGTATGCCAAGCTAAAAGGATTTTTGCTATGCGGCAGATAGAGAGAGAGAGAGAGAGATAGAGTGTGTGTGTGGGTGTGGCAGCTGCTGACTGCTACTTGCTCACTTCGACGCCTTATTCATTATGCCAATGCCAGACGCTGGTACTTTTAAAGAATTATGCAATAAGTTAGCTTTAGATGGGTTGAGTTTTGACTGCTTTTGCTTGCTGCATAATACGTATTGCGTGTTGCATATTGCATGCTGCTTGATTCGAGAGATGCAGCTTCTGAGCTTTGCCTCCCTATGTGTGTAGTGCTCTGACAGCTGCTTGCTTTTCACTCAATTCTACTCTGCTCTTGCCCGCTCTCTGCTTCATGTAACGTATGCGTTATTTGTTAATGCTGCAGCGACAACAGCTGCAACTAACTTCGCAACAGACATACACACACACCAACAACAAGCTTCATTAAATGCATATTTGTTGCACACCTCTGCTCAAAAAACTCTTAGACAAAATTGGTTTGTCGCAGCTTAGACAGATTTTAGCCAGCAGCACAGTAAATTGCCAATTTATTTGTTGGTCCTTGACAGCATTTCGTGCCACATTTTCTTTTATTAACTGTAACACAAGCAAGCGAACAATTTTACACATGATGTGGCAGCTGTGACATCGAATAACCTCAGCATATTTTATGGCCACACTCCTGAGTGCTGCTCTGCTGCTCCTTCCTGCTCTATTTCAAAACCTAATTGCATACCAATGACAACTAATTAAGAATATTCAATTTTCATTTCAAATATTCACTGTACTTTGTTTTTGTGTGAAATGTTCTTGCATTTTATTTGAATTTGGTTTAGCTTCAATTACTGCTGGTGTTCGTGCTGACTCAATTACTTTGACTTAGTTTTACTTTCAGCAGAAAATAATGCATCAACACCTATTATGTTGAATTGAAATCGTTTTGCAATGGAATTTAATTTTATTGCAGCCTTTATTTATATTCTAATTGCCTTTGTTACGCAACACTTTCGTTTCTCTTTCAATTTTTCCTAGAATTAAGTTATCTCCATATGTTTTCAACTTAATTAATTCAGCTAAGGCGCCTAAACACAAAATTGCAAAATAATAATCAGGCTAAGACAATAATATGAGTATGAGTTTTGATGTTATAATTATGTAATTTTATTCATATTTGTCATCTTATAAGCTTAGCAATGAATGCAATCGAGTTGAGCAGAGGCACCAGGTATAAGAATAGTCAAATGTCTTTTAAGTTATCTTAAGAGTTTACCTTGCTAAACCAGATATAATTAGCAACGCAATCTGCCGATTTTGTGTCAATAGGAGGCATTTTCCAAGCACATCATAGGAATGTTCTAGGGAAGCATACACAATCCATAAAATTTAAGAATTTAATTTGTGCAAAAGTCAGGAGCTATTGGCTCAGAAGGGACAAAATAAATAATTCCTGTACGCATTTGTAGATTAACTTCAACATACTCATAATAATAGTCATTTTATTATCTTTAATAGTTGAACACATTATAATTTTTGTTGCCTCCCTGTTTTTAATGTGGATAGCTCATGAAAACCACAATTTGCTATTCAGCATTTTATTATTATAATTCCCTTTTTGTTTTTCTTTTTTTAGAAATTTCCTGCAAAATGTATGAAAATGGGTTGGCTCCATTTAAGCAAACCGCAGCGCTATGTATTGCTTGGTGGCATGTTTCGCTCAGATGCCGCAGGCTCAGTGTTTTGCAACTGTCATTATCTGCACGTCCACACAAAGAGTATGCGAGGGGCAGGTGGGGTAAGCAGCGGTGTTAGCAACGAGTCTGGTTGACTAAACCTAATGCGCATACATTAGTCATATCAGAAACGAGCGAGTGTGTGTCCTTGGAGCCCTGGGGCGACTGGGAGCATCCGGTTTAGCATAAAGGAGATACGTACGCGTAACGCTAATAACCGTAAAACTCGAGTCTCTAATTACGATGAAACACAACAATGCAACAGCGGTTGGCAATGGACGTTAAAAATTGCCGATAAGCCTCAATGTAGCAGAATGAGGGGGGGATCTGGGCAACAGGGGATCTAGGACTAGGAATCTAAATGAGTAAAATGCTTGACAATTATTCAGCGCGGCATGCGTTAAACTTTTCTGTGCTCGCACTCGTAATTTTTATTAATTTTACGCCAAAGATTTTGTTGGACCTTTTTCTTTTGGCTTAGCGGCTGCTTACAAGCGCTTTGCGTTGTCCAAAATTATAATAAAAAACTTTCGAACTGAACAAAAAAAAGAGGACATAAAAAATGAAATTTTCTTTTACTTTGGCATTGCTGCTTTAGCGGAAGTTGCCAACAAGGGGAAGGAAGAGATGGGGGAAGCGCTTGGGCCGTTGTGGATTTCCGTTTTAATTAGTCGACTGCGGCAAGAAACGCGAGCACCGGAATCTGAATTCACCAACTGAATATCATCAGCCAGAGCCCAGACAATGGGTCCACAGTGTGCTGGCGAAAGTTGCCCTTAGCCAGGCTATAACTGTAAAATGCGCCTTGACACAAAGTTTCTTAAAATTGTATATGGGAGAGGGAAGGCGCTGTGGTTGTGTGGGAGGGTAAGTCTTATCTTACGTACTGCTCTCATCTGTTTCTTTTGTCTTCGCCACTGTCTTCGGCTTCATCTGCTGCACTGCATCTCCTTGCCACTCTCCACATGCATTCTTTGCGGCCAGGAAGTTCAAGTGATGTGCATAATTTAAATGAAAATGTCAACGCGGCTTTTGGCAGCCCGTTGCAGTTACTTTAACTGTATTTCTTCCTCTCTCTCTCTGTCTGCCTCTTCTTGTTTTTATTGTTGCTGCAATTGCGTCAACTTGCAGCTACTTCGTGTGTTATGCATGGGAGTGTGTGTGTGTTTTCCGGAAGTGACAAAAGTTGCGTTTTATATTTGCGCCATCCGCATAAGGCATAAGCAGCAGCTATGGTTGACTTTAAGTGTATTTAACACATCAAATAAATGCGAATTGAAAAATAATGGCTGAGCTTTTGAGCCATCTTTACAACGCTAGAGCTGAGCGAAAATATTATGCTTTAAATGAGCATAATTTTTCTATTAGCTTAAATGACTATGAAATTTCTTGTTTCAGCTAAATACTAACAATTTTAACTGATTGCTTTGGTTCATATTATTTATTTATATTTTTCTTTATAACTTACTTTATTTCCTACTGAGAATAGAGCATGTTCATGGGAAATCCAATTAAGTTATAGGAACATAACTTTCATATATCTTTGATCACAATTAATTCGAGAATGCATCCATTATTTTATTTACTTAATGGATGCAATTATTTCTCGCAAATTGCCATTGTTGTTATGCATGAGTTGATAAATGCATAAGTTGCGACAGAGAAAACAACGACTTTAAATTGCGTTAAATGTTGACGCTTAATAAAAAGTTGTTTGCACAAACCGAACAAAACTTCAACAGCAACTGGGAAATAGTTAACGCCATTTTTATTTATGACATAAATACGATCCAGCATATTTCATGGCAACTACAAACTGATAGATACAATGCATTTGCAAGTGGCCCCAATTTTATACTCCCTTTTTTGTTTGCATTTTATTTATTCGACGTCTGCCTGTCTGCCTGCCTGCCTGCCTGCTGCCTATCGCGTCCATATGGATGAGGGCGTGGAGCTCGGACTTGGGACTTGCATTTGATGGGCGCCTGTCAATGCCACCAACAAAAGCAAAACGCTGAAAATGTGTACAGCTTCAACAACTGAGCAAAAAACCAAGCGAGATAAATTTATATGCAACCACAACACACACACACACACTCTCACACACACACAGAGTGTGTGGGAGAGAGAAGGGGAAGAGAGAGAAAGAAAGAGATACACCTACAAGCATAAGCCCACATAAAGCACTCAGAGAGTTGAACGAGCCTGCATTTAACAATTTATCTGCAGCTGTCAAAATTAAAACCCCATACGGAGACCCAGAACCGTGGCCAGAACTATGCCTGGGACAGAGATTGTGGAGCATCAGAAGCAGGACGAGCAGCGAACCACGACGAGTCAATACTCGTGGAAGCCATAGCTGTGTATCCAGGACATAACCCAGTGGCAAGTCAGCTGCAGGCAGCATGGATTTGGAAAATAAAAAACAAACCAGAGGAAAGGAAAGAAAGAGAGCCACCAAAGTATTGGGCGGAACTGCAAGAAAAGTGCAGCAGCCGCCCCCCAAAGGGGGGTCACACAATGAAGCCGTTCACAGGATAAGCAAGCTGTACCAGCCGCAGGCCAGATGGACAAGGGGTGGAGAGGGGAATGGAAGCGGTGGATAGGAACTGAGGTACAAGCGGACAGCAAGACAGTCAATAGCATCGGCTGGCTGTAAAAAACGGAAATGGGGCAATCATAAATTTACACAGATATGCAAGTGCCCGTGTATATGGATGTGTGCTTATGTGTGTGTATGTTTGTTTGTGTGTGTGTGTGTGCGTAGCGTGTTTGTGTTTTCTAGTGCCAACCCTCGCCTTACCCAGCAACCTATAACAACGAGACACAAAGAGCACCAGTAGCGAAGAACTGCAAAAAGAAAAATTAAAAAAAAACTTTAGCAGCCCAAAAGGACATCTCTTGGAACCGGAGGCCCTGCGGCTTGGCACTAGAGATGATCTCGTGATTATTTTCCAGGAAGCAAGAATTGTTTGACAACAATGACAATTATCTTACAAGTAAGTAATTTTATAAGATAAGAGGTAAGGATTATGTTTAGGATACTCGGATATTTAAGAAATTGTTATAGAGCGAAAGTCTTATTCCTTAAGCATTTTATTTTAAGAATATAATTTCTTTAGTCTGACTCTTTTCTAGTACATAATAATTGTTGGAAAAACTTAATATTACATTTCAACTAACAAAAATGTTAGCAATTCGAAAAGGCTCGATTATTTCGATAGCCATTAAAAATCCTCATGAGTGAAGGTTCTAGCTCGCAGATAAATGTATTATTACAATGAGATCGTAGACTCTAAAATTATAAGAGTTTTTAGAAATTGGTAGAGGGACAGATAGAGGGAGAGAGAGAGAGAGAGAGAGAGAGAGAGAGAGAGAGCCTTTCTTTAAGCATTTACTTTAAGAATATAATGCACATAATTTAAGTCCGATTAATTTCTAGATTTTAGGAAACTTGCTTAAGATTAGAAATTTTAGATAATCGACAAATGCTCGAGTATTTTTGTAGCCATTGAAAATAGTCACGAGTGCACCTCTAGCCCGAAGGATTGGTCGCAAACAATTCAGCTGCCAAATGGCAAGAGTTGTGTTGTGGGTGTTGGGGTGTGTGTAGGGTGTGTAGGGTGTATGCCGTAAAGGAGAATGTGCATTCACGGGAACGACTTCGATTTAATGCGAATACGATGCGTTGCCCTTTGGCATGCATCCTCGAATATCCTTGTTGAATATCCAGGGGCCACAATTTTATTTTTTTTTAGGTCTTTTTCCATTTGCTTTGCTTTGCTTTGGACGCAGCGCAGCGTTCGCTGAGCTGAGATTTGTGGTGCGGTGCAAATAGATTTCTAGCGCAGAACATAAATAATTCTCATACACACATACATGTTAGATATGTCTGTGTGTGCGTGTGTGTGTGTGTGTGTGTGTGTGTGGGTCTGCGTGTGAATGCTCGTTGCCAGTTGATCCTCTGGTCGGCATACAAAAAACGAAAATCAAAGTGTTTTTGCATTTGTTCAAATCACACACAAAAGGAACGAACGCAGTCATGGTAAAATGGGTTGCATTTTTTTTTTTCTTTTTCTTTTTGGGGCGTAGCCCATCACAAGGCTATTTTCTGTACCTCAGTGTTGCATGCAAATTGTTAGCGTTGGATATTTGCCTGTCTCTCTGCTTGAGATAATGTGCCTTTGTTTGCCTCTCTTCCAGCCAGCCTCGCCACGCCCCGTTCGTCACACAGCTCGTCTGTATCTTCCGCTTTTATTCAGTTTTGCTGGTCGCATATTTTGCAATGGGTTTTTGGCCTTGCATAATGATGCCCAGCACTTGTCTTCTGTAATCTGCAGACCGGCCAGGCCAGGCCAGGCCACAGCCATCAATGCAGTTTGCATAACGCTGGGTCACACCACAGCTGCAGCCGAAACTATTTGTGAGCTTGACTTGGCAATTTAGTCGTTTCGGCAACGTTTCGTGACAAATGCATATTTTTGCAAGCCCAATAAGTGTCATTTAAGGTGTAATTACAAGTTCAGGCATGTGGATTGTTGTTTGACTATTCATTTTGTGTCCATCTAGAGCCATTTTGCTAAAAATGATTCCTACTTTGTTAGATAAGAGCTCTTTAAGGCTCAAACCCACAGACCCAGAAAACCTCAAAATGAAAATGAACGTTTTAATTAGTGGCATTTCTCTTTTTTGTTCACTTTGACGATGAAAAATGTAGTTTTTCATCATGTTTGTATTATGCAAATGTTAAATGTTACTCCAGAGATATGATTTAAAAAATGTTGGCTTATCTGTCTGGCAAGTGCCGAGGGCATTGAATTTTTAAAGTTAAATACGGACTGGCTGGCAAAATGAACTCGACCCGAGTCAACTTCAACAACAACTGGAACTCCAAGTGGAGCTCTGGCTGCAACTCCAGGTGGAGCTCTTGGTAATCCCCAAGTGCTGCTGAACATTGGAATAACACACATAATGCATATTTAAACATTTGCTGATAACAAATGACAAAGGAGGGCCCAGAAGCAAGGCTGATGTATACAGGCCATAGAGACCAATGTTAGTTCTCCAGGCAATGTAAAGATGTTTTCCTGGGAGTGAGGAGCGGCTGAGGGACGAGTTTGGTAAATGTTTGGCCAACTTAAACCTAAATCAATGCAAAAGTTTTTGGGCTAATCGCTCTCAATTATTCAAGTGAAACGTGGCATTTAACAACTGTATGAAAAGAGACAGAGAACGAGAGAAAGAGAGAGAGAGAAACTCACATCAGAAGTGACGCAGGATGTGGCTTTTGTGTGTGCGTGTGTGTGTGGTTGAGTGTGTGATCAGCGAGGTCCTTAACGAAGCCTAACTTTCGCTCTCAGGTAGGTAGTTAGTAGATATGTTGGCTGGTAGCGTCTGGTCTCACTCAAGCTGAGCCTGGCCTCTGCATGTTAAGTGCCACAGTGTTGCCCAGTGTTGGGTTAATAATAATCATATTTAAGTAGAACGCAATGGACCAACCTCAACGTTCCGTTACGCCCCTCCATCACCGCTGCTGCGACACGCCTTGCTGAAAGCGGCAGGACAAAGTTGCAAACGGAAACGGATGCAGAGCTACCTGGTACCTGGTCATCAGGTTCCACAGCGGGTACAACACAAAGTCTGTGTGTGTGTGGGTGTGTGCGACTGCTGAATAAACCTTTTGTAACTATAGTCTTAGCACGAGAGAGCGAGAAAAAGTGCGAGAGAGCAGGACAGCAGATATGGAGAGGAGTGAGATAGAGAGAGAGAGCGAGAGAGACAGGAACTTTAAACTGTAACTGGAATTACTGAAAACTATACACACACAAAAATATTGTTCATGCAGTATACACAAAAATTGAAAATTTTCTACTTTTCTAGTTTTTCCAGCTGAAATCGGAGTGTAGCAAAAAACTTTGTCTGCCTGCAACGTCGGCAGCAGCAGCAGCAACACCGGCAGCGACAGCGGCAACAGCAACGGCAGCTGAACAGGTAAACCGACTCGCCGGCTTTGAGGAATCAGAAGGATTCGGTTGAGCTTTGGGTTCGAGTTCGGGGATGCTGCTGCCTGATGAAAAGTCAGGAAGTAAAGTTTTACGGTTCACATAAAAGCTGAAATGTTCAAACAATCAGCATGAATTATAACTCGGATGTGGATTAATAGTTGCCCAAGTGTGTATACATATGTGCATGATGTGTGGATGCCATTATATGTGTGGGTTGCTCTGCGCTGGCATTAAGTGCAGCGTTGCTTCTGGCTTACTGACAGCCTTTCTAGCCAGTTTTTGTGACTGTAAAGCCAAGTAAAAAGTTATGAGAGATTGTGCAATCTACCTTGCTGAATTTCAGTAATTACCATTTCCGAAATGACATTTAAGTCAGGGCTTGTTAATTAAACTGAATATATTGATAAGTAGATCAGATTCAAATGCAAAACATTTTTACAGACTTGCAGCTAATTAAGAAAATTAATTTTGCTGAATAATACTTAACATTGGCGGGGAATAACAGGTAAGATGATTGTTGATTTGCTATCAACTGCAACAAGAATTCAAATAAAATAAAAGCGATTTTAGAGATTATGAATAAGTATGAAATTGAAAAAGAAAAATGATTAAGCAGAATTTAGTATAAGTCTCTTCTGAAAGATATAGTAGATATGAAGAAATATGATTATAGTATGTAACGACTGCTACAACCACATTTTAGTTACGCGGTTGATATAAAACCATCCATCATTTTCACCATAGGTATATCAAAGTATGGCGCCTATTTACTATTTATTTTTATTACTAAATTATAGCTTTACATATTTTCACAAATAAGTAGAAATTTTAATGAATTAAACATGCTATATAGATCAAAATGATCGGATATATATAGAATGTGGTAAAATATGCATCTTCCTTTCACTATCAATTATAGAGTATATTTTTAGATGTAGATAAATAAATATATTTGTCGCATCAACTCTGCCAACTGCAGTCACGATCATAAATTAGAAAATGCTGCGTTGACACGACACGAAAAAGAATTCAGCATCAGCAAATATTTGTGGCACGTATTTCGTTTACATATCAGCTTGACAAGTTTTGCATTACGATTAAGATGTACAGCAACCAAGTTCGCAACAACAACAACAACAACAATAACAACAACAACAATGACAAAAACAAGAACCATAAAACAACGTTATCAACACCTTTGCAAACAAAATGCGGGCTGTGTTTAGGGGCCGGAGTCGGCAGCTTAGTCCGAGCCAGAGCCAGAGCCAGATCCAGAGCAGTAGCCAGAGCAAGAGCCGTAGTCGTAGTGGGAGTCCAACTCGTGAGTGAGATTTATGTGTTTTGCTTGGCTGCGATTTGGCCTGCTATTGTGTGTAAGTGTGCGTGTGCGTCTGTATGTGTGTGTGTGTGTGACAATGAAACAAAACAAAACTTGCGATTAGATGACAGTTGCGGGGGTTGACTGTGGAAACTTTTGGGGACGGGGCAGGAGGTTGAGGTTGGGGGCAGCTTACAGAATACGTCGCATAAATATCAGCCAAGCAAGCCACGTTGGCAAACGTGGCAAACATCGAATGCCAAATATTTTGACGTATTTCAATGGGCAAAGGCACACACATACACACAATGGTCATTATGGCCGCAAACGTTGAAATAACAAGCAGCCAGTCCTCCTCTTCACTCCACCTCTCCCCCACTCGCCACGCTCCATGGAGCTACTTGCCACATTGCAACTTATATTTATGAGTGGCCCTTGCAAATGCTGCTCTTGTTGTTGTTGTTGCTGCTGCTGCTTTTGTTGTTGTTTTTGTTGATGATGCTGGTGAGTGCGTAGGAATTTCGCCTTTGGCTCGTTAAGATTTACGAGCCACTAACACACACACACACACACACACATACCCATGTATATACACAGACGAGAGCACAGGAAACCGATGCGTCGTGGCACGTCGCTGACTTTAGAAATTAATTGGCCAAACTAAGAAATTCGAGAGTAAACGTTGCTCTCATAAGTCCTGGCATCGTCCTGCCATCGTCCTGGGCAGCGAGCACATCGCTAGCTGCTTGTGGTTTCTTTGGTTTTTTCCTTTCGAACAGACAAAATTAATTTGTTATCCTCGCTTGTTTAACGCAGCTATAAATTATGATACCCAAACTTTTTGGCCACTCAAAAAGCAAACAGACAAAAACAACAACAACAAGGCCCAGTTTTCGAAAGTGGCCAGCACGTTGCTGGGCAATTATTAGCTTTTGTTACGCACACTTTATCACTGCCCATGTCGATATGCATCAGTGCCCCAGCCCTTGCCCCTTGCCACTGCCCAACACAGAGTTTTTATATATGGGCCGCGTAATTGGTGGGCACGTTAATCAACACTGGAGGCAGGAGCTTTCGTTGCCCCAATTAGAGAACCTACGAGTGCATCTCCTTTAAGATGGAAGATGGATTCTGATGAGGCCTCAGCCTCGGCCTCAACCTCAGCCAACTGATGTGTTATGCCTGAGAGACCAGCAAATGGTATATGCTCTGCATACAACTCCTGAAGCTATTTCTACTATTAGTGTGTCGTTTAGTAAGCCCTGTGCTTGATTAGCTTTGATTATGTCCGAGATGAAGAGCCGCACATTAACTTGGCTAAGTGTTTTGGAATAAAGCTTACCTACCATTTAAGCTACCAGAAAATGGCTTATAATCGTTATCTTTTTGCTAAACTTCAGGTAAAACTTTTCAAATTAATATATACATTTTTATTTATTTTATTTCAAATTAATACTATATTAATTTTTGGTTAATATATGATTTAAGTATTGAACGATTATTTCTAGAGATACTTCGAAATTGCATATGCCAAGAAATCTATTCCTACACACACATTAATGGTCTAGAATGAGTCATTAGTTAAGTTTTAAGAAAAAAATAATATTCGCATCCGATGTCGAAGCCACATTATAGTTTTTTCTTTATCTACACAGCTAATTAAGGGCTAGAAAGAGGTAAGAGAGATAGTTAAACCACCTGCTAATGATTGTTTTGCCTTGTTACAGTCCACTTTTCGGTTGAATCCTTGTATTTTGCATTTGTATTAGCATATTATGTGCATACCTTTATTCCATTGGCATGATCCCTAATTAGTAAGCTAAAAACGCAGTTAACTTCAATTGGCCCTTTTACACATTGCTGTACTTTAGCTCAGCTCGTTTAGTGCTGGTTCTTTGTTTCGATAGCTCGTTTCAAAAACAGATTAAATTTCTTCTTTTGTTTCCATTGCAACGTTTTTATTCACATCTATCTCATTCGCACTCGTCTCTCCCTCTCTCTCTCTCTCTCTCTCCCTCTCTCTCTCTCTCTCTCTCTCTATCTCTCTCTCTCTCTCTCTCTCTCTGTCTTTCGGTAGCTCTTGTGTGTGTGTGTGTGGCAACGATGTCGCCTTGTTAATTAAACGTAGCACACACCGTTCAGTTCGGAATTGCGCCTCGATTGCGATTGACACAATAAATTGTCAATTACAGTGCAATTACGTATGGAAATCGTCGCAAGTTGTGGCGCAAAAAAATACACACACACCGAAAAGATGGAACAAAAAAATACGTATGTACATTGAATATTGTACTTGCCACAGCAGCAGCCGCCGCTTGATTA
The DNA here is from genome assembly GCA_035044025.1 of Drosophila paracracens. NCBI lineage: Eukaryota > Metazoa > Arthropoda > Insecta > Diptera > Drosophilidae > Drosophila > Drosophila paracracens. The sequence goes on along the minus strand of JAWNMN010000835.1, from coordinate 2,769,464 downwards.
AATCGATAAAAATCGAGTTGCTTTTTAAACGCAGTTTCAACACACACGCACACACACACGCACACACACACGCACACACACACACAAGCACACACAAACACACACTCAATAGAAACGTGAAAATTTGCCACCGAAATTGCTCCGCGAGCGAGACAGCAACAGTTAACTGCCAGCAATGGGGGACATTTAAAAATGGTCGAAACGTTATCAACTCACAACGACAAAAATTCGGTCAACATGGCCACCAGCGGTTGTTCCAAAGGGGGAAGGCGACGCATGGGAGCACCACGTTAGTGGATTGGGGCTGTTGTGGAGTTTCGTATTTGGGGCCTTTGGGGTCGCAATGGTTTTTCGGGTAACCAGTTTTCGAGTGCCTCGCGGCAGATAGCTGCGAGAGGAACAATAAACAACAAGTAAATAAACGAGTACAGGCAGCAAATTTAATGCCCCTCAGTCTTTGAGCACGAGTTTAAGTGTATATCTTTTCGTTCATTAACTATAAAAATCCCCTTATGAATGGAGAACAGTGCAGGAAAGGAGTGTTATGAAACCCCTCTTGAAAAGGTTTGCAAAAAAAAATAAGGAGTGCCACAAACAAAACTATTTTTATGATTGGGTTCTGTTGCACATTCAACCCTTGACCTTCTATTTCATTGATTTGTTTTTAAAATTAAAACTTAAGTTGATTAAGTTTGAATTGATGTTTAGGTTACAAAATTGAAGCTTTAAATAAACTAACGCGATCAATATCGATTATCAATTCTTTATAGATTGTCATGCAATCATACTAATCCCTGTCGAAATTCGCATGTTTTCTCTTTGCAATTAGTATGATTTGCAGTATCTGTTGGGTAAATACAGACCGTGTTATTCGTACCTAGCGATGCTCAACAAAGCGTGAGCCCACAACATGTGTCTCATGCAGCACAAACTGTGTGCGTTGTGCGTGTGTATTTCCGTTTCCGGTTCGTTAATAGAGTTAGTTACACATTCTACCAATGCAGCTGCTGCTGGTACTGTTGTCCCAAAAACGCGAGTATCTCACTCACGGGAAATTGAGAAACGGGAAAAGAGAGATAGAGAGAGAGAGAGAGGGAGAGAGAGAGAAAGAAAAGTAGCCGAGTAGAGACAGATTGGGCGAGTTCGAGTCCATTGGCCATAGGAGCAGTTGCCCAACTATGGTGTGGACTGTCCTTGGTGTTGTTTGGTTTACTTGCTGTTGTTTTGGACTGCAGGTAGTTGTTTTTGTTGTTGTTGCTATCATTTAGCTATTTTCGCAATGGCGTTAATTGGAAATGGCAATTTCATGCGCCCGACTGGCACAACGTGGCAACATTTTTCCCCAAGCGCAGCACTTGCAACAAATTTGTGTTTTTTTTTTTTGGAGGAGGACATTTTTATTTTATGGCTTTTTCGTTGCCACACAGACGAACACAGTTGCAGTCATGAATGCATTCACACACACACACACACACACATAGTAGCACACTCTCAATCTGTAGCTGTGGCACATATTACGATCCACAGTTCGATTCGAGGAAAATACTCGTATCGGACATTCTAAGCATTTTTAGTTGATTGAAAAATTGTGCAGTTGGTTGGCAATTTGACCATATGTGTGCAGCTACCAGTAAATGTATGTGTATGTGTATTTGTATGCGTGTATGTGTTAGCAGCATTCGCAAAATAAAAGAAACGAAATATGTAAGCTGAGTTTAATTGGGGAAAAATGGTCGTTTTGTACTGAAAAGCGGATTAAAAATGCGCTGACAGTGTGTTGATGTGCTTGCTCTACTATGTGTGTGTGTGCGCGTGTGTGTGCGCCAGCTCTAAAATAGTTCAATGGGTAATTCTTTAGTCAGTCGCTTTTCCTGTTAAAGCCATCCGAATCAAACAGCTTAATGCAAGGAAAGAGGCATTTTCCATTTAAAGAATAAATTACTGAATTTTATCATTATTATTCATCTTCAATTTATTTAAATTTAAACTCATCTCTTTTCTAGGTAAAACGAGCTAATATAAAATACGCAAATTTATCTACCATAATGCTGCTTCAGGGCAAATATTTAATTAGTAAAATATCTATACATTTTCGAAAACATCACAGCTGGAGTTTAGGTTTCTATGAAAATCTACTATCCATATGTATCTATATCATATATGCATAATGCAAAATAATATAAGAGCTTCACCACGATTAGAGCACCAAAATATTTATTATTACATTTAAATATTACATTTTCAGCCAATGCCGACAGTCAGCCTTGCGTAGAAAATAACACAAGTTCCACCCAAAAACTAATTAGAATTTCGGCTGCGTTTACATGTGAGATAAGTACATTCAACTTTTATGTGAGTATGCGAATACATTGAAAAATAATAAATGTGTATGTATGTATATATATAGTTTGATACTGAACGGTAACTAGTGCATATTTTATACTCACATCCAGAGTGAACTCTGTAGATTGTGAACTAATTAAAAAACTAAATGCAGCGCGAGTTGGCAAAAATATTTTCGTATTTTCCAATTGCTGACAAAAAATTAAATTAGAAATTAAAATTGAATTTGCAACCGGTGCAAAATAACAAGTTATCAAATGAGTTATGTGCGTGTGTGTATTTGTAGAAGGGTGTGTGATTTAATGCAGTTATCTTTGAATTCAATAAAAAAGCTAATATATTCGATAGTTTTGCTGCGATAAAGTAAAGAAATGGAAATGCATTTCGAGCTTTTTGCTATTCAACTTTGCCATTCAACTCATTTGCATGTGATTTAGAATAATTGAATTGGGCGTAGGAGGCAAGAAAGAGCCCTTTCAGTCGTCCTTCTCCCAAGACAAATGTGTGTGCAAGCAGTGAGGAAATGCCCAAGGCAAAGGTCCTGCCGCTGACTATGTCACTGGCTGATAACGTTTAATGGATTGCGTAGAACTCCCAGGCGGGATACACGACTTTAGTTGGGGATGTTGATTTTTGTTTTTTGCTCAGGCCTCGCAATGAAGTCATTAAAATATTATTGTGCATCATAAATCAGCATAACCAGCACAAAGAGGATGTCTTTAAATTGGGATGAAGCTGCAGGTTGCAGAGCTTAGCAGGCGTATTCTTTAAACTGCAAAAGATTTGAAATCACAAAAAAACGAATAAAAATTTATTTTTAATCCTTTGATAAGCCCAAGCCAAACTGTGTCCTAATAGCTCTGTCTTTGCATTTCATAGTCACATAATCATCCACATCATCAACATCAACAAAGTCGAAATATACGCGAAAAGGATTTTGGAAACACACAAAATAAAATTCAATCTTAAATTTCGTAGTAAAGTGTATCCCTGTTTCAGTTTGTTTGCTAGTCGCATTTCAAAAACAAAGCCAGCACTTTTCACTGTCTCCGTAGGTCTGCCTGTCTGTCTGTTTGTCTATCTGTCTTTCCTTCTTGACTGCTTGTTAGTGAGCCTGTCAGTCTGCGATATGCAAAGCAGTTGATGGGATGCCCGCAAATGACGCCCATATATACTACTTAAAGATATATACAAACTACAGACAGTTGCGAAGTCAACAAACAAATTAATTACAGACTGTCTCAATAGTTGCCGCATGTATCTACAAGATACAATTTACGCCTGTCAAGAGAGCTTAGCGACTATTCGCCAAAATTAAATGCAAAACTCATTATGACAAAGTTAACAGCGAGCAGCTGCTGCGTCGCTACCAACCCCCAACCCCCGACCATTCACCACCCTCCTCACCCTAAACTACCCGCTTTGCTGTCGCTGTTGCTGATGCTGCTGCTGCTGTGGTTTTACAAAACATATTAATTAGCATTAAATAATTAAAATATGCCGTCGCTTAACGTCATTCATTTTAATCAGTTTTAATCCCTCGCTGGTTTCTGTGGTCTCTGTATAAGTTGATGAGCGCACCCTCGTGTGTGTGTATGTGTGTATGTTTGACATATTAAATGTTAGTCATTAAGAAGTTATGATACATATGTAATTACAACAATTAAATGATTGTGACAACTTTAAAGACTCACAAATACACTGCACACAACACTGCGTATACTTAATTACACATGCCTCAGGGGTCGCATCATGTCATTTACTCACCGATTTATATTCAAGGATTGTAGCATAGCCAAAGCAAAAACAAGACGCAAAACAAAATGAAATTCTGTCCACTCCCAGAAAAATTCAAATGACATTTGTCTACCTGTGCAGTAGTAAAAAATGTTAAAGGAATTCAGTTTTAAACTATATATTTAGTATTCTACCCTTTTAGTTGGTAGTCGACAATAATTATATAGTTGGTTTTTTGTTACATGTTTACACTCTTAAATTAAGATTACAGTTCTTAAAACATTTAAATCTAATATTGAAGCACACAATTTCGGAATTATTTTATCAAACATCAATTGTCTTGTGCTTTAAATTAACTAAGCGACCAATCAAGCAGTCCGTTCTTGTTTCTGTTGAGATTATAATTTATATTCCGTTTTCATTCAGCGTTGTTCACTCACTAAGAACACAAAAAGGGAAAGTGTATATTGCCAACTGCATAACACATACAAAAGATGTTTTGGTCTCGGAATGAATATTTTTATTCAGATGTTCTCCCCTTTCACCATGCACAACTCGAACTGTGTGGCTCATGACAAAGAAGCATGTCAAACAATGGGCAAACAGCATGGAAAACAATATCTCTTGTTTGAATATCATACGCAGCCTAGAGTCGCCTTTGAACTAAATTGTATAGCCAATTGTAAAATGTTGTTTACCAACCGGGTAAAATATAAATTCGAGAACTGACATTCGGCTCTCTACTCTGGCACTTAGCTGGATTACCAGGACCGCACATTGCGCTAGCAATTTTCTTAAAAGTATACAAATAGTAGAAAAATCGGAAAATTATTTATATTTGAATTTGGCCAAAAAATTGTAAACATAAATGCTTGCCAAGCGAATAAACTATAAATCGGCTGTGTTTATTCGTTCAGCGACAAGCTTAGCCAAAACTATTTAAACAAATATGGGTATTTACTACAGATATAAAAATGTTTAATATGGTTTCTGAAAAGTTTCTATCTTCCGATAAGGCCGCACAAATTTTAATTAATCCAAGAAATGTTTGCTTAAAATTTCGATTTTGAAATCGCATTTTGTTTATTCACTTTTCGCATGGCAAAGTACATTCAAAGTTCATTGCAGCGGCATCCTTATGGTGGAATGTTAGAGTGTTACTCTAATGTTGATTTAGAATTTGTTGCCGTTGGCAAAAACAATTTAAATCTTGTCTCTGCCATGCAAATGAAAATAAAATAACGACAGAGTTCGCCGATGCCGATGCCGATGCCAAGCAAATCGAAATCAAATCGAAATGTAATCGCGCGCGCAAAGCCAAAGCTGAAAGCAATCGCATTATCGCCATATTGGCGTGAAAGTGCCACGCCCCCAGCGCCAGGCCCACACCCCCTTCCTACTGCTGATATTTATAGTCGGCTCATATTTATGGTAACAATATTTGCCTTTAACCGGAAATCGATGAAATTTGTAAGCCTCCACCTCGCAGACCCCTTATTTTTATTTATGTTTGTGCGTAATTCTGAATGTGTTGCCAAAAATGTTTCACTCCCTATGTTTTCTCCTTTTTCTTTCACTGGCATTCGTGCCCCAAGCATTTACACTCAGCTCGATTTTCCATTTCGCTGTTTTTTTCCTTATCCATCGAATTTAGGCAATTTAGCCGCTTTACTAAATCGCTTTCGGTACTCATGAATTTATTCGTTTCGTTTGTGCAGTGCATGCAAAATTTTGTTCTGCCATATGAGTATTTAATATGGATCTCAGATTTCCAGCATACCCTGCTCTGGCCTAGAATTTGTAGGTACGGCTGTCCAATTACGTGAATTTATTTTATTTACAGGGTCTCAATTTGCGCTTTGATTTATATATTAACATAAAAATGCTCTCGACCGAAAATATATAATTTACATATTGTTAACAATTCGTTTTGTTCAATATATATGTGTGCTTATCAAATTGGAAATACTATCATGTTTAGAAAGAAAAGCTTTGGTTTTTTAGTGGCAATAGCGAAACAATAAGAACTAAATGAAAAGTTAAGAAAAGCTAGCATAAAAGAAAGATACGAAAAATGTTGCACGTTCTGTGAAAAGTGGCAAAAATATTGCAGTAGCTTTCAGATTTGTAATTATATGGCAATTTCATTGATTAAGCGTTGCACTTAACAACCCATGGCAACTAAATCTGTGGCACATTCTACGACTCTATTATAGTTCTCATGCCCGTGAACAATGGGGCTGCATTTCAAGCGTAAATTTTACACAACTGCAATTCAGTATGTAATGAGAGAGGGGCAGATGCAGGGGAATGCAACGGAGCAGCGAGCTAATGCCTGAGCTGTTGTCGATGATGATGAATAATACTTGAGCGTGAAAAAAAAAAATTAATAAATAACTGCAGTCGAACTGGGCCAGGCCAAGGCACGTGCTAAACTGACTGACTGGCTCAGAAGCTGGGCGGAGGACCGGAGATGGGGTATGGGAAGGTTGCTGCTCTTGCGAAGCGTTGTGCGGAGCTTGGTTCCGTTGCCGAACTTGCCGCAGTTATATTTCATATTTGGCCAAAACTCTCTGGCTCTGGATTCATTGCACTCGCTTGTCCATTTTTAGCTACTGCAGTTATCTGAATTGGTTTCTCGCTTTTTCATGGCTTTGTCTGCAATCTTGAGCACAAGAGCATAAGAATTTTTACCTGCATGGAATTTCAAATGATGCGAAGCGACAGCAATCGAAACCGGAGGTCACGTAAGCAGTTTTTCACACACACACACACACACACATAGTTTCAAACAATTGCTCTGGGGTTAGCTCAATCATTTACTGTCATTTACTGCTGCCTGCAGTTGGATTAGCTCAATGTATTTGTATTTGTATTATGTCGATATTAAAAACGCTCGTGGTTCATGCACGACTGCGCTTAGTTCATGTGAGCGGCATCCCAATAAAATTCGACCATCGAAAGCTGACTAGAAAATATGGAGAATAATACCAAATGGAATTTTTGGGCAGTGACCACGTAACGTGAATCAACAAAAACCTAAGCAAATAAATTGATTTTTATGTGGGTGCACTTAATTAAAAGACAACACCTAAATCAGTCTGGCATCGAATGAAAAGCGTAATGAAGAAGCTTTCAATCTTTCAAACTAAATTGTTTTCCATTTTTGAACGAGCCTTGATATTTAGTTTCAAGAACCCAATTAATTTAAGTTTAAGATAAGGAATTCATGAACGATTTCAAGTTTTTTATGTTTGAATTATCATGCAAGATGTCTAGTCAGAAATTTTATTTTATTACGATTTGGTGGAACAAATATGTTGACATATTTGCACTTCAAGCAAATCATACACACCCATCGAAAGGTAGGGAAAGACGTCTCAAGAAGAGCACAAGAATTTATTGTAAATCGAGTTATGGAAGCGGTAGGCGTGGCATCCTTTTAGCCAAGACAGAAAAGCTAAAACCAACTCGACAAGGACAATGTGCGTGGATCTCAAAAAAAGCAAAGCAAAAAAAAAAATAGAAGAAACGTGCTTATGGCAAAAGTTTGGTGCACCACAAAAAGTTGCGGTGCTGCTGCGACTGCTGCTGTGCTGTTGATCTGGTAGCCCGAAATGAATATCTAATACGAGCACCAGAATTGGCATTGAATGAAATAGAGGACTCACAATTGAATTTGCTTAAACAAAATGCTTAGCACATGGACTTCTCGCAATTTTTCAGGAAGATGTATTTTCAATTTTGGATGTTAAATTAAATAATGTGGCCTGCATAACGCTAAGATGTGATCATTTTTGGCGAGGATATAGCAGTTCACATGCAGGTGCATCGCAGCCGGAATTGGTCTGCCTGGCCCCTACCCACCCTCCCCGCTCTACCCCTAAACCACATATTCCTGCCTCTAAGCCTTGATTCTTCGTACAGCTTTTTGGCTGGCTTCGCTGCTTGCCTGTGGCTCACTTCATGCTGGGCATGCAAATGGCAATCTAATACAATGCCAAGCGCAAAAGTGCCAAAAAAGAGCAACAGCAACAACAACAACGATAACAACAGCAGTAATAACAATAACAGCAACAATAATAGCAAAAATGCCGCTCACATATATGCATGAATAACAGGAAATTGAATTTTCGACTTTGCCAAGTGCGTGGCAGGAAGAGGAAGAACTGCTGCAGGAACAGGAACATCATCACATGCACAAGCGTCGTCTCTTGTTATATGGTGTGTTGTTGTGTCGCTGTGTGTTTCTTGGCAGCTGGTTGGGTGCAACTATTGCGAACGCAGGACGAGAAGTCCTGACACTGCCAGCGCCTCATTTTGCATACCAAGCAGCTGGCAAACAGTACAAACAGAAACCAAATATTCTACAACAATGCAGCCAACGTACACGTTCCGCCTCCTGGCCCCTTCCTGCGAGTGGCAACTGTATGCGCAAGGACTTCAATTTTAAAGATGCTGATGACACCAATTGCAATTTGCACCTCAAGACATTGGAATTGCCTGGTTTTAGCTGAGTTTTCTGAAATGGACTTAATTCAGCTAAACAATTTTCTTGTTAGTTTGTCTTTTATACGAAATCGCACATAAGGCTCAATTGCAAATTAATATTATTCACATAAAATTAATAGGTCTGGCTTAATTCTTGAGGCATGTGTTTTCGAAGCATCTTACTCATTATTACTTATCTCATTCTTTCTCTTTCTTTCTGTGATCCAAACCAAATTAATTACAGATTTGTAACCCTCAGTTTACTTGAAACTTAAATCATTTTTTAATCCCTTACTCCTTTGCTATTCCAAAAACACTTAATCTAATGCTTAAGTGTCATTCTCAGCCAATGTAATTTTCTAACGCTTTTTCACATTGCTCACAAACACACTTACTTTAAAGGGCTCAAGTTCTATTTGCAAAATAGTTTCGAGACCGGATCGCAACTGCAGCTTAACTTAATGACTTATCAGAGATAAATTACAAGTGTGCTGATTTCAGCAAATAAAAACACACACACACACATCCGCACACCCATAAACTCCCACTCAGTCAGACATAAAAACAAAAGTCACACAAAAGTTGCAATTTACGCTTGTAAATTGCTTTAAAAAGTTGCCTCGAGCTGCTGCTACCAGCCCCAGTTAGAATTTTGCTAATTAACTCAACGCGCAAGTTAGCCAAAAACTCGCTAAGAGCGAAACCCCGCCACACCCCTCCACCACCACCCCTCCCGCGTGTTCGCTAATTTGGCTAATCAAAGTGTGTGTGGGGAGGGTTGGAAAGAGGAAACAGCATCAAAACAGAAATAACTTCGATTTTATTAAACGGAAAACATGAAAAACAACAACAGCAATCATTTGGCCAAAATGGGAGAATGGCTGGATTGGAGGGATGTTCGTGTATTTGTGTCGGAAATTTGAAAGGAATCTTTTTTGCAGCCAATAATTTTTTGGAAAAGCTATAATAACAACAGCAATAAATGTTGAACTTTTGTTTCGTTAATGGGGGAAGCGTACAAAATGTGCCGAGCCAAGGGAAATGAGTTTCCTGGCCTCCGCACGACTCGCCTGATAATTAGGCGCGTTCTTTAAAGCCGTTTCAGAGCCCTCCCCTCTCCGGCACCCACACATACACACGCACAATTTGGCGAAGCTCGAGGCATTTGCTTGTGACAAAAAACGCAGAAAAGTCGATAATGTTTGCCACAAGTACAACGCAAACAGCAAGGCGAAGGCAGTGGAGAAGGGGGCCCGTGGCTTGGGGGCAACAACAACAACAACAACATGTGTAGCAGCCATCCTTTCAGCAGCCATCGCCAAACTAATAACCAAAATTTGGGCTCGACTCGGACTATCGTCGAGCTCGCCGAAAAATCTCATAAAATGCAAGCCATTGACTTTTTGAAATCGCTTCAAGCTTCGTTTCGATTGCGCGACCCACTGCGACTTCCCCCTTCTCATTCCACCCCTAGCAGCCACCCTCTGACGGCAGCTATCAGCAACACTGTGCCCTGGTGCTCTTTTTTGGCCTTTTTGGCCATTCGACTTTGTTGGCTGGCTGTAAGGCTGTCTGGCGCGGACTGTTGGCGCTTTGTTTGGCCATTTAAATTCGTTACGTTTCGATTGCCGTGAATATGCAGTCAACTTTATGAAATTTATAGTTTAATCTGATAGATAGGAAATTGCTTTGTTTTCCACGCAGCCAAATTGGCAAAAAGTATGAATAAAGTGCTGGTGAAGTTCGCAATCAACACACAAGCGGGTCGACAGGGCAGAGAGGACGCTCCTTGTGGGCGGATGCAGCACTTTACAGATATCGAGCGAGTCGACAACAAAAGATAAAGCTCAAAATCTATGCGAATATGTTTAGATTTGGAGAATATGTAGATACAATAAATGCGACGAGAAAATTCTCTGAATTTGAATTGCTTTTAAAAGTAGACCTATAAATTTATAAATTATTAACTGGACACATTTGTTAAGTGACAGCAAGTCATCGAGTATGGTTTTGTTTACTTAAAATAAGTAAAATTTAAATTAATTATCTTCTCAGGGAATTTGGATGTATTTTACAGGAATAATAGTAGAAGACGAAGTGTCTATAATTAATGAGCGGCAACTTTACCTAAGTGAATAAAGATTGATTACGATTAATTAAAATGCAGCTTGTTTATTTTAATTGAGCTCTCAAAGACAGTTAACTTCTATGGCATCTTAAGTTTTCGCCTCGTTAATTAACAATGGATTTTACGTACAATAAATTCGCAATTTCAACTTTAACGACTTTTATTGCAGTAAAGTTTGTTGCGTGCTGCATACTAAAGCAAATATGCCCAAAAATTTCTTGAGTAGTGTGTTGCTTATAAATAAAGATATTTTCGCGACCCAAGCACTTAACCTAAAACTTGTTTAGTTAAGTTGTGCTGTGCAGTGAGGAAGTCAAAAGGACCTTTTTATCCTTGGACACATGTGAGCTTTCTTGCCAATTGCCTAATTAAATTTTATAACAAATATCGTAAAACGAAATTTCAATAAGCAGACGAGCAGGCGCATAAAATAAAGATACTTCTCCCCACCCAGACCAAATACACCGCAGCCTTAGCCACAAGAGGCAAAAATTGCGAGATGAGAGAAAGAGGGCTTTAAGTATTTTCCACTTGATATGGCCAGAAGATGTGCATCTCATCGAAGCGAGGCTTTAGCCAGGCTTCCGATGGTCGAAGTTAATAACATGGCCAAAATATTCGGGCCTGTCCAAAAGAGGAGAGCATTAAAATCATGCAGCTCATTGAACGACCGCCTGACCAAATTCTCGGAAACAGTCAAGTTGAGCGCTTCGCTTTCAATATCAAAAGTGGAAGTGAAATGTGAAAATGACACACGAGGCAGGCGGCATGTTGCTTGTTGATTCAGCGCTGACCGCTGCTGCTTCAGCTGTGGCGGGCAGTTTGACAAGTGGCCTCAATGCTGTTGGCCAGGTTGATGCCGCTTTCTGCTGACTCTTGCCAGTTGGGTCGTCGTTGACTTGTCATCGCACATGTATGTGCACAGCATCAACCAAACATTCCCTGTCCCGCACCCGCAAAAATATACCTTCAGCATGAATATATATGTCAATGACGCTGCCAGCGAGCCTGTAGCCGAGTTGAGAACCAAGCGCTGTTTGTTCTTCTCCTTCGGCACTCATATAAAGTTTGTTTGCGGATTTGTGCAGCGCAATATGTCATTGCTGGAGACGAGGGGAGCTCTGCGAGGGTGCGGGGACATTGCCAAGGCAGCAGCAGCAACGACCACGCTTAATGGCAATGTACGTTCAAGTAAATACACACATGCACACACATAACACATTTGTATGCTGGCGAGGGTTGTTCAAGCATCATCTACCTATGTTTTATATATTGACAAATTTAATAAGTATCTTAAAATATCACTGATGATATCACTGGTATCAACTGATATCTTATCGCTTAATATCAGCTGAGAAAACTTTCAGTGGAGTTAGTGCCTCTATATCGTTTTCTGACCCTCATATTCGACACACTATTCTCACCATGAGGAACACCAATAAAACTGCAAAAAAAACAAAGTAAGCAATCAAATTAAGTAAGTTCTAAGAAATATGATTTGCATTGCATGCCTAAAATAATCTTCAATCTTGTTTATGCTAAATAAACTTCGCTTTCATAGTGGGACATTTCATTAAATTTTAGTTTTCGAGGAACTTTTCGTACCAGCCCTCAATATATATATGTATATGCAGTTCAGTTCCGTTTGGAGCGTCGACTAACAAATCCTTTTGGCATTATAAACATTATTAAAATTTCATGTTTCCTGCTACAAGCCACAGCCCACCAAACCACCGACCCGATAGCCAACACCCGGTGCTGCCACCCGCCCACAACACACACTCACATCCGCGCCCTCTCAAAACGCAAACGTAACGAAACATGAAACACGACAAAACATGGCATAGACTAAGTGATAGATAGCGGGGAGGTGGACAGAGATTACAGGGGGGTGGTTGCAGAAACTCAGCTCTGGTTCACATGGCTCAGCTTCTGCTGGAGTCTCGTTTTGACCAGCACACAAGCACTCTCCGGTCCGCTCATCCTTAAGTATGTCTAGCCTTACTTATTTGCAGCATGCTTCATGCTTTATGGTTACTTGGTCAAGGGCCTTTCATGCTTACGCACACGCACATACATACACGCAGGCACAAGCTCGCATGCACACACATACAGTGACAAGTTTGTTTTAGTACAACACACATACACACACACGCACAGACAAACGCACACACACCGTCGCACATAAAATGCATGAAATTTTCACAGTAAATCGTTAAAATGGTTGATATTTAAGTAAATATGCTAAAAGGCTTTCATACAAGCATTGGCATTGGCCCCTGCTTTTGTACCGCCCTGTTATTGCCCCGCCCGTGCCTAACATTATTTTATGCCAGCCACATCCTCCCCGTCTCATCACTTTATATGAATTACAATTTAATGTACAAATTTAAGAATTCACATAAAATAAGATACGCTTTTGACTGTAAAAATTAATAAGCAGCTTTGTTCTTCTTTTTTATGTCTGTATACCCTGTAACCATTAAATGCAGTTAGAACGGGTATAATAGAATTGTGCAAGTGTATGTAGCAGAATAAGATTTTACATATTTTAACTTATCTGCGTCGATCTTAGACACAGCCAAAGATATTAAATTTGTTTCATTTTTTGTAAACTTCGGTTTTAATACCTACGATCATGGGTATCTTTTGTTCGAGCTCTTTGAACTAGAGTACTCCTACCATTTATGATTTGAGCTTTGACGTTTTGACAGCATCACGTGGCGTATGCGTAATTACTTTTCTCTTTTGCCATTTTAAACTTTAACCTCAAATACAGCTTATACTTCAGAGCCATTGGCTTATTGAACTGAGTGCAACCCGTAATAAATAAATGAATACAAATAGAAGCAATTTGATCAAGCTGCAGGTATTTGTGCATCCAAGCGTTTTGTTGAGTGCAATAAGTGCTGCATAAGTCAAGACGTTTACAAATCGATAGAGTAGTATTAAAGCTAAAACTCACCCATTAAACCTCAGCTGCCTGCACTCGGAAAGCGTTTCTTTATTTTATCCAACCGAGGAGAAAGGCGCTGGGGCACATTGTTACGGCAAGTTCTTAGCTACAATGGCTTTACAGTTTTCTTGGCAGCTCAAAGTTCAGCTGTGGCACACGAACTCCTTTGCTAACTAGCTTGGCAAATGCCAACCCATAACCCCTAACCTCAAACACCCAACATCGCCTTCCCCCACCCTCCCATTGCCCATTGCTTCTACTTGACTGCTTGGCTAACCCAAACGCACTTAACACTTGCGTCTGAGTTTAGCGCAACTTTTGCGCACGGCAAAGGCTGAAAACTATTTAATTTTGTTTTTGCCTTCTTTTTTATATTTTCTGTGTGTTTTTTTTACCTATGTCGAGTCGTAGTGCTTGGTGGATTTTACAGAAATCTGCTTCAGTGCGTCACGTAGGCGTTTCAAAAGTTTTTCATTTTTTTTTCTATTTCTTGTTCTTAGATTTTTGCAAAATTTACGATTTAACGTGAAAGTAGAACAAAACAAAGAGCCTTATAGAGAGACAGCGTAGCTAGCTGGGTCATGTACTACTTAAAAGAATGGCAAACTTGGAACTTGGGAAAACACGAGACCGAATATCCCGCTAAGTAAGTGAGAGGCAGGTGGAAGGCAGGAAGGATTCTGGCCGGGGTTCAGCTGCACGTACTTTGGATTTTGTTGCGTCTCCGTCTTTATTGCACTTAAGATTTACTCATCAGCAGGTGTGCCCAGAGTTCCAGCCGCAACCACCCCCTCCAATAACCCACTGTGCACAGCGTATGTACGATTGAATTTTAAACAACCGAAGCCAGCCGCAGCAGCAGCACCACCACCACCAACATCACACCCACCACCAACTGACGGCTTTTGCAATTTTTATGTGCAATTTTGTATTTTTTGTCTGGTGGAGCCGTCAAGTGACGCTAGTCGCCTGTCGCTCGTTAAGGATGGGTGTTATCCTTGCTTTGATTTAGTGTGCACCACCTGGCTGCCACCACCAACTACCCAACACCCGCTGTCGCAAATACAATTTAAATTTTTAAGCGGCGTCTACTTTGGCAGGACTACGACCAGGACACTGGAATTCGTGTCACGCAGCAGCTCACCCATCGACGGGTGGCAGCGTCATCAGCATCCACATCAGCATGTTGTCCTGCGCCGGTGATTTGACTTGGTTTTTATCTACGCTCGCTACTTTCCCGCACCTTTGTTCCCATTTTTTTTTTTTTAGCTCATCGTTGAATGCTGCAATTTCAACCCGTTGATGGATTTGATGTGCGTCGTCGCTATTTTTTTTTCATTTGCGGCTGCTGCAAAATCAGCGCCAAATCAGTGCCAAAAACAGCTGATGGGCGAATGGGGTGGTGGTTTGGTGGGTGGGTTATGCTTACACAACAGCAGACAAACTCGGATTGATGACACCCGCAGCGTTGGTGCTGTCTGTTACCGATACTCACAAATGCGTTTGTGCCACCTCATTCCTCCATGTCATTCAATCCAACACACCCCCACTACCAAAGATCAAAACCACCCATGCCTCCCATAGCAAAGTTTACATGTCGCAGGCACATTAATGACGCTAAATTCTGTTGATTAGATGCCCAGCGAATGCGACACTCGCTCCTGACACGACCGCAGTTCTGCAGGGTGTGTTGGGGCGCAGTCCATTAAGTGGATGGGGGAAGGGAGGAGATGGGGAGGGGTGTGCTCCATATTTGCCTTTGCGTGGGCGTTTGCGAGTTTTTTGTGCACAAACCAAGAATACTTTCGAGTCGAAAAATCGATGACTTTGGTGAAAATTGCATTTCGCAATGACAGGATGACAGTTCGTTATCGGAACTTTCGCATTTCAATGATGACCGGAATAGTTAAAATTTTATTTTTTAAATCTCAAAATAGTTGCTATAAATAAAAGCTTTCGCAAGAATAATGTGCATTCACTTTAAATGTTTGATTTATTTTTAAATTATTTATTTAATGATATTGTTTTTGCATTTAATATTCTAAAAGACAAATAATCTAAAACTGGAATTTAGAAATCGAACTTATTTTACCTCAATTTGTTGACTTAAAGTTTCCAGAGCTTTTTAAAAAATACTATATTCATGACATTTATTTTGGACAATTCACTAACCCCTTCCCAACCTAATGTACAATTCTCCCTTTACCCAATTTGAAGCTGTTAGTCTAATGGGATAGGAGTTTGGGGTTGTCCGCAGATTTTCTCTTACTTGTTTTAGGCTGATCGCTTGCTGTCGTTTCATGTGGACGTTAACGATGCGGCCTAATTGAAAAATCAACGTTTAACTAGCAAACGCGAACTGGGAAAATAGCAGCAGTGGCAACACTCAGCTGTAACATTAATACACACACCCGACACACACACACATACACACACTAACACGTAGCAGATGTGGCAGCCGTGGAAAATGCACCAGACTGTATGTCATATAAGAGAACATAAGTATTTTAGCTACACCAGTCACACACACGCAAACACACACACAAGCATGCGACCAGCAAACCACCCAACAAGCTATGCAAAATGCATGCTAACAACCACTTAGCGCATGCACACAGAGAGTCACACCACTGCACCACCCTGCGCCGATGATGATGATGATGATGAGCAACTATTAAAGAAATTACAAGCTGATTCCCAAAAAGCGGGCGAATTTTATTTGCAACAATTTGAGGCAAGCTGAAATGCATGCGGGTGCGTTAAAAGTTGCCAAATGTCGATTTCTGCTGGATCCCAAAACTTCACCAACGCGACAGCCTGTGTAAATATACAAAAGAGGGGGAATATAGTCTGGTATATAATGTGCACCCTTGGGTTACCAATCAAAGTTGCCCTGTAATAATAGCATGCTGCTGCAAAAGCCAGTGGGGGGATAAAGTTTCTGGGTGCTTTTTTCGCAACGCGTGCAGAACTCGAAACGAGAACCGAGCTCTTAACCAGCAGTTTTAATTCTCGCGCTCATCTTAGATGAATTTATCTTAAACAAATAAACTGACTACGCCACTAGCTTTTTCGACTTAATGATGTGGTCGGTGTGTGTTTCTGTGTGCAGCGATCCAACCTGAAAACTGTGCAAAAGCAACAACTCCAAACTCTGCAATACACTTTGTTAATATGTCAAAGTCTGAAATGCCAAGATAAAAGACTCAGCCATTCATATACAGTAATATTCTTTAGCTTTTTGAACATTTGAAAATAGGCCGTACTTAGTCTAATCTTGGTAGAAGACAAAATGTTGCCCAACTTTCTTATAGAATAAAAAATACCTTTGTCTTAAAGTGTAAAAACCAGATGAAGACGAGCAACAACATCACAACCCGTGTAACCTGAGTCAGCATTAATGAATGCAAGCCACGAGGTGCTGGTTGCAACTTAAATTGCTGCCGCTTCCGGCGGCTTTAAATACCATTTTGTCACGCACACACAATGTTGCCACAGCCACCTTCATTTTTGAAGCCGCAATGTAGCCGTAGGTGTCTTTAATAGGGTCGCCGCCAAACATTGTCTTAGTTGTTGGCCAATTGGCTGGGGGCCCGCTCAATATGTCTGGCTAACTGACTCAGCAATTTGATTGCCAACAGAGGAAGCAACTTTTCTATTTTACCTTTACCTGTTTACTTCCGTTACCCCTCACACACACACACACACACAAACATGGGACAACTTCTACTTTGGCTTCATTTCGCGCACGAAGTGGCTCAAAGGGTTTTTGGGATCGTGGAAGGGGAGGGTGAGGGGATGGGGCGGATGGGATTGGGCAGGAGGTCATCCGTAACACATTCCAGCTACTGAAAACTACACATAATAAAACACTTGGGCGCTAAGGTTAAATTTCTTAACTCTGCCGGCTGTGCAGGGTGTGTGCTGACACCTCTCTGCTCTCCCTCTCGCTCTTTCTCTCGCTCTCTCTCTCGCTGCCTCTGTCTCTCTTTTTACCTGTGCAAATTAAAACTAAAACGTTGCAACATTTTCGCGCTATGTTTTCACTTTGTAGCACTCAGTCTCAGTGCCACCTCATTGGGGGCTTGTCACTTATTGAAGAACCAGCTGGTAACTGCTCTGCCCTTCTGTCCCCCTTCCGCCTTCCTCGGCAGCTCCACTTGCTGGCGTGTCGTGCTGTGCTGTGTGTCCTGTCGTCATTGCGCCTGTAAAAGGTGTGCTTTTAATTGTAGTCGTCGCTTGTTGGCCCTGCAACATCGTCTTCATATTAAGCACAAAACGCCCCAGATCCTGCGAACCTGCAGAGAGGAGCGGCTCCTGGCACAAATATTTGGTATTATTGTTGCTATTGTTGTTGTTATTGCGTTCGTTGTTGTTGCTGCTGCTGCTTGTTTGACTGGTAGTGTTGCAATAATTTAGAAACTTTCGCTGAATGTGTGTTTTTGCTTTTGTGGCGCACTGTGGCAAGCAGCGTGGAGTGGGGCAAGCAGATGGCTAAAGGATTGCTCGTCGCGTGCGCAGTTTACAGTTAACGGCAAAAGTTCATGCACAACAGCATAATAATAATAAACACAAAACCCTGGCTTTTTGTCTTTACAAGTTTATGAACCGAAATCGATGCGTATACTTAATAACAGTTGGGATTTTGTTGGTTATAGCGTGGTAAACTCACTGAAAGAGAATATCTAACTCAAGTACGGTTTACAATTTAACTGAATGTGTACACGTATGTGTATTTATATACATGTTGTTATCAAGTTTGCTATTATATATATATATATATTACTATATTTCAAAAATCATTTCATACCCATAGCTAAAAATTAAATAAATAGTAATTTATACAAATAATTTAAATGCTATATACACATACATACACATATCGACTTCTAAAATAATATTGGTAATAGAATATCATTTGTCAATCTTTTTCACTCCTGCTTTACCTCTACCTTGACCTTATTTCATTATTTTGTGCCTTCAGATTAGAGCTCTAAGCCACTCAACCATTACAAGTGCACAACCAATTATTGCGCCCAGTGTATTCTCTCTCCTCTTGTTTAACCAGTGCTTGAACTTCTTCGGGCATCTCCTTCTCTCCCTCTCTCTCTCTCTCTCTATCTCTCTTTCTCTTTTGCTCCCTTAGTTAGACTCCACCGTTCTTAACTGCTGCCATTCAAAGCCTTTCGCCTTTTGAGATTTGCGTGTTTCGCTTAATGAAGAAGACAAATAATCGCGCAATTAAAGCCTTTTAGCTTTAAGCGCAAGTAAATAATTGCTGTGAGTGCAAAATGAAGCACAGACACAGACATACACCCACACACCCACACACCCACACACACACTAACACACACCCTATACACATTCACATTCATTCAGCACTGGCTGCACTAACAAATGGTAAATGTATTCAAACAACAAATCTTAATGGCACGCTAGAATGAATAGTAAACGAGCTCATGGTGCAGGCGAGGTGGAGGAGAGGGAAGCTAAGGTGCTGGAAGGGTAAACGGTTGAGGGTTGCAGGTGGCACGGCAGATAGGAAGACGACTGACGACTGTTGGCTGGCTGCCTAGACGTGCCCCACATTTGGTGCCTAGACACTGAGAAGGGTTTGGGCTAAGAAAGCGAAGCCAATGTCTTTCTATCTCCCTCACACACACACACACACATACACACAAACACACTGCTGAGTTGACTTGGCTTCCGTGCAAAATTCTTAATTGCACCTGTGTACGGCGTTTTCCGCTGACGCCGCCTGGGATGGAATATCTGGATAGCGAGTCGGCGCTTGAGCTTGATGGGTTAGATTAACTGCCTGACAAGTAACCCCATCCTAGGCACACACTCGCACGCACCAGCACACACATACACACACACACTTGCAGACTTTGTTGCTGTTTCCGGACGACTGTCAGTTGAATGTAACAATCCAAGTACGCTGTTGGGGCGCGTCTCGACTTGTAATTTTTTCACGGCTTATCCTCCCTTCAAAGCCCCCGGTCATCACCCCACTCCTCTCTCCACACACGATTCGTCGTCAAGTGCTCTTGACTCACGTGCTCAGCACTCGTAATTATTTTTCTTATTGTTCGAATTAAATGCTCCAGGATTTATGTGATTTTTCTTTACGCCCAGTTAAGATTTGCGCCAACACAAGAAAACAGTAACAAAAAGAAAAGTTATTAATTGACGTTGCATGCAGCGGGGGTCAAAAGGTGTGCCAAGCTGGAAGCCAAAAGAGATGAACCAAAATAGGGCTCGAGATTTATTCTATTTTTTATGGTCTTTTTTTTGTGGTTTTTGCATTGACACTTGGCATAATTATTGCATTCGGAAATTGAATTCTTCAGCGGAAATTGATTTCATAACCATGCTGAGATGGCGACAAAAATACGGCCACAAATTTAGTTTGTTAATCTTATCAGTTGAACTGTCTGGGAACGATTTCTGCATCAATTCGCAGGCAATAAGAAAAAAGTGATACTTTGCCAATTTATGGGGTAAGTGAAGAGGAAGGTTTAACAAAACCATCTGATTACTAAATTGCACTTATTTATTTATATTTAATTCAGAGCTAGGCTTATTTACACACAAATTAATCAAGGTGAATGGAAAATCGTTTTGCAAATCAAATAAAAACGATATTGTCGGACTGAGTCCCTCACATAACAAATTTCCTTAATCTTATTCAACAGTTGTTAAGGATTTATGGCACTTAAAGCGTGATACGTTTTTTATGACGACAGTTGAAGTAAACTTAAAAACTAAAAATCTTGAGCATCCATTCCAAGTGCGAGAACACATTATTTTCAAAGTTGCCTGATGGCCCATTGTTTGGTGCCGTGTTAAATTCAAATTTATTTGTTGGTTCTGAAATTGATAACATAACTTTCTTCAGGTTTCCGCATCGTTAGCTCGTTATGCAGCGGAAAGTTTTATATTTCAACAATTTTACAATTTCCCAATGCTACCATACTCACATCCCAAGCATCCCGATCCAAACTTCATCGCATGTCTGTTCTATGCAACTCGCGGCGAAAATTGTGCCGAAAATTGTCATTTGAAAGGAGGCGCTGAAGCCATGGTTGCTTGTACCACAGTTTTTGTCTGCTCCATGCTCCAGTGCCAAGTCGTAAATTACAAAGCGAGTCATTGGAAAAGCAGCCACCGACGCAGTCAACGCCAGAACGTAACTGCCCTTCTCCGCCGTCTTGCCTCCCACCCTTCCCTTGCTGGCCATTGAAGAAGTTTTTAGCTACTTTCTGGCTAGTGAAAATTGTTAAATTTATGCATGTATTATTTGATTTGTGTGTTGCTGCTGATGTAATTTATTTGCCTGACACTCGACATTCAACTTTAACAATTGTCGCCTCTGAAGTGCGTACCCTAAACTCCCCAGCACTTTGGCAAAAAGTCATATAAATGTTTATTAGACTAAACAAATGTATCTTGTCCCCCACATGTCCCTCCTAACAACAGAACACACTCGCACACACTCAACGGAACAGGGAGACACACTTGTACCCTCAATTTGAAAATATGACAATTTCTACTTATATATTCAATGCGTTCAACTCCGTCTGCCCCTCCCCAAATGTGCAGCCAGACAAAGGAAATGAATTTGCTTTTGGCCAGCTGAAGCTGAAGTCCTCAAAAGGTACAACGCTAGCAGATTTTCTTATCAAGTGGCTGCTGCAACTATTCATAGCAAAGGGCCAGGGTTGATGCTATATTGGCTGGCAAGTCACTTAGAACATCCGAGACAGAGTCATACTTGGCTTACAACGTATGTATGTGGGGTACATATATTGTGCAATGGCCTGAGCATCAAAATATCCTGTAATTTTTTGAATAAATTGAATCAAGAAAGCTGTGAATATTAGTAATAAAATTTTATAAATTAATTTAAAAAAAATAACGAAATTAAATTCCCGAAATGTTGCTCAAAATTCTACGACATTGATTTAAGAAGCAATTCCTTACTTTATTGTTCAGTCCAGTTAAGAATGATACGAAGCAACCCATTGCGTTATTGTATTCGATAGGGTATATAATTGTCGCGGTTGACATCTTAGCACTGGCAGCATATGATTCGTATCCACATATTGCGACCCTTTGCTATTCCAGAAGAATCAGCAACACTGCTCCCGCCCCCAGTCAAAGCATTACTTTTTCTTTCATTTTGGTGACTGCCACAGTAAAAATTCAATTGAACCAATAGAAGGAAAGTGCCAAATGCTGAGGCATTCGCTTTCATTTCGCTGCCACAACTAATTCGCACACCATAACAACGCATGTATGTGTGTATGGGTGGCTTGTTCATAAACATGAAGTAAACAGGATAATAGCAATAAAATATAAGCGCCAGTCGCGCAGGATTCAAAACGAAATGGTTACACTGCTTGGTTTGGGACTGGGCTGGGGGTTGTGGTGGTGTTCTGAGGGTTCTCGGCTCCTGGGGCAAGCTTCGATTCTTCTTGTCACAACATAAGTTTGACTGTTTTGGCCTCGCATTTTTATGACTCGTTCGCGCGCTTCTGCACAACAATAGCAGTTATATCAACGAAACCAACAACACAAACATCCTGAAACAACAATCGTTTGCATGCTTTCCAATTGTTGTTGTTGATTTTCGTTTATTTGGTATTTTTGTTATGTATTGCGGGCTCTTTGGAGGTGGGAGCTGGCATTTGATGTCGCTCCTTACTACTCGAATGTGAAAGGGGAATCCGGCAGCAACTGTGACGTAATATGCCCTTTAAGTATTTCCCGAAATTGGTTTACTCTGCCGCTGACTTGGCCTTTTCTGCGGCTTTGAATTTTTATTAAAAATCCATGCCTGCCGGAAGTTTTATATTGATATTATTATAGTTTACGAAGTCCGGTTTTATTCGTCTGTGATTGCAAATGGGGTGAATCATAAATCTTAAGCGGTAGTAAAACAGTATTTAATCGTTGTCATCCAAATTTTTTCGTGGTATTACATTGTTGTCATCAGATGTAGAGTCAATATTTTATAAAGTAACAAAGCGCCTCGTTTATTAATTATTTAAAATAAATTATTACAAGCATTTGGCATTAAAAAATAAACAATCAGGCAATTTAAACTATTATTAATGATCAATTAATTTGTGGGCGCTTACACCTACTTTTTTAAAATTATATTTGTAATTCTGGATGTGTAATTAATAATTATATACAGCTGTAAAAAAGCAATACAGTTTACAAAAAATGCATGTTATTTGAAATATTATAAAAACAATAATTTTATTGAAAATGATTATTGAATATTGGAGTGATGCTTTGTATTGCGGACCGATGACTCAATAAAAAGTGCACTTTTATCAATTTAAGCACGAAGCCACGAAAGCAGGCAAATGGGAATTGTTAAAAAATGCGCATGAATTATGCCTGCCAGCCAGAACCATAAAAATATAAGAGGCTGCACAAAATGAATGGCTTACCCGGGAAGAGGAGCATAGAGCTATGGCCAGGCCCAGTACCTCCTTCTCCCATATGTAGCGCCAATATTTACTTTGGCTACATTTGCAAATGGAGCATTACGAAAATAAACAAATTTTCATAAATGACAAGTACAAAGGGTGCATAAGTGGAAAGGGGTTGAGCAATCGCAGATGGAACAACAGCAGCGGCGGCATCCGCACAAAGGATGCTTTGCCTGAATGTGTGTGTATGTGTGTGTGTGTGTGTGTGTATGTGTGTGTGTGTTTGTCTACGAACAATTTTCAATTTGAACGATGCTTCAAGCAGTGGACGAGGCGGGTCTGCAATTGGGGCATGTAAATTTGTCGCAGCATCAACAGCAACAGCAGCCACCACCAGGATGAGGCAGGCAACGACAATGGCACAGGGAAATCCTTGATAGTCGATATTATTTTTCTTACGGCGCTCCATTTGTTCCTTGGCTGCAATTTGTCAACTTTGCTCGCCGTTTGCCGTCGTCGTCGACATTGCTGTTGCCGTTGCCGAATCGATTTCCATTTTATTGCCAAATAATGTGTTTTTTTTTTCCACCCAAAGATTGCGTCATGTTATTTATAGAGGCCAGGATGCGAAAAAGGGGTTGTCGCATGCAGTCGCAAAATGTAAGGTATGAATTGCATGTCAAAATGTTTTATTGACTAACCATTTTTTATGCAATTTGATAATCAGATGTGCAATAAATTGGCGAGCAAGGTGTGCATGCAATCGAGCTGCTGCCAACTTATCGCCAGCTCTAAGAATTTGACTAATAGCGACTAGAGGAAATTGTGCGCCACCACCAGTTGTGGCAGCCAAAATCCGCCACCTGGTCAAACTAATTAAGGGTCAAACAATGGGCTCAAACACATAAATCAATCAAGCACAAAACAACTTGACGAGTTTCATGTCGCAAACCTCCCTTCCCATCTCAATCACTGTAAATAACAAAGCGACCCAGCAATGATTAATCGCACTGCACAAAATATCAAATGCGTTTGAATACCCTTTCTTCAATTACAAATGAGTAATAGGAGACGAGAACGTTTGCTTGGCCATAAAGGCCACAGAAGATCTTAAAGTATTCGGGCATACTTCAGCAGATTCGTTTTTAGTGCAACAATTGCCAGATATTTCTTAAAATATTATTTAAGCACACCAAAATTAAAGACTTGGCTTAAAGCTTAATAGAACCCAACTGGAAATGTAGTTCAAAATATTTTTCTTATTGCTTAGGTGTTACTTAAGCGTTAATTCAGCGACTAATTGTATAATCTATGTAACAGCCCAGACTGGCTGCACGAATATTTCGCAAATTAAATATCTGAGTGATTCCTTGTCATGTTCTCTTAATTGGATCGGCGAGGGTAAATAAGCAGCGACCTCTTTTCAGCTTTTGTTTTGTATTTCAAATGCAATTTCACTTTTGGAGCATTCACGCTAATTAGCCGAGACCCAACTCCAAATCCAGATTCTGGCGCAGACGAAGGATGACTTCCGGCACCACCCGCTTTTTCCGCTCCGACTCTGGTTAAGCGAGACTTTTTCTTAAAAATGATTTCAGGAATTGTAAATAACTTTAGTGCGCATTATTTCGTGGATTATGCTCACGCCCCACCAGTGGCCACGCCCACAGAGTAGCGATACGCCCATCGCTTGTTTACTCTTTGCCATGACAAATGCCTCGACATTAATCTCAGACGACGGACCTCTCGCTCCACGAGGACAAAAGCCTCCATCGCTTCTTCTAGCCTGTTGGTCAGGCTTGGCACCAGCTCGACTGGTTGGCAAAAGTTAATCAACATTTCATTAATTAATTTCTTTAAAAGAGGACCTTTCTCCTCCTCGTTCCGCTTCCTCCAAGTTCTTGTCGTCCGGGGCGCAGAGGCGCTTGAGAAAAATGACCTGAGTCAGGCGACTTGATAGCGACTTGATAGCGACTTGGATGCGACTTGGATGGTCCAAGTCGGTCTTTAGCAAATTATGTAAATTGGTTAAAAGCTTTTCCGGTTTTGAATTAGCAGCATCATCAGCAGCATTACGTGATATTATTCTTCACAACTTTCCTGAGTTATTTTCTCCATTTTAATTTGACCCGTCAACCAGGGACGCAATGCTTTCGTTCCAGGGCTAATTAGTTATTATTTATTTGCATTCGTTTTACTTATCGTGAGGAACTAATACGAGCAATATAAACGAGATTTTATTATTTAAGCATTAAAGTTTGCAGCAATTTAAGTTTAAGCTTTTATTGTTTATTAATAATATTTATATGCGTTTAGGAATTATTATTGTCTATTAGTCTCATTTTAATTGGACGGCAAATTATTTTATATATGTATGGAATTATATAGTTTATAAAACTCGATAGAAAATGGCAAGGACACTTTAATTTTGATTCATATATTAATGGGTTATGCGCTAAACGAATATATCTAAACATTTGGACAGTCATTGCAGCTGCCAAATGACGCAGCCTATTTCGTTATGTATTTTGCATTTGGTATTTAGGAATTGCAAAAACGAATCGATATAATTAGCATTTTCGAGCATGTGTGCCAATTAGGAACGGAGTGTGAAACTGCAGAGAAACTCGATTTAATTTCATTTAAGCTCGTGATTAGAGTCAGATATTTAGAGGCATGACACAAAAGGCCTGAGAGGAGCGGTTGTCTGGACAATGGCGCATTGAGAGTCGACATTCAAAGTGCATTTAATTAAGCAGAGCTGATGACGGAAAGGAGGACAGCTGGAGGAGTGGTGGTTGGGTGGGTCAAAAAGAAATGAATCAAAACAATTGTAAATACTAAAACACAAAAGCAATTAGTGACACACAAAGCGGAAGTGCAAAAAGTGAAGCTGTTGAAAATAATTCAACAAAACAAAATAAAAGCAGAAAAACAGGCAATCTGTGCGCTGATGGGTGGATATGGTTGCTATTGTCCATGTGCAACGGGGGCAATGGGTGTGCAAGGCGCCAAAATAAACAATGCGCAGTGTTTGCTAGGCTTGCAGCATGGATGAGAGTCGTTCGAAGAGAAAGAGAGCGCAGGGTGACGAGTGAGTGGGGCAGGGTCTAGGAAATGTGGCAGCCACAACTGAAAAGTGGCCAATGTAAATCTAATTAAAAGCAAAACAAAAGCTACTCTCAGCGTGCCACTCAAATTATAATGCATACACAGTACGAGTGTCATAGAGGGGGAATGGTGAAGCACTGAAGGGGCAGTCACAAGCAGAGCAAGATAGAAAGAGACAGAGAGTGGGATTAGGAGGAACTGAGGCGCTGACTGTTAAACCTCTGCCTACTGGCTACTGGTACTAGTACAGCAGGAAGTGGTTCAGCAACAGCTTAAAAATTTAACAAAATCTTAGCTTCCTAATATTTAATTAAACTAAATAGTCGTACACTTAAAAATGTAGTATTAAATATGTGTATAATCGACAAAACTGGTAAACAGTTCGACATAAAGCTGCTTCTATATTAAGTCATCTTACTGTTGCAATGCTAATCATATAAATGTATATTAGTAAACTAAAGAAAAATTAAAGTAAACTACATAATCACAGTGTTCAGATGGTAGATTTAATTAATTGGTAATTGAACAATTTTCGGCCATACTTGTCACACTGTGCGCGCCACAGTGCAGCTCGCTTAGCTGCTCACAATGAGGCAGCGACAAATGCCAACACGGAAGTGCATAGAATTTCATGGAGTGAGCCTATAGAGATTTCCGTGTACCTTCCTCTCCCCTCCCTAAGCCACCCCCCTTCTCATCCGCTATATGCCCCAAAGGCGAGTCCGAAATGGCGTTCGTCTGCTGAACTCGAACTCAAATTGGATGCGTCGCTGGCCTGGCCAGGACTTGGCGCTGCCATTTTGGGCCTTTGGCACGTGAAGCGACGTTGTCGCATCGTTTGCCAAAATCCGCATTAAATTTATTCAGGTTTGTTGCTCGACAAACGTAGTTGAAAATGTCAGAAAAGGCAGTTTCTTAGGCGTTGCCAAGCTTTTAGGACAGTGGCTGCAGCTGCCACTGCTGTTGTCTCTGCTCCTGCTGCTGTTGCTGATGATGATTTTGACGATGATGACGATGGCACTGACGATGATGCTGCTGGCCAAGTTTTTGGCAATTGCCATTGGTTCATCCGGATCAGGTTTCCGCGCGTTTGCCACTTGGCAAGGTGCCTCAACGCAATCAGCCAACGAAAAACAAATACATACCACAACAAACGACTCTTGAAAAAAATTACACACACTGATACACACACACAGACACACAAACACACACAACGTTTTGGTAATTTTTGGCTGTGATTTTGCAATTAAATAGAGTTGAAAATAGGCAATGGATGGTCAGGGGCAGCATCACGGCCTGGGGCAGGGACAAGGGCTTGCGTCTTGTTCAGTGTTTGGGGCGAGTTCAATGACAAATTCATGTATATCTGCAATGGGCACAAGCACACATTTGGGGCCGACTATTTATATGCCGCCTTCTGCATTATTTGCAGTTCATTTGACCGGCCTCTGAAGTAAGAATATGAAGAGAATTTCGTATACATATTATTGGTAATAGGTTCCACCCTTTTCTGGTAATTTATTTGTAAGCACTTCGATATACGAACTCGCTATAAATGCTGCTGCATTGTACCTTTGTGCATTTTATAATGGCCTAGTTTTTGTGTATTACAAGTCTAGAGTATAACAAATTTATGGCATCATTTCCCCGGTCAGAGGGCACTTAATATGTTTCTCAATTGCTTGCTTTATATATTTATATTTAAAAGACTTTCGGAAGGGTTTACTGAGTTAAAAAAAAATAGATTGATAGCATAGCCAACGTTAGCTGAAACCCATTATTTTATAATAGGAACGGCAATTTGAAATTAAATTAAATGACTGCACGCCTATTTAGGTTTTTCTATCAAACCTTTGTCTGACCTTTCCTTCCCCATTTTATAGCATTCTAAGCACAAATGAATATTTTACTGTTTTGTCTTAAATCAAATTTGAGATTCAATAGTCTTATATTTATATTAAATATATTTGTATATACATATATAAAATCCAAACTCAAATTCCAGCCAGGGAACAAATATAGCTGCAACTGTTGTTGCTTCTGTTCATTTGTAAATGTGGCACACAACAGCAATAATGAAATTCAAGCTGAATCGGTTGGTAATTCAAGGCTCATCCTGTGCGAATTGGATTGTATTTGTCACTGACAATTGACTGCTGGGAAAAGTGGTGTGGCATCGCAAAGGGGCAATATAGGTGGGGAGGGGGCTACAAATGCTATAGATTTGCTGTTTGTCTGCGTCGAGGAGCATTTTTGTTATGCCAGTGGGCACATCGAAGCATTTGAGTGAATTTATTAACGCGACACATATATGACATTTGACACATTGTTCAAGTTCCGCTGTGTGCTTAACTGCGTGTGAGTGTTGGGCGGCTCTCCCTTTCCCCATCTCTCCACTCTTTCTGGGTGTAGGTGTTTGTCAGCCGCATTAGACGATGCACAGCACGTGTTACTGTTGCTCACTTTGTGCCCCTTTGCCCACACATGCCTCCTGGCTGTTGTGAAAGCTGCGCTCATAAATCGCAAATTATACACGCAGCCACGCCTACGCAGCGACGTCCGATCTAAGTTGCGTTTGTCAGGGTGTAGCATTTGTGTATAAGTGTGTATCTGTGTGTGTTTGTGTGTTTTCATTGTTTTCACCTCACTCCCTCTCACCCTCTGCGCTCTGCTGCGCTGCACAAATGGGGAAATGCAATCTGAAATTCGAACGCTAAACTTCACACATTGTCTGTGTTTTATTGCATTAGTGGTATTAGTTGTCTGACTTCTATTGCACTCTTTATTGAATTTGGGTGTTTTCTCGATTGTTGTTGTTGTTGGGCGGCCATTGATATGGCTCGCCGCTGCGTCCAAGCTTTCAGCTTGCAACTAACGTTTCTGTCAGTTTCAGGCATCACTTTCGAAAAATATATTTTTTGTAAATAGCCAGTTAAAGTGCTTTGTACATATTAAAAACTTTAAATAAAATAGTTTTTGAAGTTAAAATGTTCTGCAGTAAATATGGGTAAAGTCTGTATAAGTATGGGTACATTTTCGCTCTTTTTCACTTACCCATATTTAAAGCGTGCCAACAATAAAAATGTGTGTTTTTCAAAAGAATTCAACCGACATGTGGCTCCCTTATACCAATGACAATTGCTGCTGTTATATTTGGCTTAATTTAAGCATTGCGTTGCCTTTTTTCCATTTAGCAGCTATTTCATGTGGAGCATATTATTGTAATCGTATTTGCGCTTTATCTACTTTGATGCCTTTCTTTTTATTAAAATGCTCGAAGTTGGCCAAGCATAATGCTTGTCATGAGTTACACCGCGTATGCCCAATATGGAATTGGCTTTATTGAAAATCGTATGAAATTCAATTTGCGAAGCGTTCGGGCTTACTGAGCGCCATAAAAACCAAATCTGCCCCTCTCTCAATTACCACCGCTACCCCAAGCTCATCCCGAACGCCTCGTCAACGAGTAGTGAGCACTTGAACTGCGTTGCAGTAGCAGGAAGAGAAGTAGTACGAGCAGCAGCAGCAGCAGCCGCAACAGCAGCGATTTGCTATCAATTTTAATATCACATAAAACTAAAGGCAGCCCGGCAAGCCAAACTGGCGCGAAAAAACAACAGAACCCAAATGTTGGGTACGATGGGGTTCCAGCTATTGAAATTTTATCAAGTGTACATAAAACTCAAAAAGCCATGATGATATTGTATGAGGTGCGGGGTGCGGGTTGCAAAGCATGAGGCAGTGGTAGTGGCAACGATTGCTGCCTGCAACTATTGTAAAGCATTGACAATTTCCGTCACATCTCTGGGGCTAGTGCAAAATGGCAAATCAATAAAAACAAATTGAACTCGAATTCAATAATAAAAAAATATATATGTATATATGTACATGCTCCATAAAAAGGGGGATGGGAAATGGGATATAGCGATGGTGGATGGGGGATGGGGTTATGGGGGTTGGCACAACTATAGCAAAACTTTAACAATGTTTTTAAAAAGATATACTGCTGTGCATGTTGTACGTGATCCCACGCCTCCCATGCAATGGATTAGGGCAATTGAAGCTGTAGTGGGGTCTGATCGGGGGAATGGAAGAATGGAGGCAACGTCGGAGTCAAGTCAAGTGCGACTTGGCAACTTCTGAGCTGCGGCTGCTTGAGCTAATAAAAGCCAAAATCAATGCCAATAAGTGTGTATGTGGGTGTGTGTGTCTCTGTATGTGTGTGTGTCAAATGCGATAAAATTTGGTCAGCATAAGGTTCAAATACTTTTATAAGGTGCTGTTGAAATGTATTTGTTGATTGCTTGGGTTGGTTTTTATTTACAGCTCGTTGTGCTTTCTATTTTCCTTTTATTTTGACTTCTGCCTTTTTTGTGGTCAACTCGTTCGTAGCCAGGAAATTGCCAAACATGTACAAAACAAGCCAACAACACGAACAAAAAAAGGTCACAAAGAAGGCAAAAGAAATGCGATTCTTCACATGGCTTCTATTCGCATATGCTCCACACACACACACATTTATAGATTAGTTTTTGGCTGTTCCACATACATGTTGCCGAGCAACAGCTTGCAAAAACTAAACCGCTGCTTCTATAAAAATCAACAACAAAAAAACTCTGTCAAATATAAGAAACCACATCAATAAACCAAAATTTTAATACAAATAACTGAAGCTTAATATTGTTCAAGTTCGAGCGAGCGAACGTTGACGCTTGATTGCCCTTATTTTACATGTGTATACAATGTATATATATGTGCGTGTGAGTGTGTGTGTATGTGTGTGTGGGCTCGAGGGCATGCCATGCGTATCTTTGGTTTATGAGTTGTGTGAATTGTTGACCAGCATAACATTTGAATAATTGTTTACCTTGATTTGTTGCATTCCAAATGAAAATTAATATTTGCTAATTTAATGTTGCCTACTTCAGGGCGAATGCCTCAAACCAATCTGTTGGAAAGGACAGCGATTTTTGCATATTTTGTATATATCCACTATATATATAAATAAGCAATGATAAACAAAGGCAACTAAATATAAAAAATTATATTTAAAATGTTTTATTTTAAATTTAAACCGCGATATTCCGTCAGTCAGTTCGTTACGCGGACTGATTTAATACATTTCAAGCATTTAATTTTACTTTCTACGGCAGTATCCTCGAATAAAGAAGTCCAGGAAAGCGAACTAAATAACACACAAAAAATTTCTCGTTCGCTTATGTCTTTTAAGTTTCATCTGCTGCTGCTGCTTTGCTTTGAGCATATATATATTTTTTTTTTCATCCGGTTGCCTTTCAGACACATAAATAAACTTGTCACACGCAGCCAGCACAGATAAAAAGCAAATAAAAAAACCGAAAATGAAGAAACTTGCTTAGTTTCAGCCGGATAGGATGCTGCGTTTTGAATGGAAGTCTTGGTTCGCCCCTCGTCGTGCTCATTAAGTGCAGAAAAAACGCCTTTTCACTGTCATTGATGTCATTCACGTGCTGGCAAAAAAGTTTGCAGTCGCCAGACATATGCTATACGTATATAGAGAGTTAAAGCAAGATGAACAGCAAGTGGGAGAGGGTGGCCAAAAAAGAGAGGGGTAGAGTTGGTGACTGTGACAGTCATTCGAGTTTCTCGCTCATTAACCGCGTGCGATGCTGACACGCATGAGTTACTTTCAATTAAATGTCGATGAAAAGCTCGCGACACACTCGTCTAGAGAGCACACATACATACCACACACATAAATACATTTATAAGTCTATGTGTTTGAGGGTGTGTGAATGTGAATGTGTGTGAATGTGCATAAATTAAAATTCAGCGATATTCGAATTCGGTGTCCTCAATGATGGCACTCATAGCCCGTGCCTATCCAACATTAGTAAGAGTAATTGTCTTGCTTCTGAAATATGAAATGAAAGCGACAGAAATGAATGAATACGAATACAAAGTGAAATGCATTCGTACACAGCATTGAATCCAGCCTGACATAGAAGTATCAATCCTGCGAATAGGCACATAAACACAACCGTGCCAAAATGTGCGTATCGAATTGTTCTGCTTAAGCCTAAATTCGTATAAGCTCAGTTAATTTCCTGTGACTTGATTGATGATTCAATTGATTTAACTGCCATACTGTGCTCAGGATGACGGGAAACATTTCCCAAGGGTGCACAGTGGCAACATTTATTATTATCTTAAGTATTTATGACAGAGTGATTTTGTGTATAATTTATATATATATAACATTTTATGTGCATTCAACTCTGCCAACTTGTGCGGTTGGATGTAAAAAATGCTATATATAACTGAATGTTGTATGTTGCTGGAGTAGCTTGAGCTCCATCAAGCAAGAAGCGGGTCAATGTTAGTTAAATTTTGTCAAATAATGTGTGACACGTATTTTTATAAATCAAAGGATTTATTGTTGGTTTAACTGGATTTATTGTTTATTTATTGTGCCTTAAAGAACTAAAAGCACACAGCAATAGTCACGTTAGCAATATTTAAACCGTGAATATACAATTTACTTGTCGAATGTTTTACATGAAAAAATAGTCAATTTTCTACTGCATACTTTCAGGCAATTGCATATTTAGCTACCCGTTGGCCAATTATAAAATTAACTTGTTTTACCTATGTGTTGTATAAAAAGCAAAAGTTACGCCCTTCTGCAGCAGCGACTGCCTTTTGCATGCACGTAATTTATTTGTAAATTTCATGTAATTTATGCAACGCACTCACACAAACATGCACACACACACACGCAAACACACAGTTACAGTTGGCAGCAGCGAGCCCTGGGGCTTTGCTTGTGTTTGTGTGTGGGTAAACCAATTAAATGACCGTCGACGTGTTTTGTTTGCTTTACAGTTTTCAGTTTTGTATTTTTCGCTGTTTATTGTTGTTGCCGCGTGGATTTTATGTTGTTGTTAAACTCCATTATGTTTTTGGCATTTTACGTAAGGGGCGTCTTAGACAATTTGTCCAACACACACACACACATAACCTGATACCAATTTAACGCTTGGGTTCGGTTTTGGAAAAATTTGCTGTGGCACGTTGATTTATGCAAAGCTGAGCAGAGATAACGCTCTGCGGTTCGCCGCTTCCTGCAGCAGTCCCCAAATATATCCCGAATTTTAGCGGCACACACTAGTCAGGTACTGACTACCTTCCAGTTCATCCCCTCTATTGTTTTGACCATGCTGCCGGTGATGATGTTCTTGTTTCTGTTCCTGTGCCTGTTTGTGTTGTTTTGTTGGCTTTTGTTTCGCTTTGATTGTTATCACGATGTGTTAACGAGAACTGGGGCTGTTAGTTTCACGTTGTGTTTACTTGGCTGTCAGCTTGTATATACATGTGTGTGTGTGTGTTGTGTGTGTTTGATGCTTGTATTGCGTGTAAGCAAACAGTACCCTCATCATAATCACCATCGTTGGCATCATCATCAACATTGCATTTAGCATGTTGCCACAGAGTTTTGTTAAACATTGCGCAACCGTTAAGTGATCTTTGTCATTTTGGTGGCTCAGACACCAACACGCACACACACACAACCACACTTGACGCAAGATGCTTAGCTCGAGTGTATTTTACGTGTTTTCCAAGTGCTGCTGCCACTTGCAGATAATGCTTCAGCAATTTAAGACATTCCCCAATTTATACCCCATTTAAACTTCAATTGAAAAGCCGTTAAGTCTAACCATGTTTAAACTTCAATGAAATAAACAGAAACAGAAAAAAATAAACAGTGAACAAATATTTTAGTATTTTACAAATGAGTACCACTTTTTTAAGAAGAACATTTTTTATTATAAGTTCTTACCAAATTGACATTTCGAACAACAGGAAAAAGCTGCTGTTATATATTAAAACAAGTTCAATAAAGCGATAAACTCGAGTGCACTTTATAAAAAATGTCCACGGCACTTAGTGAGTGTGAAAATGCGGTAAATTGTTGGGCGAAACGAGCTTGCCTCGCCCATAGAACTGAAACTGAAATGAGTCTTGTGCAATTCAATTGCTTCACAGATATTAATTCAATGGCAATTTTGTCTAAATCTCCGCCAGTTTCGCGTTATATTCCGGTCTGCTCTTAAGGCCACGCCCAAATAATTATCTAGTGCAAACGCAAGCGTAAGAATAAATAAAAATAAATAAAAAACGAATAGAAAATGCTGAAAAACGAGGCAGCCAATTTTGAGCAGACACATTTGGTACTCAAGTACACAGCCAAACATACACTAATAGCAACACACACACAGAGACACACACACGCACACACAGACTAGATACACGCATAGAAGACACAATAGACGGCAGAGAAAAGTAGCAAAGGAAGCGCTGCTGGCGCTCGTGCACATTCTGTGTAAGTAATTTGCATACCGGATCAATCTTGAAAAATTAATGGCTTCCCAGACAGATAATGGTAGACCACACACGCAGCGGCACGCAGAGGGGAAGAGAGGCCACAACGAAATGACGACGCAACCAACCAAGAGAAACAGCAGTTGAAGCAGCAGCATTTGAGGAGGCAGCAGCAGCAGCAGCAGCAACAAAGCGTGTTGCGCTGTTGCCTGAGTGCAAATGCTGAAATATTACACATACGCAACGTTGTTGCGTCTCTTTGCGGTGTTCGGCAATATAGCGTAGTAGCCACAATGCGTTGCCTCCTCCGCCGTCGCCGTCCATGTCGCTGTCGTTGTCAGCGTCACGAGACGACGGCTACGACAATGTCGAGTGCCTTGGCAACGTGTGACTTGCTCTTGGCTTGCGGTTACCATTATGTGGGCGTGGGCTTTTTCCTTGGGTTGTCGGAAATGAAGCGCCCATGTGTCAGGCAGCTGATTCTTACCCCTTTCCGTTCCTTCCGCTGCCCTGCCCTGCCCTGCCTTGCCCTGCCTTCCTTCCTTTGCGGCACAGTGCGGCGTAAATCTTAATCCTCAAATTCTTGACAACACGCTGGCATCGCCGGGCGTTATTAAACAACAACGAAAAACAACAACATTTTCCGGACCTAAGTGCTTAAAGATGGAGCAGCCTTAAGCCTTAGGCTGTAACGGAAAACTTTGTAAGAAATGATAAGAAGCTAAAACAAATAGTTATTAAGCAGCTGTAGTATATCACTGCCAACCAACGCTAATATTGCCTTTTTTGCTTGAAATTTGCCCAATTAGAGATATTTTTGGAACGGAAATTGAGTTCAAAGTTGCATCCAATAATACGTTTAAGAACAATAAATTATAAATACAAAATTACCGCTGT
The DNA here is from genome assembly GCA_035044025.1 of Drosophila paracracens. Classification (NCBI taxonomy): domain Eukaryota; kingdom Metazoa; phylum Arthropoda; class Insecta; order Diptera; family Drosophilidae; genus Drosophila; species Drosophila paracracens. The sequence continues at coordinate 2,733,991 of JAWNMN010000835.1, read as the reverse complement.
TCTAGTTATTTAATTATCGATCACACATAAGAGGCTCGGTTGCTTGGTTGTCTTTCAGTTCGTTTTTGAATACTTGTATATTAATTAAGCAAGCAGATGGCTTCGATTAAGGGTTTCTAGCGAATAGTTACTGAGAAATTGTAAAATTGTGCATATGCATTGTTGGCCACTGGTCACGACTGCAATCTGCACAACTTTCGGTTGTTTTTGAAATGCAGCTTAAAGTGCACACACCGCTCTTAAATGCAAGAATTTTTTTTTTAATAAAACTTTGGTATGCAAAATAGCAATAGTGCAACTTTAGGATCCACTCTCCGCGAAGCGCTCATTTAGCATTTCAACCATAAATTCTACAATTCCGCCTACCGCCTACCCAGAAGGCACTTCACACAGAAGCTGGCAGGGCCTGACCCCTGACCCTACATCGGTGCTGCATTTGCGCAGATAACTCATCAGACTAAGGCAAACAGATTCATCTAAACTCCGCTAGCCACTTTCATTTTATGCTCGCTATGGAGCTGATGCTGGGGCGCACACGCAAAACTTTCCACATAAATTCTGCGCAATTTATTCATGAAAAAAAAAACAAAAAAAACACAAGAGAATAAGAAAAAGACGAGGATGAAGACGGAGAATAAAAAGTCGACTAAAGCAAAGGTGCGTCGCCCGGTGACTCGGACTTGCAAACAATTCTTTGCCCCTAAGACAGCCAAGTTCTTCAGTTCCCCAGTTCGCTCAAAGTTTTTGCCAGCGACGACGAATACGTCGTAGCAGCAGTGACAACAACGCAAAAGACAAAAGGGGAGAGAGGAATGGGGAAGGAGACATGGGGAATGGGGAAGGACACATCAAGTTGTAGCAAGATTGATATAAGACTTTTATATTCAGGCATTTTGCTAGCTTATTCCAGGAGATAAACAACTACACAGAGTATAAAAGTTGAAAATATGCTAATGTGTTGGGTGGCTGTGCCAACTGATAACAAATAGAGTGAGAGCGAAAGAGAGAGAGGGAGTGAGAGTGCGAGATGGACACTGGTCCTTTTAGGCAATGTGTAAGGAGCTTAGCAACAAATTAGATGCCCGGCAATTAGTTAAAGCCATGGCTCGTAGCGCTCAAGTCGTAAACGCCGACCAGAAAGTTTTCAATTTGCTTGGAAGCAAGCACTTCACCTACTTCACGCTTGTTGGATTTAATTTTATCGTGACATAACCTTTTCGCTGGCAGGATATGGCTTCACGATGAGGATGCCACAACGAAGCGCGAGGCGTCTCTCAGCTGTTGCTTCAACTCGATTGAGTTGAATGAGACGACGCGTTGTCTGCTGCTGCAGTAAAACTTATTTTTATGGCGAGCTTATCTTTAATTTTATGTGTGAATGCGGCAACTGTGCGACATTAGCGGTAATTGGCAACAGCCATCACAGTCAGACAGACAGACACATAGACAAGCAGACAGACAGACAGGTTGGCAACAACAACAAGCGGCTCAAAAGTCAATTTGTCAATTTGTTGATTGTCGCGTGTCGCCTACAACTCAAACAATTACAATTTCCTTGCCTCGCGCGTTTTAATTGAACTACACGCAAATTGCCCATGCAAATTTCACAGCAACAGCAAAAACAACTGCTGCGGCTGCGGCTGCTGCTGCGGGAGCGTGCAACTGCAACTGCCTCTAGGCGGAAATTGCATGGCACTTGAACTGTCAACTCTCAATGCTCATTAAGGAATTTCAATAAAAGGCCCAGCAGCACAAGCGTTGCCATATCCCCAACACCCTCCCCCCCTTCTGCCCCTACCCCTGGAGCTGTTGCTGCTGCTGCAGCTGCCCGTCTGCTATATCCGCTGACGATGATTGGCGTGTGTGCAACGCACGCGTTGCGGTTGCGGCTGCATTTGCATCGCCTTTGCACATTTTTCGGGCGTATTTTGTGACTTATGACAAATGTCCGCTGCTGCTGCCCCTGCCTCTGCCTCTGCCACTGCCAGTGCCACTGCTAATGACATCACGTGCTGCTCAACAAACACACCTCTCCCCTCCTCCTCCCCTTCCTCGACCAACCTCCCTTGATAGATTTTGACTGTCATCAATGTGCGCAGCTTGGCCCATGAACAAAACACGTCAAATGTCTGTCTGTCTGTCTGCCAATGTGGCTGCCTGTCTTGTGTTAAGCGTCCTGCGGCTTCTGCTTTCTGTCTGTTTGTCTGTTTGTGTGTTTGTCTGCTTGGCATGTTGTTGACAGCGCTGATCAAATGTTTATGTAGAACTCATCACAGGCCACCGTCCAATCGAGATATCCCATGAGATTTTTCATTACTTGCTACTCTGCTCGCTGCTCGCATCTCGATACATTCATACATACATATATATTTATATACATGAGTTTGTGTGTGTGTGTGTGTGTTTGATGTAGCAAGCAGCGCGTATTGCAAGACTCATACAGAAACAACGTTGTTAGAGGACATGTTCATAAACCAAGTAAGCTGCTTGCCAGACTTCGTTGACCACTTCGTTAGCTCATTTGGGAGTGCTCGAGCTATCTATCTCCATCTATATATATCGTATTCCCATTTCCCATCTTTTCCTTGGCATCACGTTACAAAAAATTAAAGTGATTTTTTAATATCGACTGAAAACAGTACAAATTAAATAAAGAACTTAAAAAAATTCAATTTAACATTTAAGATACAAATTAAATAAAATGTAAATAAGATAATTATATTAAAAATTATAAATTGAACAAACAAATAAATTAGATAAACGATGCAATAAATGATTACTGCACATGTTATACAAATATATTTATTCTTTAAATATATATTAATATTAATTTAATTTAATTTTGTATAAAATTTTAAAATAAAATAAAATATGACTTAAAGAAAAAATATTTATTTCATACAAAATGTTGTTGAACTTTAAGTCCCCATTGGAGGCTCTGTATTTGAAATTCACCATAAGCGCTGAGAAAATAAAATATCTAAGCAGACCTAAGGTGGAGGACAAACAAGCTTGGACCTTTTCAACCTTTCGATACTCAATAACTCAATTTTATATAAAAAGCCGAGCACAATCCCATCTGCCAAATCTTGAGTCCTGAGTCTGGACATATTTGGACACTTGAGTTGAGTTTTGTGCTGAATGGCAGAAATCAATTTCTTTATCGGCCTGCACTAATATGTCAAATGTATAATTCTGATGGTTGGGGGAGGGTGGAGGCGAGGGATGTGGATTCTTGAAAATGTCCTTCAACACACAGAAGGCGAAGGCAAACAAATAAACAAACAAACAAACAGACGAACGAGCAGCAGGCTCTTCGCTCATTGCCCAAAGTGAGGCAGAAATTGGGCAACTGATTGATAGCCAAGGACCCCAGCACAAATACGTCAACATACATGCCATATATACAAACACACACACACACACATACACACACATACAACACATATACACACATTTTGAATAGAAAGAAATAGAAATTTCTTTATTCATTAGCTGCGCCTGGCCACAAATTTATTTTTAATGACTGCCTACCAAAGCCGCCCACAAAGAGACCATTGCTCACAAGTCGCCAGATTTTTACGTTTCACTTCAATGTATTTTTCATGAGTTTGTAAAGTGAAAAACTTGGCTATGCGTGCAAATAACTCATATTCACTGATATTCCTTTGCATGGCCTGTCCACAGCACAGCTTCTTCGTTTTTCCTTCTCCAACTTCTGCTATATAATTCATGAATTCTTGGGCCAGTCAATGACTTTGGCAATATTTTCTCCAGTCCAGCGTAATTGCCGTGTCCTGCACTAAATTCTTGTCTTGTCCTCCAAAAATTGGCCGCTAAGAACCGTCGCGTGCACAGCTCATAAATACTTCTAGTCAGTGCAGCCAAAAATTAAGAGAAAAATGATAGAAGAATATAAGCAAAGAACAGGACTGAAAATGTTCATTTTCGCCGACTGCGAAATACTTTGTTTTCAGTGTGAACTTAAATCTTAAGGGCATTCTCAAGTCAAAGCTGATGAAACCTATTTAGAGACGCGCAGGATATTAAACAAAAAAAATTATAGCTCAAACAAAAATCTTAAAGCCAAGTCTAGCCTGATATGCCCTCTCTAGCTCTAAGCAGTATGTTAAACAAAAAACTTCTTTTACATCAGCTATTTTTGCTGATTCTCTCCAAAAAGTGGGCGTGTCTCGTTTTGTGCACAATCACCGCCAAGCTTTGAGTTATTTATGTCCGCCATTCAACATCGGCCACCCTCCTGCCCCCTGTCAAAAAGGAGGCCAATGATCGTTAATCATAATCGACGCATAATATTTTGCAGCATCGAGCGGCATTCGGAACTAATTTATGTGGAAATGAGTTAATTTCCTTGAATTGTGAATTTTGTGCTGATTTCATGGCACAGGCGTAAGTAATTACTGAGCACTTCAGATTAAATATGGACGTACCGACGATTAGATGCAAATTACTGATCCATTTTGCAACCTTTATTAATTGTGGTGATTGTGTGTGCAGGTAAATAAAATTGGTAAACATTCACTTCAGTGGGAATTAAAACATATTGTGGCAGCAACAAAGCTTTGATTAATATATAACAGACCAAGCCACGAGTGTTTTAATACGATGAAGTATGTGTAAGAATTTCGTCATTTAGTTAAATTGAGCACATTCCTTCCTAAGTTATATATTAAAATGCATATCTTTCAAAATATAACTTAAAGTAGATTTAACAATTGAATTGAAAAATAATAAAAAATAATAATAATAAACATGGCTCTAGAGATATCTCTTTAGACTTTTGCTAAAGCTAAATTTTTTTTGGCAAATTTATTTTACGCTTAACAAATTAACAGAATATCAAAGACAGACCAACTCAGAAATAAATAATAAATTCTGTCGACTTTTTTAAAGAGTTTTTAAAGGCATTAAGTGAAAGTTTTGACCAGACAGCGGCGCTGCACGTCCCTTCAGCAGTCTTCCCGTACCACTTGTTGTGCGGGCATGTGGCAGGCATAAGGTGTCCAATACAAAAGCTGTCAAAATAAAGTTTTACAATTCACGAGTTTCGCACCCACAGCACCAAGGCAAAAAAAAAACCTAAGGAAGAAAACGTTTGGCTAATTTGCGCTGTTTGCTCGACACTTTACGTGGAATGACGGCAACAACAACAAAGCCAACATCAATGACAGAAACAACATTGCCGCAACATGAGACCCCCAACGAGATACATCCTGCATACAGAACAACACCCACCCACCCACTGCCGTCTGGCGACGCGACGAAGCATTCGTCAAAGCCATGTTTTGGTCAGCAGCTGTCAGTCACGTCAGGAGCCCCCACAAAAAAAAACAAAAGGTGGGATTCATTTTTCTTTTATAATTATACTCTATATTTTAAAGAAGAAGAGAGTATATATCTCTTAGTCTGTATTTAAACTAATGGTGTTTTTTCTATATATAAAATTTCCTTGATTTACTTATACTCTTCTGAAATCATTCTCAATTTTACAATTATCTTTCATACTCTGTAACAGAGTATGGCGTAGTTGTTAAACTACACCAATCTTACTCGCTTTTATCTGCATTAAAAAAAAGAACACAATATAAAATATATACTTGTGCGTAGACGAAGAACGAAACATGAAATATGCATTTTGTTTGGGCGTTATAAATAGGTCGTTACAAAGGCCGCATCTAATGGCAATGTAATTGCCATTTGTGAACTGCACAAAGCCAAGCAAAACAAAGCAAAAATAGGTAGGCTATTCATATATCCAAACTTTGGGGGGTTATTTGACTAGGATATAAACTGCAGCACCTTACCGATTTTTTTTTTATATTTACTGACTGATGAGTTATTTTATGTGTTTTATTCGACTTAAAGATTTACATTTTTGTTTTTTATAATTAAATGTACATATGAAAGTTTATATATAATATTGTAAAATGGTTACAAAAATTATTGCTACATCCGAAATAGCGAAAAAGATTGATAAACACCCAGGATATAGAATGGTCTTAGTCAATAGCCTATTTTGACAAATTTCGATGGTTACAGAGTATAAGCAAACTTTAGCTTGGGGCATTACGTTGTAGAGCTATCGATTAACATTTGCTGCATTGGCGATATTTCTGTGGGATTTGTAATAAAAAAAGTTTTCTGCACCATTCCGTCTAGAAACACCTGAGGCCCAAGGAAATTTTCAATTGATTTTCTAGCAGCTGCCCCACCCCGTCAAATCCATTCAACTTGGAAAGCAACATTTCGCTGACAGATTGTATGCCATTTTTTACAAAATGTTTGCCAAAGTATCGAGAGAAACTTTGAAATGCGAGGCAGGCCAGCTGAAACAAGCAGCTGAAAAATAAAAATTAAATCTCGAAAAACTCAAAAAAAAACTTTGCACAACTTGCAAAACTTTTGCTGCCGTATGACATTACCAGGCGGGTTAATGTCGAGAGTTTTGGCGACTGTGTCGCACTTCAAAGAAGCCAAATCCTTTTTTTCTTACTTGTGTCCAAATATAAATTACAACTCAGCTGCCAAAAGTAATCATAAATTACAATAAATGTTAGCACAACAAATTGATGCTAGTCACAATTTTGTTGCAGACTAATGCCCCTAAAAATAATGATGCCCAGCAGCAACAAAGCCTGGGGACGAAGGGCTGCGCCTGGAGTACAGTGAGGGATTCTCGCCATGGGGCGTCGCAACATTTTGTGCCCTGTGTCCTGCAGCGCGATTTGTTCTGCATATTAAGTTCCCTGCTGCTCTAGAGTCGTTTTGAGGTTTGTCATTTAAATGACCATGATCCACATGTCCAATGACAATTCGACCTCTTGGCCAGAACTCAAATGGGTTACTTAACGTTTGAAGAGTAGAAACTTTTGTTTTTAGCAAACAAAAGGTTAACAATTTGAATGTCAGTAAAGAAATATAGCTCAAAATTTAAATGTTAAAAATTGTATTGAAAATAAAGACTGCGATTTATTGATTAAATGTTTTTCTCAAAATGCAGATAATTAAATTTCCTGGCTGTAACCCCAGCATTGAAGACGTACTCAACTGCAGTACTTGATAATATCAGGATTAAAGTTCTCACAGAATCAGTATTCTAATCGACTCTATGGAATACATTTATATAAATGCCATTAAATAAATTTGAAATTATCTTTAAAATATATTTAAGTCACTCCATTAACCATTAACATATGCCTCCCAAAAAGTAGTATGAATGAATAATTCCAGTCATTTACCTCTGCATTTAAACACAAAACACCAACTAAGACTCAAATGTCGAGACACTTATTTGATTTAGCATAAAGTGTGGAGAACTCCGCCCCTGTAATTTGGTCCCTTAAGGCGTGGCGGACCGCCACAGCAACCGCCACTGCCACGGCCCCCTGCTAAGTGGCACTTTGCTTTGTAATTTATGCAGTTGAATGAAAAACGTTTCTAACAACATTTAATTAAGTTGAGAGGCGGGGCGCGAGGCGTCACAGACCGAATTCGAAGTTAAACTAACGAATTAAAAAAAAACACAAAAATAAAAATAACAAAAAAAAAAGAGAACGGCCAGCCTGAGGTATTTGGCTCTTCATTTAAATGGTGCCCATTTTGGCCAAGTCATTTAAAGCCGCTGCCTGCTCTCATATGCCACGCAGACACCACACCTTACAGTCGGAATTTCAAATACAGCACCAACCCACCACTCCCTGCCCACTGCTAGTCCCCAACCATTCGGGTCTCTCGGGGAATGTGCGTAAGGCCAATGATGTTGGCAGCAGTAGCATGGATGGAAAAAAAAATTGGGTCGTCTTCGTTGGCTTTTAATGTCTTTTGCCTGGCACTTTGTAGCTGTTATCAGTGGCAGCATTTGGAAATCTGCACAGCGACCAAAAAGTTCGCTGATAACAGCAACAAAGGCCTAGGCCAAAAGGCAGCGAAGCCAACTGCGGCAGCGGCACCAGCAGCGCAGCAGCTAATAGCTCAGCCGCTCTGTAATCTCTGTCTGCAGTGTGCTAGTGAGTTTGCGCGCATGTGTGTGTGTGTGTGCCTGTGTATGTGTGTGTGTGTGTGGGAGTATGTCGCTGTGTAAGTAGGGCTAGAATATGTGGAGCAAGTTGCGCTTTGTGTGGCTCTTTGCAAGTTTCTCTGCCGCAGTCGCTGTCGCTGCTGCTGCTGCGTCTGCTTCTGCTGCTGCCGACGCCAATAGAACGAAGTTGTGACGATGCCTGTGTTGGAATTTCGTGGCATTTTTTGCCTGCTGTTCTTGTTTTTGTTGTTGCTGTTATTGTTGAGACGCATGCGCTTCTCCTTGTTGAGAGAATGTTTCACGGAGCCGAGCAAGAGCAATTTTGTTCCATTCCATTTCGCTTACACTTCTGTAACTGTAATTGTGCAACGATGAAGCCACTGTTAAGATGCTGTTAAGGCTACTGCTCATCTAAAAAAAAGGCTGTGTTCTTCAGAACATAAGGAAAATACGTTTTGGTTGCAGTGGAAAAATGATCAGGACATACATATGTACATAAATTTTCAACAATGAGAAAAAAGATAGAGAAGAAACACTTTGAAAAGAATGACTAAATTGCTAACAAACTGTTTATTATATGTTCTAAATACTTGTTATTTTATTCATTTTAAATAGAAACGCATCGATAAATTAGTTTAGTGTTAATTTGTGAGCTTGATTTGTGTGTATATAAAATTAAATAAATAATAAAATGCCAATATTTTACTCTAAATAAACTTTGCTTGGAAATTCACTATTAATTAGTTCTCTAATAAGAAGTTGAAAGGTTGATTGATAAAATTACCCTCTTTTGTTACGATTTTGTGGTTAATTGGTATACAAAATAATGTTTTTCTGATTTTAGGCAGATTTCTCAACAGAAACAATATGACCACTGTTGCAATTCCAAACGTAGCGCCAAAAATAGCCAAGGAGCATTGTACGTTTCGTTCCATTGCCAGTCGCATCATCATCATCAACATCACCAGCAGCAGCAGCCGGATAAATGCGACTCTGTTGCTGCTGCTTGTGCAGTGAGCCAACAATTTAACACTCATGCAATGCGAAGCAACAACAGCAACAACAACTTCGGCACAAAATGCCGATGCGCTACGCAAATTGCAAGCTTCACTTGAAAGGTTCGTGGCCCGTTCTTCGTCCTTCGTCTTTCATCCATCGTCTTTCGGCTCTCACCCACTGGCCAGGTTGCGCTCTCGTGACGAGATTTGCTCATCGTGCGAGTTTCGACAGCGACTGCTGCTTCTGCTGCTGCTGCGACGTCGACTGCGAATGGTGACTGCGTTACGTGGCTGCCATCGCCATCGTTTGCCTTGATGTTTTTGGTCCTTTCGCAATCGTTCGTTCAGTCGTCGTTGCGTGTTGTAGGTGGTCTGGTCTGCTCTGGTCTGGTCTACGCAGCAGCTCCCCAAACTTTTGCTGTCTGCTGAACTGAATGTGATGCCTCTACTGATGCTGATGCCGCCGATGCCGCTGATGCCGCTGCTGCCCGTCGCTGCTCAATGCAGCCACATCTTCCACAATGACGACGACTAACCCACGAAACTTCAACATCAATTGCTGTACGCGACGCGCCGCGTTCAGTCAACGTTTAAATGCGTTACGTAGTGCAAGAAAGTGACGCGTAATTTTGAGTTACTCTTCTGAAGTTTGAGTTTGAAGTTGGCGTTTTAAAATTTGAGTTTGAGTTTGAGGCAACACGACAATTGGCCTCGTTAGACCGGGACAAGGACTTGAATTGAATGCGTGGCCGAGCTGCCTTCCTGCCCTTCTACCTTGCTGTCCTGTTTTGGCTGTCCTCATCAGCGACATTATAATGATCATCAACTGTCGTCAGGTGTCAAGTGCCGAGTATGTGTGTCAATTAAAATATCTCAGCTCAGTGAGTTGCGTGCGTGACTGTGTTTAATTTTGTGCCGCACGCACCACAGGGCGTATGTGCAACATGCCCCACAAGCCACACAACAAACACCACGGACAAAGCATAAATTAAGCTACCACATATGCACAAACACTCAGAGGCAATGTGGCAATAACAATATTCAAGTGCGCTACACAAATAAGCCATATTTTTAATCTCAGCAAATATTGAAAAATTGCGGTAAGTTCTCAGATGACAAAAATAATATTTAAATATTGCTTATTAGCTGTCAGATTCATTGAATTTTTACAGTTGCGTCCTTTTTGTCCCCACGCATTTTAATTAATTACGTTTGCAATTTGGTCTAACATAACCAATAATAAATATTTAATGAATTTTATATTTTGGTCGCGTGAAACTTGTTAAATAGTTTGAAAATTTGATTTGATTTTTATTTTCATACGTGGTTGTCATTGCCAATTTATGTTGGCTACTAATATTGTTGGTAATTATAGTTTGTGGATTTTGTGTAGGTTTTGATATGAAAATCAAATTATAAATAATTACAGCTAATATGTGGGAATTTATGTAGAGCGGGGATTATTTAAAAGCTGACGAGTGTTTGTGAAGCTGTTGAATTTTAACATGGGGACTAAAAATTGTATGATGATTATTCATAGATATATTCAGAACAAAATGTAATAATTTGCTTAGTATCAGTATAAGATTAGTGAACTGTCTTCTATAAACAGGGTATTTAACAAGTTAAATTCTAAATCATGTTATAGATATTATAAATCGGAGTTATCTATCGATATTTATTTTGGAATAACTAATCTCATATAATAAATAGCTTAGCGTTAACTTAAGTGTATTGCTGTGCCCACAAACCAATTGTTTTTTTTATTTAAATATGCCTGATTAAAATATCTTCTCTGTTAAATAAGTTTCATTTAAATACATGATTTTTATTTATTTCTTATTAAATATTTATTAAGCCTTAAAGCGGTTAGCTAAAATTTCAGCATCCTGTATTAAATATGTATAAAACATAAGTAACCTTGTACAGTTGGCTTTGAAATAATTGTAATCTAAGAGCTTAATTTAATATATTTCAAATAAGCTTGTCATATTGAATGAAATTAAGCGAAATTAATCTGATTAGCATTTGTGTAAAATAAGTTATTTAGCTTTCAAATCTTGAATATCAATTCATTTAGTTTGCCTTAAACCAAATGTTGTCTTTTGGCTCTGAAAGCCATTCGCTTGGCTGCACTTTAAATTATGCTGAGCATAAATCAGCTTGGAGGTAGGTAATAAAACCGAGCAGACTGAAAGGAGCATAAAGGAAAACAAAAAAATAAATTACAATACATTACGCATACGTCAGGTGTAACAAATGTGCTAAAGTGCTGAAAGTGCTCATGCCTTGCTATGCATATAAATGGATAGCCTTATGGTTTACCCCTTATCTCCAGTTACCTTTTCTGCTTAACCAGTTGTTTGTGTGGCAACTGCTGTTGCTGCTGCTGCTTCTTCAATTTAATTATAAAAATCAACGCCATTAAATGCTGTGCAAAGTGACAGCCTGAAACTGTAACACATTCCTTAGATGTGGAATGTCCTTGTCATTGTCGCTGCTTGCCTCAGTTTGTGCTGTCCTGCTGTCATTACATAGAAAATTAGATGGCAAAGGCATTGCAGACTGGCAGCCAAAGTCCTGGCAAACTCGTGTCGAAATGTAAACAAAACAAAAACTTTGAGACGTTTGCAAAAGCGAAAGCTGACGGTAATGTACACACACTCGCACACACACACACAGAGGCGTTCACATGCTCCCTTACAAGAATGTATGTAAAATAATAAAAAGCGACATTTACGACATAACATGGCAGCATATTACAACAGTCAGCAAACGTTTGGGGGCGTACTCAAAAATTTCCTGGCAGACGAGTCGAGTCGCGTTGAGTTCTGCGTAGTGTGGCACATACGTGGCGTATACGCATTACAATGTTTCGCACTGATTCTGTCTGTGTTGCCATGCAAATGTACACAAAGTAATTATATGCACATGCCAGTTAGATATGTGTGTAAGTATCTTGTGTCTGCTGTGCCAGTTGTTGTACTACAACTCAAATAATTGCTAAAGCAGCGGCGGCTGCTTGGCAACAAACAGCAACAAATATGACTTTTTAAAAACAGGAACACACAGGCAACAACAACACCAACACCAACAACAACAACAAAACAGTATATCGTATTAACAAAACAACTTTGTGTGTTTTGTTACACAAGCACTCGTGCATACACTCGCACACAGACACCATTGTGTTGTTGTAATTCTGAGATACTTTTCAGCAGACATCAGGCACAACAACAACAACAACAGCAACAACAACAACAACAGCAACCACAATTCAATGGCATGCAAAGTTTCATTTTGGGACCATACGCCATGAATTTTCATTTAATTAGGCAGCGTATCATCAGCTGCTGAGAACCCACATCCCAAACCACCTCCCAAAAAACAACCACACAAACCAACTCATCCCTTTGATGGTTAGGCAAATTTGTGAAACGTCTCACAAAATACAAAAAAAAAATAAAGAATATAAAAAAAATGGAAGTTAAAAAAAGTAAGAAAAATAAAAAAGGAACCATTTTATTTCACTGTTTGCTCTGTGATGATGCTCTCTTTTTTTCCTGGTTGTATGGGGGGGTGGAAAGCACTTTCAAATGATTTCATTTTGCGTGAAAAACCGCACACAGGATATGCAAGAGCTTGGCCCTAAATGTAATGCTGACCAATTTGTGGATCCTTTTTGGCCCTCTGCTTTCGCTTGCTCCTTCTAAGCAAAAGACAGAGAGAGTTCCTGCACATCCTGCCAGACATGGAAACCAATTAATTTTAAATTGTCTGAGAGTTGAGCAAACCCAAAAACCTACACCCATCAAAAAAACTCTTTGTTACAATCCGTCTCTTTCCATCTCTCTCTGTCTCTCTCTCTCTCTTTCTCTCTCTATATTGGATGTATACAGATATTTGTCCAGCACTGTTTGTTGGCCTTGTTAATAAAAGTCCAATTTGTTGAGGGCCGCAGACAAGGTGCTGATAGCGATGAGGTTTTGCCATATATTTCGGTCCCCCATGCAAACCACAAAAGGTCACCCGAATGACCAAGAAAATAAGGCCCTGGACACTAGCCGGACCGATTTCCCAGGACTTCACTTTGATAGGAAATTTTCACACATGATTTTTTTATGGGCCAATTTGCACACATTATAAGTTTGTCCAATTTTTCGAAAAGTGGCATGCCCCAAAGGTAAACCAAAAAAAACTTGCAACAATTTTCTCTTTGTTTGGGTTAGTTTTACTTCGGGTTTACTGGTTTGAAAAATGTGTTTGGCTCAACTAGCCGAGTTAATTGACCATTTTTGGAAAATGTTGAAAATTATTTCCGTTCTTTTTCCATTATTATTGAAATTCCTAAATTATGTGATATATTTGCAGTCTTTCAAAACTGCGTTATAAAACCAGCAATAAATAAATACAGAGAAAAATCTATAAAATGAATAATGACAATAAATAAAAAAATATAATTAAAATATATACAATATATGAGTGTTAATAAACATAAATTGAGGTATTCTAACAACAGCTCATTCAAATGTTGTTTGCAATTATAAAATGTACAGAAACAGTTCCTTAAGGAACTTATTATTTAACCAAATAAGGGGACAAATTGTAAGCATCTTTAAGTCGAAAACCCACTGATTTTCTAATGCTCTATTAGTTTTGTGCTGTGCTGTTCTAATCTGTAGCTCTCTAAATACATTTTCTATTATGCCAAAAACAATTTGGAAAACAATTTTGGGGAGTGCGGGTAAAGTCGTTTACCAAAAGCTGCCAGCTTTGTCGAGTGGCCATCAACTAAAATATCTCCAAGCGTCTGACTGACGGGGTGGTGCGGGGGATGGCGAGAAAAACACTACAAAACAAACAGCATGAGGAACAAAAACCAAAATAACTGTAGTAAATGGCGCCTTGTGTTTGTGCTTTGGCTGGAAATCCTTTTATGTTATCAACGCTTACGTAGCCAGCAATTATTTGCTACTTTCGGTTGCTTTGCTTGCGTCAATTAAAGTTTGCTGGAGCCCACAGAGAAAGAGGGAGAGCGAGAGAGTGAAGTGGAGGGATGGTGAACAGCAGGCAAACAGTTAAGCAGCCACCCCTTCGGCTCCAGAGCCACCCCCTCAGTGGCACAGCTCAAATATAGCTTGTAACGTATGTTAATACAAACGTTTTGCGTATTCCCACGTTCTGACTGGTTATGTGTTGTGTGTGTGTGTGTGCGGGAGCTGTGCAGGCTGGCCAAAGCATCCACTTCCTTTTTTTTTGTCTAATGTCTTTATGTATATGTATGTGCCATATATTTTGCGGCAGTCAGGCCAAAGAAGGACTCGACAAAACGGGAGCCCCGCCTCGCATTTGGGTCCCCTGCTTAACCGCAAGACCATAAAATTAAACTAGTGCATAATTAAACACTCGCAATTAGGCGTAATTTACTTTGCGTGTGTCTCTGCTTCTATCTCTGTGGGTGTGTGTGTATGTGTGTGTGTGGCATGCCTGTAACTCACCCCTTTCTCTGCCCTGTCTCATATTTTCGCAACATTAGTTTTTAATTAAAAAATGTTCATCACATGCGCAAGTATGTTGATGGCTGCCTGCCACTTGCCACTTGCCACATGCTACATAGCTGCAATTTTATTTAAGTGTTTTAATTGTTTTGTGCGTTCAATTTACTACGCAATGAGGCGAAGAGCGTCTCATGAGCTTTGGCCCACTTTCGTCAAGTCTTTTGTCAAAAAAACACGCACAAATGCCAATGCTAAAAAGAGAAAAAAACTGAGAAAAGCTTAGGCAAAGTCTTGAGATAAGATACTTAAGCATAAACAAAACCCAAGCAACAACTGAAAAGGGAAATGCATTGTAAACATTGCCAAGTTGTAATAATTAATCCGTAAGATTTACAAAACACAACTTGCGCATCATTTTCAAGTCCCGGACAGCATCACTTCGAAGGTTTCATTACTCAAAAGTTCCAGTGGAGATGGTGCGGCGAAGGAAAGTTTGCTTCTTGCCTTGCCTTGCCATGCCTTGCCATGCCTTGCCCAAACGACCATCGCTGTTGGCTGACTGGTAATTTTCTTTTTTTGCTGCTGCCAAGTTGCATGCCACAAGAGCAAACAGCAACTCGCGTCTGCAACGCGATAAGATGCAAAATCCTTTCTTGCAGCTGCCGCTGCCAAGGCATAAAAACCACATCTTATTGTACTTAGGATGCGGCAACTGACTCACTGACTGACCGATTGCCAGACTGACTGACTGACTGACTGACTGACTGACTGACTGACTGATTCACTGACTGACTGACAGACTTATACTCATTCCATTTACATTTTGCTGTGACTGCAAATTGAAAGAGTTCTCAATGCTATTGTTGTTGTTGTTGTTTTTGTTGTTGTTGCTGTAGAGGCGTTTCAGCATTTGCCAAGTCAAATATTTATGCGGCTGGTTAAGATTTGGATTGTGGATTCGCTAAGGATTCACTGTGGATACTTGGAGCTCAAATTCAAAGCAATTGCAAGCAAATTAATTAATGAAAATATTCAAGATAAGCGTTGCGCACACTTAAAGGAGGGGTTGGTAATGGGGTAAGGTGAAGAGTGGGAGCACATCTTAAGGTGGCTAAGTCGCAGTTAAGCCGCTTTCAAGCAGAGATTTTGCCAGCTGGCAACGGAAATGGCAATATGGAAACGTGGGCGGTAAAAGCATTTTGAGGCTGGCAAGCTCTGTGAGGCGTATGAGATTTGCATAGTTTAAATAGAAAGCAGCAGAATTGTTTCTTATTTGTATTCAAGTTTAATTGACAGCTGACAAGTTGATTATGGACTAATTAGTGAGCTGCTAATTGAAATTAATGTGCGACTGCTTAAGACAGGCGGGCAAGTGACCTAATTTCTCAGATATGTTGCTAAATTTAGGTCCTAATATATGGCAGTCTTTACTTTTAATTAGAACTTAATGCAATGGTCCTGAAATTATGCTGATCTGACAAACGCCAGAGTTTTAAAATCATCATCAAATATTCCATTTATGTTAATAATTGGTTAACTAAAATTAAGAGGTAGAAACTCCACTGATTATATCGAAATATAAATGTCAACGATCATGTTTGGTTCATAAATGCCAGATGCCAGCAAACTTGATCCATAAATTGTAACGTGCACAACAAGCAGGCAGCAACTAACTCAACGGCTTTGATTAATTGCAACAACTTTGAATATATATTAAATTTTTTGCTACCTGGACAGAGAGGGATAAAGAATGAGAGAGAGACAGGTAGAGAAAAAGCAAGAAGCAGAGCTGCTGCAATCATTTGAAAAGTCATTTGTAAATAACATAACCGAAAAGCATTAAAAGCTAATCCTATTTAAGCCAGCAGCCAGCAGCTGAACACGTTCCATTTCAGGCGATTTGGGTTTGAGTTTGGTGTGCGGGGGTGTCGTGGGTCTTTCGGTTTTGGTGATGTTGCCTGCCTGGCTGTAGCCTGTGGCATCAACTAGAAATCCATGGCACAAATCCACGTCTCTCGCTGCTTGGCCAATATTTTTCCATTTTCGTTTAGCGAGTCGCGTTGCATATTTATGTGATTTATTATGGAAAACTTTCCCCCCTCCCCCACTCTCTCGTTCCACTCGTTTGTCCCATAACGACAACAAAGCCTGCCACAAACTCACAAACCCTGGGCCAAGTGACCCCTAAGCTTTGGCCAACTGTCTCGTTGCCAGTTTTGGCCTAGAGCGACTTTTTATAAAGGTTAAAAACAAAAGCAGCAGGAACACAAGAAAAAAAAAGAAGAGAAATACGAAAAATAAGGTTTATGTTTTACCCTCCAATCACTCCGAACTACAGAGCCACTCCCAATTTCAGCTGATTCCTGGTATGTAGCCAGGTAATCTGGCCCATTTTCAAATGTCTTTGGCTTGGGAGGTTGGCTGGTTTCGGGGCCATTGCTTGATTATTAGCCACTGGCCTTGTTTCTGATGCTTATAAATTTGCTTCAGTTGAGTTGAGTTCAGTTCAGGTTTTTCATCGTTTTCTGGTTGGCTTTTTTAGGGTGTGTTCAATATGCCCGACACGGACACCCAGCAAATAATCTTTTAAGGCTACTTTTACACCGGCGATGTTCGTGTCTGACTGGGCAGCAGTTGGTTTTCACCTCCTGCTTCTTCCACTACAACTCGTTGTTGTTGTTGTAGCTATTGCCTTTTAAATGTTTATGCCAATATTTACATTCCAGAGGTTAGGCAGTGCCACCCAACAAAAAAATGTTTATATACATTTGACTTTAACACGGAAATAAATATTGGTTGGAACGGACGGCCAGACAGCAAGGGGCTTTGTACCGTAATCTTGATAAGCGCACACTGTGATAGATGGTTCTAACGGCACCTTATTTACGTGCATTTGGCCAGAAAATATTTTATTTCTTGTTCTTGTTGCTTTTGCTAGCAGTTAATTGAAAATTCTCGTGTAATCATTCTTGTAGCATACTTTTTGGGATATTAATGGAGTCTGCTAACTCCTCCATTGCTTGGAAAGCAGCAGATTGTTTTAGTACCAGGGCCAACCGGTGGAACATCTGCATCAATGAGAACAAGTCTCAGCACTGTACGTTTGCGCTCAGGAGTGGTAACTGTCCAACCGTCCGACTCAACAACAAGATCATACCTCAGGGGAACCATGTTCGCTACCTGGACAGGAAACTTACCTGGCGCAAACACATACAGATCACCGCAGCAGCGTGTAGATCCAAGAGGGCGAAACTCAACTGGTTGCTGAAGTCATCCCGCAAACTCAGCTTGAGCAACAAGCTGCTAGTGTACAGGAGCATCATCGTGCCCACATGGGCATATGGGATTCCATTTTGGGGCACAGCGGCAAAATCTTGGGTTAACCACATTCAAGTTCTGCAGAAAAAGGTGCTAAGAGACATCTCTGGTGCTCCACCCTATGTGAGCAATTTGACACTACACAACGACTTCGGTGTACCGAAAGTCATTAGTCAAATAAACCGCCATACAAGTCGTTACAATGACCGGTTACATAACCATGTTAACCCATTGGCCTGCTCACTAGGGTCGAATACAACCCGTCGACGCTTAAAGTGCCTTCACACCAGCGACCTCTGGACAGTTGGGCGTTAATATTATTCGTTAATGTGCAACAAATGTTATACTTAATGTTACATTTGATGTTACGTAATATTGTAATATGTTAAAATCAATTATTTGTTTATGTTATTAATTTAAATTCCCTGTTATTATGTAAACAATCTTCAAAACAATATTTTATAACCTTTCAGTAGGTTGATCAATATTAAATTAAATTGCTACATTAAAAAATAAAAAAATAAAAAATCAATGGAGACTGCTAATAATGTTCTGCCTGTTAAAGCTTAACTTAACTTAACTACAAACACAGTTGTGTAAGAATATTTAAAAGACGAGTTTTTTACTATGAAACGCAATGCTATTATTATAGCAACTCCCCGTCGTTAAATGCATGAAATCCTCAGTGCTCGTAACATTGTCTCTATGTATAGAAAGAGTTATAAAAGTAGCTCGAAGCTCATGCAAAAAACGTGCTCGGAACGCATTCCAGCATTCACTCTTTTGCCTCTGCACATGGCAAACTGCGGTAGTATTTATGTAAAATGCCAACATTGATATCTTCATGTGTATCTGACTGACTGAGCGACTGATGGATGAGAACTGTCTGCCGTGTGACCATGTGCCTGTCCGTGTCTCGTCGTCGTGGCAACGCTTCAGCTGTCTGCCAAGCGCTCGACGCGACACTGTGAAAGATTCATAATTGTTGCGGACACACACACACACACATAGGAAATGCATTGAAACTGCTGCTGTAATTATTACATTTGCTTTACTGTGGCAAATAGCTTACAGAACGCACACTCCGTATTTAAAATTCCATATTCCCATTCGCATTTCCCTAGATGATCCACATCCAAGGGACAAAACTTTAATTCATTGCAATATTGTCAACGATTTAACGTGTGCCTGTCAGGTTGCACGCAGCCTCCTACGCTGGATGTTGCCACTTTTGTTATTGTTATTTTTGCTGTTGTTGCAACAGCAGCATTAAAAGGACTCGAGTTACGTTACGTATACGCAATTTATACGATTTACAATCTGTGCCAGAGATGCGCCTCACTTAACGGCTTAATGTATTGTTACAGCAGCTGGCGCCGCATAATCACGCACGCACACACTGATACACATGCACCACACACACCCAATGCACACGCTTGGCTGCGCACGGCACAAATGAAAGAAATGGCAAAAAGCACAAGGCAAAAACCAATCCAATTCAAAGGCACACACAGCGAATATTTATTAAAGCGTGACACACATGCAGTTATCAGCTTGTGTGTGGATTTCTACTTATGTGTGTATGTGTTGGCATTCTGTAATTTAATTATAAACTTTGAAAAGTTTTGAAAACTGCACAGCTGCAGTCTGCAGACAATTGCCATCTGTCTTGCTTGTCCTGCGAGTAGGTAACGACCACAAGCGGCCCCAACTCCAAACAAAAGTGTCAGTTGC
The DNA here is from genome assembly GCA_035044025.1 of Drosophila paracracens. Classification (NCBI taxonomy): domain Eukaryota; kingdom Metazoa; phylum Arthropoda; class Insecta; order Diptera; family Drosophilidae; genus Drosophila; species Drosophila paracracens. The sequence goes on along the minus strand of JAWNMN010000835.1, from coordinate 2,714,405 downwards.
AGTCGGCAAATTATAGAAAACTGTGGCAGGGAAGGGAAGAAGTAGCCCCGGCTTGCCTAGTTAATGGGGCAAGTAGCCTCCGGCTTGTCTAGTTTATGCATGCAACATATTGAAAAGTCAACGCGTCGGCTTTTTGTACCATTTGTCAGGCGCGAAACTTTTGTAATTAGATGAAATGGACAAAATACATACATATGTGTGAGTATGTGTGTATGTGTGCGTAAATGTTCATGGGTGCAGCAAATTTGCGACTACGCATACCACAAAAAAACTTGGCGAATAAAGAGTTCCGAGGTTGAGCTTTAAAGGCACATCATTAACGTAACTATTCAAAAGTTTCAATTGGTTAGATTTCTAGTTTTAGAATATTTTTTGGATTGAATAAATACTCACTTTCAAATCACTGTGAAAGATTTTTAATCTACTATTAGGCCAGTTCACAAGCTTAAATCTTAATTTATCTGCTAAAGAGAACAAGCCTTTTGTAATTTATAAAATTTTCCCTTCGACTGCTAGCATTTTATTTGTGAGTTATGATTTGTAAAATTTGCATTTTTTACATTCTTAACGAATGTTATAGGACACCTTTCAGTAAAATTTTACATAAATAATGACGCTGCAATCTAATACGAATGTCAACTTAAACGAAATGCCTTGAAATATGCAAGGCCAGCAAAAAAAAAAGCACTGCTCAACTAAATGACAAGCGCTGTGAAAGGCTGCCACTGGGAGTGCATTTACTTCTTACCAACAGCAACAAGAGCCAGTGGCAGCCGCGGCAGGTGTCAAGACAGCTCTCAGGTGGAACCAGCATCCATCAGGAGACAGCAACAGTAGTGGCAACAGCTGCAGCAGCTGCTGCTCACCTGAGCGCACAATATTAATGGAGTCTTTCTCCGGGTGCACTACACGTTAAATAATTTTTCTTGATTTTCCCCCATTTTTGTAATACTTGTCCCTCCATTCTGCTGCCCTTAGCTGACTTTCAGTTTTAGAATATGCAAATATGTTTTAAAGCTCAACTACTATTTTTTTATTATTATTTTTTTTTCGTATCTCCGGCTTTTGTGATCCACTACGCTGATTTATGTCCCTGGCAAATTATATTAAAACTGCAGGCACTCAGCTTGATGAAGTCGCAAGTCGGATGCTCTGGATGAGATCTCATCGCCTGGTTCAACGATAATGCCTGCCAATTGCATTTGCTTGGTGGCAGCTTATCTGCTTTCTATCTCACCCCACTCCCTTTTATCTTTAGTTTTGCCATTCTTTGCGTCTCTCTGCCTCCCGCAGCGACTCTTTGCTTATCGGCATCCGCATCGGCGCTTGTAATAAATCAGCTCGTCGCTTCACTCACTTCCTGTCGTTTCATATTTTTTTCTTCCTTCTGTTGCTGTCTGTTGCAAGTTAACCTTTCACACACACACACACACACACACATACATACATATTGCTGAGGCATCATCCTGTCAATGGCTTTGCCTCAGCTTAGTCTTCAGCGCTATATTTTCGACACATCATTTTCCATGTTGAGGTGTGGGAGACAAGGGCACACAAAAAGAATTTCCATTATTTTTCCTCGTCATTGATAGAGCACTATTTGCACCCCCACAATCTTACCAACTGTTACCTTTTGGGCTCGCAGCGGTCTTGTTTGACGTGTAAAATATCATCAACTTAAGTAGATGGTACTTCTACAGGCGCAGGCACAGGCACGGGTACAGGCACCTGGGAGTTAGTTCAAAACGTTTTGATAATGTGTCAAGTTTGCTTGCAGACTTTTGCCAGACTCTTGACTCGACAACTTGAACAACCGATTAACCTGTAAACTTCGTTGTCGAAGAAGAACTACGAAAGTGAGAGAACGAGTTGCCCTCTAAAATTTTCATTTTTTATTCATACTTTATAACATAGTTTGCATTTGTGTTCATTTGTGCGTGAGTAAATTGAAAATTAACATAATCATTAATGTGTTAGGTGCCTTCTAAGGAAATCAGATATAAACTAAATCCATTTAGTGATTATGCCCAAGAGTGGGATAATAATTCTCACAGCACTACAACTGGATGTGCAACTCCGATAAGACAAACCAGACAAACACTCACTAACATACGCATACGCAAGGACTGCAACAAAAGTAATTAAGGTCAGCAAAACTAGTTAAGGTGTCCTTATTGCATATTTCTGATAACAATAAGAAACAAGACAATGAGAACCTCAAACATGTTTTGCTTTACAATGCTGGTGAATTGATGTGGCCAAGAATGGCCGCAGGTCTGGTTTTCCACTTGAAAATCAATCAATCACCAAGGTTTGCTCGAAAAACTGTTGCAAGTTTTATCAATGCTGAGCGAGTATCTTGGCCCATGCTGCATTTTATATGCTTGTCATCTGGGCCAACAGCCTCCCGTCTGACTGCTCAGTGCTCCAGGTTGCCAGCTGTCTGTGTGTCTGTCTGGCTGTCTGTTCGTTTATTTAACACTGATTGCCAATGCACATAGAAATTTGGCAACGATGAGTTTTGCTCGCAAATCGCTTCAGTGCATCCCCCTGATACCCAGGCAGCTACAGATAATCATGTCTCTATGTGCCGGGCTAAGGTTGCTAAGTAAACTCTGAACTGTGAACTCTCAACGGCAGTGTAATCAATGCTCATTGGCAAGTGTCTCCGAAGTTTTGCTCTGTGTCTACTGGTAATATTGCATTCGAAATTGTTACGCTTAAGCCCCTCTGGCATTGCTTTCAAGAGCACAACCCCATTGAAAATTCATTTCAGTTACGTTTGTTTTGTTTCGATTTAAGGATATTTGAGTAAATCTCGGACCTGACACTTGGCCACAGGCAAATGCTGCAGATTGTTTCAATTATCCGTAACGATATCTGACGCAACTCAAGAGTTAAACTAGATTAATATCCATTCATATTATTGCTGCTGCTTATATTTTCACATTTATTGGCATTAATTATGCTAGTTAAATATAACTTTATTTTAGTTGAAGTCAGAGTTAATATGCGTTTCGAAATGATGCTATTTATGCTTCTAGAATTAGGCTTTTGCCTAAGCCTGCAGAATCCAATTATTTTTCAGTTGAATTGTGAGAGGAAATTGAAATTAAAACCCGACCTGAAAGAAATATGGCTTCTGCTTTAACAAAGCTGTATGAGTTGAAAGTCTACAAAGGGAAATAACTATAATATTACATGACCCTTATAATAAATTAACTACCAATAAAAAAGGGAATTTAAATTAATATTAAATTGCCACAAAACAAAGTGTAGCACGAAAAAAAAAACAGGTAATTGAAATGTTGAACAATAAAATGAAATATAACCAGCTATTGGAATAATGGGAACAACTTTTATTGTTGCGCCATTTTTGGCACATTAAATTAATTACGGTTATTTATTAGCCTGGTGCAAATAAATTGCAAACGCAGTGAAAAAAACATTAAAAATACTCTATATATAATGTAAGCATGTTTGAATGCTTATAAAGAGGTATAAATTACGCCTGATTTCACGTGCCATTACCAGGAGACAGTTATGAAAGTATAGTGCAGCAAAGTGTGGAATAATTTATGGCGAACAACCGACAATTTCCTGCTATAATACGGGCGTGCGGCTCAAAGCAAAGGGGTGTGGAAGGGGGGAAAAACAGTATTGTGTATATGGGTGAACACATATCCGTAACTGATAGCATTCTATAAGAAGATATGAATTGCCCAAGCATGAAATACTGTCCAAAAACAACGTTATATAAATGTATTTGATTTGAAGACAGAATACACTTTTTTGTTATGATGTGTCTCTTACTTTATAGAAGAGCGTTTCAAAAGCCAATATTTAAATGTATTTATCGCAGTCTTTATTATTTATTTATTATCAGATTTATGAAGTCGTTCGCTCAGATTTCAATATAACATGTAATGGCCAATTCCAATTTTAGCTGATGAAAAAATCTATCTTTAACTACCTTAACTCTGTCTAAAAGTTTAGCTATAAATACAGAATTCTCGCATATCTTCGGCATTGTTTAAAGGGTATAGAAGTGTTTAAGTCAAAAGTGTCTAGATCCATTTAAAACTGTTTCCATTGCTGTGCTCAGCTGCCAGCAGACTGTGTTTGTTATTAAATTGAAACCCTTGGCAAATGCAAAAGGCAACAGCCAAAGGTAAAAGTAACTTTTCGATCAACTTGAGTCGGGTTCGGGTCCTGCTTTGGGGGGACAAGGTGTTGGGGTGGTATGGGGTTGGCAGCTGCGAGTTACGGATTCAAATTGCAGGCGTGCGGCTCTTCGGCTAAGGGCAAATACATCATTTTACCAAAGAGTGGCAATTTAATTCGTTTCCTTTCAAGGGTTGTTTACCCGTGCAGGTGAAGGGTGCAAATGGGTTGCTGGGGATGGAGGGTTGAGGTCCAGCTATGTTATATCACCGGCCTTAATTTCAAGCTTCAGCAGATTTGTCGTCCCCTTATCGTCACCACATTATTAATAGCTAACGCCAAATGCTAATAGAACGATGGCAGATAATCAGCAGAAATTTCTCAGCTGCCATTTCATATTTACATAACATAATAATACTTACTTGTATGCAAAGATTAGACTGATCTGAAATTGCTTTCAGCTAGATAAGCAATCAGGCAGTGCACTACTCTCTCAGCACTTAGCTGATGATGCCTTAGATCAATATCCATCAATGGCAATGCGGTAGCACACATTGTTTGCCTTTTTGCTGCAGCCACACAGTCACAGCTAGGCCCAGACCCACTCTGCCCCGTTTGCCCACATTCATGGAGCCAATTATTATGCAAATTGCAAAGTTCTTGTACTTCGACTTCAATCCTCAAATACAGACATAGAAGCAAATTTAAAATAGCAGATGGCAAAAAAAAAGTTAGGAAAACTTAGTGTATACGATTAGCAAATACACTGTTATTTGGTTTTGTGAAAGACCATTGACTTGTGACCAAGAAATTATTTACCATTTAGGCTCTTCTCATGCATTTTAAGCTGCTTCCTTCACAGATTTATGCTACTCTCTTAATATATTATTCGCTGCAGGGTATCAGGAGCAGAATGCAACGTGAATAAAATGTGCACCTCGGACCGTGACACAGACCGCACTAAATCAATACTGGTTTGCTCCTGCTGCTGGTCCGAGTCTGTGTCCTGCCCTTCCTTTTGTTACACATTCTGCTTCTCGTTCTTGGGTAGTGGGAGTTGGGAGTTGCGCGATGAGAGCTGTACAACTGGCAACAAATCAACATTTGACTTTTGCATAAATTGCGAGTAGCAGCAAAATTGTTACAAAAAAAAATAAACGAAGAAAAGTAATTTTCTCGCTTTCGCTTGCAAGTAGAACAACATTCAACGCCCACTGTTGATTATGCGCTGCTGCTGTTTGTGTTGGTTGCTGATGCGTTGCACTTGTGTCTGGGGAGCAGCAGCAGCTGCATTATGCCACCTTACCACCTGGTGAGCCATATTTGTGCGGTTAGATGCTGATTTTGTTGTTGTTTACTCATTTCCTGAGCAGAAGTATCTAGGTTCCCTTGGCCAACACAGAAAATTGGCAGCGTCTTCATTACGCTCCACAAAACATTGACTGCTGCTTCGATTTACAATTCATTTGCAGCTCAAAGAGCTGCTCGACTTTAAGATCTAAAACTGGATAAGCCCAGATTTTAGGCATAAGACTTTTTTGTTCGAAAATTGAATGCGAGTGAAAAAACAATACAGCCGACAAAAGCCCGTGGAAATCTGTGGCAGAAAGCCTTTGCAAATCGAGCTGAATCTGTGTGCGACAAACAAAAACAGGAAGTGGACATTGTGTGCTTAACTTTGTTTCCGCTCTTGGACGGCGACAACAGAAATTCGATGCGTCCTGACTGTGTCGCCTGTGTCACTTCTATTTTTTCCTTGCAATTGAGACTCCGTGTGTAAGTAAATGTATTTATGTGCGTGTGTGCGTGTGTGTGTGTGTGTGTGTGTGTGTTATAGCTGCAAATGCAAATTTGTTCAAAGTTTATTGAGTGCACGTGACGGCAAACAAAAGTGCAAAGTTTCCATTGTTCGTGCATCCTATGGGAATTTTCACACAACTCAATGGGTACAAGCGCTTTCTTGTTTTTCACTTTTGTTTTCCATTTTCCCCAGCCTGCCCATAACTCTTCCAGCATTTTTTTCATTCCTGTTATAATCGTTATTTTCAATGTTTTATTTTTTTCACCTTGCCATTGGTGAAATGACACCTTAAGCTCACTTCAAACGAATGAAAGTAATGTGAAAAAATTGTGTGAATAATTCAATATATAATTGTTAAAGTTTTGATGAGTTTTCAAAGCTCTTTTTGGTTACTGGGCAAACCTGCTCGCGATTGACATGAAAACAATGTTAAATTGTGAATTCCTATGGTCTTAAAATATTGAGTTGAAATATGACATGAGCAGTGGGTATGCTCTTTAATCTCTTATTAAATATTATATTTTTGACACTGAATATCAAGTATTATTTATTTTAACATTATTCTAACAGACCCTTAGCCCAACAAATTTATTCACCTCATAAAGTCCAAAACAAATTCGTCTTGTCACAAACTCAACTGAAACTAAAACTGCAAATGCATAAAAAAAAATAAATAAAATTCAAATTTAATGTACAATATTTTGCATAATTGCAGATATGCCAGAGCAGCTGTAACCAAAGGCAAGAAGGCCAAAATCGAAGCATGCACTAAAAATCAATAAAAGACTGGTAAGTATTTGCCAGAAATTTCATGCAGCAGATGCATATCTCTGTGGAAGAAGATATTTTTTATTTTATGTGCTTTTGTGTGCAAACAATTTAAGTGCAGAAATGTGGATACTTTTACAATGCTTATTGCAAATGCTTTTATAAATTTTATGACTCAACGCATTCCATTGTTGTTGGTCGAACGTTGACGACGTCGCCGACATTTAACCTATCTTCCCTTTTACGAGCAACCAAACTGAAATCAGCTCGAAGCTGCAACTGCAACAGCAATATTATGCAGCCACATCCTTTCAAATCTCACTAACTATCATTTTAAAGCAACAAAATCCCAGGGGCGGTAAGGGATCGATGCAGGGCGTGGCTGTAAGCCAAATTGTACACAACTTGAGCTTCAGCTTGCAATTCGAAAGCCATGTTAAAAAGTAAAAAACGTGAAATCAAAGTAAGACGGAAAATGCTAAGAGAGCAACGAGCGAGGATGTGGAAAATCGAAGAACGTGGATGGATAATTTGTAAGTCCCGCTTATAAGAACATATAAAAAATTCAACAGCAATTTAGCTTTTTTCTTGCGAACTTAAATTTAATAAAAAGCATTCAAGTTATTTTCTTAAAGTTAACTGCCAACGTTGAGCGGCGGAAGTTTAGTTTTGTTTTGATTTTATTGTAATTCAATTGCAGGCTACCGGAGAATTTAGAAATTTCAATCAGCTACCGCCTCAGCCCTTCCCTCCGCCGGCAAACCACCTACAAAAAAAAGAAAACGAAAATAATCTGCAATAAAAATGTTTTCCTTTAATAAAAATTCAATTTCCTCGAAGCGACACATGTCAGAGAGTCCACGAAGACGATAGCAGCAGCTGCCAGTCGAGTCAAGGGGCGCTGCGCCGGATGCAGTTTAGGTAAAAGGCATCTGCAGGGCTTCCACTCCAGCTCCCAGCTCCACTCTACTTAGGTTGTATCCCCTTGCTTTTGGGCTGGACGCTTGCGCTGGAAATGCCTTTCAATTTATAATGACGACGCTTGCCGAGTCAGTAGTATTAGTGCTGGCTGTGAGTGTGTGTGTGTGTGTTGCTCTCTGTTGCATTTGCGATGCCGCATTTGGAACGACTATGTTGTTGACTTTGCTATGAGCTCCACCTACACATTTAGAGCTGCAGACAGCAGGCAGTTAGCAAACTGCGGATATGCGTTGCGCGTGGCAGCTTCGTGAGAGCAGCAGGGATCCAGACAGCCAGCCGCATCGATGATTGCATAGCTTAAAGAGCATACCCCACAACCCTCAGCTGCACTGCAACATTAAAAAGCACGCGGCAAATACATCAATTGAAAATGGGGAGTTGCCTGCAGCAGACAGCGCACTGAATATTGCGAACAGTTCAGTTGATGCCTGTGGGGATATCCTTTGGATATCCGTGTCTCTTGCCTTCTAGCCAGACTCGTGCCAGGATACGTATCCGACTCCGACTCCAACTCCGACTCTGACACCCTGTTGCTTGCGTGAGGCTCAAAGAACATGACAGCAATTGAACTTCAGCTGCACAGCATTTATCTGGGAAACCTTGTCATCATCTGTTGATGACTACTTTTTAAATTCATAGTCTTGATTCAAATTTCATACGTAGACTTATGCAAGTAATAATTCAAATAAGTTGTAGTGAATTCAATCATTCTGATTACCTTAAGGGCATATCCAACGAAATGTCCACAAAGAGGTTTTACAGGTTGTGAGAACGCTTTTGATGTTTGCAGCTCTCTGGTCCACTCAGTGAAAAGTGTTTGCAAGTGGGTCATTTATAAAATATTATTTCAAACTTAAAATTGTCATAGCTCTTTGCAACTTGACAGACTACTGAAGATAGTTTCAACGATGTAAGCGTTTGAGGAAAGTAATAAAAATAAATGCACACATTTGCTTCCCTAGTAAAGAGCCCATCTCCCAACTAAATTCACTCTCTAAATTTTATCAAAACACTTCTTTAATTAACGTTGCTCAAATAGACAGCCTCAAAGCACTGAAACTAAATTACATCATCAAATCTCAAATATTTTCTGTGATTTGCTACTGATTGTTATCTTTGAGATTTTCCTAGCCCTTGCAAGTCATTTAAAAGATAAATGACAATGGTTTCTTTTAATTTCCAACCATAATTCACTTAAGTGTGTAGCCTGCTGAATTATTGCAAAACATAATCCTCCAATTTCTAAATCAAATAACATACGTTAATCTTAAACCAGCAAACTGTTGAGAGCACTCTATGGAGCTTAAGAAGCTATCCTATCAATCCGCCCCAAGGCTATCAGAAATGATTGGCTCAGTTTTCAAGTTGGGCTTGTCGCTTATCTGTGCAGCCCCATCGCCTGGCGGAGATTAATCCAGCAATAAGCAATGGAGCGACCTACTGCAGCATCTGTTGGCTCATTCAGCTTAGTCTTATCCATATGCCTGGTCAATATATCACGCAGCAGCCAGCCCTCAATGCAAACAAATAGAACAATTTTTAGTGCCTTATCGCCAATTTGCCCACACTCCCCTTTACCCACAACGCAGAGGAGTGTGTGCCAATCAACTTGGACTCTAATACGTTTAGGCTGCTCATAATCACGCTCCGGCAAGCGACACATCAATATGAGATACGAGACGACATTAGACTGGACATTGGCAAAAAGCTGCCTCAGCTGCCACAACAACAACAACTGCCTTAGTTCTGCTCTTTATAGCTCTACAGCTTCTTCTTTGGGGGAGACATGGCGCTTATTGTTCTTATCTCATTATTACATTTCTATTTACTTTACAAGCCGCTTGCTGATGCGCGCGCTTCTTGGCCATGTCTCTATCTGGTCGCTGTTAGGGTCCTGCTGCCTGATTGGGTCTCCGCCTGGATCTGGGTCTGAGTCTGGGCATGGGTTTGGGGTCTGGGTTTGAGTCCTTGTCTGGATGTGCGGACTCGCTGCCATGTCAGCGAGTAGCTTATTTATATGCGCTATTTGTCTTAGTGGCTCGCCAACTAATAGCGCTGCCTTATTATTTTCCTCTATTTCTCTCTCTGTCTCTTACCGCATTTCTCTCTCTCTCTGCTCTAGCGTCTTGTATCTTGCCGCAGCTCATTGCAGCTCATTGTCCATTGGCTTAGCGGTCTATTATCCTCCACTTCCCAACTGCAAAATGCAAGTTATTAGTTGGGTACACTTTGTGGCCCCTTTCGCCAGACACTTCCGTGCCTTATCAAACGTAACTTCCGACTCACACACACACACTTACACAGACGCACACACAGCCGAGATTATAGTGTTTCATCTTGAGCAGCAGTCTCAGTACTACTTCCGGCTATTTAGATAGTCATCCTGCTGCTGTTGCAGGTGATATTCAGCGTCCACATCCTGTTACACACACACGCACATCAAGAACGCAGGACTCAAAGAGGAATCCACCTGCAGGGAATTCAATTTGCAGAATCATTAACACATTTGGCAATAAGCTGTTGTTGTCAATACCCCAGAGACGGCGGCGCATCATTAAAGATTATTATTCATTTTTATGTAATTATCTGCTTACCCAAGTGCCCAAAGAGGACCATAAAATATCTTTGTCAACGAGGGGTCGTGGGTGTGGGTGCGGGTGAGGGTGGGCGCATTGTAGCGCACATCTCTGAACTGAAACGTGAAATATTTTTGGCTGCGTTACGAGCAGGCCTTCGCTCAGTTGGCCATCTACTGCGTGCGAATGGCCCGAATCAGCCAGCTGCCTCAAACTGATGGCTTTAATGTACAGCACACTCTCAAACACATGCATACACGTACGCACACACACACACACACTCTTCCGAACTAACATTAAATTACACTGGGCAACAGTTTTACTTGGGGCTGAGAGCATAACAGTTGACAACATGTTTTCTCTTGTTTATATTTAGAGCTCCAAAACCTTTTACTAAACAGACAAACATTTAAATACCCAATTTATTAAGATTTCAATTCTAATTAGTAATTATTAATTAGAATTAAGCGAATGGAGGCAAAGCACAAAACCTACAGTTTTATAAGCTTTAATTTTGCTCGGTAGTGTTATCTATAACTAGCTTGGTAAAAGCATCCTAATGCCCATATATACTAACGGGCCATGAGTTATGGCCGCAACGTGTGGCCCTGGCTGTAGTTACACTTAAGAACAGTGCCCCGAATGTGCCATATGTGTGTGTCTTTCTGTGTGTGTATGCATGTGTTTGTGTATATTTATATACACACACACATATATAAATATATATTTATATGAGTGTATGTGAGTAAGCGAGTATATTTAATGCAGAGCACACAACGGCAACGCCGTCTGGAACCTGGGAGCCTGGGCAGCACATCAAAAAAAAAGAAAGCAGCAAAAAAAAGATGGGCGCATCATTTAAGTTTACTGCAAAACAGGCCAGAATGTGTAACTGTGTGTGTATGTGTGTGTGTGTGTTAGTTTCATAATGTAACCGGATGTGCCAACACAATGCTCGCACATCCGCTTGCCAGACAACAGAACAACAGCTGTCACACACACGCTCACAGACACACTCACGGGGCAGAGATAGAACGTGTGTGCAGCTGCGCTTTTGTTTGCGAATCCTTGGTAGCATTTGGGTTGGTTGAGTAGTTGTCGTCGCCTTTGTCTATTGGAGGATGCTAGCATAGAGCTGACAGTAACGGGCACATTATTAGAAGCAGCGGAGCATATAATAGGGGCATTCGCATAACAAGAGGCGTGAGATGCCACACATGAGACGAGGGAGTGACATAATTATTAACTGCATATAAGTAAATATAAAGGCGACCAAACGACCAAAGATAACGATGCTCATTGTGACTATCTCTCCCATTTCTCTATCCTCTATCTATATTTCTCTCTGTGTGTGTGTCTGTTTGTGTAAGTGTTCCATGGGAGGCTGAGGCGAAAAGGAGTTGAGCACATTTGTACATTTCGTAGACATGTCACGTGTGAGGGTCATCATTTAAGTTTCAGTTTGAGCTTAGCAGCAGCTGACAAGGCTTAATTGATTAAAAATAATACGAAGAGCACAAGTCGCGCATATTAATCGCATTGCAATATGTGGCTAAAAAAAAGCCGCATTTAAACTTGCCCGTTTTTAAAGTTAAAAGCAAACTTTCTAAATTACTGCAGCATTGACTTAATTCCTAGTAAAAACAAAAATATTTGAAAAAAAATAAAAGAAATAAATAAGAAATTAAGTTTTTTCTTGACAATAATTAAAACCTGATAAATATTTCGATAAACAATGATTTTTGAAATTACTATAGATTTCATCGATTTTGTGCCGAGACTTTAATAAAATTTTAATATTCTGTATTCAGCAATTATCTTAAGAGCCACAATTCCATATACATATATACTACAAGTAAATTTGAGGGTATTTTCTAGGCGGAGCACTCTCGCCAAAATGCACTTGTGCTTGTTTTTGCGTGTTTTTCTTTTTCGACTGCTGTTAATTATAAACTTTTTAAGTGGCTTATTGGGACTTGCGGTTGCCCAACCACTTGCCCCTCGGCAGTTCTTACCCATAGCCTTACCACCCCTTCCCACCCCTCTCCGCTATTGCCTGCGGCAAGTCATCAAGTACTGCTCAAGTTTCAAGATGTTGCCATTTTTGCTTTGTGCTTTGCGCCTTTCACTGCCTTCGGGGCTGCATTTAGGGGCTTATTACTTGCCATTCCCTTCACCGGCTCCTCCGCTCTCAAAACGACTTTCCCAAAAGGCATTTATTATTTAAAGCACTTGTTGTTGTTGTTGAAGTAGTTTTTGCCTTAAATATGCAAGCAGCGCGCCGAGCATTGAGTTTTATGTGAATTGATAATGAAGAGAGCTAAAAAGTAGGCAAATGTTTTTTCATATTTACCAAGAATGAGATGTCCATTTTTTATGGTCTTTAGGCAAACACAAAGCTTTGATTAATGTTTAGACAGTGCAAATTTCAATATTCTCTCTTTTTTGCTGTTGCTGCAGCCAGTTTAAGCACAAAGTTAACGCCTTGTCGCCTTTGCGCCATAAATCAGCATTAAAGACATAAACACATCTTCCGCTAACTGGTCCGCTGTCCCGCCCTTATTTGGCCATTTTTAACAGCCATGCTCATAAATATAAAATTATACATAAATGCGCTACAAAAATCACATCAGACAAGCGACAGGCAACTCCTCCGCCCGCCGCTCTCACGCCACTAGCTCGATTCTGACTTTAACTGACGGTATCAGAACTTCGACCTCCAGCTCGTATATGACCATATATAGCAAAGTTGATGGATCACAATTCGATTTTTAGTAGACATTAAGCTGTGTGCAATCTGTTTTATGCTCGATGCCACACCTCCATCCTCCTCCACCGCCTCCTCATTTCTTTTTACACTCTACTTTTACGGTAAAACAAATATGCGCATAAAACTTGTTGATGACGCAGCAGGAGCAGCAGGAGCAGCAGAAGTAACAGCATCAACAACGGAAACATTTGCACCTACAATATGCGAAACCAGAGCAGGGGGAAGAGTAAGTGGAAGGAACTGACAGAAGGTAGCAGTTGTGCGGGCGCGTCTATTGATGGCTCACGTCAATAAATTTATGAGAACATATAGCGCAGACATGCAACAAGCAGCTGTGCATCAAAATTTAAGTCGCTATTTATACCCTAACCTTTTTAATGGAACGAATACAAAGTGTTTAATTAACAACAGATGCTGCATTTAGTGCAGCTACATTTTTAAGTGTCTTTTAAGTATCTGACACTTGTGAAAAATGAAATTTTGTTTTAATAAATGGATGGACACAGAGGATAACATATGGCCTGATAATTGAATGAATGCAGCAATAATTGTTGACAGTTGAATGCAGTAATAATTGTTGACAGTTTAATTTACAGAACATTTACAAAGTAACAGTAGTCTGATCTATTTATACTATATTAATTTGGACAGTTTTATATGACTAATATAGTCTGATTGATCGAAACAATTTTAAACAAATATAAGCGTTGACAGTTAGATTTATTGGACATACAAGGCAATTGTTGTTGGATGGTAGAGTCTGATCTATATTTAACTTATTTAACTATATGTTATACATTGGCTTATGTTAAAAATGGTAAGCACCCTTTGATGTGATGCCAGTGAAGCTGTGGAAAATGTTGCCTGTTTCCGTTTCGTAATACAAGACCTGTCTTTTTGTATGCTGAACTTGCTCTTGTTATTGGCCATCAATATTTGCTCACAATATTGATGCACCAATCGCGTCAAGCATACTTTGCCAGCCTAAATGTGTGTGCGTGTGTGTGAATATCTGTGGGTGTGTGTGTGTGGTTGTGTGCTCGCATATTCCGCAGCTGGCAGGCCATAAATATTTAATATGCCTTTGCAGTGTGCAGCGTACATGATGATAAAGTGCTCTGCCAGAGTTGTCTTCATGCGGCAGATTAATCATACCAGCTGCAGCGGGATGGGTGGGAAACAGCACATGGACACACAATCGCACACACTCGCGCACACTCGCACACACTCGCACACACTGGCACACCTTGATGGCGTTATGCTGTACCAGCTGGTGTCATTTGACATTGTCAGCTGCTAGGTGAATATTTTTTACCCCTGTGTATATATTTTTTCTCTCACATTATCAGCATAAATTCAAATAAAAATGAGACGAAAAAAAATGTATTGTGCCCGCAGTGCTAAATAAATGATGTTATAACAAACAGACAAAGCATGGACAGAGGCGCTGAAAAAAGCTGACAGCATGCAGGACACACAGGACACACAGGACGCACAGGAAAAAGATGGAGAGCCAATCATACAGACGAGCATATTTTTTCTTTTTGGCTGTTCCTCAACTTTTGCCAATTTTTCTTTAGCAAGTTGACTAAGCCACGACACGTTTCTGGGGAGATGGCAGCAGCTGTCAGTAGTAGATGCCAGGCAGAGCGACGCACATGATGAAGCTCATCATTAAATGCAGCAGGATGGGAAGGTAGTGGAGGGGAAGGTAGGAGAACTGAGCAGAACAGCCACGGACAGCAATGATGAGATAAAAGCAAAGCCAGCCGCAGCACTAGCAGCGAATTTCAGCACAGCAGTCTTAGCCAAATGGAGCAACAAAATGGCTACACACACACACACCTACTCCGGCCGACAGACAATTCCTGGACTCGTTCGTCGCTCTGCATGCCTGGCCAAAAAAAAAATCCTGAGGCGTGATTGATTAATATTATTCTCGGCTAATCTAACTTAAATGGGCCGCAAGCAAAAACGCACAATGCTCACAGCAGGAAAATATAACTTATTCAGCAAGTTTGACAGCGTACAATCTGCGTGCTCGCGTGGGTATGTGTGTGTGTGCGTGTACGAGACTCGTTGACTACGCTTCATACATAATAAACACGGCGGCAGCGTGTTAAGTGCACAACAACAGCAAAAGTAATAGAAGTTGATCAGACGCCAAGTTTAATGCAGCCCCAACCCGCAAAAACATAATAATACCGGTTGGTAGGAGGAACTGTTAACCTTGTTAGGCTACCTCCTAAAGCTGATGAAATGCCGACACGCATCTATAAATTTGTTATGCATACAGCGAAACACAAAACGAGCCAAAAGTAAGCCAGAATTATTTTAGCTCAATTTTTTTCTTTTTGCCTTTTCTTTTCTTGGTTGTCAAGTTGTCAGCGCAAGTTTGCCAGTTGGCATATGAAAAGTTACTGATAGGAAGAGTTGCGATCAGGTCTGCTAGATACTAATTTGAGTAATTGAACATACGTTATGCAAAAGACATGTCAGGGTAAAAAGAAACGCGACTCGATATATAATTTTTACGCCTTATAGATACTTTTAAACTGTATTTCGAATCGTTGAAAAAATATTCTTCTGAAGTTTGTTGCCTGTGTAATTGAAAACAAAAATCGCATAACAACAAAATTTTATAATTAAAAAAATTTTATAATACAAAATTTTATAATACATTTCAATATCTATCCAATTTTTGACATACATACGAATAAGAAGTAATTAATAAAATTATGCATCCAAATTAATGATTCAGCCCTATCTCAAAGTGGCTCACATTAAAAACAGCAACAGTAACTGCATCAAACGAATTCGTCACTTTGTGAAGTCATCAATAAATGAAATTCATTATTAATTAATGTGCAAATGACGGCTATAACTACAATAACAACAACATAAAAGGAACTGCCATAAGGCTCACAACTTTTTGACGCAAATTGAACAATTGTCAGCAACATGTTGTTTCCACAGTGCTTCACCCCTCAAACCTCACCACTTCTGGCATCGACGAACGCTACAGGCAAATGACATTCTGCTCATTTGCTGCGGTTGCCATTTTCCACCTGGCAAGCAACAATTTTTCCCGATTAATTAAAATAATAAATGATTTTCGTCATACTTACTATTACCCTTACTCCACGTTGTTGACAATAATTAATGGAGTTGCCTAAAGATGCCCGTGGATACGGAGTACTTCAGTTCAATGTGA
Organism: Drosophila paracracens; assembly: GCA_035044025.1. Classification (NCBI taxonomy): domain Eukaryota; kingdom Metazoa; phylum Arthropoda; class Insecta; order Diptera; family Drosophilidae; genus Drosophila; species Drosophila paracracens. The sequence goes on along the minus strand of JAWNMN010000835.1, from coordinate 2,698,131 downwards.
ACTCACAGACAGACAGACTTTTAACGATTCATTATAATTATCATTATTTAAATGCGGAGGCTGGGGCCACTTTATTATCAATCGTCCCCTTTTTCTTAATTTTCATTTAAGGTCCCTTTTCCATTTGTTGAAAAATATAAATTAATTTGAAAAATTCTTAAAGAAGAAAATCTACTCTAAAAAAATGTAAATTTAATTTAATCAAATAAAATGAACAAATATTTATTTAAAATGAATCGATTTTAATCGATTGCTTGTACTTTGAGCTTAACTGTTCGAATTGAATTCAATGTTTTCCGCTACATAGTCAGAGTAAAGAGTATTCCTCTTAAGTCAATTGCAGAATGTACTTTGTTAATTGACTTTCGGTTTGAAGCGGCTCATAAGAATTTTAATTAATTTTTGCCCACGCATCTGAAACAGACATCAAGCTATAGGCTCTGTGCCAGTAATTGCAAATGTATCTGTATCTGTATTTGTGTATCTGTGTGCTCTATGATTTCTACCCCACGCCCCAATAATAATTATTGTTTGTATTGAGTTGCTGGCTTGACGCTTGCTGCATTTTCATTAGCGCAGCACAGAATGCCACACAAAGTTAAAAATTGCTGCACAAATAACAGCAATGTTATGTGGTTGAGGCAGATGGCTGGCAACCTACACTGTTGGTCGGAGGCATGCTTCATTGGCTTGTGCATTATTTGAGCAACCTGGTTGCAACATAAAAAATGCACGACGAGCCCACGAGCTTGCAGCTGCTCCTGCTCCTGTTCCTGCTCCTGCAGCTGATCCGGCTGTCAGGTCCTCGCCACACAGGCCAAGAGGTGAAGCATGCAAAAATGGATATGGGAAGGAAGCAGGTGGCAGTACGTGGCCCCAGTAGAAAGGGCGTGCCGACAAGAACATTCGAGAACAAGCCACAGTATTTATAGAGCTGCGGCTGGCAGGCAACGTGGGTGGGCGTTGACAGTTCGTTGAATGGAGGGGAGGACGGATTGCGCATGGGTGGCTGGTTGCAGGTGGTAGGTTGCCGTTTGCCATACCAAGTCTGCCCATAAAACACAATGAAGCGTAAAAATGCAGGGCGGCCACTTAACCCAACGACAACGACGACAACAACTGCAAAAATAACAACAACTTTTTCTTGCTCATCGTGTTGTTTAAATATTTTAAAATGTTTGCTTAGCTGTGGGCACTGCAGCTGTTGTTGTCATTGTTGTTGTTGCTGTTGTTACTGTTGCTATTGTTGTTTTGGTAGTTGCTGTTGTTCCAGCTGCTTATTTGCTTATGCAAGTGTTGACGCTGCGTATTAAAATTGAATGATTTTAATTGCAGTTTGCACAACGCGTCGTATGCGCAACACAATTTGCAGCGACTGCATTAAACGTTGCGCATACGCAGCGTATACAAATTTGTGCGTGTAACTGCCACGCCCTAGTCATAACAAAGCTAACTATGCAACTCTTTCCCTCTCTCTTTCTCACTATATCCATTTTGACTACTTCTAACTGTCCCTTTCTCTTTTCCAGTGTATTTAAATATTATGCTTACCATTAGCTGAATCATGGTTCTCACTGTGTTGTCCTCTTATTTTGTGTGTTTATCATTGCTCTCTGTTTAATTATTTGCTATTGGTTGCCTATCATTTTTGAAACTATATTGTTGGCATGTGCAAGGCTGTTGCCACGTTCAATGCTTGTTTTAGAGGTAATCAGTGTTTTGATTTCTGCTGCAGAGCACACACAACAAATGTTCATGATGATGAGAATCCTGCCAGAAGTAATTAAACTTTAGCTGCACACACCCTTGAGGAGGAAACTGTTAGATGTAGACTATTTACTTACACATTTAATTTAATTGAGTTTAATTGAATCGCTTTCAAAACATATTTCAGTATATACAAAAAGCATTCGACCTGTAGCTAGCAAAATACATATTTTAAAATTAGGTAATCAAACAATAAACAATTTTAAACATTTAATTTCAATATATGTTTTAAGTGCATCAAGCAACATTTTCAATATACTCTAAATAATTGCTTCCTACCAAAATTTTCACAATTGCGTTTCTCAAAAACTAAGCTTAACTTTACCTCTTAGCATCATTTAGCTTATCATAAAAAGTGTTGTTTTTATAGCAATCTTTTAAATATATAAAATCCTAACTTGATTATAAACCTTTTTTATCTTCATTGCCATTCTCTCTTTATGTCTGTTTAATGTTTACTAAGCAGCCATTCCAATTAAAATTAAATTCAATTCAAATATTGCCAACTACATTTTTAGAAGCAATTACTTTATTTTATTTCCTTTTTGCTTTTGGGTTTAAATTGATTTTTTTTAATTGCATTCTCTCACTATCTGACTTTAGATTTTTCTATTTGTCTTTGACTTTCACCAGCAAATAAATTGTTGTGCTTGTTTCTCAACATTAGCGAGCGCTTCTTTTTCTATGTATTTTGAAAGCAATTTAATGATATTTATTTTATTTGCGACATGCACGCGCTTAAAAACACACACAACTACACATGAGCATACTAAGCGCTAAAATCCCAGAACATTTAATTTAATGAAATAACAAACAAGTTCTGAAAACAATGTCAAAAAGCAAAAACTAGCAAGAAGTGAGAAAACTAGAGAAAGAGACCGAAAGAGAATACAGAGAGAGAGAGAGAGAGAGAGAAAAGACAAGGCAAACAGCAACACTAATGCTTGCTTTAATGTTTTAAGGCAACCAGATGTGTTTGTGCAATGCTTGGGGCCAGCCATAAGGATGCGCATAATGTACAAAGTTTGCGACGCAAACTAATTTTAAAGTAATTACGTAGCACAAAAGTGTTGATTTTAGCGTGCTGAGCAGCATAGAGTGTGGCAGCAAATAAAGATAGATATGTGAGGGGGGGGGGGTCTCTCGGCGCTGCAAAAGCAACATAGCAAAATGTTATCAGCAGGCACAAAAAAAATAAATAAAAAATTCCGCGCACAAAGCCAAAAAAAAAACTTTCCAGCTGCAAAAATGCAATATTCCAAGTTGTTGTTGTTGTTATTGCTGCACATTCCAAACAACAACGTCTGCTCAACATTATTGAGTAAAACAATAAAATCAACCTAAAATGCAATAAAAAAATCGAGTTGCAATCCCAAAAAAAAGAAAAAGAACACGTTTCTGCTGTCACATCTTTTGACTTTAATTTGACTTGTGGCAGCGAGAGAGAAGCGCTTTGGGGGCCCGCAAATTAAAGGCGCTGAAAACTTTCCTCCCCATCCTGTGCCCCATGGCGGCAAGTTGTCTAAGTAGCTAGCTTTGCGGGTCGCACACTACACAATTTCTATTTATTTGTGTAATATTTTACAAGTTTATAAAGTAAACGAAAACGGACAAAATACAAAGCAAGCTGCAAGCGTGCAGAGTCTCCAGGCGCAAAACAGGAAGGCAAACACTTGCACACACACACACACACACAGTTAGGGCCGGGAGGAACAGGGAATGGGCAGAGTTTGGCGCAAGCGGAAGCTGACACAACAGAAGGCGCACGTAGGGACGAGCAAATACAAAGGAAAAAGCAGCTGCAGCTACACAACTGAAAACAAAACAATACAAACAAAAAAGGAAACACAAAACAGAAACGCAGACAAACGCTTAAGTTTTTCAACAACAACATGCAGTGTCTGTGACTTAAGGCTCTGACTTTAAGACAAAAAAACCTTTCAGCGCATTTAGCGCACAATTTAAAAGCACTGTGATAGTCTAGACTTCACGAAGAAATACCCTCTTCTCAGATCTCAGATCCTCTTTTTCCAGCATCATGCTGATTATTCATTTTGTAGGATTTAAATATATGCAGTATTAAAAGTTGTTATTATAAATATAATAATATTTTGTAGCCTAGAGCAAAAAGCGTCTATATGCCTGTTTACTGCGCAAAAAAAAATGATAGGGTATTCCAAATTATTTTCGTATATATATTCGTAATAAATAATGCAGAATTGCATTACCGTATATTTTAAAAAATTCATTAAGTGCAGCGACTAACAAAAGGGATGGGCAAAATAAGTTACGGCTTGCGCCTTGGTAGTAAACATTTTTATAGCACACTTTCTGGGGCAACTGCAAAAAATGCAATTAAACAAATAAATTTGCGAATAAACCTATTCGCTTGCCGCTGAAGGCGCACACCAATGAAAAAGTGAACTGAAAAACACCAATAAAAAATGACGTAATTTACCTCAATTAACACACCAGATGCGCCTAGGGTGTGTCTATGGGTAAGTGTGAGTGTGTGTGTGCGTGTGTGTGTGTGTGTATTGGTCGTGAGTTTAATTGCAGCCAATGGTCAGCATAGTCATTTGGCAGCAGACAAAACCGTAAACGTTAACGTAACCGTAACCGTAACCAAAAGCGCAACCATTGCACAGCTTCCGACTGTTTATTGGCTGCAAGTAGAGTGGGCAGTGTGGCAAGCCGGTAGCTGGATAGCTTTACATGCCCCAGCTGAGTTTTATCGCTGCTCTTAACGACACTCCAAGTGTTTCAGTGCCCAAGCCCCTATTCACACTGCCCATTAAAATTCAACGGCCCAGGCGACTTGAACGTTTGGCAACCAAATCATATCGAGCCATCCAGTAGCCCAATCTGACTCCCCAGCTCCCTGTCCAGACCACTGCCTCGTCATTTAATGTGCATGTAAATTTGAACACATTCCCCAACTATGAGCCAACGAACCTGGCCATTAAAGTTCACTTTATGCGCCCTCTCTCTAAATAAACAAAAAATTAAAAAAAAGAATGGATGAGACAGTCCAGTCAGTGGACATGCTCGCCCTGCTCCGCCTCCTTTCCCTAATAGCAGGTCTGCATAAAATGCTAGTTTTACGTTCAGCAAGAGATAGCAGCAGATAGCAAATTGAATGCAACTCGACTAACGGATACCTCTGAATTACTTAATTTATTTTATTTATTTTTTTTAGGCTGACAACTTAACAACCAAAAGTCATCTTTCGACCGGTTGTTCATTTGGCAGCCAACCAATATAGAAATCAGATCCAGTCGCCTCCTTTATCAGGATAACTTTGAATCTGAGCGAGTTCTCATCAGATAAGCGAATAAAAAAGGCGGAAAGATGCTGATCAAGAATATATATACGCTATGGTAGCTTAGATGTTTCCTTCAAATTTATTATAACCTCCACAAACTGTTTGAGTTACTTTATAATAATCACACAGATAGTAAACAGCCAAAAACACTTCGAAGCTTTACAATCAACGGTGTGCAGAGTACCCCATAAATAACTTGTTTTTTTTTGGTTTGCTTCGTTTTTTCTTTTGCGGTGCCACAGATGAGTTTGCAACAGCTGCTGCCCATATGCCATAAAACAACTGTTTATGAACGTGCCCCGAATATTTAAGTATTTGGTCTGATGACCGCACTGGTAATATCACAAAAGTTTGATACTTTAAAAAATTGTTAAAAGGGCCATTTAAAATATGCACCATATTTCGAGGAAATACAATGTAAATTACAATGTATTCATTTTAATGAAGGAATTTTCTTTTGTCTTATTTGCTTATTGGATCTTATTATTTATTTTGTAGAATCCAATAAAAATCTAATCAATCTAAAAAAAAATAAGTTCAGTCGCAAACGAAATAAACCGCTTCAATTTAGTTTATTTCTGAAACTGTAAACTGAAATCCATTTCGACAGGCTCTCCTTCAACTAATCTGTAGATTCAGCTGCTTGCGTACGATGCTGCTGTCAGGAAAAAAAACCTTTGTGCTAAGGCCAATCGGGCTCTGAGATCCGCTTGCTTATGGGCTAAACAAGGACAAGCGCAGGGAAGCGAGAGAGAGACAGAGAAATAATGAAAGGATGGGCTGTAAGGCAGCTAAAACGTTAAAGCCTAATTTGTAGGGCCTTCTAGTCGAGCGGGTGCCAAGGCTGAGGCAATTACTGGTAAAGGCAGCACCGCCCCAGCCCCTGCCCCAATCTCAATTTTCTCCCTATCTCTATCTCTAATCGCATAGCTGGCTGCAATCGACTTTTGTGCTTGTGCCGCATCCTGTTGATGGCCTCGTTAGTTGCGACTTAGCGTCTGACGCTCAGGGACAGCACATCGAGCACAATATAATCAACACACACACGCACACACTTATATACACATACACCTACACTCACACACACACATTTGGCCGCTTGGCAATAAAACTGAATGTCGTGACGTGCTGCTGCTGCTGCAAAAAAAAATCAACCACAACAAAGCTCAAAACAAAAAAAAAGGCCAGCAAAATGCTCTCAAGTTTTAGCTCTAATTTTAAGCATTTAATGCGCTACAGCTTCTTCAAACCCAAAACTTTGTTTAAGATTAGCCCAACAACAACACCAACAACATTGAATAGGGACCAAACTGAATAAATAAAATTTACAAAATTGAAAGGGAAAAACATTTGGGCTGATAGCCATAAAACGTTTTTAAATTTAATTAGTGCCAAGGCAAAAGTTTTGCTCAGGTGAGTTACTCGGCTCGTTTGGCCTGCATCCAGAGCTCAACTTTGTTGCATGTGTTGCTGTTGTTGTTGTCGATGTTGTTGTTGGTCTTGTTATTGCAACTAGTTGCACAGCTTGCAGTTTAATGGTTGTTTTCGTTTAATAGCCATTTTAAAGACGTAAATCACAGGCGGTCATGAAATACGGGCAAGATATTGCATTTTACTTGATTACGGCAACAAAGCAAAAGGAAATGTGGCACAATGCTGTTACAGTTGCAATATTATTCCTAAAGGTAACATTAGCGATTCCTTGAAGACAGTTAAAAAATGCTCAACTGCTGTTAAATTACAATAAACACGCCAACCAAGTCTGAATTATCTTTTAATGTGTAAATTTATTGTTCTTTTATTAGCAGTCAGTTTCATACAATTAGCTTTAAGTATACGAAAATTCACTTGTGTCTTAAAGACCACTTGCTCATTATATAATTGAAGTCTACATTATATAATTACTTTATTTCGCTTGGAATACGTTTGAATTTCTAATAAGGAGCAGAAAATTGCTAAAATGCATTGCCTCTTTGCCTTAGAGCCATTTAATTTGGTCGCAAGACCTTGCTACATGGGAACTAATGTCAACTGCGCATATTTGAAATAATTACAAAATCAATGGAAAAAATTATATAACAATTATAAGCAAAAAAAACAGCAATTATAACGTTGGGACAATGTGGACTATAAAAGGCTGCTACTCGAGCTGAACAGACAAACAGTCAACATGAGGCCCTCGTTGCGAATTAACAATCTCGTCGCGAATATTAACTACTGCGCCAGGCTCCTGGGATTGGAGATATTGGTGCTAAATCTGAAAATCAACCTTCGCACCTGGATCGTAATGTTGTCGCCCGTGACCTATACGGTTTTTATTGTCTATACGACGATTAATCAGACGCGGCGTCACTGGTTGGATGGCTTGAAAACGATCATCACGTTTGGTGGCCTCATCAATGGCGTTTGCGAGATATTTACACTCCTAGTGAGACATTCGGACATTAAGCAATTGATGGACAGCATAACTGGCATCTATGCAGAGTATGAGCAACGCGGTGCGGACTATTGGGATGCACTTAATTTGGGCATTGACCGCTTTCTCAATATACGGCGTATCATTCGCATTGGCTACCTGTCTTCATTCATTGCGATGGGTGCGGCGCCGGGAATTTTATTACTCTACAATGGCACACGTGTCACGTCTTTGGAGTACGAGATACCCGGTCTCCCACTGGATACCAACTTGGGATACACACTCACTAATTTGAACCATTCGTTTTTGATCGGCGTTGGTGGTCTTCTCTTCTATATGGGTGATATGATGGTGCTGCTATCGCTGATGCAGATTCTCCCATTTGCGCACATTTTTCAGCTAAAAGCAGCCGCACTCAATGATGCACTGCATCGTAAGGAGCTGTCGATATATCTAACAGGCGTGGGAGTTTTTGTAGATACTGATGTAGATGCACTGCTCTTGGATCTAATCAAGTGGCATCAGCTGTTCATCAAGTATGTTGAAATCTATTAAGATAGCCAAGCGTAATTAAAGTTAATCCTTTCAGCTATTGCCACAATGTGGAGTTTACCTTTGGTGTGCTGATCGCTGCTCAGGTGCTCTCCTCGGCCATCTCGATTTTGGTTTGCTTTTGCGTAAATCTCAACAGTTTTCATTTGGTATCCGCCATCTTCCTATGGATCAGCGCCTACTTCATGCTGGTCTACTGTATTGTGGGCACCCAGATCGAATACGCTGTCAGTAATTAACCAAGTAAACTATGTTGAATGATAATTCAATTTATTCCTCTCACTTTCCTCGCCGGCAGTACGATGACGTTTATGAGATGAGTTGCAACATTAGTTGGCATGAGCTAAACTGCGCTCAGCGAAAATTGTTTGTGCTATTCTTGAAGAAGACGCAAAATATGCCAACAATCGTTATGCTCCGCGTTCTGCCACTGAGTGTGCGTACAGCGCTGAAGGCAAGTTTTACAGGGTATATATTAGAGTGTAAATGCCAGCACAACTAATGCCATTTCTTTGCAGATCAGCAAACTCATTTACAGCATAACAATGATGGTGGTGAAAATTCGCAATTAGAAAAATATATTATTAACTTAAAAGTAGATTTCATTGAATGCTTTACCAGTCAAATAAATTAAAGTAGTTGCACTAGAGCACTGAACCTAAAGTTGCTGATATGCGATAAACAATCGAATCCCTTTACAGGTGGAGGGTATGCAAGGGATGAGCATACGCAACGTGTTTTATATCTAAAGTCTCATTAGGACTTAGCAAAGGGGAGTCGAGTCTGAGTCGAATTAGGGCTTCAGCCTTCCATTGCAATCATGCAAAGCTCTCGGAAGCATTTAAGTGCACTTGAGTGGATTTTAATGGACTCCAACATTGCATCGGAGTGTGTCTTGTCTCTCTAATCAAGGCTTTTGTGTGTGTCGCCTGCTTTTACACATTTGTGCGTAAGAACACTTGAAAGCACCATTTTTCTCCCTTCCTTATCTTATCCTCTTGCACCAGAGAAATATATAGACATTTTGTACTGTCGTTATCTGAGGGGGGCCGTCTTAATGAGCTTTGACTGTGCAATCATGTTGCGTTTCTCTGCCAGTCATTTGCTTTTCGAACCAAATGTCATTTACAATTAGAAGAATCGCAATAGACTTAAATTGCCAAATGAATTTTGTAAACTTCTTCTTCAATTGCAGCACTTATGGGATTTAGTGCTAATGACGTAAAATAGAAAATCACATTTTAAAGGAAACTTGTATGTAAGTGTATAGGAAAACGAGTTTATTTATTTTCCACAAAAAAACCAGAAAAGCAAATAAGAAAAACGACTTTACTCAATTCGTTTGCAGTTCACCATATTTGTCGACAAACCATTCCTTTATACAACATCTTTAAAATCAAATTGACAATTTGTGATTCATTTAAGTTGACTTTAAGATCCTTAGCACTATAAGATTTTTGCATAAGCTTATACACTTGGTTTTAGATAATCAACGCATGGAGGCAGCATTATCATTTCAAGCATCATTGGCTAGACCAGAACATGAACTCAATACCCCGAACTGGTCTCAACTGGTAATTACACACTAAGTACACACACCATTTGCTGCGTCATGTTTAAAGCGCTGATGCGTGGAGCTGGACGAGCAAGGAAGGGCAAGGCAGGGCAAGACAGGGCAAGGCAGCAATAACGAGCTCTAGAGAGAGAATTGGAGCTTGCTTCTGGTTTTATTATGCGATGCTTATTGAGTTCTTATGCAAATAAACAGCGGTAACAAAAACAACAGCAACAACAGCAACCACAACAACAACGGGAATATTGTATGTTGAAGCACAAACAAGAGCAAAGTTCCAATAACAGCAAAACACACAAGTTAAACCACAGGAAGGAGGATGGGAAGTTGGTTGGTGTGCGAGCTTCGAGGGTGGAAGAAATGTTATAAGTTGTAAATAGGCCAGGATTTCTTGTTAGAAATACGCCATTCAATAGCAACGAGTACGACCCACTCAATGGCAGGCCTCGCACTCCTATGGCCTACTTTATTAATATTTATACAAAGCGAGCTTTTCCACTTTCTATTCTACACATTTCCAGCTGCTTTCCCGAGCCTTTGAATTTTTAATATGGGAATAACAAAAAGCAATGGTTTTGGCTTTTCAACAAATAGTGTGAGTAGATGTCCGCCATTCCCCTCCCATTGTAAATGAACTATAAATATGAAAAACAGGCAATATGAGTGTTGAGTGTCTGTGTTTGTGTTGTTTGCTCTGATTACGCATTGCTGATTTTGCATTTGCCAAATGAGAATAATTTCAGCAACAACAAGGATGCCACAAATCGAGAGAGTGCGACAGAAATATATTCTGAGCAGCAGCGGCGATAGATTACACAATATATGCTTTAAATATTCTGAGATTGAATCATAATGGTTATTACTGTTTTTGAATGCTTAATAGCTCAGACATTTGATTTAATGAGTTGGAAGCTTAACAGCTTGAAATTGATTTTAATTACTGTTTGTTCTGCATTTTATATTTTTGCAGACGAGCGAAGCGTGGAGTGGAAAATTTCAACTGTCATTATAAAATGCAAATATATCAAAAGATTATAGGTAAGTCAACAAAAAGACTAAGATCCGTAAGCTTATAACCAAATGTTTCAAGTTGGCTGCATTTCCAATTTCTCTCTCGTCCTCAACCATTCCTTAAGTCCAAAATGTAATTAAATCAGCTTCAAAGTAAGTCGACATTTCATAGACGAATTTATAGCCAAGGACGCATTCATCACTCTCTCTCTCTTTCTCTCTTTCTCTAGCAGTCCTTCTCTCTCACTCTCAATATCTATTGCTGTTTTCAACTGTTTGATTTTTCGTCCATGTTTGTCTGCACATGTCGCACAAATAAACAAGATAAAAACAGTCGAAGCAGAAAATTAATTGGCAAAATCTAAAGTGCCAAATGTTTTTCAATGTGACACGAATTCAATGAAAAATATCAGCTACTGACGAAGTTCATATTATTTGTAATTTGATTGAATTGACAGCTTAGACACGTTTTACACAAATATTTCTATTATTGTTTCATTTTCTATTTCGACATCCTTATAATCCTGATCCAACGAAAAGAATCTGCCCGAATTAAATTGAACATTGCGGAAATTCATTCTGAATTCAGGTTGAAGGAGCACAAAAAATCGATCTGTCTTAACATATGTTGTGTAACTATATGTGAAAAACTCTTGGATAATAGATTATAGAGAAGCTGAATATTAGTAGACCTTTTATTTGTTATTATATATAACTGTTAGAATATATAACTGGGAACTTGAATGCGGATGTTTAATTAATCGAACCTCCAACTAACTTGTACGGTGCAGAAAACTAATATGCTTCACGGTGCCCAGTCAGGACCCTCTTGCCACTTTTCCAAATGAAGTTAGAGTTGATTTTATTAGTTCAACGTGAGAAGTGACAGACGCATCAATGTTGTTACTGTTGGCCAGTTTGCAACAGCCACACAACCTCTAGCAAGGACTACTCTATGTTGTAGTAGAGTACTGGTTGTTGTTAATGTTGTTGTACATCTTTGTTTACTTTGTGCTCATGTATCGCTCTGCACTCTGCTCTGCCCAGCCACGTGCCTGCCCTTCGACAACGTTGTTGTCCTCGGCAAGGAATTTAATTTACCCGCCGCCATAAAACAGGATGGCAGGATGGCAACTTGGTCGACATGATACACACGCCTCTGCAATTTTGTTTGCACCGAAAAATTTGTTTGCACTTTGCTTTAAAAGCGCCAAGCAGAAAATGTTCACAATTAATTTGTCATTTCGCAGTGCAAATATTTAACCTACCCTCCAACTTTGGACAATGCGGATACCTGGATTCCCAAATTCTTGGAACAATGTATGAAATAAAGTTTGCACCCAGCTCTGACCAAACCCTAACTAAATTTATGTTTGCTTGACAGAGCTTTTTCATGGAATATTACATATACGTATATATAGTTATATCCTGAGAGCAACGTTAAATATTAACAAAAGTTGAAAGCTTGCATATGCTGCATATGCTCTAGTCTAATCCTTGACTTTTACCATATTTACCAAGGATTTGCACACACAGACATACAGTCATACACACACACTCACACACAAATTATGCTTTCTCTACTTGTGTGCTTAGAGTTGAGCGTAAAAAGACGGTCCACAAATGCATTTATTCATGAGAAGTTTTTGTTAAAATTGCAGTTTGCAAAATGAAAAGCGTCAGTGCAAAAGATCCAGGGATTTGCAAAGAGACATTCCAAATCCAACAGTATCTTGTCCTAATTGTATTACAGTGCAGGCAAGCAGAAAGACAAGGTAAAGCCTAGACAACAATTCAAATGAATTTCCACTGCAACAAAAGTAAAATATTATTATTATAGCCTTAAATTGCAGTCAGCTTCTTTTTCAGTAATCTAAATCAAATAAATGAAACTTGTACTAAAGTCAATAAATCAATGCAATTGTTACAAATGTCAATGGCAGGGTTTTGAAATGGACAACTTGGAAAATGCCTTTGCCAAAAGTAAATATGTCAGAAATGAAAAAAGATTTTATATGTTATTCTTAAAACGTTATACACAATTGAGAGCTAAGGAAAATTTATTTATTTACGTGTACATTTTTGAGCTGTAAGCCAAACAAAGATTAAAATGAAAAAAATTAAAGATTTATCAAATTTGTAGCTTTTGGAGCATTTCTGCCGTAAAACATGCAAAGGCATGTATTGAGGATGAGGCCAGGCCGTTGGCAGAAGGGATACGCATGCTCATATATATTGTACAATAAATATGTGTTACACATTAAACCAAACCAGGGGACAGCTGTAAGCCGGCCAGGTCAGGACTTGAGGTTAGCAGGCAACTGGAGCTGCTGTCAAAGATCCTTGCAGTCTGGGATAAAAAGCCGAGCCGGGATAAGACAAGACAAGACAAGACACAAAACAAACAGACTAATAAGCCCTGTCTGAGTGCCGGTCAAACTGGCAACTGTCTTTGATACCCCCGCTCATACACAAGACACAAAAAGTGCCAAAATTTTTTGGCAGATGCCGTATTTACATATTTGCATATAAAGCTTTTGACTTTTGCTAGAGGACAAAAGAAATATAAATTCCAAATAATATAAATTTCACATATGTGTGTGTGTCTTTCTGCGTGTGCATAAGGCAAATATGGTACCAGAATATACATGAGCCACTTCCGGGACAGTCAGACAAAAGCCGCAGGCAAACAACAAAAGACCAACCAACCAACCGACCAGCTGAGCCACAGACTCCGGTCTTAGGCAGCCAGGCAAGTTTAGTTTCCATAGGCATTTGATTATTCTAATATTTTCTAGCCAAGTTGGCCAGCTGACAGCTTCACGAAACAGCTCTAACTGTGCGCCTGAATTTGAATCTGAAACTCACTCCAGGTAAAGGCACTGGCTACGTGACTATGACACGACCAATTAGTGTCGCATTCAGTGCTTTGTTAGAAGCAAGCGCACTCACACTTACACACACATCGCACACACACTCTTATGTTGTGTGCTGGCATTGAAATTAAAGGTTTAAGCTTCTTGCAAATCCTTTCAGTTGCAGTGAACTGCAAACTGCCAAATGCAGACTGCAAACTACCAACTACCAGCAAATGCCTGTCATTCAAGGCACACACATGTGAAAAGCTTAAGTTTGAGGTGTTGAATTCACATGCTTCCTCTTTCATATTAAGTGTACAACACTTGCATACCAATTATAGGAAGCAGAATGCAGATGTTTGTTATTTGAAGATTGTTTGACGTCCTTTCGAGCACGAACACGTTAAAAATTCAACAAAAAGAAAATGACAGAGTTAGGTACAAGGAGGGTTACTTTTAACAGTTAGTTAGTTAAAAAAAAAAACCGCTTATAAACGTTTGAGATATAGACCTTATAAAAATACATTTGTTCTGAATACGTTCATGTCCGTACAGATACAAAACAGAAAACATCAAATATATTTGATTATAATTAAAAAAAATATAATAATGTCTCGAACTCGGTAAATTAGTTTTGGCCTGCATTGCATCACTAGTAGACTTAAAATTTAAAAATATATACATATTGAAACATTAAGTTAAAGCTCAAAGTCTCAAGAAACGAAATTTTTGTAGTTCTAGCAAGCACTATATACCTTTTGCACACCCAAATATAGAATATATAAATAAATTTCTTAAATACAACAAATTTGACAAGAATAAAATAACAAAGAAAAAAAAGTTATTGAGTTTAGTTAGCCTCAGTAGAGAGCAGAAGATGGAAGGCGGCCGAACTTCAAAGTGAATAAAGTGGCAAGCAAAAAAAAAGGTGCCAAAAAGGAAGGCTAAAAGTAAACAACCATTATGCACTCCACATAAGCGATGGCAAAAAAAACAGGGACTGAAGTAGGGCGGCAAATGTTGTGGAGTGTTGTAGGAGCAGGGTGTTTTTGGTTGTTGGGCAGCATGGAAATATTTTTCCGCCAAACACACCCCAACGCAACTCCAGAAATATAAACAATTTCATAAGATATGCACAACAACAACAACAAAAACAATACGAACAAGAAGCGTTGAAAAATATCTGAATATATATATATATATATGTATCTATGTATAAATATATATTCATATAAAGTGTGGTAAGAAAGCAGCAGCACGAGCAGGAGGCAAGTGGAGGGACGCAACGGCAGCCACAGGGCAGGCAAAAGCAGCAAAAGCAACAACAACCGCATCAGTAGCAAATATTGCAAAACAAACGGAAAACGTAACAAAATAAGACAGTGGCATGGGAACAGGGGGAGGGGGCGAAGGCAGGGGAGACACCAGGCGACGAGACACATTGCCGCCAACGCAAATAAACCCCAAATAGTGGAGCAGCCGGGGCGTTGAAGAGAGGAGGGAAGACAACTGGCGACGGCGCTGGCCACTCAGCAACGTTTGACACTTGACGCAAGGACAACGTAAGGACAATGGCGACAGCGACAAAGGCGACAGCAAAAGACAGAGAGAGACAGACAACTCGTCATGGAGGCTGTGAAATGCGCACAAGAAACAATAAAAAAAATATACAAAACCATCTCACATATATAAATATTTCAATTTTTATACAAAAATGTCCTTTTTTTTATGTAACGCAGAAATAAAATATTGGGCCGGGCATAAACCAAATTAAATCCGCACGCAGAGAGATAAGCACACACACACACACACACACACACACGCACACATACACCCATACACTTACACGGCGTAACAAAGTGCTGATAAAGCGAGAAACCGGCACGCGAAAAACAACTGCTGGTTGAATCCTCCGTAAATACTCGTATAACGTATGTGGTTCCGGAGCCAAGAGACAGAGAAAAAATGTCGCACATAAATTTCAGTATTTTTAGTTTGTCAATAGCTTGGGAGTTGGTGTCTTTCGTATTGACTTTTGGCATATATATCACCTTCCAATTTCGTAGTTGTGACACAAATAGTCAAACAAAGAGAAAACATTGAAAAGCTTTTTAATCGAGTAACACTTACAACTAGTTTATTAGTCAATGAAGAAACTAAATCAACAAAAACGGAAATATTCTCTGTAGCAGGCCTCTGTAGCTTATGTAGCAGGCTACTAGTGATGCGATATGAAGACTGTAGCATAACATCTGTAACCTAACATGCAACTTTGCACTTAACATTGATATCGAGTTGATCGATATCAATTCTGTGATCACCAACTTGACGAAGAAGAAGAAGAAGAGAGGAGTCGATAGTAAAGTCGAGATAGTGAAGTTTTTTTATTTATTGTTGTTAAAAAATTAAAAATGGTTAAAGACTGTATAATGAGTTGGCGAATTTATATAGACCCTGTATTTTAATCCATTTAATATATATAAAAGCTGAGCTCAAGGTATCTTCTAGTTGAGCTCTCTCTCTCTCGATTAAGGCACAATAACTTGTTCTTACATTGATCTTTAGCTAATTCATGGCAAAAAGTGTGCTGTTCGCTGGGGGAATTAAGTGGCATGGTTGGCCTTTAATGTATGCATTAATTGAACTGCAAACAATGTATGCATGAAAAAAAGAAAGAAAAAAAACATGGTCTATAGCAGATTCTCTTGTTCCCAGCGCTCTATATGCTAATTTGAAAATATGCTAAGGACGAAATCGAATTCGGTTGCCATTTTCGGGGTATGCAAATTACGACTAGCTCCCACACTAAGCAAATATTCCAAAAACAAAAAACAAAAAGCTGAGACAATAAGAATTCCAAACGAAAAATACCCGAGGCCACAAAATGAAAATACAGCCGTCAGAATAATAGTTGTTGACTCCTGGCTGTCTGGGTTGGTCACAACCCATATGATCAATTCATTCATAACATACCAGCAGAAGTAGCTGAGAGAAACCATATTGGTTATTCGGTTATTGGGGTATCAGACATCTAGTATCTAAATGTTGCAGCTGCATTTATGGAAACGGCAAGTTTGATTATGCAACAACTGCAACAACAAGTGCAGCTGCGGCTGCATGCAAACTACCCATCAAAATGCACGCCATGAGGCAGAAACAAAAACAACAACGGGCAACGGGGTAACCGCAACATGGTAAACATGAAACCGAAACTGTAACTAAAACTGCGAACTAGTCGAGTGTGTGTGTGTGTGTGTGTGTGTGTGTTGGCTGTGAGGCAACAAAATTGAAAGCATTACTAGCACTGCAAAAATTTGCATGCATATTTACAAACTTTTCGGGTGCAAAGTCAGCAGTGGGTTGCGATGGGATGTGCTGGTGAGTTTGGAGAGGGGAGGACTAGACAAAAACTCACTAAACTGATCAAAACTCAGGCAAACGAATAGCGCACCACCCAGAAACACCCGACCATGCGCCTGTCGTGCCACATTTGCCACATTTGATGTTCGTTTTTGCAACTATTTGCAAATGCAAATTGCAAACATGCAACAGGGATATGTTGCGTAAATGTCAATGCTGCCACACACACACCCACACACATGCAGACTTTCTTGTAGTTGTGTGTGTGTGTGTGCCTACTCAATGCGCGCTCTGCTGTCCACGCTAACAATGATGCGCAACGCCTCCAGCTGACAATGCATCTGCATCTGAGGAATACAAAGCAACTCCTGCCCAAATGATTGACATGGGAGTTGTTGAGCACTTTGTACAACAACTTGCCAGCCATGTCACTATAGGGGGCGTGGCAGCAGTAGCAAGTGCTGTTTAGGAAGATTGAGAAGCAAGCAGCAGCTGCAGCAGCACATCAGACTGCGGATAAAAGCGAAATGCTGATGTTGACAGACAACCCAAAGGCAACAACGAGCAAAAGGCGTGGCTGCTTTTTATCTTGCTTTCATTTCATTTAGCGTTATATTAAATGTTTAATACTAAATATTAAGATAAAAGTTATTGAAAATTTCAAACTCGGATCAAAAATGTATATGTCAGCAGATTAACTTCGCCCTAAAAGGGAATGTAATATTTGGCGTGGCACAGATAACCACTTTTTTCCTGACTTACACGTCACTTAAAACTCAACTTTCAACTGATTGCTGCTATGGCAACCATATGCTATAGTGGTCTGAACCGGTCATCTCCTAAGTACTGCTTCCAGCAAAAATACGAATTTATTCCAAGTTTCACTAAGATTGCTTTAAGTGCGGATGTAAACAAATTAATATACCCTCTAAAAAGCTATAAAACCAAACGAAAAAATCACATTCTCATAGCTGTTTTGAATCGTTATGTGTTTTATATTGATACGTTAGTATTTTTACAATTAAATAATATTTTTTGCTGCAGCAGTGTTTAAAAGAAACCAATGTATAAAGAGCTTAAGTGTTGAGGCTAGAATGACGCTGCGCTTTACTAAATATGAATATTAATTGTGGCCTTAAATAAACTGGCATTTGCACAAACCTAATTAAGAAAGTTGAAACAAAATGACTCTTTATTTCTGCTTAAGATATTTGCTTTAAGTATAAGATCATCTATTAAAACCACAATTAATGTGAATCTAGCACTAAAGTTGGCGAATCATTCCAAGTGTGGACTTTATAAGCCAGCAATATTTTTGCGGGCCAATTAAAAACTGTTGGCTCCATTTTGCAAATCATTTCAAAATATTGAGTAAACTTAAACTTATACGAAAATTACTTGACAACTTTTCTCAATTCCACCTGAATATTTTGCATAGAAAAAAATCGCAGCCATACAGAAAAAAAAAATGTTATGTATGAAGAAAAAATGTTTCAGCATGATGAACGAAAAGAAAATCCAGTAAAAGCCACACAAACACACACAAAAAATCACATCCCAATTTGGCAAGTACTATGCACCAACCAAAATGGAAAGAAAGAGAGGCAGAGAAAGAAAGAGAAAGGGAGAGGAGCTGTAGCATGAGTAAGTGCAAATCAGAGGAGTACGTTAAATTTTGCTGACTTAACAACATACAAATGATGTAAATGAATGAGTACATGAGCAAGTGAATGAACACTCACTCGCTCACACCCGCACACACACAAAGGCAAACATGAATAAATGCATGAGCTGGGGAGATGAAAATGAAGTTCGCCAACTGATGTTAGCATGTAGAACGCAATGGTGAAAGCAGCTTACTCACGTTTGTGTAATCAGTGTGAAACCAGCGTTAGCAAAGAAGCCAGTACCAAAAAAAAAACACTCTCCCCATTCTCAAGCCACCCAAAAAACTTCAGCAGATTCCAATATACATAATGATATGAGGCACTCGAATACAACAGGAATCGGCTGAAGCTGCTTCTACTACTGCTGCTGCTGCTTTTGCTGCTGGCTTGCTTTCTGTCATCTCGAGGAGACGGTGATGAAAATGCCTTCTGACATCACTGTAAGAAATACGCGTGGTGTGTGTGTGTCGTGCCACGCCCACACCCCCACACGCCCACACGCAAATACCTTTATCGTATGTCAACGTGTCAAAGCCAGAGTCAATTTGACTTGTGGTTGTCGTTGACATTTTTTTTTCTCCTACTGCTGCTACCTCGAATTTAGCCCTGGAGGTGTCTGACAACATCGTGACTTGAATGGATTCCACAATTGCTGTTATCGCCGCAAGTTTGTTGCAACTTTAAGCCATCTCCAATTTCGAGCGCATCGGGACTTAGCTAATAGTTATTCTCGTACTTAAAATTCAAGGCAAGTCAAATGAGCAACTGCCACAGGCATTAAAAAACTACTTAAAGACCAATTAAATGCCAGGCGACCCACAAAATAACCCCGACCGAAAGCCAATTGAATTGCATTTATCAACATGCTGCCAATTAGAGCGAGGCGAATGCGCAAAAATGCAAGTTGCCACAACAAAAGGGCGCAAAGTCTGTAAAAAATTATGACAGTAACTAAACTCTCAATGCGGGCCATTTCATTTACGACAATGCACTGCAAAAGTTTTCCTGCTCAAAAAAAAAACAAAAACTGTGCCACAATCAGCAATAGACATTCAAATATTAAGTTTGCAATGCGATTTAAGTTTTTAGACTTAGTTAGGGTTTTTAAAGCAACAGAAAGACGCTGCTCGGTTTGTTTTTTGCCATGAGTATTAAATTTAATTCAATCATTTTAATTTAACTTTAAAAATCTAAAAGAAAAAATGTATTATTATTAGCTGCAATTGCACTTAACTTATATTCCGTCTGGAACATTTTTCAATGTTTATTCTATGATAATATTTTCTATTCTATGTGAAGTCTTATGATATTCAGATGCCTCTTGTGCACAGGGTATGCTCAAATCAAGCATTCAATTAAGCTTCCATATTATTTTTTTGGTATTTTCTTTTTTTGCGGTGTTTCAACGTTAACTGTTTTTGTGGCTTACAAGCTTGGCGCCCATGATGTTGGCAGTTGATTGCGTTCTAATGGCCAAGGCGTTGCACAAAGTTCTTACTGTGCATACTTATTTAAACACACACACACACACGCACACATACAGACATTTCTAATTATATAATGGTCGCTTCACATGCAGTTTTGTTATGTAAATGTGCCGCCTGCTTGTGGCAGTGGTACTTGCCAAATATTTATGGCTGGGTCGTCCGCATGCACTAAATTTTTTGAACGCAACTGCAAGGCGAAACTTTCCAATCATTATTGCATGCACACACACACACACACACACACACACACTCTTACAGAGAGGCACACACACTGGCACAGTTGGCCAGGCACGTAATGGCCGCTGCGCCTTTGTGCAGTGATACGTGCAAGAGGCAAACAAAAGGCCACAGTGAGAAACGGAACAAAAGGCGTTAAAAATGCAAAAACAAGAAAAACGAAATAATAATATAAAATAAAAACAATAAAGCAAAACCTGTACTGTAAAGTACTTAAAGTGCAGCGTGTATAAGGACGCTGGGCGTTACCCATTAAATACCGCTGAGAAAGAGAGCCAAAAAATGAAAGGGAATGGTTGCCAATCAGTTTTGTTCTTACCATACGGTCGGTGGGCGAGGCTGGCTCACGCCAATTTTATCAGATTTGCGCATATATAGCTTAAATGGAATTTCTTTAGCCAGCTCATTGACGTTATATCATTTACGGTGACCAAAACAAAAAAAAAAAAAAAAAATTGGGTCGCAAGTGGACACAGCGCTAATTGAAATTCCACAAAATACCAATAAAGCAGCAGCAACAAAAAAATTGAATTCCACTGATGGAAGGCCGTGTCCATAGGAAATGGTTATCAATGCATCCGGCAACAATGTCTACTTCCGCTCCCTACACAAACTGTGAGCAATGGACTCCACAAAGCTGACTCGTTGGCTCATTCAATGAGCGGACAGATTAGCCGCTTCTCCAGTCGCATAACGAGACGGGTCTAACGAAATAAGAGAAAAAAAAAGAAAAAAACAGTAAAAAAAGTACAGCATGAAAATGGCCGAAAGCAAAGTCCGTAATGATGCGGAAGCTAACAAAAGGCCGCTACGATACAAAAGGAAGCAACGGGCGACAGTGGCCAACTGTGGATGACGGCCAAGGACGAAGGACGAAGGTAGCGCTAGGGATTCCCTTCACGGAGTCAGTGGAAAAAGCATTCTAAAATTGCGGTCAATTGAAATGGCAATCAAGTTAGTGGCACGTCCTCGCCATGGCCAATATGCGCACAATAAAAGCCCTCGCACACATAGGAAAATACAAACGAGCGGGGAGATGTATGGCAAGGAGTGGGGTAACAGCCATTTGCTGAAAGCTACACCACACATCAAGCCATTGGAATCAAGGCAGCAGACCGCTCCACAGCGAGACATTACAAAAAGCGCAACGAGCCAAAATAATTACAATGGTCAAATACGGCATTAGACTTTTAAGGGACTTAACGAAATGAAACTGAGCCAAATCACGCAGAGTTGACAAACATTTGAAACAACAAAGGCAAAAGACCTTAAGCATTATATTCTGAAGGACTTCAACCGTTATGCTTTCATTTTCCAGGAAAATTGTTTTTAATATAAAATAGTTTGTAAAATATATGTGCATTTAAATTTCAAATTAACTTCTCTATCAAATCATACTAAATTTATATTGTATTTCGCTCGATTCGTGCTCTTTAATCGCCAAGGGTAAATTCGAAAGGAATTTCTAGAAAATTAAATAAAATGGCCAGTCGAGCGTTAACGGTGCTTTAAATATTAATATCGTTGGGGTGGACGGAAAGGGAGAGCGAAAGGAAGGTAGACACCACAAGCGACCTGAATTAAGGCAGACATTGTGGCGTGCCAGCCAAACACAAAAATATATAAATAAAACGAGCAAAGGAAATGTGCAAAAAATAAGGAGAAAACTGCAAGGAAGCAAAATAAACAGAAAAGGGAAAATCATTTGCGAGCTGGGAGAAAATCCAGTTCAACTTGACGCGCTTGTTTGTAAGTGGTAAATGCATTGCCTACTTTGAGGCGCCACAGCACAGCAGTTTTCAATTTAGTTCGGCCATCGGCTCTTATCGGTCCATAGAGTGACTGGCAATTTGTGCAGACAAACTGCGGACACCGCAGCAAAGTTGCAACTTGCTGCAAAACTTACTTCAAATCAACGCCAGCAACACCAAAAGCAACAAACAGCAAACTTGCAGCACTTTCCTCTGAGCTGGCCAACAGGCCTAGGCATGCCTAAAAGCTGGCAGTTGTTGCTGCTATTGCTGGTCTTTGTCCAGTTTTTTCACGCCATTTGTAGTTGCCAGCAGCGGCAATAGCAGATTTTCCGTTCGGCTTTCATTTGATGGCCTTTTAAAGTCATTTTAGCACGCTCTTCAGCAGTTGCAGTTGCAACTGTGAAAATACGCCGGAAGCTTTGCTCGCGCGGTTACCGCACTGAAAAATAAGACGAAAAAAAAAAACTGAATAACAAGAAAGAATAGAAAAAATAAAATAGGAAAACAGAGGAAAAACCGCAGAGTATTTTCGGTCATGTCGCCGCTGCTGTTGCTGCTGCTGCATCTCTGCGGCAATTGTGGCAATGGGCGTCCTGGCATGCACTTTCTTCCTGTTCCAATTCCTAAAGACCCCACCATTTGGTGGCGACACTAAACGTTTTTCACACATTTCGCTTGCAGTTTGTGTGGAGCATTTGTCGGTGTCTGTTCATGATTTATGTTGTCTCGCCCCCGTTCCCCAAAAAATTTAAGTGGAACTTGCAACCAGAAAGTCGCATAAAAAATGCACTTGTCTGTCAGCCTAGCCAACGCTTGAACTTGTTCTCGTTATGAACTGAAACTGGCAAGAAAAAAAGAGACAAAGTGGAGTGCACAACATGCAAAGTTGAAGTTTGTTTTTGCTCTTCTAACTGCTTGTTTGTTTAGCCAACTACTTTTGACTCAGTTTTTGTGTGAATTTCTATCTCTTCTCTATGTTATTTAAGTGAACCTAATGGCTCTGATATAGATCTATGCACTGATGTCTGGGTGTGTGTGTGTGTGTGTGTTATCAATTGCTACACAAAATGTTCAATGAGTTTATTTGTTAGCATGTTTGTCTTTTTGGTCGAAATTGTTTTCTTTGGCTCGTCGCCTTGACTTGGTCAATTCAGTTAGCAAAAATTATCGACTGTTTGTTTGGTTCTTCAGAGTTTGCAAGGCTAAGGGGCACTCTACACACACCAACACACACAAACACTCTCACACATATCCTTCCAGCTGATAAAGATAAGTGCAAGATAAGCAAATGTTTTGTTGGATTAACTTTGTGTAGTGTTTGCTGCTCTCTTGGACTCCACTGACTGCAATTTAGGTGCTTTGTGTGAAGTGTTGTTAGAGGATTAGAGGTTGAACCCATTGATTTTCCGTAAGTTGATAAATATTAAATAATATTATCTACTTACCTTTTTGTGGTGTATAATGTGCACAGCCTATTATTGTTTGGAAAATGTAAAGATAACATACAATATCCTTACTCATGAGTTCATTACAGCTAAATACTTTTACATGCGTTAAGTAAACCTCTACAGCAAGTCTACTACAAGCCGAGCCCTCTGATTTTACTCACATAATAATAACAATGGCTTGAAAATTCATTATACTGTCCTGAGAATAGTTAAGTTTACTTAAAGCAAATATCCATTTTAGCTGCAATCCATATACGAGTATGTGCTTCCATTAACTAACCAACTTTTTTAAATGTTATCTTCATATTTGCAGACAAACTAACTCTAAACATGAGAAATACGAACAAGATGCCTCAGGTAACTGTTGTAATTGTAAAAGTTTTGCTTAATACTTAATTTATGAAACCAGTGCTAGTTTACAAACTTTACTAATTGATGGTACTCATACAAGATACCACATCAGCAATAGTCAGCTGGTCAGTTATTCAACGAACAACATGGAAAATTATTAGCCTTAACAAGCTGTTAAGGAAAAGGAAAAGAGAGGAGCGGGTTGAAGAGTATACACGTGGAGATATGTTAAACTTATTAATGGCAGCAAATGTGTAAGTTCATTAGCAAAGTCCCAACAACAATATTCCAGGTAGTTTAACAACAACTACCACAATCAACTCCGTTTAAAACTCAACGGGTTTTGTTGATGATGGCCTTTTTGCTGTCATTGTTGTTGCAGTTGTATTGAGTTAGCAGTTGGCAACTCTCGAGGCGTTGGCCATCAATCAAATCAACAAATGGCCAACTGACTGCACAAAATTGTCACCTGGCAGGCAAGCGCAAGCAGCCAATGCCAAAGCCAAGAAAATGAAATGTAAATTAAAATGCACACACAGGCAGGGGAGGAGGGGCAGGGTCGGAACTTTGGCCAAGTGGACGACCACACAGTTGCAGCTGCTGCTACTTGGCCATTACCTGCGGCGCCGCCGTTGACATTATCTTGTGGGGCAAGCAGCCCAGCAGTCAACGAATCTGGCAACCAATCAAGCGGCGTGTGACATGCAACTGACGCGTGCGTGCTCAGCAAACTCCTGCTGCCTTTCATTCATTATAAAGACACCGAACAGTTGGACAGGAGTCGCAGGACACTACCTGCACTCAGAACAAAACTGTAACCCTGAACTTAGCAGCGAGATATAATATTTGTTGATTTTAAAGATGTTCAAAATTAATAAAATGTGTTTATTAATAACTCCAAATAAAACGCATTTTAAAAAAATATTTTGTTTTCTTGTGAACGTAAGTTGACATTTTAACGCTTAATATTTAGAATTGAATTTATGTTTTTTTAATGAATATTTTTTATACATAAAAAGAACCAAAATGCTTAGAAATTTAAAAAAAAATCGAAAAAAATTATGATCAAGAATTTGAAGAAGACAATTCGAAGAATTTTTGAAATTCATTTGCCAAAATATTTATTGAGCTGGCCTTTCTAGTGGAACACATTTTTTATTAGTGCAGTTGATGGGGCACTCGAGCAGGCTGACAACTCGGCAACTTTAGTATAGTTTGTGTTCAGCTGCGGTTCATTTCACTGACTCACACACATTTGCCACATCAACATCACATGTCCCAGTATACCACATGCAGGAGAGCCACATCAACATCAACTGCCACAGTCTACCACACATAGAGCAGGGGACCCGTTACGGTCCTGCTTTTGGCGACACGTCAATGCTTTCATCATTTAATTAACTGGTTCGAGTGCCGTGCGAACGGGTTGACTGGCTCACTGGGCTGCTCTGGCCTAGTATCCTCTGGACAACAGACTTGTACTACGTACACCGTGTCCTGCTTTGCGAAATATGATGAAAATCAAATTTCAATATGCAGGCACTGTTGGAGCCGACAGCAGCAACAGTAGCAACAGGAGGAACCAAAGCGACTCCTTCGTTGCGCACATTGCATGCCACTTGATTGATCACTTGGGCTTGCAGCGGCTAAACGGGAAATTTAACTGTCTCTCGACCAATGCAACACAACAACTGCAACCGTTTCCCCAACGTAATTGGCCCACACTTTAAGCACGTACTTAATAGTTTCACTGATAGACTTGAGGCGTGCTTGCATCGATATGACAAGTGACTATGACAGTGACTATGGAAATTGAATACCTGAATTAATAGTTAGTTCAATCACTCAAAACTTGGGCTACAAATTGAGCTGCACATTAAATAAAAGCTGCTCAAGTTGAGTACTTATTGTATTTCTAGCTTGTTTAAGTTATGTCTGCTATATATTCTCCCCTAATACAACTCAACTCAGCACCTAATTGCATTTGTTTATCAAAGAAAATACTTTTACACATTTTCCACAACAAAATTCAGCTTAAACATATCTGTTAAGCTTTCCCCATAAGCTCTAACAAATCGCATCAATGTCTCTTGTGGCTTTCCTTTTTATTTCTGGCAACAGCAACAACTTGTAAAGAACAACAAAAGCTGCAACGAATACTCGCGGCTATTAAATTAATAGATAAAAACTTGTGCACGAGGGCGGACGGACTGGCCGGGGGGATGAGGCGAGGTTCTTTTTGGGTTCCTATAATTTATCGCTGAAAATCAGAACAGCAAACAGAATTGTTTACTACTGAGTAAGAGACAGAAAAGTATATCCAAGCGTTTGTAGATTGAAAAGAAATTCAGCGAGATATTTGCGGTGATTTATGGATTATTTTCGACGTTATTTGAGTTTATATTTAAAACATTAGAGAACAAGAACAAAACGGCGAACACAGATAGATAAAAACTAAAACTGCACATTGGGAAAGAGCTATGGAAAATTTGGAGGGAAATAGTTGGGGCATCGAAGTTGAATTTAGCCAACAAACAACCAGCAAAACAGGCAGGCAGGCAGGCGGACAAACGGGCAGACCGACAGACAGACACAAGAGATAGTCAGAAACGGTGAAACTGGGTGGGAGAAATAGATAAATTGCAAAGAGCAGACAGACAAATAAAGCGGAAATGTTAACGGCAACGAATGGCGGCACTGCAGCTGAGGGCAGCCATTTTGTAAAGTGTGTTTGTGTGTGTGTGTGAGTGTGCGTGTGTGTGTGCGCTGGGACTATAGTTTAGGATGATTTTCAGTTAGTACACACATATTTGAGGGTATTTTGTTACATGATTTCCGCTTAAGCACATATGTAAGCTAACCCCCCGGCCAACCCCATCGCCCGCATCAGCCAACGGATTGAAATTTATGTTACAATTTATATTTTCGGACAACATTTCGGAGCAGTCGACCAATTTAAATTGACTGCCTGTCGAGAGTTGCAACTGCAACTGCATTTATCCCTAGAGCACTCACAATAAGATCACCAGATTCAAGTATTTTTTGGGCTACGGGGCGTGGCACTGCTTACAGGCGCAATAATTGTTGACATTAATGCCTGGTAGAATGGGCTCGATGGGTGGCGTTGAAAAGCACAGCACTGCATCTGGCAACTGGCAACTGGCAGCTTGCAACCGAATACAGTTACACATTGGACAAATGCTTGAAAACTGTCTACACTGCAGATACAGCAGCAGCTGAAAATAAAAGCAAAG
This sequence comes from Drosophila paracracens, assembly GCA_035044025.1. Classification (NCBI taxonomy): domain Eukaryota; kingdom Metazoa; phylum Arthropoda; class Insecta; order Diptera; family Drosophilidae; genus Drosophila; species Drosophila paracracens. Next base: position 2,671,071 of record JAWNMN010000835.1, on the reverse strand, counting down.
AAGTGCCACTAACAATGGCACTGAAGTGGAGCCACTTGCTCGCACGCTCTCTCATAGGGTCACTCAGAAAGAAATATCAAGTGTATATGTGTTGTTGTTTACTCAGCAATTGGCAACAGGCAACTGGCAGCATCTCTCGAGGGTTGAGGACAACTTTAAGGGACCTTTTAAGAAATTTAAGATATTTTCGTTGTTTTTCATAAGAGATTCATTTTACACATTTATATTTAATTAACTGAAACAAGGTTTATTTATGATGAATAATAATAAACTCCAAGTTGTGCTTGTCTTTAGTATATAATAATTAATTTATTATAATACTCGTATACCAAACAGAAAGTTATTTATTATTGTCAAATTAAAGGGTACCCAAAAGAACTGAATTTAATCCAAAATTCTATTGTCTTTTCAGTCCCAAGATTTAAGCTGAAACTGTGCGCTGTTTGTAGGAAAAGAAGATAATTTATTTTTTTTTTTTTTATTATTTCAATTTTTTGTTTTGTTTTTAGTTGGTTTGTTGTGTTTTCTAGTGCCGCTGGGCACAAAAATAACAATAACAATTAATTCCGGATAAACACACTTCCTAATTAAAAAATTCCTTATCCAGCATGATGAGCTGAGTCAGCACAAAAACAAGCCAGAGCTAAATGAAATTAAGTGAAAGCAAATATACAAAAAGACCGACAAAAGAACAGCTTACAAAACTGACAGGCCACTGAAAGAAACACACTCACACACAAATGGAAGAATAAAAGAAAAAGAAACAAAAATGTGAGAGAAAAAACTTTTAGACAAGCGCATAAAATGCTAGAATTCTATGAAATGTTGAAAGGTTTAAGATACAGCAGCAGCAGCAGGAGCAGGAGCATGTTGTCAGTTAGTGCAGCACATGGCGTATACATAATGCGATTTCAATGGTTGGCAATGTGTTGCAGGCGCTTTCAATTTCCCTCAAAGGCCAAAAATTTAATCATCGTTCACTAAGCTGATTAGGGTCGCGCATGCAAGCAGCCCTCTCCTCACATACCCACCTCGCTCCCTTTCTTGCTCTCTCTCCCTGTCTCTCTCCCTCACTCTCTATCTCTTTGCGTTCCTTCGCTATACGCACAAATTTCATCTTGGTTTTTTCTCTACATTTCCGCGAAGCAAGTAATTTATTGTTTGTAGCGTAATTAACCCGCTTCGTAGTCGCATTTTTTGGCTTTCACACTTGGCTCCTAGTTGCGGCCGCCTAATGATGTTATTTACATTACATTTTGCATGCTTACCCCAGCGGGGTAGCATGACCGAAAATTTGCCCTATTTTTCACTACAATAGTTCTTGTTGAACGATCAAAATGGAAAGACCAAAATACATCCGCATTTTTAACAATTTCTTAGTAGATATATATATCAATATATTTGGTTACATTTGCTCATATTAAAATGGAGCTAACATTTACACATTGTGCATGCCTACATTATACAGGGTATATGCTGGTCAAGCATAGTCAAATATAGCATTTATTACTAAGCCCCTTGGGCAGTAGAAAAAAGAGATACAGCTCTTTTTCATTTAGGTGATTTAAGTCTTATCTGCGTGTAAAGTCGCCAACGTAATTAGTTTCATTTCGGCTAAACTGTGTCTGCAGAAGTCCCATCCGACAACCCACCTTCCCCCATTACCCTTCTAATGTTGGCAACCTGAGCAAAGCAGATCTTTTTTCGCTTACGTTTCACAAATTGTGCGCAGCTTGCCCACGCTGAGAGGGTTATGAAAGGGGAGGTTTGCGAAGCTAAGTTTGGTTGCGAGCGACTGGCAGCTGGCAGTTGGCAACTGGCAAATGTCAGCTTAGCCCTCTCACCTGCTCCCGCCTCCTACCTGCTGCCCTTTATCGCTCGCGTTAGCAAAGTGAAATGACAGGCAAATTAAACTTGAGTGGCTGACAGGCAACAGACAATTTATCAGATATGGCCCAAAATAGATATATACAGGTACACATAAATTTAAATCTACACGATAAAGGCATACAAAAAAATTTCATTGAAAATGAACTCATTTCGTATTTCACAATGCCAAAGTTGATCATTTATTGTTTTCATAGTTTTAACCACAGTTTTCAAAATAAGTTTAAGGACGAACTGACAAAATTTAATGAATGAATGAATTTCCTTTAAATATGGTAATATTTATCAGCGCTTAGTATTTCAATAAAATATTTTCACCTTAGAAGACCGCTAAATCGAATCTAAAAACATATATACAAACATATAGTCGTATTGTAACGTGTCACATCTCTATCAACAATAAAGCAGTTTATCAAATTTGTTATTATTTTCAGGTCACTCATTTGAAATACTCGGTTTTTTCATTTTCGTCAAGCATATCCAAAACATATAATTCTATCCCCTTCAGTAATGGCCAGTAATGAGTGCAGCCGTAAGCCAAACATCAAGCCCCTGAAGTTGGATATGCGCACTATTCGACAGCCGACAATTGTCAGCCTCAACGCCAAGGATGCCACCAAAGATAAAGGCAAAGATAGGGTAAGAAAATTAAAGTCGGTGAAGCTGAAGTGCAGCAAACGTCCCGAACCGCTGCGTGCAACACCAACAGCACCATCAGCGTCAGTTGCAATGCAACCAGCAGCTAAAGCCCAAAACATTGTGCACAACGGGGTTCTATTCCAGCACTTTGAGGTGGCACAACATATCAGGCAGAAGCGCCAGCAGCTCGATGCCGCTGTGCCCAAGATAAGGGCTGACGTATTACTTACCAGCAGCAAACAACTGAAGGAGACCAAATCACTGGGCAACGCTGACAATGCTGAACAGCGTCCATCTCGAAACAAAAATCATAATTCGAAAGTCTTCTTTGATAAGTATCTGAAATTTGCTTACGATCTGAGCAAGCCGGATGGTGTGCGCCAGCTGGAGGCGCATTTCTTTCCCGCGGAATACTATCCAATCACAAAGAATGCGATTAAGTGCGATTCGGGAGATTCATCAGAGAGACACAATTCCACCGATGAAAGAATGACAGGCATGAAGAAGCACGCAGACACCGATCATCAAATGATGCAGCTATCCAAATTATATGAGAATGTGTACGACCAAAAAAAAATAGAACGTTTCAAATAGTTCATTTTATAATCAAAAAATATTTGTAAATTAAATACCGTGTTACCCTACTCTTTCTATATGTTTGAACTCCAAATCTCACCTCTTGGACGAATCACCTGGGGGATTCGAAATATATCATAGTATATGAAAAATAAAAAATCAATTGGCCTGCAGCCAGAGAAAATAAATTAATGGAATATTGATATTTATAACTACAATTTTCATAATGAAAAATAAATACTATTTTCGAAGCGGTAAATTTATTTTAATTTAATTTTAATTAAATTTTACCAATTGCCAAATCTTTTAATTGCTGTTTTAAATTAACAAGAAAAAATGGATAAATTCATATATTTACTCTTCACGTGCATTCATTTCCAGATGGTACCATTGTATTACCCATTTAGTTGCCAGGGAATTGCTCATTGCTAACAACCTTGCGGGTATGCACAAGTAGGCCAACGCGTAATGAGCGTTAATAGGAACACGCCCACAAAGCAAGAGCAAACACTTTTGCGCACAATTTAAATTAAATTTATTGTATAGCTGTGCTTACACACTACATGCAAATGCATTATCCTTTAGCACACACACACACACACACGCATACACAAACACTGCCACACCCAAATAGCTAAGCCACAAGCTCATTCAGCGAAAGGCAGACAGCAGCAGACAAAAGCAACGCATTTGGGCATTGTAAATCATAATCAAAACAATAGAACAAATGAAGCTAATGTTGTTCGCGGAAACAACAGCAGCTACACATACATATATACATATATGTTAGCGAAAGTGAAGTGGGGGAAGCTTATGTGTGTGTGTGTGGGCAGCAACTGCTGCGAATGAGAGCTATGTGGGAATAACAAACTTTAAAATACACAACAAATTCATATCAGAAATAATCATAGTTTTTATGTGAATTATCAAAAGTACAGTTTAGCAAACTAGCAATAAAAAAAACGCATTAATTATAATTAAATGTGTTTTGAAATTCTTAACTTGTCACTTAGCAGTTCAGGCTTGTTACAGGAAACCAATTAATTAACTTTAAAATAAAGGTTAAGGCCTAAATAGCTTCTCGAGGCAAAGGTGGAATGATTCTAAGGCAGATTAAAATCCTTTTTAATACCTTATTTTGAGCGATTTACGATAAGCATAATAGAGTGACAACAAGCAACATAAGCCCAAGCGGGGACATCAAAATAATGATAGCTTGAAATATAGACATTAAGATATTTATTTTGCTCTTAATGGACAGTAAATCATAATAATGTTCCAGATATGATTTTAGCTCTTTTAGATTCTGAATAATAAAATTGATTGATTCTTTCATTGTAGACTTGGCTATTTTCGATGGACTGGCAAAACTGTGACGAAACCTTGTCATTAACTAGGTTAATCAAGGCTTGTACATATAAGGGGCTGGCCTCTCTTTAGATTACGCTCTAAATCCAATGTAAGTAAGTAATTCCAAATGGCTCCCTTTTCGAATTTTTTATTTAAAGTGCATACAAAAATAATTACGAATTAAAACAAATATCGTGACATTTATGAAATTGTTGATATTTTCAAAAATATTGACAACAATGGCGCGCAATTATAATGAATTGATTTACGCCGCACTTTGGCAACAATAACAAAATTATTGACAACTGAGTGGCTATGGCTGCCACTGCGGCAGATAACTGATTCAATGTCATGCGACAGAATGTTGCAACAAACGTGCTCAATGAAATCCAAACAATGTGCAATTCAATTCAATTAATATACAAATCAATAACATAAACAAAGAAACAAATATAACATGAATTTATTTACAACGCTGTGTGTAGCTGGTTGACATCGGGTCAGATCTATTTATTCGAGTATTTGGTCCCCTTCAACCAGCTGTAGCAGTGGTTGATGCCAACAAGTGAACTTAAGACCAAAAGTGAAACCAAAAATAAAACCAAATAAGGGTAATAGAAAAATAAGCTGAGTGTTTTCTTATTGTGCAACACTAACAAAAATATTTATAAAATCTGTTGGCCAAGAGTCAGCCAAATAAAAACCTATTGAAGTTTATTTGTGCAATACAGATACTTTGATTTGTATAATGTACAATTTGTCTTCTGCAGGAAATAAGCAATGGCTACACAGAGGTCTCGATGAAGGATAGTGTTCCTGTCGTAAAATGATGCACCAACCATCCTGCACAGGAGCTGGTTCCGATAATCTAAAAGTAAACCCAGTACTTGGTTTGAAAATAAACTCCTTATATGGAACTGTCGACTGCTCGAGAGCTCCAGGTTTTCATATTATTTGTGAAAAATACTATACTTTTTATCCCGAATTTATTCTACACTTATAAACAACGTTTTGAACTTTAGCCCAGTTAACGGACGCTGGTATCATCAATAGATAAATAGCCCAATTATGTATGATAAATTTTTATTTTGATATCGAGACCAATCTCATTATGTGTCTATTTAATATTTGGCCAAAAGCAATATAATAAAACTCAGAATGGGAGAATCGCTGAATCCTTATAAGAATAAAGATAAAAAAAAAATTGCATCAATGTATCCGGAGCAAACAAGTAAGAATCCTTCCATCCATTCAGGATATAACTTGAAATTGTAAAATTAAAAAAAAAAACAAGAAGGAAAACACCAAACACTGTTGTCAGTCATATTGCCTAAATGAAAACTATGTAAATAATATTCTGAAACCATGAAAAATGTCTGATTAAATATCAAACAATAAAAAGCGTGTAAGCAGATTCCATTTGAAAAATATACCAAAAACCTCAACTAATCCAAAACATAAGTGACTGAATTAGGTGCAAGTAAAGCCACATTAATTTAGTCGAGTGCTTTAAATATTTACAGTTTATATACATGATATTTATACATATGTACATACATATTACATAGTACATATGTGCGAGCCTTATATGCAAATATTTGCTGTGCAGTCCAAAAACATTCGAAGGAGAATTTAGCCAAACATAGTACATTATTGAACGGACGATGTGAATGATGTCTGAAAGTGGATAAGTCAAACAAAACGAATTTAATTAATTTGATGCCCGTTGGGTGGTAAAATTGCGATTGGCACTGAGTTTTGCAACTGGCTGCGATAACTAGTTTACAAACTGTGCACTAATCAACTCAAATAAAATTTCCATTAAACTTATTGGCTTAAATCAAGTGATTTGCAAATATGCCCCCAAAATAACCCGCAAACAACAATTAGCGAAACGAGCTGAAGATGGTCAAGCACACAACACACCCAAACGAAGCCAAACACTGCTCTTTAATTCGTGTGCATGGATTATAAATTGAATAATCCAATTCGAACTGAAAAGCTGATGTCATTTGAATTGAGCGAAATAAAGTTAACTCAAAGTTGCACTGCGTGGGGGCAATTAATTATTCAGTTATTCGAATTCAACGAATAACCTCAAAGATCGATTTGCAATTGAATTCTAAATGGGCAGCATTTAATGAAGCTACAGCAAAATGGAGCACAAACAGAAATTCATCAGAGCAGCTGCGAATATACAATAAAAACTAAGTAAAATGGGAAGTGAATTCTTTCTTTTTGCACTCGCCTTTCCGTTGCAAACGAAATTCAATTTAATGTAGATTTACAGCCAAAAGCGTTGCATGTTTTTTCTCCCTTTTTTTTTTTTTTCATTTTGGCCTTATTGAATGCGAACGCTTGACAAATCACCGCAAAGAACGCGCAGGGCACAGGAGGACGCACAGGAACTGCCTGCGGCCGTGTCATGAAATGAAATCGACATGAAACCAACGTGACCAACGTCATTAATTATCGCCAGCTATGTTCTGCACTGCTAATTACGACAAGGCCATGTCCTGCCCGTTCGCAAGAGGAGCCCTCAGTGAGGGGAGGTGGGGTGCTACCCGACAGCGAGTTGGTAGTGCAAGGAGCACGGGGATTGTTGCCAGCTGCTGCTGACTGTCGTTACTCAACATGATGGTGCATAATTTGCATTTGGCCACGTTTTAAAAGTGTGCGGCTGTCCGCAAATATAATATGCAATCCGGTTACAGGGGAAACGGTACAGTGAAGTCAGGCTAATTGTCATCAGCATGCTGCAAGAAAAAAAGAGGAAAAATAAATTGTGTTATCGACTAATTGAATACGCTTTGCGGATGGAAGCATCAATTAACGCTTGCTTTTGCAAAGCTCTGAACGCCTTAAAAATGGGCAAGGTATTACAGGTATACTCTTCCAATTGGTGCAAAAACGCCCTAACATATTATTTTTAAAGTGTAATTTGGCAGTACAACTAGAATTCATGTATTTAAAAGCTGAGTTCAGGGTATCTTGTAGTGGAGCTCACTCGACTATTGCAATTTTACTTGCTTTAATTTGTATTTGGTTTCTGTGCGTGTATTTTTATTTCCTTGGCTCTCTTTGGCTCTTATTATCAGTTGTTTTGTATCCATTCATACTATTCACCAAAATATGGCTTCTTTAACCACTTAATTAAATATTTTTAATATCTAGTTAAAGACAATCAGTTCGACTGATTTTAGTTCATACAAAATATTACAGAGTCGCTCTGAATGAACAGATAACTAACTATAACTATAATCAAAAACTATATAGATGTCTGAAGATAGGTATCTCAATAGTTGTTGCAATAAGAAAAGTCTTTCCTTTCTGATATTTTTGTAAAAGCTATTTATAAATATACTGACAACTGATTTGTTCGCTTTCCAGAGCAGAAGAACACTCAATTTTGGAACACAAACACACAATTTATTGTACTTGGTTCGTACGTAATTGATACATTTAACAACATTTGTAACCGCTAACTGGCGACTGAGTTTGAGTTATGATGCTGACAATTTTGGGGATTGCATTGTGCTTTGAAGTCTTCCGCCACTCAACGTCCCATGCATGTCGGCGAAGTAAACTTGACGAAAAGCTGAATGAAGCTGATGAAGATACAACTGAAAATGAAGACGAAATACGAAAAACGGAGGACGAGGGACGCAGTACGTAAGACGGAGCTAAGAATGCAATACAGATGGTACTTTGTGGGGAGGGATGCTGACCGCACATTCATTTCGTCATTTTACAAACAAGTCGGTGCAAAAGATAAGTAGTGCCAAGTACGAACTTAAGCCACTGAAGCAAAAGATATACAACAACAGCATCAACGAGAATATCAGCAAACACCAATAACAGCAACAAGGCTTCATTGTGAAAAACGACCGCAAAGACAGCAGTACAAAGGGCATGCCAAAGCAATTCCTTTGCGGCCAGTGGCAACACTGTCTGATGGTGGTGGGGGCTGCAGTGTTTCAGGACCACTTCAGAGTAGCTGCGGTTATGACAATATGACGACAATAGGATTTACCACGATAAGCTGTCGCGTGGTCCTTGATTCGCTTTTGGACAGCGGCAACGGCAAATGGCATCAGCAACGGTCCACAACGAAAGTGTTTGCTCTGTCGTCCTCTGAAGTGCAATTTTATAAATAAAATTTGCAAATAAAAGCATTGAAATAACCAATCCCCTAAAAGCACTCCATCACTCCACTTTTGTCTTGCCACACTCCTCTGCTGGTTGCCAATACAATTCGATTGATTGACAACATCGGCAGTTTATAAACATTTCACTTCTAGCCGCAGGTCATCCATTAAAAAAATAATAAAACTTTAAAAAAATAATAATAATAATCAAATAAGTCTTTTTCTTTTCAAAATGATAAGTAAATATGGTTCTTAAAGTTATTTCTCATAATTATTGCGGTTCCTGGCTTTTAACCTGATCTGTATGCAGGGTTATTATATGTAATTTATGGATGTGGAAATTTCATAATATTTAAAAGGCTCAGATGTTCAGATTTCACATAACTTCACTAGCAAATAAGTCATGAAAGGACTCTAAAAGGAAATCTGTGCGGAGACCAAAAGCTAAGGCACCGTGGAAATGCAGTGTAGCCCAAGTGTGCTAGTATTTTTGAGCTGGTGGCCATAATATGGGCAATATTTCTTTTGCTGACAAGAGCCAACAAAAAAAAACACACCTTGGCGCTCCTGCTGAGAGGCTGAGAGGCTGAGCATGCGGCTGAGAGTTAAACTGAAACTGGAACTGAATCTGAATCTGAGCCTGCGAATGTCGTTGTTATTGGACCGTTGGCGGAAATACGCTTCACGTTTTACTGAATTCGAAATTTGAAAATTATTCATGAGCATGTGGAAATTAAATTCAGGTCCACACAAAAGAGATTTATATGTCTGCCATCCTCTCAATCTATGCGAAATGAAATGTTAAGGCGAACACGCAAGAGATAACAAGATTGTGCTGCAACTAACAAAATATCGAAGGCTAAATACCCTTTATTATAATAAATCCTAACTAAAATCTGTGATAACATTTGATAAGCTGTGTGGTAAAGGAGCTTTACTTTTAATAGTTTTGAAATATTGAAATTTCCTTTATCGATACGTTGCACGTCAAGCGACATAGAGGCAATACCCTCAGTCAGAGTAATACAACGACAACAAAAATACCAAATGGCCGTTTTAGATAAGGGAAGAGGTGGAAGGTTGAACCGAGCTATTTATCTGCCTGAAGCGCCGGCATCGTCGCCTTCATCATCCTCGTGGGATTCGTTGTCTTTTTTTTTTTTTTGTATTTTTGCCAACTTATCGCAAGTTTTCCATTATAAAATTAGGTCAGCTGCAAAAATAACTCAACTCAACTGAACTATTTTAGCAGACGCTTCTTTTTTTGTGCTGCGGTCGCCGGGGTAAATATTTAGTTGGACGACGGCGTCGACGGCCGTTGGCATAAAATGGAAAAATGCTAATTTGTCAGTTTTAGGGCTGACATTGGTCAGCAGCCCAGCAGTGAGTTTTCTCTACCAGCTCTTGTGCCGAAGACGCTGCCGTTTCGTTGTCATAAAAATTGTTTCCATTACATTATGCTGATTTCGTACATTTATTCAGCCGACCGCTTCGCATTTTCTAGTTTGGCCTTCTTGAAGGCAACTTAATTTCAATTTTTTTTTTTTTTCTTGCCTTTTTCTTTGTTGGTTGCCTGCTGCTGACATGGGTGTCTAGTTGTTTGACCAAAAACCAATTTCTATTTGCGCATATCTCTACAAAGTTTATTTTGCAACTGGGCAAAATTTTGTTTTGTCGGCCTCGGAAAATATTTATGAAGCCACCTGCAACTGCATGAAATACTTTTATTTGTTGTGTACAAATGGGTTTTTAGAGCTTAACAGCAATCATATTTTTTGTTGTGCTGCACACAGCTCTTTATAATCGAGATTTGAGATAAGTTGATTGAAAATTGCAATGAAATATGCAATTCGATTGCGGTTTGTTTTGTACAAGCTCAAAAATTATAAATGGAAATCAATGCAATCTGCACTTATTTATTATATTATTAAGATCATCAAAAAAATCTATAAGAATAGTTAACCATTATTGCTTGAAATAAGATTATATTCCCCCTCCAACATACAATTTTATCTTGTCAACCTTTTGTTCAAATATAATAAAGTATTCCAGTCATTACTGACAAGTATTAGGCCATACCGAAATTCAGTTTATCAGTGCTTTTCAAGCAAAACACTTTCTTGAGTCAGTGTAGTCAAGTGGATAACATGTTTCCATAAGTACCAAAAACAAAATCTCATTTCTGAAACCATTGCTGTGCAAACTGATAACAATATTAATGCGTCATTCAGTTTTGTTCTCAAAAGTTAAGCATCATGGAATAATTACTAAACATAATCAAAGTATATGCTATCATAAATTATAGTAGTAGAAAAGTTAGTTCAGTTTCTAACAGTTGTGGCAGTCAAAACTAAAGTATCTTTCTCTCTAAAACACTTTTGCTCCTTTTACTTCATTCACAACGACTCTTCTCTTATTCTTCAAGTTGGTGCTCACACAATTGATATCGATCGACATCGATATCAATGTTAAGTGCATAGTTGCATGTTAGTTTACAGATGTTATGCTACAGTCTTAGTATTGCATCACTAGTAGCCTGCTACCTAGATTAAAAGAGGGCTGCTTCACATTTATACAAGCAAAGATATTTAATTATAATAAACATTAAGAGAATTCGGAATAATTACTCGCTCAAGATCAGGTCCTCCTTGGTCTTACGCACTTATAAAATGTTCTAATTTTCGTAATAATTTTAAGCCCAAATCTCAATAGGATGTGTGTATGATCGAATAGACAGTTCCTTTTTAAGCACACGTAGATACAATGCCGACAAAAACGTGGCCCCAGGAAAAATTAAAGTTTTCTTTGTCTTGCCTCAAAACTAACAAAGTCACAGTGTAGACCAACAACAAATAACAACGAGCAACAGCAACTGACAGTTGACACCCGCGACATGAGGCTGCAACAATTACAACAACGCCCAACAACAAGAGCAGTGGGAGGCGAGAAATAAAAAAAAAGTAGCAACTGTCACTTTACGCTGATTGCATCAATTGAAGCTCCACTGTGGCGCACGTCCATTCATCATCCGGTTGCTTCATCAACATGATGACATGACAGCAGCATAGTCAGTGATGGCGGCGGCGGTTGAGACAACACCGAATCCCCTGCCTCACCCCCTACCTCACCCCTTGCCTCACCCCTTGCCCGCAACTGTCCGCAGTTAGTTGTGAATCTCGTGCCACGCATGGCCAAACTAAGCCATTGCTTCCCAAACTACAAAAAAATAACCAACAACAAAAAAATCAACTTTTCAACTTCATTTTTGTGTGTGTGTGTTTTTGTGATTGTATGTGTGTGTGTGTATTTGTGTGTGCCTGAAAAATAACGAATTCTTGCGCAAGCACAGAGAGAACTAAACGAATTTCGAAAATAAAATTACAACTTTGTCCAGGATCCTAAGGATGCTAACGAAATTGCTCATCGGCTGCTGCCTCAGATGCTGGTTAAAAGAATTTTCGCTCGCTGTGCACCCAAAAAATTAGTGCACAAAATTGTCGACGGAGGGTCGCGCACGGCTTAGCTGAAATACGGCCAAACACTGTCTGCTGATTGTGATGGCTGAAGGGTGTGAGAGTGGATTGAGAATTGCGATTCGATTGTGTCTTTGTCTAAAGCAAAGTCCATGTGGTCAGGCTGCTTGCCGTTCATTAGGTTTCTTGCAACTGCCAAACAATTGGCTAACGGCGATTGGCCATTTTGCAGTGCTTGTAGCCGCGCGAATTCACTAATGAAAATCAATTTTCTTGCGCTTGCCTTTTTAGCTGAGCTGCAGCTTAATTGCTTTCATTTCGGATCTCTCACTATGCAGCGCACTCGACGCCCTCAACACATTTCAATATGATGTTGATTTTTAAGGCATCACATTGCAAAAGGACGCATATACATACATATATATATATATATGGATGTCGAAGGATGTGGAGGGTGTAGGAGTTGGAGTGGTGATGGAAGCTGCTGTCTGATGCCTCCAAGAAATTTTCCAGTGCACTTCACTTGGCAAACAATGATGCAAGAAATTGATTTTCAACAAGCTCAAGTAGCGTCCGGGAGTAGAAACGGGCGGGGTGGGAATAACATTTGAGGATTGTGCGGCACTTGAAGACTAGCTTTTTCCAAAGCAACGACCTGCCTCCTGCCCTTGCACCCACACGGTCGTTACATGATGAAAATGTCTAAGACAATTGCTTTGGCCAAAGTGCGAGAAATAGATAAAATTAGTGATGGGCCAGCACCCACATCCCACTACCCAACACCACCCACGCTTGCACAAAGTGCTGTCAAGAATGAGATGGTTGGGCAGATATGGGCGGGTTCTGGCAGGGTATAAGTTGAAAGTCGCCGCCTTTTGTCGTCATTTGCAGCAAGTGCACAAGAAATGGCTCAAGCAGCAATTTCTCAGGTAATGCCAAATGCAAAAGCCCCTCGACTTTAAATTAAATATTTCACTATTTATTTCATCCTTATTTAGTTTAATTGGATGAGCTTGAGCAAATTTCGAATTCCTTCAATTTAAATACACTTATATTTTTAATGCCCATTTTCAGTACAACAAAATATACCGTAATTTGCATTTGCCATTATAAACAGGTCACGTGTAAAACACACACACACACGCACAGCCGTGTATGTACTTGTGGCAAGGTAGAAAAAATTCGCAGTTGCTGTTTTCATTGCTTCCTCGTTGCGCCCGTTTGGTTAATTAAAAATTATTGTAATTTTTTTAATGCGTAATTATTCACAAGAACTCAGCCATGGCCGCCTTATTTGTTGTAAGTATTTTTTCGCAGCAGCTGCTAAAGCTCACAATGGCAAATAAAAGAAGCCAAGCCAGATGACTATCTGCCACAGTGATGAGCTTTGAGATATCCTGTGACCGCTATCGATTTAAAGTCTACTAACTAAAGACATAGAAACGTTCATTATTAGTCTAACTACAATGTTGTATCACGAGTTTTAATATTTTTTGAGTTAAATCAATCTCGATGCGGCTGTTCATGCTCTGCTAGAATTCTTAAGCAGCGTATACAAAAAATAATGTTATGCCTGCCATGAAAGCTGAGCGTGTTGTTTGTTTAAGCGCGCCTGGATGTCTTTTTGTGTGTACGCGTGTGTGTGTGTATAAAGTGTATAAAAAATCTGCTTATTCTCATTTATGATGCATACGGTGCTTTTAAAAAAATACAATGAAATCTAAATAGCCACGATTGCTAGTTAAGTCTTAACAAAAATATTAATAATTGAAAATGTAATTATCATTATGAAAGCAATTATCCTTAAAAACATTTGCTTAAATATGTTATAGGATAGCAGTAGACAAGCCAAACGCTTATTCGCTTAATTAATCCTGATGTGCTGAAAAACAATACAATTTAGCTGTTTTGAGCATACTTTAAGAGGCTCGAACTTGAATTTGAGCTCTGAGTCCTCTAATGTTATAGAATTATATCTTTAGATATTTATATCATAAATTAAATAGGTACTGAATTTGAATCTTAAGTCGGTTGCTTAGAACGTCAAAGATATCAACAGCTGCTTATGAAAAATCTAGTCATGAATCATATACGCCAAGTACGAAAATTATGCAGTCCATTATCGAATGCCTTGGCTCTTACAAATAGACAAAAACGCACACCGAACAAAAGCTTTGCACAAACACAAGAACAACACATACACACACTCACAAACTCCTACACACATAAACACTCTCACACATACATCACACATCATACACGCACACAATACGGTCGTGAATAATAGGCTCAGGCTGCATGCATTAACCAAATGAACCGCAACGTCTGCCATAATGTTATGAACAAATACCTAAGTACAGTCTCGTACATCCTTTGTCTCTGCTGTCCTAACTGTCTCCCCATGTGGTATATGCATAATGCGAGAAGCACTGTTAACATAAAACAATGGTGAATGCCGCTGAATATGCATTCCAATCTCCAAAATACCCATTAGTGTTCCACAATTCGTGCATTGCCAATTGTTGAAATCGCTTCAATTTAAATTTCAACGAAACATAGACATTTCAGTCGGATAAAGTGAAAAAGGATTAATTAGAAGTGTATATTTAATTTTTAATTCTTGTATGAATATATAATTAATATTTAATTAATGCTGTATAATTTCATTACATAATTAATGGTGTATAATTTCATTACGATTTAAACTATTAAAAAGTTATTCCCCTCAAGTGCACCACACAAGCACATTATAATTACAGAGTATACGTAACTTCCATAATGTCAAGTCAGATCTGATAACGGGCTGCACTCATAAGCGCTGCAGGACATGGTGAGATTATTAACAACATAAATTGTTGTACATTTCAGCGTGTTATCAAATCGTCAATGTTTTGACCATGAACCATTGTTGAAATTTAAATATCTCTGTCATGCACTCCAAACTACAGCAATAAGAACTTATAAAAATGTGTCTGAGGCTGATAAAATTAAAATTAAATTAAACTGCGAAACTGGTTGTGAAAGAGTTTATTGACACGTTGGAATTAATAAACATGATTTTGAAGGAATTAACACTATTTTAGAAAAGCCACTCATGGACATTATTATAAGCCTTAAAAACATATTTAAAAAATAGTATTAATTAAATATATTCTATAAATCTAATGCAGACTACTTGGTCAACCCTTAGCAGAGTGTTCAATAGCCTTTGTGGGCAGTCAAAAAATAATTCTGATATATTTAAAAAGGTAGCTCTAAAATAGACCACTTGAAATTAAATATGTGTTATATATTTCGAAGTTAGCCATATAAGATTAGTAATTAAATAAACTATATTATGTCTGCAAAATTCGCAACTCTTTCCTGATTTTAGACATGCGACTAACTCGGAAAGACAACCGCAATTGCGGACTTCTTATTTTGAGCAAGTGAGGCACAAAGTGTGAAGCACGAAGCGAACCGACCAATCAACAATGTTATTACATAAGCAGCTTTGAAACCATAGCGATCCAAAGGCGTGCCCGAAAATAGCATTGCTGGGCAGCAATTAGGCTAGCTGCCATTTAATTGGAAAATTAATAACCAGCTCCTGGTCAATTTGAAGTTGAGTTAGTCGGGTTAAGCGGCTGGGGCTTGAGGAGTGAGAGACATGCATAAATTGCATTTGATTCAATTGAAGCTCAAAATGTATTGATTGAATGGATACAGGGCACAAGCAGCAGCTGCAGTTTCACAAAAGAAAATTCATGCGGCTCGATTCTGTTGCCAACGAAATTGCTCGTTTGCACATGAGCTCAGCTGAAAATTGCAATGCGAAACACGTAGCCAGCCACAGTGGCCAAAAAGCAGAAAATTATGGGTGAGGCGATGGAAGGGGAAGAGGAACATCCCAAATGATTGGCTGTCAGAGAAACTTATCACGAATCCTTCGTTCGTTCGTTCGTTCTGTGCATTGGTAGTTTATCAATGGCGCACCGCATTTTCAATTACGCGCCAAGATAAATATTTCACAAATATGTGAGTTTCCATTGGCTATGAAACGTTTGAAATTCTCAAAAAAAAAAAAAATGTATTTTCAAACTAATAGCTTTATTGGGCAATTGGAAAATAATTTTCAAATTTAAATTTGTGCAGGGAAAATCCAACTAATCTCTAGTCAACATATTAAACTCGTTCGATTCTCAGAAAAGTTAAAATGGCCTTTTTGAAGTTGACAGCTATTCAAAAAAATCATGCAATGAATTATAAAAACCTTTCTTGATTTACTTATCTGCTATTAAGAGCTCTTCAAATTACAGTTCGCATACATTTTTCTTTTTCATTTCAAGCCGTTAGATAGTTTAATCAACTTTTGTAATTAAAACTTTAAACTATTTAAATTAGCACTACAAACATGTTCAAGAAAAACTTTGTAAGAGTAAAAAAATAAAAAATACAAGAGCTGTGGTCTGGGGTATAAGGCCAATTATAATCATCTAAAATGAGCCACTAGTAGCAGAGTGGAAACAGTTAACGCGATGATTTGGACCGAATAAATACGCATAAATATAAAAAATACATAAATATATGCAAAAATGAACATTGCTTAAAGTACACTAAATGCCGAATATAATAAAGAAATCAAGCGAGTGAAAAATTGTCATAAGATCAAATCATATTTTCATTACTAACGACCATTATCACGGTGCGTTTGTCTTAATGCGAAAATAATTGTATGCAAATTTACGTGAATGCTTCGCTTGACGCACTCACGAACAAGAATCATTTATCTTTGGCAGATGTTTTTTTAATACCCTGTACCCATATTAAATAATTTAAAAATGATATCCATTTAAATGTGAAAATATGGAAGGATTCCTTGATTAATTTCGCTGTATAGCATTTATCGTACTTATTAAATTCTTTAAAAGATATTTATTTTCCCTCAACAATATGAGTATAATGATGTTGTTTTATTATCTAAACATGCCTTTCGGCATTATCAGAAGAAAAGGTTTTCATCTTTTACGTTTGCCTAAGCTAAATAGTTTAGTTAGTTAAATACAGATAACCTGCAAGTTGATCACGCTCGGATTGAGCAGTTGAGCTTCTTGCTATTGTTCTTCTTGCATTTTAATAATAAGCATACGCAGCGTTGCCCAGCCCATTGCTCAGCTTAATGACTCAATTTTCAATTCCATTGCACGTCATGATGGAAATGAAAAGAAATGCAAATGCTGTTGGAATTCACTTCCCGCCTGAAGTCCGCCCCATTAAGGTGTCATTATGCGTTGCACGTTTAATTATGGAAATGCTTGCGCCTCCGCTTCGCCTTTTGACTTCAACTCTTCCTGACTTGATCCGGGCCATTGTGATGGAAAATTAAATATTGACTTGAACGTGCGAATAGTATTATGATTAAATCTCTATTTTCCGCGTTAAATGAAAGGTCCTATAATTGATTAATTTATATGTTTCTCTATATGAAACGACACATCAATCACATAATTGAATCATATAATAAAAGAATAAGGTTTGTTTATTCCAAAGAAAGACTTATAATCTTTCTTTTTTATAATTACTATATTTTTTATTCATTTGAAACTGCTTCAATATACATAGCTACTTTGTATCTTATTAAAATTGTGTAAAAAGTAAAATGTTTCGAATAAACATATTATACAGGGAGGGGTAAATTTTTTTAACCATGTAATAAATTTGGTTGTTTGGCCCTGGGTCGGTTCGGGCTCATTTCAATTATGTAAATTCGAGTTTAGAAATGTTGTTATAAATTCATTACAAAACAAATCCCCAAAAAATGTTTTTTAATGTGATTTTCGTAAATTTATGCAGAGCCCTGCAAAACTACAAAATGTACAATGGCCAAGGTCCAAAAACTAACAAAATGCGACCACTTTAATTTGTGTTGATATCTGTTTGAAAGGGAATTATTGCATGCTTCAATGAATTTGTTGAAAATAAAAATACACTTCAACTATATATACATATATCTGTATGTATGAATGTCGCTTTATCTGTTTCTCTCTATTTAGCTGTATGTTATTCGTTATGTACAACTACATTATTTAAAATCTGACTACATGGTGTAGATATATTTTGGTTATTATAGATCTGCGTTTAACTGTAGCCAGATAGCTGGGCGAAATGTATTTTTCAATTAGTGGGACAAGAATAAAATATGAACAAAATTAGCATAAATTACAATCACCCAAAATATTTTCAACACGACGACATGAAACTGAACTAAATGCTAAGTTTTTGGTATATTTACATACATATATTTATATTTATTATGGCTTATATTTTTTTCAGTTTACAAACCACAACAACAATTTGGGAGCGTGGGACACAGATATGGGGTAGAACAGCAGCACTGATGCCACAGAGAGTTATATTTATTATCACAGAACATTTGCGCAAATGTCCTTTTGCATAAGCAACGATGGCGCACAGTGTCGTGCAGTCCTTTGAGAACATTTATCTTATTATCTTTGCAACAGCCACAGCAACAACAGCAACAACAAAAACAACAACAACAACAACACATAAATAAGACTCAGCGCAGCGAACGACAATAACAACTAGCGAAAATGAAGAACAACAACAACGAGATGATAACCAACGTTAGGCTAGGACAAACAATGCCACGAGAGGTTCGCAAGGCTTGGCGAAAACCAAAAGTCAAGTCGAGCCAGCAGACCGCAGAAAACAACAACAGTAACAACAACAACAACAACAACGGAGCTTGAAAAACATTTTTGGCAAAAGTCGCCTAGCCATGACAGCCAGGCCACAAATGTTGCTCATACGCCCGGTGCAAGCCTAATAGTATTATATTGTTGTTGTTGTTGTTACTGCTGCTGCTGCTGCTGCTGCTGCTGCTGCTGTTCTGCTCTGCTCTGCTCTGTGTTTGATTTGCTTTATTGTTATTTTCACAGCAGCCGCACAAACACACCGAAACATACACAAAACTTTTGGCATAGCGCAAAATTTTTTAATTGATTAAAGCCGCATTTGCATTGCGGCTTACCATCAGCTTAACAGTTTTTTCAAATTTATTTTTTATTTTTACTAGTTATTCCCTCCTGTTTTCCACAAACTCCAAATGGATATACAGCCTTTTTTAATATTCGCATTTTACGTTCACAATTTGGTAATTAAAATCCAACCATATTCTGGTATTTTCATATCAAATAGTTAAAAAAAAAAAAATACCAAACGGCAATTTTAAATAAATATTTACATAATTTATATATTCCAAAAAGTTATCCAATTCAAAGAATAAAGAAACATATTTCTATGTTCCGAAAAGCGATTAAATTAAAAGAACAAAGAAACATATTTTAATTTTTTTTTAACAAAATATTTTGATACTCTGTTCCAGAGAGAAAAAAGGAAAGCAAGGATTATAGTATTTGCAAAAATGTTCTTTTTTCTCGCCATTTATTTCCCGAAACCTAAGCGGTTTTAGGAAAAACGCTGTAATTAATGAAAATTGTTGTAAATGTAGTTGGAGTTTAAATAAACTTTTAATCTGTCTGTCCATATCGATGTTAGTTATATATTATATATTTATTTATGATTGTATACAGAGTATCAACTTGTCTAACTGTCGACTTAGAGTCAAAATTGCAAACTGGGGGTTGGCCACAGTTCTGAAACTTTTTGTTGTTCATTGAGTTTGCAGATTAGTTTTACAATAATAAAACTGAAATTGTTGCATTGCTGGAAAACGTAAACTACAATATAAACTAATTCTCAGTTTCTTTAAGAGATTTGCTACAAATCAAAATATTTTGAAATCCAACTAAAATGTATAAGAAACCATAAAACAACCAAACTTATGACAAAACAAAAATGAGAAACAACTTGTTATTTTTCTCAACTACACTTGTAAAGGTTGTTTTTTGCGAGTATTTTGGAATTGATTTCAATATATAATAATTTTGCAGACTTTTCCATTTCTACTTCTAATCTGTGCATATTTGTCGCAATTTGATGTAGCTGTTTTTACACACAAATAAAGTGCACGAGGCCCTGGGATAAACAATGTGTATTTTTCTTGCGTTATTTTACTAGCCATGTTTTTAATGTTGTTGATTTTACAATTTTACAATATTTGCTGGCAGTGCAACTGGGATGTTGCTTTTGATATTTGCGCCATTTTTGTTTTGTATCGCTTTTTTTTTTGTGGTCCTTCGCACAATTTTCGTTGTCGATTGCGTGTTTTGTGTTCAGTTCGCTTCGCTTCTAATTTTTGCCGCATGCTCATGAACCAAAAAATTGCTGTTAGCATTGCCCCAACCCATTGCCCACCCACTGAACCATTTATTGGTTTTCAATGCTGTTTGGCATACATGGCTTTTACGTAATTTAAGTACCTTACTTGCTGTTGTTCTCTGCCAAATATAAGCGACGTTCGGAG
Organism: Drosophila paracracens; assembly: GCA_035044025.1. NCBI lineage: Eukaryota > Metazoa > Arthropoda > Insecta > Diptera > Drosophilidae > Drosophila > Drosophila paracracens. The sequence goes on along the minus strand of JAWNMN010000835.1, from coordinate 2,650,573 downwards.
ACCTTTTAAACTGGTTGTCACAACATTTTAACTTTAGTTTTACTGTTATTTGATTGCTTATGTGCTTGTTGTTTACGTTCAGTTCTTCACTAGTTTCATTTTTTGTTGACCACGCACTTTACCTAGATTTATTTTTTTTTTTTTTAAATACGTGTGTAGAAGAGTTTTTGGCGCTTAATACACACAACTTGTTCTCACACTCTTAGGCAGAAGGTATTAAGCCAGAGATTTTAAATTCGCTAAGTACTCATCCGTGCCCGCGTTAGACAAAGTGAAAAATTACTAAAGTTTCTCTTTAAAGATCGGCAAATAAAGATACTTGGCCACGCCCAACACCGCTGATCCACAATTCGGAAATAGACATTGTTTTGAGGACAGCGCCTTTTTCGCGCTCACCTATGTTCATTATTGTTTGCTGTGGGGTGATCTTGTTGTAATGCAAATAAAACACTATTTATTGCATTATGTTCTTTCATGGGTTGTATTCATTTCTTCACTTTTTATTAACAGTGTTTTTGTTTTATAAACTACAATTTGATGTTTAGTTTATCGTTGGTGCGCGTATTTCTTTTTACAATGCGCAACCGACGAGTGATAAAGCAAGACTGACTTTAATATATAAAGATTTGCTTGCATGTGCAATGCAAATAAGAAAAAGACGAACGAAGGCAAAGACAAAACCCAGGGATGGGCATGCAAGCTTTGTTCCGTTATGATTTTACTTTATGTTTAGCTTAGTTGCTAGTTGTTGGCTGCTGCTGACCCGAACATACTCCCCCCGTTGAAAGTGCAAGGGTTTCAACCGACTTGGTTTCAAGGGGCAGAACAGCGATCTTGCCAACGGCTCTTTTGACGGTGCCAGCTGCCGTTTTGATTATGGCGACTCGCGAGACGCCGTCCTTTCCAGCGATAGTGCTTTCGACCCGGCCAAGACGCCATTGCAGGGGTGGCACGTTGTCGTCCTTCAGGACCACGATTGTATTCGTCATCAGGTTCGGCATCGATGAGCGCCATTTCGAACGTTCCTGAAGTAATGACAGGTAGCTGGTGCTCCATTTGCGCCAGAATGCTTGCTGTATTTGACATACGCGCTGCCAGCGGCTTAGACGATTGATGTCGATATGCGCTATGTCGTGTTCTTCGATTGTGGCATATGGGGTTCCAATCAGAAAATGCCCAGGAGTGAGAACTTCTGGATCGCTTGGATTTTCTGAAATGGGACAAAGTGGTCGTGAGTTTAGCATTGCAGAAATTTCGCATACAAGGGTACGAAGTTCATGAAATGTGAGGACAGATTTTCCAACGACGCGGTTGAAGTCCTCCACCAATTCCAACTGTACTGCCTTGGTGGCAAAATAAACGAATATTGATATGTAGCATTTTGTGGGCGGCCGGTTCCTGACTTCTGACTTGGTGAAGAATGGTCCACAAAAATCCATTCCAGTTGTGCAGAATGGGCGGCCTGGTTGCACTCGATCTGCAGGTAGCGGTGCCATGATGTGCTCGAGAAGCTTGGGCTTCATTCGAAAACAACGAATGCATTTGCCGATGACTGCTGACACGGTTTTTCGCCCGCCAATGGGCCAAAATCGCTGTCGCAGTGCAGCCAGCAAGCTTTGTGGTCCAATTGGTGAGAATTGGCGGTGAAAATTATCGATGATGGCGATGGTGACGGGGTGCTGAGCTGGCAGAATTATTGGATGATTTGCCTCGTAGTCCAAAAACGAGTTCTGAAGACGTCCGCCAGCGCGAATTAATCCGAAGTTGTCCATCGTCGGATTTAGCGATATGAGTTTTGATTTCGATGATACGACCTTCTTTGTGCGCAAAACCTTGTGTTCTTCGGCGAAGTGTACCATTTGGATTCCTCTGAGTAGAAGATGTGTACCGGCCTTTATGTCGTCGACTGTAAGTGGGCCTTTGGAACGATCTTGATCGTTCGTCTTGAGTTGAGAGAACCTGTATATGTATCCACAGACTCGTTGCATCTTGCCAAAGGAGTTTTGGTACTTGCAGCTGAACGATATGTCATGCTTATCCGTTAAAATTGAGGCATGACGACGACGTTCGGGCAGATCCGGGCGGGTAGGAATGTCTGGCGGCCAATCGTCAGTAAATGAGCGTAGAAAGGCAGGTCCTTCACGCCAAAGATCCGATTCCAAGAGTTCGAGTGCCCCGCGGCCACGAGATAATATGTCAGCTGGGTTCAAATGGGTAGGAACGTGGTTCCAAATCATCCCCTTGGTGCGCTCCTGAATCTGAGATATTCTGTTGGATACAAAAATATTAAATTCAGGTGGAGCTTTTCGAATCCAAGAGAGTGCAATAGTCGAGTCAGACCAACAGTAGAACTGACGAGGGTGCGGTGCGCATCGAGCAATGTTGGAAACGAGCTCTGATAGTAGATGTGCAGCGGCTAGTTCCAGCTTAGGAACTGTAAGCGTTTTTAACGGTGAAACTCTTGATTTGGAGCATAGGAGATGAGAAGAGTAGGCACCCTGCGCTTCTGATCGCACGTAAACGCAGGTGCCGTATGCGGCTGGGCTTGCATCACAGAACGCATGTATTTCCCATGATGAGTGTGGCTGCAGAACAAAGCGAGGGAATTTGAGCGTACCAGCTACAGCTATTTGGGAGATGTGCTCAATCCAGGCAGAGTGAAGAGACTGAGGAAGGGCTTCGTCCCAATTGAGTTTGTCCTTCCACAGCGTCTGTAAGAATATCTTTAACTTCGTGATTATAGGAGATATTAACCCGAGGGGGTCGTAGAATTTGGCGATTGTTGCTAATATTGTACGCTTGGTTACAATGTTGTCGGAGAGAGTAGACGACGGACTGAATAGCAGATGATCAGAGTCCGTATCCCGAGCCAGAACCAAGGCCTTCGTGACAGCGGTTCCCTCGTCGAACTTCACCATTTTTTCGCAGTCTGCTTCCAGCTCGCCATCCTGAGCAGTTTCCTCAGTTTGGCCGTTGAAACGTGGAAGTTCAAATTGTGGTAATCTGGAGGGACGCGCTGCGCTTCTTGAGCTACCATTTAGCTCGTTCGGTTTACTCCGGATTGCAGTGGAATGGAGAATCGAAGCCTTGCGCAGATTGATGAGTTCACGAGAGAGCTTGCATGACACCTCGCAGCTGAGTTGCTCGAATCGCATCCTTGAGTCCGTGGCCAGCTCCATGAGATTAAGCTTCTCCAGTTTGGTTTGTGCCGCATCAAAGCTCGAGCACATTTTGCTGACCCAATCCAGTCTGTATTGCAACTCAACTTCATCAAAATGCAGCAGCTGCTCAGCAGACAAAGACGCATTTAATGCATTGAGTTGCCGAGCTACTGATTGTGCCTTTGCTTTGTAAAACTCCATGTCAGAGCGAGGAGGCACAATTAAATCCGAATAGTTTTCTGCCATTTCAATTTCTAGTCACAACTGACTCCCGCGACTAGCACTGTCGAATATGAACGTAGGTTTGGATGTATGTTGTTTACGAAACAACGGATGAAAGAAATGCAGCCGAGATAAACGGCGATTTCGAGTTCACTGGACGCGATTAACGGCAAGTACCGGTTGACCGCTGAATGACCGCTGCGTTAACGAAAGTTTTTGCACAGCGCGAACAATAACTTGTTGGGCAATTTATAGTTAGGTAGCCAACTGTACCAATTACAAGCATATGCGAATGCAAGAATGTAAGCGAGCAAACGGAGATAAAAAAAGAGTAAGCGCGCGTAATGAAAACGAGAGCGAAAATGTTCGAATGCGTGTGTGTGTATGTGAGAGCGCGATTTTCGGTCTTTGCATCGAATTATGCAGAAGAGTAAATGCGCGTAATGAAAACGAGAGCGAAAATGTTCGAATGCGTGTGTGTGTGCGATTGTCGGTCTTTGCATCGAATTATGCAACAGACGCATACAATGCGAGTGTGATTGTCGGCCTTTGCATTAGAACATGCAACAGACGCATACAATGCGAGTGTGATTGTCGGTCTTTGCATTGGAACATGCAACAGACGCTTACAATCCGAGTGTGATTGTCGGTCTTTGCATTGGAATATGCAACAGACGCATACAATGCGAGTGTGTGTGTGTTTGTGAGAGCGCGATTTTCGGTCTTTGCATCGAATTATGCAACAGACGCTTCGAATAATTATTAACACAATTGTTAATAATTTTTCACTTGCACTTTCAACTACACAACACCATGAAAGAACTTAAAACAAAAATCACGTCGGGGTCACCAAATGTTTTGAGGACAGCGCCTTTTTCGCGCTCACCTATGTTCATTATTGTTTGCTGTGGGGTGATCTTGTTGTAATGCAAATAAAACACTATTTATTGCATTATGTTCTTTCATGGGTTGTATTCATTTCTTCACTTTTTATTAACAGTGTTTTTGTTTTATAAACTACAATTTGATGTTTAGTTTATCGTTGGTGCGCGTATTTCTTTTTACAATGCGCAACCGACGAGTGATAAAGCGAGACTGACTTTAATATATAAAGATTTGCTTGCATGTGCAATGCAAATAAGAAAAAGACGAACGAAGGCAAAGACAAAACCCAGGGATGGGCATGCAAGCTTTGTTCCGTTATGATTTTACTTTATGTTTAGCTTAGTTGCTAGTTGTTGGCTGCTGCTGACCCGAACAGACATTTTAGCTGGATTAACAAAATTCACTCAAAATCGACACACGAAATAGAAACATTAGAAAGGATTAATCCAAATCAAAATTGAACATTTGTCGAAGGTTTGAAAAAATTATTAATAAAAATAATAATATGGAAATTCTTAAAATTGCTTAAAGTAAGTTGCCAGGCGTTAAAAAATCTTCTTAAGGGGCATTACAATTGGATCGCTTAAATATTAGTACGCATCAGAATGCAAAGTAATTAAAAACCCCAACAACAAGAGAATACAAACGAAATTACTGAAATTACATGGCATAAGAAGAGAAACAGCAACAATAACAATGACAATGATTGTCGGCCGTAATGCAATTTAATGGCCAGCAGAAGCCAATGACCGTAACCACGGAATGGTCGGGATGAGTTTGAAGTGTTGCAGATATTGGTCAAGGGTGCCGTCGACTGGCCAACAAAAGCCACACACAGAGAGACTGACTGACTGACTGACTGACTGGCTGCCGGTCTGTCAGGCAGATAAACGCCCACAGAAGCAGTTATCAGCCAGGACACAAACTGGCGACAAAGTGAGCTCACATAATAATAATGGAAATAATTTAACTTATTGGATTTTAATGGGATTACATATACGCTACATCGGCTGCTACGGGTATTAAAACTTGGACAACTTTTCTGCCTGTTGGTATGTGCGTGTGCGTGTGAGTGTATGTGTGTGTGTGTGTAATAGCCATTGGTCAAATTAAATGCTTATGGTCTGGCCGACGCATTGATGCTGATTGCAATGATTGCATCTCTTTTATATATGTATGTATGTATATGAACACTGCTAAAACCAGTCATTTTGGTGTTAGCTCTGACACATACACACAAATGTTTAAGTTTGACTTGCAACTTTTGAACTACAAGCATAAAAAAAAGATTGACGAACGAAACGCTTTTACGGCTGCAATGAACTCGATCATAAACCATATTCCTAATTCCACTTTCATTCATTCATTGTGTATTGAAAATTTTGGAATAGAAATGTTTTTTCAATCGCTTTAGAGACAATAATTGAGAGCAAATAAGTTGGGCGCTGCTGAATTTTTGTACATCATATTTATTGCAATAATATACATTTTGTGTATCAATGTTTTAGATTAATTGCTCAAAATTTGGTTGTGTTTGTTTGTTTAGTGTAAAGTAGCCTACATTTGTATATTCTACTTGCCACAGTTCCTACTGCTGTTGTTCCGGTAGCAAAATGCTGTAAATGTCGACTGTTGCACGGCGATTGAAACGTTTTAAATCAACTTGAATTGTCAGTCAACAGTCATTATGTAGCCTTCGCTAAACCATATCAATCAACATTACAAGGTGCTATGCGTAAATATTTCACGCAAGTCAGTGGGATTTGCGGATTGTGGATTAGTAAGTGTGTAAATATGGTGCAATTGCTTATATATAGTTATATATAGTTATAGTGGGTGGTAACTCATTATCATGTTATTTTTGTGTATCGTGTGGTCGCCACATTTATTCACCACATTTTAGCTTCATTCACAGTTATTTGCTGCGTTGTCTCATCGTATTTATGTACCTGAACCACACTTGTTCAGTGTCAGTCTGTCCAACAACTACAACTTGGCCCACACGCAAAAACCGCAAATTCAATTTTGGTTTGCAGCCTACAACTTTATTGCAGTGTGTTTATATCGCTTTTTAGTTGTTGATGTCATTGTTGTTGTTGTTGTCATTGTTGTTGTTGTTGTTGTCATTGTTGTTGTTTTTTTTGTTTTGGCTGCTACTGCTGCTGATGCCTCTGCTGCTCCTGTTGTATCCTATTAATGTAATTTATGTGAAGTGTTTTGTGTTGTTGTTCACCGCAAGCGATCCTTTGTGTTATACAATGTGTGTGGCCATTTCATTTTTTGAAGTTGTAACAGCTGCCACAGCTGTTCACTGCTTGAATTTTTGTTGGTAAACTGCAACCTGCTTGCTGGCGTTGCCTGAAAATGCATTGCCCATTAATTATATTTCCAGATGTCGTCGACTAGCTTATACAGTAACCACTTCTTCTTCTTCTCCCTAATAGAATATCAAAAATCATATTGTGAAAAACAGTGAAAATCATCTCTTCAATCTCTCACCTCAATTAAGTTTATTTTTAGTGTTTGTTTTTCTTCCTGCGATTGGTCGGCTTCGATTCATTTTCGGTCTGCTGCCCAGCCGCAGGCTTTGATGGCACATGAAGCACTTTGGAATTCGATGTCCCCGTTTTTGTTGGAATCCGAGGTAAATTCTTAAAAAAGTCTGAGGTGTCGCCAATTTCATGTTTCTTCATGTCTTGGTTAACCTGTAGGATTAAAATTTGTTAAAATTATTAAATATTTGATTTGTGATGTTTGCTTGCTGTGCTCACGTCTGTTGATGACTTGTTTTTTATATTCAATGGATATGGCTTATATCTGTAATCCTGATTGTTGGCTACAGCCTTATATGGAAGTTGTTTTTGTTGTTTTTGTTGTTTTTGTTGTTGTTGTTGTTGTTGTTGTTGTAGTTGTTGTAGTTGTTGTTGTTGCTGTTGTTGTTGTTGTTGTTGTTGTTGTTGTTGTTGTTGTTGCTGCTGCTGCTGCTGCTGCTGCTGCTGCTGCTGCTGCTGCTGCTGCTGCTGCTTTTGTTGCTTTGTTGCCTTGGTTGGCTTTATTTTCTGCTGTTGTTTTTGTTGATTTTCCTTCTCCTGTTTTTGTTGCAGCTTGAGTTGTTGTATTTGTTTCTGCTCCTGTTCTTTCTGCTGCTGCAGTTGATTCTTCACAAGTTCACGCTGCTCATATTCTTTCTGCTTTTTCAGTTGATCTTGCAAAATTTGCTGAGACAACTGTTGTTCCTTCTGTTGTTGTTGTTGCTTCTGTTGTTGGCGTTGTTGCGAATATTTATATAAGATAAATTTATATCATACTTTCAAAAAGGATATTGTGCTTAGGTTACCTACCACCTTTACATTTTGTTGTCTCGGTAAATGTTGCTGCCCGGTTTTAAACGTCGGCTGTGTATCCTTAGGCCGAATGTTATTTATCGCTGCCTGTGTTAGAAGTGACCCATATTCTTCCTTTAATTCCGCTTCCTATAAATAAGCATATAGACATATACATATAAATGAACAAGTTACTGACTGCACTTACAGTTTTCATAATGATAAATGGTTGGTTATCAGACATCATGCATTTGATGAAATACTCGTATTCTATCGGCCATTCTTGAGATGTAAATCTGTCTATGCCCGCTTCATGCACAGCTATATTCCACAGCCTATCAACATTCTCACTTATGCCTTCCATTTTCGCACAGAATGTAATATTTAGTGCCACCGACTTCGAATTGAAAAAAATGATGTTAACTTGTATATTTCTAGAACATATATTTCTAGATATGCGCCGAAATTCGATAAAAATTGTATACCGATAAGTAGGCTGTCCAAATGACATTTATCTATATCAGTAATGCCCTATTAGACTTTTCCACGGCAGATCCTTTTTTAATATTGAGTTGTCGTTTTATTCCATTTTGTTCCACATTCAAAAAAAAAAAGCTAAAATACAAAATGAAATTACATATATGCATAATAATATGATGTGGAATTCTTTCGATATATATCATCTGATAAACAGAGCGAATGTTTATGAAATATGCAATTAACCAGGCACGTAAAATTCCTTTAATATTTTAAGTACTTATTTTTACTTATATGGTCCGCTGCCGAAGAAGACGATAATTGTTTTGTGCACCAACTCTTATACTGTTCATCAATCGGTAATGAATCCCTTAAGCAATAGCAAATCTACATGGAATTTCATTTTAATGCAGAATTGTTACAGAATCTGTTTAATCCGCATATGCAACCCGTATTTATAAATATTTCCTCTGATCTTAATCTTAGTCCCCCGATACTGACAAGGAAAAACACATTGTAAGAGTACTTTAATAATTGTCAATATTTAATGCGATTTTAGTTTCTAAATCTTGTTTTGCCTAACTACAGATGAAAACGTTCGTATATTGCATGTATAACAATCAATATTTTTTTATGTTTCACTAGTATAATTCAAATACATAATATTGTTACAAACATTATTCATTTTTACATTCGTAAGCAGAAATCGCAATATTTTCATACATACATGTAAATATATGTATATATATTTTATGTTTTGTATATAGATTTGATTTTAATTTGAAATATGAAAACTATTATTTTAAAATTTGTATACGCGTTAATAACTTGAGTTATTTTGATTTTTATTTACTGTGGTACTTTTGATTTAGTTGAGAATAAAACATTTTCAATTAGTATTGCATATGCTTATGTGTATGTGTGTGTGTGTGTGTGTGTGTGTGTACATAGTAATTTTGAGAAATAGTGGTTTGATTGAATTGGAATGCAATGAATTTTAATACAAAATTGTAATATCTTGGAGTGCCACTACTAATTATGTAGTAGTCATCAATACTAGTTAGTTATTTTTAGATTTGGCCAATGGATTTGCTAGTTAGCACATGGATTACAACATCAATGCATACACATATACATATGAATAGTACGTAATAAATATAACCACTAAAATTTAGTATTTTGATATGATCATGAATCACAACAATATGTTATTAATATCTATAGAATATACAATGTTTTAGTTTGGTGTAATATCAATGACGAATTACATAGTTATGCATATGTACAGGTATAAATATGCTCATTTAATTTGATCATTTTTAAATAATTAACAATGTACTATAAATGTATATATAATATATGTATAAGTTGCTGCTTTAAAAGTTCAAGCAATAACACAAAACAATATAATCAGTGTAATAAAACATTTTGTAAAGGGAAAACATTCTTTGGAATCTTGTTAGCTAACTTAAAAATAATAAAACCAATAAAAATATATATAATATAGTATATAGTATAACTATGTACGTAAGTATGTTTTTAATGACGAACGGCAACGTGATTGGTGTCCGTGTTCAGTACGGCTCAGTCTTCTGCTAAACTCAACGCAGTGATTGATGATAAAAGCGACATAACAATACAAATCAAGGACGTCTTTAATGGTATTGGCATTGACTTTAGTGCACACCAGGCCTAGGCATTATTGTTCTCGCCGCAGCATTGGATGCAGTCCATGCAGTTGTGCTATCTGTTGCCATCATTCTTCCGGCTCATATTCGATGATGTCATTTGCATCTATAAGTGAAACATACATTTAGTGACTGATGAATTTCTATAGTTAAACATTAAGAAAGCAAAAGCGGAAAGTTTTTTCGGTACTTGTGTAAGTAGTGCGTAGTGCTCAATCAAGAAGCATGCAAGCAGTTAGTGACTGACCTTTAGTCCTTGCATTATTATTTGTGGTATGCTTAAGGCTTATGTATTTCAACTTTTCACGCACAACAATTTTAAAACGTGTGAAGTGACAAAAAACACACAAACAACATTTAGAGGTGTACATATAGATAGACAGTTAAGAACGTGTAAGTGGGTATGGTGCGATGTGCACTGATAAAACAATTAAATGCACACCTGCATGGATCGAATGGTATCTAACAGCGCCTTCTTTTCCTCCAGCAATATGCTAATGTCATCCTGAGCTGCCTTCAAATACGAGCGCAGCACATCCGTTTCCTGTTTGGTCTTTTGCCTATTAAGCGTTTGTGTTGTAAGATTTGACAAATCATTTAAAAATCGAAACACACTCACCTGTATTGGTCTGTGTTGGATTTGCAGTCGACAACCTGCCGCCGCAGCTGCTCATTGTCCAGCTTCATTTGCTGCATGACCAGCTGCATAGAGAGGAGCTCACGATCGCGTTCGCGCGGTGCACCAAACAAAGCGCCACTCAAAGCCTGATGCTGCTCGGCACTTAAATTTGAATCTGCCAGGGAAAACAGAATTATGTGAACATCGTAATAAGGAATTGTGTATGCCATATACTTGCCAATCGGCTGTATGTTGAGCTGACCGCTCTTGTCGCGCTCCAAATGCATGCGGCCAATGCATAGATTTATGGGTACTGGGCCCGGAGAGGTAATATTGACTGGCGGACGGTCTTCCAGCAAATTGATGCGCACATTTTCAAGATTGATCTGATACAAATATGATATATCAAATGAGTAATATACAACATTTTAAGCTTTATAATAGCGATTTTACCGTGACGGGCAGCGGGGGTGAGATTATCTCATCCTCAGCAAGATCACCGAGACCAATCACAGTGCTCATCGACAAATCCAAATTGATGTCCTTAACGCGTATCTCGGCATGATGGGTAAACCAGCTAATAATTAAATATTAGTCACTGTACATAATGTTGCGAATTATCAATTAGCAAAATGAACCTTTGTATGCGCTTGCGATCGATGATGCCCCCAATTTCCGTCGGCATATTCAGAGTCTCCTCGAGGCGCAGTCTGATGCAGGGCGGTGCTTCCGGATTGTACGGTGCCAAATTCCAGGCCTTACAGCGCGCCCCAAACTTTGTCTGCAAGTGGTCATCAATAGAACATCAATAAATAGAACTATAACCCCATAAAATACCATATACTTAGTAGTTAAGCATGCAAACAAACTACAAACATGCAAAGCAGCAAGCAGACACAGACACACACACACACACACACACATGCACAGTAAGCAATGCGTGTGTGTATAGGTGGGGGGGAGGGTGTGCGTGTGTGTAAGCGATTGAAAGTGTTGCATGATGTCATGTTAAAGATCTTCTAAATAGAGTTCATTTAATGTTTGGGTTTAGTGTGATTTTTGTGATTTAAGCGGCTTGGGACTTTAGTAGAGCGCCAATTGTTTAAGCTTCCATGTACCGTTTCAGTTAGTGTTGCTGTTGTTGTGTTTTTTTGGTGTTTGTTATTAGTAATATTCGTATGCGCCCAGTTATGGTGTTAACGCCTTCAAACCTAGGTGTACGTTTGACCAAGCCAATTCGCAACAAAAAACTAAAAACAAAAAAACACAAAAAATATACCCAACCAGAAATCAAATATAAGCTAAAAATCTCAAAGAAAGTGGACACTACAAACATTATTTTGGAACTATTGAGCAAAAAACCAAATGGGAGGAGGACGGCATGTGAGTGCATGCTCAAAAAACACATTCGAATTATACAATTAAACAAAAAGCTGCCTACAATATTTGAGTTTTATGTTTGTATCGTTAAGCGGTATATTCACTGTTCACACTATGGTTAAAACCCGTTCAAACTAACATAATTATATATATATAACTAATTTCAATTGAACTACTTTAACTAGTGGCCAAAAACGCTTTCAAACTGTAGCAGCGCTGGCAAAAGAAGCCAAACAAAAAAGTAACTACAATAAATCAAATCAAAATCATTTTCCAAAAACGTTGTAAAAAATGTTAACTTAAAAAAACGGCATTAAATAGTCGTTATGTAAGTATATACAAAGCATCAAACCAAAACAATAAGTTAGCATTTAAATAAGAATTTTAATTTTGTAGTTGAGCTTTTTTTATACCTTGTTCGCTTGATGCGCAATCTGTTTTGTTGTTGTTGTTGTTGTTGTTGTTGTTATTGTTGTTGAAGAGTGTTGTTGTTATTGTTGTTGAAGAGTGTTGTTGTTATTGTTGTTGAAGAGTGTGGTTTGTTGTTGTTGAAGAGTGTTGTTTGTTTGTGTCATGTGGTTGTTGTCGTTAATCAATTTACAAAGTATATTTTGTGTTTGTCGTTGTTGTTGATAATAGAGTAAATTTTAAGTTGAGCACATTATTTGTATTTAATAAGCACACATTGAGATCGATTTTTGTTTATATGAAAACATATTTGGGTTTTAGAGAAAAGAGAAAATATAATGAGAAAATGATTATACGAGAAGTTTATCTTACACTTAAATGTATTGCTAAATGATAATAAAATCAATTGTTTCTTTTTCAAATAACTTTGTTAGATGTTCAGATAAAAGTTATCAAAACATGCAGAAAACGGTCCGGAAAGTTTAGCGAAAAAAGATATAATTCATTTTTGTCAAAAGTTGAAAGGAAAAGATTTGATAACTTAAGAAAATATCAACAAAATTATTTGTTTATATACACAATTGAAATTAAACAAAATACACAATTGAAAACAAATAAATAAGAAAGAATTTTCGAGTCGAAAGTAACCGACTGCGCTATACTCTGTTTCCAATCTGATAACAGCTGGGAATGGGACACACTCGCCTTTTTTCCATTGGCAACAGAGTATATAGTTGCACAAAGAAGAATAGAAATCTAAGCATACCTGCAACTCATCCCACGGTATGGCGCCACACTCATCACAAGAAACGGCAGCCACCTGCAAGCGCACCGAAGATTTTGGTCCCTCCTGCTGCCGTATAATCTCCACGGTCGTCAATCTATATGTTGGAAAAAAGCCCAGATTAAATCGTATTTTAAGTGGATTATATTGCATGCAAGTTGTAACCTGAAAGTGGCCATAGAAACAAGATCACGTCGACGCCAGGTGCTTGCCTCTGAGGGCTCCGATGGCGATGACATATTTGTCTTGTAGCTGCTGGGTTCTTCGTATACCTCGCTGGCCACCTCAACCGGTGAGGTCTTTATATTGTTGTCAGTCGTGAATGGATTAAGCCGGAACATTACATCCATGCAGTCCATGGTTTTATCGTCGCCCATCAATTTGGCAAAGTTCTCCGAATCGGAGCTAACGTCGCTCTGCACGGAGAAGGTATCACTGGCGTCATCATTGGGTGTGCCCGACTTAATAGCGGAAGTCATAAAACTGGAAAAACCCTTCTTCATGGACAGGAGACCCGAGTTAAACTCCTTGGTTATGCTAGGCATATTGTCACCGCCTGAACCGGAACCCGGACAAACGGTGCTCTTAAGGCTCTTTGAGGCAGATGATATTGATTGCGATTGCGATTGCGATTGCATGGAGATGCCAGTGTCAGGTCGTGAGCCCTGACTAGGCGTTGAGGAAGCTAACGTTGGTGTGCTCTGAATTTGCACATTGTAACTAGGGAAGGAAATTAAATTATTTAATTGTACCTGTTGGCAAATGTCAGTATAACTTAACTTACCCATGTGTATTCGGATTGGATATATGTATGCCACTGTCAAAAGGCGGATCGTTGGTAACAGGCGATGGTGTCTCTATGCTGCCAAATGTATTACTCTTCAGCTGATCCAGCGGCGGTGGTGTAGGCCATGTTATATTGCCGCCTGTTAAATTCGTTATTGATTTTAATAATGCGAGCTGAACATTGACGATACGTTTATTGTACAATATTCGATTAGATAGTCACTAAAAGCTTTTGCTTTAGTTTAGTACAAAAACATGCGAGATTATTTACGTATGAGCGTGTCTTATCAAGCCAAATTATAATAAATATCCAATATACGACTACAGTACAATTATTTTAAATTCTTTCTTTTTTTACATATGGCAAGGCAAGCTTTCAAATTATTCAATTGGACTTAAAAACACGCCCATTTGAGTGAAGTTAACAATTAAATGACTTCAAATCCTACGTGTCCAGCCTACAATTTGATTGCAAAAATGTTTCTCAATAACACATATGTAAGCTATAGTACAACAATAAAAGCAAATACCGAAACCCAAAAGAAAGAAATACAAAATTAAATAAATGGTATTCCTCAGCTGGGGATTACGGTGTGTTAAGATTGGTTAAAGAACACGAATCAGTGAGAGGTGTGTGTGAGAATTTTGGTTAGTTTTAATTGTTAAATGTTTTAGAGAGCTACACTATTCATGGGTGAGTATTGTTAGCTAGCGCTTAGTTGATAAATTTAAAACTAAAGAGTTTTGGAAGGAGGAGACAACAAAAGAAATATAATTCTTACTATTCATGTGTAAATCATCACCCAAACTAGCTGAATCGGGTAAGACACTTTCAGCATCACCACCACTCGATTCCTTACCAGGTGTTGGCGATGGCATCACAAGCGTCACCTCGATTTGCGGCACAACACACCCAAATATAATGGACTTTTGTTGATTTTGCTATTGAGAAAATTAAAACAAAACATAAATAACGAATTTGAATCCCAATTTGTTACTATTTTTGAATGTGATGCACACGAACCTTTTCCAGAATGCGCTCCGCATCCAAATTGAGAAATGTGGACATTTCATTGAACTCCTCGGCAAGGCGCAGCAGGAATAACAACTGATAATGATCGATTTGCAGGCTAACCAAATTTGATATATGCGCTATAGCATGCATATCGGCGGAACGTTCGATGGGCGTGGCATCATCCTTGGCCGGGGGCTGCAAGACGCGGACATCCTCATCGCTAAGGAACGGATTGCGTGGCAATGGTGGCAGCGTCGGCAATGGCGCCAATCCCATGCTCTCCATTTGCGAACTGGCCTTGCTCTGGCGTCTGCCCAGCTCCAGCTGTGCCTGCGCCTGCGCTGCACCGCCGGAATGCAGCCAGAGCGTAATGGGTACCGCATCCACAAACGGTATGGATTTATTGGGACCCAGCGAACGGGCGCCCAGAAAATCCACCCAAATGGGATCCAGTTTGATGCACCAGACATCGCGCGGCTCCGACCACATGGCATATCGTGATAGGTACTGTGTGGAAGCAGAACGCGGCAGCTGCGTTTGTATCGGTGACATGGGTGTCGACAGCATGCTGACATCGGAGGCGGCCACATGCGACAGAATGCGATCGGTGACAATGCACATGTCACCCTCGACCGAAGGAAAGCCGCTGCCGAAAACCAGCGAGCCCTCCTGCAGTGAATGCAGCGCCTGAGCCAAATCCGCACGTGAGCTGCCCATTTCACGTATGTTGGTCAAGGCAAAACGCGAGATTTGGATTTGCATCGTTTTGGGACGATCCTTTTGGTTGGGCGCATCCAGCGCCGCTTCCATGACCACGCGCGGCATAATGGCCTCCACCTTGACATCCATGTACGTCAGATCTGGCTCTTGTTCGACGTTCAATGCAGCGGCCATCTGTGTACCATTGGAGCCATACGAGGCATTGGAGGCAATGGAGCCGCGTGTGCTCTGCGGCTGCTGCTGCAACGTGGCCTGGGAGCCGACACTGGTGCGTAGCAAACTCTCGTGTAGATTCAGGCCAAACGAATTCAACCACAATATCGAGCTAAGATCAAAATGCAATTGCAGTGGATTAATGTGCACAAACAACTTTGAAGGTGGCACTGCGAACAGAATTAAAATCAATCAATAAATAACATAAAGCTCCAATGGGATGCGGACAACACTCACGTGGAAAAACAAAATCGCCAGGATAGTAAAAGTACGTGTATTCAGCGTGCACAATGGGCATATCGGCGGGAAACGAGTAGCGATCCTTGTCACCTGCAATCAGAAGTATACATAAGTCAAATTGAAC
The DNA here is from genome assembly GCA_035044025.1 of Drosophila paracracens. Lineage (NCBI taxonomy): Eukaryota > Metazoa > Arthropoda > Insecta > Diptera > Drosophilidae > Drosophila > Drosophila paracracens. The sequence goes on along the minus strand of JAWNMN010000835.1, from coordinate 2,634,528 downwards.
TTGAGAATTCTCCTCCAAGCTGACCACATATGACACACACGCAAAGTATTTTGGCATAGTGTCTAATCTAACAATAAGATAACAAAGTTATCAATCATTTGGTACAACAAATTTTTTGGTTAGTTATTGTTATTGCTTATGATTTGGATTGGACTTTCTTGTTATTTCACCACTTGCCAAAATACGCAATGTTTTGCATGATATTCACCTGAAGATTTGCCTTTCCTCTTATGTTGTGCTACAGTTAACAACAGTAACAGAATGACAATGAGAGGCACAACACAAACAACAAAAGCGATTTGCACATGTGACAAATGAGATGATGAGATGTTAAGATGGCAAATGCAAAAGAAACAAAACAAACAACATTTGAATTCAGTTAAAAACACTCAAAATATGAACAAAGCAGAGAACAGTGAGAGAAGAGAGAAATATGCGAAAATTAATTAGTTAGAGCAAAAGGTGTTTGGCGTGTGTGTGTGAGTATGTATATGTGTGTCTGTGTATGTGTTTGTTGTGATCTGATGCATTGAATTTGAGTGTACATTTTGTCATGTTGTATAAAAAATATATGCCCAAGATCCCTAGGCATATATATACAATAAGAATTACATATATTTTATATTTTGTTGCTGGTGATTAGCCTGAGACTACTCCCAATCAACTCATACCTGAGACAAACTCTTTGGGCATTTGCTTCTTGCCCGACGTGGTCACGCGATACAATGTGAAATCCTCGATTCTTAGTATGAAGCAAGAGCTCATTAGCTTGGCCAAATTATCCAGTGTGCTGCGCTGCTGCGTTGCCTGCGTATGCTGGCTGCTGGCCGATGCATTGCCCGAGCCCGAACCAGAGCCACCGGCAGCCGCTGCTGCTGCTGCCGCAGTAGGTGTGCTGCTACCATTGGAGCCGGGACCAACGCTGCCATGTTGAGATCCCAACAGCGATGATGCACTCAGCATTATTGGCGAGGCGGGCGCACTGCGCTCGAGTGGTGCATGCATCGCTGGTCGATTCGGTTGGCTGAGATTGAGCACCGCCTCGCGAAACGCATTGAGCGATTCCTTTAGCCATAACGCTGGCGCTACCGACGCCTCCTTGTACTTGGCCCAATGCGTTCGGTCCGATTTAGCCAAATGATACGGATAATAATCGATTTGAAATGCGGTCACAGACACCTGTAAGGCACCGCCCTTGTCCAGCTCTGGATAACTGGACCGTCCGTCACCCTCATCGTCGCACAAGTGCAAATCAATGCGCTGACTAAAGAAATGATACGAAGTCTCACGCACATCAAACGCATTGAACATCCTCTGTGCCGTCGTCGTGTGCGCCGATTCCGAGAGCCGATTCTGTTGCTGGGCAACCTGTGCTTGGTACTCGGGCAGTGTCTACAAGACAAACAAGAAACTATATTTTAGAAGTGGCAAGTTTGAGATCTTTCACAGATAGACATAGTCTCAAGACAAGCCATGTCAGCCATGTTATTCCCCTACTGACCTGTAGTTTACGTGCCGCCTTTGACTTTTGTGTGGCATGTGTGGCCACCTTAATTAGACCCGACAATGAATCCACGAAATGCAGCGCCGCCTTCAGTTGCGAATCGGTCAGCACCCAGAGCAGATCATCCAGTATGAGCAATAGACGCGAGGCCAACACTGCGCAATCCGATAGACGCTTGCGTATCGTGATTCGACAGCGTGCATGATTCGTTAGCAAACGTAGCGGAGTCAATGATTTGTCCTGAGTGGAACTGGCCTCGATGCGCACCGTTTGCCAGGAAAGCTCCTTGAAGATTAAGATAATGCCCTTCTGAGCATCCTTGAGACGTGTAAAACGCAAATCACCATTTTCCCACTTGGGCGTCTTGGACTCGACCCGAATGCGCGACATTTGCACGGAGGCGGTAAAGGCGGCACTCACAAAATTTACATTCACAGTGTTTACCACAATGGTGATGCCATCGACGACCTTGTGTATGAAGCTATATTTACCCTGAGGCACTTGTGGTAGCGCTGCAGCGGTCGCATTACCACCGCCGCCAGCATCACGTGCTGTGGGATTACAGGTCTCGATGGTAATACGCACCTCGTCGAGCGTCTGTTCGAAATAAAGGGTAAATAGAGAGTGTTTATCAAATGCTTTGCGTTGCTATATGCCATATTTACATACCAGCGTTATGGGCACACTCTTCTTGGCCCAGCCAATGCGAAAGGAGACATGATTGCACCAGGCTGACGTCAAACGCAGCCAACTGGGCAGCTCCAGCAACTCGGTTAGCACACGCTCATCCAGCTCCAGATTGGAGAGCTCACCCTCGCCACGAAATGTGCTCAAATTGATTTTATCCGAGGAAAGGTTCTTTGTGTAGCTGCAATAAACACAATATATATAAAAGACTTTTAGTTAGGATGCTCACAAGCTATTTATCTCAGCTGGGCTGCGCACAGCTGTCAGCACTCATTTGTGGCAGCAAGTGTGGCGCCGCAGTCTGCAGCTGCTGCTGACCCATCAGTTGCCATCAATTGACCCATAACTATTGAGTGAATTGCTGAATTGATTGAATTGTGTAAATTCTTAGATGATTAAATAGACAGTTGCTCAGGTCCTAGATACATAAATCGAAACTAATTGAAAAAACTTGATTTTCCTCTCAATGATATTCCTCCATATACCTATATCCTTTTATATATTCATAATATAAGCATCGGAGTAAAGGCTACTTTTGATTAATTATGAGTTGTAATTGTTATCGCCAAAAAAAAGGAAAAGAAAAGAACACAGTTGCAAAAGCTTAAAATCTCGGCATTAATCAACCATATCGGATTCTTAAATTCTACATTTTAATCCATCTTAAAGCTAGTCTGCACCTTTTGCATGTTTGGCGAATTAGGGCTAAGATAAAAATGATTTTACCTGCTGCTTGCCAAAGTTTATTAAATTCCAAACTTTTTTGGGACAAGAAACGAAACTTTTTACTCAGCACCCGTTTGTTTTGTATGAGGAAGGAAGGAAGGAAGGAAGCAAGGACTGACGATAAAAGGCAACAAGTTTGCTTTGCATTTACACGTAAACTCTTGCCATAAAATTAGTTTGTTTGCAGCTTAATTGCGTGGGAGAAACTTCAAAACACGGTACACAAATAAAAATCAGCAAACAAAGGCGCCATTTGTTGTGAATACATACAAACATACATACATACATACATACATATATATATATATATATATATATATATATACTGCTCTAGATATGTGCCGCGTATAATATTGAAGCACAGGAGCAAACTGGATTTGAGCAGAAGGCGCTACAAGTGGTCATAAGCATACAGAAAGCATTTAACCTAGCCGACTAATATTAGCAACTGACGTAGGTAAATATACTCGTTTACTTAATGTAAATGTTCTTTAATTAATTCAATTACTGCATTTGTATTTGGCCCAAACCTGCACTATAATCCGCTCCTGTTCACTTCTTATTTATCCAGCTGGCAGGACACACTCACATTTATGTATATATATGTATATGTAAATAAATATATACATACATCATATGTACGCAGCTGCATACGTTAATGGTTTGAGAAATAAATAAACTCTTTTAAGAATTGAATTATGGCCCCTTGAAAATATATGCAAAATATAAATTGTATTTTTTATTTTTTTCATTAACCGAGGTAAACACACACAAACGAGCGACAAGGGGTAGGAGACAGTGTGCACTCATCCACTTGTTACTCTAAGGTGAGGAGAGGTGGGCAAATTGCCGTTCTTATGGGATGAGGCGACTAAACGATAAACGGTAAAGAAAATAAGCATACCCTCCCCTTTATGCAGGTGCTGAAAGACTGCAAAAAGTATACATATAAGTATACTACATACATACATGCATGTATATATACACACACATACATACAGAGCAACAAGAACAAATTAAACTAAAAACAGAGCAACAGAACAGAGAATAGCAACGCTTGGAAAAATCAATTGAATTTCCCAGAGTAAAGTGGCGCCACAGAGCCGAGTGTAAGGCCGTAATTAGCATAGAGTTTGTAATTGAATTTAATGCTATTAACTTGTTTAAGATGACGATGCCACTTACATGGACAAATGCTTCAGCAATTGTTTTTTTATCAGCGAAACCATTTTGTACTGCAGCAGGAGGGGAGCGGCGGGTGCGGCACGAAATCAATGCACAGAGCCAATAGCAATAGCAACAGCAGTGATGACGCTTTGAAATACTCTCACAGCTGTATTTATTTAATATGCACTCTCAGCATAATTACGTTATAAGGAGCACTTGAACTTTTCTGCTTTGCGTATAGGAATTATTATTGGAAGAATGCTAGCCCTTTTTACAGGCGCAATGCACTTTCGCTTTCACTTTCGCATTTGTATGTTTAGACTAAACACGTATAATTAATTAGATATCTTTCCTTTTTATAATCAGCAATTCTTATCGTGCAGTTAACGGAGAGATACTGTTGCTTAGATATGAGCACTAGTTTATGTACAGTGACAGCCACAACAGTGACAATAAAAGAGTAACAGTTATCGATTTAACATTTCAAATAACAGCTGCAAATGTACTCATAACATTTTTGCTCATCTCGTTTCGATAGCATCGATTAATTTCATGCAAATAATTAAACACTAGTTTTGAGTGCTGGAAAACAACATAACACTGCGAATTTTGCGTTTTACATCTTATAAAAAAGTATTAAGCTACAGTTTTCAGTGGTTTGCTGTAAGCGTCTAGTGAAAATCAAAACCGAAACAAAAACAAAAGTAAACAATTCCAATAACGCAGGCTGCAGCGCAATGTCAAGTGGCGATGCAGCAACAATTGACGAACTAGTCGAGCGCGTGGTCGAAGTCACAGCCTGCACAGCCGAGGAGGCCAAACATTATCTGGGTGCCTGTGCCAACGATGTTGCCGCAGCCGTTGCCTTATTCTTCGAGCAGGGTGGTAACGGTGCTTCCACTTCCAATGCAGCAACTGGCGACGCAGCAGCAGCAGTAGGTGTTGAGGAGGAGGAGGTGCGTGCACCCATTGCTCCAGTCCGGGAACAGCTGCTACTACCGGAGGATGACAACTTTTTTGCGTCCGGCAGCAGTAACAGTCGCTTGTCGCGTGTTACGCACCCCGTCAAGGTTTGTCCGCTCCGGGATTTTGCACGCGAGGGCGCCCTTATGGAGGAACAGCTCCAAGCCACCGGCGTCTACTCCGATCTGAGTACGCATCGTCGACGCCGCGAGCGATCGGCCCAAATGGTTGTCGCTGGTCAGGCAATTTCGCTGCATAGTCGCTCCAGTGCCAGCAGCAGCAGCAACTCATCCCGCCTTGGTGATCTCTATCGCCCGCCCACCGACCTGCTCTTCTCGGGCTCACTGGCGGCGGCTCGCGAATTTGCCAGCACTCGCCAACGATGGCTGCTGGTCAATGTCCAAGGCGATAATTTTCAGTCGCAAACAATGAATCGTGACGTGTGGAGCATGAAGGAGCTAAAACAGCTGGTGCGACGCCAGTTTGTGCTCTGGCAGGTGGACAATGATAGCTCCGAGGGCAGGCGCTTTGTCGCCTTCTATCACTGTGCCAAGTTGCCCTATTTGTGCGTGATAGATCCACGCACCGGCGAGGAGGTCTGGCGCAGTCCCGAGGAGCCCAATCAACAAAATGTTTTGCCAGATTTGCGGCAATTTCTACGCGATCATCGCGACTTTTCGCTGGAGGAGGCGAGCACCTCCAAGCGTGCCGCAATCGAAATTGATGATGATGACGACGATGATGTAGAGGGGGCCGCATCCTGTTCCTCTTCAACGGCCAGCACGCCCAAGAAACGCGCCAAGCTGCTCGAGCTCAGCGAGGAGGAGCAACTGGCGCTGGCCATCAAAAATTCCATTAATGAGAATGGTGGCGCCGCAGCAGCAACACCCACAAAAGAGAGCAACAACAACAACAATGCCAGTGATTGTGACAGCCTCGAGGAGTTCGACGAGGAGGAGCTCAAGGGCACCACCATTTCGTACGAAGCCCAACTGGGCAAACAGGCGGCGGAGCTGACAGCGATCAAGCTTCGCCTGCTCGACGCCGCTGGCAGCGATGAGGTCGTCCAACTGCGCTGGCCCTCGGACACCAAGTTGAAGACACTGCGTCTGTATATCAGGCAAACGCACAAGCACATACCATTCGAGGGTTACAAGTTGATATGTGCCTTTCCGCGCAAGTCGCTGGAGATCGAGCACAACGAGGTGACGCTTAAGGAACTGGGTCTGCATCCCTCCGCCAATGTACATCTTACGCTCGACGAGTAATTTGCTTAGATTGCCGGATATGCTGTAATCTATATATTTATTTCACGTTCTCTGTCAACGTCTCTGGTCCCGTTCTCCCCCCTCTACTCCACACGAATGAAATACATATACTAAATACTATATAAGTAATTACTTGAATAAAATTAATGAACACACGCTATGGTTCAATATGAATGCTCAAATCGATTTTCTACATCTTTAATGTTAGCTTATTATTAGAACTGTGCTCAAATTCAAATATTCGCAGTTGCGCGCCAGACTAATGCATATGGCAGCATTGTTGCCTATTTTATAGTGGCAACGCCAAAAGACCAAATTTGTACATGTGTGGCAAGGTCGCAAGGGCATCACATGCCCTTTTCAAAGCATTTAAGTTCTGCAAAGCAGCTATAAATAACTACAAGCGATTACTAGCATTTACTTGTTATTGCAAAAGTGTTGCAGAGCTCGACTGCTTAAATAAATATTATTATGTATGTACACAATTCTGGAAGATATAAATAAGTGCACTCGTTAAATGAGTCAACACTTGCTCGCATCAAAGTAGTGCACAAAGAATTCGACCAAACTGAACACATTAAAAACTTTCAAACTCATCTAATGTTGTTTTAAAAAGTGGCCACGTAAAAGGCGAACATATGTACAAAAATATGTACATACGCATCTAAAGAAATTGTTTTGTGTCAATAAAAAGTCAAATTATATGATAAAAGAAATGCAGAAGGCACAAGCGACACAAAAACTGCTGCTGAAGATAAAATGAAGGCCGTTCAATATCAGTTGTAAGAATATACAAAAATCATCACAAGCAATTAAGTTAACATGGAGGAGAAACTAAAGTATTCGCTGCTACGCGGCGAACTAGTGGACACCCAAAGCATTTGGACAAGGCAAGTAGTAGTCAGAGTGTAGTCAGAGTTCCAACATTTAAATTGTTATGCACTTCCACAGACACGAGAAACGCGTGTGGTTCATAACGCTACTCACTGGCACCTGCATGTTGTATTCAACGCGAACAACGATGCCGCTGTTAATGCCCGCTGTTGCCGCCGCACAAAAGTGGAGTAAAACCGATTCGGGCACTGTGCTGAGCTCATTCTTCTGGGGTTACACACTCACCCAAGTTATGGGTGGTTATTTCAGCGACCGATTTGGCGGCCAGCGTGTCATATTGCTGGCGGCCATCGGTTGGTCCATCATCACATTCCTGATGCCGACGATTATTTGGTCGGCGGCATCGGTTAAGAGCTATGCGATACCCATTATTGTCACCATACGCATCTTTAATGGTGCACTGCAGGGGGTACACTTTCCCAGCATGATTAGCCTGACAAGTCAGGTGAGTTTGACCTGGAGACGACCAAGAGTATATATTTAACTAATATTCCATGCTTGCAGAATCTTTGCCAAAATGAGCGCAGCAGTTTCTTTGGCCTGCTCACTTCCGGCTCGGCAATGGGCACATTGGTCACTGGCATCATGGGCTCCTTTGTGCTGGATTACTTTGGCTGGTCGTATGTCTTCCGTGTCATTGGCCTGATGGGCTTCGCCTGGGCGCTGGTATTGCGCTATTATGCGATGGCCGGCGAGAGGAATCGCATCATAAACATCTCCACACCGGCGCGATTGTGCGCCAACAAAACGCCAGCAGAGACGACTGTGCCCTGGCTGCGATACTTTAGCCGGCTGTCATTTTGGGCCTGTGTTCTGACGCATGCCTGCGAGATGAATTGCTTCTTTGTGCTGCTCTCCTGGCTGCCCACTTACTTCCACGATGGATTTCCGCATGCCAAGGGCTGGGTGGTCAACATGATTCCATGGCTGGCGCTGCCTCCGTGCACGTTCTTTGCCAAATACCTGACGACACGGCTAATAGCCAGAGAATGGTCAACGACGGCGGTGCGCAAGTTAATCCAGAGCTGTTGCTTTGCCGCACAGAATGTGGCCCTGTTCGTGATGAGTCGAACGACGGACTTTCACACGGCGCTAATCTGCATGACAATCATCATTGGTGGGACGGGCTTTCATAATAACGCAGTGACTGTGAATCCACAGGATTTGGCGCCGCTGCATTCGGGCAGCGTTTTTGGCCTGATGAACACAGTGGGCGCAATACCCGGTTTCCTGGGTGTATATCTAGCCGGTCACATTCTAGAACTGACCCAGAGCTGGCCTATGGTCTTCAGCGCAGCGGCTGGCATTAATCTAATCGGTTGGATCATATTCCTGGCCTTTGGATCCGCTGAAGCAATTGTGTGATTACTGCGATAATACATTCTCGACTCTTCCATATTATTTATTAAATGTGTACATAGGTTACGAGGTCGTCGTCGAAGTTTTAAATTTGAATAGAACAAAACTGCTCCTAACGTGATAAGTTCCAGCCCATTAATTAAATGACGCATGCCACAAAATCAAAGATAAGCTCATTTTTATTGTAATTTAGTCATTGCTCTATGTTAATAGCCTTGATATCAATGGGTCTATATAATAATTTGGAAATGATAATGCAGCTATCCAAATTATTATTATTATATGACATTTCAACATCAATAACTGCCTGGGTTCGACACGGAATCATTTTCTTTTCAATTGCCTATGGTATAATTAAAACTTTACATTATTAAAATTCAAATGCATAACTTATTAAGGATATAGGGAATTAGCTTATACAATGTATAATATGATTTTACTACTCTGCTCCTAGTTTATTATTTTTGGTATTTTATTTGTAGAAAAAGAGCGCGATCTTCGTATCAGCCTCTTATATTCAGTCAGCAGTGTTTAACTGTTGATCTGGCAACGCTGGCGACGTACAAAATAAATGTCCCTCGCTTTTTTGTATTTAAAATTTATAGATTGCACTTAAAAAAATGTCCGACAAGCGTGAAGATATGTGGAAAGTGCTGTACAATATGGTGAATCGCAACCAAGCGAACTTGTCGGCCGTGTACAGTGTGGTGGACAACATTCTCTGCCAGGATCCGAGTCTCATCAGCTGTTCGTCAGTGCGTGAGCTGCCAAACCAATTCCAAGACGTCTTCCTGCTATGGCTGCTGAACAAACTCGCTGTGTGCTTGAGTCAGTGTCGTGATGAGGGGTGAGTGGAACTATCTCTCTATTGTGACAAGCTAACCAATGTAATCCAGATTGTGCCTTAAGAATGTGCAGCTACAGCAGAAGCTGCTCGCATCCTGTTGGTGCAATCATCCCAAGCTATATGAACGCCTTGTGGAGGCCTATGTGGAGGCGTTACAGCAGCTCAACGATCAGATGAGCGCCTTCGATTACACAAAACCCAAAAAGCAGCCGGCACAGAAGGTGCGCATCCTGGACTTGCAGATATTTCGCTGCGATGTGAGTGTTCTGCAAGCGTTCGATGAGCAGTGCGCCTGTCAAGCCGTCCAGTTGCAGCTGGAGCATACGGATGCGTATGCCAAGTACTTGTTGCTGGTGCTGCAGGAAGCCCAGCACATCGGACATGCCACACATACGGAACTATTTGCCAGCAGTCTGCAGCAGGCGTTGCTCACCCTCAAGGAGTGCAACATGGACACCAAGTTGGCCAGTCTGAGCTACTGTTGCGCCGTGCTCCAGGCCCAGTCCACGGCCAGCTGGTCAAGTAATGCAGATGTGGCACATTATGCCTGCTTAACGTTGCGCGCTGCTGTCCTCATGTGGTCTCTGTCCAGCCGCTGGTTGCAAGCCAAGTGCATGACGCAAACCCAACTGAAGCATTTGGCAACGCAGACACAACAACTGCTGGTTGTCCTGCAGCCGCAGACGTTGCCTCATCCCCATAGCGTGGATCTGTGCTGTCAACTTTTACACGAGCTGCTGCGTCTGCCTGCAAGCGACGCTCGCGACAACCTGATGCAGACACTGTCCGACTATCTGCAACATCAGCTGTTGGAGTCGACTGCTTGTGAGTTGCAGCCACACACAGTTCAACTATTGCAGCGTCAGTGGCGTGGACAACCCAATCAACTGTTGCCCTTGCTGACCGTCGTTGCTGTCAAACAGCCGACAACGCGTGACAGAATCTTGGATAGCTTAAGCCTCTGTCTGATTGAACTGCTAACCGAGACTACTCCTCCAGAGCTGCCGGAGCTGCTCGCCTTGCTGCGTGCGTTGCGGCAAATGGAGCAACTGCTGCTGCTGGGTAAGCAACGAGAGCTGGTGGCTGCCAGCGATGAGGCGCTCAATGCTGTGCTGCTATCCCAACTCCCAGTGCACTATGAGTTGCCACTGCCCCCAGATGCCAACAGCAATTGGAATCACTTGAGTTTGCAACTCTTGGAGCAGGCACATTGTGCAGCCAGTCCAGAGTTTATGGATATCTGTGCCCTGCTGTTGCAAACCAACTGCATACGGCTGCAACTGAAGCCGCATGCGCAACAACAGCTCCTGGGCATACTGCAGCGCAACCTGCAATCAAAGGAGCAACAATATCAATTGGCGGCCCTCCAGGCTTTGGCCACGCTGCGTCTGGAGACGCCTTCCAGCGCTCACACGCAACTGCAGAGCTTCTTCGCACAGCAATACATAGGCCTGCTCAGCTCGACGCATTCCGAGTTGAGGCAGCTCTTCAACGAGCACCTGGCACAGCTTTATGTCTCCGGCTACATAAAAGCTACCCAACTGCAACAGGCGCTGCCCAAACTGAGGCACACTACAGAGGAGGGTCACACATTGGCCGCTGTTTTGCGTCTGTTGCTTTGCACAGCAGCCCCAGCGCATGTCTTCAAGGTTAGGGAGAGGATAGTTATGTACTGTCCCAAATGCGAACCGTTGCCTGCCACCTTGCCTGGCTTGTATATGGGCAGCTGTAAACCGAGCAGTGCATCGTCTTTAAGCAGTTCCAATTTTGCTGGGCTCGCCGAGGCGATGCTCTTTAAGACGCCATGCGCCTTCATAACACATCACTTGGATCTGTTCAAACTGGAACCATCGCTGTGCATTCGATTGCTTAAGGAGTCGTCCAACCTGCAGGAGCTTAACGAACGCAGCTACGAGCGTTTGGTGCCCGTTCTGGCCAACCAATCTGAGGACTTTATGCAACAGTTGGCCTCACTTGTGCTCGGTTGCATTCTGCACACACTATCCAAACCGCTGGAGGAACAGAGCATTGCGGAGCAGCGCAAGCTACTCCGACTGATTGTGTGCTCGGCACATGCGGATATCGATAAACTGTGGCTATTCCACTGGTTCAAGATGAGCTTCTATTTCATGGTGCACACGCGTTCTCTCGTCGCCCAGGAGGCGGTGCTCGCCGCCTGTCAAGTCTGTGCACGCCACAGATTGCAGACACTTACGCTGTGGAACTGGTACAAGCGGGATGCACTCGGTTTGGTTGTCCAGCTGGCACTACATGCCTATGTCACGGAGGGAGTGCGCTTCACTCACTCACTCAGAGCGGTGAGTGCTGCAATATGGCATGCAATGAATCCTTTCTTAATCCTTGTTTCCTTACAGCTCACCAAGATGCTGGGCTTCTCGTGTGTGCAGGAGTTCACCTGTAAATATCATCGTCTGCTCACCTCCTTGGTGCTGCCATATTGCATTAGGGAGCCCCGTTGCAAGGGCGTCTTTGTGTTCATAGCCAAGCAGCTGCATAAGCCGGTGGCTTCTCTTTTCTCCACGTCCTTTCTACGGCTCTATGCGCACGTCTATCTCAGCGAAGAACCGGAATTGGCCAATCGCTGCATCGAGCTGGTCACCAGCTGCACCAAGTGCACGGTGCAGCAACTGATGAATGCCGACGTGAAGGTTAAGCTTGTCCCTAATCCTTCCTTCATTAAACATTATCATAATTAATATGCATTTATTTCTGCAGCAAACCGTCGCCGAGCTGCTCATCTATTTTAATCGGAATCCGACTTTTGTGATGCGCTCTTTTCAAAACCTACTCCAACTGAGCACCGGCAGCGATAATCTATCCACCCAGGCGAGCAATGCACAGTTCGCCACGTTTATAGCGGAGCGCATACTCGGCGTCATCACCTATTTTGAGAGCTGCCTATCGGAGCCGTCCTTTGAGAAGCCACTCAAAGAGGAGACACTGTATAGTCTTGGCCAGATACTGCGCTTCGTTGGTCCCCAACATGTCACACAATTTCGCTTCAAGATCATTGCCATGCTGAGTTTTGTGCACACGCTGCAGGAGCCAAGTTTGCAGCGCATTTGCCTAAAGATTTGGCACATTTTCCTGCATGTGGTCAACATACAGGAGTTGGGCCCGTCTCTGGGTCGCATTGTGGCCACTTTGCAGCCGCTGCTTGCGTATAGCGTGGAGCAGGTGAATGAACTCTACGAGTTTGTCATCCTCCGCAACGCTGCCATGTTGGGCAACTATATACAAGGTAAGCCACTGTAACCATTCCTATATCGCTATTAATATATCTCCATTATAGACTTGTACTTTCTGGAGCGTCTGGAGCACGTATCGGAGCCCATACGCAAGTGTATTGAGCGACACACGGCACAGCTGTGCTTGGGCGCTGCTGCAGCAGCTGGCGAGGATCAGGCACCGTTGCTGGATCAACTGGGCTTTCTGCATAAGCAAATCACCAATGAATGCCTGCAGGTGCGCGTCTATGGACTGGAGCATCTCGCCGTGCTGTTCGGTCGTCGACGCACTCAACTGAATCATATGATGCTGCACGAGCTGCCGATGGATCCGCTAATGGAGCAGATAGTCAATGTGCTCATGGCGGGCTGCCAGCACGACGATCGTTCGCTGCAGTTGGCCTCGGCCAAGTGTCTGGGCGAGCTGGGTGCCATCGATGCCAGCTATTTGCCATCGAATTACAATTTTGCCAATCCACAGCAGATGCCGCTGAGCGTTCTCACGGATGACTTTACGGTGCTGGCACTGACGGCGCTCTGTCGCGGCTATCAGTTCCAGCAGAAGACGAAGCACGTGGACAACTTCTCGCTGGCCATACAGGAGACGCTCGCCGTCTGCGGCATTGCGCCCAAGGAGCAAAAGAAGCTACAGCTGTGGCAATCGCTGCCGTTGCGCATGCGCGAAATAATGGAACCGTTGCTCAACTCCTGCTACACCTGCTCCCAGCGCTCCAGTACGCTGCAGCAGCAGCCGCTCTTTGGCAGCCACTACACGCAGAACTCCTACGAGCTGTGGGCATTCCTCTGGGCCGCACGCCTTGTCGACTATGTGCAGTCGTCGGAGACGCGTCACCTGCTCAGCTCCTATAAGCCGTGCATTCGTCGCGACTCGAACATGCTGAGCACCTTCTATCCGTATATACTGCTCCATGCGCTGCTCGAGTGCACTGCGGAGCAGCGTCTACACATTGAGCAGGAGTTCCAGGCGGTGCTGCAGGCCAATGATGAGCTCTCCAAACAACAAGGGGCCACAACATCGAAAACACCCAGCGAACTAATCCCAGTCGATCCCAACACACTCGGCTACAAGCTGTTCGAGTCGAGTAAATATGGCGCCACCACCAAGTCAGCCAGTGATGTGCCACAGGCGAGCGCCAGTGCGGAGGATCAGTCACGTTTGGCTGGCAAATTGTGCGCCGAATTGTTGGATTTTCTGCAGCGTTGGCTGCGCGAATGGCAGCGTCTGCATGGCCTCAGCATGGGCGGCAAACCGCCCCAATCTGTGGATGCCAATTATGGTGCCATCTATGATTTCCTGCAGCGCATCGACAAATTGCATGTGGCACGTGCCAGCTACAATTGCGGCGAATATGCACGTGCCCTGCGCTATCTGGAGGACTACATCGCGGAGGGTGATAAGGCGGAACGTCTACTCGAGCAGTTCACGTTCCTCGTGCAGCTCTACGGGCGACTGATGGACTCGGATTCAGTGGAGGGTGCAGTGCAGACGCGCCGCTCGGATATGAGTGTGACCCAGGAGATTCTGGTGAATCGTTTGGTCGAACGGCAACAGGATATGATTACATGCTATGAGCAACTGTTATCGAGCACGGAGCAACTGCAGCCAGATCACATACGTGCCATCATCGATGCCTATTTGCGCATGGACACACCTAAGACGGCCCTGCTCATCGCCGATGGGCTCTGGCAGCGATTGTCCGATCGCCACATGGATCAATATTTCAGTGAGTGCAAAGCGGAGCTGCTCTGGCGTCTGGGCAGCTACGACGAACTGGAGGAGCTGCAGTTGCAGCAACAGCAGCAGAGTCGCTGCCGACCCAACTGGCATGCCCAGTGCGCCCAGGCCTGTCTCGCGCTGCGCCAGCCCACAACCACCAAATTGGAATTTGAGGCGCTGCTGGACAAGATGCGTGGTTCGGTGCTGGAGCAGTTGCGCAGCTGTTCCGCCCTGCAACAGCATTCCTATGCGCATGCCTACGACGAGGTGCTAAAGCTACACATGGTGCACGAGCTGCAATGCAGCCAGCAGCTGCTGGAGCAGCTCTCCACACTGCAGCAGCAGGAGGAGCAGCAGTCGCAATTAATGTGCAAATACTTTGCCGATTGGCAGTCGCGTTTGCAGGTGCTGCAGCCGCAGCTGCGCGTGCTGGAGCCCATCTATAGCTTTCGGCGGAATCTGCTCGGCGAGCTCAAGCGTCGCCTGGGCGATCGTGTGCCGCTGCAGGCACAGCTGCAGACGCAGTTGGCCCAGCTCTGGCTAAATAGCGCCCAGATCAATCGCAATGCAAGTCAATTGCAACGCGCCCATTTGTATCTGATGAAGGCGGCGGAATATCGGCCAAGTGGTCTCTTTCTGGAGCGCGCCAAGCTGCTCTGGCAGAAGGGCGATCAGGTGCTGGCCATGAACTATCTGGAGGAGCAATTGTCCGCCATCCGGCAGCAGTGCGATGACAATCCCAAGCAGCTCAATGCTGAGCAGCGTCAGCTCTACTTCGAGGGCAAATATCTGCAGGCCACTTACAATGCGGACTCCATGAATCTCTGTGCGGATGCCATACTCAAGTACTTCAACGAGGCAATCGCAGTGCATCGACAATCGGAGCGCTGCTACGTACAGCTGGCACAATTTCTGGAGAAGATGCGCACAGCGCGAACAGCGTCGACAAACAATTCGCGCGAAGATGAGGAACTGATGGTGCAGATCATGTTGAACTATGCCAAATCCTTGCGATATGGTAGCGATCATGTCTATCAGTCCATGCCGCGTCTGATCAGTCTCTGGCTGGACACGGCCGCCACAGCTGTGGCTTCCGCCTCCCACACGGAGCAGGTGCGCAAGATGAACGATCTCCTGAACAATTGCTGCACGGCACTGCCGACGGCCATGTTTTACACAGCCTACTCCCAAATGCTGAGCCGGCTGTGTCATCCATCGCCGGAGGTGTTTGGTGTGCTGCGCAACGTGATCATCAAGCTGATCGGGGACTATCCACAGCAGTCACTTTGGATGCTGTTGCCCCATTTCAAATCTGCCGCCGTCAATCGCGTCAAGCGCTGCAAATTGATCCTGAGCGACGAGCGACTCCAGAATGCCACATTCCAGCGACTGTTGAGTGACTTCAATACGCTCACCGAGCGCTTGATTGGCGTCACCAACAAGGATGTCACCTTGGATCGCAGCTACAAGTTGAGCGATCTGGACAAACGATTGCCGCTGCTGTGCAACCAGGCGAACTTCTCCAACATTCTGCTGCCCTTCGAGAAGTACATGCAGCCCACATTTAGCATTAGTTCGGCACAGGATAACTCGCCGTCGCCCAGTCCGCACACAAGTGGCAAATTGCCTGCCAGCAACTGGTTTCCGTATCAGCAAATCTTTATCAGTGGCTTCCAGGAGAAAGTGCTGGTGTTGCGTTCGGCGGCGCGGCCAAAAAAGCTGACCATACGCTGCAGTGATGGACAGGATTATGATGTGATGGTCAAGCCGAAGGATGATTTGCGCAAGGATGCGCGTCTCATGGAGTTCAATGGCCTGATGAAACGCTATCTGCATAAGGATGCAGGTGCTCGCCAGCGTCGCCTGCACATTCGCACCTATGCCGTGCTCCCCTTCAACGAGGAATGCGGCCTGCTCGAGTGGCTGCCGAATCTCAATTCCTATCGTGGCATCTGCATCGCCTTGTATACGCAGCGGGGTCAGGTTATGAGTGGCCGGCAGTTGCAACAGTTAGCCGTGCCGCAGACAGAGCCGATGGAGCGCAAGCGTGAGGTGTTCCTCAAGCAGCTGCTGCCCGCACATCCGCCCGTGTTTCAGGATTGGCTGCTGCAGCGCTTCAGCACGCCGCACAGCTGGTATGAGGCACGCAACTCGTACATACGCACCGTTGCCGTCATGTCCATGGTGGGCTACATTCTCGGGCTGGGCGATCGTCATGGCGAGAACATACTGTTCGATGAGCGCAATGGCGACGCTGTGCACGTCGACTTCAATTGCCTGTTCAATCAGGGCGAGGCCTTTGCCTATCCAGAAGTGGTTCCCTTTCGCCTCACTCACAACATGATCACGGCCATGGGACCGCTCGGTGTCGAGGGCAGCTTTCGCAAGTGCTGTGAGATTACGCTGAGACTGCTCAGGCAGGAGACCAAGACGCTCATGTCCATGCTGCGTCCATTCGTCTACGATCTAGGCGTCCAGAATCGACTGACGGCAACTACTAGCAAGAGCAAAACTGGCGCCGAATTAACCGATCCCAAAGTCACCAACGATGTGCAGCGCATTGCCGAGCGCCTGCAGGGACATGTGAGTAGTAGTAGTAGTATTGAGGGCATCATCCAAGTACTGAAATTCATCTCCCTTTTACAGGTTAAAAGACAGCAGGCAAACAGCATTCCATTGTCCACCGAGGGACAGGTGAACTTTCTGATCAACGAGGCGACCAAGGTGGACAATCTCGCTGCAATGTATATTGGCTGGGGCGGTTTTCTCTAGTTGCTAATTCCTAAAGACTTCGGATTTAATTATGTTATGTATTGTTATGCTTAAAGATTAAATTTGTATTTCTAAATGCAAATTGCTTTAGTTAGTTGCCGTTTTTTTTTTTTTAATGAATGACGACCCTGTGCTATTGAGAGTCCAAACTGCCGATAGGTGGCGCAACTTACGAAATCATCTGTGAGGCGAGCCCGCATTTTTTTTCTTTTATATCTGTGTTTGTTTTGTTGTTGACAAATTGCCTGAATTGATGAGTACAAAAGCACAGAATGTCGAAACCAATTACTTTTGTTACGGGCAATGCCAAGAAGCTGGAGGAACTGATTGCCATACTGGGACCCAGTTTCCCCCGCCAGATCATCTCGAAGCAAGTGGATTTGCCCGAGTGGCAGGGCGAGATTGAGGAGATTGCCGTAAAGAAGTGCAGGGAGGCTGCGCAACATGTGAATGGACCCGTACTGATCGAGGACACCAGCCTGTGCTTCAATGCGCTGCAGGGTCTGCCCGGTCCGTATATTAAGTGGTTCCTGGACAAACTGCAGCCAGAGGGACTGCATCGTCTGCTCAGCGGCTGGGAGGATAAATCGGCGCGTGCCATTTGCACCTTTGCCTACTGTGAGAGCAGCACGTCGGAGCCACAAATCTATCAGGGCATCACAGAGGGCTCTATTGTGGAGCCACGTGGTCCACGCGACTTTGGCTGGTTCGTATTTGGCAGATTCTTTAATAAAAATCTTCACCAAAAATATTTATATAACAGGGATCCCGTGTTTCAGCCCAAGGGCTACGATGAAACCTATGCAGAGCTGCCCAAAACGGAGAAGAATAAAATCTCTCATCGCTTCCGGGCATTGGATCTGCTACAACAGCACTTCAAGAGCGACAGTTAAAATGAGAGATACTTCTCTTAAAATTCGCTAAGAAATAGTTTATTGAAAGTTTTGATTTTTGATCTATCATGTCGAGAAAACGTTGCTTAAACTAAAATCGATGCAATCTTCAGCTTAGTCAGCCTTCTTGCTCTTCATTGGCTTCTTGACTTTTCCGACATCCTTTTTGCCAGCGACTGGTTTGTTCCAGTAATACAGGAGCTGGGCAAAGATTACGCCGTTGGCAAAAGTGGAAGCGCAGAAGGTGATGATAATCATCTGATCGCCAGTCTCTTGAATCGAAGTAAAGATGCGTGCCAAAGAACCGGCAAACATTAGTATGACCGTCGCCGCCGACAACTGACCCGTGGAACCGGCCCTATAGTTGGTCAGTGCCTGCGACAGTTTGCCAACCAGTAGAATGGGAATGTTGCAGCTCTGTATGGTGAGCAACACACTCATGGGTGTCATTCCAGAGTTGAGCACGTACAGCAGACTCGCATAGCCAAGCAGAAAGATGACAGCATGCGGCTTCCGTCCACCAAAGAAGAGGACGAGGACAGCAATGGCGACGGTTTGGATAGCGAGGAAAGGGTTGTCGCCCCACGAGCTGAATGGATAGCGATTCATAAAGCTGTACGACATGTGGAATGTGATGGCCAGCAAGTCCAGCATAACGCCAAATAGATTAATGCCCTCGCCAGATTTGCTATTGAGAATTTTCATCACCTGCGGCACCTTCACCAGCACCGAACCAGCAATGATGCCAATGCCGAGACCTTTGCTCAGCAGCGCCTTAAAGCACGGCACTAAAATAAAGAATATAAAAAAACAACAGCAATTTAGTTGACGGATGCCACTTACCATCGAGGAAATTGTGATCCAAGAAGTAATTGTCGTAGCACTTCTGGTTCATGAGGAACAGAGCACCCTTCCTGATAAGATCGTCCATTTTCGCAAATCACTTTCTAAATATAAAGTAATAAGTGTGTTCTCAACAATTGTGCCGGCTGCTTATCGGGCGGCTACTGGCTGCTGATTGTGTGCGGTTGAACCGAGAAAATATTCAAAGACAAGCAGTACACGTAATACCCAAGGCACATTGAGCACCTGTTTTTTTTTGTGGTGTTTTTTGTTTTATCTTGGTATTTTTTTAGCAGCCCTCTAACAGCGGCATCAAAGTAAACATTTGCATCATATGCTATTAACAGCGTTCTCTATTATTCGATTGTATTTGAATCTAACATTGGCGGTAAGAGAAAATTAACATTTTCATAGCTAAGCGGCATTAGAGATGACAACCATCACCAGTCAATTCTCACGAATTAAATGCAGCAGAAAGTAACTTCTATCGATATATATACATATTTGAAATATTTGATATACCGATATCGATTTTAATAGCATTTTATCGAAGTGATCTAGAAACTATTTAACTTTGCTCGCGACACATTGCAGTTATCGTACGTTGAACTTTTAAAATATTCGAAGAAAAATATAATTTGTTTTGCTTAAAATTCGTATTAAATAATTATCAACATGAACTAGTAAGTAATATTATTATGAAAAAATAATATATAACTATTTTAATTAGACGAACAAAGGTCAACGATTAAAGGAAGAAAAAACTTTACTATTAAACTCTTGATATGCTTATCGCAAATTTATATTGCCTTCCTGATTACCGTATATATTTCACATGATTATCTGCAGCATTAAAATGGCAATTAAAAGCACAACTGCAGCTCGTGGCCAGCCTGGGTCACTATCACTTGCAATTCTGATTTGCATGCTCGGTAAAGTCACTCAACTTGTCTGAGGAACTATTATTGTTGTTGTCGTCGTCGCCGTCTTCTTCGTCTACGCATCACTTGCATTCCATTGCGCCTGCGCACTTTGCAGCTTGCCCATAAATGTCATTGTCATTGTTTCCCATTGCAACTGGCATCTCTCTCTCTCATAAATTAAAGTTGCTCGCAGTTTTATTGAAATTGTTGCGGCATTCGGGTGAAACTGTTCCAGCAGCGGTGCCGCCTGTATAAAGCAAAAATTCATTAACCGTTACTGATTGTCACACATTCGCACACATCCATTCTTTGTTGGCTAACCCCATAAACATATATGTATACAAACACGTACGCACATATATAAATGACGAAAATGTAAATGTGGTTGTATTCATAGATATAAGAATTGAACCCTATTTGCGGCTAAACATTTTTTCATGTGACTGTCTCTCTTTGTGAGCGTCGATACCGAATTATTAAAGGTAGAGAATAATACAATAATACTTGCACCTCTCTCTCTCTCTCGCTGATACCTATATGATATATTTAATTGAATAACATTGCCTGAAAATAGCAAGCTTTGCGGTCAACATCAATGGAGCTACTTTGAACGACAGCGCCTTTTATTACGAACTGGCCACACTGCGAACGTCAGAAGCGATAAATCTGCCCATTGACATTGTGCTGCAACAGGATCAAGAGGAGCATGCAAAAATTGTAGACATGGTGCGATTCGACAAGGGCAAACTCACCGCCAAGGCCACCAACCTGACTGCCATCACCTGGGCGCATGCCGTCAACAGCCAGCAGCTGCTCACCGAGTCACTCAGCAGTGAGTATAAACTATAAACATTTTTATTTAACTAACATTAACTCATTCACTTATTCACGGCACTTCAAGGCGACATTGATATGATTGAGGCGGATATTGTGCTGGGCAAACTGAATGGCACGGGCCCAAACTTGCCGGTGATGGCACATCCGCCTGCAATAGTCTCGGATCTAACACTGGAGGACTTTCTGCAGCAAATTAAGGCTCACAACGAGGCGAACGAGGGCGCCGAGAAGGGTGTCAAGTTGGACTTCAAGTCAATAGAGGTGTTCGAGGGCTCCCTCGGAATTCTGGATGAGACCATACCAAAGGTGGGCAAATGCATTGGACAATTGAAAAGTTGCTTGTTAATGGGATTTATTATTTGCTTAGATGACATATCCCATTTGGATAAATGCCGACATAATCAGCGGACCTGTGGACCAAAACAGCTCAGTGCCAGTGGATCCGGCGCGATTCTTTGCCGGCTGCATGCGTTACAAGCAGGCCGTTCTCTCCATTGGCTGGACGACCAGGTGGGGTGCCACTTACCGCGAGGGCGAGTATACCGAGGAGCAGTGCGATGCCATGCTGCAGGTCATCAATGACAACAATGTGACCTCCACCGGACAGCCCATCACATTTCCCGTCCGTGCCGGCATTGCCGCCAATAGCGCCACACTGCTGCACAATCTGGTGGCTGCCGTGAATGGAACCAACGAGTGCACATTGACCATTTGGTCGTCGGCCAACGATTATGTGGATGTGGCTCAGTTGCGTAAACTTATCTTCGGCTTTGGCTTGGATCGTGTCTATTTGGATGTACCCGAGGAGCTGTCTTCGCAACTGGATCTGGGCAATGGGGGCAATGCAAGTACGTTCAACTCCCTGGTTAGCTTCAGCTTTGTCAGCCTCTGTTTTTGGGCCGTCTCCAGCTGGCTGAAGAACGTATAAAGAAACTATCCCTTCATTTGTATTTTTTTGTTTGTTTTTGTTTTTTATTCAGTTGTACTTTCTGTAAGGAATTGTTTTCTTATGTATTCAGTTGAGGAATTTCGATGAACACGCGTTTTAGATGTTTATCACTTCATTTCAATTCAGACCAAATCATTGCCGCCTTGTTGTATAAAAAAAATCACTAAGAAATATCGTTATGCATTAAATTTATAAATGTAAATAATATAGTATAATATAAAAATACTTTGGATGTGCGCAGTTTTAATGTTAACAAGGGGATCGATAGCTTTGGACCTAGAATAATCACTCTTAAGATGTTTAGTTTACTTACTAAGTTAGTTAATGACTTTCACTTCTCTTTTTTTTTTGGCACTAATAAATAAATAATCTTATCAATCTCTCTCTCTCTAAACTCTCGGCACGTACATATAAATGCTGGTGCTGTGAGATGAGGAAAGCATGCGAACATGATGTGTGTGTGTGTGTATGGATGAGTGGCATGTGTATGGAGCGTATGAGTGGTGTGAATATGTATTCAATAATGAGGCAACTCGGCTAGGGGCAACAGCCTCTTGACTCTTAATGGCGAGACGAAGGCTCCTTATATGTATACATACATATGTTTGTACAATATATATAACAACGAATGAATATGCAATATGCAATATGCAAATATATATATATAGGTATTAACTAATTATCACATCTGCTGGGCGACTCTCGATTAGCCGATCTGTGGAAGTGTTGCCAACGTTGCACTCTTCATCGTCATCTTCAATGCCCGAGTTGCGTTTATAGTCCAAAAGACGGACGACAACCCGCTGATTGTGGCTGGCATTCTGACGAAGTAGTTGCTGCACAGTTGGCGTCGCACCAGTCGCATTGGTGGCGGCGCCAAAGGTGGCAAGCGGGCGCAATACGGAGACCTTGGCCTTGGGATCATCGCTATGGCAGAGACGCGTCAATTGGCGTGTGGGATACCAGCAGGTGCAGATTAGACCGCCGGCCAGCAAAATGCCCGTAAAGATCTGACCCAGCATCACAATGAGTGGCACCAGAGCAACTTCCTCAGCGATTTCTTTGGTGACACGCACACGCTCCTCGGCCCACATCATTGGCAGCAGTACCCGTGGCACGCGCGCAAAGAGACTGCAATTTAAAAATATTAATTAGAAGGTGTCATCAACACTTCGAGGCTCTGATCTGTATGATTAACTTACGAAACACCCGGAATTGGCTGCATTAGATAATTGGCCTGGAAGCCACCACCCACATCCATGGGTACGCCAGCGTTCGGCTCCAGTGCCATGTAGAACTCATGCTTCTCAGGATCCGGCTGTAGGCCATCCAACGCCTCCAGATAGCTGGGATCGGCCAGATAAAAGTGTGGATATGACATGTAGACAGATGAGCTGAAAGAACAGCGGCCAATATTGATAACGCCCGCCGGCATGCATTCGCCATCCACACACAGGCATTTGGTGTCCGGATACATTGTGCCATTGTCCACGGCGTGTCTGGTGCCGCTGAATTTGTATGCGTTGACGCCATGCACTGTGGTCTCCTCCTTAAAGTCCAGCGGAACGGCGCGGCATAATTTGGGTAAGAAGATGTACACGCTGTCCTTGGTGCTTAGGTTGGGCGGAAAGAATTCGCCCATTGAGCCCATGACTTTGCCACAAGCACCCTCAAAGGCGCCCGTATGCGTCAAATTGTTCCAAGTGTGTATTTGGCCCATTTTGCTGATATCATCGGCGCCAGTGAATATGTTAAGGTAGCCATCAAAATTGGTGGTGCCATTTCGCGCATACATATAGCCAACGCGATCGAATGGCACCTCAGAGGGATTGAGGAATTTGCCCAGATTGACCAAGGAATGTTCGAATCCCTTGAATAACCACTCCTCGGCTGTTCGCGTTTCGCTCACATCCTGTGCTGAGCTCAGCGCGAGTGACCCTATCGCACGAATGAATGAGGGCAATTGGGGTAGACGTAGGGCACCAGCCTAATAGAGCACGATAGCGTTTTAGTAAGATATTATGTGTTCACCACTTTCGATTGCAACTCACGTGTGCCACTACGTTGACCGAAGTGACTACATCCTGCAGGGTGCCATTGCTGCCGGCAGCATCAAAGTGGAAAAAGGCTTTCTTGCGAAATGAAACAGAAGCGTTTTGATTGTGCCAATCAATGTCCACCTTGTCGGGGTTCTCACGAAATCGATAGGGTCCCAATTGTACAAAGTGCGGCTTTCTTGGGGAGCCCTGGTAAAGGTCCTTCGGATTGGTCCAATTAAATAGATATACATCAAAGTTGAGCGGCAGCGGCGAAACTTTCCAGTCCGCAAACGATCGCGATGTGGGACTGAGTGCCATTTCCTGAAATTGTCAATGACATTTCATAAGTTATCATTAAATTTGCATAGACTTAAATAGACTAATTGCTAGATCTTATTATCATTAGTTTGTCTGTTTTTCACATTTTTTGTAGAGCCCTCATATGGTCAATAACTCGCTATATCGCTATCTATGTAATTTCGCGATCGTTCAGTCAAATGTCATGTGAGCGTCATGTTATCAGCCTTTTTTTCCGGCGGCCCATTGAAAATCTACCACAACATGCATTCATCATTTCGCTAGATTCTCGGTGTCTTTTATAGCACTTGGAATAAATCCGTAGTGGTCCCTTTGAAATTTAAGTTTCAATCATCAATTTTAAGCATATTTTTATTATATTTCGCAGAAACTTTTTTTGAATCCAGAATATGACTAAATGATAAAAATTGTTACATTTACGTTTGGTGTGAGACAACGGCACGTGTAAATATGCGCTAGTTGAAATGGATGGGATTTCCGAGATTGTTGCGGTTGCGGTTAATTGGTTGATATCAAAGTCTGTAAGGCAGGTGTTCTTCGGTCAAATAGACACACCTGTCCGCACTATAAGACAGGTGTAATTACAAAAGCCTTTTATGAGTTTGGCTTGCATGAAATGCAAAATCAATACAATCAAAAAACAAAAACAAAAATTGAATATAATAGAGTTAGCGATTCAGACATCGTTTCTAATCAAGCTTTCAATTCTAATGATAAATAGTTTGCGATAAGATAAAAGTCATTGCTAGGGCAAAAACTGACATTGTTTGTTTACGCGATTTGTCAATGCAACCACATATATTTCCGATAGCAACATGTTTGCAAAATAGATCAGTGATTCTATTAACCTTGCAGCTGTTCGCTCCAGTGATTCATGTCCCAATGATAGATTGATTGTAGTGGAAAGCTATCAGTTAGCTGAATTAAGGCAAAACTTCTTAGTCAGTGGCCAAAAATAGATAACAATGTAATGTGAGACAAGTAAGAATGCCACACTGAAGTTTGTATACCCTTGTAGACCGGAGGTAAGCTAATGACATTTAAATTGAAGGTCAGAGTTCGTGCCTGTGTACTTTTTAAAAAAATTGGATTTGAATGTTTTTTGTTTTACAACTAAATATTCCACATGTCAAGGTTACATTGTGTAAGTATATTGTATGAAAAAGTGTATCCCGATCCCTCAAAATAAAACTCATCTTTCGACCGATTGATATGATATGTATGCTATATAGATGGATACATAAAAAGGCTGCTCATCAAGATACCTTTAAAACTGAGAAATCAAACAGAGGGACGGACATGGCTGTATCGACTCGGCTTGTAATGCTGATTAGGAATAAACATACTTAATGGTGACGTAAACGTCACCTTCAATGCTTGACGCATTTCATAAGAAAATTGTAATACCCTCTACAAGGGTATATAAAAAAATGTATCTTATCTTTCGTTATTTTTTTCTTTTAATGAACACCTGCAGCACACTTAGTCTAAGGTTTTTTTTTGTGGAAAATTGAGTCCAATTGATATTTAATCAGACAACTGGTGAAGTCCCCCCATTTCGAGCCTACCCCTCTCACTGCTATCCGCCAATGCCACACTAATTGTATGCTAATGAGCGAGGTTCACGTGCAGTTGACCCAAACGCCGTTCTGGCAAATTGGCTGCTGGAGAATCTTGACTCCCTAGAGATGGAACTTGACTGGATGGCAACAAGACTGATGTAATTATGCAAAGAACTGTGGCTGATTAGATAAGAACTGACAGATATGGGGCAGCTCCATAAAATACTACAGTGAAATATGAAAAAAAAATCGCTAAGCGAAAATATGCTGAATTTGCGAAGGGCGGGTGGAAAATATTGTAAATTGTTATTAAATCTTGCCATATGTAAAATATACTTTACATATTTGAAAATGAATCCCAACATGTCAACATGTTCATTTTTTATCAGCCAGCAGCTCACTCACCTTGCCGCGGATTTGCGTGAATATGTCAATCCAGTTGCGCAGCAGATAAACGCCGGCGCCTACGCAGCAGGCGCCCAATAAGAAAATGCTCAGCCGCCAGGCGCAGAGACGCGCGCGTGATGTCATCTCTTTTAATTGCGATTTCTTTTGCGATTTTCGATGACGATTACCGACAACGTCTCTGGCCTTGTTGCTCGTATTAGAGGCTACTTCCGTTATCGTTGTTGTTGTTGTGGGTGTCAGGCAGGAAGCTTTTTTAGTCTTTCGTACGCCTGTTCTCTTGCTCTTCCTATGTTGCACTGAGGCGGCTAAGCGTTTCAGTATTGTTGTCTGCGTCGTTGGAGTCGTTGCCTGCAAATACAGATAAGCAAATCGAGAGAGAGAGAGAGAGAGATAGAGAAAAAGCATTAAAGTCCAGTCAGTAAATTTTATATATATGCATATGTGTGAGGCGAGTTGAGCCTTATCGGTTTATCGTTATCGGGGATTGTACATGAACTTGCGAGAGCAGTAGCGGCTGAGAGAGCGTGTGAAAATTGAAAACGGATCACGCGCCAAAGCGCAGCGAAGCTTTACTGCGTCGTTATTGTAAATCTAATCTTACAAAATTATATTTTTTATTTTAGAACGGACTTATAAAAGCTGCACTTCTATAATGCAAGCTACTCATAGATAATCAAAGCAAAAACTATATATAATTAAATAGAAAACTGAAATGTGTTTGCCCCACTCATGATTTTAGCCAGGCTCTTAAAAACCGGTTCGAATACAGTTGGAGTGGGAGTAAAACATTGTTATTGTTGTTACTCGGCCTTTGTTTTTTAGGCCTTTTTGTTGTTGACGTAGCACAAAAACACTTCAACATTCCTGGGCATATGTGCTGCAAATGTACGTGTATTTATTTTGTAATCGATGCACACGTAGCAAGGTTAAATAAATATTGAAAATAATATTTAAAAAAAAAATGGGTATTCCATTACTTGACTAGCCGCATTTGTGAGCAACGCCCACTGCCTCAGCCAGTGTTTTGCCTAGTGTTCTGATTATTTAACTTAGCTTTGTTGACACAGACACATAAACATAATCACGCGAATTTAACACTTAGTCATGGATTGCGGGCAACAACTTTGCATCGTACAATTAAAAAAAAAAACAACTAAAACCAACATTAGTTGGGTTTATTGTATGAGATGCACATAAAAATACAAGGTTTTCTTTTATTTTACTTGCACAGGAATCCTTGAACAGTTGTTGTTCTGCTGCGCGTCACTTCCGCAACCTGTTGACATATTATGCTCTTTCACTATGTTCATATGCGGTATGTGTTGATACACCTATAAATAGATCAATACACAGTGCAATGTGCCAAAATGAACATCTACACATATTTACATACATGCAAACATACATACATTCATACATGCACACATGCATGTATAAATACATACATTTGTGTACTGTTATATGTTCTCTGTTTGTAGTGCTAATCTCAAATTGCAAACTCAAGCGCGATGCGTCACAGTATGATTTGCGAAACGTAACCCTAACAAAATGGCAGCGTATTTGTATAATTTGTTTAATGTTTACTGTTTTATCAGCGATATACAATTAGCAGGAGCGAATCATACCCGTAGCCAGTATTCGTATTCAGCTGCGGGCTTAACGCTCTCGCGCCCGCGCCTTGTGCTCTCTCTCACACTCATACACAGAACACTCGCGTGCTCTGAGCAACAACAACTTTTTAAGTATGTGCGTAGGGATTTTTTTGTTTCTTACTTTTTAGCTGTTAAGCGTTGCTTTGGTTTAAACATCTACGACTTTAGTTAACACCTTTTGCACTTGTCACTTTTACAGCTTCCTCTTGTTATTTTTCAAATAACATGCTGTTTTTAAAACTCTTTCATTTTTAGTTACACTTCCATTAATATTCATGACCACAGTAAATCAAAACGTTTCTTTAAATGTACTTTGTGTTTTCAATGCACGTGGTGTATTTGTATTGGTGGCGTCTATTTTTTTATATACTTTTGTCTCACTCGCGCGCGTTTGTTTTAATAGCGCCAGACGACTACGCACCGTTAACTTGATCTTGAACTCTGCCAAACAGCCACGCGTCACAAGATCACCATGTCTAAGCGGCAGTGCGCCTGTTCTGTGACTGAAACAATTTTATTTTTCGAAAAGCCACCAAGCAGCAATTATATATTTTTCATTAAAAGCAAGTAGTGGCTGTTTACTCAGCAGCTCGTCGACATATAAATACCCTACACCAGTATTCCACTAGTTATCAAATTCCAAATTGGTATACTATTTGACGCAATTCAATCTTGCTTAGACATTCAATAAATTTGAAATTATTACTATCATTTTATGGTTTGTCTGTGTAATTTGTAGATGCAACGCTGATTTCAATATATAAAACGTTCAGGAATCGGTGTATTTCTGCAGCTGAGAGGGTATGCGCACAGCAATTGAGAGTCGGCAAAAGAGCGTTCGCATTGTTTAACAGCTCTCGCTCTCTCAACATTATCTTTTTGCATTTCCCGTCGCTCTCTGTCTGTACTTCTTGGCCATCCATGACAAAACCGGTTCCATCTCTCTGAAACGGGTATACATCTGCTCAAAAGGCTTATTGTGAGTTTTAAACGGTAATAACATAATTAATTTCATATTTTTAACAGATTCGATTCCTTTTCAGCATAAAATGGAATGTTGGAATGTGAGCATTTATCAGAATATATATACATATACATATACACATACGTCTACCAATTGGCTAATGTTGTTCTTATGAAATGCTTATCTGTAATTGATAAGTTAGGTTTTGAGTTTGGTGATTAAGACTATTTTCATAGTAATATTAAAAAAATACCCGAGCAACCTGCGGGTATGCAAGTTTCAAATACAGCCCAATCACAATTATATTCATAAAATTCCAATTCATAAAGTTCCATTTCACATATCATGAAATAAGCGAGTAGATAATTTGAAAAATGTAGACACTTGGCTAAGAGAGCAAACATTAAAAAAGAAACATATGATATTTTATTAGCTTACTCTTTAAACACCACAAACAGTCTTACTTTGTATGTACTTAATATTACTTAGACTCAAACATATTCAACTTCAGAAACTACTCCTTATCACAATACATTTAACTCTACTAATATGACACTTGTTCTCAACTGGCACGCTGTGCATCATCCGATGCCGCCACAAATTGTAGTCCAATGAGCAGTGGTGAACCCTCCACCGCATAATTCTTGTGTTCCGTATTCGCTGTGGCTGCCTGCATGCGGGTCTCCAAGCTGGTAATATCTATCTTGCGCATGAAATGTTTCTTCAACAGCATCTGTCGCGGATACCAGAGTACCATCATAACTCCCAAGGCTATGGCAACAAAGCCGCAGATCTTTCCGACGATCGCAGATATCGGTACGAGTTTTAAATAAAATAGCAGATCCGGTGTAATGCGAACTCTATAATCGGCCCAGACGAGCGGAAGGAAATTGCGACGTGATTTGCGAAACACGCTGGACACATGAGAAGATCGTCAATAATTATTACTTCCTATGCAATTCAGAGATTAGTACTCTTTACTTACGATTCTGGACGTGGTTCCACCAACAGACTGATCATCAGGCGCGCCTTGATGTCCAAAAGCATCCCAGTTTTGGGCTCTAGTGTAACGATAATCTCATGGCGATCCTTGTCCGGCTTCATGCCATCCACTGCATCGGCATAGTAGGGATCCGCATTATAGAAATGTGGCGACGAGGCAAAAACGGGCACATCATACCAGCATGTGGAGATGTTCAACAGACCAGACCGCACTTCCCGGCAGTTACCCGTGCAGTAGCAGCTGTTCTCTGGATTATCAGTTCCTGAAATTTCAATGAATGGTCAATGATTGGTTCATTGGTTGATTTATTTATAATTTTTGCTACCATTTGCCATATTTCTCGCCGAGCCCTTGTAGACGTAGGCTTCGACACCCTCAAAGTCCGTTGTGCCCGCATAATCGATTTTCAGCTCTCGGCAAAGGTCGGGCAGAAAGTATGAGATCGGCTCACCCTGCCGTAGTGGACTCGGATGGAACTCACCCAAGCTACCATTCAGCTTGCACTTGGGATGACCATTGGTCACATTGTCGTAACGCCAACGCGCAACTTGACCCAATTTACTAAAATCCTGGAGGCCAGTATAGGCATTAAAATGACCATAGATCTCGGTGCTGCCATTGCGCTGTGAGTGAGAAACTAAAGTTAGCTCCCAAAGAGTTGCACCTTGCATAGAATCAATCTTACCGGATAGCCGTAGCCAATGCGCTCGTAGGGAAAATGCAATTCGGGTATCATTTTGGTGGGAACCATTTTGCTCATCTTTATGAGTGGCGTATCGAAGCCAGTGAATAGCCAGTCATCGGCAGACCTTTTGAATGTCGCTTCCTTTCCATACATGTTTATGGCCATGAGCATGAGGGTACGCAGAAACGGACTCCAGTTCCGCATTTTATTGAGTAGACCAACGATCAGAGTATTGGGGCATACAACGGTGTCGTTCAGTTTTCCGTTGCTGGCCGTGGCATTGAAGTTGAAGAGACTGCGACGCATATAGGATACGGTAGAATTCTCTGGATGCCAGACAACATTCAGCTTTTGTTGAGTCTCCGTAAAAGAATAGGGTCCGAGCTCCTCGAAGTGTGGCTTCACATTCGGATCGTCAAAGTGTTCCGAATTTGTCCAGTTAAAGATGTATATATTTACCGCCATGCTCAAGTTGGGCGACTGCCACAGATTGGCAAGCATCGAATTGGGTTTGAGCACCATAAACTATTGATATATATATATGATGATTGATAGAGGCCTGGCTGAGGGATAATCCGTTCGTCCTTGCTGTACTTACCCACTCAAGGGCGCGACGTTGTATGCGCTCAAGGTTGAGCACATAGACGAGTCCCAACAAGGCGAGCACAACACCCACCAGACTGGTCAAGGCAATCCGATTTTTTGCAATCATGTCACTCACAGCACGATGGTTGAAACTGCAATTAAACCGGAATTTAGTATCAAGGTACGCATTTAATTCATTTAGTTATTAGCTTTATTAATATTATAACTGGCTCAGTAATTGATATACATACTTGCTTTTTAATATATATTTCAAATTGTAAGTAGTTACTATTGAATCAATTGCTTGCATACGCTTATTCACTATGTAATCACTGCTCAAATCGAGCATTTAACATTAATTAAAAATATAAAATTGAAAATTTACAATCTAACTATGACACATTTTGACACATTATCTCCTAGTTAGCATAGTGTTTCAGACAAACTAGTCACGAGAAGATTACGTAGCCTTGTCCTAGCCTTAAATTCTGTTCCAGATACGTTCGCAATCGTGTGAAAATCACAAAATAAAATCTTGTTGAACACATCCACATAACAGGAAGAAGAAAGCATCATCAGTATCACAAGCCAAGTCTACATAGTCATGCCAATCTGTCCGTCTGTATGATCCTACTGATCTCAAAGTCTATAAGAGCTAGAGACTTCATTTTGAATATAAATTCTCATATACCCCGCGTGGATCAAGTATATTCCATATTATCAACTAATCCGTTTTGCAAATTTCGATAAGTAGTCAATTTTAACGACTTTCATTCATAATTTCATTTCATAATATACATTGACATATTTATTTGGATCAACTGTCCAAATTTTATGAAGGTCGGATAAAAAACTCCCAGATTGTAGTCAAAAGTATATTCTCATATTGATCTCATTTCTATCAGGTGCAAGAAATTTCTGTTTTCTTAAATATGCGTGTGCATTTGTCAAAATGGGATGGCTTGATAATCGATAAATGCAGTTATCGACGA
This sequence comes from Drosophila paracracens, assembly GCA_035044025.1. NCBI lineage: Eukaryota > Metazoa > Arthropoda > Insecta > Diptera > Drosophilidae > Drosophila > Drosophila paracracens. The sequence continues at coordinate 2,602,702 of JAWNMN010000835.1, read as the reverse complement.
ATGGCTGTACGTGCTTATGTATGTATGTCTGTTTGTATTTACACTCATTTGCCGCAAGCCGGTAGTTCCAGTTCGGGCTTATAAATAAATATATGCGCTGCCTTAGTATTTTTTACTTTTCAATGCCTGTAGCTGCCGTAAAAAATGAGAGGAATTGCATTGCTGCTTACATTTGAATGTACCAAAAGTAATAAAGGGAAATTCGGCATTAAAACTAAAGTATATTTAACAGCTGCGTTCAGGGTATATTTCATTCTTATCTTTTTCCATTTCTTTTTGTGTGTGGGGAGTCACGAAAAAAATGCAAATAGATTTTAAGTTTTATAAACATAGAAGAAAGAAATCACAAAATACAAATATTTTAGTATAGAATAATTAAATATAAAATGAATTTAATAAACAAAGAAGAGTAAATAAATATTAATAACAATAATAACAAATCAAAAGTAAATAAATATTATAATTAAAATGCTTAAGAAATTATTTTGAAAATTAAAAAAAAGTAAATAAATATAAACAAATAAGTAAAAAGAACCCGATTGCTTCACGAATTAATTAAACTTAAACTTAAATAAACTAATATATTAAGAGCATAATTGTATGTGCACGAAATGAGTTTGATAATGAAATACTCGAATACAACGAGGGCTTTTAGCTTTTGACTGATCATTTGTATACAACCTTTGCTTATAGGGATTCACAATCATCGACTCCGACAGAAATAATATAACTTTCATCAAGATAGTTCTAAAACTGATAGATTAGCTGGCACTGAGAGATTAAAACTGAGAGACAGTCGAATAGCTATCAATTTCAATATTATGTAATACTGTATGGGTTTGCTTTGCTTTAATGCTTTGCACACCTCATTTTAATATTTCTAGCAACGTGTTTATTAATTGAGTGGCGCATTTTCCTTGGATATATAATCCTAATGGCTCTACTGAACAATTAAAGAATTTAATATGTGTCAAAAACCTCTATAATTAAGTAATTAGCCATTTGACTGGTCCATAAGGCGATGACTTACTCCGGTAATTTGATTTCGATGACCTTTCCAATGATACGGCACAGAACAAATTAATCACTCTTGCTATAAACACCTGTTCTCAATTGTCTTTTACTGTTAATGCCGTGCCGAAGACACAAAGGTCCATATAGGTTATCGTCGCTCAACTCTGATAATGCACATCGGGTTCTTTTCTCACTGATAATGGCACAAATACCGTTGACTTAGCGACTGGCTCAATATTTTTTTTTATTTTTATTTTGTTTGAATCCTGCAAGTTGAACCGGTGCTCAAAAGATTTTCCAGTTTCTCGAGACGCCTACGAAGCGCTGTAAGTGCCGACTTGATAACGACTGACTACTTTAAGAAACATGCTGCTACTTTAGTACATGTCAAAAAAAAAACAAAAAAAACAAAAAAAATACACACATGCACACACACACACACATACACACACACACACAAAACAAATATTAATAAAAAGAAAACTCAACTCAAAACGATTATTATGCGGCGTTGCAATGGGATCGCAGGCAACGAATTGATACTGCACCTAAAGAAAGTTCATTGATGCACTGCACAAAATAAGTGTGCACACTTTTCGGCACATCAGCCGACGCCCATCGAAGTGACAACATTTTCAGCCTGATAATGCAATAATCAGCTTGTCGGCTGGTAGGCTGGGTAGATCGGTCAATGACTTGATGATGTTGGGCACATAATGAAAATACATTTTGTGCAGTGTACTGGCCATTCAATATTGTGTTTAATGCTTGTGCACTCAGTACTTAGTGTTTCTTTAATGGTCGACTCGGTTCAACCGATCCATAATCTTGGTGCAGGTTATCTTTTAACGATTTGGTGGCCTGGAGTTACCCGGAGACGGGGCAGACGCGGCAACATTTACCCCGAAATGGGGGCACCATATAAGTGCCACAACCAGTCACTCGCTGCGTACTCATGCGTTATCACTTAAACTCTAACCTGGCCGGCAAAATACAACATCGGCAACTGGGCAACAGAGCTGCAGCCAACTAAATCTAAAAAATTTTCGTGTTTTTCCAATTTTCCATGCGTTTACTGATAATACTCGACAGAGCCACGTTCCAATCGCACTTGGACCTAATAAGCAATGGCGCTGATGTGATAAAATTGAACAACCGCAACAACAACATTCAACTACTAAAAATATATATATATTTAAATATATATATATATGTGTGTATAGATACATATATGTGTGCTTACATATGTTTTGGAATCAGATGAACTGTAACACGTAATACATCTATATTGATATATTGATATAGTATCCAATAATCGCTAATTGTCAGTTGCTTGTTCATCAATCATCAAAATTCGTATAAATTACAATTTATTTTTATTCACGCTTAATAGACACATTAATTCACAATATATTCCAGATTGCGGATCTAAGTACCTATTAATGTCTAATATTAATTTCAGACTATGAATCTAAAGTAAGGTCAAAGGGCTTGAAAATATATTAGTTTTAGATTTCAGCGGTACTTTGGCAAATCATTTGTAAAATCGGTTTTAGAGCAAGAATTGCCGGAGAACTACTCTCAGGAAAAAAATCTTACTGAAGTTTAGAAAACTAGAAAGATTTTTATGTTTGTAGAAATAGTTTCTTAACATGTTATATATAAATTTTTTTTTAAATCAGAAAAATTTGCCCAAAATCTTCTAAAAAAATAGTGGTCTAAAAGGAACAAATGCAAACAGTCATTTCAAGAAAAAAATATTGCTGAAATTCAGAAAAAAGTAATGAAATTTGCTCTTAGTCCCGGGATCAATCGTCTTAATATCAAAAGTGCTTTAATTAAATGAATTTATAAACTTTCTGAAATGTTTTTACATGTGAAATTTTACACAACAAATGTGATCATGTAAGAATTTCTGTGTACTTTATTTAATTTCTTTTTCTTTTTTTTTTTTAAAAATGTACACTGAATTTAAGAAACGGAAATCTTGGATTTTTAGAAAGACCCGACAAACAGGATGAGTTGACATATGACGCTAGAAGTATGACGAATTTCTAAAATTCAGGCCGACTTTTTCTGTAAGAATTTATTTTAATAATGATTTCAAGAATTTAGTTCGAATTAATGAAATACAGTCTAAAATCAAGTAAGGAATGTCTTTCCAAGTATGAAAATACTGAAATAAAGTGATAAGAAGTGCGATTCACTTCCTAAAAAGACTTATTTCGTAAGTAAAAATATTTGTCATTAATCATTTGAGCTAAATAAAAAGCAATAAATCAATGTAAATGAAATTTCAATTTTCATATTTAATTCAGTGCTTAAGCAATTAAATTTTTAATTAGATTAAAGTACAGGGCTAATAATAATATTGTATGGTGAGGCACAGATTGGGGCAGGTCATCAATTACAATCTTACAAAGCTAAATTTGAGCACACCGGACACATAATCCATATTGGGCGTCATCTTTTTGGTATCAATTCTCAGCCATCTTTCACTGATCAAATATCGCGGATTCTACAAGCAGAACAGAATATGGAAATTAGTAAGGCGTCAATAATGAGATCAGGTAGTATTTTGCACGCCTACTTGCACACAGCTGGGATTAATGTCACTCTGTCGAATCCACAATTCCAATGGCTGGGTGCGCCAGCTTTGCTTGGACAGCACCGTCAGACAGCGTGCGATGAACGCGTCACCAATGCAACGCGATCTCGTCATGTCCAAGATGCGCAGCTGGCGACAGTTGCTAACGAATTGCAGCAGACCAGCCGGACTCTCCAGCTGATGGCCACACAGGTGCAGCTCACAGAGCTCGGGCAGCTGGACGGCCAACTGTGTGAGCACCTGGTCACTGAGGCACTGCAGCTGGCCCGCATCCTTCGACTGGCCGTGCACTTCAAGGCGGCGCAATTGGCGCAGATTGCTCAGCTCGCGAAAGAAGCGATCATAGTCATGGAGCAGTCCACTGAAGCAGAAGCCCTCGATTTGCTTGGTGCCGCCAGTTGTGGCTGGACTGCTGGGACGCGCTATGCGCGCCAGCACATCGAAAACAAAGTTCTTCGAGTAGATGGAGAGCTTGTGCAGACGGGGCAATTGGAGCAACTGTTGCATTATGTCCGACTCCATGCACAGATGATAGTCGGCAATCTTGATGTGCTCGAGCGTGGGACACAGCTGCACATCGACCAGATCACAGCAGTTCACTTCATCGCAATCCTCCATTATGTCAAATGTGCGCAGCTTCAGCTGCCGGAATATGTCGCGAAAGTGCTGCGACTCCAGATACTGACACTCGTCCAGGCACAGCTCACTGAGCAGCTCCAGCTCACACAGATACTTGCCAGTCACCTGGGCGCCGCGCAGCTTCAGTTTGCGCAGCGATGGAAAGACGCGCCTCAACAGCCGCACATCCTCATCCACAAAACGGGCACGTCCACGTCGCGGCTGCGCTTCGCTGCCCAACCACTCGAGGCTACTCACGCCCGGCAAACTGTGTCCACTGAGCATACGCAATCTTCGCACATCCAGCTGCTGGCAACTGAGCCGCTCCAGATGTGGCGCTAGGGCCAACATGAATCTCTGAAATTGACGCGATGAGGCCCGGCACAGCTGTTCATCGTGCAGCACAACATTGTGGACGCGCGTGCGCCACAGCGTTTCGACAATGCTCCGCAGGCGACTGTGGATGTGTGTCAGCTCAAACTGTTGATACACACTCAACTGTGTCAGTATCAAGGCCAAAACGTCATCGTTCAGCTGCAGCAGCGAAGGGGGCCGTCTCGGCTCTAAGATGCAGAAGTGAGTTGTTGTTTGCCATTCTAGGGTGGTTATATGCTCAAGGTCGCTCAAAATTACCTGATGATTGCGCTGTTATTGTTGCTGTTGTCATCTGTGGGCTGGCTTGGAAATGGGAATGCTGCTGTTGCCGTTGTTATTTAGTTGTTCGCAGTCGCAGCGCATTTTAGACACTGCCAAATAAATGCAATTCCGCCAGCTGTCTATGTTCCATAATTCCAGACGCCTGCCTACCTAAACGTGACTTCTCTTAGGGTTGGTTATTTCCAGGCAAAGCGGCATCCACCTACCTGCCGTCTTCAGTTAGAGATGTGCCACAGCCAGCCACGCGATTATTTCGACTATCGGAAACTTTCAGAGTCGATAGTTGCTCGTTTGAATTTTATTTGTGCTGTATTTCATATATATGAATACAAAATATATCTATAATGAAATGGCGTATGAAAAAATATATATATATAATATATATATATACTTATGTTTAGCCACTTATTAGTATATTTAATTTCCAAGCCACAGATGATAGCAACGATGTAAAAATCAGATCCGCCGCTGTAAATGTTACATCAGGTAAAAGGAAATAAGTAGTTATTGAAAGAGTTTACCTAGAACAACCCAATATCGTCGAATCCTTTATATCCTCACGTCCATAATATTTATTGTCGTATTTCCCTAGAAATGAGCGCAGTCTGCAAAAAAACCTACAAATTTTCATGTTTACCTTTAAAATTTGATTTAATTATTGTTATAGGCTCAGGCTCCGCTTGGTTGTTGCTTCATTATTATTATTATTTATCGTTCTTTTTTTTTCATTTTTTGTTTATTTGTTGTTTGGTGCTTACTACGTCATCAATTTGTATGTATTTAATTACATTTAACTTTTACAATATATTCTATGTTGTATCTATAATGTTTTATTATTATTCATCCAATTTCATTTGTCGGTATAGGCATATATTGTAGGTATATATAGTGTATATATTGTATCTTCATTATAGTACATTATTGTTTCTATTTACTTAGTATTGTTACTGATTTATGTTTTTACTTTTGTTTTTCTTTATTGTTGCATTAATTGGCTGCCAGGCGTTTTAGGAATCATTTTGCGACTCAGCAGCTTATTGTTAATAATAATCATTATTGTTATTATTATTATTATTATTATTACGTGTGTATTTGTAAGTGTGTGGGTGGTGTTTGTGTGTGTGTGTGTCTGTTTTTATACTTACAAATTAACATTTAATTTATTTAAATATTGCAACACAATTGAAATTTGTTGTTAGTACATATGTACCTAAAAAATTGCCATTCGCTTGCTACGGATACAGTTAATCAATTAATATATAAGTTAATAATCGTACAATATATACTCTATATTTTTGTATACTGCTTCCTACTATACACATCACCAAATCTATTTTAAAAACACCAAAAACTAACACGGCTAAAACAACTACATAAATATGTATGCTTGTGTGTGTATTGTTTGTATGTGTGTGTGTTTGTTTTTTTTTCTTTACAATTATGCGAAGTTTTCAAAATTTTTGAGTTCATTAGCTGCACTTTTTCGATATAAAAATACATAAGACTTAAGCGACTCGTTACACAATCAAAAATCTGCTAAAACTTCGCAATAATTGGTGTTTTCTCTTCTTTGTTTAAACAATTTAATTTATGCGCACAACATTTGTTTTTCTTTTCTTTTCGTTTCGTTTTGTTTTTTATGTTTTCTTTTTTACAATTTTCAATTGTTCCCTGCATTCATAGTACATATTTTAAAACTTCTATAGCCGCCAATAAATGTGTTGAAAATAATTAATGGGTTCTCATTTTTTTACTCTTTCAGATTTCAGAATGAACTAATCAAAGCAAAACCAACCACAATTTTTGTTTTTAATTTTTTTGTGTATGTTGTTTTATTTGTGTACATGTACAATGTTTTTTTGTTTTGTTTTTTATGTTAAATTATAAATGTTTAATTAAAATATTAAATTATTAAAATGTTGCATTTAAAAGGAAGCATTATGTGTGTGGTGTTTAAAAATGAATAAACTTGACTCATCTAATAATAGTTGTTTTTTTTTATCCTTTATTCTTTTTTTTTTTTTTTGTAAAATTTAAAGCAGATATGTTGTTGCTTGTGGCGCTTGGGGCTTGCTTCTTTTATATATTGTTGCTGTTTTCAACATAAGCACAGTAATTGTTATATTTAATTGTGAGTTGTGCCAAGTTATATTTATTATTGTTGTTAACTTTAATAGTGTGTGTGAGTTGTTTGCGTGTGTGTGTGGGGGGGGGGGGGGGAGGAGGTTATAACTTCTTGATTTAGTTTTGTTTTTATTATTTTTCTCGCTTTTGTTTGTTGTTTTGTTGTTGTCATATATCATAATCGTAATCATAAAGATAGCGCGTGCGCTGATTCACACACACATTTCGTAGATGTAACTAAAAACTAATCCACTTTCGTTCTCCGTCTCATTATCATCAATCTTAATCATTTTTAGTAGTTCAACTAACATTAAATATAATAATAATATATATATATATATTTATCTTCATCTTCTACTTCTTCTCTTACTTGCATTCTCAACTCTCGTTAGTTCTCGACTTAACCTACGCTTCTCCCTCTGCTTCTTCCTTCGCTCGTTAGTTAACTGTTCTAATACGCCTTGCCCCATGTTTAGCAGGTTATTTTCTTCATCTTCGCTTTCTCAATTATTTGTGGTGGATAAGACTTAAATGTTAACGGGACTTGAAGGTAGAGGGGGGCGGCGACGGTTTGTTATATTAACTGGGCGCTGCTATTAGCATAATATGTATGTTTGTATGTGTGTATGTATGTATGGATGTTATGTGTAGTTTCTATGTATGTATGCGTTTAGCTTTTCTAAGCTTTTTCATTTACATACTTTGCCTTACAAAATGCACAAAATAATACAATAATTTTTCCAATGACTTTCCAAAGTTTTGCTGCAGTTTTCTTTCTATATACAAAGTATATGTAATTTATGTTAGTTAATATGTATGTGTATACATAAATATATATATATACTTATGATAATTGTTGTATGTGGTATATGAGGATGCCTTGTAAGTTGTATATATATGAATGTCTCTCTCTCACTTCCTACGCATAGATAGCTTAATAAGAAAAATATAATAATAATAATAATAATATAAGAAATACAGGAGCTCGAAAATGAATAAAATTCAAACTGATTACGAAATCAACTTGTTGGAACCCAATTTTGATGAATTACCCTCTCTGAATGCTGACTTGGCCGATAGCACAGCTAACAGCCACGCCCATCGCTGACGTTGCGCGTACATTTCATAAATGTAACAGGGACGTGAAAAATATACACACATGTATATATATATATATATATATATATATATAAAATATATACATAATATTATATAGACGCTAAGCGTCTAAAAAAGATCGGTTAGAGAACAATTGCAAGGGAAATAAATGATGAGATGTTTTCTTCTTTTTCTTGTATTGCACGTTGCGCAAGTGGTCGCCAGAGGCTGGGAAGAGGATGCTGATAGACGAGATGAGATGAGAAAGGGGGGTCGTGTGTGTGGGGGGGGGGAGGGGGAGACACTAATTCGGGTTCAAGGCGTACCCAGCGCGCTGTTTGTTAAAACTATATAAATGTATACGCTTTATATTGTTGTCATATAACTAACTAGCTGCTTGTTGTGGTTGTTGTGGGTTGTTGTTGATGTTGCTGTTGATGTTGTTGTTTCTCAGTAGTTGCTTCGATTGGCCGCCGGATTTTGTGTGCTTCTTCACCACTGTGTTGTGGTCGTTGTTGTGGCTGTTGTGGCCGCCGCCGTCGCTGGGTAGCCATGCAGCAGGGGCTACTGTTAGTAAACCACCGGATGCTGTTCCACATTTGTGGGCAGATGCTGCAGCTGCATGGCGGCACGTGCCAGCGCACTCGGATCACTTATCAATGCGATCGGCACCTGTGGCGGCGGCTGCTGTTGCTGCTGCTGCTGTTGTTGCTGTGGCGGTGCCTGCGGATGCGACTGTTGCTGCTGTTGATGATGCTGCTGCTGCTGCTGTTGCTGCTGCTGCTGATGCTGCTGATGATGGTGGGCCGCCTGCTGTATGGACAATTGGAGCAACTGTTGCTGCTGCAGCTGCTGTTGCTGCTGCTGATGTGCAGCGACGGCAGCCTGCTGCTGCTGCTGTTGTTGCTGCTGTTGTGCGGCCACCTGTTGCTGATGCTGCTGGTGCGCTGCCGCCGCCGCCTGCTGCTGGGCTGCCGCCGCAGCGGCCGCCTGTTGCTGTGCAGCGGCTGCTGCTGCCGCCTGCTGTTGGGCGGCAACTGCTGCCGCCGCCTGCTGCTGCTTCTGCGACTGCTGCGCATTGTGCGAGATGAGCGAGCTGGTGACCAGCGGCACCAGGCCCGGCGCTAACTGGACGGCCCCGGCACCCGCCGCTGCGGCGCCTGCTGTTATCTGCTGTATGGTGTGCATCGTCGTCGTCGCCGAGTGATGGGGAACTGTAATGTGCCGGGGGAGTGGGAGGAGGGGAGAAGAGTCGGTTAGTTTGGTTATTGAACGAGCGTAGTTGTGGGAGACACGTCGCATGCCGCGTGTCTTCTTATAAATTGTATAAATTGTGTCCGACTCACTTATGATCGGTTTCACTTCCTGCTTGACTTGGGTCAGCACACCAGCCGGTATTTGCGGATGCGGATGCACGGGTGGTGGCGGCATCATAGCATCCGGGTGATTCATCTTCATGTGGCGCTTCAAATTGCCGCGCTCGACGAACGCCTTGCTGCACAGTGTGCACGCGTGCGGTTTCTCGCCCGAATGGGAGCGCATGTGCGAAACCAAGTGACCTGCGAAACGGACAATGGAAGCGGCATGAAGATATCTGCCGACAAGGATCTCTACCGAATTTCGACAACAACAAAAAACATTCTGTGGGGATTGACTCTTCCGACTTGACCTGTGGGGGGCAGCCAGACGACAAGTCGAACCAAAACCAAATTGAGGCGAGCGAGCGAGCGGGCGGGCGGGTGATCGTTTCTTCTCTTACTTTTCTTCTCTTTCTTTTTATGTTTGCGAAGGATATGGTGGATTATAATGGGGGCAACTCAACAGATCGAACAGAGTGCAGCGAATAGTGGACAAAAGTCAGTTCAAATATTATAGTTGCTTGGATTTTAATTTAAAATATTATTATTATTAACTTTAGAATCGATTTAGCTTACCTTAAAAAATAATGAAGCCTTATTTCACTTGCACTTTAAAATATTTGTTAAATTGGGTCAAATACTTACAGTCTTCAGTTATTCAGTTATTATTCAGTTATACAAATTAAGTAAAGTATTGAAAAACTAGACTTTTTGACTTTTGTCCCAGACTATTCGCTGCACTGTGTGGCTTTTGTGGGATTGGGGTTTGGGGGGAGTTGGATAGTTGATTGAGTGGTTGACTGGGCTGGACTGGGCAGACTACTATGCTGACGCCACGTCTCGCGTGCTACATCACTCTGCTGCTGTTTGACTGACTGACTGAGTGATTGACTCACCTTTGCATATGAAATTCTTGGGGCACTTCTCGCAAGCGAATGGACGCTCGCACTCTTGCCCCTTGGTGTGGCTGCGCTGATGGAACAGCAGATTGCCCTTGAGTGGGAAGGATTTGCCGCAAGTCTCGCAGGTGAAGGGACGATCGCCGGTGTGGCAGCGTGACATATGATTGATCAGATGCTCCTTGCGTGTGAAGGGCTTGTTGCAGACGTTGCAACAATGCGGATTGTCGCTGGAGTGCTGGCGCATATGATTATTGAGATGCTCCTTGCGCGTAAACGTCTTCTGACAGTATTCGCACTTGTGCGGCGAGTCCCCCGTGTGCAGGCGCACATGATTCGTCAGGTGCTCCTTGCGGGTGAAGGTCTTCTTGCAGTAGGAGCAGCGGTGCGGCGAATCGCCCGTATGCTGTCGCACATGATTGGTGAGGTGCTCCTTGCGCGTAAACGTCTTGGTGCAATATGTGCACTTGTGCGGCGATTCGCCTGTATGTTGCCGTACATGATTAACCATGTGATCTTTGCGTGTGAACGCTTTCGTGCAGTACGTGCACTTGAACGGTGTCTCACCCGTGTGCTGGCGTATATGATTCACCAGATGCTCCTTGCGCGTGAACGTCTTCATGCAGTAGGAGCAGCGATGCGGCGACTCTCCCGTGTGCTGGCGCACGTGATTTAACAAATGCTCCTTGCGCGTAAACGTCTTGGAGCAGAAGTCGCACCGATGCGGCGTCTCACCTGCTTGCGTGGTAAAATGTAAGAATCGTACAAATAACATTACAGATTAGTAATCATTCATTCAACGCTATACAATATGTTCTATATAGTTGGGTCCACTTTAGTCTAGGTCTATGTCTTGGTCTTGTCTTTCTCAATCGGGATGGGCGTTCAACTATTCTCTTTTGTTATTTAAAACATCCCATAAAGTTCTACGTATTTACTACATTTAAATTATAACCAATTTAATAATCTTGAATAATTTGTTTAGCCAGAATACCTCTGCTTATTCTGATTTATAGCTCACACTTTCAAAGTGTAGAGGATTGATTGATCAAAAAAATACCAGCAAATATATGCAAATCTTAAAATTATATCATAATATTCATTACACAGATATTACAGGTAATCAGAATATGAGTTATGCAACTCAATTATACCTATTATATTCAAATTCAATTCTAAATCAAGAGTTCATTTTTATACATAAGTTCCAATGGTCTATCAATATACCCTATCGAATTTTGCATTGATTAAAAGCTGTTATCTTTATTCTTTTGTATTTTTAACACGCCCATCCCTTGCCCCTTCGCGAGTTCGTTATCACTGCTCGTGCACCAATCGCGCATGTGTTTTTGTTGTTGTTGTTGTGTTGTGCGACTGACTGTGTGTGTGGGTGTGCGTAATTTTGTATGTGGGAAATTGATTCCCTCTCCAGTTTTGGTCTCTAGTGCGACTGACATAATTATTTGGACTTGGTTTGTGTGTTTGTTGTAGTTGGTTTGGTTTGATTCTGTTTTGTCTCTTTACCTGTATGCCAGAGTATGTGATTGGTGAAGTGCTCCTTGCGACTAAAGCTCTTGCCGCAGATTTCGCAACGGAACGGCGTCTCGTTGGTGTGGGAGCGCATATGGTTGGCTAGGTGCTCCTTGCGCGTGTATTTCTTGCCGCAGACATCGCATTGATGCGGTGTTTGACCTGTATTTTTATTTTATTTTTTTTTTGTGGTACACAGAGAGAACAGAGAACAGAAAGTATAGGGTAGGGAGTTTTTTTTCTGGTTAGCGCAAGCATTTTAAACACTTTTTTTGCGATCATTTTCTCGTATTCTTTTCTCAACATAATAATTGTTGCAAAATTTCAAATTAACCCGACCAAGTCATAAAAATAAAATATTTATATATGAATAACGAAATTTAAAAAAATAAATGTCATTTAAGAAAAAATTTAATATAAATAGAAAAATAAAAAAAAATCAAATAATGGAAACCCCCGGCACCGCTATGTGTGTGTGAAACTGGCCGTGGCTTGCGTTGGGTTCGAACGAAGCGAACGGAGGCTCGGCTTTGTGGGTGGCGCATGGGCGTTGGGCGTGGTTTTTGTGTTTCTCTTTTTGTGGATCATATGAAGCGTATGTGTATGAGGATTTGAGGTGTGTATGTGTGTGTGTGTATGTGCGTGTTTGTTTGAGTGTGTGCCTAGAGCTGGAAATGTATTGCTTAAACATTCAAATTGAATAAATCGCAGTGTGTGCGAAAGCTACTGAATACCCCTAATTATAGTTTCCAGTTCTAGCGCTATGCTGATATATGCTGATGTGTGCGTGAGAACGTAAAGTTCGCCAAATTGAATGAAAATCGGGTTCGACGCCAAAACTATGCCTAGTTTGAATACATCTGTGTATGAGTGTGTTTTGGAGAGTAAAATGGGATTCTTTTCAGCCCCACTTTTGATTGACGTCCGCTCTCTACGAAATTCACTTCACTCAACCTGTCTCAGGTGTGCAGCGTATGTGTGTATGCGTGTGTGTTTGTGTGAGTGGGTGGTGGTGTTTCAACTTATGTCGCACAGTTAACGCCGTAGGCACAGGACGTTGGCAATCGACAAGCAGCAACAACGAACGCTTCTATATATATATATATATATATATATATACACACATATACATATATATATAAATTCTTTTTGTTTTTTTTTGTCACACTGTCCAGCAGAGAGGGAGAGCGTTGACAAAATGTGGGGAAGAAATTTGGGTAGAGGGAACACAAGCAAACTACTGCACGCAAAAGAATAGGCGAATAGACAGAAATCGTAATGAAGACGACGATCGAAACAAAACGGGAGAGAGCGCAGGTTGAGAGGAGTGCAATTGTAGTTGTAGTTGTTGTGGAGTGGAGAGATTTGGATTGATGATGAGTGGTTGTGATTTGTGAGTGTGTGTGTGTGATGTTGGCTTAGGGGGGGAGTGTTATGAGCGGTATGAGCGAGTATTGAGCGAGAGTTGAAAATGTACGGAACTGAACAGCAATCGACAGGATTAATTAAATATAAATTGCAAGCTATCCAAATCGATTACATTAAACTAGTTTATCGATAGCAAATGAAATTTCTATAGAATATATCGATTTTAAATTTTTTAAAGCATTAATTTGGACTGCAATCGACTTTAAGGTCGATAATCACTGAAAAACTTTTCAAAGTTTCAAAATTTGTATTTCGAAAAAAAAACTTCATTGAAAGTTAGAAAAACTAGCAGAATCTAATAGATTTGCTTTGAATTTATCATCACTAAATAACACTTAATATAGTTTATAAGTGGTTAGAGTGTTCCATCGAATTTATCGATATCGACTGGTGTTTACTATCGATAGTTAAGCAGCTCTAAAATGTACATTTCAGAAGCAACAGGAGTAATAATAGGAATCGTTTTGTGAGTGTGGTGTGGTGAGGTGGTTGGTGAGTACAAAATGCAGGAAGGCTACATATAAGAAGGCTTATATATAGGAAGCATAGGCAATGTAGAGACAGTTGTTGGATAGGAGCAGGAAGCAGACGAGAGGAAGTACGCAGGATCAGTTGCGGTTACTTGATTGATTGATCAATTGATTGATATTGATATTGATTTTGGTTGGTGTGATGTGATGGCTGTTGAGATATTATCTGTAGCTGAGTTTGGTTGGTCAATTCTTTTCTCTTATTTTTTTGTACTCTACAGGAATTTTGGTATCGGTAATCGGTTATCGATTTTCTGCTTGATTTTGATAATTTCATTAATTTGGTAAATTTTTTGTTGCTTTTTGTTTTTTGAGTTTGAATTGCAATTTGGTATTTCGGTTTTTTTTTTTTTTTTTTTTGGTATATCTGGTTTTTGTGGTCGTGGCGCTCGCCGCTCGCATTGTCCGCCCCCGGTCACCAAATCACACTCACCAGTGTGCCACATGTAGTGGTTAACATAGTGTTCCTTGCGCGTGAAGGACTTCTTACAAATATCGCAACGATGTGGCGTCTCACCCGTGTGTTTGCGCACATGATTGACCATGTGCTCCTTGCGCGTAAACGTCTTGGCGCAGTACTGGCAACGGAACGGCGTTTCGCCCGTATGCGAACGAAAATGATTGTCCAGATGCTCTTTGCGTGCGAAAGTCTTTTGGCAAATGGTGCAGGCGAATGGCTTGTCCGTTGAATGCCGTTTCATATGGCGCTCCAGACTCGTATTATTGGCAAACACATTGAAGCATACAATGCACGTGAACATGGGACCGCCAATGTGGATCTTGCCATGACGGGTCAAATCCTGCGATGTGGTAAAACCCTGACCGCACACCTGACACATGAACGGTTTGCGCTCGCTATGGTAGCGGCGGTGCACAATCAGCTGATAGCGAAACTGGAACATCTTGCCACAAATGTCGCACACATGCGTACCAGTCGCAATGGGCGTGCCATCCGGCGCCAACGCAACGCTCGACTGACCATCAACGCCATGGATGCCTCCCTCCATTTTCGGCATTAGCAACTCACCCGTCGTTGTCGTTGAGTTGTTGCCCCCGTTCCCACCCCCGTTGCTGCCCGAGCTGGTCGTTGTCACCGTGGCGCTGCCCTGCTGGCTTCCAGCATTTGTGCTTGTCGCTGGCTGTTGTTGTTGCTGTTGTTGCTGCTGTTGTTGCTGTTGTTGTTGCTGTTGTTGCTGTTGTTGTTGCTGTTGTTGCTGTTGTGCTGATGCCGCTGCTGATGCGGCTGCTGCAGCCGCTGCTGCTGCATTGGCCGAGGCCATTACAGCAGCAACCGCTGCATTATTTGTGGACGCCGCCGCTGCTGCTGCAGCTGCGCTTGCCGAATGCGTCGTCTGTGGCGGTAAGGGGGGCGGCGGTGGCAGTTGCGGCGGTGGCAATTGGCTGCCATGAACCGCCGCCACATGATTAACCACATCGCCGTGGATTTTGCCAAAGACCTCGTGATACGTAAATAACTGTGATATATCCTCAATGTTCACTTTATACATTTCAATGCCGTGTGGCGGCTGCTTGCCGCCGTCCTCTTTATGCGATGAATCCGCCGATTTGACACCGGACAATGACGGCGGTCCGCCCAAGGTGATGGTGGTGCCACCGCCAGTGGTCACCACCGGTGCTGAAACCACCGAAGGTGCCGAACTGGCAGCGCTCACGTGCTGCATTTAGAGTAAACTAAACGATGCAATCTTGTTGCCGCTTTTTTTCGCCTCTTGTACAAACAAATATATATTATGATTCTTGTTGATTGAGTCTGGTGTTTACTGTGTTGCTTCTTGCTTCTTGAATTGCTGTTCTTGTTTTTGTTGTTGTAGCTGTTGTCTGTTGCAGTCTACATATTGTTGTTGCTGTTGCTGCTGCTGTCGACTGCTTTCGCTGCCGGCCGTCGTGGCTACAAAAAGTCAAGTGGAATTTATTGTCTCGGATTATTCAAATTGGACACATTTATAGCGTGTGTGTATCAAAAATGTGATGGAGCGCTTGGCCAAATTACCATGTAGCTTTATTCTTCTGTTCCTCTCTATTCTTATAGGCCAATTCTTGTAGTTGATCGATTTTACTTCCGACCGCAGGCCATATATATATTTTCCAGTGGTTTCACCTGCAACAAGTAAACATTGTTAAGATAAAAAAAATTAAGAATGTAATCTAAAATTATATAAATAACTTGAAATCTTCTCTGATTAAAGCTAAGTTATCAAATGATTTCGCTAGCATGTTAAGATTAACAGTGTTAGAAAACAAATAACAGAAGAGTTAACAGTTAACAGTGTGACAACATTTTGCTAGTTGGGCGCATCGCTTTTTATAGTTGCTGTTTGTTGTTGTAAAAACTGCACAAATGTAAAACTGGTGCATTGACTGGCGAGCGTTAACCCTTTTCAATGAGACGTGCACAAGTACAGTTGAGCAGCATATATATTTACATATATATAAATATATATATATATACATACATGAGTGACTAGTTCGCCATGTGGTAAAGATGTTCAAAAACTCTGCTGGGCAGTTATTGATTTTATGATGATAAACTGATATAAATGGCCCATCCATCCATCAGCAGCAGCAGAGCAAAGAGAGTATTTAAGCTCGAAGAGCGTTCTGCACTCACAATGAAATAACTTTGTATAAATTGTAAAACCAAAACACACACACTCACACAAACACACGTAAAACAAGTGTAGATGCAGACATCAGCAAAAAGGGAGTGGAGCTTAGCTGAGCTGCTAAGATGGGTGTGAAGTGAGCCGCAGCAGTCGATGCCTCGCCTTACCAGGATTCAGGATTTAGATATCCAATCAGAGTATGTTAGCATTTGATAGAATGTATATATATATGTGTGTTGAGAGCGAGCGTGTGGAGAGAGAGGCGGTAGTAAGTTGTCAATGTGTAAGTGAGAGTGCGAGAGGAGGCAGGTGGCGGCTGATGTAAATATCAAGAAGTACAAATCGATTAAAGACAACGCGTGTTTGCATGGGTGTGTGTGTGTTTGTGTTTGCATATGTGTGTGAAAAACTAGAGCTGCCTGCGGGGGGTTAAATAACTGCGAAGCATAAAGAGAGAGAAACGAAGCGCGCGCGCACGAGTGGGGGTTGGATGGATGGATTAGCGGGTAGCGGTGAGAAGAGAAGAGTATTAAATTGTTTGCATAGGTCCTGCCAGAGATGTAGTAAGCGCTTAAGCAGCATACTCCCCTCTCCCGATCCCCTTCCGAAGCTGCGTGCGCTCTCGTATCAGGCTCTCTCTCCCTCTCTTCCTAACAGGCTTTACAACATTTGATTGTTTCACTGGCCCAGCAAATAATTCAGCAGACGACACACAAACACAAAACAAATACAAATACGTAAGAGAACAGCAGATGGGGTGTGTGGAGAGAAGCTCTTGTAACACACAAAAAGGGCGCCACTTTTTATATGGTGAGGTAGGAAGAATATATGTACACATACACATACATATGTAATACATATACATTTTATTGTGTATAACTCCCATTTAAGCTGCTGGGCCCGGGCAAATAAAATGAGCGGAGCAGACAAAATCCTAATAAGGCTAAGCACAAATATAACCAGGAAAGAGCGCAAGAAAACTTTAAAAAAAATGACTTTTTATTGCCAAATATAAGAAATTATATTTTTTTTAAATTGGAAAAATTGTGAAATGCATTTATAAATTATTTTCAGGTTTCAAATAATTTTAACTAAATTCTAATTTAATTAGATATTTTAAATATTTTACTCTATAGATTAGTGCATGAAAAACCACGTTTCTAATTTTTTGACAAGTCTAATTAGGAAATCATTTAACATGTTATTATATTATATTTTTTATTTAATAATGAAATCAGATTTAGCTTCTGAGGAAATTTCTGTTAGAAAAAATTCTCAAATGATTAAGCTAATAATTAAAAAATAGTAAAGCCATGAATCCAATTGGAATTGAAGTTCTGTTAACTGCATATCTTTTTGCACATCTCCAATACTCACCTTTTTATGTAATCTTTTGTTGATGCTTGGCCTTAATAATCATCATCGTATTGCTGCCTCATCAAGAGAAAGAGGAGGCGGAGCTGAGAGCTGACATTTCAAATGTATTTTACAGTTAACGGCCTACTGTATGCACTTGCAATCAGTATTTATTTCGATACGCTCGGGCCACCTGCATAGAGAGAGAAAGGCAGCAAACGATAACAGCAGCGGTGAGCAACAGTTTGTTTTGTGTTTATGTTTACGCGAAATTATCAAACGGACCGCGGCACGGTACAGTTTTATCACCACCCCAACCACGGCCCTTTATTAACGATAGCCGCCTACACCAAGCTCAGCAGTGGTGGAGTCGGAGGGGAGGGGCACGCAAAGTGAAAATTATTTGCAGTCAATATGCAAAAGCACAAATACAA
Source organism: Drosophila paracracens (assembly GCA_035044025.1). NCBI lineage: Eukaryota > Metazoa > Arthropoda > Insecta > Diptera > Drosophilidae > Drosophila > Drosophila paracracens. The sequence continues at coordinate 2,584,424 of JAWNMN010000835.1, read as the reverse complement.
ATCCATTTGCATGTGTGTGTGTGTGTGTGTGTACTTGAAAACTGCGACGCATTTAATGGGCAGGGGGGAGCTACAGACAATTGCATGGCTAACTCGATTGAAATTGGAGCCCGTGTTAATATACCATTGCATAAATAATATTGTATTTATTGCAAATACATTTTTATTCAACATTTTCAAAATTGTAACTATCTAAAAATCAGTCAATTGCGACAACGTGCTAACAAATCAAATTAGTTGTATCTACTACTGCGACAAGTAAGAAGTTTCTATTTAGATACAAGCACACATATATATACCTTAGCTTGTGTATGTGTGCTTTATCTATTGCGGTATGTGCGTGCATTGCCCGTTCGTCTTTTAGATATTGGAGCTCTCTGCCTTGCTTCATTTTTGGCTGTTCCGCCAAAAACAAAAAGTTGTGCTTGCCGCCCCCCTCTCTCTCATTCATCTAACTCACTCTCTCTCTCTCTGTCTCTCCTATGCTCTGTCACTGGTTTCTCGGCCTGTGGTCGTCTGTCTCTTTACTGTGTGGCCTGCCTGGCCCTTGCCTTTTCTTCCTTGCTTTGTGCACTTTTATGCTTTGCTTTATTTGTTATTTCGTTCTCCGCGCTCACACTATATTCGCTGTCCGCTCTCTCGCTCTCATATGCTGTTGCTGCCACCGAATCTCTCTCTCCCTCTGCCATACTTACATTGCCTCTCATTATTCATTGAACGACAACGCTCTCCCCCGTTTCCCATACACACACCCCTCTGACGATTTGCACGACGACGGCAACAACGACGACGACGCTACGTACAATTCCAACCGCCTAAAGCGGAAAACCAATAAAAACGAATTGAATCGCAAAGCGTAAGTACAAAATAAAGCGAAAAAGGCTGGCACAGGCAAAACGAGAAAAATGAAAGCTAAGGCGGGCGCGACGAACGGAGCGAACCGAACCGAAGCGGAGAGCGAGCGAACAACAGTACAGGCGGCGCATACAAGCAAGTTTTGCGCTTTTGCCCACATTCTATGCCGAACTCGAGTTATAGTTATAATTATTGCTGCCGTTGTTGCCTCGATTCTCCGCTTTTTTTATTTTTAATTTTGTTTGGTTGTCGCTCAATATTTTTGCACTGAGCGGAGAGATGAGAGAGAGAGACATATTTTCGTCAAAAGCAATTAGTGTGCATTTCATAATTGTTTAATAAAACATCAACTAATAAAATAAACGATACTCGAACAGAAAAAGGCTGTAAGAGACCGCCATATCATAAAGTAAAATGCATTTCATTGTATTTTCTTATAGGAAATCTGAGTTTAATGTAACATATGGTAGCCAACTAAATTTGAGGAATGTAATTTCTGAGAGGGGCAGCATATACACAAAATGTCATATTTGCCATACATGGATATATGCACACACACACACAGACAAACAATTTCTCACTTGCATTTGCATTTATTAATACGAAAAATTCATTTTTTCGAAAATGCAACCCTGCGCCGCCTTGCAAACAAGAAAATGACACGATGATGACGTTAATGGGAACTCGGTATGTGTGTGTATATTTATTACGTACGCACACAGATACAATACTTGAGCACACAGTAGCTCACGTATCTCATACATACGACACACACACATAGGCACATGAATATATTGCTCACTCTCGAATGAACACACACACATATGCACATACATTTGTCGACCGCAAAGTCATTTGATAATATTGTATTAGAATTTCATAAATGAACACGGTTTTTCCAATTAGATTATTTCGACTCGCTTACAAGCGCACTTTTCACTATGTTGCCTCCCAACCCAACCCCCGCCAATTGCTAGTGGGTAATTTTGGCACAAACATTCGCAAAAATATGTTCTTATGACGCCATTATATGTATGTATGTATAAAAATTACTTGATTGTAGTGGTGGCAGTTGTGCGTGCGTGTGTGTGAGTGTGAAAAAACTTTAGCAGCGCAGCAGCAACAGTAGTAGTAGAAAAATCAAATCGCCGCGCGGGTGAGAGGCGGTGGTGTACGGTGTACAGAGCAAAGCAAACTGAAAATTGAATGAGACGCGGAGGCAGCAGAAGCAGAAGCAGCAGCAGCAGCGCGATGTAAAGTTCTTCGTGAGGCGCTTTCGTTTCGTGCCCTGCACGAATACACAGTGAGCACATACATTTGACATACTACTTAATACGTGCATCTTTCATGCAAACGGAACAGTTCCAATACGTTTTCATCAGCTCGCATTATTTTCTTGGCTACCCCAACAGGTTTAAAACATTGACTTTCTTAATAGATAATATTGATTAATAAATATATACAATGTACAAAAAAATTATATCAATAATTGTTATATAATATTAATAAATAAAATAATTAACAATGAACGTATTTTCATAAAAGTAAGCAACTCTTTTGACAGCAGTACAGTTAGTAGAATCAGACGCTTAAGATTTTTCAATAGAATGCTATAATTAAATATTGAAAAAATTAATATGACAAGTAAAATTATGATAGTTGCATATGAGGTTTTTTTTTTAATAATTATAGAATATTTATTTTATTTGTTATTGCTCATATTCTAAATGGTTTGAAACTGCCCCTGCTGTGTTTCGTGCAGAGCTCTTGTTTCGTATTCGATGTTCCTGTTTCTCGTGGGAGAGCCAGAAAAGAGGCAAGGCGAAACAAAGAGAGAGAGAGAGCGAGTGCGAGAGAAGTACAGAAACTGTGAGTCGTATATGTGTGTGTGCGTGTGTATGAGTGCGTGCATGTGTGTGTGCGTGCGCTGGTGAGCGATTGCGTTGTTCTTATTGACTGGCGTTGAATGACTGCGCGCTGCTTTTCGGGGCTTGTGCTTTGGCATAAAAAGGCGGTAAAATTATTCAGCTTAAATATATATGGCAGCATCGAAGTTGTACAACTTTTCCATAAGAATAGCACAATTGATGCCCAATTCGGATTAAGTGTTTGTGTGTATGTGCATGCACACACACACACACATGCACATTGTACTTACAGCGGTTAGACCAGAAATCCAAGTTCTTTTGACTGGCCCACCACTCCTCTTTTTTTTTCTTCAACGCTTGTGTATGTTGCAGCAGCAGCAGGCGTCCCGCACCGCGACACATACAAAATCTTGATTCTGGCTAGAGGCTTGCACCGAATAAAATTGCATACCGCACGCACTTTGCCTTTTTTTTTTCTTAGTTCACATTTTTAATCGCGCTCACGCATAGTTTTTTTTAACACAATTGTATTTACTTTTAAATGCACTTTTTTGTGCACAAGAAATGAGGAGCGAGGAGATTGGAACTAGGGTTGATATAATAAAGCGGCATATCGATATTTCACGGTGCGTGCCTGATACATCTTGTACGATATTTAGTGTTAATCGAGTGATATCGATACTATTGAAATAATTCCAATTAATAACATGTTAAAAATCAAGACAAAGTCCTACAATTACTCCTTTTTAAAACAACGATTTATAAAATTTAGAATATATCGTGTTAAATAGAAATGAAAATGACGTTTTATTTTTGACGAGCGTATTGTTTTTAATATATCCAACACCGACCGGAAAATGGCTATGTTGGCACCACTGATGGCCAGGATATCAAAAAATATCGATGTCATCATCCAAAAACGCGATAAGCCACTTATATCGATAGGACAATAATATCGTATAAATATAAAATTGGAAAACGGGCCCATTCATTCATCTGTTTATGTTTGGTTTGATTTGTTTACAACACATATGAAGGAATGGAACGAGTAAATGGGATTGACTGTGGTATACTCAAAACCTCGAAAATCAATATTTTGCTGCTTAAATAAATAGGTACGCGCGCACCAATTAATGATCTTATTATAGATTCGATTTTTAAAAACTCAAAGCATTACATTTTGTAAAGTCTTTGGTAAATAATAAATTATATCAAAGTCAAATAATAGAAGTACTGAGCCATTTAGTTTGTGATTTGTTTTATTTCGCGTTATCGTAAAATAAATTACAAAATAAAATACATTTGCATATAATTCGTATCCTTATATGACTAAATATTAATTTACTCACGAATCTTGGGTTAATATTGCGCTGTGTTTTAATGCTATTATGAAGCAAAACAAATCTAATTTGGCGCAGACCACACCCCCATAATTGTGCTGCGCCCTCAAGCAATGTCGATAAGGAAGCTATCCTTCTATGCATACATATTACTCATGGGATCTCAGATGAAACTATCAAAAATCACATAAATGTAATTGGGGACAAACATAGATTAAATTCGTAACAAATGTACAGAAATTTGTATGGTTTTTGTGTTTTGTTTTGGGGCGCAGTTGTTGTTAAAATACATATTAGATTTAGTCACTTTTGGAATCCATTGAGATTAATTTGAATTGCTTGTCGACCAAATCAAAATTTAAAAATTACAATGTTCATTTTTCAAGCTTTTTATACAGTGCATTTTCTATGATTTACTTTTCGTTTTCATTTTCATTTCATTTCATTTTCTTTCATGTTTTGTTTGTTTTTTAAATAGATTTCTTCTTTTTTGTTTTTGGCAATTGGTTACGCGCTGTTGAAGTTGTATATATATTTTAAAAACATCCAAATCCTTGACGGCAATCGGTAGTGTCGCTTCCAAGAATATACAATTATGCAAGCTATGTATATCATTGTGTATATATATAAAAAGTGGTCCTTCATTCGAGACTTGTGTGTGTGTGTGTGTGTTAAAAACTTTCAAATTTTGGTTGTGTCTGTCTTCATTTAGATTCTTGCTAAGTTTAACGAAATTAAATGTAATTGAATTATACAAAAGTGAATTTTGGGTTTTTGGTTTTTTGTAAGCTATGCGAGAAGTGTGTAAATATGTTGATTTCGTCGAAATGTTGTACAAATGAAATAATTAATTAAATTTAGATCGTGTTACGCTTAAAGGCGATCATTTTAGTTTTTCTTATTTTGTTTTGTGGTAAGGACAGTATGGAACCGCTACGGCGTCTACAGAATAGAATACAGTTGTTTTCATCTTGTTTTTAGTTTTTAATAAGCTAATATAAATCACGATAATATGGCCACGCTGCGCCGCGGACCGCCCTGACTGATGTTGTCCATTGAGGACCATTTCTTGATGCCATTCTTGAGCGCTTCGGCTGTGACCTTGTCCTGCATGACACGCGACATGGCCTCCAGTTTCTGGGCACGCTCCTTCGACAGCGGCTCTGTGGGAAAATTGAGCTCATTCGCCTCGGCAAGCGTGCGCAAATCAAAATAATATTTGGCATAAACGGACGAGGGCACATTGATGTTGAACTGCAGCAGCTCCAAAAATTGACGCTCCAGCTCATTCATATCCTCGACCGTAATATCCTTGAGTATCTGGCAGTAGTCAACATTCCACACTGCCTGATCATCCCACACCTTTGAGGCAAGCAGTATGGCACCTGCAAAGCACAACAAATGTTATAAATAAGGTGTATATATAGACATGAAACAAATCTAAGGAAAATATATTAATAAAAACATAAATTTCAGTGGATCATAGATCATAACTCAAATATTACAACATACCCAACACCATGCGCTTCCAGTTGCATGGCCCCACATCGAGCTCGGCATAGGTGAGCAAGCGTTCCAGATAGACGAGCGTGATGATCGCACACTCGGCCGTCAGCTGGGCGGCATTGAAGAGTGTGCGGACAAACTTGTAGATCTGGCGATGCTCCGGATTCTGTGTGTCATAGTTCTCGGGCACATGGTCGTGCGTCAGCGGATGCAGCTTCTCATCGAAAATGTCCAGACGTCGATACGACTGACGATTCTTGATGTGATAGTAAATAGCGAGTGAAACGCATTTGACCGTATTCTTTAGATTCGGCTGCGACACGGTGCTGTCATCCAAATAGATTGTCGAACAGGAGGAGCTCTTTTTTAGGCCACCAACAGTGCCGATGCCGCCGCCACCCGAGCTATTCGCACCGGGAGTGTTGGCACCGCCTCCGCTGTTTTGTTGTGCGATTTGATGCTGGGAACGTTTGCGGGACATGCCACCGTTCTCCACTTTGGAGCGCTCCAGAAACATTGTTGCTGCCGTGGGATCCACCGAGGGATCCTCTTCACCCTCGAGTGCCTCACGCTCAGAGATGTGCTGCAGATTCTGTTGATTCTCAAAGTTATCGTTGCTGCCACTGCCGCCCTGCTGCTGATGATGATGTTGATGTTGATGATGCTGATGATGCACGGACATCGCAACGCCACCGGAGCCATGATGACCATCCAACTGATGCTGCGATGTATGCGGCACAGTATGCCGCTCCTCGAACACTGGCGGTATATCCTTCGATTTGCGATCCGACTGTGGACTCGAGTAAGCACAGCACGAGTTCTTGTTGCCCATGTTGCCCGACGACGATGATGATGGATTACAATCGAAAATAAATGCAACTACTTAGCGCCTGACTAGTTGGGGATCCTCCTTCCTCTCTCTGTCTCTCTTTCTGTATCTATCCTTAGCTCTCTTGTGTGGCGAATGTCTTTTTAAATGCTGGCCAATTGTTGCGTTTGCCGCATTTGATCTAGACAGGATTTTGAGGTGCTCACGCTTTTGGCTCGCTGCGATTTTTGGCACTGGATCGTTTTGGTTGACTACTCGAGCCGTTTTCTATGTGCATGGCGCTGGCGTATCTTTCAACAACAACCTGCTGCAAATGCTGCTGCTGCCTGAAGAAAAAACAACAACAAAATGTGAACACAACATGATAACTGATATGTATTTGTTTGTCGTACGAGATAAGCAAATTAATTAACAAGCGAAAAAGAGATGAACTTTCCATTTGCACAAATTTTATAAAATACTTGTCAACTGCATTTCTCTAGCAGATGAGGAATACAAACGCAGCTGATTGGAAGTTGGATTATTATATCAGATCTGCAATTGGTCTACAGGTAATTATACCTTCACATTTTACTGTTACGTTTCATATTTATCTTAAATAAAAGAGCCATTGATAAAGAGCCAACGATAAGAATCCACTGGGGGTTGGGGTTTATTTACATAGCGAAGCTGCTTACGATTATTGTGCAAAATTAATTAAGTCCAAGCACGACAAACACTTGGGGAGTATATGGCGGGGGCAGGAGGGGGCTGCCGGCGTCAAGGCGTGCCAAGGTGGTTTTGTGAACGTGCTGTGCTTAATTTGGTAAGACTCAACTTTGGCACACAAAAAAAAAAAAAAAGGGGGGAATAATATGAAAATACAAAATATGTTCAAATGGGGCGGGGCCCGTTTTATGGTCAGACGACGATTTGACGGCGATAGCCCCAGTTTTAGATTAGTGTGTCACTTTGTCACTTGACCGAAACGTTTTTGCCATTTTCCACACATTAATCATGGCCTTATTCACAAATAACAAATAAGCAGCAGCAGCAACAACAACAATCTGCAACTTGCCGCTGCCTGCATGGCAACGCCATGAGCAAAAAACTTCACTCACACACACAAAACACACACGCACACATAAGCCCAGACAACTGTGTTGCTTTGCTAATTGATATTGCTTTCATTTAATTGCGAATGCGACGAAATTGTTATACATTTTTCATTCAATGCAACGCGGCTGTATGATATTTGTTGCAACGTTTTTATACAAACACTGGGCGAGAAAATTACTTTCTGTTGTGCAGCTACTTACAAAAAACTAACAGTCAGCACGCAACGTGTACACAATACCAATCACATGTTACGCTCACAGCTAAACAGCTGTTCAGAGGCTGTCCATTCCAGCTCTGTTGTGCAGCCTGGTTAACAGACTGTTATTCTTATCGAGTTGCACTGCCTGAAACATCGATATTTTTCAATTTGAATCAAAACATGTAATCGACGCCTTTAAAAAAAGATAAGCGTTTAGGTTTAATATCTTTATTAGTATATTAAAAGTCATATGGTGTTATTATAATTTCTTGAAGGTATTTCGTAATAAGCACACATTTCTTGCTACACTTTAAACCAGCCAATAAGTATGCATTCTTTATGTTTTTGATTTCAACCTATTAGGAAAATGAAAAACATGACTTCTTTGATAAACCTCATTTTAGGCGCTTTTGCGAAAAACCTTTAAGTTCATAATTAATTGCTAAATAAACAATGCATTGTTTAGTCGTAAATAAAAGAAAATTATTTACAGTTTATAGTGAAATATGTTTGCTTAAAGAGTGTTTTAGTGTTGTGCTGGTTAAAAATAGGTTATTTTCAATATTTGCGCGATGTTCTGTGCTTTTTGTTGTTTCCCACAAAACTCACACATTTTGTTTGTTAGTTGGGTCTGCCTTAATTTGCTTGGTTAAGTATTACATATGTTTTATAGTAGTTTATTCTTTAATTGTAATGATTGCTTTCAACTCATATATTTATACATATATTGTTATTATTATTATTACTGACTTGCACTTGTAACGAAACTTTAAGCGGAAAATATCAGTAAAAATCTGTCGAAACTGTTAGTAAAGTTAATAAGACATAACGATAGTAAATTGTTATCTTATCGTTTTCTTAAAAAACTTAGAAAACTTAAGACAACAAATTTTCAACTATGATGTTTCTGAGCTAGTTTCTTGTTATGAAGATGCGTGCATAAGTATACATATGTAAGTATGTATGTATTATTATATAGTCAGGAGCTGTTTTGTATTATAGTCATTTAATATATGTATGCATATATGTATATGTATGTTCAATATTTATTGTTGCTACAACACTACAATTCACTAATAACGTTAAGACATATGCTTGAATTTACTGTTTTTTTCCTATGTGTTAGTAGTAACAGAGATTACATACACATAATATATATATAACAATTTAGTCAATTAATAGGATTTTTCATGTACTCCACTAATTAGCCAAACAACTGAATCCCATGTGCACAGAGATCAGTGCCCTAAATCCTACGCATATTTCAACAGCGTTCACCAAATCTTTCAGTTTCTATTTTGTACAGACATATACAGATACGGACTATAGCCGACTATAGCTGTGCGTTACCTAATCGCTTTGAGCGTTCAAACACACACATATTCTTAACCATTATATATACATAATATGTATTTCTGTATTTGTTAACGATATTATTATTATTATTATTATTGATACATATGTGTTCTTGTATTTATTGTTTATGGTATGTAAATATGGTAAATATATGCTATGCGATTATATTTGCTGTAGCTACACAGAATAGGTATGAGATTAAGTTACTATTTATATATTTGTATGATTTAATATGGCTAGCACACACATACATATGCATATACATATACGTACATGTATTTAGACATATATGCATGTGTGCACTACATGCATTGTAACCAACTACAGTAGTTAATTACGAGTATTTACTACCTTAATAAAGCTATGATCCCAATTTCAGCTGATAATTTGGTACCTTACTGCTAAGCACATTTACCACTGCTCTTTGCCGCGCCCCCCGCGCCACTGACTCTGTTTGCCTATGGGAAATATCCTTGATATCATATCGCCGTCTCTCTCTTATCCTCACTCTTTGGCCTGCCGCTATGTGGTAAGAGCAGTGGTAAATCTTAAAAGAATGGTCCCGCTATCAGACATTTTGAAAAACGTTTAAAACATTTTAGTTTGAATTCTTCTTCGAATACGAGAAAAACACGCACAAGAACTCAACGAAAAGAATCGTCTAACATATAAATTGTTATAGATATTGTTTTTGGTTTTTGGTTTTTGGTTTTGGTTTTGGTTTCCTTTTTGTAAACAGTAGCCTTGTTCACGTATAAAAATAAATATGCTTATGGTTAAACAACACTTATTGGATGTAGTGCGCCATTATATTATTATGAGTTTAGGTTTAGGTATGTGTATGCATTATTATATAAATATTCTTAATATTTAGATACATACGATAAGAGGTATGCATCGATTAGGTAGCCATGTGCATATGTAGAGTGGAAAAATTCAAGTAAATAGAGTTTGGTTTTGTTGGGTTTTTTAAAAGTCTGTTAGAGGTCCTTTAGATATTTACAGTAATTGTATAACTAGTTAATTTTTGTTTCAGGTATGGGTTTACTTCTTTTCTTTGTTTGCTTAGGTACTTAACATCTAGACAGCCCAAGGTGTCCTCGCTTGCAATCCAGCAATTGAGCAATTTAGTGTAAGGAAAAACAATAGACAAATATATAAAAAATAAAAACTAGTTGAAGGAATTATAAAAAGAATGTGATTTAATAAAAATTGTTGCATACAGAAAAGTTATAAAAACATAATCGTATAATAAATTCCAAATTGGTTTATATAAAGAACTTAAGAAAAATATACAAATACATAAAGGGTAAGTAGAGAGTTTGCTTCAAAGCAATTAAAGTAAATATTTCAACTCTATGAACTAAGCTAAGTAAATGCTTATCAATTATTGTTGTTGACAATCTCATACAAATGCCAACAACTATTTACAGAGTTTTTCGTTTGTTGTTTCTATATGACACCGGAAAGTAAAAATGCTCTCGAATTGTGCACTGCGCTAATAGTTTTGCTTAGCATTATTAACAAACTAGTTGCAACAACAGTTTATACTATATATCAAATAGTACATTCAGTAATATTCATATTTTTGCATGGATAATCCTATATATGCTTTTTGATTGATCAGCTACTAACATGAAAATATAGCGCTTAAGAAGCTGCGCAATTAGCCGATTTGATTTATGTTGTTTTTACCATTACATTTTGTTTATCAACATATTATTTTTTTATACAGTTTTCAAATTAGATATTTATGTGTACATGCTCCTACATAGTTCTTGTTGTTGTTGTTCTAATTATAATCTGTGCAGAGATTGTAAGTATCTATATATGTATATCCTTTGTATCTGTTTTTTTTTGTTGTATTAAACTACTTAGTTAAACGCTTGTCATTGCCACAATTAGTTTTAAGCAGAGGCTTCAGTTGCCGTTTCCTTTTGTTCGCCAGCTTCGGTTTCGGCGGCGGGCTTATTATCATCGGCTGCACCTTCGGTCGCAGCTTCAGCGGCTGCGAGCAGCGCTCGTGCCTCGGCATCTGTGTGAAGAAAAAAATGTATGAGATCAGTCAAGTCGTGAGTAACAGTTACGTCAAAAGCATCGATGCATATATTAATCGATGCTTTTGCGTGCGATTTATTATCGATGCATCGGTTTTGTTTGTTAAACACTGCCAACTGCATTCGATTAATAAAATTTATTTTATGTGAAAACATGTTATTCTTTGTGCATATAAATGGAAAACTTCAAAATATATTTTCGGTGGCCTTTTGCACTAAAATTCAAATAAGTTCTCGTTTTAATATTTAAAATTCATTTGCTGCTTGCTGACTTACGTAGCTTAAAACATTTTAATGGATTTTCTTTTCATATAGATTGCATTTACAACGTACTCTTTCTTCGACGATCTAAGAGCTCTGCGAGATAGGTTTGAGTGTTTTATAATAACTAATATTGGCAGTTTAATAACAGTTGGCAAAAGATCAAAGGCAAAGCAAGACAATGAAATTCAATTAAGCCTTGGCCTAATTTGACCACAAAATGCTGCTAAGCGAAAGCCAATTAAATTATGCAAAATTACAAGCTAAAGGCTCTACGCTGGCTAGCTTTGCTGTGTACCTTTGATGGCCTGCTCCTTCCAGATTTTCTTGTTTTCGGTGAGACAATTTAGCCATGGTTTGTTAATGGTGAACTTGGAGGAAGAGGATGCAATGCTTTTGCGCATCATGGGGCTTGTGGTTGATTGCTTTGCAACATCGCACTCCGATTCAGCGACACCGGCCACCTCCTCTGTCAGTGGCGCTGGCTTGGTTTTAATCACCGGCGCAATGGGGGCCAGAATATGCTCGAGCATATCGGACATGATGCTCATGCTGGGCTCCACAATGAAATCGATGAAGCCGATTTGAGATTCGGCGACGAGCGTATTCTTGCGATCGCAGAGAGGACTGAACGGCAAACCGAGCTCCTTCTCGAGATCACCCTGGCGAAAGAACTCCTCAAGCAGCAGCATGGTCCAGCGATGATGGACATCCCAATGTTTGGCCGGGTGGGAAATATCACAGCAGTGCAGCACCAATGACAACGCCTTCGACTTGTCAATGGTCGGCTCCTGCAGCGTCAGCATGTTGCGCATTATCTTTAGCTGCTGAAAGTGAAAGGTCATGTCGGTGGCCAGCACCATGTCAATGATGAGAGTGCGCAGCTCCTTATACTCTTCGCGCGACAAATGCGATAGGATGTTGGCGTCGTCATCCTTCATCAGGCGAAAACTGGCGCTCACATGATGATTCTCCAGCACGGCCCGATCATTATAGAGCAGCGCCGTCTCCGATCCGGACATCACATGGAAATTGTTGGTGGTGCCCGTGTGCTCAAAGTCATGCAGCAGTGCTGCCAGCAGCGAGGCAAAGATTTCCAAATCCGTCAGCCAGTTCATCAGGCCCGTGTTGCACAGACAATAGTGCATCGTATGCATCACATCCACCGCATGCAGATTGTTGTGATATGGATTGCGATAGCGACAATAGCCCTCCTCCACGCGATGCAGAAACGTTTCCAGCACCCCGGGCGCTATCTTGAACTTGTGCATGACCCCGTAGCGATTGAGCAGATCGTAGGCAACATACTTAATCACTTGGCCACTGGCTGCCTCGGTCAATGCAAACACATCAAACGTCCATTCATCAAGGTTCTATAAATGATATATCAATATAGACAAGATAAAAGATTAGCTAATTTAAAAATACATAGATAAAAACTTGCTATTTTAGTTATATTATTTATTAGGAATAACTTTATAAAACATAAATATTTTTACGGACACCTTCCCAAAAATCTAAAAAGATTAAGTTACCATGGGTACACTTGTGTACCATTTTAATTATGTCAATTCATCATAACTATCTCAACGAATATCTAATCCATACCAATTTGAATTGTCATGTGAGGAACTTCCCCTGGCACCTGTCAACTATCGTACAATCCTGCTAGGGCTAACACTCACCTTGAGCAGCTTGACGACATCGGGTGGAAATTGCATCAGGGTCGAGCTGGAGACACGCCTGTAGATGCGATCCACAAAGATGCCGGCGCGAATGGCGTGGGCCACCGATCGGAATCTGGGCTTCTCATCGCTCCTGGTGCGAGTGGTGGCCATTTGGCGCGTGAAGGTCGAGGCCAACCACTCGCGCACCTCGGGTGGCACAGCATCCGGTTGCACCTCGGACAGTTCGTCATCCTCGTCGGCCAGGCGCCTATAGGGAGTTGGGTTGGGTTTTTGTTTGGGAAAAGAAGGGGTTGGAGAAAAAACAATTTGTTAGAACAGTTCCGTAATTATTTATTATATATAATTATATATTTTTTTTTAATTTTTGTTAATTTGTAAAGAAAAATGCCAAAACGCTTAACTAAAAACGTTAAACAAATTAAGGTAAAATCAAACCAAATCATTTTTATAGCGCAATTTTGTTGTCATTTTTTGTTTGTATTTTTGATTTATTATAAATTTTTTTTTGCGATTTGTGTTAAGCTAAAGTTACAGAAAGAAAATGTACTGTAAAATATATGGCAACCAAATGAAAAACCAAACCAGAAAATGAAAACGAAAACGGTTTTTTTTTGTGTCAGGAGCGGGGAAAAGTGTTGTTTTAGGAGTGCTTTGAAAACCAATTTATTGTTCACATTAGTGTTAAAGTTAAATTAGAATATTAAAGGGAAACGAACAGAAGAAGATTTGAGATTAGAAACAATTTTGAACATGTAAACTGGATGCATCAAAGTTGACTACAAGGCTAAAAGGCAACGAAAAGAGCTGATCAGGCAGTGCATGCTTGTATTTGTGTATATGTGTGTGTGTGTGTTAAGTGTGGTAATGTTGACTAAACGAAATCACTAATTGCATGCCAAGTTTTTTGTTTTATTTTGCAAGTGCAACAGCAAACGTGCAACGTGCAGCAACAAGAACGCACAACGAAGCGCCACTTGCAAAATGAACTTTAAATTTTGCCACAAAATTTTGTAATGAAATCGAGCCCAATTGGGCCTGTGTGTGGCATTTTATTACGCACTCATAATTGGCATTGAAAACGCACTGAAATGCCAGACTAATTGGTCAATTAAAAATGTGTTAAAGGTAAAAAGGGATGCGAATCTGCTTCGAGGCTTCATCAGTGCATTTCCATGGCAACATTTTGCCAACCTCCACAAACCTCACAAAGCACACCCCCACCCACTCCCAGAAGATATACAAATAATGTCACAAGAGATAAAAAAAAATACATATATATATATATAAAAAAAAAACGTGGCTCGTTATGGCAGAAAGCTAAAAAGCACTTAAGCAAACCCGCCCGAAGAGCCCCCAAAATGACTTAGGCAAATTAGTGCCATATTCAATTATGGTTAATTAGTCGCAGTGCTGCGCAGAGCGAACTGAATTCCCCATTTGGCTTTAAGTAACGGTAACGGGTTTATTGCATTGGATAATATGAAACATTAGTGCGCATTATGACTGTACTTAGTTAGGGCTGCTTCATGGCGGTTCCATGTCATTGAAATTGCTTAAGTACTGATCTCGAATAGCTGCTATCTATTTGTGAACTAATCATACAGAATACTGAAAGCTATATAATTATTAATATGCAATTTACTGTTAGTTCAATTAGTTTGGTTAAGAAACCTTATAAAATATTAGCTCTTAATTATTAGGTAGACCAGCTCCGCGCCCATGTGCTGTCCTTTAATAACTCCCAACTATTTGTAAATCATAATCATAGGTATAAGATTCTCTATAATATTTATTTAATGTTAGCTAAGGCAGCTATGTTCAATTGAGTATTAATGTTTAATGTTTAGAAATCGTCCTCAAAATCTGGTGAGCTTTTAGGATATTAAATAGCATAAATAATAGAAAACAAAGCATAAGCGAAATATATATATAGTAAGTGGCTGTGGCAGCCTGTCATTGACTTATTGAATATACATAAAGTGCATATAAATGTGAACAGCTGCCCCCTTTAATAAAATATGCAAAAGGTCAAATAATTTGGGCAAACCAAATGCCAAAGTGTTGTGTGGACAAATGGATGCAAAATGTTTGCAATACAAAAGTGTTGCGTATATTTCCAGTTAGATACTGTGCACAAAAACCCAACTAAGCTGATTACACAACATATTCAAATAAATCGGATTTAATATTCGAGTATTAAATAAATGACAAATATTCAATTATGTACTCAAAGCCTGAAGTCTCCTACAGAAGTCTCCTCAGATTCCTCTCTTCGCACAACTGTAAAACTTTATTGCATTCCAACTCATTTCTCACTTGACTTCCTACCAAAAATCACAATTCACTCGAGCATTCCGAAGCTTAGCTGAATTCTCTAGAAATTTCTAATTTACTTTACTCTTGGCAAATATGTAGCTCAAATAGTAGTTTGCTAGTTGCTTTCAAGTCACACACACACACACACACACACACACACACATTCGCACACACTTTTGACAACGTTACATAACTGTAATCCCCCCAAACCACCCGCTGTATCGCATAATTTGTGTGGGTCCTTGTGCAGTTCCTAAGGGAAGAGTGACAGGTTCTACAATGTTTATTGCATATATACTTCACTCCTTTTGTATTCATTTTTTTTTTTGTTTTTGTTTTTTGCCAACTCATAAATTGTAGAGTCAGTGTTGACGTGAAATTATTTATGTAATACCAGTCCGTTTTCATGGAACGCTCCGCATCAATGTGACAAAACATTGCTCTTAGAAAGGTTTGGACGCGTTACTTGTTTGTTTTTTTTTTTCTTATTTAAAAATGTGGAAAACTTTTTAACACTGTTTAATGCGAGTATGTTGCTGGTCGCACCTTTTCTTCTTTTCCTGTGTCTCCTGTGCGTTATACTGAATTATGAACTGTATGAGTTCAACTGTTATGACGCTTTGACGGCTGCTTTCACGCCTCAGGCGACTCATCCTGAGGATCACGGGCGAAATGTGCTTAATTCCTTTGGTGTTCTCAGTCTCGTTCCTGTTGTTGTTGTTATTGCTGTAGACATCGATGGAGAGGCGTCAAATAAATTGACTTTGCGTCAATGTCAACTACAACTACAACTACTATTAATTAGCTGTTCTATCTATGCTCGCATTCGCACATTTGAAATTAACTGTAATTTATCACTGTTCCAGCTGCGAGAGAGATAGAGGCAGAGCGATAGATAGAGAGATACACAGAGGGAGAGAGATGGAGTGTGACTGCAATTAGCGCCAAATGCGCTTATAATGATGACAACAAGCGAAGGAGCGAGACCGAAATAAACACGTTTTGCTAATATTTATACAGTTAATTTTTTCGTAATTTATTGACTTATATATTTTTATTTCTCTTTTGGCTTGCGCGTGGCGGATTTTAATCCTTTTTTTTGGCAGTAGCTGCTGCGACGCGTGTAGTTGGCTCGTTGCGAGTTAAATTTAAACTAAATGTTGCGGCTGCCGCGCGCAAAACTGCCACAACGTCGCGAAACTGGAGCTGCTTGCGTGCCCAGGCTCTGGCTCCGGCTCCGGCTTTGGCTTTGGCTCAAGGAAACAACCTACTCCAACAGAGAATGTGCGTGCAGCTCTTATGTACTATATACACCACGACTAGTGTAATTCCGGCCGCACGCCAGCAGGTCATGTCACACTATGAAGCCAGATAGAGCATATCAATTATGACAACAGAGCAACAGCAAACAAATGGGAAATGGGAATAACTCGACTAAGCAATACACTCCTCAAACTTTAGTAGATATATTAGTGGAGCTTGTGAATATTAAAGTGTATTAAGTATTGTTATTAGATTTAATTACTATTCAAGTTATTTGTTGTACATTGATTGGCAATTTACAGTTTGCATACAAACAAGAACTTTTCATAAAACGAATATACCCGCTCCTTTCGCATTAGAAACAGAATATGTGGAGAAAGGACTCTTGAGTCGTCCTTAAGACAGCGCAGGCAACTTCGCAACTATTATATACAAAAGCAGCGTCGTATATTTCTTTTACTACTTGTTTCCACAAAACAATTACACAAAATGCTAAGAGCAACAACAAAAACTGTATAGCTATATAGCTATAGCTGTATCCTGGCTGTTTGGCTCTTTTGGCTGACTGATAAACACGACAACGTCACGAGCAAAGCCTTTGCCAGCAACTTCCTTCTTAAGTCCTGCCGTTTGCCTTAACATATTTAATGACTTTGCATGCCAGCCAGCAAGTATCTCAGTATCTGAGTATCTGTGTTGATGGTGGTCGAGGGAATCGCCGCTCTTTGCTGGGAGGTCAGCATTCAAGGTAGCAAAAGTAACTGTTATACAAATTTCAATACCTTTCCACTTCCAATTCCATTCCCATTTCCCAAGCAGCTTCATAATGAGCGTCAGCACTTTTGTTTATTTCAACAATTGCATTTTGCCACGGTGTGGCATGCGTGGCTCTTCTATAATAAATTGCCACATTTGCGTGATTCGCCCATGTTTGTTACATATCACGCGAGCGCCTTGAAGACGGCAACAGGTCTAATCAAAAGCTTGCTAATTGCGGACTTTCAAAATGCGTGTGTGAGTGTGTGTGTGTGTGTGTGAATAAGTAGCAAATCGGAGAGTTTTTAGTTTATTATTCCATTGGAGAGTTTAGTGAGGAACAAAGTAAACTCAACTTGTACGTCAGTCTTGCTTTGAATACTATAATAGCTTAAATATAATAAAAAGCTAATTATATAAATAAATAGTTCTGGCAAGAGAACTTAATACTCTCTCTATTCTGTGAAAATGGAAACTTCTGATGAACATTCCAGAGTAGCAACCCAGAGTAAAGCCAGCATTTGGGCCAATGCGTAGCAGGGCATTTTATAGGTTTAGGTTTTTGTGTGTGATTTTAAGGCTCATTTGAGGCCAGGCCGTACATCCGGCCGGCAATGGAGCTCACAGGACCAATGATAATGTAGCAAGCCCCACCCACCCAATATTGAACGAAAGTATGCCACTTAATAGTTATGTCTGCAATTTCCTGTGCCCCATGCCTGAAGCGTTTTTGTCGGCGCTGTTGTCATTGCCGCCATAGTCGAATTCAAGGGAAATTGCTGCCAAATTGACAGCATTGTTTTCTTTCAATGATTTTTCGAATGCCAGCTGCTTTTGTAAACTGAACAACAGAGGCGCCACACACATAGCCCACATGCGTGCAACATCACAAAATCCAGGAACAAACGCATTGCGTGTGCCACATCATTAGATTGTAAATGTTGAGCATGCTGCGAGAGCGTTGCTTGAGAATACTCATCGAACTTTTTCTCAATTAATTTATAAGAAATTAAGTTTTTTTGCACTCTGCTTATGAAGCTTGGAAAACTTAAGAAGATTAAATTGGTATAGGCTGGTGGGGAGCATAGAAAATTCTTTAATTTTAAATCTATACATTTTTATAATTCATATAAAAGATAAGATATGTTAAGATAACTTGAATTATTATTTCAGATTTTGTTTTTCAATAACTATAATAATCACTTTCGGGTTTTTTCAACAATAAACGGAGTTTTTTTTCAATTATTAATTAAAAATAAGAAAATAATAAATAATAAGTTTTCAATTATTAAAAATAATATTCACTTTCAGATTTTTTTTTTAATTAAAATATATAAAAAAATAATCACTTTATGATAATAATAATCACTTATGGGTATTTTTCAAATATAATATTAACAATTAAAATAATCATTTTCGGATTTTTTTTTCATTGTAATTATTAAAAAAAGTGTTACAAACATTTTAAATTGTAGACCACAGTAACTGAAAAATTGATTCTTATATGCCAACAATAAATTTCCGTTTCTGTGTTTATAGAATAATTAGTTGAGAAACCCTCGCATTGGCCGCCCGCCCACGGGCAGACTGATTAAAGTGAGTGTTCGCCGTTGTGTGTTGTTTTCTGGCATTGTTAATACCAGCAATGGTGGCATTAGGACATCAGCCAGAAGGTATCTTCAATTTTGATGCACCTATTTTGGTAGTGGGGCTGTGCTTATGTGGCAAAAATTGGCAGTTAACATCATTTATTATTGATTTTCCTATTGTGACATTCAGCTTGAGGCCCCCCAGCAAAAGCAATGGGCCTCAATTCTGTCTGTTGCCGTCTGTTCTCTTTGCATTGGGCTATTCAATGTGGGCGAGGGGTCGCAAGGGGGGGAGTGGGAGTGGGTTGTTGGCTGGTTGTTGTTGTTATTATTTTCCTGGGTTCGTTTCGTATTTCACTGTTTTTGGGTCACTTAATCGTATTGGCCCGTCTACTGGTCTAACGCTTCACGCAAAAGATGATTGATGATTGCGACCCGCTGTCTATATAAATTGTAGCACTCTCAATTTGCTAACTAACTGTAACGTTTGTATACAATAGAACAGTTAGAGCTATATGTAATACATAAACATATATAGGTTATATACATATATATATACATGTATATAAATATCAAGGTCCTTCAACTTGTCTTGCGTCTTCCCAATTTGACCCAATTTATTTTTATGCGAGTTTGGGTTTTTTAGCACATTGGAATTTATTCACATTATAATTGCTTACATTTTGGAAGTGCTTGTGTATTGTGCTTCAGTTAATTATTCATTGGCATATTTAATGATTTGCATAGTTTAATTAAATTTAATTGGAATTAATGACATATTTGCAATTACTTTTTCGGCTTTGGTAGCATGATGACAGAAATTTTGCGATTTTAATTATGTTTTATTTGAAATGCGCGTAATTTTATTTGCTTTTTTCTGCACAGTTTTTACATTTTTCACGAGCGTCGGCGAGTGCGTAAAACAAAATACTGAAAACACATTAAAATGATTTCCACCTTATCGACATGAATGAAGCCGCAAATGGTATTTAATTTGTGAATTTTGTACTATTGATATCGACGGTAACAACAACAGACCTTCAACATATACAAACACACATACATAGATCAAATTTAATACCTTCGTCAAATTTTACAGAAATTAAATTTTTTTTTGTTTGTGGCATTTGACATTTTATTGTTATTATTACTTATTTATTTTTTTATCATAAGTATATAAAGCGAAAAGTTGCGTCAGCAAATACCTTAAGTGATGTATGTGTGTTTGGTGAAATTACTTTTGATATAAATGAACATAAATATCCACAACGAATTGTCCATTAGCTGATCAAAAGTCTACAAACAGAAGCCTGCACTTATAATCTCGATGGCAGCTTTAAGCTTTGTGTAGACATACATTTGCGGATATTAAATGCACGACAGTCTTCAATATATTTCATTCATACTCTTATAAAAGCTTAAGTCGCGCACTTAAACTGCCAGCGGCTTATGAAGTCTGTCGCTAAATGATGACTTTTGAGATGATGGGGCTCTGCCAGCTACTTTTTTGGCCGACAAATGACATGCTAAACTAATTTTTGGTGTCATCTGCACATGTTAAACACGAATTTCAAGTGACAGGAGACGCCCGCAAGTGATTTGTCCTGCGGTGATGGCTTGATTAATTTTTTGGCTGACAAGTGCTTGCTAACACACAGTGCGAGTGCGAACGTAACAGAGTTACAGGGAGTGAGAATGTTAGTGCGTGAGAGAGAGAGAGAGAGAGAGAGAGCGTGTTGAAAGACGCAAATCATTGCTGTTGTGCTGCTCTGCTTTGCATTGTGTTTTGCAGGGTGCGAGTAATTGTAATTTTGAAGAGTGCAGCAGCGAAAGTCTACACACTTAATATGTATCACAGACACGAAAAATCGGGATGGGAGTAGGAGTGACAAACCGAAGGGGCGTGATTCGTCTACTGCAGTAGTTTTCGTTGAAGCTGATTATGCTATGGCGAGCATAGCGCAGGACATGTGTGGAGCTGCTGCAACAGACGGATTCGGTGGTGTTGGTCGATATGGAATGGTTTGCTGAGTTGCATCTGGATGAGAACGATAATAATAATAGAGAAGAACAAAACACAACAATAACAATCAACACACAAAATATCAACTGTAAGTGTAACGAAACGAAACGGGACGAAACCAGACGAGACGAAATGGAAATGACGCAGCGCCACCAACGATTTGTGGTGCAAAGGATTAAGGTTCCCAGGACAGCGACAGTGTGCAATCAATTGGAAGAAATGTGGCAAAATGGCTGGGATTAGTCGGTCGGTAGGTCGGTCGGAGTCACCCAATATCCCCCCGCAGGCAAGGCGGCGGATGACTTTGCGTGTCAAGGCCAAAAGTCAACTGCGCTTCGCATTGACAGCTTAATGCCAGCAGCAGGCAAAACGCTGCTGCTAATTACTCACATCCAAATTGGAGAGAGCAAACACCAAAGTACGAGCGTCGGCTTTAGCCGACTGTTCAATGCTCTGCTAACAGTGCAATTAATATAAAACAATTGCAAATTGCACTAAACTACTCGATTAGTTTCTGCATCGGCAGCATCCAATGAATCGGTGAACGAACATCGCACAAAGAGAAGATGCAAAAACTCAATCAGCAGCCGGCAACAAAGGCAAAGAGCAAATGAATATGCGACTAGACAATTTTATACGCTTGGCAATATACAAAAATTGAATGCCGCAGCAGATTCCCAAATATCCGAGTTTATTTTGTACAAATATATAATTTACTAAACTACTTAGCTATTGCTCTGGTTGAATTTAATATTTATAGCTTTCTGTGCTTGGTTGGCTTTAAAAATGCAAAAAAAAAAATATAAATATATCTAACAAATATCGTAGATATAAAATACTACGCATCTACGATATTTAAGCTTCTCGTTTAGCCTGCACTTTTGCTGCAAGCGTAAAGAAAAGCGATGCGAGACTGTGTTTGCTTAATAAGGCAGCTGGGAGCTGTTATGGGGCTGCTGCTCAGCTTGGATTATCCTTTGCTGGCTGCTTCGCTGACTGACTGAGTGGATGAAGGAGTCTTTGTTTGCTGTTTCAATTTCATGGAATTTATATCATCTCATCCACTTTGTGGCAAGCGCAGCAGCAGCATATAAATGGCGTTCAATTTCAAACATCCATTAGAAAATGGCCCACTTGGGAAAACAGCTCTGTGGCAGCAAGCCAGGCTTTCAACTTCAACACAACACTAATTATGTTTTGCAACCGGTGGCAGTGTTTGTCGCGTACGCTTACTACTCCGGATATAGTTGCATGCAGCTGACTGCGTTTTCAATCAACTAACTGATTAGTTTGGGGTGTGTGTGTGGCAAAGTGTGTTGCGAAATGTGCAACTGCCATTGCCACAACAGTCAATGCAACGATTGATGATATAACTGCAAACCAAACAAGTTATTTTTCTGCTTGCTCGCATAAATGAAATTATTGATTGAGACGTGATACGCAATAGATTTAATTGAGGCAAAGGACTAATGACTAACAACTAGGAACTAGGCGCAGAGAAATACATGTTGTGCTGCAATTTTGGCCACGTGAGATTTGGTTGTGGTTTGTTTTGTTATTTTTTGTTTGTTTTGCTATTTTAAAGAGCGGCCGCCTGTCGTCGATTCCAGCGCCAAACTGTGGCATCATCGCACACATAGACCAAGACGCTGGCATCCCGCGAGAAGGCAATTTGCCGCACGGTCGCCACACTGCGCAAATTGTGCAACGTGGTCATGTGTGCGCCCTCCGGATCACTGGGATCCATCTCCCAGACGTACACTTTGCCCTGCTGATTGCCCAGTGCGATGACTTTTTGCCACGGATTGAAACCGAAGCGCACAAACCAAATCTCACACTCATCGTACTCGAACTCGGCGATGATGGTGCAGGAGGAGTCACTCGGCTTGAGCTGTTCAAAGCTCTGATGCAGCTGGCCGGGCTTCCAGCAGACGATGGCATTCTCGCAGGACTTGGACAGGACAAAGTTGCCAAACCATTGCACACAGTCGACATAGTTGCGATGGATGTCACGCGTCGAGAAGTCCGGAAAGTGTTTGGTAATTGTGGCAAACGGCAGTGTCGATTTCTCCTGGCTAAACGTGTGCGACAGCTCGATTTTGTGCTGAAACTCCGCCGTATTGAGGCACCACAGTTTTAGGGAATGATCCATTCCGCTGCTGACAATGCGATCGCCGCGCATATTGAAATCAATGGACAGCACCTCATCCCGATGACCCTCGACTCCGCCAAAAATTGCGATGCAGACATGCGTCTGTATGTTCCACAGCCGTATGGCATGATCCTTGCTGCCGGAGAGCAGCAGTTGCAGTTTATGTGGATGGAATTTGAGCTCATTGATGGCCTGGCCATGACCAATATAGTTGCCCACCGCCTCGTTCTGTTCGATGTCAATGACGCGGATGACGCCACGATAACCGGCCGCCGCCAACAGTGGCGCCGATGTCTTCAGATCATAGGACCAGGCGCAGGTGTAGAAAACCTCATCCGGCTGTCATCGAATAATGTGAATGGGTTAACTCGAATTTGCTGGCTTGTTGCTGGCTATTCTTTTTACTTACATCCGGATCGGCGTAGCAGTGGAGGAGGGTGAGGCCGCCCTTGCGTGGACATTCGTAGACGGTGCAACGATTGCTGCCTGCTGTGGCAAACACCTGTGGCTCGTCCTTGCCCAGCAGCGTGTTGAATGCAACGCCAAAAATGTTCGCGCCATGATTCTCCTTGACATGTGTGCTTAAAGTGCGCAAATCGTTAAATTTTGACTCACTTTCACTTTCGTTTTTTGTTTTTTTTCATATTTTTCTTACTCGTATTTGTAGGCGGCGCCGGTTTTTCTCTGTGATTTTGTGTTGCGGCGGCCGCGTCGCTTGCTACGCGTGCTCGACGCTGGCGACTTGCTGCGCGATGTGGTGCTATTCGTTGTGAAACTGGCCGATTCGTCCTGCATGCATCAAGCGAAAATTGTTGCTGTTAATTTGTTGATTTTGACTGTGTTTGCAATTGGCAATTTCCAACTTACGTCGCACGATTCGTTCGAGTCATCTGGCTCGTTGCTGTTTTTCACTTTGTCGGTGATCATGCTCACTTCACACACAATGTGTTGCAAATAAAATAAACTATATTATGTACAAAAAAAAACAATTTAACCACAACAAATATGATTTTTTTCTTCACTTTTGGCGGCAAGAGACACGCGCAGCGTTGCCACCACGCGATCGGTGCCATAGCGCTGTTTTATTTTCGATGCTCGCGCTGTTAGTTAACATAAGCCGAAATCGATAGACAGCGTAAGCAAGAGTCGATTAATGCAATCGATGCTAGAAAAAAACGTTAGCCGACTTTTGATTTTTGAATTCGAATAAACTGTGGTTTGCTCAGATCAGTTTTGGGGTTATAGCTTATTCAAGAGGCGCAAACAGAGCTTACACATGCGCAAGCAATTTAAATAATTTAACATTAGTTTTATACATAAGTTGAAATTATGATTAGGACAATATATCACATGCCATGAATTCAATAATGTGAAGAAACATTTACAAATATCAAAATGTATGTAAAAATGCAAGGGCTCGGGGTATTTGGTACGAAGTAACGGGGAATACTTTGTGGTACAAAAAGTGGGAATCATTATATTTATATATATACATATAGGTTGAAAGTTAAAGCGATCAGAGTAGGGGGAATAGTATCTGGACAATATTTACAGCAGTGAAGGATAACGTAGACAATTTCAAGGTAAATATAAAGACAGTAATTGGTTATAAAGATAGAGACAGAGACAGAGACAGAGAGAGAAAGAGAGACAGACAGAGAAATAGGCAGAGAGGTAGAGAGAGAGAGAAAAAGTTGTTTGTTTTGGAGCTGTGTTGGTTAACGTAACGTAACAACGTAAAACATAACGTAAACGTTAATAATTGTACAATTAACTGAAAATAGCATACAAAATCGAAATTACGCTAATTAATGCAGAGTATAAAACCATTATTCAAGTACGTTTTATTCGTTGACATTGATCTTGCCCAGACCGGTGTGCGCAGGCGTCTTTGTCGCTGAACGGTCGCTTTATTACTGCAACTGCTACTGCTGGAAACACTTTGACCGGCAGATTGACTCGTTTCACTCGTTCCACTCGTTCCGCTAGTTCCACTTGCATTACTCGCTTTTGGGACTTCTGGTGTTGTTGTTGTCGTCGTCGCTGTCGTCGTCGTCGTCGCTGTCGCCGTCGTAGTTGTTTGCTCCTCTTGCACAGACTCAAGGGTTTTGCTCGCTTCCGGCGGCCCAGTGGGTCCGCTGTGCGTTTGCGGCGCCAGGGAAACGCCCTTTGTGCGACTTTCGATGCTCGTCGTCTGATTGTCGGACGACTGCTCCTCTGCCGCTGCTGCTGCTGCTTTATGCAGGCCGCAGTCGCTGTTTGCGTTGTTGTTGTTCAAATTTTTACAGTTGCCATTGCAGCGCTTAACAGCATTATCACTATATTTTTTGTGACGTAGAGTAGGCGGCGAGATTGGCGGGCGATGGGCGATGGGTCAAGTGTTTTTTTGCACAGCAGTTGGCAGTGAGTTAAAGCGAACCGGTACAGACGACAAATATATTTTTGGTACGTTTCGTTGTTGATTGGCATACAAATTTAATATATATTTTTGTATATTTTGTAATTTTCATGATTTTGTGAATTTTTTGTAAAACATGGTTGGCAGTAGAAAGAAAAAATTAAAAAGTACATCAGTTGAAGTTTTTGTTTTGGTTTTTGTTTTTTTTTTTTATTTATTTTTTTGTAAATTAGAGCGAATGGATTAGTTGTTTAAAGCTGCAAAAAGCACGCGCGCAATTAAAAGCACAAAGCTCGACAAAGAGAGAACAAAGAAAAAACACTCGTTGTTTGAATGCAGGCCACGTACAAAGTGTTGCATACTTTCAACGAGTTGCAAGTGGAAACTTTGTTGGGTATGTGACGAACCCACACACTTGGCTATGTAAATCGAACAATTGTGTCAGGAGCTTCTGAATAATTTACAAGGAGGGCAAATAAAAAATGAATACGCCTGTGAGTGACAGGAGCATTGGGAACTCGGGCTTTTAATTGAAGTCTGGGTCCTGTGAGTGTGGTAAATAATAAAATTGCAATTTGTACAACTGCCTTTTCCCAACAATCGACTTTTAAAAATTAATTTAAAAACGCAAAAAAGGAAGCCAATATTTCGCGAAATAGTTCGTGTTCGTAGAGCAGATAAGGTCAGAAGATGCGAAAAATAGATGATGGATCATCTGGCGCACTGGGGGGGACGAACAAACTCTTCAAGATTACTAAGTAGAGACATCGATAATAAATACACCAAAAGTTTACAGTGTATTTGAGAAGAAAAAAAAGCAAAGAGATAGCGTGAGAAAGTTCTTCAGTAATACGGTGCTTGATGGCGAAGGGGGAGAAATTTACACGTTCCGAATTAGTAGTAACAGTTAGTTAGTTAATTAAACTTGACTAGACTAGCTAAAATTCACGCGTTATTTCATTTACTTTATTTACTCTTTAATGAGATACATGAGATGATCTTATGATATACAGTGGAGATGATAGACTTACTGCAGAGCAAGGCATTAATAAATGGCATAGAGTATTTAGTATACTCGACACATGAACAGAAAATAGCACTACAACGTATGAGAGAGATAGAAAGTTAAAGAGTTAGAAATAGAGTTTTAAGGATTTAGAAAGAGAGCAAGTGATGATATGAATATTGTAATAGCTTGTTGTTGTTGTTTTTGTGGTGTTTGGGGTAAATAAGTTTTTTAGTTGATATGAGCACGCGGTTGAGGTTTTAGAGGTGGACGGGTGGGAAAACAGAGATATATATATATATAGATAGAGAGAGAGATAGAGTTAAAAATCAACAAAGTTAACGGCAAAAAACCAAATCGGAAATTGACTCTATAATGACTTACTCTTCGCTCTCAACGGATGAAGACGCAATCTGCCCCAATTTACTTTTACCTGATGTGGGGCTTCTGCTCAAACAATAGACACACACACAGATATAAAAAGAAATAAAATATATATAAAAATCGTGTGAAAGTTGTGAACGGAAAAACAATAAAAATAAGTGGTCGTTAGCTAAAAGTATGCGATAGATGAATTATAATGATATAGTAAATGTATATAGTAGTTGTATGCAATGTACGCAATGCTCCAATGGAGCACAACATTTCATGGGTTTGGTTTAAAGCTCGCCTTTTGTGTGCAATCCTAATGCAAATTCAATTATTATTATTATATTTTTAATGTTCGAGCTACGCAGCATAATCAATGGGAAAGACCTAGGAATACGCGAAAGCCTGAACCAATTGAATGTACGATCTCCGAAAGCGCCAGCAAATTACAATTTTCTTTTTGTTTTTGTATTTTTTTTTTCTCCAGATTCGTGGTTAGACTTTTGGTTAGAAAATGGCGCAAATAGTAGGTGTATAAGAGAAAAGAACAATATGCAACCCGTGCACCTACCTTGACTCGTCTATGAAGACAGCTTCGAGGACACGTGCCGCATAATGCAGATTGCGATGCATATCCTCGTAGGCAACGGTCTCATGATCCATCCGGCGCAGCAGGCTGCGTATTCTGCAAAAGGAAAAGACAGCGATTAATTTGGGCTGGACTTAAAAGTAGCTGGAATAGGAAATACTTTGGCATTTATCGGTTTTACATGTTCTTTGTAACTTATGAAAAAACTCACCTCACAGCTGCTTTATTGAGAGCATCTGGCGTATCAACAGGTGGCAAAGTTTCCGTTTCCCATGCATCGGCGACCGATAAATTTGAGCCCGTGTCTATCGATTGATCCGACGTTTCTCGATCGATGCCCGCAGACGAATTCAAAAATTCGCCAGATTCGCGAGCTGCTCTGTAGTCGCCGGTGTTTCGATCGAACGCGGCTGGTGTCGCATCGGTTGCGAAATTTGTTTTATTCGGCGACGACGGCTGCATTTTGCCGGCAGAGTTCAGATTCCTCGATGCGCTATCAAACGAACGTTTCTCGCCGATCGTTGACGACGACGATGACGCAGCAGTTCCGTTGCTACCCCGACCAGTTAGACGCTCGGCGAGTGACTCACTGAGCGGCGTCTGAAAGAAACTGCTGCTCGACGAGGGCGAGGCGACTGTTTGCGATTGTCCTTCGATTTGTGCGAAGCTCTTGCGACTATTCGAACGCCGTACAATTGTAAGTGAGCCGTGCGCTGCAAATATTCCAATTTCAAATGGGTTAGACAGTGAGAACGTTGTTTTTTGGATTGCAATAATTATGTTTAACTATGCCAGTTGACAGTTTCGGACGGAGAAACACACTTTGATTATATGTAGCAAAACAACTGAGTTTTGTTTTCCCCAAAGCTGACTGATTTGACCGACACGAATTGAATATATCCACCAAATATGTCAAATATGCCGAGACGAATGAAAACATTTAACATGCTCCAAAAATATAATTAATGTATTATTATCCTGCTCTTTCGTATACGAAGTTTAGATAAAAGCATGAAACTGATAAAAAAAAACAATAATTCATTTGTCAAATAAATTGAGGCAAACGATAACTGACATTTATTGACGTTCCAGCGAATGTTTGCTCAATTTGTTGTGATTGATGTAGTATATTATGATAAGTTAGCTTTTGAATAAAAATAATAAGAATAACAAGTACTGCATTCGAGTGAGCACTGAATTGATCAATTATATGTCAACGTATAATATACATATATTAAATCGAATTACTCTGCCCTCAAGATTGTGGCTTTTGTTGCTATCGGAAATCGATAAATATATATTGATATTTTCGAAACAGGAACAGCTATCGATAATGATAAATAAAGTAAACATGAGCTGCGCGGAAGTTGACGTCTATAGCTTTTATGGTCTCAGAGATTGATAAACACTTTATAGGATCGGAGTTGCTACCTCTCTGCCTACTACGTACAATTGGCTCAAATCCTTTTGACCCTTTTTTATTATTCTTTTCAATAGGTTCAGGGTATAATAAAGGTATAAAGCTTAAAAATTACAAGCAGGGAAGTAAGTGGGGCTAAAGTTTAAATAGGTTAAAATAGAAGAATGAAGAACATGGCAAACTTAATTGACTTTCAAAAGAACGCTAACTAAATTTACTGGGTTTGTAAATTTTCGAATATGAAAAGAAAGAAAATATGGAACAAAAAAAAAAATAGAAAAGTTTGTTGCTATTGCACCCTTAAGCTAAACGCAATCTCACATTTTAGCAGAAAAATAATCAATAATTTATAGAACAACTTTAAGCTATTTGTGGCACACAATTCTTTAGTCAGTTGAACCCGAAGCGCAAATGTTGGACCGGTTGTGACAAGGACAAAGGCAACGCAAACCAGAGTGGATTGGGAAGAGATGCCAGTGAGTAAATTGCTAAGGATTTATTTATTTGCCAAACGTGGCGCATTGCGAGCTTAACAGCTGGCCAAGACAAAGGGAAAATCATGAAATGTCTCAGCTCCTGAGGCGGCAATGTGGCAAAGCGGCAAGTGAACGACAAGGACAATAACAGCAACATCTACAGCAACAACACTTAAATGCATTGCATTTATTTTGGCAGTGCAGCGGAGTTTGCCACAGGCAATCGCTTGCCACCCCAGGTGGAGAGGTAATCTTACTTGGCTGGCAGCTCGCTATCGTAAAATCTGACTTTTATGCAGCACTTAAATTTATGTTACACTCGAGATTCCTCTGCTTAACGGTATCGTTTGTTAAGTTGTTACCGTGGCCCGCTTATCGGGTCTCCATTTGCGGGTCTCGCCTGTCAGAATCTTAGCCATTAACTTGGAGGCGGACTGATGAAATGTTTTATGCTCACTTTTAGTGGCCACTCTTCACGATTTTGATGAGCTAAACATGCCAGAAATCAGCAGCAACACAATATGTGTGCAAAATGTTGCCCCATTTACGAACAGGTGAGCCCTCCTCAATCGGTATATGTCCTTTAATCTTAAAATCTGGTCAGACTGCTGTTCTTGTTAAATTCTTAAATTATACAATCTTCATTTGGGGATTGCAACATTCGCTCTTTACTCCTGCAAACGAAAATATTGATTGCACTCAGAGAAAATAAGTCTACAGAAGTGAACAATTGGATTTGAAGTTTTCGCGTTAGTTTTTCCCATTTCTTATTATTGTTATGACTGATAGTTATATAAAATAATCTTAAATTAGTAGAGAGATTTTTCAAGGATTTTTATTTGAGTTTCATGAAAATTATTTATGTGGGATTTCGTATAAAAGAGAAACAGATAAGAAGCGGTCTGGAAGCTATCTGGCAACCTTGTTGCCATTGCCTCGATACTATTGAGAGCAAGTAATCGAGTCAATAGCGATGTCAGTTAAGTATCGATATCTGAGCGGAATCGATACATTCGCTTGCAGCCAGCGGCGGGAGAAAGGCGCATAAAGCGCAGTTATACATAAGCTGAACTTGACACAAACATTTCATTCTATATCGCTAAGCCCCCAATTATAATACAATAAATATAATATTTAACGTAATATGTTTTCGACTGCTGCCCTTATTTTATTATCATATTTATTAATCTGAATGCATTACTTGCAATACTTGCGTTCGATAAACAAACTCTATCAATTGCAAATGCTCGAACATAAATATGAATGCCAATTCATGTTTCAAAAATATTTCTTATTATTTTTTATTCATTTTTGTTTACTTGTCTTCATAATGGTATAGATTTTGAAATGAAGTCGGTTGAGCAAGCTACCCGATCCAGGACGCTCCCCATCCTGTTCGCCGCTCACAAATTTCAACAGTATAAAATATATTTTTCTAAGTGTAGCGACTTTGATTTGACTACAAACATTTCTATTGATTTTCTAAGAGTGTCAGCTACCAATTCCCCGTCCCGCTCCGCTCGTGTGTGGTTGGGTGTCAGAAAAATGTATAGCTTGAGGTTTACTTACTTGCCACTTGACCATTTATTGTCGCATTGGCGCATTGAATACTGCTGCCCAATTCACAGCTTGTGGGGCTCTGTTCGCCGTTATTTGGCTCACTTGCGCCGTCTCCAGCTGCCGATGATGCTGCACCACCACTGCTTGCTGCAGCTCCAATGCCGCTGCTGCCACCGCTGTCCGCACCTGCCCCCGCGATCGCCTCCTCACGTTTAGTTGGCAGAGTCTCCGGCGTGCTGGCAACTGTAAGCATAAAATTAGATGCAAAATGCCGTTAGAATATTGTATATTTGTATATATATTTTGCATATGAGTGAGTGAACGAATAGCCTTACAACAGGTCCAAGCATAACCGTGTACATATGTACATACATACACAAATACACACATGTATACACATATATATTTAGTGCCCAAAGGTCCTCGGCTGCCCCTTGCATAAATGAACACTTTTAGGGGTGCAAACTTGAGTAAGTGTATTGTTATAACCCATCGCCAGAGGGTGCGAAAGGGTAGTAAGTAGTATGAGTACATACTATGCATTTTGTATGAGTTTTGTGTTGAACAGGCTCATCAGTGGAATACTTCAAAATCATACTTCGGTTACATGGATATAAATCAAAAGGTATATAGATACTAATTAATCAGCATGAATTTATTCCACTCCTTGAGAGACTCTTAAAGAGCTGTGTATCATTTGAAATTGCTTAAATAAATGTTCTTAATAAATAAAATAAATAAATATTAATTATATTTGAACTTTATCGCAGGCAACTTAAGGAAGTGATTAGATTATTTTTGTTTGTACAATTTTTGAAATGCATTCACTGCTAATCAGTTTGAAGAAGAAATATTTTATTATATTTAATGATTCACAACTTTTTATTCACTGATTAATATTATCTGTATGATTTTTCTGGAACTCTCATCTATTGGAAAAGAAAGGGCATGAAAAGTTTAATTCACATATATACATATATAAATATGTATTTATATATTTGTATACATAAATATCTTCAATAATTAAAGAATAATTGCATTTTGTATATATTTAAATTTATTTATTCAAAACATATGAAATATGAATACAAGAAATTAAATTGAATTCAAATATTATCAGAATCATTTAATGTTTGTAATATTTATTTAATTTAATATTTATTGTATTCATTTTTCACCTATCAAATACTTTGAGAAAGGGTATCTAAGCAGCATCCCAAGCACATTTTTATTTATTTTCATTTCTAATTTTATTTTGCTGTAGATTTCCACCTTTCACATCGGTCGGGCTATTATATGACTAAAAATTCCATTTGAAATTGCTTTTCAAGCGTTGCGAAAGCCTTTTATATGATTTTCTCAATTTCGCTAACGCCAACAAGCTGCTGCAGAGCTGGCTGTTAAGTCGAGAACCTGGTTGATTGGTTGTAAGCAATTGGAGGCACTCCTACAAAATTATTTTGCCATATGGATGATCGCATTACAATTTACAATCTTGAGATTATTGTTTTCACTAGATAAACAAATTAGTTACATCGATACGATTTGCCGCACATATTAACGTTGGTATTGTCTAGTCGCTGATATATAATCCCACAAATTGTTGAATGCTTCAGTCTGTTTTAACAATTCCTTAAGTTATAATCACAATGCAATTGCTCGCACTTTTGGCCATATGCCTGTTGGCCCTGTTCGTGATCCCTTCTTCTTCAGCGAAGAAGAATGAATATAATCTAATAAGTCACAAAGGATGCAATGTTTAAAATTGCCTTATATAAACTTGAATCAATTGCTTATACCTGAGCTTGAAATTTGAGTATAAAGCAGATTAAAATTTTTCAAATGCACTTTTTTATTCGCAGTGTATGTAATTAGTTTTGTTTTGCTTGAGCATTTTTCTAGTTGCAAGCTTTGTCATAATATTGGCGGATCTAATCTAGCTGCATGATATGCTAAATAAATAGTGTAGCTGTGGCAAATTCACATTTTTAACGCCACCATGCGAAATATTAAATATTTTTTGTACAATCCCAGTTAAAATTGGAGCTTGTTGGCCAACTACAATAAAAGATTAAGTGATGTTTACACAGTTGTTTGGTTTATATGCGTATTAAATGATGGCAAACGGTGTATGACAGAGCTGGAAAATACCATAATTAAACAAACAGTTTTTAGCAATGAACCAAATGACAAATAAGTAGCACAATGCTGTGTATATTTATCCTAAAAATGTTTATTAAATACAACATTCAAAAATATTGACAATTGCGTGGTTATTTGTGGAAATTTTTTTAATGGGTCACTTAGTTTTTGGGTTTATCTTTATTTATAATTGGATTCCATTTATAAAACCATGATATCGAATATATATATTTTTTTGAAGAGAAGTCAGAATTTTACGCCAGCAAACACTCAATTAGGGTGTTTTGCCATCTGATTTATAGCTATTTGTGGCCAGATAAAGTCAGTCCTTATCAGGTGCATGCTTTTATTGATAATATTACATATATATATATATATATATATGCATAGCCATTGAGATGTCAATCCAATTTCTTATTATTTTGTATTCATTGGTCTTTAGAATATCTACAAACCGATAATATTGTAGATATTGTAGACATCGGTTTAACAACGACCCTTTTTTACTATGGACAAGATGCCTCCAGCACTCTCCAAGTCACGACGCGCACAATCATACGAGCAGTGATTTGGATAGGTTATCGAATTACTGGCACAGACCGGATTATTGCGGTATGTACAGATGCACTTCCTTTTTGGTGCCACAGTCGTCAAATCCTCCTGGCCGCTGACAAACACCGACAGCAGCAGGCACAGCGCCAAGATCAATCCTATTAACTTCATCCTTTTAGGTATATTTTGTGGCGGTGGTATCTGCTTTACTCGACCAAGTCTGGCTCGATTTTGCACATGACTTCTCATTTTATAGCAAGAGTTATTTTTTTTTTTTAATAATTACCTATTTAGATTCGCTTTATACTCTGATACAAAGGGTAATCTAATGCAATATTTTCCGGTCACGCCAACTCTGGCCTCTAAAATTCTGAAAAGCTTATATATTCCGCCATTTTATAGTTAACTTGGACAGTAGATTACTAGGAAACTCCTATTCCTCCGGCAACACTCTATCGCGTCCCCAAAAATGCACGAAAGATTATATCTATCGCAGTTTTACCTCCATCAAAGATCGGTATTTCTTGGTTCCACCAACTTTAGCTTAGTTAGTTGAATGTAAATATTTGTAATGGAGATATTATGCAGCTCATTGACAGATTTTATTGCATCTGAAAGCATCTCCGCGTTGCCAACAAACTGAAATTTGAATAGATTTTCCGAGATGGTTTTTTCCCCATTCTCATTGATAAGCAATAATTTTACAGATATTCATACACATATACGAATAGCCATTGATATTTCAATAAAATTTCTTATTATTTTGTATTCAGTTTTATTTATTTGTATTCAAACTGTCTACACCATAAATTTTGTAGATTTCGTTTAACAACTATCCGTTCTTACTATGTACAACCTGCCTCCAGAACTCTCCGATTCCTCCGATTTCCGACGCGCACAATCAAAATTGCAGGGATTTGCATAGGTGATCCCATTGCTGGCACAGACCGGGTCTTCATAGAATTAACATACGTAGTCCACTATTGTTGTGTTTATTGGCCCCTCCTCCTGGATGAGTTCCTGGCCGCACACAAATACCGACAGTAGCAGACACACTTTAAAATAATTACCTTTTAGATTCGGTTTTCTGATACTCGACGACAGAGGATAATCAAATTTATATTTTTATATTTGCTTGTTCCCCATTCCCCAGTCTTTATCAGTTGAATGCTTTTGTTTGATAAGCAATAATATTCCAGATACTCATATATGTATACGCTTTGATGATTCAACCAAGTTTCTTATTATTTGGTGTTAATTTTTATTTATTTGTCATCAAAATATATACTCCATTTGTATTGAAGATATTGTAAATATCGGTTTAACAACTACCCGAATTTACTAATTTCAAGCTGAGTCCATAACTCTCCATGTGACGACGCTTACAATCAAACTCGCAGCGATTTGGATAGGTTACCAAATTACTGGCACAGACCGGTTCAGATTCGTTTGTACAGTCGCAGATTAAACTAGGTCTCGGATATCCCAATCTCTCTTTCCCGCACACAAATACCGACAGTAGCAGACACAGCACCACAATCAATCCTAGTAACTTCATTGTTTTGAATATTTGTTATATGTTTATCCACAAGCAGCTCAATATTGATAATGACCGTGAGTTCTGCTCTACTGGGGCTAGTCTGGATCGATTTTGCATATGAGATCTCTTTTTATAGCAAGTGTTTGGTAATTGCAATGCTTTATTCCTTCAAAATAATTACCTATTTAGATTCGGTTTTCTGATACTCTAAGGCAGAAGGTAATCTAATTTATTTTTTGCGGTCACGCCTACTACCGCTCCCAACTACCGCTGAAAAGCTTGTATCTTCCGCAATTACTAGGAAACTCCTTTATCAAGCTACCTCCAACCCCCCCCCCCCCATGTCTACCGCATTTTTAAAGATAAAAATGGAGTATAGATTATTAGGAACATCCTTCAAAGATCGGTATTTATTGGTTACACTTCTTCTGTTCGTTGGCACATATTAATATTTGGTATTACGCCCGACTGCAACGATCTCATTTGTTTATGCTTGTTATAGTAAAATATCAGATGCAGATTGCTTCGCTCAGTGTAAATAATGTAATTGACATATTTAGTAGCTTATTGACTGATTTGAAATTTGAGCAGATATTCCGACTGCTTATTTAAAAATGGTCACTTGAATCAAAGCCAAAAACGAGGCATATTTGCTTGCTCCCCATTCCCCAGTCTTTATCAGTTGAATGCTTTTGTTTGATAAGCAATAATATTCCAGATACTGATATATGTATACGCATTGATGATTCAACCAAGTTTCTTATTATTTGGTGTTCATTTTTATTTATTTGTCATCAGAATATATACTTCATAAGTATTGTAGATATTGTAAATATCGGTTTAACAAGTACCCGATTTTACTAAGCTCAAACTGCCTCCAGCACTCTCCAAGTCACGACGCGCACAATCAAACTCGCAGCGATTTGGATAGGTTACCGAATCACTGCCACAGACCGGACGAAAGAGTCGTGGACAAACGCACATTGATCTAGTTCTCGGATATCCCATACTCTGTTGCCCGCACACAAATACCGACAGTAGCAGACACAGCACCACAATCAATCCTAGTAACTTCATTGTTTTGAATATTTGTTATAAGTTTATCCACAAGCAGCTCAATTTTGATAATGACCTTGGTCTCTGCTCTACTGGGGCTAGTCTGGATAGATTTTGCATATGAGATCTCATTTTATAGCAAGTGTTTTTTAGTTGCAATGCTTTATTCCTTCAAAATAATTACCTATTTAGATTCGGTTTTCTGATACTCTAAGGCAGAAGGTAATCTAATTTATTTTTTGCGGTCACGCCTACTACCGCTCCCAACTACCGCTGAAAAGCTTGTATCTTCCGCAATTACTAGGAAACTCCTTTATCAAGCTACCTCCAACCCCCCCCCCCCCATGTCTACCGCATTTTTAAAGATAAAAATGGAGTATAGATTATTAGGAACATCCTTCAAAGATCGGTATTTATTGGTTACACTTCTTCTGTTCGTTGGCACATATTAATATTTGGTATTACGCCCGACTGCAACGATCTCATTTGTTTATGCTTGTTATAGTAAAATATCAGATGCAGATTGCTTCGCTCAGTGTAAATAATGTAATTGACATATTTAGTAGCTTATTGACTGATTTGAAATTTGAGCAGATATTCCGACTGCTTATTTAAAAATGGTCACTTGAATCAAAGCCAAAAACGAGGCATATTTGCTTGCTCCCCATTCCCCAGTCTTTATCAGTTGAATGCTTTTGTTTGATAAGCAATAATATTCCAGATACTCATATATGTATACGCATTGATGATTCAACCAAGTTTCTTATTATTTGGTGTTCATTTTTATTTATTTGTCATCAGAATATATACTTCATAAGTATTGTAGATATTGTAAATATCGGTTTAACAACTACCCGATCTTACTAAGCTCAAACTGCGTCCAGCACGCTCCATGTCACGACGCACACAATCATACGAGCAGCGATTTGGATAGGTTATCGAATTACTGGCACAAACCGGCTCAAAGTTGCGTGGACAGGGGCAGGTCCTTCTAGGTATGTCGCTTCCCTCATCCGGCTGGCCGCTCACGAATGCCGAGAGTAGCAGGCAAAGCGCCAAGATCAAGCCAAGTAGTTTCATCGTTTTTGTTATATGTCGTAGGTTAATCCACAAGCAGCTCAATATTGATACTGACTGTCTCTGCCTTACTTGCGCTAGTCTAGTTCGATTTTCCACATGAGTTCCTATCTTATCGCAAGTGTGTACTAGTGGTAGTGGTGTTTATTTTTTTTCTTTTTGTTTTTGTTTATATAATTACCTAGCTAGATTAGCGAAGGTAGTCGTATAATTTATTGGTAGTTGATTATTTTGCTGTCAGTTTCAATACATTTTTTAATATGTTGGACTGTTTATACTGTTGTACGGCCAGTGCACATTCAATAAATAATAATATTTAAAAATGCATTCTATATATAAATGTGCAATGCCATTTTTTTAATCCCCTTTAAATATATAATAATAATAAATGGTCAATGAAAGAAGCTTATTACCCATAATATATTTATGGCCAATTCAATCCGTTGTTGAGAAAACTTTTCGTGCACGAACACGTATAAGGTACAAAGCACGCGCTCATCTCTATTATCAAGCTACACTCTCCCACTGTCTGTCTCTCTCTCTCTCTCTCTTTGTCACTGCCTCTCTTCTTATCAGCTTGGCCACCTTTTCGTGCTGGATGTGTCGATGGTTCTGAGCCCTTGATAATCCAGCAGGTGGCAAAAGTAATTGGCCTAAAATAATAGCGTTTGTCATCTGCTGTTGTCGTCGTAAATAGCCCAGGCACTCACTTTAATTTTCATTTTCATTTCCATTTCAATTTCAATTTCCATAAATGAAATGCCATCTCAGATACATATATATATATATATATATTTAGCTCGCTGCTTGTTTAACTAAATTGGCGCACTCTTTTCGCTGTCTAACTAAGTACTTGGCAAGTAATTCCGTCAATTTGAAGAACTTTGAGTCACTGGGGAAATTAGACTAAGCACACGATAACTTTTCCAAGTTAGTTTCAAAATTGGCATAGCATTTATGGTCTTTGGGTCTGCCGATGCAGTTGCTTGGGGCAGGCTATCAATAAACCGCTTGCTAAATTGCCGAGCACTTCACAATTCGAGCAGAGCAATTGAGAAAAGCAATGAAAAGCATAGAAATAGCAAGATGAGCTGAGCGCAAAAGAGCGTAACGCAGCTGTTTTTGTTTTCAAGTCGAAACACGTCAGCGATTTGTTGACTAATTAGCAAACCTGACGCATACTCAGATAGTACTTATGTACGTTCACACCCCAAGCCCCAACCCAACCCTCCCCCCAAACACCATACAATTTGACAAACAAGCACTTGAAGCTATACGTTTTGAAGCTCAGTGCAAATTCAACGCTTGATGAGCAAAGTTGCGACGCATCTCAACGAATCTCAGAGCATCTTGCTGATAATAGTTTAAATATATATATATATATATATATATATATATATATAAATCATTCAGGTTGCGGGAGTCGCTTTAATTAGCTCAAGTGAAGATGAAGTCTTTGAATTTGTTTGCTTTGGTCGTCTTGGTGTTGGCTGCCATTTGGTTGGGTCAAGCCGAGGCCAGCTTTTGTCCCTGCAATCTCAGGGAGAAGGGGCAGGTGTGCGGCTCCAATGGTGTTACCTATGTAAATCGCTGTGAATTCGAGTGTACTCAGCGGGATTACAAGAAACTGGGACGAGCACTCAACATTCGCAATATGGGTCCATGCTAAAGTGGCGATGACAAATCAGAGCGACAATTGATATTTCAAATAATAATAATATAATACTGTTTTATTTGTGATTTTTGTTATATGATTCTTACTCAATTATAATAAATATTTTCAAGTTTATGTATTGATTTTTAGACTTTACACAATCGTTGCCAAAGATTGAACAAAATTTGAGCTCATGATTCAAGAATCTTAAAAAAAAAAATGGTTTGTAAACCGAATTAAAATTTACATAGGTATGTGAAAATATTGGTCATATATCTAGGAACCTTAAAGAAATTAAGATGAGCACATATAATGTTCTGACAACTTTAAAAGCGATTTAAAATCTATAGCAATTTATTTGCTACATTTCGTATGCATTGTTTGCTATTGATATGAATGGCTGATTGTTGACAAACAAATTTGATTACAATGAGAAACACACAATGTGTGTGCCCAGAGTATATACATATATATATATATTGGTCTGGTACACAGCACAGTATGCAAATAGTGCCATTAAATGCTAATTAAAAAATAACAACGACAACGTCATCAAGTCGATCTGAGCTCGTTTTAATTTGTTGCCATTGATGGAGGCACCCGATGCTGCCATCATTTAAATATTCACCTCACGCACATCGATGAAATTGTGCATAATTAATCGAAACCGCTTCCCATTTTGAGTTACGGGCTTACTGATTTATGAACTGTGCTACGCTTTTGCCGATGGAATCGCAACACGTGCAACAAAAATGTCAAATTACCCAACAAGTATAAATGCAACATTTTCGGCAAACCAACAAATATACAAACATAACGGGGCTACATTTGTGTGTTTTATGACAGGAAGCTGTCAGTTGTGTTGCATGAAGGGAGTGTTATTAAAAAGATAATACACTGATGAGTTTGCTGATGACACGAGCTTTTATCTTTTGCTTACAATAGCTGAATAATAGTGAAAATAACAGTTTGGCTTCTGGGGAATTTGGGGAATGAAAACTAATTGGCAAATACTATCAGAGCCACATATAAACTGTTTGTGCTGACGGATTTGTGATCACTGCGCAGGCTAAGACCATATGAGCCATCTGGCTTAATGGCTAACACAGTTGTTGTCTTTTAGGCTAATACAATGACGGGGTTTTTGAAACTCAACTGTGTGTTCTCCATCGGGATGAACAACAGAAGCCTTGAGGCTTGGTCTTTCATACTAATATGCATTTGCAGCGGGTAATTTATAATTTTGTATTTCGATTTATGTTCATATATCAGCTAAGAAGCAATTTTGGTTCAATAATTTAGAAGAGTATTTAATCTTCGGCTTCTTTCTTGTTTCTTATGGTGCATCTAATGTGCGGCGAGAGTTCGATTTCTATCTTGTCTTTCGCATTTTATCTGAAAGTAATAATTCGAGCATATTCATGCTGCATACTTTTTGGAGGCCAGATAAAAAGTGTTTTGCTTCTCGATTAATAACTGTCTTAATGAAAGCAACAAAAGTTTAATATATTCACTGATACAACATATAAATGTGCATATTTATTTATTGGCATTTTGCAACTCAGTAAGAAAGCCACTAAAAGCTCCGATTTATTTATGTATTAATAGCAAATCGCCCAGATTACACTCATATATCGATAAAATATGAAGCTTAAAGCTACTCACTCAATGGTGGCCAGACATAGACCATATATAACTAATAATTAGGTACTTTGAATGCCGCCATCTCACTATTTCATATTTAATATGCATGGAAAGCCTCGTATAATACAAGTAGACAATCTCTACGAGTGACAACAAAGCAGGCAGCTTGCTGATTGTTGTTGTAATCGATTTTGATAACAAGTATTTGATAAGCGTAAACGTATTCACAACATCAAATGGCAACGCAAATAGCAATCAAAATCACGAATCCATCGTTTGTTCTGAATTGCAGCGAACCAATTTGCCAGCGCTTTAGGGTTGCCAAAGGTTAACAAAAATGAGGGTAAACATTTGCACAAACTCATACGTAAATATGGAAAATAAAAGTTGGAAAAAGTTTTGGATGGTCGCCGACAATGTAATACTCTTGCAAAACATAATTAAGTTCCCAGTTAGCAAACGAACAATACAACTTTGATAGGGTATACAAATGTAGACCCAACCGGATGTTGCAAGTGTGTGCATTCAATTTGTATCAGATTTGTGGCACGAGTTAATCAGTCAAGTTTCTTCGTCTTTTTTTCTGTTCGGTGTTTGGTGTTAGCTGTTTTTTTAATATGTAAAGCTGGCTTTGCTTTGATATTATTAAATATTTACATAATAAAATGTGTACTTCTAGGCTGATATTTATTTATGTGGCGGCTGCTGTTGCTGCCGCAGCAGTGCTGTGGGGACCACCGAAAAAAAATAAAAATGGATAAATTCCTTGGAGAGGGTCCGACCCCAACAAACGACAACGCTTTTTGGCGTTTCCAACGCAATTCAATCAGTGGGCGACATGAAAATGAAAGGTAAGCCTCGGCCTTTGCCTGTCCTGACAGGATGACAGACGCAGGGACAGACAAATGGACGGACAGGCTGGGCGGATTAGCACGTTTTAAAGTTGCACCCGAAAAAAATGGATAGCTTTTTATTGTTTGCTTTTGGCCACAATTTAAGCTTTAACTGTATGTTGCAAGTTGCCTAATCGAATGGAATTTCAATAGTAGAATTTTAGAGCCCTAGACGCAAGTGCCAAACACTTGAGTCAAGGGGTCTTCACAACCTTTCCGCTACCCAATCAAATGCCAAACCCTTTTCATGTCACATGCCCGGCTTTAGCGGAATTTAATAAATTGCCATGGAAAATCTTGAAAATGATGCCGAGATGGCTTGCTAGCTTTTCCGAAAGTTTCACATGAAGTTCTCTGCATATATTTGCGCAAGAATGTTGAAATATGTTATGTGGTGAACCCTTTGGCTGACAGGAGCAGCCAGCAGCACGTACTCATAAACACACTCGTGTTGCAAGCACCTTGTACTAAATATATAATGCCACAAACTCTCGGTGCGTTGTGCAAAGTTCAAACAACAGCAGCTGTATAACAATATTTTTCAAAATATTTTAATTAGCCATCCTGACGTCGTACATGCAACATGCAAGAGTCCTGGCCGTGGGGCATGTGCCCTGCCTTGCTCATCCCTCTCACCTGAAAGAGTGCTGCAACCGGCTGCTATTTTGGTGCACGGTCACGAAGCGGAAGTTTGTGGTTGCAACCGAACAAAATGAAAGTGCCTCGAAATGTGCGGAAGGAGTTGTGGCGGGGTGACAGGCTAACAGACAGGAACCAACAGCTACAAAACCCCATAAAGAAAATCGCATAAATTACGGGTTATTTTTGCAGACATTTTTCCACATTATCTAAACCAAAACGATACAACTGTGTTAATGGTAA
The DNA here is from genome assembly GCA_035044025.1 of Drosophila paracracens. Lineage (NCBI taxonomy): Eukaryota > Metazoa > Arthropoda > Insecta > Diptera > Drosophilidae > Drosophila > Drosophila paracracens. The sequence continues at coordinate 2,542,010 of JAWNMN010000835.1, read as the reverse complement.
CTTTTGGCTAGTTTTCGCAGATTGAATGTAATTTGTTAAAAGTTTAATGGGAAAACCACAGCACTGATTTATGATTGTGCCTCGTGGCTAATGTTTGTGCCACTTCGTGTGGTACACTGGAGGTTGACCCACTATTCGGGCATATCATTGCTTGATGTGTCTATTAATATTGTCACTTTGAAACTAAGAAGCCATTCAAGTTTCCCAAATAAACTTCAAAAACTAACCTAACCTAAAAACGTATATAAATATCTTCTGTCATTTTCAGGTTGACCAGTAGCAGTTCGATTTTATATATGTATATAAACAGAACTATAGCAAAAGCGCTGAATAATAGATTAATTAGCACTTAACTGTGTGCAAGGTAAGTAAAATGTGAGCAAATAGCTTTGTTTACAACTTGTTACACGTCTTTATTCCATCAAAGGTGTAATTATGAACTTTTAGCGGAACTTGTTTACTTCCTGTGCTGTCTTTGTTTTCCAGATCTTAACTGAATTAATATTCAACTCAGTTGTTGTCCCAGTCCAGAGTAGAAGGCTCGTTGGTCGCCCCCACTTAATGTCAATATGTATTTAATGCATTTTCCGCTGTTTAACCAGATGATCAACTTCGAAAGATTTGCCATTGAGCTACATTGTATAAGCCAATTAAAAAAGTCATTTGAACCATCTGAACAAATATTGAATCTAATCGAAAGTAAGTAAATAAAACGGCATTAAGGGAGCTATAAAAAGACGATAAGATCGATATGGAATCATAAAAAGCAGTTAGAAGTTCAACGAGTTAAGATGACTCTCAAATGGAGCTTAGTTGTGGGCCTATTTTGGGTCCTTTCATTGGGATTGGCACATAAGGACCATCATCAGCAGCAGGATAATGCAAACTGGTGGCGCCATGAGGTCTTCTATCAGATCTATCCCAGATCGTTCAAAGACAGCAATGGCGATGGCATTGGTGATCTAAATGGCATTACCTCCAAGCTGGAATACTTTGTGGATACGGGCATTACGTCCATCTGGCTAAGTCCCATTTACAAGTCACCCATGGCCGATTTCGGCTATGATATATCCAATTACAGACAGATCCAAAATGAGTATGGCACACTCTCGGACTTTGATGCGATGATTGCTAAGGCCAATAAGCTGGGCATCAAAGTCATCTTGGACTTTGTGCCCAATCACAGCTCTGACGAACATGAATGGTTTATAAAGTCCGCTAATCGAGAGGAGGGCTATGAAGATTTTTATGTGTGGCATGATGGTATAGTATCCGATGATGGAACTCGAGAACCACCAAACAACTGGGTCTCTGTCTTCTCTGGATCCGCGTGGGAGTGGCACGAAGGCAGACAACAGTACTATCTGCATCAATTCACCACGAAACAGGTTGATCTTAACTATCGCAATCCTGCCGTGCTGAATGCCATGGACGAGGTTCTACTGTACTGGTTGCAGAAAGGTGTTGCCGGTTTTCGAGTCGATGCCGTCAACTACATCTATGAGGATAATGAGCTGCGTGATGAGCCAATGAGTGGCACCACATCTGATACTAATTCCCCTGATTATTTAAATCCCATTTACACAAGAAATCAGCCGGAAAACTATAAACTCATCCAGCATTGGCGACGACTGCTCGACAACTATTCGGCAAATAATTTGGGACCACAAAGGATTATGATGACCGAGGCCTATGCTGATATATCCCAGATAATGGAGTTCTATGAAGATGAAAATGGTGTACAGGGCTCCAATTTTCCGTTCAACTTTGACTTCATTAATGAGCTAAATAAACAATCTACCGCTCAGGATTTTGTCTTCTACATTCAGAGATGGCTGATTTACATGCCGCCGGGACACTCTGCCAACTGGGTTCTTGGCAATCATGACAACTCACGAGTGGCCACCAGATACGGGGTGAAGAGAGTAGATGCCATGAATATGATAACTATGACCCTGCCGGGCATTGGCATTACCTACAATGTAAGTGGACAACAAGCCCAAGCTGTGCAACTAGTTTCAATCTAATTTCTTGTGCAGGGCGAGGAGCTGGGCATGGAGGATAATAGTGACATTAGCTTTGATGAAACGGTGGATCCGCCCGCTCGTGCCGCTGGTCCCGAACACTACAAATCGATTTCACGCGATCCCGAACGCACTCCGATGCAGTGGAATGATGAGGAGAATGCTGGTTTCTCTACCGCTGCTCGGACCTGGTTGCCAGTGCATTCTAACTATCCGGAACTGAATCTTCGTAACCAGCAGGAGGCCATTCGCAGCCACTATAAGGTCTATCAATCGCTGCTCAAGTTGAGGCAATCGCCAGTCCTTCAGGATGGCACATTTGCCGCTCAGGCTTTTAATCAGCGAGTCTTTGCATTCAAGCGGTGAGTGATCAATGATTTCCAAATTGAGAACTACCATCTTCAATCATTCTCTCCGTATTCACAGCGAACTGAAGGGTCAATCCACCGTGCTGACCATTGTAAATGTTAGCAATCGCAATCAGCAAGTGGATGTCAGTGATTTCATCGATATGCCCAATAAGCTAACCATTTTGGTTGTCAGCATTTTCTCCCAGTATAGGGTGGGTGAGCGTCTCAAGTCCACCGAGGTCAAATTGTTACCATATGAAGGTTTAGTTATACAGCTGAAGCCCCGCAAGTAAATCACTAATACTTAAGAAAATTGATTAAATATATTTTGGCGCTATACAGAAAAAGCAACAAATTAATATCACCTTTTTTCTTAAAGATAACTTTTTATTTCTCAATTGAGGGAAGTAAGTTATTCATTTGTAAAGAATCATCATTTATTATATATGAATTAATTTCAATTGACCAACCATTTATCAAATTCAATTCGAACATAATTCATAAGTTTAAACAGTTGTACGCCCAATTCAGTTTCAATTTGGTTGTTATGGGAAAATTGTATTACACTTAAAAGCGTTTCGGACGTTTTAATTAATGTGAAAGCATTTGTTGTTACCCCCTTGGTCTGAACGTGCTTTTGTTGCACGCTCTCACCCTTAAATATATTTCACAACAGCCAACGCAAAATAAATTAAAGTTGACTTTAAGTTAGAGCTCGTCGAAATTCAATAAACATAAACATAAATTCGCCGGCTTGCTTGGAGAACGCGTGTAGATGCTGTGAGCACGAATGTGGACTCTATGTGGACTTTAAGCTTGCAAAAATGTATTGGCAAACTTATTGGTTGCACGCTGCTCTCTCATTTTTTAGTTGATCACGACAGCTGTGGGTGACGTGACGTGTTTGTTATTGTGACATTGGGGCTGCACTTTATTTGTTTTTTTTTTCTTGTTTGTCTGCTTGCGAGGAGAACTTGAGGTAGGTAATGAGATGCATAACACAAATAGATGATGTCAACGAAGAGAAAGAGCGAAAGTAGAGGAAGATGAAAAGCACAGGCATTCGAAGAACTCTTACGTTCTCTTTTGTTAAGCAAAAAGAGATAGCAATAGAAGAGAGAAAGAAATCTGCTTATAAAGAGATGAGTTGAAATAAAATAGAGAGTGTAGAGATGATAGGACGATTTAAAGCTCAGGCATTCTAAGAACTCTCACGCTCTCTTTTTATCATAAAATATTGTACATATTGTAAGAATGATGTGTATAAAGAATTAAAACAAGAAACAATAGCTATGTAAACCGGAGTCGGTCGATAATGTTATATTTATCATGGCTATACGGTCTTTATTCAATGCCGTACTTGTTTAATAACGCAACTTTAGTACCCTGTGAAATGACGTAAATATAAACAAAGATTGTTTTGTAAAAAATTAATTTATTTGCGTTGCATTTAAATGAATTAAATTGGTTGGCTTACTCATATTGGTTTTGTGAGTTGTAATCTGAATCTGTCAGTCGTCAGGCGCTACCAATTTGAATTATCAATAATCTGCGTTGCGTAATTAAGAGTTAATGATGTGAAAATTATAATGATAGCAACGCCAATTTGTAATTCACCCGTTAAAACAGAACTGAAACCGAGTCTCGGCTGTAGTCGCTGCCAAGGCATCAAATCTCAGACAGCATGTGGCCAGGATATCAGATAATCGGAGCAATCCAACTCCTTCTACTACTACTTTGCAGCCTACTGCTGCCCAGTCCGAGCATGACCAGCCTGCTGAGAAGTGAAACGGATGACTTTATTGACTGGTGGCAGCATGCTGTCTTTTACCAGATATATCCAAGATCCTTTAAGGACAGCAATGACGATGGCATCGGTGATTTGCAGGGCATTATCTCGAAGCTGCCGTATCTGGCCGAAACGGGCATTACGGCCACCTGGCTAAGTCCCATTTTTCAATCACCCATGGTTGACTTTGGCTATGATATATCCGATTTTAAGTCCATACAACCGGAATACGGCAGCATGTCTGACTTTGAGGAAATGGTGCAAACAGCCACGGGACTGGGCATCAAAATCATCCTGGACTTTGTGCCTAATCACAGCTCCAATCAGCACGAGTGGTTCATGAAGTCTGCTGCTCGGGAGCCGGGCTTTGAGGATTACTATGTGTGGGCAGATGGGCAGCTGGATGAGTTGGGTGTTCGCCAACCGCCCAACAATTGGCAATCTGTATTCTATGGCTCTGCCTGGGAGTGGAACGAGCAACGCCAGCAATACTATCTGCATCAGTTCACCAAGGAGCAGCCGGATCTGAACTTTCGTAGTCCCGTCGTGGTGCAGGCAATGGATGAGGTGATGCTCTTCTGGCTCAACAAAGGCGTCGCTGGCTTTCGTATTGATGCAGTCAATCATTTGTTCGAGATTGAAACCCTACTCGATGAGCCACTTAGCGGCCAGTCCACTGATCCATTGTCCTACGATTATACCAAGCACGTGTACACCAGGGATTTGCCTGAGGTGCTGACCATGGTGCAGCACTGGCGTACGCTGCTAGACGACTACACTGCCAAGCATCCGGAGGATAGCACTCGTATAATGATGACTGAGGCATATGCCGGACTAAATGAGCTCATGAATTACTACGAGGATGGCAACGGTCTAATGGGCTCACATTTGCCCTTCAACTTTTACTTCATCACGGATGTGGATGGGGAATCGGATGCCCGTGACTTTGTCTACAATGTCGAGAAATGGCTGATCTATATGCCACGCGGGCACGCAGCCAATTGGGTCATGGGCAACCATGACAGGCCCCGTGTCGCCTCCCGCTTCGGCCCCGCCAGCATCGATGCGATGAACATGTTGCTGATGACGCTACCCGGCATTGCGGTCACCTACAATGTGAGTGTGTCTTTATCCTACAAGTTTGTCCTTTCTTACCCATGTATTGTGTTTTTCTGACAGGGCGAGGAGCTGGGCATGGAGGATTATCGCGACATCAGCTGGAAGGATACAATGGATCCGCCAGCACGCAATGCGGGTGAACTCAAGTTTAAGGAGGTCTCCAGGGATCCGGTGCGAACACCCTTTCAATGGAGCAACGCTACTAATGCAGGCAAGTTAAATTTCATTAAATATTTTTTTGGTAACTTTTCTACGATTGAAAAATTGTCTGGAAACAACAAATGGTTAAAAATGGCTAAACTTTTTTTTATTTTTAAATAACTTTGATGAAAAAAGATTCTGAGTTGATAAATTATAAACAAATGAATAAATCTTTTATTTATTCATTTATTTTAGATATGTATACATATTTATATACTTTTTTTTTATTGTTTTATATAACTTATAGTAAGAAACTAACAAAAAATGAAAGTTTGCTAAAATAAAATTAAAACATTTTAAATTTGCCTATTAGGTTTCTCAGACGCTGCTAAGACCTGGTTGCCGGTGCACCCCAACTATCTGGAACTGAATCTGGAAGCGCAGCAGCAGGCTGCCAAGAGTCACTACAAAGTATACAAATCGCTGATTGAATTGCGAAAATTGCAGATTCTGAGACGTGGCAAATTCACCATTGAACCCTTATCCCGGGAAGTGTTTGCCTTTAAGCGGTATGTGAAAGGTGAAACTTAAAAATATGCCACGCACTTTTACGATCAATTTATTGGGTATTTAGCACTCTCAAGGACCAGGACACAATCATTGTGATAATCAATGTGAGTGGCAAGGAACAGTTGGTAAATCTGACCGACTTCATTGATCGACCGCAGAAACTGATTGTGGAAGTGGCAGGCGTGGATTCTAGCTATGAGCCTGGGTAAGTTCGCTGTCACTGTCCCAAGTCCATATCATACAACCTATATATCACATATGTATATGTATCTCCTGCATTTCCTTGCATCCACAGAAATGCCCTGTCTAGCAGCGCTTTAACACTGGCAGCTCACGAGGGACTCGTCTGCAAGCTGCTCGACACATAATCTCAAGATTAACGCACTTTGTGTCCATTTCCGCTTGTCATTGTCACCGGCTTGAATAAACATAACAAAAAAGGACTTCAAATCAAAATTAATGATTTGGCCACTGTGCAGCAAGCGAATTAAATTTCACTTAGCCATTTGCAGTTTCTCAATTTCGTTGGCATTCAGAGTGGGGGCTTTATATGTTACATGCGGAATACAATTGCTGGCCACATAGTCGCCATCGTCGCCTTGGCAGCTTGCCCAAGCGTAATCGACATCAGTCCCATGCCCTATCTGAAGATAATATACTTTAGTGGTAGTTGATGTAACACAAGTGTTTTTATTCTTATTATATAGCATTCGCTTTGATATTTAATCTATGTAAATTAGTCTCTTAGATTCCTACGCTTAATGTTGCCTTCAAACTGTAACCGGTCTGTTCACAAATAACACATCCTGCAACCTGTAGGATAAGATATGTGCTCAGTTATCAAACAGCTTTCGTAATTTATAGTTTTCTAAATTTGAAAAATCGTCTAACTACTTTTATGTAAATAATTTAGAATTTGATGTATAGAAGCGTATTTAATGTTCAGTTCGTAGGGGCTATCTGCTACTTCTGGGTCGTTTGTTTCCCAGCTCGTATAATTTTTCACGAGAACGAACGCACGAGCTCGAAGATTTATGGACTACGCCAAAGAGATTTGTGAACCGTTGCAGTGTAAATGGGCACGTATACAGCGAGGGGAGGACCGGAAAAGGGGACAAGGGGACAAGGCGACAACGAAATAAAGGTTGACATTATGCAAAACTTTTAAAGTTTCAAATGTCACTCATAACTGAATGCTTGCTGTCCAATTTGCCATGACCAGAAACTTTCTTCAAACTTTGTCCACAATCTCAGTGCACAATTTTCTATGAAAGCTAATAATATTTTAGCTGAACAATCCGACATCGAATGCACCATAGAAACATAATAAATATATTTTTTTCTTTTTCTGCAGCCACTAGAGAATATAAATCTTATAAAATGTGCTCTGTTGCACAAAATCCCAAGAGTACATAAATTAATAGTTGCTAAGATTTATGGTATATAGATTTGAATATATATTTGTGTATCTGTTGAAATTCTTAAATATATACTAGTCCATTGATAAAGTTGTTATTAGCAATATATGTCATTGATGGCAATATATATTTTATGTCAAATTTATATTACACATTTCAAGGAGTAATATTTTTATAGCAAACTACAGATTATATGTATATATATGAATCGTGAGAAGTTTAGTAATTTCCTTAATCTTAAATTCTGAAAGCAATTACTCTGAATTTTCCATTTGTAATCAAAAGACTATAAATTAACTTTGGACTATAAATAATGAACCATCAAATGTAATAAAAAATGAGCATTACGACAAGTTTGAGTATTTGTCGGCAAGTGAATATGGCAATAAAAAAACTCAGACAAATCTCAAGGGAAATTCGCTGCTTGGCTTAAACTGCTCATTGTTCATACGCCACGTTCAACATAGGCAAATTGGTTTTCTTTTTTCTCAACGCTTTCCACTTTCACATTGTGTGCGAACTTTTAAAGTAAACTCTTTATTTTTTGTAAATTCAGCGCTTTTATCTTTTTGGCCAACAATCGCAGTGTCAGCCAACAATTGCGACTTTCGGCTTCTGCTGGCATTGTCTTAACTGAGAAGCAGTCGGGCATGAGGTTCGTGAGGATGGAGTTAACAAACTGTTAAATTTGGTTCTAACTTTATATTTCATTCACAGTGCACATCGTCGCGCTCTGGTTAGGCAGCTCATCAAGTCGTTCAATGTGGTGCTGGTGGCACTTTTAATGTACAATTTGTGGCGTCACAAATGGACAAAAGTGAATTTCAATTAGCCATTTTGATGTATTGAGTATTGGTCGCGCACACTGATTGATTAATTAATTAATAAAACGAACAACAACGAAATAAGCAGCAGTATCATCAGTCCACCACAGTGGCTTAAATGCCATTAACAGTTGGCTGATGCTCGAAATTGTGGTTGTTCGGCTTCACAACGACGAATTCAACTTCCGCTCGTCGCTGTCAAGTGGTGCTGAAAATTGAAATCGAAGTGGGTGGCAATAATTAACTCTGATCGATCGGGCTTCTTGTTATGTGCCAATGATAATTAAGCAGCTCGAGCAAGTTCTGGCTTTAAAAATTGAAGTGAAATCACACAAATCCATATAAATTTAAACTCATTTATTTCCAACTGTTTTTCTAGCTATCAATTGCATCAGCAAGATGCACTTTCTCTGAATCCGTTGCCATAAATATTATCTCAGCTCCGATGACTGAAAATGCAGCAAAAAAAAACGCAAGTGTCAACTATAATTCTTATTCAATTTGTTAGCGGAACAAGTTTTCCGTAGTTTCATTCAGATAACGTCTAGTGGCGTTGTAAATCCTGCAAGGACGAAGATATCAACTGTAAGTGGAACTGTGACGGATACAAGGACAGGAGATGGGAGCGTCAGCATCAGCTGTAAGTGTAAATTTAACGCTTTGCTGGCTACTGAGTGGATATCCTTGTTGGCACTCTGATGCCGGAAGTTGGCATCGCCGTTGCCGCTCTCAGGAGATACCAATAAAATTACAGTCAACTGGTAGTAAATTAACCGGATCGCAAACTTAGAAATTTATTTTGATGCTGGTTACTAGTTTATCTAATTGATTGTTTCAATTGATGAGTTACTTCAAGAAAGTAAGCGAAATTTAAATCGATCGGATGTGTTTCAAGAGTATGAGTCAATCTTTGTCAACCCTTTTATAATTAAGAATCTAGTTCAAATTATATAGAAAAGTTAGCGAAATATGGTCAAAGCCCTTTGATGCCAAACATATCGATTGGTTGCTTTGTATTCAGGTAGAGCAAAATGACGACACAATGTCTGCTTCAGTTGTCTTTGATAATTTCCGAGGACACTCACGTACAAGCATGCGTTAAATCCTTTGAGCCCAAATTGTTGCCAACGGTTCTTAGAAGAGCAGACAAAACATACCGTGCAGCTTGATGTCCACACAGCAGCCAGCGGCAGTGGGTGTGATAGGTGAGGAGCAGAGGGAAATTGAGAAAGGGTATAAGCCAGTCAATTGGCGGGGTTCCAGCCAACCAAAGTTCAGGGAGCATACTCTTGCCATTGTCTGTGTGTCTGTGTGTGTATCCTTGTGCGTGTGTTGATTGTAATTTCTGTTCTTGGCACCGCCATTTTGGCTATTCAGCCGCGGGCTTCATAAGTTTCACAAACAGCAGCGACAATGGCGTCTCCTTTGAACTCTTTTTAATTAAAAAAATTCTACCCAGATAATCTCTGTTGTATGTCGTATCCAGTGTGTGTGTGATTGAGTGTGCATGCCCCAAAGGTTTTTAATGAATTGATTTCGAGCTAATAATAAGTAAAATTAGTTTAAATTTAAGTTTTCTGATTATGTGTAAAATTTGTTATTGAATTTAACATCTATCGAAATCATGGATCTATATATCTATATTAAAAAATGAGTATTCCAAAGATCTTGTTTCAGAGTGTCTCTCGCTCAAAGCACACCCGAAATATCTTTTTTATTAAGACTTTACTGTCACTTGAAAGTCGTTGGTGGCATCGGGCATCATTGGCCCGCAGAGAATAAAAGCCACATTGATTGGCAATTGAGGCGCGGCTGGCGTTAAGGCAAAAGCCTTTCTGCAAAAAGTTGCATACATTAAGCCTTTTCAGTTCGTCCCCGTACAAATTGAATAAAGTTGTTCAAACATTTTTTGTTGCACGAAAAATTGTGCCAGCTCGAAATTGGAATGTTTGCCCGTTTAAGTCAATGACTGGACTTTATGCAAATGTCCATTGCTTGCTGAAGAATGGGTAAAACAAAACCAAACGAAGGTCAACTTCAGCCCAGCTAAAGGTAAAAAGCAAAGGGCATTTGAATTATGTATGTGCTTCGAGTTGGCTTTATCCTAATCGTGAATTTATGCGCGACTAAAAGTAGGCGGCTAACTTCAAAATGTTTTTCTATCTTAGACCTCTATAAACGTCTAATTTAGTTAACCTTTTCTTCTAGTTGTCCTCTAGTAAATAAATTTGATTACCAATTGTTCTCCAGTAAAAAGCATTCCACAGCCATAACGAAACTGAACCGATTGATGCACTGGTAAAATTTGCAGAAGCGATTTTCACTCGAAATTCATTCAAAAAACCACTTTTAGGTTAGGGGAGTAAAAAGAATTATTTTAAGATTCATTAAACCACTGCCAAATTGGCCACTTAACCCTTTTGATACCCTGTAGCCGATAGAAGTGGGTTGACATGTGTATGTGAGAGGCAAGCTTATAATCAAGCATAGCGTATATATTCTTGAGAAGATCAAGTTTAATTCGATTCATCTATAACTAAATCGAGTTTTAAAGATAGATAATTAAATTATTAAATATTAAATTAGCTACAGATACTAGGAGTTAAGCTTCTTTTTAATGATTCGTAATACTCATAAATTAGCTGGATAATTCGTGATGTTAGAAACGAAATTTATATTTTTTTAGGTGCATAATATCTTCTTGTAGAATATCTCCTTGTCGTGCACTTTGACTTGTTATCTCAGTGGCTGCCACACAGCACATCAATTAAGTTGGAGGTTTGTCCCGCATCATCCGCTCGCTGTGCTGCTGTCAATAAGTTGAACTTGCCATTGTGACCGCTTGGTCAGCCAAGTGGAACTCTGGGCTAGCAGCTAGACAGTCAAATAGACAGATAGACACAAACCCGACGGCGGTAACGGCGATGGCCGCATCCTTTTTGCCTCCTACTCTTTTGAGTCCTTTGTCTGCGACTGACAACAACCAGCGTGCAGCGATGGAAAGCGCCCGCGACCGGGCCAACAACAAGTGTAATATGTCAATTGAAGGACACACTTCCAAAGACAACAACTACACTCACACACACACACACTCAACCAGTCTGTCGCACAACAACAAGCTTAAAACGAACACAAAAACAAGCACTTGACTATTTATTGCATTGTTGTTTGTCTGCGCTGTCGCCGCAGGATATGCTACGGATATTTGCAAAATATTGCAGCGCCCATAAATTGTAACCCCAAAGGACGCGCCACATTGTCACTTGGCCCCTTCGCAGCTTGGGAGCTTGGCTCGTGCCTCAAATCGGCCCCACAATTTGTGGCAGCTACGTGACGCGCAGCAATGTTAGCCGAACTGAGCACAGTCCATCTGGCTTACCGAATTGGCTGCAGTTAAACAAATTGGTCTCATTTATCATTCATTCCTAAATGCATTAGGAATGGGTAAAAGCGAGTACGAGTGAACTTCAGCAAAAGTGGAAGATGAAGCTTGTCTGCCCCCGTAAGGTATACGCATTGATCATCAACATCAGCAGCCGAGTCGATTTAGCCACGTCCAACTGTTAGAGACTTTAATGAGGAATGTAAATTCTCTCGTACCCAATAAATCTGAATAAAATCACCTCACATTGATCACCTGCAAAGTTTTCATCAATATCAGCTAAGAAACTTGGGCGAAACCGTTTATAAATTTATATCAAATTAGATAGTAGAGTTTGCACTATCCGAATCTCAAGTGGATACTTCAACTGACTTCAATATAATTGGTTGTAAAAATTCTTAAGAATATGTACATTTAATAAATAAAATTCGCGATTTGATTAGCGACTGTTGCACAGATTATTAATTGAGAATTTACTGTGAATCAAAGCAAGAATTATCAGCTGTATGTGAGATCTCGTCGATCTTTCGATTTGTTTGCTAGAATTTTGTGTATTGAGATGCGTAAGCCGAATATGTGATTATCATCACTTGACCTGCATTTAATTTAATATATTTCTGGAAAGTCGATCTGTTTGTGGCAAAATATTCGCTGTTTAAATTATGACATAGAGAGAGAGAGAGAGATAGAGAAGGAAAGAGAGAGTTAGAGAGAATTGAATTCGCCTAGTATTGGTATTGGTCAGTCACTGTAGTCACATTCCTGAGATTAGCATCACATATGATTTGTGAAAGTTTATATATATATTTAACATATATATTTAATATATTTTTATAAAGATGTAATATAAAAATATATTCTGCTGATTTAGTCACAATCGCATAAATTCTTTTAATTCAACACTAAAAATATTTTCTTTTTCGCTTATTAAATTTCGTTTAATAATATGTTCTGCAAATGTGATTTCGTTTGAAATACCACAAATTTATATTAAATTTCAGTGATTATTCTCGTTTTAAAATTGATTTGGGGTTAAATTTGATTCATTGAGTTTTATCTTAAATGAACACGCACAGAAAGACGCACACTGGAATCCAATCAATGTGGTCAGTGTCAGTATATTAGCATAGAAACAACTGGCCAATATCCATCTATTTCGATCATAGTGTATAGCTGTGTGTGCTAACCACAAAAATGTAAACGATGCCCAAAAGGCAAAGTGGACAAAGGCATGCAGAGAGTACTAAACGACATGTACATGCGTGTGTTCAGGCGCCCAGGCACAGGCAGCACTCAAAAGCTGTCACTGAAGCCGTAGCTGGCACTAAACCAACTATGAGCTCGGCTGAAAATTCATTTTCATTTTGTTTTTCGTATTTTCCAAAATGTTTGTCCATGCAACGTGTCGTATACGCAATCTGCTGCTTTGCAGGATTGTTCCAGCGTTCAGGGCCATATGCAAGGAGCATAAAAGCTTGCTCATAAATTTCCAACAGCAATTCAAAATGAATTGTTGTGCTGGTTAGCAGAAGGGATACGGTTAGGAGGTTGGTTGAGGCAGTCAAGTTTTATAATAGCTATCCGCGCACACCTGCCCCTCTCTCTCTCTCCCATCCTGCTTCCGTTGTGAAAGTAAATTCAATTTCATTTTCAATTTAATGCTGCAATGGGCCACGTACCTGGGCCGTCGCTTCAATCTGACTTTGACTTTCTGTGCCCTCTCAATGGACTTACCTGCAATGAAATGATAGAATAATAGATACATATATATTATTTTATGCGTTTGCCAGAAGCACTTAATTCGATAGAGTAGAGGGTCTGATGAATTAAAAGTCAAAAGCAGGGCAAGATTTCATTTAAGGAGCAACCTCAAGGTTACTCTCGTTGATTGGGGGCGGCAGGCAGTAAAGCATCTCTGAGCCTTATTGTGCTCTCAGTTGTCAGCTTACCTATAACATAGGAGTACCCGTCCAGCGTTAGGACGCACTTGCGCGTTGTGGTGCCGGCCAAATTGCCAACGCCACCGCCAACCACAACGCTGGACGAGTACCGTGAGCTGAGGCCCGCTGCAGTTGCCGAGCGACCACTCGATCCTAGTGGCTTGTGTAGACCGGTGCCGCCAGGACTGCTTGCCAGCTGTTGCTGCTGCTGCAGGTCGTAGCTGTTGAGGCTTTCGCGACGTGGTGGTGGTGGTGCAGCTGGGCTTGCAGATTCATTATGGCGCCTGCCCACGCAGCTCAGAGCGTCGCTGGAGTGATCACGTTCCCGTGCCCGATCCCGAACCGGTTCGCTATGTAATCGCGGGTGTGCATAACTCGCCGCAGCAGCATCGGTCGCCGTAGCTGTTGCTGCGGCGGCTGCTGCCGCTGCTGCTGCCTCAGCGGGGCTAATGTTCAGCGTTTGCGGCTTATCACGTCGCGACGGTGGCTTCTCATCCAATGTGTCGCCCATGCTCACCCGATTTAGTCTATTTTCCAAAGGACTCGCGACGATTTTCACGCGGCACGCGTTCGCATTTTTATTACCGACGAGTTTTCAGTGAAATTGCGTAAGGGAAACTTTGCCTGTTGTCTGCGCCAGTTGAATTTTAATTATTGTTGTTAAATTCTTTAAAATTTGATTGCAATTTAATTCACTTTTTGCCTTATGTGTTGAGCCACTTTTATGTCTGCGCAAGCATAAAATATAATTAAAACCAAACACAATGCCAGAATGAAGCAACAAAAATGAAAACGAAAGAGTGAAAAACAGTTGGAGGAAAAAGACAAAAATGAATGAAAAATGATTGAATAGCAAGAGCGAAATCGATCAAATAAATGGCACGCATTCGCAGCTTTCTGCCTGCCAAAAATGTCATTGAAATCAATGCAACATCGAAATGACACTCAATTTCTTTTCAATGCCATCCAACATGACTTCCATGCTGACATATATGTGTATCGCTGTCTTTGTCGCATTGCGTCTATCACTTTCGCTACAGCAATTGACAAATATCTAGAAAACATCGGCATTTAATTCGAATATGTTTTAACGTTACAAAATATTCTGCGTCACGCAACTGCAATAAAATAAAGTTTTATATTTTATATTCTCATTGCAGTGGAGCTATGCAAATGACCAGCGCTGTATTTCAGCTAGGCAATATTGCACTAATTGCCGTTTTTGTGCATGCTGCTGTCAATTATTTGGCTGAACACTCGTTCAGCACTTGGACTTGAGTGTGCGGCCATTGTTTTTGGGCAACTATTCGATTCTGACATTTATTGCACAAATATTGATAACCATGTCACAGCATGAGCTTATCCATACATCAATATTGTTATTTATATTGCATGTATTCTGTGTTGGTCAGTTAGACATTTGCCTGTCCATTTATTCAAATTCGTCACTGTAAATTCGTTTGGCTTCAAGCTGTTATAAACTTTTATCTTCTACAATTTAATTTCAATATTTTTAAGTGTTGCGCATATTCATAATTCTTTATGTCGTAAATATTTGAATTATTTAAGACCATATATATATATATATGTATATATTTAACTTCTGTTTGGGTGGGCCAGTCCATTTTTGCATGTCTTTACGCTTGACACGTACACCAAATAAAATGGGGCGACACTTTCAAGGCGTCACGTTCGCAAAAGGGGTGGATGTGTTGCGGGGGGTAGGTATCGAGTGGGAAGCCCTTTTTTTGGCACGCCAACCAATTACTGCAGCCGGTCCATGCCTCGGAAATATGCCACTATCTTAAAGTCAACCGATTGTGTGGCACAATACGTGATGCCTTTCCAGCTGCTGCTGATAATAGACTTTTTTTCTGGTAAATGCTCCTTTTTCTTCCTTAAAGATTCTATCGTTCTAAACTCTTATTGTCTTTTGATATGATTGTTTGTATATATATATGATTATTTGATGATCAAGTACTTGAAGCTCATAGTTTGGGTCTTGCAGAAAAATTCAAGCAAAATTTAAACTTAAACTATCTGAAATTAAAAATTTCATTAGCAAATGGAGAAATGATATAGTCAAAGAAAATTTCTGATTTTAACATTTCTCCATTTGCTAATGAAATTTTTCATTTAAGATAGCTTAAGTTTAAATATTGATTGAATTTTTCTGCTATTAAAATCTTTCAAATATTTAAATCTGATAATTTGCTACTTAAATTTTTCATATTATATATCTCTTAGTTATATGAGCCATTTCTGAACTATCATAAAAACTGGTTTGAAAATATGACAAGAAGAGAACAATTCCGCTGAAGATTATGACTGATAAGAAAATTTACGGGCTATAACTTGCGCATATCGCAGATTTCAATTGCTAATAATTTCAAGTGCAAGAGTTCGTTAACTCGGGAGAACATTGAAATGTTAATTGTAATTTTATTTCATTGCTGGTTTTCGTTTGTATGTCCTTCAAGGATTCGCCTACTGCCCTTTGCTGGCCTTCAGGCGGAGGGGGCTGGCCACTTGCCAAAGCTGTAAGCCATTCTTTTTAAGCGCATTTTCAAATGGCAAGTGTAAAATTCTGTTGCAAGTACATAGCTGGCATTAAATTTAAGCTGGATGGAAGTTTACCCACAAATATTGCGTATACGCCACGATTATCGCTTGCCTAATGATGTATCAATAACGTTTTTACGACACAATTAAGGGACTGGCTGACTGAAATCAATGGCAAAGCCCATTAACGCGCTGCCACAAGTTATTAGCCATGCTTTTGGTCCATAAATTGCGTTATCGAAAAAGGTTAAGACCAACATAAGCAATGCGATTCGAAGCCGCACAAGTCAATGCACGTTAGGTGGTCTGAGTCATGGAGTTCAGGGAACTCGTGGCATAAATTTAAAATTTGTATGCACAACAGCAACAAACACAACATCAGCAGCGCATAGTTTCGTCCATTCATCTAGCTGTATGGGTCCTTTGTTGTGCACGATATCGATAAAACTTTTTAGTCCACATAAATATTTAATAGCGTTCATAGTTCGGTACAAAAATGGTTCCATTGAACCCAACCAGGCAAATAACTTGTCTCTGCTAGTCTCATCACTATAATTGGCTCTAAAGCTATCTTCATTTTGTCTTGTTTAGTTGTGTCTCGCTGGTATTTGTAGTTGATCTCCATTAAGCGGATGGAAGCAACAAGGCACAAGTCAATTATTTAATTAAAACCTGTCACTTGCATGCCTCAAATGTTGCGTTTAATGTGCCACCGGAGAGGACACAGTCAAGGACAGAGCCGTAACAGCAAATGAGAAACGTATGACAACAGAGCAACTTCAGCAAAAACATACACAAATAATTAAAAGCGCATACACAATGCTCACAAGTAGCAAAGTAGCAGACAGCCAACGGGTTTGAGATTTGTCGTGGGGAGATGCTTGTAGGGTGAAGGGGAAATGCGACATGTCACATGCCAAGTGGAATGCATAAAACACAGAAGGAAACAGCTTAAGGATGAAAGTTAAATACACTTCAGTCAAGAGTCCTCTGACGAGGATAATCAGCGGAAAGGAATAACATTCACTTATATATTATTGTTGATCTTGGAATTAATACATTACTGTATCTTGATCATATCTCATATCATATCACTCTATCATATTAACAGTATTTAAGGAGTAACATATTCTTATATTCGTGTTGATCTTTGAGGTAATTTATTAATATATTTTGCTATATCTTATTTGCCAATGAGAGGCTCTGCATTTCATAAAATTACTCTGAATTTTTTTACAAATGGAGCTAATTTCCATAATAGACAAAAAAATCGAAATATTTCGAAATACCAACGTTGATATACCCGGCTGAAGTCTGTTGTTAATAGCCCACCGAGGTGCATTGGGCTTCGATGTCATTTGCACACAACCACCGCCTCTGCCCCAGCCCATGTTGAGTTCGCATGCATCCTTTTTGTCCTTGTCTGCCTCATTTTAATTGTTGTAATTTTATACGGACAATTTCTTTATGTTTTTGTTGTTGGTGTGGCGCCAGCAGGACGCCAGTCGCGTTGGTTGAAAATAATAGAAAAGTTAAAGTGGCATAGATGTGAATCGTTGGGAAAATGCTAGACACGACTCAAAACTGGGACTCGTTAATCAAAAGGGGCGTCTGCCGTCTTGTGGATCGATGTATGTAATAACAAACAAAAGCCAGCTAAAATTGTATGTAATTGAATGTAACATACACACACACAAAACACACACCAATACAAATATACACACACACACACACCCATATTTACATTCAGGTAGTGAGGCCTTTGCTTTTGCGGACAGGAAGTGTGCAATAAATTTGCTCGCTTCAGCGAAAACTGGCAGCGAAGGACGCCAATGTGACACTTGTAGCAAGAAAGTGAGCGAAACGAAAAAAATGAGATTGAAAAAGGGAGAGAGAAAGAGAGAGAGAGAGCTACTCATTACCATTTGGGGCCATCACAAGCATAAGGACATGTGAAAGGAAGCCAGACAGGCGACATGGTCCTAAAGTAAACGGCCCGAATTTATTTTGTTTCGTTCTTTTTTTGCCACAATTTCAATTGCAAATTGCTTTTGCCCAGAAGGCCTAGCATGCTGATCAAAGCCAAGCATTAGTTTCCGAATAAAATATTCGACATAACATACTTTTGTGCATACTTGTACTTAGGGACCAAAACACTTCTGGCAACATTTTTGAAATAACTAATATGCATATAAATAACATGGCCGAATGAAAAAATACTTTTTGATTATTTGATCAGTTGGGCGGTTAAGGAAAATTCTGCTGGCAAATGAAGACTGAATCTTACTTAAAGATCGCTACAAAAATTGCAACATCAATTTAAATTTACTACAAGCAAGCAGGAATCAGTGAAAACATATTTAAATTTACTACAAATGATTTCTGTCTAGTTCCTTTCGAATAATGATCGAATATTAGAAACCCTCGCAGACCGGCGTTGATTAGATTACATCAAAATTTCATAGGCAACCAGAACTCGTTTAAAGTTTGAAATTAGGACATTATTTATTTATATTAATAAACCAACTTGGATAAATTAAGTTAGTTTATTAATATTAATATTAAGTTTCAAGTCTTAATTATGTAGCATTTTCATAAAATATTGGATTAACAACGCTCGGTTAACAAACTTTATGTTCTGCATACCCAATCTGAGTCCTTACCCCCGTTGCTTTTTGTGTGTGGGACACCAGCTGCGGGTTAGTTGCAGTCAGCTCACAAATTCTATTTACATACAGGCAGAAACCGAGGGCCAGCAACAGAGAAAGTCGCATTATTAATTTGCCGCACCGCACGACCATAAATAAGTCTGTCTCTCTAATATATGAAGATGTGTGTGTGTGTGTATGTGTGTGTCTGTGATGTCTATATATATAGCATATATGCATATACATGTTTGTGTATATATTTCAAAGGACTTGCCATATGTTCGGGCTGCGGCTTTTGGCCAGCTTTCCCCGGATCGTTTTTCTTTTAGCGCCACGCAATTTTCTTTAGCAATTTATTACTATTTTGACTTGTAGATGTGTGCAATACAAATAAGCAAAATAGAATACAGCTCACAGCCCACAGCCCCATTGTCCCTTATTGTTCCTTGTGGGGTGGATTGGAGTGGAGTGGAGTGAAGTGAGAGGGGGCACTTTGAATGCCAGAGAGCGACAATTTGTAAAGCAGGCAATTATCCTTATTAGCTGCTTATTTATAGGCAATGTTTGTTTACTCGTTTCTGCCATTGACGCATAAGCGATGACTTTGTCCTGGGGAATGGGAATGGGAATAGGGCGTGGGTATCAATTGGTTGGTAAGATATGCTGGTCTTAGTTGTCAGAGCAACAGTTGCTGCTCATTGCGGCGTTTAGCCTAAGAAAATGAGCCTGGCATTGAGTTAATGAGTTGCCAGCTTTATTAATGTGACATTCATGAGAAGCGCTCTCGATGCTTCTCGGGAAGAGCTTTAATTCAAAATTAATGCACAATGTGTGGGCAGAGGGGATGCGGGGGAGAGGGTAGCTACAAGATACTTTCAAAAGTCGCACCACATAAAGCACATTGTCAAATCAGCGACATTTTTATTACTGTCGCCTGGGAGTAGACGCTAGCCACACACACTCCTTCCTCACACACACAAGCGGAAGTCCTCTGATAAATGTGTGTGTGTGTGTGTGTGTGTGTATTTACATGCTGATGATGTCGTTATTAAACGCATAAATAAATTGTGAAAAAAGTGAAAAACATTGAGAAGTGGGATGCGTTGGGTGGCTTTGTTAAAATTCTTTTTATGTACTTCACAAACACGACAGCAAAATGAAAAACTTTGTCTCGTGCTTTTTTTGCTGGTTGTGTTTGCATTTCATCCCCAATCCCCATCGTCATCCCCCATTCCTATCCGTTTCCGTCACTCACTCTGTTGACTTTGGGCAACGTTTTATGTCTTTACTTCGCCAGCAAACATATGCAGCAAAGTAAGGGGTGCCCTGCAGCAAGGTCCTTGCGGCAATTGGCAATTAATTGGTTGGGGGCACTGACAACCTAGCAGGCAAAATTGTCGCATCAAAATTACGCAGCATATTCATAATTTATAGCATACGCAGTGAGTGAAAAAGAAGGGGATAATGGATAGTTACATATAAGGCATATGAAGTAAGAACATGAGCCAAAGTCAAACGGTTACACTAAAAAAAAATATACATAAGATGGAGTAAAGAAGTTGAAATCAGAAGTGTTTCAATTTTGTAGTCTGGTTCTGAAACCGAAACTCATACAGATGTTAATTATAAAACCACAATTAGTTTTCAACTAAATTGTTTGTCTGAGTGCAATCTTGACAGCCACTTATTATGCAAAAGATAACAAACGTGGCAACAAATTTGTAGCACTTACAAGGATCTGGAAATAATATAACAGTGTATATGACGACAGTCGACGAGTAGAGAAGCAAATGAGTTGGCATTGTGAACTGGCCAGAGCCAAGTTAAAAGTCATTTTGTGGCTTCATTTGCATGTGTCTGTGCACGTGCCACTTGTCTCTGGTTCCTTGTCTGCATGTGTGTGTCTGTGTGTGTTTATGTGTGTAAGGGAATCCAGTGTTGTTGGTGATTAGTAGTGAACGTCTATCAACAGTTGCTCTAATGTCCGTGCAACATGCAAAAGCACAGAATAACAGCATTGACCTCATTCTGTTTACATTTGCAGCTGTTGCAGCTACTAACTAACCAAGATCCCCTCCCATCTTCAAGCCAAAGTGCCACTCCTTTGCCCCAGAACCCCAAAGTTAGTTACAACTTAGCCTCCACACTTGCCGCAGTAAATTCCAGTGACCATTGGCCCAACTACTGCAACTCTTCAACGCTTTGCACAATTGACTGGAATTGTTTAGTTGTTTCTCTGAGCCGGCTTCCCAACTGCCCCCTTTCCCCACAACCACACCTGCCTGCCTGCTGGCTGAAACATTTTCCGGTAGCGCAAATCAAAAGCTACGTTCTATACGAGTTTGTCCATGCTTTTGCACAGTCTTCGCTACATTTGAATTGTTGGTTAAGTGCTAATGACACTAGCTGAAAATAGCACTAAAATACCATTGTGAAATTGCGAAATTCTCGTTTTAGGTACCAAAAGCTTTAAGTGAGCTTAATTGTAATTAAAACTATTTTAAGTACGGTACTATGAACACTTTGCTTCCCGCTCACAATATCTGATAAAAATCGATAAAACTTGCTCAAAGAAACTAGCATTTTCTTAAAGTATAATCTGACAAGTTTATAAAGCTTACAAGCACTACTCAAAGATATTTGCTTTTATCTGATTTACTATATTTTTTGGCTGACTGAGAGTATTAATAATAAAAGACATTTAAATTATGAGGTGAACAATCAATAAAAAAATATTTATTTTTTATTTATTGCTGATACTAATTTTAAGTTTAAGGCTTAAGCTTAATTCGAATTCTAAAGGTTACGTCAGCTTTTACAGATTAAAGCTAGACGTTATTAGTCAGCTTTAATTTTGAACTTGCATCTAACAGTCAATGTAAAACTCATTATCAGCAAATGCCATTTTGTGTAAATGGCAAAACACTTCATTCAAACTGGCAAACAAAGTTTGTTCGAAGCTTAAAAACTACAGTTTCGGTTGCAATTGCACATTGTTTGCTTGGCTCCATACTTTGCTTGCCACAAAAGATTATTGTGTGCCTTTGTTGCTTGTGAAAAGTTTGTTTTTCTTTCCTTTGTAGATTCGACTTGGGCAAATTCGACAGTCGGCCAACGATGCGTATGCGCAATCTCAAAGTGTGCCAAAGCAGCAATTGAAGTTCTCAAATTGCAACACGTTGAATACACTGGGAAACACGAGCCGCATACACAAATGTGATTATATTTCAGGGTGGGCAACAAAATTTGACTTTTTGAAAACAAGATATCAGCTGCTTTGATCAAAATTGCCAGTTACATGTTTGGGCTGGGTTTCTTTGACTGTTTTTTTGTTTGTTTTTGCTTCTATTTTTGTTTTTTTGTTTTGTAGGAATTGTGTGCACATTACGTCACATAACATCAGCAGCGTCATTGCGCGAGTTGAAAGCTGACAAATATGGCCGACAGTCGGCCATAACGCCCACTTTTCTGTTGACCCAGTGCGTTGCTCCGTTTGTGTGTGTCTGTGTGTAATATGTTTCATATTTGCTGTGTGTATATGGTGTGTATTTGTATTTGTTCTACACACGAAAGTTGCGAGTGTTTTTTTTTGTTTTTCGGCAAATAAAAACGCAGAGCAAAAGTGCGGAAGGCATCCCGGCTGGGGCCTCTGCCCTGCCTCCGCCGGTCTTCCAGCTGTTGATGACTTTGCTGAAACACTCGAGAGCTGACACTCGACACCGTTTGGGCTGTCTGTCTCTCTAATGATGCGCAATTTCTGAAATCTTACGGCTACATTCGCCCGCATCTAATGGCGTGAAATTCAAAATGGCGCACAGAGGTTACCCCAAATCGGGCTGAGGCCATTTGCCATTTATCAAGTTTATTAGCGGCTGGTCTGAAAGCAGAAGCATGTATGTTTGTGCTCAGTGGCCCTTGACTGTATTTAAAGGCATTACATCAAATGGAGTGCAATTAACCAAAATTACACTTCTACATTGCACAGACTGCGTAACCTTGTCGAAACTTTTGCTTATATTCCAAGAAACTTTCGAAAATGACTTAAAATCTTATTAGAGAATATCAAATAAATTAGCAGGCTTCACTTTTATCAATTTCTTGTTTGCTTTAAGCTATGAAATGCGAAAATCATAAAAATAGATTATGTGTAAACATGATAGTTAATACTTTATTGATTTCTTGTGAATGCAATGCAAAAGTTCTTCCTTTTGCCTTGCAACATTGTCGCAAAATTCCAAAAATTTGCAACATATTGGCTGGCACTTGCAACACTCTTCACTGTGTGCTTCTGTTTTATGTGCGCATTTCCATTTCAATGCATACAGTCAGCCCCAGACCCACTCTTGCAACCCATGCTTTGGCTATAGTCGTGGAGCGCCAGCTTTGACGCCTTGGCAGGTTTATCGCCTCTAAGCGCGAACTGTGGCCCGCTTTTGGCAGTCAGCCAAAAACTTTGTATCCAAATCTAAATCCAAAGTAAGTTTCGACAAATCCCCTACTTGGGTGTTCGCCTGTCCTGGTGGAGGCAACACGGCTGCAGTTGGCAGCAATTACGACGCATTAATTAAAACAAAATTAGAGTTGAATTTTTTTCAGCTTAACTTAACTTGCAAACTCTGAACTTTTGTTGCATCATCATTAAAAACTTCTTAGACGTGCATCTTTTTAGCAATTTTTTGTTTGTTTTTATTCTACTTAAATCAACAAAAATAATTAGCAATTCAAATGCGGTTGCCGGCCGGGCCGGGCCGAGCCAGTCCGGGCACCTGTGTCAGTTCCCAGGATGACAATACTACAGGATGACAGCTGCCCGTCAACAAAGTTTTGCTAATTAAAGTGGCATCAAACAACACACAGCCACCAAATGCGGAAAAGAGACAGAATGCTCACCAAAAAATGAAAGGAAAATGGTTCAATGAGCCTTGTGCGTTGTGAGCCGGAAAAGTAAGTTTAAATTTTGAAACATGTACAAAGTACTTAACAAGTTGCAGGATTATTTTACACAAATTTCTTGGCACTCAAAATAACATAGCAACTATTGTCTCTTTGAAAATAATATCATCAAAGATTTCTATTCAGGCAATTTATAGATTTATTTAATGTACTTATTTGTGTTGCAGCTAGCTAGTGGAGGAATAATCTTGAAGCCTGGCAGAATAGTAAAGTAAGTTAGAAGAATGATGAAAGGAAAAGTGTATAAAAACTGATTTAATATAATTTCCAACTATAACTGTTTCTAGCAGCTTTAAAAAGAAATAAAATTGGCAAGGCATTGCTTTAAAGGCGACCACATTTATGGCCACTATTCGGAGGGTCTGCGTTGTGTTATAAAAATAAAAGCTCAAATTTTAAATGCTTCTTGCTAAAACAATTTGGCTTGCTGGCTGGCAAGAACGGAGGTTCTACCAACGTCACCGTCACAGTCTCTGCTTACACACACTCAACACACACACACAGTGCCTGGCTGCGACTGGCAGGCATCCCGGACAACGTTGCATAGTTCTAGGCGCGCTGAAATGTGAAACCATTTTGGAAGGCTGCACAACAGCAGCAACGGAACAGAAACAATAACAATAACGAAAGGGCAATGAATGAAAATATCGCTTGAGACGCAAAATGTCGCAAATTGTCAGCAAAAAGTTGGCAACCGAAATTTCCTCTACGTACAATTCTGATTGTGGGTGCGAGTGTGTGTGTGTGTGTGATTGTGGTTGTGTGTGTTTGGGCATTGGAAAAAGACCGTTTGGTAAACTTTTTGATTTTTGGCAGGCGGGCCTTTTGTCTATTTGTATAGGGCTTTATGGCGCCCCTAACTTTTAAGAGCCCAAATCAGTAGAGCCAACGTATTGTGATCGCAGTGCATCAGTTGGTAGACAACAACTTGGCCAGCAAACTTGTCATCTAAAATAAATGTGGCCAAAGTTTATTCTACTATTTGAGTTGTTGAGCACTCTCGTGTGCGTTATTTGCGAAAGAGATACTTTAACTTCGCAAGGCTGAACATAAAACAAATACGTAATCACAGAATCTCATTACGTATACGCAACTTGCATAATTAGCTGTTGAAGTTTAGCTATTTTCCCATATAATCATGCAAGTTGCTGTCGCGAATATAATGTCAGTTTGAGTGCAGCGCCCATTAAATAAGCCAAATGAGAAAATTGTAGTAAAAAGTATATGATAGCAGCTTAAACGTAGTTCAACGCATAGAAGAACAGCAGATATAACATTTGCTGTATTTGCACAACTATGAGAGTACAGTATCTACATGCACGCATCTTTTTTGTCAGCTAAAATTTATAAATTCTAATATAGCTATTGACATTATAGCTGCACTGGCTTACACAGCAATAACTCAACATAAATGGCTAAAGCTACAAATTAAAATTGCTAACATATTCCGAATCAAGCCGCTTTGTGTGGCTAATTGCATCATGAGGCCAAAATGTGCATAACAGCCGCACTTAGCTTCAATCCGGATAAAACCATTCTGACAGATGGGATGCCTGACACGTGTCTAGCCATTAAACAACGCTTCGAAAATATACTATGCAAAAATAATTTGGTCAAGTTGCGTTGCTGCGAAAACCCGACAGTGTCATTATCGGCCAAAGCAGCAGAGCCATCAATTTTATAAATTTTCCACGAGGTATTGCTAGATGATGGTGTGTGGGTGTTGATTTTATTAGGCCGGTGAGATCCACCCAACAATTGTTTGCTTAAAAGTTTTCCCAGACCCACACACCCTCACTGGCACAATGAACTTTTAGCAGATTTTTGCTTTTGTTTGTTTGGTTTCAGAGGACCGAGCACGTTCGTTCACACTAGCATAAATAGGACTCGTAGTTGCGAGGAGGAGGGGAGCTCGTCCTTGTTGCTGTCAATATCCCTACAGATTTTGCACGTTTGCTATTTTGACATTTTTTGCGATTATTGATTAGATAAGCGCCGACGAAAAAATAAAGAGAGTAAAACGCAAAAAACAAAGAGCGTTATGTCTTCCCCCACAGCATTAAACACCAACAGCGACAGCAAGAAGAAAGCGAAAAGTTCTTGACGGCACTTAAGTCACTTAACATGGCCAAATGGGGCGGGGATTTGATTTAATTCCGTTCAAATATGGAGTGGCTCTCTCTGTACACGAACTTAAACAGCGATTCATCATTAAAGAGCTGTCCGTATGAGCTAACGGCTGGGTCAAAAAGAAAACAGCGGCTAATCAGAGTTTGTCATGCAATTCACGCCTGTCAGGGCTTAAAGCGTGTCCTGTCATTATTTTTATACATATACGTGTGCATAGATATATATGCTTGGACAGGTGTTTCTCAAATTCGTTTTGCCTTCATTTGAACAAGTTTCGGTGCTCAATTTGGCAGGCGCACAAACAGAATAACAAATGTGTGAAGGGCCAAGTAACTGGATTTCCCCATTAGTAAGTCTGCCTTGTCTTTTGGCTATACATATCAGAGATTAGATTGAATGAGACTGTCCAGATCAACTTGAGATATTCGCCAAAGTTTATTAAATGTTTTTACGTTTATTATTTATCTTTTTTCCATACATTTTGTATGCTTTGTTGATTGATTTCAATGTCAATCTGAGCTGTAAAAATAATCTTCTTATTATGAGAATTTATTATAGAATTCAAGTGTTGAATTTAAATACCTATTGATGGTTCTAAATACTAAATTGCAGTCAACTTTCTCAGAAATCATCAGCTGATTATAAAGGTGGTTTCATAGATTATAAGTCTCTTAAACAGACAGAAGGATAACTGGCAACATTCCTTTACAAATGTAACTAAAACAAACTTAATCTCTGGAAAAGCAGCCAGGCAAGTGTATTTCGCCCTTTTCAAATTCTCATGTGAATCAGGAAATCAAAGTTAAAGGATTTTCAGCCAAGCTCAAAAATGTATATCTTTTGATACTTATCCTGGTGACAGCTGCCCAAATTTGCAAAGCCTGGTGTCAGTCAATCAAATGGTTTAAGGAAACGTTTAATTTGTATTTCAGTCAGTTATTGAACATCAATACAAACACTTCCCGCATGTTTTTCTGCCTGCTAACCACCAACGAAACAATGGCGGTAGACAATGCGACATGGCAACAATACAAAAGCCTCAATTGACACACAGACAAGCAAACAAAAAGGAACAAAACAAAATGAAAATGAAAATGAAAACTCCAGCATAAAAAATCGTTTATAGCACATACATATACATCTGTACATCTGGACATCTGTAATATTTGTTTCTGTGCTTTTTGTGGCAAATTTCTCTGTTAATTTGACTTGCTCTCGTGTGATTTTCGCTCTCGCGTCTAAATTTATCTATAAACACAAAAAGTTTTTTTCTTTGTATATAGGGGCGACATTTGGGCTGTTTATATAGTAAAAAGCTGTTGTGACAGGCTAATTGAAAGAATGAATATGTACAGCTTCTTCTCGCAGCGTTTTCCGCCTAATTTTCCAAGCGAATTTATATTGCGTTGATGTTGTGATTGTTATTGGCTGACCGTAAATATTTCAAGGTCTGTCAGTTTCATTAGCACATTTGCGGTTCATTTTGCTATAGTTAATGACAGTCGATTGTCCAGATTAAATCGTACTTGTAATTAACACCCAAAGGGCATCGTTAACATCATTCAAAATATTTTTGAAGCGCCCAGCAAGTGGTACAACCTCTGCGGGTACCATCATTCGAAAACTGGTTCCCATTTTTTTTTTTTGGCTTGTTTTCTTATTTATTTTTCTTATTTTTGTATCTGCGAGATCTTGCACTTGAGCAAAAATGACGTTGACGACAGGTTGGTGTTGAAATGTGAAGATGACAAGCTGAGGATTTTGATACGCTTGTTAAACAATTTTCTATCGAAGAAAGATTGAGAGAAATATGCCATTAAAAGTGCAAAATCTCAAATAATATTATCTGGACGAATAATTTTTTATTTGTAATATTTGCTTATAAATATCGAATGTATTGTTCCCTTTTTAAACTTTCGAATGAGTTTTGGAGCCATGTCAAAATGCATGACAAATCCATGCGACTCTATTAAGGAGAAGCTAAGAAAGGAGATCGACTCACCAGCCAAAAAAAAGGAAAATAAAATATTAAAGAGCATTTAATTAAATGCCTTCTGCGTGTTTCTGCCGTTTCGTCCGTTCGTCTGTCTTTCTGTCTGCTTGTCCCTTTGTTCCCCTGTTCACTGGTGGGGCGCAGTACGTGTGTTGCAGGAACGGGTTCTACATTTCTTACGATTCGCAAGTCGTCGCCGTCTGATGGGCATTGAGAATTGATGAGCTGCGCACACCACAATTTGTTGTATCTTGCATCTGTTTCTTTTGGTGCAGTTGCGGATGCTGCGTAAAATGTAATGAGATTTTTGCTGCTTGTAAATTGCAGTCGGAATTTCAGCTCATAATTTTAAATGTAGGTTAAACATTTTTCGGCATGTCTGCGACTGCCAGCCACAGGCATTTATCTAAAAAGGGTAATCAATATATGTATATGTATATATATGTATATATATATATGTATATATGTGTAATTGGCCGCATTGTTGCGAGGCTTTGAGTCTGCAAGTGTGGCTCTAAGCCAATCTGTGGTATTTCTTAATTGATCCCCTGGGCTTGTCAATTAGCTATCCGATATCAATAAGAAATACAACTTCAAACTGTTGTCGTTGTCATGGAGACACTTTACGGATTGGTACGCATCTCGAGCTGGCATCTGACAATAGTCCAAATTAGAAATAGACAACTACAACTACAGCTACAACATTAACCGCAAACCAAAAACCAGACATGGGACAGACAAATTTTTTTCAAATGCATTCGAGCCAGTCACCAAAATTTTTGTCAACCAAAGTTTTAGGCAGTGTGTGCGGTGTGGGGCAGCCAGTTGACAATTGCCATGCGGGCAATCAAACAATATTTTTTGTAGCTTTTATGTATTTTTTATAACTATTTGTATATATACATATATATAGTTTGGCAGACAGCGCTGTCTGGTTTTGGTCATGTGACGTCGGCAAATTGTAAACGATATAAACGTGCGCAGAGGCCAAAGAAATAAACATTTGTATCTTTGTATCTGCGTGCGCGTTTGTTGATATTGCATCCGTTAGGTGTGTTTCGCTGAATGCAAATGTTGAGAATATTTTGGGTAGCCACAAATTTTTTGGGCAGCAACGCCGACGGCGACGCTTGCGTCGACTGCGCCTGCGACTGCGGCGCTTGTGTCCGGTGCGCAGTTGACTTTGATCAACGTTTGAAGCTGTTTTGCTTTTTTGTTTGCTTGATTTTGTTGATTTTGTAGTTTTCGTAGTTCGTAAAGAAAATTGTTCAGATTTGTATAAACAATTTGCACAGTCAGTGACGGAATGCAGCGACGCTGACATCGCAGCATTTGTGCAAAGGTGATTAAGTACACAAATACACGCTTCAATAAGCTAACACCTCAATAAGTAGTTCTTATTAACAAGATTTCGAATAATATAAAAGTTGAATGTAATTGATTTCTGATTTAAGCATTTTTGAGTTGTTGAAATTTGTAAATTAAATGAATGAGGGAAAAATAATCGTTTTACAAAAGCAGAAGTTCGTCACGAAAGTATTTTCGTTATACATATTTCAAACACTAAATATTGCTTTATTTAACAAGTCTAGAACGAGGCAAGGGAACATATTCAGTATATTATTATATTTATTAAACAATTTTTCTCATCATCTTAAAGTGTTGTAAGTCGAGAGAAATATTTTGTCGTAACAGATAAAGCAATCGTTTTTATCCCCAGTCGTTTTGCAGAATTCATTTTGACAATTGAAACACGTACATTGCAAGTTATGCTATAAAATGTGTAAGCATCTTTGTCCCCTTAAATGCGCAATTCATTCCAATGCGAATGTGCGGCACATAATTTTTTTTATGCGTTTTTACATTAAATTCGTGAACTTTGGCGCTTTGCGGCTTTGCAAATACATATAAAGATAAATATAAATCGATGGTAATCATTTGTATACATTTTTGATGGTTGGCAAATTGATTTGATGGCTCGACAATATGTGCCAATGATTATGTACGCCGAAAATATAATGACGTCAAATGAGCCAAATCTGTTTGGCAACTGTTATGGATTGACAGACAACGCGACGTATGAGCAATGAGAGAGTGCCGCTGCGGCGTATGAGCAACGTGTGGTTTAAGTAATTGCTCAGTCCATTAATTTAATTAGCAATTCTGATAATATCTCAATCTTGATTCCGTTTTTAAATGCAAACGTTTTCAATATCAATTTTTTTTTATGATAGTGCCAAATAAAACGCAACATTTGTCATCCAATTAATAACTTGTTGGTGTTGTTTGTTTTCACAAGTAAAGAATTTGTTTCTTAGTTGACATTGAATTGTTGGGTTTTTTGGGTTATTGCATTGTACATGAATTATGAGCGACAAACGAATGGGCGCGGAGCCATAAAGGAGACCATACACAATATGATAAACGATAAATAAACCTAATCAACAATAACAAAACCAAAACCAGGGTGTGGGACTTCTGATAATAATAGCAGCCACTCTATGCTGTATAAATTTTGAATGAATAACACAATAACAATTATAGAACATAAGAAATGCGGGCGATTTACACTGGGAATAACCAATTATCGTTTTAATTGAAATATTTGAATTTTTGTTGATTTGCTGGTATTTCAGGTTGCACTTGACACCAACGATTTGTTCAGTTAATTTGACTAATTGTGTGTGTGGTTGACCGATCGCGATGAGATATCGAACTGTGTGATCAGCGATTTGTCAATCCGATCGCGAATTAATGTGGCAGCATCGAACAGCTACGAAGACAGCAACAACGACAACGATTACCACGACGACGACAACAACGTCCGCACATGCTGCCTGCTGGGGATAAACTGGAACTGGATTTTTCGGAGTTACGGCAACGTCAACGACAACGACAACGACGGCGCCGACGACGCCAACAGCAGTCAGCAGGCAGCAGGCAGCAGGCAGCAGTTAACAGACATCAGACAGCAAGCAGCGGGCATCAAGCAGCGGGCCACTTGTGGCCATATAGAATCACAGAGACGACAGATAGCGAGACTCTCGCAATTGCACCACAGATACAGAGCATAAACATCCCAATAACCCGACCGAATGCAAAGCTCGAAATCTGCGCGCGGAAAATTTGGAGAGGCACACACAACAGATAGAGAGCGCGAGTGCCGGAGAATGTGCTAGAGTGTGTGAGAGAGGGAGCTAGAATATCTGTCAAAAGTAAACGGTTGCCGGGGTATTTTCATGACCAACAAGAATTTCCCGTTATATGTGTGCTTTTGGGCACAAAAGCTTGCACACGTTAACAACTTGAAAAGGCTTGTTTACAGCCTAATCGAATTACCCTAACTTCTTAGAGTTGAGATTTTACTTTTATATATTCAATTCAAAATATAATATAAATTTAAATTATTAATAGTTCATTAAATTTTACTCTATAAATAACTAAATTATTACTGAGCCAATAAAAAGAACAACTTAATTAAGAACACAATTTTAATATTAGTTTTAGTAATTATGAGTAGTAGTTTTCTTTTGTATATCTTAACTGCCGAAATGGCAAGAAAAGCTTAAATTTGCATATTCACAAAGAATTAATATTAAAATAAGCTCAGCTAGCTTATACTCAGTTCAATGGGAAAATAAAAAGCGAATTGCGTATCTTTCAGAAAGCTTCAAGCATGAAAAGCCAAAAGTTGTGTAGCCTTTGCTAAATTTCCCGCTATTTGCAAAGTTTTAACTGAGTGATTCTCTCGAGCTGCTGGGACCTACCTCTCTCTTTCGCTGTCTCTCTTTATTTCCTATAACCCCTCTCTCAGACGTGTTCTGTGCTGTTGTTGGCAGCCTTTCGGAGCGTTAACCATTTTTGTTGTTTACTTTCTGGCGCTTCAGTCTGGGAACTTCAACAGGTTGCCACCCACTTTTTGAGATTGCCCTTTATTGTTGTTGTTATTGTTGTTGCTATTGTTTTTCCAGCTAATACACCGAACAAAACAAATGAAAAGCCATTTCAGGGCGACCCTTAAAGCGAACAAACACACACACACACATACAAACACTCTCACACACACTGGCACACACTGGCAGATAAATAAGTATAAGCGCAAAAGCCTGGCATACAAATTTGTAAAATAAAAAAAGGGAAAAAGAAACTTTGCACCTATCTGGGATGCGCCCTCAGCATCAATTCACAACTGCTGTTTCCTTAAGTTGTACAAGTGTTTTATGTCTATCTTTCTCTCTCTCTCTTCCTGTCTCTCACCCTCTCTCTCTCTCTCTCCCGCCCACTTGTTATGTGTCCCTTTTGTTGTTTTTGTTTTTCGGCGCTTGGCATGTGGACTTTAAGGTATTTGCTTTGCGGGGCTGACTTACCAAGATGCCAAATATAAACAAGTCTGATCTCGGCACCCAGGAGCAGGCCTCTTTCGCCCCTCCCTTGCTCCCTCCCACATATCCTTGGTGAACGTTAAGTGAGAAAGTATTTGAGCGACTTACCTGCAATGAGAGAAAACAAAAGAACACACAAAATCAGTTATATTTATAGGAAGCGTAAGACACAAGATTACAGTTAGCTAGTTAAAGGGCGGCACGCCTCTTTCTCTCCTCTCTCCTTAAGATTAATTGTGGGCATGGCTCGGTGAGCTCATTAAATGTGCACAAAAGCTGCGGCGGCTCAAGAGGCAACCCATTAGCATTAATTGAGGCAAAGTTGAGGCGACGATGAGCTATAACTGTAGCCTGTCTCTCGCCCCTGCAACAGAGGGCGTGGCCTGTCCTATATGTGCGTGTATGTATGGGTGTGTGTGTGTGAAAAGCTGCTGTAGAAATTTTATAACAATGTAAATTCCGCTTAAGCAGCGCCTCAAAGTGTGCTAAACATAAGCCTAAAAAAACAAAATGTAAAGCAAAATGATTTCAAATGCACAACTATACAATACCCTTTCTCCTGCTAAGTAATTGCTGAATGATTAATCTAAGTATGACACAAACATATATATATATATATATATAGTTTCAAAGAATTCTTAACATAAGTATTATTCAGGAAACAATGTTCTCGATACGGATTACAGAATAATAGTTAAGGAACTTTCGTATTTGTGATAAACCCATTTAAATATTTTTAAAAACATATTAAAGTATTTGGAACTGAAAGATGCAGCTATGGGAATTAAAACAATTTTTATATTTGTCAAAACCCCATTAAAATATTTTTTTTTTAAGCTATATTGAATGATTGTCACGGAGTTGTGAGGAAAATGTGTCATGAAAGATATAACTGCTGAAGAAATTGCTGTTTTAGATATTTTAAATGTGAAAACATTTATGTAAACAAATTTTCAGATATGATTTTCCAAGTTGGCTTTAATAAAAAAATTGATCATAGAAATTACTCGTATAACATTTATTAAACCTTAACTTAAATTACAGATGATAGTGCCAGAAAATACACAAACAAACATGTATATTTCTAAAATCATGTGCTACAAATTTGTTGCATGCAAATTCAATTTGTGCACATGATTTAAGAAATACAGTATTTTGGTATGAATGCTATTTACATCTCTTGTGATTGAATTCTCATAATTTGTACTGCGAATGCACTTTTGCGCAACGTAATGCAATTTGCGACTGTGAACCAAATGTAAATATTTCAAATTTGCATCGTTGGGCATCATGAATGCGAATACAAATTAAAGCAGGAATTCGAATGTGCAAGCAAAGGCATACTTCTTGTGGCAGGACAAGGGACAATGAGGGGACTAATTGGGGAATGTGTTCGAGTCTGTGTTTGGACAACACAATTAGTTGGCCTGTTGCAACAATTAGTCAAATGTTAATTTCCCACAATTTGCACTGGGCCCAGACAAATAGCTAACTAATTGGGTCAAGTTGTGTGTTGTTTTGGTGCTTGTCTAGCTCACCTGGTCAATGCTTGGGTCACTTTGGCAGTAGTTCTGGCCGTTGTGTGTACACAGTCTGAGTTGCACTACAATTTGAATATGAATAACAAATATTGGGTGTATTGCAGCCAGCGGCTTGTGCACAGTTTAAGCGACGTTTAACATCTGAGGCTGCCACGCTAAGCCGCCAGCTGACCAAGCTGGTTTGTTGGCCAAAAAAAAAAAAATGGAAAAATGTAACTGGCCACTCGGAGCGCTGCCTCGATTCCCAGCCATTGGGGGGCTTGGCATTGCGTGCCACGCACCGTGGAGAAACAAAGACACGCAAATAAGCTGCCGGCGCCAATTTAAAGTCGCCGCTTGCCTTAAACTAGTGCTATTAATAAATCAAAAATTAGAATCGAAATCTGCATCTAATTAAGTTCACAAGCGCGGCTGGCAACCGTTTGCCAAATAATATTTGGTTTTGTTTTATAATTTTTGTGCTTTTTTTTTTATTATTATTTCAATTTCACACAAATCAGCGGTAAATGTCAAAATGCATGTTGCACAAATGCGTCAAATGCCAAAGCGGGCGAACGCCAATAAATCATCAGTTGCACATGCCGCGAAAAGAACGAGAGATAGAGCGAGAGCATGAGTGGGGGTGAGAGAGAGAGAGGCACCGAGAGCCAACGTCTTATGGTCGAATCGATTTGGCCAAGAGCCGAAATCAAAGCTGTTGACAGATTCCTGTGCGAGCGCGTGAGCCAAAGCAACTAAACATGACATGTGCTGAAAAGCTGTTAGCGCCATGCGAATTCCCTGCCAGAAATTTATAGAAAATGACAAATGGGGGAAAATTGTTCTGCGAAACTCTTTTTAGTATTTTATTAATTTAGTTTAATTTAGATTTAATTCAAAGTAGTTGAACTTATATTTAAGTCATCTATACAAACTTTTAGTTTTATTTATTGTTAGTTGCAAGCCACTTCACATATGCAATGCACCCAATCAAAGCACTTTATCTACACAAAAAACTAACAAATTTAATAAAAAAATCAGCGACAACAACAACAAATAAAACAAGAGACACTTTGTATTTCAGTTTTTGGTTGCATTAATTATCGCCTTGCCATGAAATATGCGCTCCACGCATGCGCAGATCAACAGGGGTTATGCGAGAGGGGGAGTGGTGTGGTGTTGTGGGGTGGGGTGGGGTGATGCTGGGGTTTTTTATGTTTGGCATATGGCATAAGAGTGACGTAGAGATTGGCCTGTTATTGCTCTGCTGTACACACAGGGGGTGGCTTGTGGTGGTGAAGGGGGAGGGGGAGCGTTGACAGCTTTTGGTGCTTTGAGTTTGACTGACTGTTTACCTACTCCAATTAAATTTAACTTAATAAGCCAAGCGATCGGCAGGCGATACAAATTGTGCTGGCAACGACAACTTTCAACGCTTTTTTGCCTAATGAACCAGCGTTGCCATATCGCTGTCTGGCCATCGGAACCAAAAAGTCTTGACATTTCCCGATCACTGACAGCTATTGCTTACAACGGCTTTTCATCAACAACTTGTTATTTCACAGAAGTGCGAAATATCTTTGAGGGAGATCTAGAATGGAAAACTCAAATGTGGGGAGGCCAAAGATGGAGGGCCTTAAGATGAAGGTGGAATCTACAATTCCAAATTAAGTTATTTATTGTATATTGTAATTTTCATTTGAATAGATATTAACTCTCACTCAAAGTAATTTCATATTAGCATCTGTAATATTTATTGAAGTATCGAATTCTCAATTTTTTTTAAACATTTCAATAATAGATTATATCTACATGATCTACGACATATTTTTAAAACTAGTATTTAGTTTGTTGTATAGCAATATTAAACAATCTGCAAGACTTTTCAAAATTCAACGGAGCTATAAAGCTTTTCTTGCTATCGACAAGCGACACCTATTGTCAATTGTTGTAGTTGTAAAAGCTTTTTCGCTAACAAAGCTTTTCCCCACACAAAATGTAAAGAGTGTAACACAAAAAGAGAATGTGAATATGAGTGAGTAAACTTCAATTGAAGAGCGAATGCTTGTGCTCGACTCTCTGGGGGATATCAGAATGACGTATTGATAAGGATAAGACTTGTCCTTGAAAAGTCTCCCCAGGCAGAAATGGGAAGCTAAGCCCAAGTCAGGCCCAGCTGCATGTAAAACCGTCTTAATTACAGTCATTAAACGGTGTTCAGCGCCAAGCTGCCAAGTTGCTCCAAATTGATATTATAATATAAATATTAATAAAAATAATTCAATTTTGTCGGCCAGAAAATGAAGCCACAAATGTGCCATAAATGGTTAAGACCACAAATAATAAACAGTCCCTTAGCTGCTTAAAACATACTTGCGCGTGTGAGTGTGAGTGTGTGTGCTGAGTGTGTGGAAGGCTGTGTGTGTGGTTGTGAATAGATTTGTGTGGCAAAGTGTTGCAAGTGTCGTGTCATCAACAAGGCTTCCACTCGCTGCTCGGAGCCACCCACAATACCCGCTGCTATACACTGTCATTGTGCAAATATTTGCATATTTAAGTTAGTTGTTGTCCCTGTTGTTGTAGTCGTATAAAGCAACCGCAAAACTCATAAGCGCATTTTTGTGTTCTATGTTCGGAGGTCTTACTGTGTGTGTGTGTGTGTGAGTGTGCACTTTTACATGTGCAAATATATAATAATGTATATATATGTATATATTATATATATATATATATTGGATTTTCTCGGCTTGCAAGAAGGTCAAGCGTGCGCTTATGAAGTTGACGGCGTCATCAGCTCGGGACAAGGAAAACGTTTAATTATGTCAGGTGCTAAGATGCCGGTTATCATGTCAGACAATGTGGCTCAAGGCCAACAGTGCGTATGAGTTGACTAAATTGAAAGCACCCTCGCTTTTATCCTCGCTCCCGAACCTACTCATTCCAAGCTTTGTTTTCCTTTTTGCCAATCCTTCTTTAGCATCTGCCACTTGCTCAACTTAATTAATTAGTAGTGGAAAAAAGGATTTCTCTCGCAGCAAGGTCTCAGCCAGGCACACTTAGTGTCAGGATTCAACTTATGCAGCTGCTGTTGCAGCTGACGCTGCTGATACCCTGTCGTCACACAAAGTGAAAGCAGGATAAAAGAATGTAATGTGAACTGGGAAAAACTGTTTTTTAATCAACATTTCGTTTTGCACGATTAATTATCGCAATTGTTCCAGCTGTTCTAATTCTCGTTTCACAAATTTTAATTTGCGATTTTAATGCGCTTATAATGCGCATTTACTGTCATTTGGATGTACTCCCTTCGTTGTTAACCTCAGCCACAAACTAAATGCATAATGAGCTGCTCTCAGGTGCGGCTAATGAAAGTTTTGCGTAGTTTGGTTTTTCTACCTGTAAAAGAGTCCTGTTGTGCTGTACTCTTTTGTAGTTCTCTAATCAGTAGACTAATTTGCTGAAATTACTTCCAAATGCCAGATGACAAAATGCTCGGAATAGAATAAGTTTTAAGCACAGCACTCTCAGCCAGCAAACGACAGTAAAATTACCGAGCCAAATTAGTTCCATTGTTATATGTTGACGTTGACAATGGCAATGGCGTTACCCTGGCTCATTGTGTGGTTTCAGATTTACCCTTTGCATCTGTTCTTTTTTATTTCCTGTTGTTGTTGATGTACAACAGCTGCAGTGGCAGTGACAGTTGTTGCTTGTGCATAGTTGCTAAGGATGTGCCATATTCTATAGTTTCCCATCTCTTAAATTTGCATTTTCCTTGCACGCACAAACAGAAGTTCAGGTAAGTTTCGGTTGGGTATTTTAAGCACTCGACTGATTAATGGTTCTGATTCTGATTCTGATTCTGGCCTGAGACTTAACTAGGTCTGTTGAGCATCTCATAATATTGAATGAAAATAAACTGGGTATGTTAAGAGCAACTCTGGCGTTGGCACTTATATTAAATTGAATAAATTGCATGCCATATGATTTAATGCGTCTATATATTAATGTCAAGTGTGGTAAATTCAGATTCGTTGGGACAACAACCACGGGACTTGGGTGCAGTGATGACACATCAAGCACATCAATCACATTTACAGTTCATTAATAAATAACGACATCACTCTGATGTATGACAAGCATTTAACATAGCCCCAAACACAGAACAGAAATTGCGAGTGAGTTTGTCGTGAACTTGTCAAGTGACAAGCCGTGACAGATACGTTCTACCTATTTAGCAGGCTATTATGTGGTCGGAATTTAAATATGAAGTTGACTTGTAACTCTAAAATTGGCTAAATGCTCTGTCTGCTTCTTGATTTATAATGGCTGCCTAGGGATCTGAGCAGCTGCTTAATTGTTGTTGCTATTGTTGGTTGTTATAATGATGCTCGGAAGCGGAAACGGAAATGAGACGAGCCGAGAAGATACAACAAAATGTGGTTTAGTTTTAAGTGCCCCAATGAGACAATGGCCACGTTGTAAAAAAAATGTAGCAATTTGACGCTCCAGCGACGACCACAAATTGCTTGTTCTTTTTGCCTCAAATGGCGACATGAATTATGGAGCGGCATATTCGTCAAGGTATTTGCTCAGATTTTACTCGAGATGAGCGAAAGCATTTTTTGTCCTGTGTTTCAATAACAAGCACAAGCATCAAGGCTCTAAGTCCCATAGCAAAAACATAAATAAATTTTTCATTTGCAATTTATTAAAAAAAAATAATGAAAAACTCGTGGAAAACGCGAGCACGCAATATTTAGTAGATAATTAAATGCATACATATATGTATTTATGTATTCTTTTTATATGTTTTCAAATCAGGCTTTTATGTCTTAAACGAAACCCATCAAATTTCAATTCCTTTGTCTTCTGCACAATAAGAGTAGCAAACAAAAGTCTCAGCATCTTTGCAATGAATTTTCCCATGTCTCATGCTAATCCATCTCAAGTGTCAATTCGTGCGTTCGGTTCAAGTCTTGGCTGACAGAGCAGTTTTTTTGGCAGATCTTTTAGCTTTTTATATATTTCATTCTCTTCAAAAAAGAAACAAAAAAAAATCGCCCCCGAAAAAAATGCTCATAAATAATGCATGCGTCTTTTGTGTATGTAGATTAAATCCGGGGGCGTCTTCGGGTTAATGTGCTGTCAATGGCTGTTGGGCCGCAAGTTAAAATGGCGTGCAATTGATTTTGCCACACCTACTTTGAGGCACTTGGCGGCGGAAAGAATGACGACAAAGAAGAAGAAGACGAAGTACAAGAAGAACAAGAAGCAGATGCGATGGCAGCTGCTCTATGTAAATGCCGCTGTCAACATGCCGATGCCGATGCCGATGCCGCAGCAAACGCTAGGGTTGAGTCTGTGGCTGCGGCTGTGGCTGAGAGATGCCTGAGATTGCAGTCTTATATAAGTATTGTAACAAGTACATGCGTACTCTGCCAATATAAGCAGCTGACAAGTGAACGCAGTGGGCCCATAGCGACAGAGACAACCTCAAGCTCATTTCGACATCTTCTGCTCCAGATCCCGTACCAGTTTCATCGTTGGCATCGACTCTGATTCTGCCACAAGCATTTTCCCATTCAAAGTGATTTAGTGCTTGTGGTCAAGTGGGCCATGATTGACTTTGCTGTGCCAACAGCCAACTGAAAGCCACACACACACATAGACACACACACAAACATACCCAAGCTCACCACAAGCTGGACAATCTTTAGTGCAGTGTGGGCTTTAATGATATATAAGCCAAATTAGTTACAAACTTATAGTAATTAGTTCATAGTACCAGCACTAAGTAATAGATTCATATCTATATAGCATTTTCACTCATGTTTGTCTTTAAGTTATTGACAGTTGACAACACAAAGAAATCCCTTAGGCATAAATGAAAGTTTCAAAGCAATGCAAAATTTTCGAATTAAGAGTGGGTTGAGCTTGTAAATAGTATTAAAATAAATTTGGGTTTCAAATAAATAAAATCAAGCTTAACTGTCATGATTTTGTTTCTAGCCCTTATCAGTTCTTGCTTCATTTTGAATATATTATTTTTTATGCGAAGGTCTTCACTGCTGTGATTTATGCTGCCAGCATGCCACAATCTCAAGAAATGTTGGGAACATTTAATGTGTCAAATAAACATTTCAACTCAAGCTGGTATTTGACAACAACTTTTCCAACAGTTATTCAAATCCTTAGCAATAATTGTCAGCTAGCAAACGGGACTGACCACATAAGAAATACTTTCAGTAGTTTAAATAAGGCACTCGTCTTTAACTTTTCCAGCCACCTACTTTATTATGCAAAGCTGTGGGCTTGATTGTGCGTAGATTGTGTGCGTGCCAATTGTGCGAGCAGAGTTATAATTTAGTAACACTGGCCACGCCTTCACCTGATTTTACAGGTATTGTTCTCGCATGTTTGGCTGCACTAAGTGCAATTGCTTGTGCGTTTTGGTTTGATTTCTTCGATAAGCTTCACCCGCTGTGGACATGCAAGCCAGCAAACGAGGAGCGAAATGAAAAGAGCTGCGAGAACCTTTTAATTATTAAATGTCCTGGGCTCGGCATAATGTTGGCAAACTTCGTCATTATGGCTTTAAAGGCGTCTTTTCTGGCGAGGCAATCAAAAAACTTTTTGTCTCCGCTCGGAAAACTTTGTTTTCCATTGCTGTCACTGCTGAGGGGTGCTTCACGCTTATGGCATGGGTATTCCGGCTCCAGAGCTTAAGTTGTTGTCAATGACTTTTACTCTTTAACTGGCAGCTGTCCGTTCCCCATGGGCCAACAATTTAGCAAAGAAACAGCCGGCCAAAAGGGCTGGCAGTGTTTCGGAGCTATAGGCTTTGTCGTTGTTACGAAGTCATTAATAGAATGTGGCTTAAGTACAGGATTTTCGCATGACTTTGGGGATGCCTTTTCAAATGCATTACTGCATGTCCTTGACATAATTTACAATTTCAATAACATTTGCTGTAGCTGTCGCTCGGTCTGCTGGCGCAATTTATTCCTTCGTATTATCGTTACCGAAAAGAAGAAGAAAGTAACAGGACTCCCTTGCTTGAGTTGAGTCGTAAGACGAAATCATCAGCTACAACAACATCATCATCATCATCATCATGGTTTATGCTTCTGTTGCTGCTGCCGCTTTTTGAGGGACATGCGCATTTGTCATCATTAAAAATGTGTGGCAATGGCATTGGGCAAGTGGAGCAGAAATTAGTCTGCCAGCTTGCCAGTGCGTCCTGCGACTAAGGATATTTATGCGTGTGCAGTCGCCAGGCCAAAGGCACTTCAAGTGTCACGCCCCGTCGCCTTTTACTTTTGTCTTATTGCCGCTGTTGTTGTTGCTGCTTCTCATTATGGCTTAAAAAATGTTAAGCACGTCGACATTGGTTTTTTTGTTGCTTCTCTCTTTTGCATGAAACGTGTATATGGAAGTGGCGGTGGAAATGGTGGTCGTTGTTCTCGTGTCCTGCTTTGGCTCACATCCACTTGAAGCAGGTCGCTTGGGTCCAACCAAGCCAAGTGCCCAACAGCCACCAAAGCCACTTGATAGTCAACGCTGACATCTCATTATGGTTGTCAGCGCTTTCCCTAGAAACGACAACAGTGCGTATGTGTAATGTCTGCAGAATCCGACTGCCTGCTTGGCAACCTGCCTGTCTGCCTGCCTGCGTGCTCATGTGTAAGTAAAATGGCTACAATGCGAATTATTTTTATGTGCCTTAGAGGACCAATTTTCGGTTAGCTGCTGGTGTGTCCCTGTGCGTGTGTGTGTGACTGTGTTTTCGCTTGTGCTTGTAAATGTGCCCTAGCTACTCTCAATTTAAATTCATATACATGTTATGGGATCCAAACCTATTTTTATTGAATGCGCTGAAGGCAAAGACCCACCAGTTGACGCAGTTAGCCACAAAGTTATTTAATTAAATATCGCATATATTTATTCAAACTTCCTTGGTAAACAATTTCGATGGAAAACGGAGGACTCTCATTAGCAATGTGTTATTTAGCTAGCCAGAAACTTGCTGCCTTCACACTTGTAATTATTGCACATTACAAATGGGGCGTGGTCATTGT
The DNA here is from genome assembly GCA_035044025.1 of Drosophila paracracens. NCBI lineage: Eukaryota > Metazoa > Arthropoda > Insecta > Diptera > Drosophilidae > Drosophila > Drosophila paracracens. The sequence continues at coordinate 2,500,184 of JAWNMN010000835.1, read as the reverse complement.
GATGGGGCAATGCAATTGTCATTGTGTTAACAATAGTCGCCAAATGCTTCTAGTTGTTACACTCAGGAAAAATATGCCAACGACAATCGCCTTGTGTTTCCCAATCCTAGAGAGAGCGACCTTAAAATGTTTTTAAATTTTCGAAATAAATGTATTATGAATTGTAAATATTTTAGGAATAAACAAACAACTTCGTAACTTTAGAAATGAGAAAATTGTTCTAAGTGTATGATCAAGAGAATGCAGCCCGGGGACACTGCGAGTTTACAGACGCAATTTGCAGAGCACTTGAATTGCAGGAAACCGCATGTCCAGGACATTGGCAAACCACCCACTTTGGACTGCTGTGCATAATGCACAGCTGCCACAATGGCAACAACTGCGGCCACAATAACAATAAGGCTAACAATTGAGAGCCAATTGAATGCCTGGCAGCTGATGCACAAAGGTGTCTTGGTAATACCTGTCAGGGTTGGTCTGTGTTATCCTGCCAAATGCCGGCGTTTGCGCTTCCTTCATCTCAATTTTTAATCCCACTGCATTGGCGAGAGCAGATTGGATGCCGGACTTATGCTCCTTCATCTGCAAAAAAAGGTGAACGGATGCATTGCAGGATTCACAGTATGATTCGTATTCCCATTTACGCTTTCGTTGTTCGCATTCGCCTTTATCACTCCGCCTCTGAATCTCGATGTGGACACATAATCAATATTTGCCAAAGCTATTTAAAGGTCATTGCGAGACAGTTTGACACAGTCTGTCAAGTGCTCAGAGTAATATGAAAATTGTCTAAATTGAATTCGATGGCATGTAATAGCGACATATAACAGTTTTCTCGGGGAACAGACGGCGCCAGTATTTGCATTTGGGACTGACTGACAGAGGAGGCAGCAAATCACCATGTTGCCGAGCAGCTTAACGTGAAAAGCAGCTTTACTGTGAATGTGCTCTCCACATTTAAAGTTGGCTCTAGGCAATTGCAAATTGAGAGAATATGTCAAAAGCTTTAGTAAGTACCGTAAATCTTTTATGCGCTACATTCTTTAATCTGCAATTCTTTGAAATTCTTTTTTATTGTTCGGGATACAGCGTTCGTTTCAATGCGAATAATGATTAATTAATGTTTCCATTTCAATTAATTAGAATTTATATTTAATTTGCAGCCCTTATTAATGCACTTAAAAATTGTTTGCCAGAGGCTGGTGTAAAGTTGTCAGACACTTGACGCCCAAATAATACAAGTGTGAATATATATATGCAATATTAAGTATATATCGACGAACAGGGATGCACAATACACTGCTTTTAGTGCAATAGTAGCTCAAATAAATATGAAGAAAATCACTTCAATTTGAAAATAGGAAACACTAAAGTAAATTATCCTTCTCGAATGTATAAACATAAATATATATAGATAAATCATAGGTATATCAGTAATACACTCTTTATCGCTTTGTGGACAGAGCATAAAGCTTTCAGGTCTTGTTTTAAGCTTTATTGTTTTGCCGTTGATGCGACCACAGGATTAAGAGCAAACACACTGTGCTGAAGATGCTGGCTTGATGTCTCCTCTAATTAGCATTACAATTTTCATTCTCACGTGCATGTGGAACTCTTCAACTTATGTGTTTGCTCTCTATCTCTCTCTCTCTCTCCGTCTCACTCTCTCTTTCTTGCTCTCCGACATTCGCTTTGTGCGGCACGGTCAACATTAAATATTTACCATGCAACTCAAAAATTTTCACAACTTGAACCTTTTATGCATATCAAATGCAATGTATTTTGTGTGGAGTGTGTGTGATTGTGCTTGTGTTTGTGTGTGTGCTTGTGTGCGAGTGAGTCTTCAAAAAAACACCAAAATTTAAGTTCATCATCATAATGTTTTGCCTTCGTAGAGTAATTAATTATTGAAATACTCGCATGCATTTCAAATGGAAATTGATTCGGTTGACATTCTCGTGGCCAGTTGAGAAATGGTTCTGATGAAAAACGAAATCACTGAAGCGATGCACTGGAACAGCATGGGGCTTGGTCAAGTATCCTGGTGGTCCAGTCGGCCGATTAAAAGCAAATAAAATCGGTCAACAAAAAAACACAGAAACAGGTTGCTAAACGAAAATCGAATATGTGCGTTGAGCTGACGCCAAAGGGACGTGGTTGGTTTTTTCTATTCCTTATGCTGGTGCGGACAAGGATACACACTGTACGGTCTCTCATTGCCCATACAGTACAAACATAAAAGTTCTTGCCAGGCCGCCTCCGACGGTCGAACCGGTGTCTGATTTACGAGGAAGGTTTTGCAGCTGTTGGCTCGTACAGGGTGTTGCAAAAGAGCTAAGGGATACAGAATATACATTATCAGAATGTGATGAAAAAAAATTCGTGGAGCGGATGCAACAAAATACTGACTTACAAAAATAGTTTCCTTTTTAAAGTAGCTAAATTTTAAAATTCGCAAAAGTGTGCGCAGAGTTTCGAATCTTCTTCAAAAAAAAAAATTATTGGATCTTAAAAAACCCAAGGATTTTTAGTATTAGCCCATATTTATTCAGTTAATATATTGGCAAAGCGTAAACGTATTTTTATTCTTAACCAACTTCAAGAGTCTATCACAGCATTAACACATTTATCATATATCTAAAGTGTAATTTGTCCGCATTGATGAATACAAATATACGATTCAGAAACACCCTGTAGAATATCAATATGTTGGACGTGATTCGAAATAATCTAGCAGGGTTTGAAGTTGTCTAATCGCTTCATTGGTCTGCTTGTAATTCTGTTTGATAACTTACTTATTATGTGGGCATTCTAGCACACATATGATAAAAAGTCTCAGTTGTGATATAAAAGCGAATCGAAACTTGCATTTTTTTAGGCTACAATTATAAATAGAAACGAAAACCCAAATATAAAATACGAAAAATATAAATAAATAAGTAATTGAGTGCAGCCAACGATAAAAGTTATTTCAACTCTTGCTGTGCATATGTGTGCGTGTGTGTGAGTGTGTGCGTGTGTTTCGTTTTCTGTGATGCCAGTTGAAACACAAAGAAACGAATACAAAAACAAATACAAGCAAACTCGCCTTTCTACATCCTTATTTATATGGCAATGGTCTGAGGAGAGAGCAGCATCACAATGATGCCGCCCATTGGTAACATCTATGGAATAGTTTTGTTGGTATCTCAAAACTGGATCTGAAGCTGCACTGTCGCTCTCTCTTGCTCGCTTCCTCCTCGACGTCCATCTCTTTCGCATTGATGGCTTGCTAAGTGAGCTGCAGGGTTGCAGAGCTCAGTGGCCTCAGTCTCGATGTGGCTCTAAACTTTTAAAGTTCGCAATTCAATTTCAATTTGTGCAACAAAAGTGTGCAGTGCTCGTTGCAGAGGAGACTGGGGAATGGGAGGCAGGAGAAGCATGGTCCTGTGATTGCATATACATATGCGTATGTGTGTGAAACTGATACACAAATATGGTAGAAGTAGCAGTAGTGATAATAAAAGCAACTGGCAGATGCCGGCATTGACATGCGAAATCAAATTTCAAAACACGTTCTCCAACTTCATCGACTTTGGGAGGGGTCGTCGCTGGTAGGGACTGATATCAGTTATAGAAATTGCTTGGGGTGGCCATTGCCATCCATTTCGCTGGCTAACGCATAAATTTGATTTGTGTTGCACATAAAAACCGAAACTGCGTTAAAAAGAAATAGCTTAAGCAAACAAGAAAAATGGTTCGTAAGTATGCGCTGCGTGTGACGGTGAAAGGGAGATGCGTTGTCCGAAGGATGCCTCATTATTCTCGATGTTTTTTATGTCTAAGCAAAGCAAGTAATTACATTCTTATTAGGTTGACTATGAGCGAGAGGGAGGACCCAACGACAAACAAATAGATTTCCAGTATTTTATGGGGCTGTTTAGTGAAGCGAACATTGAGATTGTCGTGGAAAATTTGTCAGTCGAATTAATTTGCTAATTTAATTATACAATTTATATATATCCCATCTTTGATTATTTTAGACTTTATTAATTTTACGTATTGATTGATATTGATAAAGATCTTGGATGTTATCCATTAAGTTACAAAGTAACTTAGGTATCAATAATACACTCCCCTCAAATAAATCCCATTAGTTCGATTTGTTTGGTTACATAATAGTTGTTTTTATTATGTCTGCACTTTGTTTTTTCAATTAGTCGATTTTTATCGGTCTGCAGTACCTGTGTACGAGGTAATAAACCCACAAAAGCACTGTTGTACACTAACCCAGTGATTGTCTTGGACATCCTGCCCACACAATCCTCATTTTAGATATACACTCGCGTGTGCGTTGGCGATGTCGATTATTTTAGTTTCTAAGGCGACACACCCACCAATAATTCCAACCCAAGACCCAGCCCAATCCAAGGACACAAAAATAGTTTATTTGATACACAAGTAGTGCGGTCCAAGAAGAGTGCGCCTCGGAGACACCCCCTAAATGAAACAACTGCTTAGATTGGGGTTGAAATTGGTATTCTTTTTTCCGATTCTCAATAAAGATTGATTTATGTAGAAAGTTTAAGCTTGAAGATTTTAGTTTTCAAACTATGTTTGTCAACAATAAAGAAGAAATGAAATTGTATTATATTTCTGTTAATTTGTTGTAAATTTGTTTTAACGATTCAGTGCAACACAGAGCGGAGTTCTTGCAATCTGAGCTTGCCCCGAGCGATTAAAAATACAAAGTGGCCACAAGTTGCACGAGCTGCTTGATAAAAGTTTGCCGCATTGTAAAGCTAAAATTGCCACTGGCTACAAATTATGCAAATTGGAAATGCGATTCACAATCGGGCCAGGAGCGTTGCAGGTCCAGTGATAAGCGGACTAAGCGAGCGTGTTCATTGAGCGTTTCACAAACTGTTGCTGCTACTGACTATCAGCTAAATGGGGAATGCGAAAAGCTTAAAGGCATTGAAAGGAACTCGTAATTTAAGCACCACTTTTCCATTACGCCATCTTTTTAGTAGCTTGGTTCGCTGTATGAACACGGTGCCACCAACTTTACTGAGTGCCACACATTTCTGGGCATTGTGCTGGTCACGCCCCGCACATTTCGAAAGCGCGGGGTGGTCAAAGTTGAGTACCTTTGCACAGACAAATGCAGGTAAGTACAAAGTTCTACTTTCCAGACGCTCAACAGCTTTGTTCAATGCATTTCGACATTGCGTTGAGAAAAAGATATTAAAAGAAATCGTAACTTTAAATTGAAGTTCAACTTTTTTATTCACACACCTCACGACTTGGAAGGTGGAGACCTGAGCAGGATTCGCTCGCCAGGTGCTTAAAGAACGGCAGCAAAATCGACAGGTAGCACACAAAAGCTATAAAACAAGAAGTTGTCTATAAAAAATATCACCTGCTGTGTCGGCCTCCAGTCATATCTTGTCCTTTTTGTTTTTGTGGCATTTCTTAGATTTTCTTTTTCGTTTTGATTGGGTCACTTCTTCTTTGGATAAGGAACAGACGCAACGTAGGCTGTGCCTCAACTTAAATAAAAGTCACCGATGATTGCCATAATAATTCATTTGGCCAGATGCTTGGGCGGCTATCCACCCTCTACACATCATCTGACACCATCTTGAAATGAGAAAGTGTTTGGTAAATTGATAAAATATTGCTGATGCTGACAGCAAAAGTATGGAGTATGAAGTATGCAATGCGCGCATGATTGATGATGCAAATGTGGCTCCTTCAGTGGCCTTCGAATTCAATTAGGTCGAGTGGCAGCGTTCCATGATGGAGATGAGAGTGAAAGCTTTGTGCTACAGTCTATATATAATCAGCTGATTGCAGTCCATTAGATTAAATGTGCTACCAATAAAATTGTTGGTATTTATGTGCAAACGCATAATTAGAAAACTTTTGATGTTGATTGCTAATCAGCGTAGGCCAGGTCAGATAATTGATAAGCTTATTTAAAAGTGAACATTGAAACATAAACAATGCTCGGCAAGGGTATGATTTCTTCGGCGTCCGGTTGATATCATTTCTATCTTTTTATCTTATTCCAGTACGAAAATGAAACAATTCGAATGGCACGTGAGTGCGGGAGTTGGCTGGCTTGCGCATTTTGTTGATTCGATTGCTGAAACGTAAACAATTTTTGGTTTCCCATGAATCGATGGGAAAACAAAACTCGCTCAACCCACACAACCCAAACAATAATCACAATACAGAGCTGAAGTATTCGCACGTCAATCGAGTTGCTTTTTAAATTAAATTTTTTTCGTTGCCCTTTTATTTTCCTTTTTTTTTGTTGTTGTTCTTAAATCGTAAAATAAACAACAATAAGTTTCGGGGCTCGCTTGAAACTTAATGTGAAAAATGCTTTGCGCTGTATTTTCACAGTTTCTGTTGCCGTTCTCCAGTTCTATCTCTTTGAAACTGATGCTGTCAATAAAAATAAATATGGCTCCAGCGAACTGACAAATATAGAAAGCGGCTGGCAATGGTAATAGAGTTTATTTTACACTTGCTGGTCGTTTTGCTTTCATTAGGACAGGTTAGGGTTCTACGGGTGATTGTGTTTGGTTTGCGTTTCAATTTCCGTTGATTGAAGTTATCGTTGCAGATGCGGCACTAACGCACCTGGACGTGGCCTGATGGGCACTAGGAAATGAAAGCGCTGAAGGACAGAAGCGGTGGCAATTAAATTGAATGCAGACACGGTTCGACATGGTTTGGCTGTCGTTTTCCAATGATTGGTTATTTCAAGTTTTCAGCCTGCTAATGGTTTTTGTGGCTTACTCACGCGTCAGGTGCTGTCGAAAAATGGCTGGATACAACTTTTTGTAGGGTTGCGAAATTCGATAAGCTGCGTCTTAACCACAATTTATTTATTAAACTTTATCTTGTTATATACTGACTAATAAAGTTTTAATTGAATTTTAAGCTGGCGCTAAAATTGTATAATTTCACTGGCCTTAAAGCACTTGTAGCATCAAGAAAGGCAGCAACATTGTCGTTCATTGCAGGCGCCATTTTGGTAAGTTAACGACTTCCCGTTATGGGAGCATTTCAATTTCCTGTTTGAAAAATTAATGCCAAATTCGTAGCAAATTGCCAAAATGTAGAGCGCGTTGCGTTGAGCAGCGTTCGCCAAATGACACCAGCCAGTAGTTGGTAAAGGATGCCAAGATGTCAGAATATATGGTCTGGTTTGGTTTGAGCAGGGCTTGGCTGGTCGGATTTGGTCTGGTCTTCCACTTCTGCTGCTGATATAAAAACACTTTTGCCACAATATATGCCAGCAAACCTCAACAGAACTTCGACAACGCCAGCACATCATACACACACAGAGAGAGAGAGAGAGAGAGGGAGATGACGAGAGTAAGTGGGAGAGAGAGAGGAGTAGCCGAAAATCCACAACATAATAATGGCTGTGTGCGCTGACAGGGGCAAGGGATGGGGAGGCTGTGCGGTATGCTCTGTGTCTGCCATTTAGCAGCATAGCAGAAAATCAATGTTGCCAGCGAGGAGGCAAGGAGGCAAAGAACATTTACAACATGTTGGAGCAACAGCAGCTTGGATAGGTCGTCACCTCAAGGCACATGGAATTTGCTTTAGCTGCGTTTCTTCTTCTTCTTTTGTTGGTGGTCTTCGTATTTGCTGTCTCAGTCGCAATTTAAATTTATACAAGTCGCAAAGAAATGTTGTCGCTCATTGTTCGCCATGCCCGGTTTTATAGCAGCAGGCTGTTTGCCATAAATTAAATGGCCAGCAATAAAAGCCAATCAATTTGAGCGTGAAATCGATTTTCATTTTTTTATTATTATTATTTTATTTTTTTTTTTCAGTGCCTTCAGTTGCTTGGGCTTAATCGATAAATTGTCGCAGCAGTTAGCGTGTTTCAGTCGCCACTGCAACAGGTTACGACGAGTGTGTGTGTGTGTGTAGACGGGAAACGGTAAGTAAATCAACGCCAAGTTGACTGCCACATTGCGAGCCATGGCGATGGCTGCCATGCAACAAAATGGTGTTGCAAGAGCGTAACTTCTTGATTAATGGTAAAAACAACAAATTGCACGAGTCAAGCGTGCGAATCGCATCCAAACTGAAATTGTGCCTAGACTTCGATTAACAAGCTCTCACGCTGACAGTGCTTCTGACACTCTTGCCAAACGAGAGTTTTCATTTGTTCAAGTGCTATTTGGTTTGTTTGCTGTTCATTTCATAATGAAGTGGTTTTGTAAGGTGTTTTGTATTTCATATTTAACACAATTCTATATGATACATTTAGGTTTTTCTTTTGAGTGGGTAGTTACTATCTCAATGATTTTTATGCATTTTATAATTGTCTTGACGATGTAGCTACCAGTGACTATCGATTTCAATTTTGAGCACAGGTTTCCTTCTCTACTTACTTTGTATACCCTGTTGCCGTAAGAGCACTATCGTATGGTTAGGGTGCAATATATTCGGCTTAAGACGGATTTCAGTTCTGGCGTGTCATTATTTTTAATTTGCGCGTCTATGATACAGAGCAGCAACTAGTAGAGACATGTCGGGCAGCTCCAGGTCCTGGTCGGCCACAGGCACATAAGCCAGGCAGCAGGTAGCACGGTGGGTAGTTGAAATGGTTGGCCGTCTTTTAGCATCTGGCGTTGACAATGCAATTTCCGCACCACTGCTAAGCACAGAAACGGAAATCTAGGGTGCAGTTGGAAATGGTCTGAAGACGACCATTGTCATTTAAAAGACACGCCCAGTTTCACTTGTGTCCTGTTGCTGTCGTTTGTCTCCGTTCTGGTTGCCCGGTTCAATTGTTGGCCAGCCCCGTTTGTACTTACTTCCGCAAGCGGGGCACTTGTGCATACAGAAATAACCAATTAAAGATTAAACTAGGCAGAAGTTGTTGGCTTCCAAAAACTTAACAGTTTAGACCGCTGTGACTTATTAATGGGTCTTCCGTTGACAGCAACATGTTGCAGCTGTTTCAGCGAGGAGACGATTGAATGCCTAGAGATTTGCATCACTATGTCATGCTTTTGGTGCAATACTAATTGCATTAGGAGCGCACAAGTTTTAATGGATGTCACAGCTGATGCACTTCGCTTCCAGCTAGGATTCTTTGCCCGGACACGGGGGCTAGGCAAAGGCAAGTCCCTAAGTCAGTTTGCCGTAACTTGACAATTTCACATTACTTGCTTTGCTTTGCCTTATTTTGCCTTCCTTTGCTTTGTTCTGCTGCAGGAAAATCCCTTGGGCGCAGCTGCCGCAGGACAACAATGGCATACATTCCTTAGTTGCAGCGCATTTCGATTAAGTTTAAATGGCATTTTAATTGAAATAATTAAAACTAACAGCATTGCGAGCAGTGGGGCTGCTGGTCAGCCAGCCAGCTCTTAACTAACAATCTCTATGCATAATAGTTGACCGCATGTTAATTAATGCATATCTTTAAATTTGTATTTGCATCCATCTGTGTGCATAATTATTGACCGCATTATTGCATGTTAATTAATGTATATCTTTAAACTTATATTTGCATCATTTAAATGTGGGCATACTGAACTCAGTATAAATGCTGTAAATCAAAAATAAGCTTTCGATATCAAGGCATCAAATTTAAACGATTTATCGCAGATTCCAAATAAACACATTCCCATCGATACACGCACAAACACGTTGAACAGCACGAATTCTGCCTCAGATGCGACTCCTGGGAACTCCCCGGGCTCACAGATCCCGAGCTGCGTGTCTTATCAAATAAAACACAAGCCAAGTTATCTTTTAGGGCATATCGCTGGCTCGGAGCTGCTACTTTTTGAGTGGGGCAAGAGTCGAGAAAAGGTTTGCGCACATTTAATACCTCGGCACGTGAGATTTTGGTTTAAATATTTACGTTTCGCTATGCAGACAGACAGGTATGGAGTCGACAGTTTAGTTTCCGATAAAAAGGATAAACGAGAAAATGCAATTAAATATGCTTTTAGAAAATGTGCTTTTGGTATTTATGCGACCCCAACCAAAATTGACTTATTAATCCCACATTATAGGATTACTTAGCAAATTTATTTCGGAGTTAATTGAAATCAGTTGCTTGTGCAAATGAAAACTTTAATTTCCGCTAATGGGCAAAACAGACAATCATTATAATGAATGCATAACCTGATAGAGATAAGGTCGAGTCCAGCAAAGCTGTTTGAAATTTTCCTTTTGTATAGATCCGTTTTGAAGGCAACCTCTCGACTCTTAAGAGGAGCATGCCACAACTGAGCAAGTACTCAACTGGATTACTTTCGAGATTCACAACGCATTCTGACATAGAGGACATGGCATGGTAAATCTTGGTCATTGTGGTGCACAGTTTTGACCACTTCTGGTTGAATGGTCAGATGTGCAACTGCAACCTGCAAATCCAAGGATTTGCCAGCAGCTGAAAATATTATAAGCGCAAGTTCCAATCCTCTACGCTCAGTATACTATGTAAATATCAACAAATATGAATCTGCAGTTTGGCCAACTCGACAGTAATCCACAAAAGATTAAAGTCTCCTCTTTCAGCAACTGCGCAAATTGCAATTCACTGAGTGGAACAGTAAAAATGAATTATGCTCGTTCCGTTTAAACTGAACAAATGCATTTTTTCCAGCATTTATGCTGAATAACTTACTTAATTTAATTTTATTCAGCAAACAGCATTTGAAGGTATGGAAATAAAATAAAGGATTGATTTATATTTATATATTGGATATGTTTTTCACACGCCACGGCTGACTGCACGGATGCTGTAAATCGGAGTACCATAAAATAAATAAAAAGCCTTTGACCGACGAAATGCATATCTTAATTGTAAAACGCGGTTACCAAACAATCAGCATTATTTATTTGTATAGATTTCGTTAAAAGTTAACCATAAAGCGAAATAAGTAATATTTTAGTAACGATTACTTTATTATTTTATCTCTAAAATATACAGCTTTTGCATTTACATATATATACATATATATCTGTAATATGTTTAATGTATCTGAAATAGTTATTTTCCCCCTTTTGTAATTTTGCAGTCACTAAACTAAATTGCCACATGAAAGCGGAACCACAGAAGCGCGAACGAAGTCATTCAATCAAAATTTACCGCAACTAATTCGCCTCACAGTCTAGTTCCATTAACTTTGAATGAATAATTATTAAACATCAGTAGAGGGAGCTTACTGCTGACTTAAATTTACCATTGACTTGCTAGTCATTCCATACATAAATGTATTTGTAAACATTTTACATAAATTTGCTGCTTGTTTTACCTCTAGTCAATATTTACACTTATAAAATATAGATGGCAAAATTGTTTAGTTTCTGGTCGATAATCGAAAACTTTTACTGCCAGTGAACTGGTCTGACACTGACGCAGCCTGTCATGCTCATCATCAAATTATTTTGTGATTGCACTTTATGCTGCCAGAAAAATCAATAATAAAAAAAAAATATGTTGGCAAAATATAACGAAAGAGAAGCGATATCATCTAGGTGCCATGCACATTTATAAAATGTAATTTGCGAGCTTTGCCATAGAGCGGTTATTTTGTATTCCTGATTTTGTTATGTTAAAAACCCTTTCACGTCTATAATAAAATAAAGCATTTCTTAAATGAGAAGTCGTCTGGTGATATCCCATTTCGTGACGAAATTATAATAGCCTCTGCGACTGAATAATAAAATGGCACACCTGTACACCTTAAACTGGGGCCAATGTCAACCGACGACCTTGTACTCAATGTCAGTTTGAATTACACACACACGCACACACAATTGAATGAGCTCAAACACACCCAGACGTGTAGTGCATGAAATTCTAGACAAAGAAAAGTACGACACTGACAATTGCCACAAACCGGGAGCAAAAAAAAATAAAACACGAAAAATACCAATTTGCTTCGTTGCATCCTTTCAATCAGGCGCGACTGTGAATTCCACAAATGTCAGTTATTTTTTTTGTACTTTTTTTGTTTGTCAACCAGACACTTGTTGACCTTAGTGCTTTGCATTGAGGAATGATTTCCAATTGATTGCTTTGTACTCTATTTATGCGCTGCACTGAAGTAACAAAGGTTACTGCAAGGCAGTCGAGGCAGTCTCGATTAGAGACTCATACCTATTTGAGATGCGAAGTTTACTCACCGATTGTATATGTGGCGCCATCCACAGTGAATGTGGCCGCCTTGCATTTGTTGAAGAAGCGCGAGGCGAAATCGAGGGCCGAGTTTTTTATGCTGGAGGATACGCGACGTATGGGTGAGTCCGGGCAGGATGTGGCCAACATGGGTTGCTGGTTTGGCGGCGATGCTGTATGGTCCAGAGATATTGCGCTGCTAGTCACCTTATTGGCGCCACTCAACCGCGCAGTTAGCACAGCTGTGGCTACGGCTGCTGTAGCAGGAGCCGGAACTGGAACCGGAGTTGGAGCTACTGAGTCTGCAGCTGTGGTGACCGGCGTGGCGGAACCGGGCGCCAAACGGCGTGGCGGATTCGAAGGATTGGACATGATGTTATCGCGCTTATGGCTTTTTGTGATTTTTTATGCTTGCCTGCGCACCTGACAATCACTCCTTGAAGAGGATGGCAACCATTTTGCCAGCCTTGTTAAGTTTGTTGAGCACACAAACTCTGCACATTGAAATTGGCTATTAGAACATGGTCGGAAAGCAAACCCAACCCAAGCCAATTTGCTACAATTAAGCTGCCGAAATTGACAGTTTATCTAACACGAAGGTAACAACTTCAAGTCAAGGTTCATATTTGACTTATGTCATGCTCAATTACTTGCAGATTCTCAATTTAGTTAATTTTAACATTCTTTTCTGTAGAACTCAACTAAAAAAATATATTTTTTAAATTTTTACCTGCTCGAGCTTCGAGATTGTTGGAGCCAAGTAAAAATATTTTGTTTTAAATTGGTTTGAAAACAAATTTCTTTAGCAAACAAAGAAAGATTTACAAAGCAACAAATAGGTGATGACTGGGTTTAAAATGTTTTCATCTTGGTTAATCCTTCTTTCAAATTTTGTGTGCCTTCCTCTCTTTTGTAAATTACTGCAATTTCAATTTGCTGTACACAAAACGTAAACGTAATTGCAACTTCAACAATCTTCAGCACGAGCCACAAAAATGTGCAGCACATGAAGTGCTTAGCTTGTAGATGATGATGATTCCGCTCAATGAAAACATTATTATCCGGACTACGCACACAAAGATATTCACAGCACTACAGTTGAGAGAACAGGTGTGCTGGTGTGGCAACTAAAAGGGCTATCTGCTTCATGGGTGTGGCAAGTGTTTTTAGTCAACTGACGAAATTGCTGGTGCTGGTATTGTGCCTGGCATATGCCCCACTCTAAATTGCGACGAATTAAAGTAAATTGCTTGGAAATAAGCGGCGAACTCGAAGTCGCACACAGAGACAGACCTGCAGACAGACAGAAAGACAGACAGACAGGCAGGCAGACAAACTCGTAGAGCCACCGCTACATAACACAGACAATGAATGAGTAGCTCTCTGTGGCTGACTGTTCGCGTTTCTATTGTTATTGTTTTTGTTGCTGGTGTTGCGGCTGCCTATCGCCAGCATATTGTGATAATGGCATTCAAATGTATACATTAAGGTCTGTCATAGCCACCACCAGTCTCATTGGGGGTGCGGCTTTGGTTTGGGCTCTCTTTTATTTTTTTTTTCTAATTTTGGTTTCGTCCAGCGCGCTTATCGCGCAACGGAAGGCGTCAAAAATCGCCACAAAAACGTTTAACTGCCGCAAATAACTGCCAAAAGCCCATAAAAATAAATATGCGAGAGATGTAACAGAGACACTGGAGCGAGATCGGCATCCAGCTTGGTAAATGCCGTACTCTGTGGCCTTTAGCTAGATTTATGCTGTGCTCATAAGCTCATTTCTTATTCAAAGATTTTGTGTAATTTTTCAGACCGCATTTACTCAACAATTAATTGTAAGCATTAAATATTTATAATATTTCATAAAACTGCCTATAAAGTTCATATATATGTTGAATATACAAAATTGTTTCGTATTTTAATATTCTATTTTGCTATTAATTTAAATTTAATTAAATTGCCCATAAATTTAATATATATGTTGAGTATTACAAAATTGTTATTTATTTTCTTGATAAATTTTCCTGTTCACTTGAATTCTTTGTAAATGGATAATTGTCGTTTTCAACATTGAATTAATGTGTACTTAATAGTTGTGAATTGAATTTATTTCTTTTAAATGTTGCCTACTTGTGGGCACTGTCATATATAAAGTGTATTTGGCACATAGAAAATCCAGAAAGGCATACAAAATCAGCAAATGTTAACTGTTGACTCATTCAGTGACTGGCTGCCTGTATTTACTCATATTCACTCATTCAATCATTCACTAAGGCATTCAGCTAGCTTCCTTCTATTTAGTTACCACAATATTTAGACACTGTCACGTATCGCATTTCCCTCTTTGTGGATGGTCTATCCTGTTATTATTCTCATGTGCATATTGTATATGTATAAATATATATATTGTGTATATATATTTTGATGATGTCTGTAACTGTCCTTAGATGTCGTGCGAGTTATCGCTGCCTTTCATAAGAACGCATCTGGGCGTGAGAGTGTCAACACCTTGTTGCCGTGTAAATGTAAGTATGGTTGTCTGTATGTATGTGTGTGGGTGTGTGTGTGTGTGTGTGAATGTCTTAGTGTGTGTGTGTAAAAGTTTGCTTCGCATGTCGATGCGGTAAAGGAGCACGCGAAAAAGAGCTTGAAACGCGAAACCAACTTGGTCATTATGGATTTTTTGTTTGGTTTTGTTGCTGTTGCTGCTGTGTGTTGAGCATTTGCCCGCCCTTCTTATTATGTTTATTGTATTATAATAAGTTTTAGTTGGAAGCGTTGTAGCTCAAATGTTCAGCTCGTTGAATTTCGCAGCAGTGCGCTATTCTTTCGCTTCGGCAATGCTCGCCTGCCCTTGGATCCCAGTCCCAGCCCCTTGGGCCCCAATTCATTATGCAATACTAATTAATACCTTTAGGTGCTTGAGTGTGTGTGTAGGTGTGTATGTATATGTGTGTGTGTGTGTGCTCATGTTTGCAGATAAATTGCAAAGCTCAGTGGCTTGGATAAGCATGCCGGCTTTAATTTGGTAAATTAATTCTGTAATATTTAGGTCGTAAATACCCAGAGCACAAGGTCACGCTATGCCAAACCATTATGCAGTAGATAAAAGACAGCGTAACATATTGAATACCCCAAAAAAAAAACACAAAAATTCGAAAAATGCTGAATATGTTAGGCTCGTAAAAGTGATGCTGCCTGCTACCTTTGATTTACGTTGCAAATAGTCAACTCAGTTGGAAACATTTGCTCGTTCGCTGAAATTGTTACTTACAAGTCTGTCAAAACAAAAACCGTTGTCTGCCAACTGATAAAGCAGCATCAGCAGCAGGAACTGTATAAAAGCAACATCAGATTTAAGCCAATGGACAAGGGTTCAGCGCAAGCAAATTGCTGATCCGTTTAGGCCAGGCAACTTGTCTGCCTGTGTGTCATGCCAAAAATAGATACATATAAAAATATATATTTAAGACAAAAGAATGAGGCACAACAAATATAAACTTTGGGTGTATTTTGCGGCTTAAGCGTTGGAAGCAAACAACAACAATAACAAGAACAACAAAAATTGGCTGCTCACTTCTTAAAGTTCTTCATTTTGAAAATACACTATGCTGTGGAAATATTTAATTTAAATTTGGAATACTTTTATTTTAAATAAATATGTTAAATTTTAATGGTTTTTTTTCATAGTAAAGTATTTAGAACTTTTAATGATTTTTATAATATATTGATCAGAAAAATATGTAAAAGTTTTAAAAGCAAATGATTTTATTTTTTATACAAATAAATCAATATTAATATATAATATCAATTCAATATTATGTTGCAATTTCATTGCACATAAAAACAATAATTGTAAGTATTTGTTTTAACAGAAACAGCTAAGAACTTTTGGTGGAGAGTGTAATTTTTGAGTTTTTTATTGCGCTCAACAGCAGCGGGCTGCCGACCCCCGTCGAAAAAGGTTGCCAAGTTAGATTGACTAAGCAAAAAGGGTCAGTTCAGGCTGTTGGATTGTTGGGCTGCTTGTCTGCTTCACGTGGGTTGTTAGGCTGCTTGATTTGAACTGCCACGACAAGGGCGTATAGAAAAATGACGACAGCAAGCAATGCGACCGACGCCAGAGGGCGCTAACATTGTGGGCATGGTTAACGTGGCGGCCATATCATCATTGGGACAAAGTGTTAAGCTGCTTTTGTTTTTGTTTGGCAGCTTGTAAAAGAAGTTGCTCCTGGGCATGTGGGTCAGGTGAGTGGTGGGCACTTCCGGGGTGTGTCTGGCAACACGCTTTGCTTAGTGTATGTGTGTGTATGTGTGGGTGTGTGTGAGGTGTTGGTTGACCCATTTGACTGCTCTTGTCAGATTTATAGCTGTGTTTCATTAAAATTGTTGTTGTCGCTGTCTTTGTTTTTTTTTTTTGGGCTACGTAATTGTAATTTGAATGTATTTAATGCAATTTTAGTTGTCTGTCTGTCAGTCACCGCCTCACCGCCTCCCCGCCTCTCAAATTGGACGTGACTCGGTCTCGGTTCTGGGTTCGGTTCATGTTATTTACTCTGCTTGGACGTGCGCCTAATTGTTGAGCCGAGCATTGGGTTTTGGATGGGTTCGCGATTGGCGTTTAACTCTTAATTTATTGCCTAGTCCTGGCGATGAAAGCTGTGCAAAACAAATTGCTTAGCAAATATTTGTAATTAACATTAATTACGCTTGCTTCACTCTAACTCGGGGGCAACAGGTCTACAACATTCAGCTGGCTCAGAGCAACAAGTTGGCTTGGTTGGCTATTCAATTGATTCTCAGAGCTTAATTGACATTAACTACACTTGCGAAAACAAGTAATTACAGCAAATAAATCACTCTATTATTTCAATAATTTCACTGCACACATGCACACACAATCGGACACAACCACCGAGACATACACAAATACAGCACACGAGAGCTCGCGTGGCAACTCGAGTCCGATGCGTGACGAGTAGAAATTGTCCTTGCTTCCTGTTGCCTGCGTTGGCCACCTTCCGGCAAACGTGTTGCGAATCAACTGGCAGCAACAGCATCAAAAGACAAATCGTTTTGCTGGCTCCAAGTCCTGCAAGAGAGTGGAAGCTCACAAGAGCCTACAGTGCATTAATCAAAGCTGAAAAAGCTCGCGACAAGCAAGCAACAGAGAGAGAGAGAGAGAGAGAGAGAGAGAGAGAGAGAGAGAGAAAGATATTAAGCGGAAGAGAGCGAAAAAAGGCCAAGAGAGAGAGAGAGAGAGCAACGCTCATATCTGTTGGCCATGAAGTGAAGCCCTTGAACGAAAGCGATTGAAGGCTCGTAAATCAACATACAAAATAAAAATGCACTGATAACCCTAGCTAGAGACACTTATTAGGGTTAGTTAAGTAAAGATTTAAGGCCTCTGATACGTGCTCATAATGATTTCAAAGCTTATCAGTGGAATTATAAATTTATTTAGTCGCTGTGTAAATGCTTTGCCCGTTGGCTGCTTATCAGTTGCATTCGTTGGGAAATAAGTTAACTATTGATTTACAGTTGTCTTAGGCTGTTATCTTTGACAACAGCTGATTGAGCTGTGCTCTCTTTGAAATGAAAGCTTTTCACCACAAAAGCCCACAGCTGGCTACTGCAAGCTGCCGCCAGCTGTCGCTTGATGGCGCTGGTGAAAAAAGTCGTTAATAAAACCAAGCAATTAACATATATTAATTAAGATAAGACTTTATTCAGCATAAAATTAATAATTCAAAAATTTAAATTTAATTCCTTTTTTTATTGATACCAAAAGAATTTATAAGTTAAAATTGCTTAATTAAAATCAAGAATATTAATGTGTTCTGATACCCGTTGTCAGGTATGTTATGAGCTCAAAGCTTACTTTGCTGAACGTTTAATAAAAATATCACGCAATAAAATGCAGAGAAATTTGCGAAAATAAAATAATTTATCTCTCTTAAAAATCTTGATAGTCCACAATTCGACAGAACAGCTAAAATAGACACTCCGAAGATTATATTCCCTTATAGACCGTTGACACTTAAATTTTAGACCGCAGTTCTAAATATGATGATTAATTCGGATGTTTTAAAACATTTTTATTCGTATGTTTACTGTTTTATGACTGGCTGTGAATGTTTCACATTTGTGCATTAGAAAGTGTGATATCCTATCTCAACTCAACTTTCGACCGATTGCTTATATGGCAGCAAGATGATACAGTGGTCCGATACGATTACCTTCAACGCGTATTACTGACTTAAGCAAAAATACGGATATATACGATATTTGATCAAGATAGCTTAACAAGTGAGAATGCTTTGTCGATATAAGCAAGAAAAATGGGACAGATGGGCATGGGTGCTGATCAAGAATATGTTTATTGCGTTACAAACACAACAACAAATATTAAGGACTACAAAATAGTATCCAGGAACGTATTTAAAAATCCATGATATATTGCTAGACAAATAGTTAAATGTTGATGGCGGTGCACAAATCACAATCACCATGAACAGAAGTCTTGGATTATTGGCTGGTAAAATATTTGGCATGTCAAATCTCAACGACTTGGCTGGCTTGAGCAAGAGGCGAGTATATTGACAAATGCTCTGAGCAAAGGCAGACAAGCCTTGCGTAATTTATAATGCCACAACTCAGACGTGCCTGGCAGAGCGGCAGACGACAGATGTGTCTGTGGCCCATCTGTGTTTCCTGTTCCACCGCAGATTCTGCAGGTGTTTAGTTATTTATGCCTTGTCACACATACCACTTCACACCTCTTATTACTTGTTCCACTTCCACTTTCTTTTGTGTGTATGTGTTTTGAAATTGTTAAACAAATTTCTTCAACTGACTGTGTCTTTGTGTGTGTATAGATGTGAGTGCGTGAATAGGAGCCACAAGCTCGTAAAAGATTCGACCCCAATCCCAAAATGGTAAGACCGCCATGCCATTTCTCATGCCATTCAGGGATGTGAAAGCAAATTCCAGACAAGCAAATGCCCATAAAAAATAACTTCTATGCATTATTTTTATTGCGGTCCATTTAAGAGTTTAAAACCTACGCGCAAGCGAATTTTTGCTGAATTCCTGCCGAAGACTAATTGAACCAGTAAAAGTAAAAACGCTCTCCGATGATAACATACTCTTGCAGACTCTGCAAACATTTTAATTTCATTTTAACTTTAAATTCTTTACTGAAGTGGAAGATAGTATTAAATTCAACGTGCTCAAATATCCTGAACGAAACTCAGCAGCAAAGTGATAAAAAAAAAACATTTTAAAATGCGCTTAAAATTATGCAGCATTAAATTTAAGAAGCAAACTTTTCAATTATATTATAACATGTGTATAAATATATACGTATGTGTATATGTATAAGCATAAAAATATATTAATCATATTATAGACTGAGAACCTGCCTTTCCCGGTTAAATATCAGATATATGAATTCATACATATTTTTCTTTATATACCATTACTAAAGTGTGGCTACCCTATAAGATTATCTTTATTTAGATTACTGCTTTCAAAAACTAATCTTTATAATGTGCTTCAGTAAAATATGTTAAGTAAAAATATCAAATTGTCTAGCAGTATGCCCATATACTTCACACACAAACATAAACACACACACACACACACCCACACACACACTTAGGCATTTACAAACATGTGAGCAATAAGTTCTTGGCTGTTTCTGAGATACTTGTGGGCTGAGTTTTTCTGGAGACTATCATGACATTTGAATAATGCGCGCACATTTGGCATTTTATTTTATCATCAGGCATTTGGCTGATGTGCTTACACGCCCCACATCACGCCCAAAACAACAACAACAACAACAGTTGAAGTATCTTCTGCTCTAGCAATGAAATTAAACTACGACTCGCAATCTGCTCTGTTGCCTTTTTATTTCCTACACTATTATATTCGCATTCACTTGCCTCATTTTGTTGTTGAAGTACCATTCTATATATGTATATATATATATATATATTTTATATGTGTTGGTTTTATTAGACAGCTGTGGAAGAGTTGGCTCTAATTACTACATGAAAAACTTTTGCATTGTTGCGCTCATAAGGATCTTTCCTTGTCTGGGCCACAAATCTTAAATGAAAATGTTAAGTATGCGCACTGTGTGAGATGGGACTTAAACAGAGTATAACTCTTAACTTGCAGGCCTATCTGAGCTGATTTCACGTTCTGTTTTCACACGTCTGCTCACTTCTGACGTGCCTCGAAATGAAGTCAGTCATCTGTTATCACCTTGACCTTTTCCGACAATCTCCGCATCTTATTTGCAATGCATTCAAATTTTGATTGCAGCCATTAAAATGCAAGCGCAAACTTGACGTTTTTTTTTAAGACGCAACAACAATAACAACAGCGAAGGGAGAATAATGAGCATGCCACGCAGTCGTCCTGCAATGCGCAAGGTCAACCAAGGATGATTTACAATTGTTGCTGCGTCGTTGTTGTTGATTGCTTGGTTCTCGTTTTTTTAATATTACACAATAGGAGCGCAGAACTGTGGCACAGCCCAGACAGCCTCCGCAGCAGCGACAACTACAGTAATTAAAGCAGCAAAAAAATTCCTACAAAAATTGCTACGCCAATTTCACAAAAAAACAAGTAAGAGTGCTTTCGTTGAGAGAACTTGATAAAAAAACTACATGAATACGGACTCTGCATAACTTAAAAAGTGAAAACAGCGCTAATATAATAATAATTTATATTTATTTGAATTTTTTATTTTTATTTTTTCAAATTATCTTTTAGAGCTATGCATAAAAATCGAATGCAATCGAAAGGCGAACAATTTGAAAAATTGGCTGTATAGTGAAAATCACCAGGCCTGTACGAAATTCGGATAGCAGAGGCCATTAATCAATAAAACTAAAGCATTGTCAAGCATTAAATGTCATCGAGGTTGTGGCTAGAGCCGAACTTGGAATTGGACTTTGGTTGATGGCTGGTCTACAGCCTCGATATTAAGAGCCTGCCACTCGGCATTGAGTGCCTTGTCAAGGGCTGATTTTAAATGTGCACGCCAAATATTGATTTGCTTCAATTGTTGTCCTGATTAAGGCGACAACAAGAATATGCCCGACTGAATGTGATATCGCAGACTCGAATTATTGGTGCGCCTTGCTGTGGCGTTCATTGTTGCACAAAATAAATATAACATTTATGAGTCATTTATTGACCGCTCATTATGTGTGGGTCCTTTTCATTGGGTCCAGCAAATGACCCGCACAGCTGGCGACTTCCTCTTCAGAGAGAGGGCTCGCCGCTAACTGCTGCATTCGCTTAAATACATTTTGCTGTTATTGGTTGATATGCGCACAAATTAGCGGATATTATGCAACGATAATGTTTCTTAACGATTGCCTATATTCCTCTCGACCCTTGCTGCGCTTGATTGCTTTTGCCGGAAAGTGCCACAAAGGATGCTACACTGCACAGTGTGGTCAAAAGGGCTATAATTTCTGTTCTTTTATTTATGCAATGTATACTTTTTGTTTTAATAAATCAACTGCTGTGTTTGATTACGCTGCTACATAAATTCCTAGTTTACAAATTGATTTTATTATAATACATACGATAAACACCAGAACGGACAGTAAAATATGCTTAAATGCTAATAGTTTTATTATGCGTCAAAATTGCTGTGGCCTTCGTGTCACTTCAGCCATTGTGAAGGAATGTGAATCAGCCACGCGTATGACATAAAATTCCATAAAACTGTGCAAACTTCATGTTCGGCATGCTCACACGTATTGGGCAATGGCAAATATATTTCATATATTTATAACATAATTCGATATAATGCGAGAGCGAGTTACTTGCACAACAATAAAGGAGTGGGCAGCCAGGATCCAGCACCAGAGCTAGAGGCGAGCCGGGCACATAATGGCCATCATAAAACGTAAATCAGCTTTTGGGCATACAATTTGTGGCTACAATGCGTATGAGACTGGCCAACAACAAATATTAATACTGACCACAAACGGCAATAACACAGACAACAACAGCAACGAGGACACGGCCAGAGCGATAACGATAAGGCGGAGAGTGAGACAAATGCCACACACAAAGGCGAACAGCGAAACGCACTTTGCTCACTGAGGCATCAACATCTGTTGTCTGTACTCCCCAGACCCCCTCTCTGCTGATAGAATCAATGTGCCCCGTTTTAGTACAGCACTGATTTAAGAAGGTAAACTCGTCTATGAGTTTGTCAGTCAAAGGAAGAAGTTTCACAAGATAGTTATTATAGCATACAATGCTGAGTAAATAATGAGTGTACATATTTATTATGCATTTAATTTGAATGCCTAAGGATTATGCTAACTCAGTTCCAGATTGAGTGCCTCTAGGATATCTCGTTGTGATTTACGTGGCGTATGCGCAACTTAATTTGCAACTAACTAATGCATTTATTTATTAATTTAATAAGCCATCACTAGCTAATTTCAAATAATATGTATCTTAAGATAATGATATTTCATCCACAAAATCAGTTTATTATTAATTGTAATAATAGTTCAAACTGACTTCGTTTAGTTCAATAGTAGCATATTGTACTATGTATGTATTGAACTATAAGTCTCTGCAAATCTATTTCTGGACCATTGGTCCTTCAGTTTAGTTTGCTTGGCCAACAGCAGGATCTTTGTTCTACTTT
Source organism: Drosophila paracracens (assembly GCA_035044025.1). Lineage (NCBI taxonomy): Eukaryota > Metazoa > Arthropoda > Insecta > Diptera > Drosophilidae > Drosophila > Drosophila paracracens. The sequence continues at coordinate 2,477,337 of JAWNMN010000835.1, read as the reverse complement.
CCTCAGCTATTCATGACCAGCAATTGCAATGACACTTTGCCAACTGTGAATCTATTCTCCTCTTACAGCCTGCGCATATCTTAAGACAATTCTCAGACGTCTCATTTTATGAACTTCTGGAATTGCCGTCCTCTCCACATGAGCCAGCGGCTGATGCTTAGCTCCTAGCTGGCTCAGCTCCTTCGCTTACATTGCTCTTTGATGCCATTCAGCTGGAGTCTTGAGTTTATGTGCCGAATTCGCCCTTAAATATGCTAATAATTTTTGGCGCTGCTTTATTAAATTTCTACAACACAGTCAAATTAAATGTGCCTCAGAGCCACCGAGTTCTCCTCTCGCTGCCAGCGTGCAAATTAAGAGTGGCACAGTCAAGAGCCGGAAGAGTGAGCAACTCCCAGCAACAGAAGTCAATGACTACCCAGCCAGCCTCCAGTCGTCTTCCAAATGGACATCAGATTGGCGATTTAGACATGCTGTAAATTTACGTTTGCCTTTTTAGGATCTTAAAGCTTAAAATTCGAACATTAAATTGACAGTCAATGAATTTCTCTGACAGCGTAAACAAAATTATATAATAAAAGTCGAGCATGCGTCGATCTGAATTATGAAATGTTAAATTTAACATCGTAAAGTTTCATTCGAATATCAACTAGATTTATAGAGACAAATATTTTTTATTCGATTTGAATTCGTAATTTCGAGATTAGTATACTTAAATAAAAAGTTTTTGCACATTTTTACATTCCTAATAAAATCGCTCGCATTCCAATTGATATTCCGACTATCGAGTTTCAAGCACCCAAAATCATGGCCCTTAAATCTGGCTGCAATTATTTTGTAAACTGAAATTAGCATGAATAAAGCTGCAATAAACTGCCAGCAAAATGGCATCTGCATGATAATGAGAGCACGTGAAAATATATGTCAATTAACATTTATTTACCTTAAGCCCATTTCGTAAAGCCCGCGGGAAATTAGCATTAATTACAATTACATAGCCAATTTTGCAATCAGTTCGGATAGCCGCCATGTCTGATTAATGAGCATATTATTCGGATGGTAGAAGTCAATAAATTAAGAACGCACCTGCTCACAAACCTTTATTGACCACACAACAGCTTCATAAATATTGATAAACAATCAATCAAACCACACACAAACAAATAAAACCACACACAAACAAATAAAACCACACACACACATTCATACATATATTGACATTGGTAAATCGAAAATTTTTAATTGCTCATTCTACACCTGGAAAGTAATTTGATGAATATTTAATTCGCGGTTTTATATAAATATTATTTTTATCAAGCAAATAGAACCATATATTTGCTTCAACCGTTTATTAGCCGGAAAACATAATTTTAAAAAATATTACAAACTTGAATTTTGGTTTAGGTTGTTTGATAAGTTCCTGAAAAGTTTTGCTGTCAAGTACTAAATTTAAAAAAAAAATTAACTTATGTGTAGCACAGATTCACGGAATTGATCCTTGCTGATTTATAGATGGAGGACTAAGTGTGTATTTTGCCTACAGCAAAATGCAAACTGACATTGAAAAATGATGGCCGTTATTTGGGACCTGGATTGAATAAGCAAAAAAATATTTGATTTCCATGCCAAATATGCAAATATTATTCTTAATTATATTGTTTATCCATCGGTTTGTCTGACTTACGAATGTGTGATAGTTGAGTGAATAATTTCCTTGATTTCCTTACCTTTCTACAGCTGCTGCTGCTGCTTGCTGGCGATTGTTTTCTGCAAATACATATAAATATATATATATATTTATAAAAGCATTAGTAGGGATAAGGCATTGATTTAAATGCTGCATTAACAAAATTCACTTTGATGACTTGGACACACATATATGAATATCAAATTATGCAGGCTTAAGGCTTACACATGAACATAAGTTGAGAGACGAGTGGGCAAGCTGCTGCTCAAGTGATGAGCTGTTTATATTTATGATGATGCCCCACACACACACATATACAACCGCACCCACACACACAAGCGTACATATACACATTTGACAGATTAAGTTACTTAAGCGATGAAGTTTCTTGGCTTGAAGTGTCTTTCGCTTCACATATCTGGGGCATATTTGCCACATAAATATTATGTTACGGCTCGATGGACTTATATACCGGACTCCCAACTTCCCTTGGCCCGCCTGCCGTGTGATTGTCTCCATTAGTCATTAGCAGCAGCAGATTTGCGGTCAATGCTTGTCTTGATTTATTTGCACAGTCACTCGTAGCAACTTCCGAGGTCTGTTGATGAATTGCGGCATTGATGGCCAGAACATAGAAATAAGCTATATTGCCACATGTCAAATCCTTATTTTGTTGCAAACACCTGCATTTAATTGCTTAGACATTTTCACGCCTTGACGATTTTCATTGGGAAAATCGTTAACGACAAGCACACATAAATTGAGTGTGAAAGATAATCGCAGACAAAGATATGCGCAATCCTTGTCAAAGGGCAACAACAATACGGCTGGAGGTCAAGTCCAGCTAATGAGCAAATGAAGTAAGGAGCACGCACAAAAACTGGAGTTAAGAAAGAAAAAAAATCGTTTCTGGTCGACGGATAATGACAGCCATTTGCGTAGCTCAAAGTACTGCTCCCACCAGGACACCAACCCAGCAACCCACACTGTGTGGGTGGTGGCCAGTGCCAAAGGCTTTCGCACTCCTTGTGCTAATCGGTGTTTGCCTTTACGCTTTACTTTCGCAGCGTTTGCATAATTTCAGAAGACGCTTGCGTTCCAATGCCCTGTAGACTCTATCAAGAAATGGGTATACCAACCTGTGTAGACAGCTGTATAGATTGAAGTAGAATTTTAACATACTTATACTTGAACAAGAGAGATCAAAATCATCTGCTCACTTCTTAATTTAAACATTAATTTAAGAAATTCGATCGATTTCTTCAAAATCAAACTACCGATGTACATAGCTTTACATATAACATGCTAAATTATTTAAGATAGTTTTAAAAATAAAAGTATCTCGCTGTTCAGCTTGTTGAGTGGAATTGCAAACAGTTTTCCTTTTATGCAAATACTTCAGGCTATAATTTATTACAGGATACTTAGTAGTTCAATTACCACAAGTATAACATTCTTATTTCTTGTATCTATTTGTGAGTGGATTTTATTTTTAGTAAGGCTCTTACCCGGCACAATCCAATTATTGTGGGGCAAATTCATTAAGGCCAAGTGAGAGATATTCGGGCAGAGAGACAGACACGGTTAAGGCTAAGGGACAAGCCCACGGCTTAGTAAAATTAATTATCCATCAGCATTGGCTTTGCTCCCGGACTGGGATCAGACCCCAGTCACTTTGCATATTTTCACGCCTCGCCATTGGCCGGCATTTTCATTAACTTTTGCCTCAGTCTGTGGTCATCAATTAAACTTTAAACACAATCGCCAGTTGGTCCCAGGACTGAACTGAACCAATCTGAACTGCTCCAGTATCGTGCAATTCGGCTTAATGTGCATTCTCCCTGTGGACAATATGGGACATATGTGAATTTTTGCAGACCCACATTTTAATGAAGTTGTAAGGCGGCAATGTCTGCAAACCCAAGGCTAAATGGGGCGTGTACATACTTAAAGTGCTGGAGGACAGCCCCGGGGCGTGGCTAACTACAGCTGGTCCCGCGCTCGCGTCGAGCAAGCACAAATATTTGCCCATATAAATTACTCGCACATCTATGAGCAATGACTCGCACGTGTTTCGTGCCTTACGTGCTTTGACTTTCAAGTTCGAGCAGAAAAACACAACGTGGTTCTAATATGTCAGTCACTGGAACAGCGATGCCGATGTAGATTACTTTAAAAATATGAATATATATTTATAGACGACGAATTTTCAATTTTGCTTAAAGCTAGATCAGTCAGTAATTTCCATGTTAAAAATACTCCTAATGTGGCTGCACTCACGCTCGAAATGAAGCTCAATGCAAGCTTAATAATTAAATTATGCTCGATCTGAGCAGATGTGACATATGGGAAGGACATTTCCTTGCTGGCTGCTTGCCAAAGTGAATTAAAAGCAGTCAACATGGGCAGCAGCCGGGGGCCGCCTTCACATGGAGAGCAAGAGGCCCGCGAACACGTTGCATACTGGAGGGCGTCAGGTAATTGAAATTTATGTATAAATTATGTGCGTAAATGGACAAGGCGAGGCAATAAACAAAAATACAAATGCAAATTGGTAAATGGGAAAGGAGACGGGGCAGCAACACGAAGAGGAAACAACAGCGGACAAAATATTTTTGTCAGCACATGAAATTTTGATGAGCAGAAGCAGGAGGCATACACACAATTTTGCCGTAACGCTTTTTTATTATTAAGCTGTTTTGTAAATTTTTCGTTTACTGTTGAAGTGGCTCCTTTACATTTTGCTTGCCCCGTCAGCGTGCAGGGATGCTGCTATGTACATATTGTATCTGCGAGATACAAATTGTGGTGCTGACGCTAGTCGCCAGAAGCGACAAGCTGCCTCGTGGACAAGCCATAAAATGTATCCGTATCTAGAGCTGCAGCATCTGTGTATCCGCATCAGTGTGGACATGCTGCTGCACTTGCAGCATTGTTGTCTACTTGTCGCTTGTACATGAACTGTCATTTGTATGCCACTTTATTTAAATTAAGCATTTTACTACACGTTTTAACTAACTAAATAAACTAAAATATACGGGAAATTCGAGCTTACTACTTCATGTCATGATTAGAGCCAAGTTAATTCAGTTTTAGAGCACAACTTTAGCCCTTAAGCGAGCTGAAGCCAAGAGTGTCAAGACCCAGTCCAAAGTAACTGCGAGGGTTGCCTCTTAAATTAAATTAATAAATGAAGCTATACTCGTATACTCTATATTTGCAGCGTTTTCCCTTGTGCCCGCCTAACTAGATGCAAATTTTGCCAAATATATTAAAAGGCTTAGACTATTTTAATTTCCCAGAAATTGTACATCAAAATTTACATTCTTCGCTTATGCTATAAAATGTAAAACTTTTTTTTTAACATTATGAATTAAATTTTAAGTAACACTCAAAATGGACAAGTCGCTCAATATGAAAGGCAGCCCTCGAAACACAATAAAGTGTGGCTGGCTCGTGTATTTTATAGATAGCTTGGCCAACAGATCCAAAACCCTTCCATATGGCTGCTGTCCTGCATTTTGTTTTGTGTGTGTGTGTGTTTGTGTGCTTTCAAGCAGCTTAAGGCGCTTACGCCGTCACCTGACTGACACTCAGATACACCAACACACACACACACATTCACACGTACACACCAACACACAGAGTCAGTTGCTGGAGACGTACCGAGTGCCGAGTGCGGAATTTCTCGGCTCTTGCCTATCCTGAGTGCTTTTCGACCTAAATAAGGTGCCTGCCTGACATTTTTTATTTTAAACAATGTGCACAGCGTTAAGGGGTATCTTTGTGTGTCTGTATACGTGTGTGTGTGTGTGTGTGTGTGGGCTGTATATCTGTGTGTGCGTGTTAGACACTCTAAGCTCGTACAAATTTGAGAATTGTAGAGCACACATCACAAACGTTAGACAGCTTTTATTTGACACAAAAATATTTGCTATTTAGCTCATTCCACACAAACAGAAATTCAATTCTCCACAAATATTAAGTAAATAAAATATATGTCATCAAGAAAAAATTCCTATTCATGGCAACCTAAAATATATTATTATAAATAAAGATGAGTTTACAAAATCTTGAATAGCAAATTATACAATTATTTGTTCAAATGCTGTATATTTTATGCTCTAATATTTTAGAAAATTAAAATACCTTTTTTGAGATATAACATTTCTCTTGGACTTAGATGTATCTCAGTAACATCTTCAAAAGTCACATCTATGGGATATATTTTATTTTGATTCTTGTATATTTTTATTATATATTTTCTGTTGAAGAGTATTTTGAATAGTGGTTTTCTGTGTTTAGTATCCCACGATAAGACTTTTCGACTTGTGTTATTTTTGTACTAGGGGTCGAACCTAAAATAACCAAGTCAACAATGTAATGCTATGTTGAGATTGCATTGAACTTTTCGCACTAACGCAATGGATAAGTAACCAACCGGCGTAATCATCTGACAAACATTGTATAGCATTTTCGCTGAGAAGTGAACGATTTTTTATGGGCTCTTGTTTATGGGGCAATTTGCTGAAACAAAGCACCGTTCCGGAACATTGCACAATTATATGACACAACAGCAAAAGCAACGCCAGCAGCAGTAGCAGCAGCAAGAAATAACACCAACTCGTTGCAAACTCAAAAATAGAGCGCCAAAATAGGCTACAAACAGAAAAAACCCCCAACACAAGCTCCCGCACAAGCCCCGTAAATTAATTTTGATAACATGACGCCCCTTTCTGTCCTGCAACAAAGCGAATAAAAAATAAAAAAAAGGAAAACAAACTAAGCGGAGCGCTTAGTTCGTCACTCGTCAGACAGTAAAAGCAAATTACTTTAAGTTCATTGCTTTAAGCGTGTGGGCGTGGCACTTCACTTGGATTCACCCGCTGATGCCCGATGATGGCTGATGAACGATGACAACGCGAGCAGAAAAGCAGCAGAGCTGACGAGCTGACAAGCGAGTGCTGGGGCAACCGTCTTCATTTATTTCATTTGTTGTCATTCCTGTGCAGCCTCAACTGACACTTTTAACGATTGCACTCCCTCTGACAATGTTGCGATAGTTTGGCTTGGGCTAACTTAAAGATTTTAGAACGAACGATCACAAAGTTACAAATTGACACAAAAGGACGGCAATGAAAACCGAGTAGACAATGCGAACAAAATGAAAACAAAACAACAGGATCCTTAAAATTATGCATTAACCGTAATGCAACGAGAACAGATTATTCAATAGCTGTAAAATCACGAGGTGTAAGCGACTCGACCAAAATTCTTACCAAGATTTCAATTGATAAGTTTCGCATTTAATTTCGATGCAATGAAGGCAGAATGAAAGCTAAAACTGAAACCCAATAAGTGTCAAGGCTTATTGGCTTTCGGTAAAATGACGATGTCTAAAGCGGACAAAATTTCGCTTTTTGTCATCGATCAATTTTGGTCCGTCTCACAGTGCCCCAAATTTACAGGGTGGCGCCTATGCTAGAGTGGTCTGCATGAATGATTGGACATGTCTAAGGACAATTTTGTTTATATTTAATGAGGAAAATTTGACCTTTTTTCTTTGGACTATGGACTCCAATATGCGAAGAAAACTGTGTAACTGCAACAATTTTCTATTCTCTCTGGATTATCTTAATACATATATTTTTTTAATTTTCTTGCCTTATCGCTTGTCACCTGCTTAATTATACACACAGAGCAGTGTGGAAAAACTTTAGTTATATTTTATGCAAGCGGTTTCGGCTCTCAGGCAAACTTTGTGTGCCCCGTCCACATTGGAGACAACGGTTTCAGCTTACTTGTTTATATGCATGTGTGTATCTTAGTAATATATGCAAAATGCTGGCGCACAACTTTAAATGAAATTTATACCACCATCCCTCCGTCATGCGCAAGTTTACTCGCAGACATTGTGAGTGGGCTGAGTTAGACTTAGGGGCTGAAAGCCAATAAATCAATGACACACTGCGGCCCTTGGCTACGCCTACTAAGGGAAAGTTCAAGGCCATAATCCCACTTGATGCCGTCGCAAATACGCCAATCAACTCATACATAATGCATGACTAGAGCAGGGAAGGGGGGTCTCCGGGGCGGCGTCTGTCTAAGGAGCCTAAGCGTAAAGCTCCAAGCAAATTGTCAGCTCATTGTCCAAGAGTAGGCGGGCCGCTGCTCTAAATATAACGCTACATATCGCTTGACCAATTAAAAATTTTTGCGCACTTTGCAGTTACCAACAAAACTATTTCACAATTCGTGAGACCAGACGAAAACTTTTCCCGTTACCAGAAGGTTGGAGTGGAGCGAAACCTCGAGAAACCAGTCCAAAACGAAATCACAATTTTTGGTTGGCAAAATTAAATAATAACAATTTGAACAATTTTTTAATTGAGATTTAGTTGAACGTGCTTAAGTTCTTAAGTTGTCTGTTATAACTGCGAGTTAGTGGTTTCAAATACTACAGGCTCTTGTAACAAGATATTAATGCTTATAGCTGTTGTAAGATATTAAAGAGTTGGGACTTAACTTTTAACCATCCAGTATTTCGAAATGTTCGCTCAATTTTAATGAATTATTCTTTGGTCACAAGCTTGTCCCATTAAATAGAATTTCATTGAGATTAAATATTCATTTTAAAAATTGTTTGCAGGTGGAAATTCATGTTAAAATTCTACAATTTTAATATTAATAATGTAGTATGCATTAATAATTTAATAAATATTATTTAACTATTAAATACAGTATTTTTATTTATAAGCTAGCATTATAATCAAGGCTGTTGAAATACATTTGTATTATTGATAATTTGAAGCGGCAAATTACCGTGTTCTGAACGCTGAACCTGATTTGATTGGTTTCTGTCTGTGTCAGTTGTCTGGCAATCAATAAGAAAATTGACAGCAATCAGTCGAAGCAAGGGCAATTAATAAAAATACAATGGCCACATAAAATAGACAGGGTTGAAGATGGCAGCGCTATGTGCTGAGATTGCTGGAGAATGGGTTGACCTTAATGGGTAGTTGTTGGCTCTCACTAACTTTTGGCCGACTGCGTGCCTCGGTCATTATAAATAATGCAGACTATCGATTTATTGACTGATTCACATTGTACCGGAATAAGAACACAAACACCAAATGCCAAAGTATATTAGAAGTAGAAGTAAATACAGCAAAGACCCCCCAAAAAGTGTACGCAAGTAAAATGAGTCAACAAACGTCACAGAACGAATTCCAAAGAGTCTCAGCCCACAGGCAAGGGACAATAAATGGTCGTTTTATGAAGTGTTTAATGGATGTTAAGTGTGTGTGTGTGTGTGTGTGTGAAAGTCGTTATGTGAATGCCCGAATGTGCGTGAATGTTCTTATCTATTGAACAGTTGGCTGACCAAACGCTAAAAAGGACAGCAACCCAAACCAGACTGAAGGAAGCTAAAATGCCATCTTTGGGAATTGAATTGATTTTTTGTCGTGGCTTCTGCCTTTTGATACTGGCATAATTGCAGACCCATTGACTTAAGCATTTGCATTATGTAAGGCACAGTCAACTCTAATCCATATATATTTCCTAATGTAGTCTATAGTTATTATGTATGCATATACATATATCAATATATACTTTGTCATTGCTCACGCAGGTAACGCGCAAATCTGCAACCTTTTTGCCATTTAAGAGCTGTGCAAAGACGATGGCGAACATGAAACTAAAGCAATCCCATCAACTAAAAAGCATCTCAACTTAAATTTATGTGTGTGTTTGTGTGTGTGTGTGTCGTCTTTTGTAAGCATGTGTGTGTATCTCATTTGTAAGGCGCTCGCTGCAAATGGCAGCACTTAAGTTTCCCGTCCTGAACGACAAGCGCATAAAAATGGAAATTAAATGCCAAAGCAGCGACAGGCGAGTGTTCTTGCTACCACAGCGAGCAGCATGCAACCAGCCACTTTCACCTCCCATCCGAAGTGTGCAGCGGCTAATGATAAATTGCTCATGCGATGAGTGCAAAATTATTGTGGCTTGATTGCTTTGCGGCCATGAAAAGCTCTGATTTGTTTAGCTAGACGACATTCGAGCAATGCCGTGAAACAGTTGACGCCAACAGGCAATGGATACTACGACTGGTCATGGATACCGTGACAGCCAAATTGGCGGCCGGGCAATTAGTGGCGACAATGTTGACAGCGACTCTAATAGCAGACAGCAGAGCACTCAGCGACTCTCGAGATTCCCCCCTGCCCAGCTTATACGTGCAACACAAAACTTGGCCGCACAAACTTATCAAACTTTCGACTTTGTTGTTTAGTTTACTAACACAAATATTGAATTATACGCTTATTTCAAACTAATTCATTTCTCTGAGGAAGTTGAGCTCTTGAATTTGATTAGCTGCTAAGAGCTCGAATGATAAATAGCTATACCTAAAGATTTGTGCAATTTATCATGCTGTCGTAAGCAGCATTTTGATTACACCAACATATTCAAATTTTCCAAACTTTTAGAACAGAAAGTAAAATCATGCTAGAAAACTTAGAAATAGATTTTTTTTAAAGAATTACAATATAATCAACGTTAATTCATTTAAAATAAGGTTTACAATTTTTAACTCTTCTCTCTAACCTATATTTAAACAAAATCTTAAGGTCATTGAATACTATTCTACAACATGAAGCCAGTGCAGGTTATGAGCCCTTTAGATTGTTTGCAGAACTTTTTTACATGACTTAAAAACGAAATCATTTTTATTATTGTATTCAAATCAAGAAGAATAATCTCAAATCAGCTGCTGACCGCAGCCAAAGAATATAGCTTTAAGATACTTAAACAATTGGTCGTTTCCGTTGTTTGTCTCATCAACCTTCAAGAATCATTGCTTTTTTCTTTCCCTGTACCCTAATGGTTTTTCCCATATTTTCGCTTATATTTTTGGAATCATTTGTCATCTTTTACCATTTTTTGTTGTCCAGCTGCGAGTATTTGTTATTCCCTCCAAGCAGAGTCTTATGTTTACTTAAAGTGCATGCATAATATTTATATATATATTTTTCTTAAATCCAGCATTTTTTTCTCAGTGTGTTCTCACTTCGCATAGATTTCATTGTTTTATGTTTTTCCTGGTTTGTGGAAACTTTTGCTGACTCTGTCGAATTGTGCAACAAAAACCTTTTGAGTTTTATTTCTGCACTCGAATAGGGCCACTTATATCGGTGTACACATAGTATATATGCATTGCAAGAAGGTCAAGTTTTACATCGCCCGACATACTCAAGCTACTGTGCACTTTTGGACGCAAATGACAAGTGACGTATTTAGCGGCAACTTAGATCTGAGTAGCTACTAGCCAACTACCCAGCCAGGCAATGGAAATATAAGGCTGTACAAGTAGGTGTGCGTGTGTGTGTTGCTTACTTTCCACTTGAGAGATATGTTTACCGTGCACAAATGTACGAAAGGCTTAGCAATTCGGCACTAAGCCCACTTTAGCCCACTTGATGTAGCATGTAAACATACGCGCGTATGCAGTTTGCCCGGGCACTTGAAGCATATTTTTCGCACGAAATTTGTTGCAGGCCAAGGGACGTCAGGACGTCAGCGCAAAGAGCGGCAAGTGGCAAGAGGCAAGCGGTAGCAGCAGCAGGAGCAACTTGTTAACCTCCTTTATATGGCGCTGCATTACACGGACAATCAACGCCTCTTTAACTGCTCTCCACATTCTGGCGTCGACGTCGGAAGCAACGAAAGCAAAATATTTTGAGCTGAGCATTCCGCTTGCCAGACACACACTCACTCACACCACAAATCATTTCTGCCATTCAACCCTGTAGGCAACGCCCACATGAATTTTCAATTAAAAGAGTTTTTCCCATTCACACATTTGCTGTTGTCAGAGGGCTTTTGTTTTTTGACAGCTTTCCCGGCCTGGAAATTAACAACTCGTGAAATATGCCACATAAGAGTATGCTTTGGTTTTTTTGCCATTTGAACGTTTTGCTCAAGAAAAAAACCCCCACTCGACCTTGGCCAGCATAAGACGGCTGACAACATGCCCCAGGGCTGCAATTTAATCACCTGGCAATACAAATGAAGAAAATGACAACTCTGTGTCCTGTGTGTGTATACATACAAATAAATTTAGAATTTTTGGATTTGTTGCCTGGTTACAAAAAGCAGATACACTAATTGGCTGTCTAATTGTTCAAAATATTGCACAATACAGAAAGAGACAATTAATTTCATCTAGGAGGACACTTACAAGAGTCACATTTTTGCTTGGTTTAAGCCTAGTCTGCGTAGCAAATGAAAATCGTAAAAATTTAAAAAAAATAAAGAAAAAACTTTCCAACATCAGTATTCTGTCAATTAAGTGTGTAATATTACAAAACACCGCTTAAGTACCAAATAGATATTGTGCCATATTACTTGACGACTACGTGAGTGGCTGCGGATGCCTTTGGGCGCAGGCGCAAATAGTTCCCCGAAGCATTGCTCACTTTAATGAGCCTCTCAATATGCATGACACACGGCTTAAATGTGTAATTACGGCGTGGATGGCAAGGCGACAGGCGGCCACGTGCCCTCATCAACAGCAATTTTTGAAAGACTTTGCGGCGTATGAATTATGCCACGGCGCATTTCCTGTTGTAATCATGTTTGGCGCTGATTTATTGAATTACTGATAAGATGGCATTCCAGGCAGCTGCTCGAAGGAACTATGTATATTTTGTATATAAAACGCTTTGTTTTCATGGAATTGAACCTAAGCTTAACTATTTCCCACAACTAAAACAATAATGCTCAATATTCAAATGATAACATAATAAATAAATGCCTTTCTAACTAAATAAAAGATTGAACTGAATGGATATCTAAAGGGTATATTGACGACTATACAAATCGCAAATTCATTTCACTGAGCTCAATTTTTCTATTCATTATTCTCAGGAGTGGCATTCGATCCGGGCTTTACCCTTATTTCGCAGGGCGTGCAAACTTTGTACGACAGCCAAGAACTGTGAACAAACTACTTTAAAATAATCACAATGGAAAACTATAACTTTTGGCAGCAGCGGGAGGCTCAAGGATCTGGCACACATACATAATTCAAGAATCAAAACTGAAGCGAAGGTTTCGGCTTGCACACAAAACATTCTCTGGCTATTGTTCGTGTGCTTCAAAGGCCAGCAGAGGGACTGCGAATGGCACACAAAGTTGGCTGAGAGTGTGGCAGGAACTGATCATCAACCTGTAGGTGATTAACACAAATCTGCCAAATGCCAAAGGACAGCCTCCGAGGCAGTTGCCATTAATTACCACGGCCCGGTGAGTGGGTTATTTTGAAAAATGGTTCAGCACTACTAATTAATTTTTGATAATTATCTTAGCCCATTGTAAAAGTTTTCACGGCCCTTATTCTGCTGGTTGGTTGCAACGTTCATTGAAGTTGAATAATGAGGCAAACAAAAATTAGATTTTCACTTGAAAAACAACGCGCACAATTTTAATTGGAGCATTGCGCAAAAATATACAACGAAAAACAGCAGCAACTAAAACGCAATAAAACAAAAAACGACTGAGAAAAATTTTCCACTTTTCGCTCTATTCAGTGCGCCTATTTTCTAGCTTGCCCACAGCAACAAATCAAACAGCAAACTAAAAACTTTATCTGCAAATAGGTTGAACTGGAAATACTCTATTAAATTTTCAGGCTAATTTTTCTTATTTCGTTAGTCATTTAATAGTTATTTATTTTGTGGCTTTTGTCGTTTGATAAATAAATTAAAATGCTAATTATATAAAATAGATAATTAGATTGCAGTCAGTATACAATTTCGGCAGAAATAAAATCATTTTTTTCATTTATATATTAAATTCAAACAAAAACTATAAATTTCAAAGTATGCCAAGTGCGTTTGTACGCAAACCAAAATCAATGCCGAATTTACAAAATTCATTTCCCGGACACTGCACAATACTGGCCGAAAGTATCCTTGGCGTGTGTTTGCATTATGCATACATTTCGCTTGGTTTTTGGTAGCAGAGCCGCCTGCATGCTGCATACCTATATTGCAGTCAGTCATAAACAACAGCGGAATTCCCTGTTCGTAGTGTTAGGACGTCTAAAAACAGATAACTAGGAGAAAAATCACTTTATTTTACAATTTTTCCCTGACGGCTGTATAATAATAAAAGCAAACAGACAGACAATCGCAAATTGTACAAATCTAATATACACTATTCACATTTAACAACAGGGTATACAAATAATTTTAACGCTTTAATACTTACCCAACTTTCCAAATTTGACTGCAGTTTCTCTGTCGAGTTTTGGCGTTGAATTGAGCTTTTATTATTGAGTTGTAACTTTTGCACTTGTTTGTTTTATTTATTTTTTTGTTAATTATTGTGTCTTATATTGCTTCTGGGTTATAGCCTGTAAAGACATTGAGACTCTATGATCCGCGAACTTCAGTTTAACCGGCAGTGATTTAATTCTTAGCGTTTACGAAATCAGTTTCGTTGCACAATGCTCGTAAATAGGGCAAAAGTAATTTGCGCTTACACATACGTCGAATGCGCAATATTTAATAAGCAGTTCACTCAAGATAACATATATTACTCATACGTCACGTTGCCAATTTGCTCAGTTCGCCGACAGATGCCACACACCAACAAATGCTAAGGGACAGGGTTGCGCACAGCACGTTCACTTGACATTTAGTGTGACAAGTCGAAGAGCCCGCCAAATAAAATATGACAAACAAAAACAGCAACCACATCCTATACACAAACTCAGAGGACATTGAAAAATGCATAAAAATTCAAAACAGCTAGCAATCAATAATGTTGTAGAAACTGTTTCAAATACAAGGTGTCAGGCAAACCGTATCTGTAGCACAGTGGTCTAATTTATGTACATTAAGATAGTTAAGTAAAATATATAAAAGAAATTTGTTTAAATTTAAAAAGCAACAAATCAGGCCTTACTTTAACGTAGCTTAAGAAATTCTCGCCGTTAAAATAAAAATAAAATACATACAAAATCTTTTCGTTGAATATTGAATGGTTATGAATGGTATGAATGGTTTTTGCAAACACTGTGCATTTTGTCGTTGCGTGCCTATAATGTTATTTCCTTGTCCTTGATGGCAATTGTCAAGTGCGAGTCAGGATTCGTTTCCTCCCCCAATGCTCACGCCATTTGGATGATATCGTGCGAAAACACCAGCTGGGGCCCAATTGGGTACGCAGTGCTTCGCTAAAGTGCCGCCGCCAATCAACGGAAGTAAAATGTCCGAAAAAATGAGAAACCAGGAACAATAGCGCGACTAAACGCGCTTTCCAACTTCCTGTCCAGTCAGTTAATCTAATGACCGGCATTCATGGCTACGTTCATATCCTTCTAAGCTTTTATGATCAGTTCGGCTGTAACGGAATGTGCTGTTCGTGGTTTCGCCGACTAACCCAATTTGTTCTTTTTATATCCCTTGCATGGACAGCGCCTTTTCTCATTCGTCATTACTTGGGGTGCCACAAAGATAATGTTTCAATTGTCCAACGATAAAGCTAAATGGAAATGAACAGTCAGGAAGTCCAGAAGCTACGACACGCCAGCCGCCAAGTGGTGCTAGTTGTCTTTTGTTTTATTGGTTACGAGCAAAAGGGAAAAAAAGTTCACTCTAAATTGAAAATATATATCCAGCTTGAAATATTGTCAAGTTATGTCGGCAATGAAAAATTATTGCATAAATTAATTACGAGTACAGGCCCAGAACGTGCAGTTAGGCAGTCAGGCATTGAGGCAAACTGGCAAACAGGCAGGCAGACTCGCAGGATGTAAAGTCTATATCCTTGCCACGACGACGATGACGCCGACAAATAATTGAGCACGTGCCACAAAAACACTGGCAGCAGTAGGCAGCAATAGGCAGCAGTAGGCCGTACACGTCGCGTATACGTAATGTGACCTGCTACTTCTTGATTTAACTAATACAATGAAAATGCCTGTGTGTGTACATATACATACGTATATATATGTATGTAGATATGTATATGAGAGCATGCAATTAATAACATGAGCATAAATAGGAAAGCTTGCTGTAAGGGTTGTTGCCACATGTAATTTAATTTTCAAAGCTGGCAACTGTAAAGAAGAATTCCGCGTCTATGATTAAATGATAGACTTTTTAATGGTTGCATTAGCCGCTCCAAATTTTTATTACCTGTCCCAGGAATGTTAACTAACAACATATTAAACGTTGTCCTCTGGATATAACTCTTGTAAATTGTGACTTAGAAAGCTAACAGTGCTGGGTACAGGACCTAGGATATGTCTTTCTAAATCACGACTCCCACTTGTTTAAATAGCAGTTTAAATTTATTTGAGCTCTACTGATATGTATAGTTAAGATTAAAATAAAAAAATTCTAAAGAATTCGAATTTAATTATTGTTAATAACTAATTAAAAATAGAAATGAATTCTAACAGTATTTCATAAAATAACTGCAAACATTTTTAAAATGAAGTAGTAATTTATATTCTAGGAAAAATGATTTATATACATACATAATATAAATCATTTTTCATAGATTAACAAAATGAATAATTTTCATTTAAGTAAAACTCATTGAAATTACCAAACAAATAATAGCAATTATTTTCTATCTACTGGCATTTGCTTCATATTGATTTCTTAAATCGTATCTCTGCTATGCATATGCTCCATATGCCGCAATCTCTAATGAAAAACAAATCTGTTAACGCCTCATTTGGCAGCGTTATCGACAGCTTTGACAGACAGTCAGGAAACGAACGCATTAAATTAGCTGTGTGTGCTGCATTGATGTGTTGGGCTCGACATATTAAAATGCGTCAAAATGAAACAAAAAAAAAAACTATGGCATATGTCACAGGAGGACACTAAGTACACATTATAAGCCATCCATCACAGTCTAGGACAGTTGCGTCCTGTCAATCAGCAGAGCTCAACTTTGGCGCTCAGGTAACAACTGTTCTAAATGTATTTTATATTAACGAAATTTAATGTATTTTGATTCGTTCTTGATGCAATTGCCTTTCACTTTATATTTTCTTATTTGATGTGTCAGCCAAACCTTTAGGCGCGGTTGTTGGCAGTAGGTTTAAAAATAGCAGACGTCAAGGACAAGTTATGGTTATTTTTGAAGCCGTACAAACGTCAAGCAACGCTGCCGGGCAAATGCCCAAACAACGGTCGACAAAAAACAAGAGACAAAAAGTCGCGTGTGTTCTCCGCTTTTTATTTTACTTTTATTCTGTTCTCATTGTATCGGTATTGTGCTGTTCGTACTCAATTGAAATACATTTGCGAAAGTAAATTAAAATCAACGTCACTTTCACTAGCCTAGTCATTTGCTTGCTTTCTTGCTTTTCTTTGTTGTTGTTTCAATTTTTTACTCTACACTTTCAGTACATGTTTTGCTTTGTTTTTTTTTTTACAAGATTGAACGAGGACTTTTCCGTTGTCCCACACGTACACACACACACACACGCACTCACTCACAAACACACACAGAGTGAACACTTTTGTGTTGATATTGTTGTTGTGCCTAACACGTTTCTATGCTTTTTTGATCAGCTGCAAGCGCTATTTGTACCGTTAGCTGCGATGGCATCCATACAACTGAAACTGAAACACAACTTTTGCCGACTCTGAGTCATTTTCAACTTTCGGTTGGACCATGTGCTTCGAACATGTTGCAAGCGATTATTGTGTTGTGTTTTGGTTCGATGTGCCCACACGGCGTATGCGTAATGTAACTCAGCATTGCCTTCACTGCAAGACAGCAACGAATACAAATAGCCCATATGACTAAGGCCTTTGTTAGCTGCTCCATAAAGCACTAGCGCTAAGAATCTGAATGTATTCCTGTATGTGTCTCTCTGAGCTAGGTGTGATTTGTCCGTTACGTGTGAAATATTGAAAAATTGCTTACAAGTGAAAATAAAGTATGCTTCTTGCGAAGAAGGTGTGAAGGTGTAATAAATACATTCATGAATAAATGAGACTTCAGCATTTTTTATTATTAACATAGATGCAGTTGATCTTGTATTTAATAACTGTCGGGATTATACCAAAATTACAAAGTAATATTTACTTCTATGAGTCCAATGCATATATTAAATATGAAAATATAGATAAGAAAGTCCCCAGATAAAAGCTGAAAAGAGCTAACATTTGGAATGTGGATTTTTGTATATATTTCAAAAATCTCGTGTTTCTGTGTGAATAGCTCCAAAGAATAATGAATACGCTGTAAGACAGCTAAAGGCAATGTTTGAAAAGATATACTTTTTGTTTAGATTTTGAGTAGTTGAGTAGTTTACAATTTGTGCAGTGTATAAAATCGTCATCTATCTAAGAAATTACTTCTGCATATCTCAGTTAACAGACATTCTCATAAAATGACTGATTGTTTCTGGCTGAAGCACAAAGTGCTATTGATGATGATGTTCGAACCTATGTCTGACCCAAGTCAATGGATTAATTAAAGCAGCGAGTTAACAGAAGTGCTGCATTCAATTGAACCTAACTGGAACAGGACAAGAGCAAATTCCAAATCCTTTCCTTGCCAGAGAGCCGTCATTCTTGGCTGACACTAAAATATTTCAGCTAAATGGAATTATGTGGCATTGCTGGCATAGCTGGCAGTGTGTAAAATAAGCGATAAGCGAGCGGAGTCAGCTAACCTACTTGCCACACCGAATGGAAGCGTGAAGTACGCCTCCACAACGTCTGCACTTTATGTGTTGTTGTAGCTGTTGTTGTTGTTCTTGTAGGTAATAAAGCGCAAAAAGACCACAAGGCGCTGTCACAGCAGCCACACACAGCAGCAGCAGAGAACAATCAATTTTACGTCAATTGGTTCATATTTTATAGGCTGAGCTGTGTTAAGCGGAGTGAAGTGAGGAGAGAAGCAACATTGAGTACAGAGTGCGTGGCTTGCCGCTTAATGACCGCATTTGTGGCAAGGCGTTAAGCTGATAGTACAAACAGCTCTTCAGGGCAAGTCGCTGCTGCTGCTTCTGTCAGTCATACACGAAATACAATTAACATTGACTTATACTCGTATTCAACGGCAATGCTTGACCTATAACAATTTCGTGGCTAACCAGCAATGCAGTAACTGCCAGTTGGCAGTTGGCACTTGGTAGCTGGGTATTTACATTGATTGTCAGCATTATAATTGAAATGTCCGCATTTGTAAATCTAAAATTAACAATGCGGTTCTACACAGAGAGAGAGAGAAAGTGAAAGACAACGAGGCACAATCCTACTGTTGCGTATTAATCCATGCAAAATCTTTAATTATGCGTTACATAAAATAATAATAAAGAATATCGACACATCACATATATTAAAAGAAATCCTTTACTATCTTCAAATAAATATTTCTGATAATCCCCGCACTTCTGTAGCCTTAGTATATATTTTCGAAGTGATTAGACTTTCACCACTTCCTGGACTTAAAAGTCTCCTTACTTTGCGGAAACTTTATAAACATTCCTCAAATATTTCTGTAAAATATTAAATTCCCAGCAAGATGTTGTCGTCTTCCCATGACTAAAATAATGTGGTGGAACCTTATCTGCAAAGCATTTATGTAAAATTGAAACCGGAAATAGCGCACACAGCACAGTATAGCAGGAGCAAACCAAAAAGACAAGCGCCACAAAGCGGTAAATCCAATACATGGGCACGAAAGCGAGCAGGCACGGAGCAGACAACATCCGTACAGTCACGTCAGGTTATGTATGTATGTGTGGGGTGGGGAACAAGGCGCACTGCGTCATATTATAACATTTGATTGATTGCCTTTTAGCCTATCAAAGTGGCAGATACATATAGTTGGCTACATGATGCTACACGAGCAGCCGTGACGTATACGTAATGTGATCCATAACAAATATGCTGAGCGCGTGACCACCATTGCTTTCCGGCAAACTGCAACGTACTGCTCATCCTCAACTCATCATTCCGTTTCCTGGCAAGGGCCGCTCACCAATTAATTTGCATCCTTTTACAGCAAATCGCTTTCAGGTGCAGCAAGACGATGATTGTTTTGTGTCCTTGCACACTTTTCGACTTTGTTGTGCACAAAGTGTGTGTCCCAACCAGGGGTCTAGCAACTACTGTGCTTCTAAGTTTTATCTGCTTAAAAACTCTTTTACCAAAATAAACACAAATAGATCGTTGCAGTTAAACATGTCCGACTGGGCAATACACTTAATCCCAGTGTGTTTCTAGGTAAGAAGTTAAGTTGGTGTCTTAAAAAGAGAAATTGAATTTTTTGGAATTTAAAGGATTTTTAACTATAAGCCCTAGACAGATATTGCCACAATCGAAAAGTCACATTATTATAGAACTAATGAAGTAAGCAGATTTGAAAAAATCTTAATCCCTTTTCTCTTTGCACAATATATCGAACAGTAATCTGACATAATCTATTAGTAATCTGTTTTATTGAATTAGACCAACATTTTTATTGTGGTACCGAGCTGGGCAAAGTTCTTCTACGAGTAGTGAAATTTTTACTACGGCACTTTTGTTGTCAAGACCGTTCTGTTAGTAATTTGTGCATTTCATTCTCATCATTCTGTTTGCGACATTTGCTTTGTTTTTTGGGGTCGCCACTACTGCTGCTGCTGCCACTAATGAGTGTGGCTGGCTGACTCAAGTGTGTGTGAAGGCCAAAAGGGCTGCACTTCGCGCCATGGTGGGGCCGGCCATTAGGCTAATGGCAAGTGACAACTCTTGTAAATTGGAATTACATGCGCGCTGTGGATTTTGATATTTGAGTTTAGCAAATGGGTATTCCGATTACACAAATACATACAAGTTTATATGGTACTCGTGAACCGCAAATTCGAGGCGAGGCGAGGCAAGGCACTATACAAATCGCTCAACACTTGCCAGCACTTAAGCGCGGATAACCACATGATAAAATTAAACGATTAGCCACTGTAACGACCACAACACACAGTCACACTCAGTCACACACACAAACACCCCAAATAGCGCACCCATCGCCCACACTTTCTCACATCGGACACACTCGAACATACTCTTGGTGGCAGACCGAGGCTAGACTAAATAAACAGCACAGTTGGCGAGCCATGCGAGTTTTAACTTGCCCCATACCCCTTACACTCTGCCTACTTCACTCACTTGCCACAAAACGTTATCGAAGCGGAATGGCAAATAGAAAATTTCAAAACAAATTGCGTTTTTTCTGTGCGCTGCTCTGGAAAATATTTGCTTAGAGAAAAATCGTTTGAAATTAGTTGAACAAAACATAACCAAATGCATAAAAATAAAAATAAAAAGCAATAAATATTTGACGCCTTGTGCTAAACCGTAGCATATACAAACTTTGAACAATAGATTTTTTAGCAAATGTTTCTCATAGAAATGAATACTTTATAGGTTATCTTTCATCGACTTTTATTGGCATAAGAATTTTCGTTGAAATACGTTTTGAACTAATACAATTATATATTAATTATTTAATACACAGACGTGGACTTTGATTCCGCATCGGAAATGGTTTTTGAAATATAGCTAACATTAATCATGTGTTAAATTGTTTTAATTTGAAATAATAAAAATGTTTCCAAATGTTGCTAAATTAATTAAAGATATTTAGCTAAATTATGATAATATTATGATTAGTTTATGAAAAAATACAAAAGCTTTAAATATAAAATTTCTAATTCCATACGAGTGGCTTTGTTTTAAATTACATACTGTAACTCAACTGATTTATTGTATGTATTACGTATGTAATATATTTTTTCATATATCAGCGGCTGTCAAAACAGTACATTTTATGGCTGCACATTTTATTTTGTTTTGCGACTTGAGCATGTTTTATCGCATTGTTTAACCACAATGCAGACCAGCTAGAAAAACCCATTTAAATGCCTTTGTGCACTGCTGGCGATAAACGTTGCGCGTTTTATGAGAAGCAGTCAGTGAGGAGAGTAAATACAAATTTTCACACAGTGTCAGCGCAATTCTATTGAAATATTAATTGTTTACTCTGGCGCAATGTTTGAGTTTGGAAGCATCGAAATTAGTTCAATTCCAATGCAAGAAATGTACTAAAAACAAATTATGCACGCTTGTTTCTAAACAGATACATAGAGAGCCAGATAGATAAAGAGAGAGAAAGAGAGAGAGAGATATATATAGAACGAGAATAAAGCAAAATGAAATACTAATAAATTACAATTCAAACATGACAAACCAAATAACAAGAAATTTGCCAACTTGCTTATCGCCTACCACACCCAGCAGAGAAGGAGTGGGAGAGAGCAGGAACTGTGCTGCGAACCGTGACACCTCACAGATGTGCTTCAGCTCCAACTCCAAGTGCAGGCTCAGCTTTAGCACCAGCTTCGATCTGGTTCCAGCTGCCATTTGATAAATTTTTATTTGAAAACTGTCAGTCGACTGATAAAACGCATTTTTTAGGCTGTATTGTTTTGTTGCCGAGTTGATGTCCTTGGCCACGCTTAACTTGCCCCTTGGCGCCGCCGAGCAACAAAAATTAAATTACATTTTGCACAATGTTGTGATTTTCATTAATTTAGTGTAAATATAACACATCCACCAAGTTATGTATACAAAAAAGTTCCAAATTCCAAATCAAATAACTTTTTGGGCCAAACTTTGATGCCGGAAACCACAAACAAATAACAAGTCAGAAAAAAGTTTGCCAAAAAAGGAAATGTTTGAGTAGCTTCAGCTCTTATGTTTGAATACCATTTAATTGAGTTGAGCTGCAGAAAGTCTTTCCAGCTTTGCGGTACAATGTGTACTGAATAATTATACACAAATGATCTGACTTTAACCCAATTATGAACTTAAAATTCATAAGCAAATATACTACTTATTTCCAACTTTAAGCGTTTACAGGGTATCATTTTAGCAGCAGCAAACAATCAACTCACTTATTTAATGCCCTTAATATTCTATCTTCGCTTTTGTTACGGTTGCGCTTTTTGGCATTACGAACTTTTGTCACAGGAAAAACTCAGCTGCTGGCAACGTTTGACTGCGCGTTGCCAGCGTTAAGTAAGCGTAAAAAACGCTGCCATCTTTCGGTTTCCACTTGAGGGTATTGCCAAGTTGCCGCCAAGTTGGGGACTATATGAAAATTGCTGTTCCTGTTTGCTCTTGTCTCCAATATAATGAGACCTTGATCCAAACGATACAAGAGAAAGAAAACATGGAATTCAGTTGAAAAAGTGTCATTATTACGGGCAACTTTAAGAATCAGTTTGTAAGTTTTGAGTACTGCACTCTATAAATTATATATTTACTCAAACATTGTGGTCGATTCAACAAAAACTTTATATTTGAATTGCAACTGTGGGATATGAATCTTGATGTCAAGATGATGCCCAAAAAAATGTCAATAAAAAGCTTAAACTTTAAACAATGGCGAAGAATAAAAAAGTTGCAAACATTTTATTTTTATGATCATCTCCTTGAAAAGTTGAAATGGATGCCGTTTTACATTGTATGGCGCGAGTAATGGCGCTAAGTCTATGTATTATTCAGTGCCCTCAACTTGTGCGGACAGCTGTCGACTATTTAATGAGCCTTAAATATGATTTGGCGTTTGACGGTGAAAGTCGAACACTTTGTACAGTAACGGTTACTTAAATTGTACTCACTTTAATTCCCTCCGAATATGCGATTTTCAAAATGATCGATATTGAAAAATTCTATGGTTCTTAACTGTGATGATTTAATAATTTAAGTAACTAAGCAATTACCATTGTGTACACAAAAACTATTACAATTGCAATTACAATTTTTCATATAAATTAATTAATGACTGGCCTGGACAAGAAATAAATTATTTTGGAAATGCATTAATGTGTTAACCTTTAGATATAACCACAATTTTAATTTATTTTAATTTATTTTATTTTTATTTAATTCACTTTGCACCACTGTGCACATTATGGAGAATATGATTATTTATAATTTAATATGTACTTGGCTTAATGACAGCAAATTGCTGCATTAATTGGTGGCATTTAAATACTACTTAGCGGCGAGTTTATAAAAGGCAGATGCACCACTGATGCATCCAGTTAAAGGCGTCGCAAAATGGTCATCGACAGTACACGGGTCTATCGTCCCTTGTGGCTCTGCTTTCGAGTGATGGTTCCGACATTTTTCGGAGCCCGGTCACGTACGGTTTTTGTGCTTATGGTAATAGCGCACTTTTTGATAACTGTTATGTTTCCATTGCATTTGCTGTTGGGTTTGATGTTGGATGCGACACCAGACGAACGGTTTAAGAACCTAACCTTAAGTATCATATCTACCGCGTGCAGCTTAAAGTACATCATGCATGTGTGGCACCTGCCCCAGATGATGGAGATTGAAAAACTGCTGCATGAACTGGATATGAGTGTACAGAGTGACGAGGAACATCGCTATTACCAGGAGATGCTGCAGTGTCATGTTAACCGCATCACTCGTTGCATTTATACAAGCTTTGTCGTCGTATGCATAGCGTTTATTCCCAGTGTGTTACTGGCGATTTTGGCTGAGCCCCGTGAGTTAATTTATTTGGCCTGGCTGCCCTTCGACTGGCGACGCAGTGGCTTGAATTATGGCTTAGCATTGAGCTACCAGATTCTCGGCATAATGATCGAATGTATGCAGGCTATGGCTAATGATATTTATAGCCCGATAACGCTGTGCTATGTGAGCGGTCACATCCATCTGCTTGGCATACGTGTGTCGCGTCTGGGATTTTATCATCAAACCGAAATGCAAGTACATCAGCAACTAGGGGCCTGTGTCGAGGATTACAGAATACTGATGAGGTAAGACCTACTTGCTAAAAAAAAAAAGAAAGAAGTTAACATTTGTTAATCAGATTTTTGCTCAGATATTTTCTCTAATGAATTAAAAAATGTAGGGAAATGCCACCTTCTAGCTTTATACAATTTGTCTCTATATATATTTATTTAAAATTGAAAAAGTGGAGGCGTCTACATATACAAAAATGTTGTTACTTATTTCTCCTAAAATAAAGATATTAATTAGTTTGAAGCTTAACTCGCATTTCAAATCATTTTTTACATGAATGTCGATTCCATTTTTTTTTAATATTTCAGACTATATCAGCTGACGAGACAGACGATAAGCAGTGTGCAGTTCATTCAAGTGGTGTTCTGTGGTGCAGCTCTCTGCATAGTCGTCTCCTATGTGCTGTTCTTTGTGAGGGACACGATGTCGCTCATGTATAATGCCGTTTTATTTACCGTCATTTGCCTGCAACTCTTTCCCAGCTGCTATTTTGCCAGTGATGTGGCTGAGGAGGCGCGTCAATTGCCCTATGCCATCTTCTCGAGCAATTGGTATGAACAATCGGCCCATTTTCGACGCAATTTGCTCGTCTTTACGCAATTGACGTTGGGAGTGGCAAGTAGAAGGATGATGGCCGGATTCCTTGAGCTCAATCTGGATACATTCTTTGCCACCCTGAAAATGGCATATTCACTGTTCGCTGTGGTTGTGCAAATTAAGAATTAAGAGTTAAGGCAACAGCTTTTCTAGCTGCTTGGGAGACTTAATTTTACTTGTTTTTATTACACAATCCGATTTCTGCAAATCTTACAATTCCTAGTATCACATATTCGTTGGAGAACTCAATCTTCCTTTTATTAAATATTTATTTTTATCATAACTTTGATTGCTATTAATTTACCTAACTCCTAAGAATAAGATCTCTTTTTATTTTCTCTCTACCCCCTCTCTGATTCCCTATCTTTATTCATAAGGTTTTACTTAAGTTATATTACAAAGGACTAACCACCAAATTTTTTGAACTGATTGCATATTTTCTGATTTACCCAAAACATAGCAATAATTTTCCATTTTAATTTCATTGTTAATTTTTATCTTAAGTAAACTTATTTGTAAGTTTTATTTTTATTTATTCAATTTAATTTTCTAATTTGTATATATTGGTGAACTTTTTAAAGTTTATTCACTGTGTTCAGCTAACTTTAAATACGTAAAATGTACACGTTCCATTTCCACATTTCAGCGTTTTCACACTATTTACCTCACAAGAAAAAAGTGAGGCAATCAACCCCGCACAAGGCGCTCTAACAATTGAAACTAATTAATTGCCCATCTCAGTGCGCAAACATTTGTTTTGCTTGCCTTGGCATTATGTTGTTTTCCTTCGTTTCGATCTGTTGCGATTCTTACAATTTACCTCGGCACATTAAAGCAAATTAAATGTTTACGTGTTCAAATTTGAATTTCTTGTATTTCATGCACTATGCTTGAGCGATTGTTATTGTAATTAAAATGCGAAGCGAAAACATTATAAAGCGTTGCCCTAGAAATCAAAAATATGCTGATGCTCTTCAATTTTACAGCATATTGATCAACAGTTGCCACACAATATGCGTCCAGAGTTTTCTCTTTTATTTATTTTCTAACCCTTAAACTTGTTTGACGGTTATTGCTATCCATTCTGCTCTATTTTTTTCAACTGAATGATTTCTGACTCGCTGAAAGCAGAGCACTAGCATCCTTTATTGGAAACAATAAAAAAACACAATTGAAAAAGAAAAAAAATGAATAATAAACTTAAAAATAAAATAAAAAATGATAGGCAATTCGTCTGGTGTTTTTTCACTTAATGTTCAAACATAAGTCGAGCAATGATCATCTTAAAATAAACATAATTAATATTAAATCAGATGCTAATAATAATAATATACTTACGCGTTAATGTTTAAAGAGAAATGATTGGAAAAAATAACTGTAATCAATAATATCCGTAAGAACCAAAATATTTTATTAAATTTCATTTGTTACATCCCAATAATATTTATAACCGATTTTTATGTCAGCATCTTAAAGCTGTAATTAATCAAAAACTACAAAAAGCCAAAAGGAGAAAAATTGGAGTAAAAAGTGCGGTTTTTTGGACTTTGCGCTGCCAAAATTTGTCTGCTAAAAATGCAAAAATGTTGATTGCGTTGTCTGCATGCATAAAATGTGCACTATTAACAACAGAGAGACATTTAAGGATTCAGTATTTACTTCTGTTTCACAAAATCAAGAAAAATGTAACCATTAATTATTACGTTTAAGCCCAGTGCATTCAAGCTTTACTTTTGTGATTATTTTCAGGTTGAACTCTCTTAGTTAAGGCACTCAGGGATGCTCACTCGGGTTTTAATATGCATATACTTTTGTTATGTGAATTTTATAAAATGTGTATTTCATATTTAGACACACTCAAAATGGCTGACAATAATTTCCTGGCATTTGTGAAAGCCATTTAGGGAGCAGCAATTGCAAAAATGAATAGCAAAAGCAAATAATAGAAATTGAAATTGTCACGAGTTTTGATTCCAAACCAAAGACCGGAGCTCAGCAAGTGGCTCTGACAGCATTATTGCGTATACGAACCGTGATTCGGTGGGCCGTTAAAAATATACAGCGGCTGCAGCGCCCAACATGAACGCCAAGGCCCTCGAGGTGTTTTAACTTTTCTGCCTGCCTTTCATTCAGTTCCTTTTCAATAACACAAAGCACATAGATGGCAAAAATATTGTTGGCCTACTTTGAAAGTGCTTCCTGTCGCATGTCCTGACTCGCTCTGTGTGTTTGTGTGTGCTTATGAGTTTGTGTGTTTATTTTAACTTTTGGCATTTGGTCCGCGAGCCGAGGGAATTTCACAGCAAAATAGTAAACTAAAACAAAAACGTCAAAGCACACAGAAATATGAAAAATAAATGGAAACAGTCAACCGAACAAAAAGTTGTCTATCATTGCCACTTACGCTATCTCTGTCTCTATATCTGTATCCGTCAACAGACAACGCAGCCAAACTCAATCAGTGCAGTGAGAAATTTTGGCACAACCCAACACAGCTAGTCACAGATTCAATTGCTCTCACTTTGGTCTGAAGTGATTTACGAAATTGAAAAACGTTAATGGCCTCATGGGATAGCAGGCAAAAATCTAATCAAAATCCTAGTATTTCCAGCTGTATCTGATACTTATTTTATTATTATTTACTAAAATTGGCGCATTATGAAAGCTGAACATATATTATATGGATGTTGAATCTATAACTAATACTAAAACTACCGCTGACATCCAGAAGTATGTTGTTATTATCTGTTTAATATAACTTATAAATTATTTCCAGCTTCAAGCTCAATTTACAAGCGGATTAAAGTGCCGGAGGTCTCTTTATACAATTCGCCCTCCTATTTCTGTGTATATTAGTGTTTTTGTTTAACTTGGCAAACGCACCAGTTTAAAATGAAAATTCCAATTGCGCATAATTATTCATGAAGCTATTTTAATTGCACGCTAACAGGTCAAAAATATTTGATTACTTTATTTGCTCGGCGCTAATAAAAACAAATAAAACAAGACTCGAGAGTGCACGACTAGCAGGTTTACCCTAAAATACCCTCGCAGTTACTTTACAAATAAACAAGTTCCCCTTTAGCGCTTTTAAATTGTGTGCAGGGTATTTAAGTACAATTCTTCTATATAATACCTGATAATTGTAATTGATTATTTAATTGATTTTAATTCTGTGCGCAAGTAATTAATTGACCTTTTGTCAAGCAGCTGTTGTACAAAATTATTACAAATTAGTTGAACGTTAACTAATTTACGAACTTGCGCACTGAACTGAAAATAGCTGCAGTGATTTGTGTGTTGGGAGTGCACTGAAATTGTTGCAAAACCGGCATTCCATACAGAACTCAATTACCTCGTGGCGGGGAACTCAATTTACCACAGCCAGAAAAAGGAAAACGGCAAAAGCGCGCATCGAGCAAAATGTTCAGGCAAACGGACTGTGTTCACAACTATGGCGACATATTCTGCTCTTCCTATTCCTATTCCTATTCCTGCCGCCCTGTCATGCGTGCCTGGTCCCATAGACTATGCACCAGCTATAATAACAAGCGTGTAGGATCACATTGCCTGTTTGTTTGCCTCTTGTATTTCAGTCATGCATGAAATTTTTTACTTTCCAACCAGTTGGCGGCCAGTTGCTTGTTGTTCCCTCCTTTGTTTTCTATTGTCTTTTTCATACCCTGACCCATTAACAATGGGCAAAAGGGTATAACAATGGTATGCAAAAGTACGTAATAGAAAGAAGTCAGAATTTCGGACCCCATAAAGTATTTATATTCTTGCTTGTATTATCAACCACCGATTTATATTAGCCTTACTTCTACTACTTGGCGATCTCAGAGATAGAACTTGAAATTTTGAACAGGGTATCTACCAGTCGAGCTCTTTCGATTGGTTTCTCCCTGGTTTTTGCAGGAAATTCATTTACTGTTTTCATTTTTTATCTATTTTTCTACGCATTGCTTCTGCAGATGTTGACATTGGTGTTTCCTGTTTGGTTGTGTGTTTTTGTGTTGTTGATGTTCTTAAAGTTGGACAGCTTCAGGCTTTTGGTTTCACATCTCAGTCATGCTGACTTTCCTGTGGTTGCATACTGTTCACTGCCAGTTTAAGCGATTAAAATTACATTTGTATTTCAATCTGGACGAGTTCAGTGTTGATGTCGGCTTAAAATCGCAGCAAAATTGTTCTAGACAAGTTAATTTGTGGTCCAACGCATCCTTGCATCTAATGAATCAACAACTCCTGATTGCAGTTCGCATATTCAGACCTTAGGCCTATATGAGGCATACGAAAACAATCGAACAATTTTAACAATTTTGCTATAAAAAATGGTATTTTAAAATTGATCCAAACTAGAAATTGTATTAAGCTTGTTAAAGCTAAATGCCTTATGGATCATGGCTTGGCCTCTAGATTAATATAGCAATTTAATGTTGATTTTTGGTCAAATAATAATAATGTTTTGTTTTCAGTTTTCTTCCTATCCAATTTGAATTTAAGTTTCTCATTTTTCAACTGACTTTGTTAGTGATAATATTTTTCAAACTCTTGTATATCTGTCTCGTTGCAGTTGCAGCTCAAATTGCTTTGGGCGTATCAAAATTCAGTTTTGCCTTGTGCTATTTGTGTCTCCCTATCCCTCTCCCTCTTTGCTACTGTGTCGTCAGTTTTGGCCCAATTGTAGTTGTAGCATAGGCAACATTACAAATTCGTTTGGCAAACAAGAAAATTCTTGACCAATTTCCGAACACATTTGGTTGCCAATTTCCAAAGCCACTTGGACATGCTTTGTGGGTGAATGGGTGACAATTTTCGAACAGTTGCGAATGGCCGAGAAGTGAATGCTGTGTTGCAGCTTTGTAAGTCAGGCAAGCGTATCACAGACATGGAAGGTCATTTGTAACTTTAACTAAACAAATTTGAAAGCCTCTACGCATATCAAGTGTGGGCTGGTTCTTGTGATGGCCCTTTTGGGCCAACTGGCTAACTGTCCAGCTATGTATAAAATAGTCGATGGCAGCTGAGGTAACCATCAGTAGCACAACGTGCCACAATAAGCAACGAGCAACAGCTAAAATAAATTACAAGCAAGAAGTCAACTAGTCGCATACCTGACAACTCTAGCCATGAAACGGGTAAGTCTAAAACAGTTTTGGCCATAAATGTTTGCCGACGGCTTCATGTAAAAGGCATCGTAGCCGAGGCATGCAATAAATCAGGATAATCAAAAATTTAAAACGATAAAACTCTTCAACATATTATGCAAATTTGTAAGGACTAAGTTAGACTAACAGAGTCACATCGAAACTTAAACTCACTCACTAACTTTGGGCAGATCTTGCAAGACTTAAATATTTCTTAATATTCTTATTCAAAAGAAAAATTTCCGTTTCCTACAATCGAAATTAATATTGTTTTTCATTTAAATTACTCTCATTAATGTCACTTACGTCTTTTATTTCAAAAATTCAAATGAAAAAAAATCGATTAGTTCTTACAAAAGATCATCAATCTTGGGTGCTTAATCGAAAATTGAGTATAGCCTTTGCCAAAACATAAGGGATAAGAAAAGCTTAGAGCAACATGCTGTCAAAACAAATTGATTAGAGTTGTGGGGGCTTCGAGAGTTGGGTACGAAACTCATTCAATTAGGATGCCTGTAAAAAGTCACTGGGAAATTTATGATGCCAATAGCAATTGTCAAAATTGATATATTTGTTTTGCTGGCATATTTTGAAGAATGCGGCTAAATTTAAGATGAAAAAAACATTCCAATCCATATTGAACTGTTTATATTTGTATTTATAGTCCTGCTTCTTGCTGTGCCTGTGCCTGCTGACCAGCAATGTGGCTTTTGCATCCTTTTTGCGACCTCTTGAACTCAGCCAGTTAAGCAAATCGTCCAGCCTGCAAAAACAGCAGCAGCAGCTGCGTGGCGAGCTAAACAACGATGACTCCAATTTGGATGAGGCCACTACCATTTTGCCGAGCTCCAGTGAAGATTACGATAGCCGGCCACAATACACATTTGCCTATGATGTGCACGACACGCTGACCGGCGATCAGAAGCGACAGGAGGAAAAGCGCGACGGCGATTTGGTGAAGGGTCAATACTCTCTCGTTGAACCGGATGGTACAAGGCGTATTGTTGACTATACGGCTGATGATGCAAGCGGCTTTAATGCCATTGTGTCTAAACAGCGTTTGGACGAACGTCGCAGCTTATCTCAATCCCAATCTGCATCCAGCTCCTCGTCTCGTTACAATAGCATTGAGGAGCTGCAGTCCCGTCTCACAGCCCAAGCCGTGGCCGAGGCACAGGCCATAGTCGATGCACAGCAGCAGTCGCAGTTGCAGCTGGAGGCCCAAGCACGCCGTGAAGCCGAGAACCAGGCGCGTCAACAGGCTCAACAGCTGATGGAACAATTCCAACAGCAGGTGCAACAGCGTCAGGAGCAGGAGCAACAACTGCGCGAGCTCCAGCTACTGCAGGAGCAGCGTGACCGTGAGCAGCGTGACCGTGAGCAGCGTGATCGTGAGCAGCGTGATCGTGAGCAGCGCGATCGTGAGCAACGTGATCGTGAGCAGCGCGAGCGAGAGCAGCGTGATCGTGAGCAGCTGCGTCGCGAACAGGAACGTCGCCAGAGCCAAAGCCAGCAGCGCCTCCTTGACCAAACGCTGCTGTTGCCCAGCTCTAATCAACGTGTCCAGGCCAGCCTTGTCTCACATCCACCCACATTGATCTCGACATCGCGTCTGGGCCAGAACTCGCTGCTGACTAGGGATCGTGACCTGGATCTGGAAGCATGGCGTCAACTGCCCAGCGCTCGCCTCAGCATTGAGCGTACCAATCAGCCCTTGATCCTTGCACCCTCAAGTGCTTCGGTGCAGGCACAACTCATTAGCTCACCACTCCTGCTGAACTCTGGTAATTTGAATGGCTTGATCTCGACACGGCTCAATGGCAATGCGGCCATCAGTTGGTCGGGACGTCGGCTGCTGGACAATGACCTCTGGCAACTCGACCGCCTGGAGAATCTTGAGAACCGTCGCGCAGATAATCGCCGTGCAGAGGAGCAGCGCCGTGAGAGCGAGGAGCTGCAGTCCATCAACAATAATAACAATCGTCTTGCTCAATGGTAATGAGAAACTGCAAAAGTCTCAACTTCAACTGACCTCAACGATCATCTGCAATGGAAACCTGATTATGTCTAGAACTTAAGCACACACACACACACAAACACACAAATTTTATTTTTAAGCGAATGTGTTATTTTTTTAATTTTATGTGGGATACGGTTACATTAACTATTTGCTTTGCCTCTCTTAACATGCAAACTCTGCCATGAACTAACCCAATCAAGCTCAAGCTCTTCCTAACTCTAGCTTTAAGCTTAATTGCTTTTTGTATGACTTTTTTAGTTAGCTGAACTGCATTATTAAACTTACAAAAAAAAGTACAAAACAGAGTTAACTGCATAAATAAACGCCAACGAACAGCGTGTGAATAGTTCAAGTAAAAAAAGAATTTGGGACTATATTTGGTTCAGATTGGATAACAACAGGTGGATTATAGTGTTCACCTTTTGGTCAACTACCCAGTTGACCCTAATCTCTTTTCATGGAGTCCGACACTTGGTCTTGGCTGCTGCACATGTGCGAACTCCTGAACTCTTCCCCAGCTCTCCTGTCAGTGGCGCACATGTGTGCACGCAAGTTGACCATAAACCTTGGACCAACTTTCTTTAGGGCAGCAAATGGCAACAAATTTTTTTAATAATAAACGAGCAGACCAGCCAGTCCAGGGCATTCGAATAAGTGGTAGCAAAGTTGATCCTACACCAACATATAAACTTTACGCTACACATTAAAAGTAAACTTGCACTCGCATGACTTCAGGCAGGGAGGAGGCGGAAATGATGCTTTTAACGGTAACACTATAAAAACAATGAATATTCTGTACAGGTATTAAGAGGGCAGATCAATTTGATTGCATAAAATTGGGAATTTTAGGAAAGAATATTGAAAGTAGTCGGTGAAAATGAGCATGGTTGTCTAGTACAAGAAAATATGTTCCTATTATTTGTATTCCATGGCTATGGCTTGGCATTTGCGAAACTTATCAAACAGCCCCATTTCTCAGATGCAGGTAAATGCCAAACACAAAGCCGGAGAGATTCCGGAACTTGTTACATGGCAACATAAACGCTGCAGCGTAACATTTAATATACAAAATTTCCGCTTAACTATTTACAAAGACACTTTAAAGAGAGACGCTCTTTAGGGCAAACAGGAGTAAATCAAAGCTTAGATGAGCGGTGTTAGATTGTTAGACAGTCGACAGTCGCCTTAAAACAAATCACTTGAAAGTTCGTTCCAACTGTAGTTGCCTCTACGAATCTCCCCAATTTTGCAGGTGAGGTACTAGCGTCATTGGCTGTGTCTGTGTGAACAATACATACACAAGCACATACACACACAGCCGAAGGTACACAAAATTCAGTGGATTGCAAGAGCAATGCAAACTGTTAAGATTCCATTGTGACATTTTGATTTCCTGTGCTTTCGGCAAGTGAATGTTGACCTTGCCGCGATGTTTGAAAAAGCTGCTTAGCTGCAAATGGCCCGCCCTAGCTCTCAGTTTCCAAATAGGGAAACAAGCTTATGCGAAATGCCAGCTGCTCTAGCACATATACAACTACATTCATAGAGGGAGCATAATATACAAATGATTAAGAGATTAAACTTTACTTGCGAATGCGGTTCCTATTTAGTTTCCCTAATTCAGAGAGGAAGACTAACTAATACCTTGTTCTTAGTCGAAATTAAATCAGCCAAGCTCCCAATTAATCTAAGCATGCTTTAATTAGTGTCACATTTAAAATGCATATATGTATTTCAAATATTACTTTGACATATCCTTACTATTTATCTTAAATCTAAAAACTAGAGATTTTGCCAAAAAAAAAAATGTTTAAATTACTTCTACGACCTACTTCTTTGCGTTTTCTAAGCGATAAGACTAATACGGTTAAGACCACAAAGAAGCCGAAGCAGCCGAAGTTATCCAGCAAACTGTCAAATACACCACGTCCTCCAAAGGATCCGGCCGATGAGGGTTATGCGCCGGGTAGCGTTAATCATGAGAGCATCGAGGTGGCGGACTTTGTAAGACCGGAAGCTTATCGACAATTTAGCGGACCAGATGAGCGCCTCGGTCCTGGTGCGGGCAAGAAATATGATTATAAAAATGCCCACTACTTTGCGTATCATCGCTTCAGTTTTGTTGAGCTGCAGAATCAATCGTTAGAGCTACGTGACGAACGGCGCATCAGTGGCGGTGTTCAGATGATAACCGAGGTCGACCCGGACGAGGACGAGTTCGCTGATAACAGCTTGGAGGCCATGATGGATCGGCAAGCAGAATGTGATGAGCAGCTCACTGCTCAGGCGAAGGATATTGAAAATGAAAATCTTCATGCTTGGTGTGGCTCCATCGAGAAGAAGCAGCAGGAGATAGCCAAACTACAGATATATAATAAATCACCTGGTGACCAAAATCAGTTGAAAGCAGACTTGGATAAAAAAAAGCTGGACAAATCGCAGCTGATGCAGATTAAGAAGCAAGCATTTGAAAAACACAGACAGGAGAAAGAGAAAATGAAAAAACAAATTGGTAAGAAAGTCAAGGAAATTTTAACCGATTGCACAACTGCACTAAAGACTGAACAGAAAGAACAAGACAAGGTTTTAGACGAATGTAAGGAAATGGTCAATGTAGTCACGGAAGAAATCAAGGCTCATGTGCTGTCAGCTAAAGGAAAAAACGAGGCGACACAGGAAGTGTCGTGCAAAGAAAAACAAGAAAACAAAGATGACAAAGCGGCCATGAAACGCGCAAAGCCAAATGAATCCTTAGAGATATGTGAAAAAACTAAAGAAAACAAAGTTGACAAAATTACGGAAAAATGTGGAGAACCTAAAGAAAATGAACCTGACAAAAATACGGAAAAATGTGAAGAAACTAAGATAACTGAAGCTGACAAAAAGCTGCAGAAGAGTCAAGAACCTAAAAAAGATGAAAATAACAAAATGCCTGAAAAATTTACCAAAGATGACACAAAGTAAAACAATATTTAAATTTTTAGCAAGACCACAGCCAATCCAAGACACTTACCTACAATAGAGGAATAAATAACTTGACGACTTGATGGGTGTATTTGCTATGCCTGCTTAGCGGCGCCACAAACCCTCATATGCAAGCAGTTACTCTCAAACTTTGACTCCACATACAAATTCCGTTTGTCTTTTGGTGTTTTTCTTGCTGTGGTGTTGTTCGAATTGCAATTTGAATTGTTAATAAATTCATAGTAGAGTTTCACATTTAATCAATTGACACGCTACAAGAGAAACCCGCTACGGGGTTGCTGCACAATTTCAGGGACAAGTCGTCAAACGAAACGAATAAAACGAAAGTAATACCTACAAATACAAATAGGTATATATACATATATTTGTAAGCATATGTGAGTATATATAGGTATAGACATGGGTATAGGCATCACCGTTTTGAGGTCGTCATCTTGCCATTCATTTCGCATGCAATAAGTTTGTGAACGCTGTTGCTGCATTGATCCCACTGAACCGATAGCGAGACTCATCACGTGTTTTTAGCCTGCTAATTAGTTGGAAATCCCCCGAAGCAGCAAGAGAGATAGAGGGGCCGAAATACAGAGAGCCAGCTAGCATTAGTTTTATATTTTGCATAGCTGAATGTGTGAACGGCATTGTATTTGTATATGAGTAAATTAGACTTATCAATAACACTGCCTAAGGGCTGGCAGACAAATCAGGTTAAACCGCAGAATCTATTAGCAATGTGGTCAGCGCACTAAAAGGCGGGATCTATTTGATATTGGTAGTTTCTATGATTTTGTTCTGGACTTACCGGTAAGATGTACTGAGCGTGTTGAGCTTATATAAAATACTGCTAAAATATTGCCAGATATGTCAGGTTAAACCGGAACTTGTAGCAGCAACAAAATCTGACCATCTGACATTTCTATTTCATTAAGTTTCCGAAAATTTGTTCACTCAAATTGACAATATGCTAAAATACGTATAAAGATGACAACCCAAAGTCACATCAGGGTACAGGCAAGAACACAACGCAGAAGTTTCCAAATGTATGTTTCTTTCCATGTTATTCTTATTAATCTACTAATTAAGTTAATTATACCTATAACAAATATTTTTAAATCATGTTTCAACTAACTGGAACGAGGTTACTAGTTTCTCCTTACAATTTAATTCGATTTATTAGTAGCCTTCAATGAGTTGTGGTTTCTAGTGCTGAACTAATCCATAGTGCAAGAGCTATGTAATGTACATGGTCTTATTATTAAGTATTTTAAAAATGTATAAAATATAGTTGCACCATGACTTATAAATATTATGGCATAGGAATAAGAATAACAGTAATGGCTTCTATATTAATTATACTCTTATTGTTTCTCACTTAATTCTATTATAATTAAGTATTATAATTCTATTATAATTCAACTCAAAGTAAAACTTGAACAGTATACAATAATTTCGTTTAATAATAATAATAAATAAATTAAAATGTGTTTTTTTTTTAATTAATTTTCACATTATGCCGCGTGTGAAACCATTTATCGTAGTCTTGCATATTACCAAGAGAATGTGAAGACCTTCGTATTCTTTATTTTTAAACTTTCTATTTATTTATAAATGAATTTAGATATAGGCAGTATACATAGCTCCGGTCTGCAAGGGTACGGTATCTGCAGCTTGCCTAGAATTGTCGTTCTTACTTGTTTTGAATTAAGATAACTCATTTTCTACCATTCTTAACCTACAGATTGAGCTCTAGAATGTGCTATCGTTGGCAAACCTCTTAGACAATGGTTTAACTAAAGTGCACTTAACCAACAACAATCCCCCAGTTGGCCAATGCGACGCGCCTCGTTTTGGAGGCATTTAAGCTGAAAATTGCTAATAAAATATTTGCACAGCCTCAGTCTCGGAGCCGTTGCCATTGCAGATCTTGGCTATCTGCATTGATGCGTCCAAAATGTAAACTTAAAATATTTGCCAACAGTCCATAGCCGTTGGTCCCTCTCTCTCTCTGTTTCTCTTTCTCGCTCGCTCACACTCATATTTCCTTCTCTATCTGCCTCTCTGCCTCTCTCTGCCTTTAATTTTTGGCCTAACGACAACTTGTCGCTTGTTGGGGATTATGCAGGCCTTTGGCCATATTTTTGTTGTTGTTGTTTGTTGTTGTTGCTATGATTGAGCCTCATCATCATTTGCAAAAGTTTGAACTGCTGGCGGCTGCTGCCACACTTGGCATCAGCCCCAACTTCAACTTCAACTGCAATTGATGCAACATCATCAACATCTCCATCTAAAGCAGCAGTTTAGCTGAGTTGTTATTTTATAAGCTTTTATTTGTTATTTGCCGCCTAGTAATCGCAGCTCATATATCGAAAACGAAGCGTGCTATTCTCTGTCTCTCTCTCTTTGTATCTCTTTATTTCTGTCTCCCTTTTATGTCCCGCTTTAATTTGCATAATTTAGCTAGGAAGTCAATCAGAGTGCGAACCGCTCGGGACTGTGTGAACTGCCGCAATTCTCATGGCAAATGGCACCGCATTCCAGCAAAGGAAAAAGACTCTCAACGCACAGCTGCGTCTCCGCCAAAATTACCTCCCACACTCTCAATCCAGCAAGTATTCAGCAACGGACAACAAATGCGCAAATCTGGAGCGCAATTTCAAATGGCCAACAGCTTGGCAATTGCCACAATTCCCACAGACTTGTACTCAGCTTTTAGACGCGACTGCGAGTTTTTGATTTGGCTTTCGGGGGGCTAGGCCCATTGGCCATTCAAATTATGCAACTAATTTTCGCACTGATTAAAAGTAATTTTCCAAATTTTCCAGCGCACTGTGACACTAACAACAACAAGCAGAGCAAGAGGAGCAGATAGCATTTGACGTGCAATTTAGCTTGTCGCCATTTGATAGCCTAAAACGGCCGGTAGACAGAAACATGTCCCTGGTTTAGACCATCTTAGCAGATGTAATGCCAGTTGGCCGGAAGAGTAGAAAATTGTTGAATTGCAACGCGTGTGATTTGAATTAAGCTAAGCTTCTTCGTTGGATGTCGCATAAGTTTTTAACTTAACCAAGATGAAAAGTATTTTTCCTGTACTTATTTTAAAGTGCCTTATTGCTTCAAATATTCTGTTTTCCAAAAAACAATTCAATAAAATTGATAATAAAATATTTAACAATACAAAAAAAAAAGTTTGACTTTTTAATGTTAGTAATGAAAACTCTTGTTCAGAGTGTCGACTAGAAGATGCACTGTACTTCACTTATATACATAGTTTTTTTTTTATATTTTGATTATTCTAATAAATATGCACATATTTCTCTCAAACTTAACTGCTACTGAATATCTATATAAACTTTGCACAGGCTGTTTCATATAGAGACAATTGATATGTTATAGTTGGCTCATTGTCGAAGGTGTCTCATAAATTATTGCAATCTGCTGGCAAACAGGAAACATCGCTGCCTGCACCACTTCCGAGGCCAGCCAAGTGGAACGTGGAAGTCTTTGGTGCTGTTGGTGGACAAGTGCAGAGTTCTCGTCATCAAAGAGCTCGTGCAGGAATTTTCTTGCATTCGTGATGCAGCAACAATTTATGCATGAAATCATTGAAGCGTTCAGTGGACAAGTCGGAAGAGACTTAAACCCCAGCGAAATTCGCTAGAGACACCCTTGTGCTAGGAGGCACTGCCGCGATTATAACAAGGCCAACCCTGCAACTGGCCAACTGAACAACTGGTACTCCCATGGCACTCTCACACACATATGCGGGACCTTTAGTAATGTGCAGTAATTTGTTGTTCGGTTTCCAACTTGTTGACGAACTGCGTCTCTTTTAGTTGGCATACTTAACACGATAGGAAAAAAAAAGTTAATTATCTTTTTTTCTCCCGCTCTTCGTTGGGTTTTTCTCTTTGTCTGAGTGTGCTTTTTTTTTTGTGTTACCATGCTCAACAGCTCCACTGGGCTATTATCCATGGTTCTGGCCTAGCTGTGTTACTTTGTGTTTTTTTCTCACTCCAAGCGGTTGCCGCTACTTTTTTGTTCAGTGGTTGTTGGTGATGTTGTTATTGTTGTTATTATTGTTGTTGTAGTAGCCACCGTTCCATCCGCTCGCCATCGTTGAAGTTCATTGAACTGTTAATTGTAGCAATGCCTCTGTCCAACTGCGGCCAGTGTGAAAGGTGATTTTTCAAGGCTGCCACGTCCGGCGCTCTGGTGTTCCCAAGACCCCAGACCCCAGCAAATGTTGTAAAGTTCTTAAAGGTATTAGGTTTGATTTTATTTTTTTTGAAAGTTTTATTTTCATTTTGTTTTACATTCAGTATTTATGAATTAGATTGTTTAGCTTTCGTGCTAATGAACGCACGCAAAGAACATAACAACAATAATAAAGTTCCCACAATACTATTTGTGGGGGCTTATCACGACAAAGTAGCTAACCAATTTATTGCAGTTTAAGCCTGTTGCCAACTGACAAAAAACTGGCCACATTTTCTGTCCAAATCACGCACAGCACTTTGAAATAAATTGAATATGTCTAAGCCTGTTATCAAGTTTTTTACGGCTCAATTAACACAATTAAGAAGCACGCTTGGAATACAGAGCTAGAAAAGCTCTCGGTTTCTGCAAGTAATATCTCGCACCATAGATGCCACTAAGAGATCACGGGCGTGTTAAAATAACCCCGTGAATTCTTCCAGTGCCATTAACTGTGCTGAGATGCAGAACAACAAGAAAAAGCACTTGAAAAAATAACTTACCCAACAGAAATTCAGGTAGCAACTCCATTTTTTATTGGCAATTGAAAGATCTAGCCCACGTCTTTGCCAGATATGGTAACACTTGAAATCTTGGAAAACTTACCGGTAGCAAAAAAAAAATGAACATGTTGACGGTCTCAGCCAGGACTGAAAGTTGCATCTTCTTTGTTAGATCCAAACATCTATCCCACGTTATAGCCGCTAACTGTTCACCTGTGCTGCCGCCGTCTGATAAGGTGAACGTCGCTTTGATATATCCCACGATTTAATCAAAAACGCAAATTTTTTTCTTTCTTTCCAGTTGTTTTTGCGTTGCTCGCGGAAGTTGTTGATTTCTATTGAAGGCAGGAAAGGGAGGGGGAGCGGCAACATGCGTGGGAAATACAAGTTCCCACCTAGGCATTGCATACTATATACACAACATGCTCACATGTAAGTATCTCTGGAGCTGGAGCTGGAGCTGGAGTCGAAGGCGTCTGGGACGCTGCGGTTGGCCGCATAATTCGCTGTGAAAATCTTTTTGTGGCTGTGCCTGCTGCGTGCTGCATAAAATTACAATTCAATTTGGGTTAAAAAGCAAAGAAGTCAGTAAAAAAGTTATCGTAAATAAGTTGGCAACCAGTAGATACCCTGTAGATACCCTCTCTCTGATGTACATATATTCGCAGACATTTATAGTTGCTCTTTTTTAATTATTAAAATTTTTATGGCATTTTCCTTTCCATAATAGTTTCTTCAATTATCTGCACATTCATATGTATCTAAAGGCAGAAAATTCTTAGCATTTATAGCGTCCGTTGTAACCATTTTTAATGAGCATAAATATAAATGATGAAATACGAAAAGGAAGCCAAGCGGCCAATTAAAAAGATTATAATGCTGGCTTAACTAATTAAGATGCGCATTTAAAGCATTTCATGCGCTAATTCAGTACATAATTGAGGAAAAGAAGCGAGACTGAAGGGGGCGGAAATTGGGGGCAAGTGGCTGTGAGCGACGTTTGAGTTGGAGGCAAATTGGGTTGCTGCAGCGAAATTGTAACATCGAAAATTGCTTTGGCAGAAACCGAATTACAAATGACCTGTGGCCTCTGACTTTGTGTCTGGGACTGGGAAAACGTCGCCTCAAATTAGTCACGAAGAAAGCAATGAGACGAAACGGCAGACGAGGCAAGACGAGACGAGACAAGACGAGACGAGACGAGACAAGGCGAGACGAGTGTGCAAATTGTAATCAAGTTTGTTGCCTAAGTCTCTCGTTTCGTTTCATTTCGTTGCGGTCAATTTATGCAAATGTCGAAATTCCGAAATGCTGAAATGCCGAATGCTGCTGCTCCACTTCATGTAATTGCCACTTCTTTGTGTTTCTTTTTTTTTAGCTTGTGCACGCTGCTTATCAGGCAACAGTAAATCAGTACGTCAGTCATTCAGGCAGTCAGTCAGTTAGGTAGCCAGCCTCATAGATATGCCGAGCATGCGCCGTGAGGCGACAGCCATCAATCAAAAAGCGCCGTAATCAAAGCACCAGTCAAGCAAATAAATAAAATGTAAAAAACAAATCAAGCAAGAATTTGAAAAATATAATAGAAACGACTACGCCATACTTTGTCAGCATTGTGGGAACAAATGTGCAGAATTTTCAAATATGAGAACTGTAAAGCTAAGAAATAAGCGGAAAAAGCTACACATACGTTTGAATTTAGCCACAATTGAGATCATCAGTAATCCACCCAATTTCAGCTTAAAGTCTCTAGCTATTCTAGCCAAGCAGCCAGACGGATACTTATTTTTATCTCTTTTTTAAGAACAGTGTATAAACACTGTTAAATCTCAACAGCTGCTGTTTTGGCCTGCCCGCAACTTAATCGCGTGTCTCTGTCAACAACGTCTGTTTTGCCCCCAGCTCTGCCTCTTCGATACACTCGCAGCTCACAGCGCGATCTCAACATGATTTTTAACGACAAATTTACGCGTTTAATCTCTTGGCCCCGGCAATAATCATCGTCGTCAGCAAATCCGACAACAAAATATGCAAATGGGAGCGGCGTCCGTCCTTACATCTTTGCATCTGCAACTGCCTCTGCCTCAACCTCGGCCACCGCCACTGCCTCTTGCCCCAACAACTAGTACAACTCGAAACTGTGTTTTGGTTTTCGCATCCACGCGCATCTCATCGCATCATTAGCGCCAACACCGACAGTCCGAGCATCTCTTTAATGTTTAAGTGCGTTTTTCATTAATTGAAATGGTCAATTTGTTGCCAGCAAGAGATAAGAGTCATTTGCAGTCTGCTGCCACTCATTGATACCTACGACTAAGTTAACCAACTTACTCGTTATTCTCAGTCTCCCTCTCTCTCTCTCTATCTCTGTCTCTATCTCACTCGCTCTCTCTCACAGTGTGACCAGTTGTCTAAGTTGTCCAGTTGCCCTACATGGCAGGCACTTCAGTGCCTGTCGCCGTTCACTGGCGCCAGTTGCTGCTCGAAGATCTGCAGCTGCCTCAATACACTCATTCATCACGGCCAGGCAAAGCGTCAACGACAAGCCCATAAATATTAATAGAAATGCTGCACGTAAAAAGCAAATTCAAGAACGAAGATGATATACACTGAAATAAATTCTATATTGAAATAAATACTTTTAATATTTTCCAGCTAATATAGGTAGAGGAATTTTCGATTTTATGATCTCAATCCATGCCGCTTACAGTTTAGTACTTTTTTTGATTTTAAACAACAGAAATCAAATAATTTCTAACCAGTTGTATGCATTTCGGACTTTGTAACAAAGTGGATTTACCCGCTGGCAAAGAGTACACCAAAGAAGAGAAAAGAAACTAGTCATGGTCTTGACCATGTCATGGACAAGAACCGAACGGTAAGCGGCGGAAATTGGTTGCTACAACATGCTGCGATCGTATATGGCCAAAGGTAACCGTAACAACTGTTTATCGTTTATCTAGCGGCCTTTTTAAGCAAATTGTAGTCAAATGCTACTCGGAATCAGAGCCAGTTCTAATTGTCTGCAATGACAATGCAAACAAAGATCTACAGAACGCAGAGTATGAGATGGAGAAGAATCGAGGGGAAGATCGAATATACGATTGAAGACCTCTTACGCAGCCTTAACGGTAAGCACACGCGCTGTCCGAGTCCAAGCGACGTGCCTCAAATGTATTTCCAAGACAATCCACAAAACAACAGCAACAATAACGAAGCAACTTGAGTTTCAGCTCCGAGACTCCAAGACTTCGAGACTTGAAGCCAATTGGCATTTCAATCACGCATCAATCTGGCACGTTTTTATGATGCAGATCACAGGCAGGCAAAACCAGAAACAACAATATAACCAACAGCAATAATAACAACAGAAATATCTTGGTTATAACGAGCTGGACACAGCACGCGGCATCCACATTAAATGCAGCTGCTGCAATCCTGCATACCCCTACTCTGAACCGATTTCTGATTCCTTATGAAAATTAAATTTTTATTGGTCGGTTATGTTTTCGTTACATTTCGTGGATTGTTATAAATTTCATTGATAATTGCCATATATTGATAGCATGATTATGTGCATGATTGTCTGATTGTTGTTGTTGTTGTTATTGTTATTGTTGTTGCTGTTGCTACGTGCGTAGCATATGCACAGCAACAATTTTTTTTAATTTTCTGCTGCAACATTTTTTTGACTTTTGTTTCGCAAATTGTTTTCAACGAAAATTGTTGCACGCACAGCAATACGAACATACTGTCTACTGAGACAGATCTCATACGTATGTAGGTCAGCAGGCTCTTATAGGAAACATTTCCAATATATCCTCATTCATCAAGATATTACAAGTTAAACTTATATTATTTTTTCCTAACTGAAAAGTACAAGTCAAGTTGATTTTTGATTTATGCTCAAAAATTGTGGACCATAATAGTTTTTCCATTTACTTGAAAATTTATTTGTTAAAGTCGAACAATTGTTAATTCGTGATGAATGTTTCAGCTGATATCATTGAACACATTTTTCACTAATAAATTAAGTTACTGAAAGCAACAAATGTCAACTATTTGTGTCATTGGCCAAGATCTGTGATGCCAGTCGCCAGTTGGCAATTGCCTGTT
Source organism: Drosophila paracracens (assembly GCA_035044025.1). Lineage (NCBI taxonomy): Eukaryota > Metazoa > Arthropoda > Insecta > Diptera > Drosophilidae > Drosophila > Drosophila paracracens. The sequence goes on along the minus strand of JAWNMN010000835.1, from coordinate 2,433,157 downwards.
GTCTATTGCCTGTGTGCCATAGAAAGTCACTACCCAAAATGGCCTAATACAAGTACTCAAATGTTTTTGGCCATAACTTCAACTCGACGCCAAGACTAACAAGCGCTTAATATGCAAATGGCAGCCACATAGTAAACAACCAACCAAGAGTTGGATAGCAAGTACGGAGATGCTGCTGGTCGACAGCCGTTTCGCGTTCAAGCCGCAGCTTCAACCGGCTTGCATGTGTTCTTATCGTGCTATCAAAAAATAATTGACAAGTAAATGCGCATTGAAAATGCCGTGTGGCGTGAAAAAGACGCATTTAATGTGCCGCAATTGTCAGTTGACAAAATCGTTCGACTCTGATAAGATACTCGAAACGAGTCATTGACTTGGGCCCACTATAATAATTTTTTTTTTTATATTAAGTGCAGCGTGGGCTTGAGAGATTCCTTTTTGTTTTTGGTTATATGAGCGTGCGCCCACATCAAGTGATTCAAGTTCGTTGCCTGAGTCTTTTGTTTTGCCACTGCCTGACTAAAATTGCGACGCATTTCGTTTTAGCCATGATTCATTGCTGTGCGGCAGCTACTGAGCGAGTTGAGCGACTGGCACGACCACCGCAATTACATCCGGTCATTTAATGTAATTTTATATTTCATTTCAATCACATGCGATATCTGGCTCCGGCCACGAAGCCACTTTCAACTTTAGTTTTTTTTTAGCTTTTTAGCTATACAAAAAGTAGGTACACAGGTATTGACATATTTCTCTCTCTCCCTCTCTCTCTGTCTCTCTCTCCTTCTGTCTCTCTCTCTCTTCTTCTCTCTCTCTCTCTTTCTTTATTAAGCTGAAGTTACTAGCTTATTTTTGTCGCCTGTTTTATGTTAACATTTTAGAGTTTTATCTACAACTAATTTGTATTTTTGTTTAAAGCGGTCTCTTTGATATCTCTGGCAAGCCAAATGATTGATTACTTAATTTCTCTGTCCAAAAATTGTTCAAAAATTATACGCTCTATGGAAGCAGCTGTAGATTAATGTGGAATTTGTCATGTGTGATGAGAGCTGTTTCAAAAACTCAGCACTGCCAGCGATCCACAAAAGAAAACACAAAGAATAGGCTTTGTTAACAGCCAAAGTGTAGAGATTCTTCACATTCTCGCACTGGGCCTGTTTCTTTTTTTTTTTTTAGATTATTAATTGCTTAAGCGTCCAAACAATGGCCAAAATAGTTTTTTGTTTTTACAAACTGTTTTTCCTTTCCATCTTCGACTTTTAAATATTTCATTAATTAGAATTTGTATTTTGTAAGACCATTAAACTGGCTCGACTCTTCGTGGCCAACAAAATGGCCCAAAGATTAATAAGCGGCAATTAACGAAAATCAAACAAAATACAGATAAACAAAAAAATTTCGAATGGATTTAAAAATAATAACAAAAAAAAAAAAAGAAACTGTTAGAAAGAGGCGTTGCTCAATGGTTTAAAAACGCATTTGTGGTCTTTCTCTACTTTTGCCTTAATTATGCGTCGCCTCATGCTTTTATGATGGGCCACACTTGAGCCATTTGATAAATTAGTCTCGGCAGGCGGTAAAGGTCAAGGCATACAGTTTTCGTTTCGCTGTCCGGGTCAACTTAACCTCTGCACGTATATGTGTGTGTGTGTGTCATTGAATGTGTGTGTCTTTGTCACAGACTCGCCATTGTTTTTGTTGTGAGTGAAGATCAATTTGCCTGCCATTGCATGTATCAGCTTACCCAACAGGAAGCGTACGCTAGCCATTCTACAAATCCAGCTCTGTCCTGCTCCATGATTGACAAGTTCGGGCTGCAGTCAATTGCTGTCCAGGCGCATTTCTGCAGAATAAGAGAGCATAATATACGAGCATACGTATCAATAAAATGCATGTTATTGTCAATTGTGCGAGGGTTACTTTACGAGAGACTACCTCAAACAGCAGCCATATAGCATATATATATATATATATATATATATTTCAACACACAAAACATTTAATTAAAAAATTAAAGAAGTAGTTTTAAGTAATTTAACATTTTTATCTCGTATATAATTAGTTTTGCAATGAAACTATAACATCAGATTGTCTGCGAGTTCCTTCAGGTTTATCTAGGCTGTATCAAGTTTCCTTGGACATCTGCTAACTAGCGCGCTGCTCTACATAATAGACACAGTATTAAAGGCAGGAAACAACAAACAAAGGTAGCTGCCACAATAAGTATAAGGCTGCAAAGAAATCGCCAACATTCAGGTCTGGCTCTGCCTGCCAGTTGGTTGTGTATGTGGTCAGTCCGAGAGCTCGGAGTCAGAGTCCGAGACAGCTTTAGCCAGAGGCGCAGTCACGGGCATTAAGGAGAACTCGTAGGGTGGCTGGTTGGCCAAAGCATTTGACAATTGGCCTGGTTAGTTGGTTTGGTGTGGTTTGTTTGTTGCTTTGGGTTGTTGGGTTGTTTGGCTGCTTGACTTGAGTTGTGGAATGCCGTTTGCAATGCGCCTGCAGCTGCAACACTTGCGTACAGCAGTTTACTCGGAAATGAAATGCCAGGCATAGCTCAGTTTCAACTAGCTGTCAAGCCGACAAAACAACAAAAACTAGCAAATTGTACATTTAGCTGCTGATTTTTAGTTAGGTGTCATCACATGTCGCCACAGGTGCCGCTTAAAGCCATTCAAGAAATTAATATAAGGCGCGAAGTGTTGCGAATGATAAACTGACAGGCTTATGACGGCATTACGCAAATTACCAACCCAGACGCTAAGCAGACGACGAAGGCTGGCAGGCTCGCAACAAATCAAGAGGTAACCGGGAGAGCATCCAGCACCCAGTCAACGATTGGCTTAATAAAATGATATATTAAATGCGATTAAAACCCGGCACTGGCGACGAAGACAACGACAGCAACACCAACAACAGCAGCAGCAGCAGCACCAGAAGAAGAGACGTTGCAATAAATATATTGGAACAGCTACCGGATTCTGTTGCTAAAACCACTGGACAGTGTCGAGTCTCTCGATGGTGGAGTTGCCTCGCGACACTGGCCGCGGCACGCTGATAAAAATGTTCATTAATTTAATGCGCTGGGCATAATTAAATGCGTGTTGGTCCTGGCTGCCCCCGTATTGACATTAAATATGTTTAAACATGCATAAATAAATATGTGAAGCAGGTTGAGGCAGGCAGTTAAGTTGTCTTCAACCTGCTAGCAACCTGCTACAGCCTCACTGCCTGTCTGCAGACAACTTGGTTGCTTGCGCTGATGTTTTAATCAGGGCGTGGATTTTAAAGGCGCTGACCCAGGCACTTGTTGCACAACTAGTTAAATTAATAATGCAACATAAGGCAGCCAACCAACTGCAAGTGGCTTAAGCTGAGCACTCTCAGTTGCAACTGGGCTGCAAAAGATTTACGACAATTGGCAGCCGGTGCTCTGGAGCTGCCTTCAATTGAGCGCTTTTTGGCGACCAAGCGATAAATTGTAAAGTTAATCGCTTGTCAAAGCTTTCGCGGGCACATTTATCTCCAGCGGCAGCAGGCTCAATAACACAGCCACAGGAGCTGCAGATTCCAACAGTCGATAGGTAATAGTTGCGGATTTATAGCCCAAGCAATAGCAGCTTATACAGGCCCAGATAAGCCACTAACAGCTGGAACAAACTAGTACCTATGGCCATAGATCCGGCCATAAAATACCCGTAAATATTATTCAGGCTATGCCTCACTTCATCAGACTTAGCATTTGCCTGTGACTGCTAAAATGTATAAAACTTCCCAGACTGGTTTTTTTGTGTAGCTGCATCCAATGTTATATCTTGAAAGTTTAGAGCTTGAGTAACTTGCCAAGGTTAAAAGTATTACAAACTCCTTTCTAACCCATATGTCATTGAAAAGGCTGGCAAACGCAGAACTGCTCTCAGCTCTATTGAGCAGTTTGAACTTACTTTCCGCATAAAAAAGATACCAATTTATACTTTTTATTTTTCAACAAGGTTTAAAGTTATTCTCGAACATTATTAAGACCTATTTCAATAAGCTGGGCAAACGGCCGTCATAACTGTTTGAGAATTGTAAGCGAAATCATGAAACCCACGTAATGATAGCTAAATTGATTGAATCTCTGTGAGTCAATTCTAATCCAAGTAAATGATTTATTGTTAACAGCTACTTTTGTTTGACTCACAGTTCAAACAATCCAAAAACCTTCACAAAAGTGCTTATGCCGACTGACTAACTGAATCTAAAATGAGTACAATATATATTTATTTATATGTACATGTGTATTACTTTGACATGTTGCAGTCTGTGATAAGGCCACTTGTGTAACAGAACTTACTTCAACTTATCAATTATTTGGCCTAGTCTGTTGGGTAATTACAGTTGTTTTCGTTCTCTCTTATAGCAAATGTTGATGTTGTTGTTGTTGCTGTTGATGTTGTTGCCAATTGAAGGCAGACAGCGACAACAATTGTGCATTTCATGAATTGAAATCAGAAATTGTTGTTGTAGTTGTTGCCCATTGTTTGCTGTATAGAAAATGCCATTCAAGTCGCAGCCAGTTGACAAATTGTTAACTGATATGGGAAATGTTGTGTGTAGCTTGGTAGCACTTGGCAGACAGACAACAGGCAACAGCAGCAGCAACAACAACACCAACATACAACATTCAAAGTGCCTTTGGCTTATGTGTTAAACATGTGTAGATTTATGTGTTGGCTGCCTTACCGTTTACCCACCCCTCTGCAACTGCTGCCCCTGTCTCTCAAAGTGCCTTTGCATATGCATAAGTAACTGCGCGGCTGGCACTGTGTTTGCCTCAATTTTACCTGCGGTTTTTTTATTGTCTGTTTTTTTTTTTTGTCTTTTTATTTATTTCTTTTGTGTGGCAATGTCTCAAGTTCAGTTCACACGCTTTCACTGATTGTGATACCATACGTCACTTTGAATTTTACGATTCAGTTTGCCATTCGCTTTGATAACGCCTCTAAAAGCCGTACCACATGCATAATTAGCCAAGTTAACACACGCATGCAATCAGTTAGCAACTGGCACGTATATGATAGATCAATATATACATAAATAGTTATGTTCTTTGATCTGGACGCGTGTGCTTTGAGCTTTGGCTGTATGCTACAACAAATTGTCCGCTAATGAGGGGCACCAATGTTGCAGTCAACACCCCCCTGCCACCCCCTCAGTAAACATTTCTAAGTTACAACCATAAGCAGAACTCTCGATTACCTAAGTTGGTGTACCAGCGCTCCACTTGTTGAATTGCGAAATAAAACACTCCTGGGAAATGCCAAACACCAAGCGTTGTTGCCTCTCTGATGATCTTGCCATAGTCGCAACTGCAAAGGAAATATCAAATTGTTCTTCATTAATCAATGTGTGAGACACAAGCCAGAGTAACTAACTGAAGTAAGCATGAAAATGTCATTGAATTTAAAGAAAATAAATAAATAATTAAATGGTCAAGAAGTGTCCTTCGCATAAGAATGCAGAAAATAACTGTTGAAATTAAATAATATAATCTATATAAACCTAATGGAAACCTAGTTGAAAACTATGTTATTTATGCATCGCCTTGCAACAAAATGTTTATACACATAAATCATTTACAATAGAGTTTTCCAATCAAATTATTCGGTCAGCATTAGAGTCAGCTTATCAATAAAAGCCACAAAATAATTGTCGACAAAAAAATACGTTTCGGTACGGGCCATAAATGTCATTCCCATGGCAAATGGCAAAAGATATACGCGCAACATGGCCAACACTCTTTTTTTCTGGTTTTACTGGCAACAGTCAGCGTGGGCTTGTCAACAGCAATGGACAACAACAACAGCAACAACTACAGTAACAACAACAACAACAACAACTCACCACCAACAAGCAGCCGTAAATCAATAAGATGACTCTACACCTCTCCCTGTGCACCGGGCCTCGTCGTAAAACATTGAAAATTATGATTTAACGCAAATTTTGTAATTAATCTTGACAAATAAAGCGGCCTGCGGTGCCATTTGCCCCTCCCGCAACACTCGCTCTCCGCTGCCACACCCGCTATCCCCTTGCTCATTACGTCTGACGTGTTTTTTAAAGGAGTTAACTTTTAATGCCCTGCCACAAGACTTTGTATTTATCTTCCTGCACAGTTTTTACATACATAAATCTTGGCGGCACTTTCAGGCTCAAGTTCTACGCATATGTCTGCGGGGGAATAGACAGGCAGAGACAGAGAGACAGAAAAAGTTATCATAAGTGAGAGAGACAGAGAAAGAGAGAGAGAGAGAGAGCTGTGGCTGTCTGCCAGCCAGCTTGGCGTGGTATGTTGTTTGTGTGCCTGCTCTGCCCCTTATCCCTGGCTGGGGACTGCTTGCAACATCATCATCATTATCCTTCATTATTATTTATGAAGTTTCTGTAGAGTTCTCAACCGGTTTTCGTGAAGCCTTTCAAGTATTTAATAATTGTGCCAAGTTATGCACAAATGCATATCTTTGTTGTTTTCTGTTTCTTATTACTTTTTTTTTTTTGGCTGCCTTATTTAGTAAGTTATTGCGTTTTAAATGTCGCAATGCGAACGGAAGGTACAGCGGAAGCAACGCGCGCGCACGCACTAAGAGAGATAGACAGAGAGAGGAAGAAAGATAGAGAGAGAGAGTGAGTGCACGAGAGAGAGAGAGAGAGAGAGGGAGAGAGTGACCTGTATGTGGTGCTTGAGACTGCCTGATCTTAATTATATGTTGGCAGCTCACGACGCTGATGAACAGTAGCAATTATTTGCCAAGCCAGCACTCAACACTCATCATTCACACACACACAAGCTCACAGGAGATGATATATAGTCATATTGCGTATACGCCACGTACAGCGCGCTGCCTCAACTAATTGCCGCAAAGTCAAAGTCAAAGCCGCAATAGCGGCTAAAACTGTAGCTGTAGCTGTATCTGCAGCTGTAGCTGTTTCTGTATCTTGGGAGCGCGAGGAAACTTGAAGCTGTCATTAAGTTGGCAACCCGGCGACGTGTGAGTGCCAATGCAATGCTTGACCAAACGTGGCAACATCATAATCCCCGCAAGCAGCAGCTTACACTGTTACACATCGAGTATTGTATCTCTGTATCTATATCTGTATCTGCATCAGTATCTGTATATGTTTCTGTATCTGCAGAGATGTACACCATGTATGTATCTGAAGCTCTTACAGCTCTTGTGAGCTATTTTGTGCTGTGTAAGCAAAGCTGATGAAGCTACCTCTTTTGTTGTTGTTGCTCTTCGTTTGTGGCTGCCTTTCGTTTCTAATCTGATTTGAAAGATTTTCATGCCTTTTTTCGGTGTTTGTTGTTGTGATTTCTGGTTTCGATACAATATGCTTATATATATTTGACTTTTTACTCGTCAGCAAACAGAATAAAATGTGGCAAACATACAAAAACCAAAAATAAAAACGTGACTCTTACAAAAAACAAAAAAAACAACAAAAAAACAGACGTGTATATAATTTTATTTCCGTGAGTGTGTGTGTGTGTGTGTAAAAGAGGCGCTCGACAATAACAGCAACAATTGCTTTAACAACAACAAAATAATATTAAAATGGTTTAAGAGAACAATGCGTTGGCAAAGCTTCAAATGACAATGAGAACGAGTCGTTCTATTGTTTGCCTTTGACTAATTCAGAGTGTCTGTTGGTTAATAACTATACGAAAAAAAAGGCAACTGGCAAACACACACAATTCCCCAACTGGGAATAATAATAATAAGCATTAGCAATGGCGATATGAGCAGTCTATCTCACTCTCTCTCTCTCTCTCTCTCTCTCCATCTATCTTCCGCTGCTCTATCTGTCTCTTTCTCTTAGCTGACAGCACTGTTTTTGTATTTCACAAGTAGCTCGTTTTAGCCCTTAACTTGCCACTAAATGCTTTTCTTTGTATCTTTATTAAGTCTCGTCGATCTAACTCTGGTTTATACTCGGAACGGAAATCACATTATGTATGTTGTTATCGAAAATAATGTGTGATTAGTCTGACTTTTAAGCTGCTCATTTTGATTAATACAGTCCGAAATTTTTATTGACAATTAAGCAAAAACGTGATTCAGTCTCTCATTTCAGAAGCCATTGTCTACAGTTCGCAAAACTTCAATAGTAAATAATACTTGTGTACAAAATTCTCAGATTTGTTGTTAACTTTTATTCATATTTCGTATTTGTAAGTTCTGACTTAAACAGGTTAACTGTTTCGTTTTAATTTAAAATTGACCGATGCGTTGTTGATTGCAACTCCGGCAAACGCTGTTTAGTTATTAAATTGAACTCTACAATTCGTTTCGGGTTATTTGATGTTACTACTACTACTACCCCCAAAAAACGACGGCCATGTACAGATTTAGACAGCGGCCGCCTCTACAACAGCAATTCCTGTCTTGTGCAGCCTGTGCCTGTATCTGAGGCTGAGGCTGAAGCTGTGGCTGCACCCACCCACGCTCTTCAGATACAGAGACTGCCACAGCTGCCGCCTCAACTTGAGAGCCTGTGTAGCCAAAAAGGAAAATACTACAATTTGTGTGGCTCTGGCTTTTAAGGCAGGTCTGCAGTGGGAACTGCCCACTTGGTGGTTAGAGGCGCCTTCGGTTAATCAAAAGCGCTCAAAATATTCGACGCTTAATCAATTAACTAACATAATTTCGTGCAAATGTAATTAACTGCCCCGCTGCGATAGGCACCGACAAATGTTCGCTGTCAGGAGCATTTAGTGTCATTCATTTTGCGACCAAACGGCGCCCACTTGCAGCAACTTGAAACTTGTTTTCTTTTCTTCTTTTTTTTCATTTATCCTTTACACCATGTTGCACGTATTTAGTTTGAATTTGTTGCGCTTAAGTGGACCTTTTTGGTGGGGTTGTTTTTTTTTTGGAGTAGCTGTCAATGGTTGCGTTGCTGGTGATGTTGTTCGTGGGGAGTGGGGACGTGGTTCAAAGATCGTCGCGAATACTTCCTCAAAATCAAAATCAATACATAATTCTTTTGACATGCCAATCGCACATTTGTGGCATGCAACAGCCAAACAACGACAACATGTTTGCGCGACTCATTCAGATAAAAATTGCAATGCAGACGTTGCAGCCACAGTTCAGCCAATGGATGGTAGCTGGAAGCTGGTGAACGTAGCAGGAACAAAACGACGACAAGCAGCCAACAGGCAACAGTTGCAACCGTTCGAGCTGCACCTTTAAAACGTACAACAACAACAGCAACAAAAAAAACTGACAGGGCCCAGTCGAGAGTCGACTTGGCGAGCAGGAAAAAAAGTGAAATCTGCTAGAATTGATCTGGGGAGTCGTCGTCGTAGTCGTGGCTCGAAACTGGTTTACACATCTGGAGAGGAAGTACGAGCTGCAATAGCAGCAGCAGCAGCAGCATCAGCAGCAGGAGCAGCAGCATGACCAGGCAGCGGTTTTTAGTGCTGCGACCTCTGCAGTCACCAGCCAGCGCCTTTCATTCGCTGTCAGCATCAATTGAAGCAGCCGGCAACCCGTCGCACCGCCGACACCGACAACACCGGCACCACCACCCCACCTGCCCCAAGATATATGAGCAGTGCTATGTTGTGACTACTGCCCGCTGTGCACCTGCGCTTAAGGCAGCGGCAGCGACTGCAACTGCAACTGCAACTGCGACTGCGACTGCAACTGAAGATGGAGACCTCGTCTCCGACTTGGAGTCCGACTTTGACTTTGACTGCATGCATGATGATGAGCAGGCGAAATGTGTTTTTAAACGATGCCATTTGTTATTTGCGTGAATGCAACCAGTAGCCGGACAGCCCTTTCGCAATTGATTGGCTATTAGAAATTCGCCAAAACTCGTTCGACCTTGTTGCCAACGGCGATCATTAACGCCAACAGTTAGCGGCACTTTCAGCCACATTTCTCAACCTCTTACCGCAAACTGACAGTAACCAAAAACAACACAGCCAAAACACACATTAAACAAAAAGGTCGGCGCTACTGTACGCATTAAAAAATGTGGAAACCAACATTTGTATAAAAAAAAAAACAAAATAAATAAAACAGAAAAAGTGAATGAGTGTGAGCTGGCAGGCCTGCCCTGGTCCATTCCAGGAAACGCAACAACTTTTCAGAAGTGCTCGGCATTAAAAAAAAAAAATAAAATAAAATAAAATAATAAAAATAAAGAACATACCCAACTGACAAGTCACTTTGATCCCAACTACATTTGCCACAAATGAACAAAAAACAACAAATTATTCAAAAATAAACGTAACAATTTTTGACAGACTGAAAATTACCAGTTTATTTTTTTTCTACACATTTTTATAATGAAAAAAAAAACAAGAATGGAGAGTTCATTTAAGCACGCCATAGATTACATACCCTTGCCGACAAGATGTAATCTGCTGACATCAAACTTTCAGTTCGGTGTTATAAATATTACGGGCTTGTAAGTTTTGAACAAATTTTATTTATATGTTTTCTGTCAAATTTATGGCCCTAGTGTTTCTCATTAAGTTCAACCATAATTTTTGCTAAAATATGGAAAAATAATAATGTTCTAAAGGTTAATTTTATCTGGCTACTGACTACGTACTGCTAATTTCCTATATTTATTTACACGTTTTTTTAAAATTAAAAATTACGGCAGCTTTTAAAATACTTTTTTCCCTGAGAACCCTTTTCCTACTTGTAATTTCCGCCTAATCATTTTGTAGTTAGTTCATTACTGCTTAAAGCGATTTTTTTCTTTTCTTGGATTCTTTTCTTGTAATTCAGCTCATTGTCGGTGGCAAGTTAACATTCTCAAGTAGCGATCGTGCACGAAACGAAGCGCTCTCAAAATTGTTGACGTCTGCAAGAGTGCCTGATAAAGGAACTTTTAACTTTTATATAAACTTTGAGCTTAAGTTGCATCTTAGCTGATGCGGCAGCTGCTGCTGGTGCTGTTGGTGCTGCTGATGGTGGTGCATCTGCTTGACCCTCAAGCAATTATCACAGTTGAGAGGAGGTGCGCTGGTGGCAGATTCACACGACTCGTTGCCTGGTTAAGTGTAGTGACTTTGACTGCAATTAGACATGCGCAACTGCCACCAACAGAGGCAGCAAATTGCTGAGCCTGAGTCTGAGCTGAGCACTTAGGCTCATGGGCTGTTGGATTTTGTAGCTCTTTAGCTCTTTGGAGAGGTCAACAGAACGCAGTGTTCAGTGTTTAGTTGTGTTTTATGTATCTTTTTGCCTGATGGATTGTCAGAGGCTTGAGCCTGAAGACGACGCTCTCCGTGTCTCTCACCTGTCTCTCGTGCTGGTGGTGGGCACATCACTTGCGCTCAAGACACAAATCACGCACATTTATTTGCCAGAGTCAGAACGGACCTTACCGGAGCGGAGTTGAGCGGATGAGGCGGCCTTTTAAGGCTGCCTGGCATGAGTTTGCAAATTGTTGTTGTTGTTGTTGCTGTTGTTGTTCTTGCTGTTGCTGTTCGGGTTTCCTGCTGCAACTTTATGGCTGTGGCAAGCTGTAGCAGCAACAACTGTGGCGATAGCTCTGGGTCATTTTAGGAGAGCTCGAGTCAAGGCAAATGCAACTTGAAACCTGCAGGAGCTCTGTGTCTGTATTTATGTGCGTGTGTGTGTGTGTGTGTGTGAGTGTATGCAATGTGCAGGAGGTGTCCCAAACAGCAATGAGGTTTTTTTTCTTCCTTCTTTTTGTTTATTCTTGTTGCTGTACTGACTACACAAAAACCAGTTACTGGCTCCACTGACTGCTCCTGTGGCATGCTGTAATTGATATTGCAACTGTATGTGTGTGTGTGTGTATAAGTATATATACATACATATATACATATATTTGAGTGTATGTGTTAAGCTGAGCTGTGAACCGAGTTCAAGTTACAGGCACACACGTGTTGCTAATGAGACATAGCTCAACATTAACCTGAACATCCAAATCAGCACACAGACACACGCAGCACTGATAACCTAATAAAGTTATAGCAATTAAACAAAAAGAACCTGTGACTACACAGCAGCATCAGCAACAGCAGCAACAACAGCAAAAAACAACTTGTTTACCAAATCCAAAAAGTTGCCTAAAATGATGTCACTTGCCAAGTTGGCTCGCAATTATAGCCACAAACGCGCTCAGTGCCGGGCACTGTCGAACTGTCGAGCTACTCCAAAGTTGCCTTTTATTATTTCAATTTTACCCCTTTTCTTCATCTTACATTATTTTTTTGGTTTGCCTTTTGTCTGTAGTATTTCTGTTTTATTTTGGGCCTGTTGCCTTTTGTGTGGGCATTGAAAATGATTTTTTTTTGAAAAATCATTATTTTAATCGTTTATTGACTTGTTTAAAGCGCCGCTAAATGCTTATGCCAGAGTCTCTTGAGCCATTATGCTACAAATTATGTGAAATGATGGAGCACAAAGTATATGAAAAGAAAGACAGTTTTGGATTGTAACTATTAGTCTTCCCGCTGGAGGCTTCTAATTGTAAGCTGGCCATAAATCAGCCTTGTCTAGAGTTCAGTAATAATCACAGCTTTAAAATAATATTGAGATGCTGCTTTCATTGACCAAAAAGTCCTTAAAATAGAGCATAAGGTCCTTAAAATAATGTGATGTATATAGATGAAAAACACGACTTAATAAAATATTAGCGTGGCAAATAAATTTTAACTATAATTAATCAAATATTTAACATTTACTTTCATTTAAGATAAAGTACACATATCTGATGGTATCTTGATTAAGTCAATTTTAAATTTCTTAAAATTTTGTGCAGTAAAATTTCTTAACAAATGATAAAGTAATATGTTTTTGACTAGATATGAAATTTATATTTGTACATTTTTTTTAATTCCATACAAATAGCAATTAAATAGATGATAAATTTCAAATCTAACCCTCATGATTGCCGATTTAAATAATCCTAATATCAAATATAAAATAGATTTTCAATTTTCATTTTTGATATTTTCAGTGCTAACTGAACAAATGTAAGTCCCCATTTGAAATAATTTCTGTTCATTACTATTTTATGCAAAAATCTCCAAAACTTAAAATATATATATATATATGTGTTTTTGACTCTTATATATAAAATAGGCATACAAAAAGATCTATTACAGTTAAGTGATTAATGATGCAGAACAAAACTCAAAAATAAACATAAAATAAAATAAAAACCGTATGCGAATGAGGAAACAGAAATATAATATTGAACTCACCTGCCCTTTAGAGGCCAAGGACACGATCGCAGCTTTGTTTTTATTATTATGACTTTAACACTTTAAGATCTGTGTCTGTCTGTGTTTGTGTCCGGGTCGGGTGTCTGAGTTCTGTGTTCTGTATTTTGAGTTCTGAGCTTGTGAAATATGTGTGTTTGCACCGCTCTCCTCTATTTGATGGCTTTGAGTTTTGAATCGCTTCTCAACTGTTGTGTTGCTCCTCTTTGCCATTCGATAGGGTCTCTCCACGCTAATTTGTTGCTTGTCTCGACTCGTCTCCGTCTCCGTCTCCGCCTCAGTCTCAGTCTCCATTTCATTTCGTACAAATTTGCAAGTGCTTACTAATAGAACGTTTTGTGTTGTGTTAATGAATTCGAGAGTTTTATTGACACTGTGCCGTTTGCCGTTGACGTTGAGCATTTACGTTGATGTTGCTGTTGCTGTTGTTGTTGATGTTGTTGTTGCTTAGCAGTTTTTGTTTTGCTTTTCGTGGTTTTCATTTCTTTTCTTTTTTGTAGTTCATTTGATTTGGTTGCGTATATGCATGAATATTTTTTTCGCCACGTTTCTGTGTCTATTTCTATTTTCTATTGTATTATCAGTTTATCTAACACTTTGCTGTGCTATCTTTCGCTCTCTCAGCGATAGCTCCTGTTGTTGTTGCTGTGCGACTGTTGCTGTGGCCCCGAACTGCGCGCGCCGCTCGCTGACGGTGCACTGATCGGATCGTCACAAACGTGGCCAACACGACAGGTAACCCAAAAGCGACGTACACAAAAAAAAACGCGCCACCAACACCAGAAGCAGCAGCAGCAACAGCAATAACAGCAACAAGGTAAGACTGGCCAACTCTCTGACTACTGAGTCACAAGGCCAACTCTCTCGCTCGCTCTCTTTCTCTCTCTTTCTGTGTAGCAACTCTTTTTTTCTCTGGTCACACTGTTAGCGATTTTGTAGCAGAACGCGACGTCGCTCGCTTGCGTTCCAATTTGCGACTTGTCTGGGTTTGATGATGGCACAGGGTTTTTGTAACCTCGCCGCGGCGCTGGCTGCGCTACTCTCCAATAGACCAGTGTCGGCTGTAACTATGCTCGTCTCGCTCGCACATGGCGCGCTCAGTGAAGCGTATTAGCACAGGTGTAATTACCTGTTCGTTAAGTGCAGTATATGCCATCTCGCTTGCACAGTCGCTCTCACGTTCACGTTCTCTCTTTGTCTTTCTCTTCAGCGCTCGCACTCTCTCTCGCTCTCTCAGCCCAATTGCAATGATCATTAGCTGAAGTGCGCTCTGCTTCTGACTCCAGTTTCGTTGGCCAAATCATCGCCATGTGGAGCTCCCCAACCTCCATTCCCCACTGCTCCCCTCCTGCCGCTAATTAAGCCAGATATTGCTTAAGAGCTGCGCTTCCGACATTTCGGCAGAATTTAAAGTCTTAGCTGGTATGCGTGTGCGAGTGTGTGTGTGTTGGGTATTACTTCGGTCGCCTCTCGACTTGACCCGTTCCATGTGAACCTGCTGACGGGGTACACCACTTCCGCTATAAGCAAATTCTACAACCATTACGGCGAGCTGTAATTTTAATATACAAGCGTCGATCGTTTAGAGCAATCTTCTCAACAGCACCCTTATTAAACAGCCGCCGGAACTAGCTCCCTATATGCCAGAGATATTATGAATACTATAGATACGCATAGCGACTGACAATTGCAATCGGATGTTTGCGCTTGTTGCCAGCCACGTGTCGGCACCTCAGGCTCTAATTGTTCATTACGATCGAGCTGTTGGCTCGATCATCGTCATGATCGGCAATTGCAATCATCGTCCAGCAGCATCAGTAGCAGCTTCATAGAGTGGCACTTGGACTAGGCATCGATTGAACCTTTTCAATGACCGCTACTTCCGCCCTGGCCAGATCTCAGGCTCGTGCTGGTACCAGATGCACTCATGTGGAAACTGTTTTCGCTACTGTTACTTAGATTGTTACTGGGTGCTCTATGCTTTGATTTGGTTGGAAAATCATTCGCCGTTTTTATTACTTTTTTTTTCATGTCTATGCAACGTCTGCTTAACGGAAGCAACCGTTAGACGATCTGTTCCCGGTGACCGGTGACTAAATGCAATTAGTTGCAGCAACAAACTGCAGCTGTTACCGCTGCGGCTCCAACTGCTGCTATTGCTGTTGCTGCCACTGCTAAGCTTTTTTTTATCGCTTGGCTTTCCATTTGGCTTAGCAGCAGCTGCAGCAGCTGAAGAACTGAAAATTAACCAGGCAAAATATTTATCTATTTGCACCAGAAACATTTATCTTTCAAAAATACATACGACCGAGCGCTATCTATTAATAACATTGTCATAATTGCAATCATGGCTTTTCTCCGAATTTCAAGCTTCTAAGATAATTAACTTTTCTGTCAATATGATTGCACTTTTTTAATTGCCAAATTTTTCGTTATTCTATTACCAAAGTCCACATTTTTTACCCATTTTGTTTTTCTTTTTAAATTTTTACTTTACCTACTTTAAAACTTCTTCTTCAGAAGTGCAAGCTTACAACTTTATCATATCGACTGCTGCTAAGCATTTTTTGTATATTTACAACTTAAACAACTATACATTTATCTATTGTTGTCGCAACAGATAAAAACTATATAGTTAGTTAAGTTGAATATGGAAAAACAAAATGTGTATAACTAGCATTTTGGCCAGGCAATTGGCAATTCGTGCTCATTATATACATATATAATATATAAATGCTCATGTATACGTTAACAATAATATACAAAGTCATATTGCTCAGGTTTTATACATGGAGTATTCGGAGCTCATGAGTTAATATGCCAAAGCATATGGATTTCCTGAAGAAATGTGTAACACATTTTTAATATTCTCAATTCATTCAAGAAAGCAATCATAATAAATTAAGTAAACAGCTAAACTTTCACATCTTGTTGCATATATATTTATTTTAAATATATTTTTAAAATAGTTTATAAATTGATATTTGATCCGTAGGACTCAAAACTGCAAGGGTATGTGGTCTACGTGGTACTGACTATATCTGTTCTTTCTGGTTATATACGTATATGTATATACATACATATATCTATTTTTTTTTTAATTTTTTTACGTTGTCATCGAACCGTGACGACGCGTTGTTATTGTGGGCTGTACTATGTGATGAACCTGTGCCTAGAGTCTAACCCCCGTTTGATGATCTAAGTGTAGAACATGAGATAATGTTTTATGGCTCTGCTACTCGCTTTATAGGGGTGCACAGCCGTGCGCTATCAGCACCTGCATGACATTCCCAACAAAACTCACAAAAAAAAATACATTTTAAAATAAATTCGAAAACATAGAAAAAGGCGCACAGTAGCCGGATCCGGTGGGGAAGCTTAGGGATAATTAATTATGCCGTGGGTGCTGCTGGTGACATTTGGTTTTGTCTCGATAAGGAAATGACGCGGCAACAAAACTATCCATAGAATATTTCTAAACAGTTGTACTCAATGCAAAAGCAATTTTTCTGTCATCTCAGCATTTTGTGCCCCAATTTAACATACAGATGCATTATATACGTGTGTATGTATATATACATATATATGTGTTTGTGTGGATAGGTTTCTGGTTATACCATGACTCAGAGTGGGGCTCACAGAGACGCGACAATGTCTTTCGACCAAATTGTGCAATTTGTTTGCTTGCTTTTGCTATTGTTTCGTTGCATTAGTTGCAATTATTGGCCAAAACAATTGCAAATTGCATTTTGAGAAAGCAGCGAGTATTTCAAAGCATTTATTTTCGGTGAAAGTTGCAACATATGGTGCAAGATCGGCAACAACAACAACATCTGCTGTTGCAATCCTGCAGCGATTGTGTTCTCAGCGCTCAATTACACAACTAATGAGCTTTCACCAAAACAGGAAAAATCATTTCCAGAACTTCCCGAACTCTGCTAAGCTAACGGATGTGTCCGCCAAGCCAAACAACAGACAGACAGACACACGAATTGTTGGGGCACCGGGCACTCGGGTCAAAAGCAATTGACCGCCCAGCAGGCCCCCTTTAAAAAAAGGGCTTTTACCTAATGTGAAGTTAGCACGGCAAGAACAGTAGTTGCCGCAATCCCAAGAACAGGCTAAAGCGAACAGAACCAAAACAAGTTGACATTTGTACTTAAAAAAAACAAGATACAAAAAAAAATACTAGAAACAATAATAATAATAATAATAATCCACATGTATGACCATTTTGACTTTTAAGTGAAGTCATCAAAACAAAATTCTGTGAAACTTTTGCCGCTGCCCGACGTTAAACCCGGCATATAAAATAAATGTATAAAAAAAAACCGAAAGAGGATTTCTTAATTACTAGGGGCCGCAAAAAAAAAAAAAAATGCTACGTTTAGGGTCAGTTTCTTGTTGTACTATTGGCCTCATCATAATTACAGGGCAGTTCTTGCTCCATAAGCCGGGGGCCAATGTGATATGTCCCGCTCTATTGCCAGCTCACTGTCTCCGACTGTTTCTCGCCGACAATTATTTTACGACCTAACTGAAAATTCGAACAACAACAAACAAAATATTTCAGTGAGCCCAAAATGGGTTCTAGCCTTTTTTAATGCTCTATACCCATTGAAAATGTTTCAAATAGGTATAATGCAGTTGGGACAATAATAATTTAAAACGTAAAATTTGAAGTCCAAGTTAAAATGAATAGATAACTTTTGTGTTAGATATTATTTAATAGATAGCTTTCTGAGTATAGATAAAAATCGATCTCAGAAAAGCTGTGCAAGTTGCCATTGTCGGATTGAGATTAATATTTTTGTATTCTTAAGCTGTCCGTCCACAATGATTATATTTGATTAAAGACCTGCAGGGTACTTCTTAGTCGATATCTTTCAACTATCACACTTTGGCTAGCTTGTTTTTTTGTTGTTATTTTTTTGTTAGTTTTATGTCAATTTCTAGTTATGCGGCCAACGTTCCAGCTGGCTGCCTCAACAGATCTGCGATAGCGAAATAAATTTCTTTTTAAATACTGCGCATGTGCAGCGACTTTGGTCGACAACGAATCCACAAAAAATCACCCAAAACAATTTTGGGAAGAGCGTTAAATTGTATATGCAGTGTGGCAAGTTGTAAGGACGACGATGTTTCCACCTTTTTAGGCGGTACAAATGCACATCAAAGTCGACTCTTTTGTGGCTAACACTTTCATGCAACTCGGAAAACTCAACGGAGCAGAAAATCGAAAAGTGCAATGGCAAAACGAGCAACAGCATTAGCAACAGGTCCCATGCGATTTATACGGAGGTTCACCGGTTACCCAGGGCCCTATATGAGTATGATAATAATAATTCAGACGCTTATCTCTCAAACATGCAATAAGCTGAATGGGTGGCTGCCTCAATAATGGGGCAGCAGCAGCAGCATGTGTAAACACTTTTCGCTGCCTGCGAATGGAAAATTGTGGAAATTATGTGTTAAGCATGCAGCATGCAACGGCTGTGGTACAGTTAGTGCAAAAGACTTGAGTACATTGCTGGAAAATACTTCAGCAGAGCTGTGCAACAAGAAAATTACCGACAGAGAGAGAGAGGAACACAAGCATTTAGATAAGATTCTGTATAATACTCGTATTGTATTGGAAGACAAATCATTTGAAAAACCGTGCAAATTGATTTATAATTCTCAAACAGTTACAGTACAAATTAACACAATGAAATGTTTCCGTTCTGGAATTTCCGCTTTTCATTGATTTCCTCCTTTGGAATGTCAAAATTATAAGCAAATTAAGGAGGAGTCTTTCAGTCACATACAGTTAAGGCTTTAAATATCGCATATATCAAGACAAGTTAATTGATGTGTATTATATATTAATAAATTTTGTTGTTCAGTTTCCTGACTTAGTTTGTCACCAAAACAACTTCTCCACAGAGGAGTACGTGAAATAGAGACCAACAAACTCTTCCCATTACAATCAACCTCATCAAGTTCGCCACAGTTTTGTAGCGCAGTGGCTGCTCCAAAGCTTGCTGGCCATCAGCGCAGTCATTTCAATTAAGATGCAGTAACAACTCTATTATTGTCCAATAAGCCAGTATCAATAAAAGTCATCGAGTTGCCAGCTGCGATGAGCGGCATCCAAAGATGACGTGAGATATGAAACGCTTTAAAACAATAAAAGCTGAAATCAATTTTCCACAAAGTGCCACAGCGTCAACTTGCAACGCTTGCAAAGGCTTGCAGTGCGTTGCAATGATGCGTGAACGTGTTGAGGTTGGAGTTGTTATTACTGCTACCGATTCTTGGATCGTTGTCGGTGCTGGTGGCCTTAAATGGTGGCCTGGCAAATGTTGCTGTTGCTGCTGCTGCTGCTGCTGCTGCTGTTGCTGCTGCTATTGCTGCTGCTATTGCTGCTAACAAACTCGATAAATCGGAGAACCTGTGATTATCGGGGCGAAGAAGCGAAAAATATTTATGAACTGATCTGTGCTCATCGCACAGTCATTGACGAGGATGCTGCTGCTGTTGTCGTGAATGGAAACTGTGGCGATTTTATCGCTGGCCCCGCGACTTAACTTTGGCCACTGGGTATTGATATTTTCCAAGGCATAGGGCACGCCGCAACTGTTGCTGATGATTGGTTACTTGCTTAGCAGGAAGCAAGCTATGTAAACGGCAAAAGTATATTATGAAAATGCATTAAAATAAGAGCAAACAACCATTAACAACAACAGCAGCAAGAACAACGCAATTCTTTCAAAGGGGTCCCCAGATAGTGGCTATGCTTGCTTGGTCAAGCAACAGGTGTAATAATTGAAACCGCCGCTTGGAAAATGCTAATCACGCTAGCTCTCTCCACTCTCCAGCAAATTATGATACAATCCAGATACATTCTAAAGTTTATGCTTGCGGTTACGCTTGGCCAGTGCTCGGCACTTTGGCATTACTTGAAGCAGCAGCTGTAAAATTATAGCAATGGCTGCCGGCAGCGTGTGCCTCATCATCAAATATATAACTCATACACCGCATTGTACGCACCGCACCAACTGAATGAAAAACCAACAACAGAAACAAAAACCAAAAAGAGCCTCCTCACTTTTTTTTTTGTTCATTCTGTGAGTCCTGCTCTTGTCAACTTTCTCACGCTCCTGCTGCTGACCTACCTTAATTGGCACGCAGTCAAGCGATGCCACTTGTCGCACCTGTGCACTGGCTGCAGTTGCCACCTATTTTTTTCTTTCTTTTTTTTGGTGGTTGCTTTCCGAATGACTTACGCATTTCAAGTGCAGCAAGGCAAATTTGCATATCAATTGACCAAAAGCTGCGCCTCATCCTGATAATTATCTATGGCGAGTGTGAGTGTTGTCTACCCGTACCGAGCAGACAAGTCCACCGAGATGGGTGCCGAGCATATTGCGTTTGTAATTGAATTGAAGAACGATTCCACAGAGGTCACACACGTTGCACACATGCTGCACAAATATGCAAAATTCTAGACAAGGTGCGCATGCAACACTAAGCAGCAAATTCTGCTTTGAAATCGACTTTACAAATAAAATAAGATGAGCTTTAAAGATTGGTTCTCAAATATAGAGTGTGGAACATAAAAATCCCGAGTTATTTTTCTTTTGATTGAATTGATTTGAATTATTATTGTGGTTTTCAAGGTATTATAATTTTGTTGCAAGACCTGTAAAATGCCATTCTTTCTTGCTTGTGTTAATGTTAAACACGTCAAATCCAAGACTCATTTAAAAAATGCACAAAAATTCAAATTAATTAATTTAAATAATAATATTGACATATATTAAAATGTTAAGATTTTTCACACAGGTTAAATATATTAAATTTTCTTCATTTACGTCCGCTGTAACTGTCTCCCACGGCAAATATTATTATACATTTGGGGTTGAATAATGAACTCAACTGGCGACTTGTCGACAACTTGTTGAATAGTGTAATTTACGAGACCACGCGACGCGTGAGATCAGGTGGCCACTCCGCCAGAGCCACCTGTGTGTGAGCTGCACACAAATAATGCAAATTATCGGCTAGAGTTGCACGAATAGCCAGCTGCATGTAGTTGTGTGGATGCCTCGGCTCATAATTGAGTTGCAAAAGCGCCGCTGCTGGAAGTCGATCTCGATGGATTTGGTTTCTCTGTTTCTCTCTCGGACTTGGACTCGTGGTCTGGTCTGGCTGTCGTCTTGGGCTTGGTTCCCAGGCTACTGGCTGGAGTACATTTGCAGTGCCTAATGCCATTTAAAAGCAACAACACAAATTTAAATACGCCCTTTCACAGATAATCATCATAATTATCTTGCCACAATAAATAAAATACTAAGATTATATTTCTAAGCAAATTACAACAATTAGATAAAATTGGGAGCCCGCAACACAGTTGGACTACACCCAATGCTAAGCCAGGGAAAGTACATCATTTCTGGCAACTGTTTTAGTACATAAAATGTATATACATGCATACATATTTATGTATTGTATAATGTACAATGTACTATCTTACAACATAATAAACATAATTTTCACACGCGTTTCATTTTCGGGGCGCACACACACAAATTAGGCAGAAAAACACTCAGAGACCCACAGAGCCAAAAAAAAAAGCCGAGCAAATGCTTGTGCTCAATTTATTTTATTTAATTTGTTTTGTGCGAGGGCTGTTTCAGTTATATCTCACATAAGAATGATGTCATTTGTATAAATTTGTAAATTTCTTTACACTTGTAAAATAAGTTTTACTGCAGCATTACAGCACACACTCCCACATCTAGATACTTAGTTTGTTGCAACAATTTCTGAATTAATAATAAAAAACGCATGCTTGATGAATTTTCAACTAAAAAACAGTTAGCTGGGAAGGAAATGAATAATGCAAGGCGATTTAGACGTGCTCAGTTATTCTGGAGAAGATTTTTGCCAAGATGTGTTTACTGCTTTTTATGATCGAGTATCGTCAAATTTCCTCATACATCCAATCCAATCTAGCTTTAGATATCAGGTAACTGAGAATGTTAACCAAATGAATACAAATATAGCAATAAAAGAAAAAAACCTTTTGAACCGACAAACTCTTTTTGTGCTGGTGTAAAACATTTGCAAACACCCCTCGAAAATATGATTGTTGTTATAAGCATTGGCAAAGTTATTGTTGTGGCAGGGTTGTTGGTGTTGCTGGTGTTGCGTGGCTCGGCGACGACGACTAAGCCCATGCCCAATGCCTCAAAAGCGGAAACTCATTGGCAACGCTTCGTTGCGTAAATTTCTCGACGCGACTTTTCTGGCAACAGGTTAACAAAAAAAAAAAAAAACACAGAAACGAACACAAAATCTGACGCCAAAACCGCCAACAAAATGGCCAACGACTACGGCAACAACAACAAATGGCAAAATGGCAAAAAAAAAAATGTAGAAAAAGAGAAAAAATGTTTTAATATTTCAGTTACGCTTCGGTAAGCTACGACATCGCGATAGGCAGGCTCTGCATAGACTTCTTGACATATAACAACAACAATAATAAAAGCAACAACATTCGGAACAACATGAGCATTTCAAATTGGTAGAGCGAGACAACCGGTGCGTGTTAGACAGAGACAATGCGTCTGTGGGGGGGAGGAAGTTAAGCCGCAAAACAAAGGGTAAATCACAGACCCCCATAGATCTGCGCCAGATTCGGATCTCGTGCCAAGCAACCACAAAGCGGCAGAAGACAACCAACAGCAATAACAACAACAACAACAACAACAACAACAACGATGATGATGATGATGACGATGACTGTACCTGGTGCTGTGCCCATATAGCCTGAACACCTGTGCATTTCTTTATGGATCTTGAGCAGAAAACCTATCGCGGCGTAACGTCATTAAAATTAGGTTGAGATAGTAAGCCAAGTTAAGATGTAAGGGTTCCCGGTGCCGGCAGACCCCCTACTTGAGCACACGCAACTGGCGGCCAAATCATGAGCCCATATCGGTTATAGTTAGTCGGGCAGCTTACGGGCGTGCTGCCTTAGCTGTTCTATTGGTTACGCTTCGCTGTCGCAGCAAGGAATGGTTATGGTTATGGTGATGGTGATGGTGATGGCATCGGGGCGATGTCGAATTTGATTTCATATACTCACAGTACGTACGTACTGTGTACGTGTATGTGGCCTCTCTACGGCTCTATGGTTTCCACTTGTGCACGAATCAAAGCTTCGCTGCATGTGGAGATTCTCACGTAATTAACGCCAACAACAATAATTCTACCATATAATTAGCCCAGCTGCAAAAGAATACTTACTAAGAATTATGCACCGTGTAAGAAAAAAAATCAAAAAAAAAAATAAAGTGGAGCATATGAAAAGAAGAAAAAATTTGTTATTGAATAAAATACGCAGGTGCTCACTGGGTACCTGGGCAACACATCATAGCTCAAAAACAATAGTGGCAACAGCAACAGTGGAAAAGAAAATCCCTCTGATGAACCCGCTCCGATTGTCTGTTAACCGTTTAATGACATTTCTCTTGATGCCATTAGAATTTTCCCATAATTGTCTTCATTCATTAGCACGTCTTAGGCTGCGCATCACGCCTAATTTTTGCTTTAATTATCCTACAACTTCCCATCACACTCGATCTCTATCTATCTGTCGTTCTATCCCTGTCCGTTGTGCAACAAGTGCACGTAACAAAAACCTCAGACTACCGTTGTTTTTATTGACATTACAAGAATGCAACTGGCTTTGGTAATGGCTAACAACAAACAATGTGCGAAAAGGGTTTTTTGTCATACTCTACTCCCGACGGGAAAAAAGATTTCTGATGGGTTTCTGATGATCAACTTCAAACATCAATCAATCATTCCGCAAATCTCTACAAAGTATACAGTTTTAAAGCCACTGCCTTAACTCTTTCATCTCAACTGTTCCAGTTTGAATACTTAATTTTAGATTGTAAGCTTTTCTGAATATATTGACTTATAATGTTATTGAAGGAGAACTTATAGTTGATAAGAAAGCAGTTGAGCTGAGAGAAAACAATGGAAACACTCACAAAACTATTTGCGAGCTCAGACTTATCAAATGAATTTAATCAGCAATACTTGAAAGAGCAAGCTGAACACAATTCAGTATTGCTCGGGCCTTCTCAGGCATTGGATTAATGTGCAGAAAAAATGTTGAAGCTGTGCTTATTTCTGTTTATCGGAATTATCTGGAGGTGCGGAGCAGATACACCAGAAAGTTACCTTCTAAAGACAGACAGGTATTGTAATCAATAATAGTCGGAAATACATTCTTAGAGACATTCTTTCAGCCTGCCCACAGATCTTAACTTTATGCCGAGTCTATCCAATGGTCAGCTGGGTTACACAGTTTTTGGCGATGCCATCTTCATGAATGGTGTTTATAATGGGGCAGCTGGGAATAGCAAAAGAGCACGAATACCAAACTGGATTAATGTAAATGCCGAGCTATGTGATCGCTCTGGCTGTATGACCAGCAATGATATCACCTATGAGATGGATCTGCGTGATGGCTACTTCCGGTATCGCAGAAATTATCCATCCAAGGGAATCACGCTGGAACAACGCACATATCCACATCGATATTACAATCGAGCGCTGGTCTATGAACTCTTGGCCTTCAGGCATACAACAGTTCCACGAATCGACTGTAAGTAATAAACATTTTTCACAATGTTTTCCACATATTTAAGTGCATTTTCTAGTTTTCAATTTAATATTTATATTTTGAATAAATCTTACTCGCAGCGCCGTTGTACCTCAAGATAACCCAGCAGCCGGGCAGCGCCAGCGATGCCTTTGACTTTGTGGTGCTCAACAATGGGAGTGATGCTCCTGGAGATTATCGCGTGCTACACGGACGCACAAGGGTGCTGGAATTTGAGCAGCTGCAACCAAAGCCTCATGAGATTTACGTGCTGTTTAGTGAGTCGCTGGAGCAGCCGCGTCGTTTGAGTTGGCCCACGTGGCAGGCAGAGTTGCAGCATCGCATCATTATTTGTATGGATCGCCAACAAGGTGTGGCGCTCAAGGAACTGCAGGATGTGCTGCTGCTGAAGGATGCGGCAGTGCTGCAAACTCATCGACAGGTGTGGAATGATTTCTGGGATAAGCAGTTCTCCATTGAACTGATGGGCAAGGATGCACTGGAACTGTCGCGCATTGTGAATGCGGGCATCTTCTATTTGGCCAGCTCCTTGCCAGCATTGAGCAGCAATCAGGCGAATGAACCCTACTACGGACTGAGTCCCACGGGCTTGGCACGCGGCAATCTGGAGGCGGACTATGAGGGACATAACTTCTGGGACACGGAGATTTGGATGCTGCCGGTGGCCACCCAGTTTGGCTATGAGTACGGCAAACAGCTGTTCGACTATCGCTACAGACATCTGGAGGGCGCCAGAATCAATGCCCAGGTGAGGGGCAACAAAGGTGCCAGGTGAGCTTGATTTCTCCATCAATCTCAAAACCATTCATAAATATTTTCTCTGATAGATTTCCATGGGAAAGTGCTTACACTGGCGCTGAGGTTACACAACCCTGTTGCCCCGAGATCGCCGAACAGGAGATCCACATCTCGCCGGACATATCCTTTGCGCTGCAGCAGTTCTTTGCCCAGACCAATGACCTTGCCTGGGCATGTGAGCGTGCCTGGCCCATTGCCGCCGAGGTAGCCGAGTTCCTGGTCAGCAGGTCAAGCTGTGAGCCAACGAAGGATTTGTGTCACTTTCTCAATATCATGGGACCGGATGAGGATCACACCAATGTAGATGACAACGTGTACACCAATGCTGTGGCCAAGATAGCCTTAGACTTTGCCGCATGGCTTGGCGGCAAGTGTGGCAATAGCAGCAGCACAGAGCTGATCAAGGAATGGCGCAAGCTTAAGGATCAATTGGTAATACTATGTGATGTGGGTCTGGATTACCATCCACAGCATTTGGGCTACAAGCTGAATGAGACGGTGAAGCAAGCGGATACAATACTCCTTGGTTATCCATTGCAGTTCGATACCAGGTGTGCATCCTTATTGAATTCATATATATATTCATTGAGATCTGTTTAGTTCCACGCATCTGAATGACTTGCACTATTATGAGAACGTTACGCGGGAAACTGGTCCGGCCATGACCTGGTCAATGTTTGCTGCCAATTATCTGGCCACCAGTGAGAATGGACGTGCCCATGAGTTCTTTACGCGTGGCTACCAGAACTATGTGCATCCCGAGTTCAAGGTGTGGAGTGAGGCAACCATTGGCTATGAGGGCTCAGCGAATTTTCTAACAGGCATCGGTGGTTTTCTGCAAGCCCTCATCTTTGGCTATGGTGGCCTCAAATTTGCCCGTGTGGGAGACGCATCCCAGTTGCAGCTCAACGTTGCCAATGTGCCGGCCCATGTGGACCAGGTGCAGATCCAGTTTATGCGATTTGCACACAGCGAATGCAGTTGGCGTTTTCAGTACAACAGCTCCAGCTTGAACTGTACGAGCACAGCGGATCAGCGCTTTGAGTTAATCCAGGGAGATCGTCACACAATCCTGGACAGCAACTTTAATGGTATAACTATGTTCATAGCTCAAGCTGGGCAAGCTCTAAAAACATTCAACTTCAACTTCAACTTATCTTTATAGTGACACTTGAGAGAGGCGACGCACCAATCTACATAAATACGCTGATTTCTGGAACTGGAACTTAACACTCTCTTGGAAAGCTGGTCAAATATCTAGTTATGAAATAAACTGAATATAATAAAAATAAAATTCAGATAATATATATTTAATCTGCCTGCCAATATAGTTGGCAGATCTATCGCAAAATCGTTTGCAATTTTTGTCTATATTATATTATTTCTTTTCTGATGACACTTTCGGGTTTCTGCTTATATCTTAAGATACTTTGGTTCCCATCTAAATAGATCTTACATTAAGACATAAGACTGTTAATAATTGTGCATAAGAATTAAAATGTTTATTGCTTAATTATCCAAAGCACATGCATGATTTCGTTTTGAGAAGTTTATAATGTTTCTAGAACTCTTGGTAATCAGATTAATCAGATTTAATCGATTGAGCAATAATAAACATTAAAAATCCAAATTGAATTTGCGATAATCAATTTAAATACCTTAAGTAGAATTATTTCTAGACAAAAATTCATAATTTTCAACAAAAGTATTCTAGGGACTGCTCGGTTGCTGTTTGGATTGGATAATTAGTATATAGATTGCATATTGTTAAGTTGCAGTAAATATGCGATTTATATATTAGCGGTTTGTATGGTTCTGGATTCTAAACTTATGTGTATATCAACTACGATAAGCATTTAGTTTGTAATTTTGGAAGTAACTATTGCATTTGGTTGGGTGTTCAGCGTTTTTGCACTACTTAAACTTTGAAATTGAGGCGCCGCTAACGCCGGCGTTGTTCTTGTTGCTGCCACTGAGCACCACATATGGCGTTTTGGTTTCCTTTTGCTTCTGCTGCAACATGGTCAGTGTGCACAGCGGTGTGTCCGTGGAGCTCATCGTTTTCATTAGCTGCAATTCAAAAAGATATTCAAATATATTCCACTTAAAGTTCTTCAATTTGATGTGGTATTGACTTACGCCATCTTGTTCCATTTTCTTGAGACGCTTTTCAATCTTGTTTTTGCCCGGTCCCTTGCCGTGGAACTTGTGCGAGAGATAACGGAAAGCCTCTTTCAGATTTAGGATGCGACCATTGTCATCGATGTAGTCCAGTTTGACATTGGGCTTGAATGTTTCCTTGTCCTTAAAGTCCATAATGGGACCAGCATGAAAACGATCGCGACGTCCAATTTTGTCGTCCTCGCTAAGGAAACCCGAAAAATAAGTCCATTAGAAAATTGAATCCACACAACTGACTAACGTTAATTGACTTACCCAGCAGCTTTGTCTTCGATGGAATAGTTCTTGGCCTGCAGATGAGCCATTTTTGTGTTGCTTGGTCGATTCTTTTCCTCCTTCTCCAAATAGCCCTTGGAGAGGGCGAGGCGCAAGGCATTCGCCACGCCAGCACCCACATCGGGCTCCTCATCCAAAATGGCTCGCTCCTCGATGTCATCGCCCAGATTATCTAAATCGGCTGGCTGCATCACTTCGTCTGGATTAACCGAATTCCATGTGCCATGATTTAATGTTGGCTCCTCCTGGTTGGTATCCATATGCTCATCGAGCGTTTCGTTCTTATCAAAGTCCAGCATATCACTGGAGTCCTCGTTGCGATTACCAGCCATGCCATAGGTGGGTATGTCGCCCAGTGTGCGACAAAACTCGGCCGTCGCATTCAGCACAATATTAGTGTCGACGCCGGTGAGCTCCACGTCATCAGTGGGGCTCGCTTCATCCGAGGGCTCGGGCTTAATGTCACGCTTGATGGCTGCCACATCGATGGGCAGCGGTTTCTTGATGATGTTCTCCATCTGCTTCAGCCTGCGTGCCTTGCATAGCACACGCTCCAAATCATCATCGTCCTCCTCCAATTTAATTTGACCCGGCTTTGAATCCTCTGCCATGTCAACGTCCTCGTCGTCTGCTTCGCGATAACGTCCATGGCGACTGCCCAAATTTGAGGAGCTCGACAATTCCGCGATTGGTTCCAGATCCTCGGCTTTTAGCTTCTGGCGCAGTTTCTTAACCTTCTTCTTTGGCTTCTTAAAGCTGTGCATGAAATAAACAAGAAGTTAATTACGGAAAAAATTATTAGGTAGATTTAAAGCATACGTTGCCAGCTCCTCAGCGCTGAAAACATCTGATGCCAGTTTCACATTCGAATCCTGGAGCGTTTCCAAGTGTTTGCCCGCCAATTTCGTCTTGATCTCGAGCAGTTTCCGTCTGTGCTCGCGTTCCTCATTCAAATTCTCGCCAATCACAAAGTTCTTGCGCTTCTGGGGCTGTCCCTCGACATCCTCGTCATATTTCTCGAGAATGGAACGCTCAATGGGATTGCCAAGCTCATCGTATTGCTCCTCATAGACATTGTAGCCGTAACTTAGCGGATTGAGCTTCTTGTTCACCACATTCTTCTTGTAGCGCTCGTCGTCGAGCATGTTGACATTGACCAGAGTGTCGCCGTCCTCCTCATTGAGCACATCCTGATCCTTGAGCGTCAATATAACCGTGCGACCCTCACCAAAATCATCCATATCATGCTCAACGCGCAGACCCTTTAAATTCCTTTCGGCGTAGGCCAATTGGCGAACCTTTTTGGTCTCCTGCTCGATTAGCTCCGTGACACCAAACGCCTCATCCAATTCCTCCAGCTCTTTGGCCTGCAAAATGAAGCAAGTGAATTAGTTGCCCCAGTTCAAGATTTTTAGCTTTAACGCACCTTGCGTATCGCCTCCTCGCGCTCATTGACGACGCGCTTGTTGCGATCGACCCACTTGGACACATTGTCCGTTTCCTCGTCGGATTCGCCCAGGGTGCGAATGCGTGCCAAACGCTCCTCGAGGAAACGTTTCTCCTTGCTCTGCTTGAGCTTCTCGCGCAGCTTCTCGGCCTGCTTCTTCTCCTTGATGTTATCCGCTGGCTTGTGCAGAAACTCGCCCCACTCATCCTTGTACGACGAGAGATCCTTTTCCGCTGCGGACTTTCTGTTTTCCTGCTGATTGCTGCTGCTGGTTGCCGTTGACTTACTGGGCCCCGTATCCATTTCCAATGGTTTCAGCCCCAGCTTGGCACGCAATTTATTCGTCTCGGAAACGGAGAGCACATCCCCAGCTCCATTATCCGGTATGGGCGAATGGCTGCGGGAACGCACACGTTCTCGCTCCCGTTCCCTTTCCCATCCTTGCTCGCGTTGTTCGCGTTCCCTGTTGCCACGCTGCGAGCGTTGCTGATAACTGCCCGCAGATGGTCCTGGCGGTGACTGTGATCGGGATCGTCCTCGCACACGTTCCCTTTCTCTCGCCACTCGCTTACGTGCCTCGCGTTCCCGTTCTGTTTCACGATCGCGGCGACGCTCGCGCTCGTAGTCCACATGCTTTGAGATTTGCGGTGGTGGCGGAGCTGACAACTCAAGATCACGCTCCCGTGCCGGTGGCTCTCGCTCCCGAGCCAGTGGATCTCGCTCCCGGGCAGGTGGCTCTCGTTCCCGAATAGACGGCTCTCGCTCCCTAATAGACGGCTCTCGCTCCCGAATAGATGGCTCCCGTTCTCGTTCCCGAGCAGTTTCAGTTTCTCGCGATGGCTGCTCGCGTGCCTTTGCTCTGGCTTCTTGCTCCACGGGCACCTCGACACAGTCGGAACCTGCAAGAGATTTATGAACTTAGTATAAACGCACACAGACACAAAAAATCGACTTTTATTATTGCATTTATTGCTCTGTTGAACTCTTCTCTCACACTCACAGTTTGGCCACCTGCAAAAACAAGAAATGGAGAGCAGAGAACAACAATGCTTTAGTGCGTTCGCAAACACAAAACAGTGCAGCGCCAGGGAAATTGAAGGATATAAATTCTATCTGTTTTTCCTTCCTGTTTACCCTTCAGGATTGGGCTGCACCAAGTTGAGCACTTACTGTCCGAGTCCGATTCCTCGAGGGAGATGACCTCGCTGGGCCGTTCGCGCTCCTTGTGCTTGTGATGCTTGTGGCGATGCTCCTTGTGCTTCTTGTGTTTGTGGTGCTTGTGTCGCGTAGACGACGAGTCGTCTGTCAAATCCAGAGTGACCTCCTCGTCTAGGCTGCGATTTGGTCGCTCCTGGGAGCGCGAGCGATGACTGTGTTTCTTATCCTTTTTGTGTTTTTTAACCGATGATGAGCCCATTTTACAGCAAAAAAAAACTTTTATCAATTACAACAATTTATAAACGTTTTCGCCTTTTTTTTTTGTTATGCTTTAAGGCTTTTCCAGCACTGTACGAAACTGGACTGCGCAGTGTTGCCACTTCGCATTTACTATCAACTATCGAAAAGCCTCCACAACATATCGAATATATTAACAAGTTTAAAAATCGTGAATATCGAGGAAATGTTATATTTTATAAAATGTATGTTTAGAACATTACTGGTGGATAAATATTAATATTTGCATAAATATCAGTGTTAATGTATATGAAATATTGTAGAAAATGCAATTTAATTGATGCGATCCCAGCGCCATACGGTGCTGTCATCGCAGACGCAAATCAAAATGGATCCATCCTTGGAGAAGGAAGTTTGTCGGATTGTCGATGTGCACTTGGGA
The DNA here is from genome assembly GCA_035044025.1 of Drosophila paracracens. Taxonomy (NCBI): domain Eukaryota; kingdom Metazoa; phylum Arthropoda; class Insecta; order Diptera; family Drosophilidae; genus Drosophila; species Drosophila paracracens. The sequence goes on along the minus strand of JAWNMN010000835.1, from coordinate 2,401,665 downwards.
TGCATCAGTTGGCTGCACTTGGTCAGGTTCGGATCATTGGAGTCCAGCTCCCAGACGAACGTTGTGCCCAGCTGGTTGCCAAGTGCCAGCACCTTTTGCCACGCATTAAACGCAAAGCGCACAAACCAAATTTCGCACATTTTGTAGTCAAAATGATGCAGGACGGTCGTGGAGTCCTGTGGCTTGATTTCGTGCACCTGGGCAGACAGTTTGCCCGGCTTCCAGCAGACGATCGAGTTCTCGCACGACTTCGAGAAGACAAAGTCGCCAAACCACTGAACACAATCCACATAATTGCGATGAATGTCGCGCGTGGAGAAGTCCGGGAAATGCTCCTTGATGGTGGGAAAGGGGGCTGTATTTTTGCTGGCATTAAAGCTCGAGCTCAGCTCGATGGCCTCCTTAATGTCCGGTTTGTTGAGGCGCCACAATTTAAGCGAATGATCCATGCCGCTAGACATAATACGATCCCCGCGCAAATCAAAGTCAATCGACAGCACCTCATCGCGATGACCCTCGACGCCGCCAAAGACGGCAACGCAAACATCCGTTTGTATGTTCCACAAGCGCAGCGAGTGATCCTTGCTGCCTGAGAGCAGCAGTTGCGGCAGCACCGGATGGAACTTCAGTTCATTGATTGCATGCCCATGTCCAATGTAGTTCTTGGCACACTGATGCTTAATTATGTTAAAGATGCGGATGACGCCGCGGTAGCCGGCCGCTGCTAGCACCGGATCACCCGTAATCGTATCATAGGACCAGGCGCAACTATAAAAACTCTCATCGGTCTGCAAAGTCGGACTTGATTAGAGAAACTGTTTACATTTTCTACAAGTTCCACATACATCCGGATCCGCATAGACCTGCAGCAGACGTATGCCAACTTCTCCTTCCTCCGACTCGGCATCCAAAGTATTTCGCTTGACGCACTCATAGATGGAGACGCGGTCCTTGCCAACCGTTGCAAACACCGCTTGGCTTCTATCCAGAAAGGGATTAAATTGCACACCAAAGATTTGGTGATTGTGATCCTCACGCACATGATAGCTGCATATGAGATTTAATCAGTTATATTGCGTATACATGTATAAGTCTACTCCTACCTGTACTTGAACAGAGGCTGCACCATTTTGGGCGCCTTCACCCGCCGGCACAATTTGCGCAGCTTTCGCGTGTTTGGCGATTTGCTTTTGCTGCGCGTTGTTGTTGTTGTAGTTGTTGTGCTAAAAGCGCTCGCAGAGTCGACGGACAAAGTGTCCTCTAAATCAAGGCTGCTGCCCAATAGTGCAGCCGTGCTGGCTATTTCCGGTGTTGTCTCCTCCAGCGGGAAGTCATCTCGCTGCAACGATTGCTCCTCTTTACTATCACTGGAACTGTTTTCTGCCATGGCGCCAGACGCCGTCTGCTTTATTTTTTGTTTTTGTTTGTTTGTGGTTGCAAGTATCGTTGCCACCTGGTTAAAATAAGGCGGCCGAATCGGTAATTCGGCAATTTTAAATAAAATACCGCATTGTGAAAATTGTTTATTGTTTCATGAGTTAATTAAGCCCATTTGTATTTAAATAACTTATTTTTTCTGATTGCAATTCATTACGACATTTGTCTACTTTCTGTTGGGCTTTCAGTCTGATTTACTTTTTATTTTTCTTCGTGGTGCCAGGCAGCGTTGTCACTTAATTGTCAATTAATACCAACTTCGCAATTTTGAATAAAATACCGCATTGCAAAAATATTTTATTTGATAAATTAATTATGCCAATATATGTTTAATAAATAAGTAAATGGTGTATATTATTTATTTTTTTATTTTTTGTGATATCAATTCGTCGAGATATTTGTCGACTTCCTTGTGGGCTTTCAGACTGGTTTCCGTTTGCGTGAATACTTGATCAATCATAAAGCTGCGCAGCAATTCCGCCTTTGTTTGTTTCAATTGCGCTTGCGCCTGCCGCACCTTCAGCTCACTGGCCATTTGTGGACCCATCTTCAGATCCGCCGCCTTCATCATCAGCACACACTTCTGATGCAGCAACGCCGATAATTTTTCCAAGCAAACACGCTTCTCCTTCTGCAAACGAATAATTTCTTCTTGTTGCGTTGTCAGCTTCAAATCGTCTCCCTTTCGTAATGCGTCGGGCAACTCCTTTCGTATCTTGTCGCCCAACTGAGCAAATGGAGGGAGAATCGCTCGCAGATTGGCCGCTAATTTGTCGCGTACCACTTTTCTCTCAGTGTAACTGAGTGGCGGCTCATTACTGCACTCCTGCAAGCCTAGAAGTGAGCGTACATAATGAATGTAGAAAGTTGATAATTGCAGCATATCCTTGCGGCTTACCAAGCAAGTGCTTCTGATCTTCGCCCAGGCGAATGTGATCGGCGACGGACACAAATTTGAGAGCGCGATCGATTTCTGGGTTCTCTGCTCCAATTTCTAAGCTGCGCACCTCATTCAGTACCACATTTAGCTTCAGGACTTTAGTCAACGCCACTTCACGTGCCTCCAGAGGCTTTTCTGTCTCAGTGCACTGAATTAGTTTGGTCGCACCATCCATTTCCATTGCAAATAAATATTATTACTCTAAATTCTTTCAAATGCTTGATTAAAATGCCAATTTGAGCCGCTGTTAAGCGTTGCATTACTGCATTATCGATAACGATGTTGCTTTCGAACCGAAAGTGATTTACAGTGGAAATCTATATTACAAAAAAAAGATGGCGGTTGAAATATTTGGGCCAAGTGAGTGATTAAAACAACTGCAAAACTGATTTAATTGTAACGAATTTCAGATTACAGTTTGTCTGCTGTCACAATTGGTGCCGGCGCAGCCATCGCCGGTGCAGTGTTTGCCAAATTATTTGCGACCGCAACAAAATATTTTTGCAACCAGCTCGAAAACTATCGACAGCAAAATCCAATCAATCGAATCAACATTCTCATTCTCAATGAAATGAGTGAATTATGCAAAGCGAGTCATATTCAGGATGAGTCTTTCGAGTGTCAAAATGATTATTGCTCAAAGCGACAGCTGCAATCTATCGTCGATGAAATCGATCGGGCGCAATATTCAATCGATATTGCCATGTACATATTTACCCTGAACGATTTGATGGACGGCATGAATCGGGCACTGATGCGTGGTGTGCTTGTACGACTGATCAGCGATCCCGAAATGAATTCTTCGTCCGGCGCACGCGTTTCGCTGCTGAGCAAAATGGGCATTGAGATCCGTGCCCCGGATACAACGGCCATGATGCATCACAAATTCATGGTCATCGATGATTCCACGCGGGTTAAGCAAATCCTGCGAACTAGAGGTGGCGAGTGCAAGTCAAGCGCCTATCAAAGTGTGTTGCTTTTTGGCTCAATTAATTGGACAATGCAGGGATTCGGCAAGAATTGGGAGAATTGCGTTATTACCTCGGACAGCTATTTGGGCAGCAAATTTCAAATGGAATTTGAGCGCATGTGGAAAGCTTTCGAAGATTCTTCATCTAACGTCAAGCTGACGGCGTAAACTTTTATTTTAAAATCTAGTTGAAGCTTATTATTACAAATTTGTTGAATTGATTGAATTAATTATTTAGCCAATTGTTTTAATTTTTCCAGGCGACGCGTAAATGTCTCCTTCAGCGCATTAAGGCGCTCCAGTTCCGAGCGCATTTCAATATATTCCAAATAGGAGACTTCCGACTTGAGCAGAATTTCATGCTTTAGTTTCAGCACGCGGCTGACTTCTTTGTGTTTGCTCTGTGTTTTGATTAGTTTCACAACAAGCGCCTTATCCTTCGATTTCTTGGGAGTCTTTGACTTCTTCGATTTCTACAAATGACATTATTGTTAGTATGCAAGCAATAAATAATAAGAAAAATTTGTATATTTACCTCCATTTTTCCGGCGTGTTATTGTTTGATATCATGAGCATATGTGCTGAGGGTGACCATAATAGGAACCTTATCGAGTGAGCAATAATCGAGCACCCGAACATTTGTGTTAATCGGGTGCTAAAGATGACCATACATTTCACTTATCGAGTACCAAATAATCGATACCCGCTTTTGATAGACACACATAAAAATAAAAAAAGATTTCAAAAGATTTTGAAGATGAATACGCTCACGGATAAAGTGCTTGTGACCAAGGAGGCGCTAGCGCTGGCCCTAGGGGATAATTGGGAGCACTACAGGTCGAATATGAAGAACTGGTTCCGCAACCGCTGGACCAAAGAGGAATTCGATTGCGAATCTCGCAAAATTATGACGCCAGACCAACTGCATCTGCACAATCAATTCCTGCTTGCGTTGCTCAACAAAATCGACGCATTTGCGCCTCCAGAAACTATCGTCAGTCTCCAGTCGACGTGCCCCACGGGCAGTGTAAGTGGCAGTGGCAGCAGAACCAGTCGCAAGCGGAAGCGCAGCTTGCGCAACTTTGACTATCGAACTAACTTTGAGCTGTACGATGTGCTCGAGTTCGTCAAGGAGGACAATATGCAGCTGATACGCCCGCCCACGCTGGCCGGTGCTGATCAGGGACTGCAACAGCAACAGCAGCTGCCCATGCAACGCTATTGCGCCCAGGAACTATTTCTGCCCGACGCTGGCTTCATTATGGGTCGCTTCCTCATAGGCGCTTGGGAAATTGGCCTGATCTCGGTGGATGACAGTGTGGCCGAGTATGTGGCGATGGCAGTGCAGGTGCTGCTCAAGGATCTGCTCGCAGCGATCATTATGAAGCGTAAGCATTACAAAACGAGCGGTGAGGGTAACTTTTTCTATGATGTGGGCGCCCAGCTGCGAGATCCTTCGCTGCGCAACACGGTCACCCGCCAGAAGGTGGACGATACGCCGCTGGAGCACGACAAGGAGCTGAACACGGCTAACTTTATGCGGCGCCAAAACGATGACATTGTCTTCCTCTCCGCCTGCGAACAAGTGTAAGTTGATCAAACAATCGATCTCCATATCTCTATAATTATATATCTAAATCAATATTTATATATCTTTCAGGGCCTCCTGCGAGCGAACTCTGATTACGCTCAAGGATTGCCAGCATACGTTTCGCGATCGCAATCTCATCGGCTCCCATGCCGTCTACTCCATAAATATGGAGCGCCTGAACATGATGATGCACTAATTTATACTTAATTTAATTTCTTATATTTTTAGTTTAGGTTTGCAATTGAAATATTAGTTAATTTTATCTGCAATTTGTAAGGATTTATGTGGCTCAGCACAGCTCGCGAGGAGGTGGCTTAAATGGCACCAGTCCAGGTGCAAATTGTTCGGCTTTAAACGCCGCAATCTCCTCGGGCGTCAAATCCTCCAGGCGACTATAAACAGAGGAAGTGATTGCATCCGGTTTTTGGTGTTGTTGCTGTTGCATCTGTTGTGGTGCCTCCGATTGCATTTGCTGTTGTTGTTGTTGCGCTGGAAAAGGTAACGTTGCCTGCTCATAGAAACCATTTGGCCATATGCTGCCGGCATTTGTTGGTGGCGCCACAGCAGCTTGGCTAAAAATGTTGCCAACTTGTGGCTGCTGTTGTTGTTGCTGCTGTTGTGGTGCAAAGGCAAACGGCGATGGATTCGTTACTGGCTGTGCTACTGCAAACAGATTTGGCTGTTGCTGCTGTTGCAACTGCTGGGCAAAGATGCCACCAGGTTGCACCTGCTGCTGCTGCTGCCCAAATATTTGTTGTTGCTGCTGTTGTTGGGCGAAAATATTTGTGTTTGTTGCACCGCCAAAGAGATTTGTACTTGTTGCCGTGCTGCCGCCAAAGAAACTATTTCCGCCGCCGCTGGTGTTGGTGGTTGCAGAAACGCCACCAAAAATGTTACCACCACTGGCGCTCAACGTGGGCTTACTGAAAATGGAGCCAGGCGTCTGAGCACCAGCTGCGGATCCGGGGTTGCCAAATGGGTTGCTATTGAGATTGCCTGCTGGCTGGTTGACGGATTCGGGCAGTTCGTAGAGCTTGATCATCACATCGATGGTTTGGGGCGTTGTCTGCAGCAGCAGCTTCATTTTGTTGGTGGCCTCGTGCACCTCCTTGGAGAATTGCATGTGGAACTGTTCGAAGCAGTTCTGGCGACGGCTTTCGTATGCTTGCAGACGCACCTCTTCGAAGCACTGATCCTCGATGAAGTTTGGCAAATTGGGTTTGTCCTTAAAAGGTCCATAAACCGAAAATGGCCACATTTTGCCATTGAGACCGGATTCGATGTCCGTTTTTAGGTAATGCCTGAAAAACAAGAGTTTACATAAATTCAATTGAGCGCTTTATTTCACTTACCTCACATCGAAGTGCTCGTTGTGGCACTTGGTGCCAAAGCGGCAGGAGCCTTGCTGAAAAAAGCGGCAAACTCCCATTGCAATTTTGGCCTTATAAAATTCAATGTTTCTGGTCAGTGTGACCGTTTGTGTAAACAGCTGTTTATGTTTACGTTTTCGTTGCGAAACTGCCAACTTTTGCCAAATACATAAATAGCCCCTACTAGGGCTTATTATAAATAATATTATTAAGGTGCTTCTAATTCAATAAGGTTTATTGTGTTGCACTTTAACCCTAAACTTTACCACTTGCATTTACTCTGCAAACTGTGAACTAATCGATAGTCACAGCACGATCGATACATTATGTTATGCTCCGCTGAGGCTGTTGTGAATTGCAACATGTTGCTGTTAACAGCTGTTAAATAGTGTTAACAGTTAATTTGTTGTTGGAATTTGAGCGGTTCAGTCGCGTCGGTTCGCATCGGACAAAACGGAATGTTGACGCTTGAATATTGTTGCAAAGATTTTTAACACACGCGCTCCTTTAACTAGTTTTAGGCACCGCACTATAAGCCAGTTGTTGTTTGTGCGAAAAAGATAAAAAAGAAGCAACAGGTCGCTGCCCGTTTTGCGTCTGCGTTTGTCTCTCGAAAAGGGCAGGCAGGAAAATTCAAGCCAATAAAAGATACATACAAAAAAAAGCTGAAGTGCGCGAAAATTGTTGCTTGTGTCTGTGCATGTGTGTATGTGTAAGTGTCTTGCAATAAACAAACAAAACTTGTTGCCATCAAATTGTGTGAAAATGCTGTGTTACTTAAACAATTAGTCGTGGATACGCGCAGTGTGTTTACTTGTTTTTTTTTTAATTTGCTTGCTTGCATCGGAATGCGGCAGCAGCAGCGACGCGCATGCGTCTACAAATATTTATTGTTGTTGTTGTTGCTGTTGCTGTTCTCGCGACCGTAGAACATTCTGCAATTTAACACGCAAATTTCCCTCGGCTGCATTAGAATTGTGTACGCTGTGTGACTGTGTGATTCCAGTGATTCTTCCAGAGATCATTGCTGTCTTTCCAACACTTTCATAAACACGGCACCAAAAACTGTGCAAATCATATACAAAACGAAGAAACACACGCATACATATGTAGGTAAGTACACACATGCATATGCATGCATAAAAAGCCCCTTCCACTAAACGCCTCTGCAAGCAGAATTGACATGCATTGGAATAACAGCGTAGTCCCCCCTTCTCCCTCATATTCCCACTCTCATCAGAAAATTGCTCTATTCTGTGACGCCTACTTGGCTGCGCCCACTATTATTATTTTTTTTTATTCTCCCATTTTCTTGACAATAAAGAGTCAATGGTATCAAAGCCATTTTCCACTTATCTTGACAAAACAATAAAATCTAAGTAAAAATCAATTTTCAAAACAAGCAAAGGACAACAACTGAAAACAGAACAGAAGAATAACAAGAAGAAGAAGCGCAAGAATTTTAACAGCCAGAAAAGGGTCAAACTTAAAATGACAATAACATCAATTTTGAGGCATTTATATGCGCCAATAAATTTCACAGTGAAACAAGGGACAACAACAACAAGCAACTGCAGCAGCAGCAGAAAAAAAGAAGATGCACGACTACAATAAGAGAAAAGATCAAACAAAAAAGTGCAGTCGCTGCCGACGCTGTTGCAACAGGTAAAACAACCACAACAACAATCAGTGCAGCATTTCGAAATGTGCAGCAAATCAATACGAGCGAAGCAGAAAGAGAAACAGAAAGAGAAAGAGAGCGAGAGGGAGAGAGACTGTTAACCTGTTGCGTTGCTGCTGCTGCTATTAGATATATGTTAAGTGTCCTTCGCATATATCGATAATGTGTAACTAATGCTAAATACTGGAGTCAGCCAGCACAGCAATAATAACAGCAACAACAACAACAGTTATGCAAAGTTCGTTGTACGAGCTTTTTTTGTTTTTGGTTTTGTTTGTCAATGAAACCGATTTGCTGGGCAAGAAAACTTTCTTTTCCTTTTGGGCTTATCACGCAGCATCGCTGAATGCGTCGTCTGTGTGTGTGTGTGCGTGTGTGTGTGCGTGTGTGTTTTGCTCTTTTTCTTTTTGTTGTTGTTGTCTCTTATAATTGTAATGCATTTTAGTTCAACGCGGCTGCTGCATATCAGCTTTATGGTCCATTAAGACAATTTAGGTTGCCACTCCCAACTGGCTGCGTGGGAAGCTTGGAATTTGCCACTGAATGTGTATGCGTGTGTGTGAATGTGTGTATTGCTGTTGCTGTCATCTTCGATGCCATCCAATTGAACGAACGTTCAACTTGCCGCAACAAGTGTCCCAGTTTATGGCATCAGTTGGCAGCAACTAGAACTAGTTTAAACTTTCCTGTCCAGCCAACGCCACTTTGCCACTGCCACTATGTTGCATTGCAACACGCACTTTTCCTTTGGACTTTCAGTTATTATGATATACACTGGAAACTGGAAATAGAGTATGTGAAGTATGCGAGCTTTTTGTGCAACTGGAATTGGCATCTTTTCTTTCCAACTAGAATTCGAATTTAGTTCGATGTCCAATTTCCAGTAACTGGAAGCAATTTCATACTTTTAGAATCAGTCAACTTAACTGGACAAAAGATAATTGAATAGTCGGCTATGTGGCAAGTGCAACTGCAACTTTCTTGGTTGCCTCTTTCTTTCTTTATGCTGCTGCTGCTGCTGCTGGTGATGCGGCGGCAACTGCAACTGCTGCGCCTTCCCCATTACCGTTGGTTGGGGCACAATTTTCTCACAAAGCAACTTTTGCATTGGCGCGCCTTGGAAATGACAACGGCACATCACACGTAGAGGCAGTGTCAGAGGAAGAAAAAGCACAAATATAAAAATATATATTTTTTTTAGATATGTGACAAATTCAGAATGTAAAATCAATCTAATTAGACTATGCATAATAATGGAAATCTTGTTGGCTGCTGTTGGAGCAACAAGTCCAGTAACATGTTCAATTTCCTGTTGGCAACTTTAGCCACGCTTTCGTTACAGTTATTCCACAGCACAGCCATTCAATCTGACCCCAGCTGTCCCCGCCTCCGAAGCTTTTTCCATTGCTGTTGCTTTTAATGTGTGTGTGTGTGTGTGTGCAGGGGGAATGTCGCTTTTAACGTCATTGCTGCTGCTGTTTAGCGCACAATGTGTGCCATAAAAGCTGCAGAAATTGTCAACCAATATTGGAAGAAGAATAAGAAGCAAAAAGGATTCAATTGCTAAGCGTTTTTTTGTTGTTGGGGTAAATGGAATATCAAAGCATGCACAAATTACCATTCACACTTTGATTGTGCCGTTAGAAACAAGTTTGTTCTGTTCTGCCATAAATCCTTTGAAACACGAAAGAACAGTTAACATCGTGGTGTCGTACATTCAATACTCTTTGCAGATCTAAAATATACCACATATATTTAACTGTTATTTCTAAAAGCAACATAGAATAACTTAATTTATCTTAAAAAAAAGTAGTTCAAGCAAGAACTCAATTTTTCATTTGTTTTTTTTTTTAGTTTTGTTAAAAGGCAAGAAATCATGTCAAGAAATGATGTAAGCATTCATGACTTTCAAATGCCCTGTATAGGGAAGAGAAGGGCACTAAACTCGAATAACTTTGCAGAGTCATGTTAATTAATTAATGTCGCTTTAATTAGTTGTATTTACATAATTAGAAACTTGTGTGTGTAGCTAAATTATACTTTTAAATGCAGCTAACAGCTATACACGTTTTACCTGTTGCTCATACAGGGTATTAAAAAAGTCAAAACGTCAGCATCACAAAAAAAAAAAAATTACGTTAGAAATTAGAAAGTACGGTGTGAGTATAACTCGATTTGTGACTGTCATAAATGGCGGAAATTGTGGGTCTCCACAGCCTCGGCTCGGCTCGGCTGACTGGCTTAGACTCTGAGCCAGACTGAGACTTTCTTGCCTACTTTCCACTGCCACACGGCTGTTGCTACTGTCGCTGCTGTTGCACCGTCACTGTCAAAATTGTCAGAGATACTGCCGGTTTTTCCTCCCTGTCTCTGTCTCTTGGCTATTATCGTTGTTAGCTATTTGTAGTGCATTTTGGTCATTTGTGCAAGTGGTCAAATCCCTCCCTCCATAATTGCGTGCAACCTCTTAAGTATATATATATATCGTATCGTGCGAGCTTTCAGCGCTTTATTAAATTCGCTTGCCTCCCTTTATTTTTTATGACTTATTCAATTCTCACACCGTTGCTGTTGAAAACCGGCTGTGGCTGCAACAATCTGCGTTTATTATTACACTTAATGTGACTTGATTTATAAACTAGCAGCAGCATCCGACAACAACAAGAACCCACTTTTCATCTTGCCCCGCATTGTTGCCGTGTTGAAAGACGCAGCTACAGTTGCCTCTTTCATCTTCAATCTGCCATGGTTCAGTGGCTTGTGGCTCCATGTTGCAACGTGCGTATTGAGTTACCTGCTCCCCAGATTTCGTACACCCATTTTATTTTATGTATTGCTCTGATTTTTTTTTTTGTTTTTTTTTTTTTTTGGCCAGCTACACGAACTGCCGCTTAATTAGTTCATGTATGCAAAGTTGAATCAATGCAGAAGATCAAATACCCTGTTTGACTTGTGGCCAATGAATGAGGCAATCCCATAAAAAATCAATCAATTGTACACTGATTATATATAGTGGTATCTAGGTAATTATATATATACTACCCAAGTCCTTTGATTTTAAAGCTGAACATTCAATCCGGAAGTTTCTGTCGCATCGCATTATTAAATCAAAGAAACGCCTAAGCGGCTTTTGTTCAAGAAAGGAAGTAGAATAGCAAGCTACACACACACTCACACACACATTCACACACACACTCACACACACACTCTCAATTTGTAAAACCATTTTAATGGTTTCCGCTTTTATGAAATTGCCTACTACGTATTAGGAAATCAGAAAAGAAATAAAAGAAAATTATAGGTCTACATTGATATTGACTATTGCCCATCGCCTGTGGCATGTCACATGTTTGTTGTTGTTGTTGTTTTTATGATTAGTTCAAGGAGGGGGAATGGGGAATACGATCACACATTCAACGGGGTATCAAAGTGTGTTAGTGTTTACACAGTGATTTGTGTGTTTATTATAAACCATATATATGGTTTTTAATTGGTGTGATATAAGGGTTGTGGACTAAAGACAGTCCAAACAGTAAAAATATAAAATTAAAATTAAATTTATATAATTAAAATGGAGTAATTAAATGAAAAATGTTAAGTAAAAAAAAACAAATTAAATATAAAAATTATATAGTTATTTCGATAAATCTGTGAGCTATTACAATAAAAATGTTCCAACTATAATTGCAAGAATATGGAAAATAAGTTATTTTAAGCATTTAAAGGACAGAGAGAAAGAGAGGTAGATAAAGAGTGAGTGAGAAAATAAAGATAGGCGATTTATTCTACGACTGTTTGCAATTGCAAATTTGAACATATTTTTCATATCGTTTTTCTGCTCATTGATCACAGATCAATCATAGCTTTTTTGCTTGTTTCTAGTCCAGTTAACATTAATGCGATTTTGTGACATTTACATATATGCATATGCATATATATCTATATATAGCTAACGATTTATCGCTTGGCATAACGTGAACGGCTATGGGAGACACTCCCCAAACGTCGATATCTCAGTTCTCAGTTCCCTCCAAGCTGCATATCATTACAAAGAACCAATCCCCCAGCTCGAGAAACTGATTTCTGCTGCGCATTACTAATAAATAGAAATCTCCATTTCAAAAATGTGCCTCATGGTTTATGGCCATCATTTGATTTTTAACGACTGAAAAAGTGAAGCCTTGGCCAATAAACATCTCGTTTTGATGCCGAAAAATTGCCACACCGAGATTCACAACAACAAAACAATGATAATAAAAAATACTCGCAATCAACAAGAAAAAACAGCCTAAACGACATGTTAAACATTTTAGAAAAAATAAAAATAAAAAAAAATATATATATATATTATTGTTGTAGCTTTCGAAATAATCGGTAAATGAGAATCTGTTGGGCCAAACTCATTACCACGCCCTCAACGCTGGGCGGGTCCGTCACTTTGCTGTACAAATTGTCTAAATATGCAAATATAACTAGCTAGACGCTAAAAAAAGAGGCTGTAGTACAACCTAACATTAATCTTAGGGCCAGCATCAAGAACTTGTTAACTAAGTCTTGCCAAAAGCGACAACAGACAAAAACAGCAGCATGTAAGAGCCTTGCAACGACTGCGTGATACTCTGTTGCTCAGTTATAGAGAATAATCAAATCTAAGAAACCAAAGTATGGCATTAACTTTAGGGAGTTGCGATATATATAGATCCAGAATCGATGTAATATGCATCTATCTAAAAAAAAAAATAAAAAAAAAAAAAAAGTAGACTAAGGAACTAAAAAACAAAAATTTATAAATATTTTAAAGAGTTCACTAGTCGTAGTTCCGACAAGGATTATTCTCGATTTAAGGTTGTCATTGATCGATTGCATCTATTTTCGATATGTTCTTCTGAAACCTTTAAAGCTTTTGAATATTTTAAAGAACTCCCTAGGCCAAGTTTCATACATGACGATTAACCTTAAGGCTGCTACAGATTGGTGTGTTTCTAGACTCCGTCAACAAAAATTGTTAACACGCGGTCGCAGAGAATAAGAAGACAATTAAAAAAGTGCTGGCCTCGTAACCCAGAAAAGTTTAAAAGTTCAAATATTTACAACATGTGGCAGCCCTTTTCAATTGATACCCTTTCACTACATTAGCAGAGGGTGTTATATTTCTCTACCATATTGATGGAGATGGGTCTTTCCGAACTCATTAAGACAAAACGTTCTTGATCACGAGACCAAGTGATAAAATGAGTTATTCAATGTTTCTCCAACTGCAATTTTAGCCAAACTCTGTTGCCAGATACCAGAATTAATTGGCAAACAGATTATAAACTGGCCGAGTATTTGCCTGCAAGGGTATCTAATGTTGGGCACCCCGCAGATAACTGTTCTTTCTCGATAAGATGTAAATTGGAATTCTTTCGGTTTCTCTACATATTTTTGTAATAATCTTGCTCATAAGTGAATTGGAGAAATTTCCAAAAAAGCCAAACAGAAAAAATTAGATTATGCTAATGTTGTCGTAGAAGTTGCCTTTGTTGCTCTGAAGCCAGTCGGCTTCAACTTGTTGTTTGGTGGTTGGTCAGGCGTTTCATTAATTTGCTGCCGTTGAATTTCTTTTCTAGCTTTGCCGGCTACTTTCGATTTTGACGATTTCTGTTTATAGCTTTAGATACACACACACACACACACACACATCGCCCAGTACCATCTGTGATTAATTGCGGTGCTGACGTGGGCAGCTTGACTTGAAGACTTGAAGCGCCTGCTTTTTTGGTGGTGTGATGTAGTGGATTATTGAAGTCGCCGGATGCGGTTTAAGAGCATAGCTGGAATCGTGGGTGGATATGCCGACATGCTGTTTATGTTTATTTGATTGTTTATGATGTAAGCTGTACATTTTGTGGAAAATTGTAAACAATTTGTAATTTGCTTTCGGCTAAAGTTCTTTCTTAGATTCCATATATAAGTTCAAAGTCAAGAAATGTTCAAATTCAGTTTCTATTTTAGCTCAACTCTTTGCTCAGTTCGTCATTTAAGAGCTTTGCTTGTATTCTACTTCAAGCTTCTGTCTACGCTTCGCTCCATTTTTATTCCATTTTATTATTTCATTCCACGCGATTACATTTCTCTCTCTCGCCGCCCCCGGACGGCTCCACATGCTGATCGTGTTAACGGCTTAACCCATGGCCTGACAAGAGCTTTTAATACGTTTGTTTGTCGGCTCTCGCTTTTTGCGCGGTTGCTGTAAGTTTCGTGCATGGTTAACTGTATTACACACACACACACACACAAACACATCTTGATGGCATTTATGGACATTAAAAAAAGAAACAAACTAACAAGTAGAACAGAATGAGAGAATGAATCAAAATATTAGAATGCCCAGCAAACGTGGGTGGGCTTTTGACAGATGCTTGACTAAGGCGACATTTTAAATGTTTAATTAAGTGGATGGATGGTAAGATATTTGATTTGGGTTACAATCGTGGGCATCCATTTCAACACTATCGTTTTCCGTCCTTCTTCGAATTATACTGCATGCCCAATGCGCACGGCTCAGTGATTGATAAATTTAGCGGCTTTTTCTCAGTCACGGTGTCACGTGCAATTTAATCGTCTTATGATTCAATAGTCTGCCCCCCTCTCCTTCCCCACAGTTGATAAATGAGCATCTCGCTGAGATGTTTTTGGCTCGCGAGCTTCGTTACTCCCTCTTTCTCTCTCTTTCTCTTGCTTCCTTTTGTTTGACTTCATTCATGAAAATTTCGCTGGCTGTCTTTGCTGTCTTCTCAGGTCATCTGTCTTTGGCGACTGCGACAGCGACAGCGACTGCAACAGCGACAGCGACAGCGACTGCGTTGTTGTTTGTCGTTTGTCATTCGATACAAACGACGAAGGCGTTTTTCGAGCAACATTTGAAAAACGATATATGCATACACACGACACACACACACACACAAATGCACACATCTACCACGCGTTTTTGGTGCGTGCAATGCAAATGCAATGGAGCATGTAGATCGGTGAATGCCTGTCTGTCTGTCTGTCTGTATATCGAAGTTGTCAGTGGGAGGAGGGGGGTGTGTAGGCGTCTCGTTTGTCTTTGCCTTTTCTTTGACTTGTCTGCTTTCTGTGCGGGTTGATTGTTGTATACTTTCTGCTTTTTGCCTCTTGTTGTGGGTGGCTTCTTTTAGTCAGCTTAAATCAGGGCTGCTGCAAATGGGAGCATATGTGAAGCAATCTTATTGATGGAGAATATAACATTTATTCACATATCTGTAGCGTTAATATCAATTCATTAGAATCGACCACTATAATTAATTTCGACAAATATTTCTGTATAAAATAAAGTGCGTGTTGCTTTAAATAAATTTATAGATATTATAATATAGGTACATCATTGCCCATCCCTGGTTGATCCTATTTACACACACACACACACACATGCTCTGGCAATCGCCTTTCTTGCTGTCGGTTGTCACTGTCATTGTCGCTGTTGCTGTTGCTGTCGTGAGCTGAGCTTTACCTTTCATTACAAATTTCATTGTCTGTGCGCGCGGCCAGTTTTGAATTGTGTTGTTAAGTAAGTGTACTTAACCCACATGACTTGTGGTTTTCTCGTCGTCGTGGCAGTCGTTGCTGTTGTTGTTTTTATTTCTTATTTTTATTTCTGTTGTTGGCCCGACTGTCATCACTTCCAAAAAGCTGTCGATCTTGCGGCCAGTGCGTGTACTGTTAAAACGATTTCTTAACCTTGAGTACCTTTTCAGCATGTATGTGTGTGTGTGTACGAATACACACACACGCGTCCAAAAAAGCATACGCTTTTTTTCTTCGTTTCTCGTTTTATTTGTTAATCAATTTTTGTTGATTATTATATGTATACCCTGTAATACTTCAATTACAGCATGTGCAACGCACTGAAAAATAACTGGAAAGTTACCATCAGCATCATTATCTTATCCCAATTATTTATATATTAATATTATTTAAAATGCATCCAATTTCTCTGCAAGGGTATTTTCTCTTCGTCATTACGAAAATTATTGTTTGATCTTGTGCGTGTGCAGCTGTCTTTGTGTGTGTGTTTATTTATTTTGGGTCTACATTCATTTCCTTAATTAAACACTTGTTTCAAGCTTCGTTGAGCAATGCTATAAGAAAAACAAAACCTCAGCAAATAAGCCGGCTGTTTAAAATCTCCAATCTAAACGAAAATGGAATTCTTCATTGCGAAAATGAGCAAAAAAACAAAATAAAATAAAACACGTACGCCTTAAAGACCAAAGGGTCAGGAAAGGGTAGGACAGAGTCCTTGAGCATATGCAAGGCGAAACGCGTGCGCTGTGCGTGCGTTGTGCGTGCGCTGCGCTTGCTTCGAGTGAAGAGAAGCTTTTAACAACCCCTACAAATACATATACTATATTTACCATTTTAACTAATGTAAAAGATGGAAACTATAATTAATTGATTGCTTCTATAAAATTTCTAAATTAATATAAATTATTGCTAATTTAAGTCAATCAAAAATGCCACCGTAGCGAATTTAATTTATAAGCTAACTTAATAATTGAAAACTAAGAATTTCTACCGTTAATTATTTGAGAATATCCGCTAAAGCAGAAATCGCTCAAGGCGTTCTATTCAATAATGTACATATGTAGAAAATGTTGTGTGTATTTGTTGTGCAGTGATTGATGGCATTGGAAAGGTGAAAGCTTTGGCCTCTTGTTCGCCTATTGTACACGTTGTTTGCCTTAACAAATTGTTTCACGGCAAAACAGCAAGTTGAAGAGAATGGTATTGAAAGTGCTGCGCACAAGTTCAGTTTTTTGCCCTCCTCTTTGACATAAGCAAAAAATAGTTTAACATATGCTGTAAATTGTTAAAGCAATAAATTCAACATCTGGCATATCATAGATATGTAGTAGGGCTGTCTCCAACACACCCAACCCCTTTCTTACACAACGCCATTTAAGCTGTCAACTTGTCAGCTGAAAAAAGAGCTCAAAAACAAAAAAAAAAAAGTTCCTTAAGCCGGCAACAGCAGCTGCGATAAGTGAGAGCGCGAGAAGTTGGGCCTCAAAATAACAACAGGTGTGACATAAAATACGAGAACTTACAGCGGACAGCAGACAGAGACAGAGCGGGAGAGAGTAAAAGAGAAAGAGACAGAGGGAGAGAGAGAGAGAGAGCAACTAGCGTGGGGTAACCCACTGTTAACCACTTCCCCTGAATTGCTTGGTATGCAAAGAGATACAGTAAAGAAGCAAACGACAACGAAATAACAATGGAATGCGGTAGGCAAGGCCTACTGCCTGTAAAAGCAGCCTGTGCCTGCCTGCCTGGCAGCCTGGAAGGCTGAGTGACTAGCCCTTTTATTACTGTTGTTGTATTGTTGCCCCACACACAACGATTCGAGAGGGTCGAGATTCGAGAGTCGAGTGTATTCTGAAGGAAAACTTACAAAACCAAAAGGTAGACAACAGTTGTAAATCATCGAATTACCTCAAAATAATGGCAATCGCAAAAACAACGACTCTGCAAAGAGAGTTAAACTTTTGTTGTTGCTGTTGTCTTTTTGCTACAGTCGACAGACGAAAATACAAAATTGCTTCAAGCAAAATGCAAAAAAAAAAACAATGCGAGAAGCCAACAACTTCAACTTCTCAGTCGCGAAGCCACAAGGAGGGGGCGGCAGCGGCAGATTTATATACATATAAACATATGTACATACATATGTATATACTTGCTTAACTCACACAGACTCCGCAACGATCAGGCGACGAGCAACGTACAAAACTACACACATACATACAAAGTTTCCGTCGACTTGCGAAATTAAGAAACCCTCCAAAAAAAAAAGAGAAGAAAAAACTGTGTGTGTCAGTTACGCTTAATGAGCACAAATATTGCTCTCATTGTTGCTGTTTGCTGTAGATTTGCTGCTTTCGATTGGCTGGTTTGCCGTGAGGCTGAGCTTTTGCTTAGGCCTGCCTGGGCAACTGGGCACCTACCTGGGCTCGATTTCAATTAAGACGACACTGGGATCTACGGACGGAAATGCCATCATGTATATATATTACGCATATATATTGTGCGGTACGTCCGCACTTCAAGCTTCACAACTACGCAGTCCTTGCCGCGCCGTCAGAAAGTTAAGCAAAAACTTAAACAAACTGCGCAAAAAAAGAAAATTGTCGGCAAATCTGACCGAATACAAATATAAATATTTTTGCAAGTGAAAAGTTAATCATTATTTAAACTAAACTTGATCTACATTTGGCTAGTCACAAGCTAAATTTCAAATTTTTCGAATCACCTTCATTTAAGATGAAAAACGATATTTCTCGCAGCTTAAAAGTGAATTTCGATATTAATTGATAATTTTGATCTAGAAAAATGTATTTTGAAATGAAAACTATGAATAAAATTGATATAAGTTTGACTAACCATAAGCTACATTACAAATTTGTGTGCATTCTTCACCTGCTTCAGAGCAGAGTATTAAACAGTCGCTTTTGTCCGTTTGCCAGCCACCCAACTGTGTAATTATTGTCTCCTTATTTGGGGCGGATCAGGTGCAGGCACTTGCTTGTTACCACTTGTGGAGCATTAGCCCAGGTTTGTTGCCTCACAAACAATAAATATATGTAATTAAATGCAATTTTAATGCAAGGTTCAGTACCTAATAATAACATATCATCCTGACAAGGGCCAACAAGCCATTGTTAGCAACTACTTAGAATCTTGATGCGATATTAGTGCTGTGCTGAGCCACAAAATGGTTAGAGATCATTTCCCATGCTTGGTGGGTGGCTTCACAGTCCAAATTGTGGGAATACTCATCATCATCTCTGACAATGGGATAACAAAAGAACTGTGGCAAAAAGGTTTGACTTATTACGAAACTACTTAAAATTTGATTCTAATTATAGATATGCTGCTGCCACAGCTAAGTAGAGTTGGCTTCTTACAAGAGGGTGTTAATGAGAAGCATATTAATGAAGTCAAAAGCAACAAAAAGTCTTTTAAAGTAGCAAAAACAATTTGCTAACTGAACTAGTTCGCTTTTAATTATTGGAATATAATCGATTACTCAACATATTTCGCGAATATCGATACAAATCGATATCCTATAGCAATAGAATGCACAACTGTAAAGATATGGTTCTCCATCTCATATATATAATTTATTTATCGACCTTAAAAACACAGATTTTATTTAGCAAAACGAATTTTTAAATGGAATAAACTACTTTGTATTTAATAGCTGGTTACAGGGCTTAATATCCAAGTCAAGCTATCTCTTGTCTTTTCATACCTCGTAATTATGAGGCAAGCACACAAATAGAGCAGCGTGAAAATTAGGTTAAAGATCTGTTAGACCAGCAGCTCTACATTGACAGGCTCGTGTCACGCATTTCCCCCCTCAGAGGGTACATTTCAATTGCCTGCGGGCAACTGCAACAGCAAGAGCAACAGCAACAGCTATTCATCAAACCGTATACAACATTTATTATTTTTTCACTTTCAAGATCGAGGAGTTGATGAAGACGCGATAGTCATCCAGACGCGAAGAATATGCCAAACAAAGTCAAGCTGTTTGCTTGTTTGCCTTTCAGTTTTCAAACTAGAAACGGAAGCGAACTGTCATATGAATACACTGAGAAAAAAATCAATTTCAATTTTATAAAATTCACCAGTGGTAATTGAGTTTATTTACACAACACCATATACAAAATATATATTCTACGTAAGGTAGAATATATATACTTTAGGGAGTCAGAGACGTCTCCTTCAACGCGTTGCATATTTGAAAACCAAATTAAAATAATCTCTACTAATTTGGATTTGCATTTTAGATATATTTTCTATTATTAAGAAGTGAATTTCTGCAAAATAGATAAAAGCTTCTTCTTCTTGTCTTCAGGGTAATTTTTTTTCTGAGTGTATTTATGCTTGAAGTATGTAGTCTCAACACCCAGCGAGGTTAATGCATTGAGCGACTCCTCGTTTAGTGACAGCAGACAACATTAAGAGTAACAGTCATATAACAATGACAGTGAAGTTGTCATCAGCTGGAGCATAGACTATCTACATATATACATATATATACATATATATATATACATATATCTTTATAGTCATTGCTGAATGTCAAGTAACTTTACGACGCTTCGTTGCATTTAGTTGTGCACTCAGACAAAATCGTCGTGGCAACTGTTGTGTTTTTGTTGTGTTTTTGTTTTGTTTGGTTTTCGTTTTGTTTTTGTTTTGTTTTGTTGTTTTTTAGCCATAAATAAATGCGCATTTCACTTTTTATCAGGCGCCGCTGCCTAATGGCGGTTTAATTACTGTCGTCGTTCCCTCAACTGTCGCATGAGCCACATTTTACAATGCGCTGATTTATTGAAACATTGGGTTATACAATTTCTTGCCATATACTTGTATATATATATATATGTTTACACAATTATCTTTTGCTTTTTACTTGTGTCGTTGTCGTTTTTTATTTGGCTAATGTTGCTGGCATTTTTCTTGTTTATTTATCAGTTTGGCAACATGGCGTCGAGGTTATAGACACGAAAAGAAAACACTACAACAAAGACGGATAATAAGGAATCAACACAAAAATGTCCGGCAATCAACAGCAGCAGCAGCAGCACCAACAACCACAACAACAACAACAACTACCACAAAAACAACAACAGCAGCAACAGAAAACATTAACATCGACAGCAGCGACGTCAGCAGCAGCGAACATTTTGGGCAATAATATAATACACATTAATAGCGTTGACAAAAGTGTACATAAATCAGCGACAACAACGGCAACAGCAGCAACGACGACAGCAATTAGCAAGCAACAACAGCAGCAGCAATTTCAGCAAAGGCGCTCATTGCTGCCAGCAACGGTAGCAACATCAGCAGCAGCGCAGCAGAGCGTAACAGCAGCAGCGCCATTACAAGCAGCAGCGCAGTCGCATCAGCTGCAAACGGTGGCAACAATACATCAGCCACATTCAACGCAACAGCAGCAACAAACGCAAGCAACAGCATCGCGTCTCCCCATACAACAACACCAACAATTGCTTGCTGGCAACCCTAAAGAGTTGGCCGCCCACTCACATCTGCCGCACACGCGTCGCAGCTACTATCAACTGCAACAGCAGCAGCAACATCAGCAACAGCAGCAGGCAACGCTCAAGGCCGCACATTTAAAAGCGCCCGCCCACTCGATACCCCCTCGCTATCAGCCACCGCCGCAGCCGGGGCCAGGCAGCGGCATACTAAAGCCACATTTGCCCCTCAAATATCCGCCGGATATACCACAGCTAACAAGCATCTATATACCCGATTCGGTGAAGCAACATCAGCAACAGCAGCAACAACAGCGGCAACAGCAGCAGCAGGCGCGCTATCTGCACCAGCAGCAGCAGCAGCATCAGCAGTCCAGCAAGGCACAACAGGATATGCTGAAGTTTGTGCGCAAACCGGAACAGGAACATCCGTCGCCAAATGCCTCGGTCACCTCCAGCGTGGCCACCGGCATACCAACAGCCAACGGCGGACGTTTAACAGTCGAACAGAATCGCCAATTGCAGGTAAGCTCAACACTAAACTTGGCAATTTGCATAGATTGAGTATTGATAACATATTAAGTTAGTTAGATAGGGATATGATAGGAAATAAGATTCAGCTACCAACCCACTTGAGCCACGATTTGAATCTCTGTTGTTTTTATTTCACAGTCCCTGGTAAATGAGCTCCGCGCGCTGAAGGAACAAAATCAGCGTCTGCTGGATGACAATCAGGAACTGCGCGATTTGTGTTGCTTTCTGGACGATGATCGCCAAAAGGGTCGCAAGCTGGCACGCGAGTGGCAGCGTTTTGGACGATACACGGCCAGTGTAATGCGCCAGGAGGTGGCTGCGTATCAGGTGAGTGGGCTACAACTAATTAAGCTTGAGAAAATGTTAAGATAGCTTTTTCATTTGCAGAACAAACTACGGCAGCTGGATGATAAACAGCAGGAGCTAATCACCGATAATCTGGAGCTGAAGGAGCTGTGCCTGTATCTGGATGAGGAACGCGCCCACATGGCGGCAAATGCTCTGTGCGCTGGCTGCGGTGCGGCCACGCGCAACGCTCTCCGCGATGATGGAGACGGCTCCAGCTCAAGCACCAACGCGGACGAGACGATCACAGCGCTGCGCAACTATGCGGAACAAAGGCAATTGCCGGTAAGTGGCAAAAATGCTCAATCTGAATGTCACAATGCTAAATGCTGCAAATTTTTATGTATGGTGGCAGGATTTGCGCAACGCTCACACGCTCAACGATCAGACGCTGCAATATGTGCGTTCGCTGGAGCGGCGCATACAGCAGCTAGAAGAGGAACGTACCACGCCCACGGCTAATCTGCAACAGCAGTCGCAGCAGCAGCAACAGCAGCATCAGCAACAGCAGCTGCAGCAGCAGCACCAATCGCAGCCACAGGCACAACAACCAGCATCTGTAGCAGCATCACCCAAATCAGTGCCCTCGCCACACACACACACACAGCAGGACATTAGTCAGGCGGTGGCCGCTGCTGCAGCGGCAGCTGCTGCACTGCCCGAACCAATTTCGGGGCGCCCCGAGGCCGTTGTGCGTGCACTACAAGTGCTTGAGGTTAGGGAGCAGCTAGAACGAGATCGCCTCGGCAATCTGACGGGCAGTGCTCTCGACCAGATGGACGATGGCGAGAAGGCGCTGGTGCGCGAGATGTGCAACGTTGTCTGGCGCAAGCTGGAAGGCAGTCCACACGGGCCCACTGCCCTCGAGCCGCTCTAAGCATTTCAACTTACCACCTACCATCAACTATGCAACATACAGCTAACTAACCTGGCTAACACTACACACACACACACAGACTATTTACTAAAACACATTGTACAAAGTTCAAACTATGACTTAAGCTTAAGCGCTTTATTTAAAAAAGAAAAAGAAAACTCAAAAAATAAGAAATACTCAAAACATCTATATATATATATATTTTTTTTAATTATTAATCCTTAATCCTTGACTGTTATCATTTTTGATTTTGAGTGCACTGCTAATGTTATCATATTTCAATAAGCTAACATTAACAGAGCCGCTTAAGGAGTACCAGGAGCTGTCCTTAAAAATACATTGCAACAAAATATGTGTACAAAGAATGGAGTTTTTTTTCTTTTCCTTAAATGCAGCTCATCCTTTCTTTATGTGTAACTCACAAACATTGTCTAGCTTTGCACATAAAATTTAGTTTACAAATGTTCTAGTTTAGTCACCAGCCATAAAATTAATTACACTCTTTTGTCGGCTGTGGTTGTCAGCTTTCTACGGTTTGCTGCCCACTGCTTATAGACTTGTTTTTGCTGCTGCTGCTGCTGCTGCGGCTGCTTCTGCTGTTGCAGTTGTTGTTGTGAGACAAAAGTAAATTACAACAGAGCTGTTTAACCTGATTTTCTTTGCCAATTTCGTAGCCTCCGTGTATACCATTCATTCACAAAACTGGCAGCAGCAGCAACAACAACAACAGCAGCAGCAGCAGCAACTGTGGCTGCCATGATGCAGCACAAACGCAGTCCGTGGCCAACCCAATTTCAACTAATTCACGTATTGTCCAGTCACAGGTTCTTGCCGAGACTCCAAAGTGTGAACATATCAGCTAATTTACTGTCATTATATATGCAAGCTCTGCGCGCTCGACTGTTGGCAATTGGATAAGCATCAGAGACGGTCGCGTGTGAAAAGAATGAGCAGCAGTGCAAAGAAGCACCAGGGAAGCCCTGACATACATACAAACTTACATAAACTTGCAGCACTACAAACACGATTACCACATGTGGCAGATTCCTTTTCTCATTCGCTGGAACTTGAACATCTTATTTTAACAAGCATTTTTTCTTCTTTATTGAAGAACCTCATTTTGGGCACTTGGGGAAGCTGTACTAGTCCCTGATTATATTTATCATGTTTAGACATTACAACAATTTATTAGAATGCAAAGAATTGGTTTTGTAGTCAATTACTTAAATGGAATTGAGATTACTTGCAACAAGTAATAATGATCCCCCTCTGACAGACAGACAGACTGCTATATTAACTCTGCCAATTAATAATATATAATTAATGATTTTTCATTAATACAAATCATAGTTTTGCACAACTTTAGCATATCCCTTATATATAATATATGTGAAGCTAATAGGGAAGGAAATCCAAATATGTTTACAAGTTTCTACCTGATTAAGTGACTTATTTTTTATCTATTAAGAGCAGATAATTAGTGGCTTGTTTTGAATTGAGAATAACATTCCATCTTTGGCTCTCTTTTTGCTTTCATTTGATTAAGCTTCTCAGATCTCCGATGCAAATGTCTTCAAAGCATAAACAACACTACTAAAATGGGGCACGATGCGGAGAACAGCAAATAAATAAACACAGATCAATGTCAAACTCCAATGAATGGTGCAACCAAAGCAGCGCAGAGAGAAAAGCTGATCGGGCCAACCACGCACAGCATCCAAACAGCGATTGCTGGTCGCAGCTGGAGTTGAGGTTGTTTGTTTGAAGTTGGAAACGGACGCACATTTATCGTTTAACAACGCAGCGGATCGCACGCGCAAAAGCGAAACGCTGTAAACGGAAAGGAGCAGAGTGGCGACGAGACGAGAGCAGAGAGTGGAGCAATAGTTGCACATGGCACATGGAAAATTAGCACTGACATTGTAGAGCTGGTCATGATTGGCATTAAAGTGTTGCCGCTGCATTCGCTGAGCAAGTGCAACAATAAAATCGTGAGCTTATTGCGAGGTGCGACCAAAAAGAAAGTTATTATCGCTGTAGGCTTAGACGGCTGTTGCAGTGTTGCTTGTTTTTGGAACCTGCTGGCGGCTGTTTGCATATGCGCCGTGTGGCTCAATGCTCAGCTGTGCCAGGCAGCGCCATCAGCAACAGTTGACGAAGCGAACGCAGCAGCAGCAGCATCAGCAGCCAATGAAACCGCCTGGCCACCCATGCATCATTATGATATCTGGAGCGCAGATTGGAAAACGCCAACGGGCGAGCAGCTGCTCGATCAAATCGAGGAAGAGGAGAGGCCTGGGCAAGAGCAATTGCAGCCGCAGGATGTCAACAGCTATAGCACCAACCTGGCGCAGAGCAGCACCAGCAGCGATTGGTATAGCAACCAAACGAGCAGCAGCAGTCGTCGTTCCAAGGGTAAGTCCGAATAGCTGAAATTTCACCAAAATTTAAGAAATTACTCAAATTAGCAAAAGTGTGCTTCAGAAAAATTTGTTAAGTATGCCACAAATTATGTAAATTAATTAGTTATCTTGATTTCAATTAGTAACAAATGAGTTTTCTCTCTTTTAAACAAATTATTTGCAATTAATAAATGAGTTTCCTTCACGAAATAAGTAAATTAATTATTAACAGATTTCTAGAGACTTTTGATCCTTATTAGAAATAATCACCCGATATCGAGCCGTCCTTTAGAAAGATTACTTCATTATTATATAGACAGCTAATGTTCCCCTAAACTTCATAATAACTTCTCCCGTCTTATTCCAGTACTGCATATATTCCCCGTGCCTGTGGATGGAGAGTGCTTATCGGATGATGGCCGCCGCTTGGGCAACTGTTTCAATGCGTACGAGTGCCGTAAGAAAGGGGGGCAGGCGAAGGGGGAGTGTGCCATGGGATTTGGAGTATGCTGTGTCTTTGTGGCCACCTGCAATGGGACCATAAGCAACAATCTGACATACATAGTGTCGCCGGCGTTTCCCAGTTTCATGCCCAGCAACTTCACCGGCTGCCAGCTAAGGGTGAAAATGATGAACGAGGAAATAAGTCAGCTGCGTTTCGATTTTAATCACTTTTCCCTTGGTCAGCCCAATCGACGAACCGGCGTTTGCGATGGCGACATCTTCAATATCAGTGGCGGGCCCAGTGGCAACTTAACGCTCTGTGGCCAAAACAATGGGCAGCACTGTGAGTATTTATGGATTTATGAATCCTTCATTTCAACTTATTGCAATAATTGTTTACATATCCTTATAGAAATGTGAAGTAATTGTTGTTTATTAGTGGCAGCGCTATGTCGATAAGTCCGGCAGCCCGGCACGCAAAAGTGGCCAGACTGTTGCAGATTGCGCGGCAAATTTGAAATTATATCCTGGAGCTTGTAGAGAAAATTAAAGTAGATAGAACGCAACAAAGCCAGTGAAAGTTAATTTCATGGGAAATATCAATATTTTTTTATAGGATCAATGCTAATATATTCATCGCTTGCTCATCGTTGTTATCAAAAATATTGTTATATATCCCCTTTCATTTAAATTTAAATTTAAAACTTATGCAATATTTGAATATAACTTTTACATATTGATATTAATAAGTATTATGCATATATACTCTCTATATACCTTTTTAGTGTACTATGATGTGGGAGCACGACCGCTGCCACGTCAATCCGTCTTGTATGGAATCCTGCGACCGCCAGTTGCCAGCAACACGACCAGCAGCAATGACAATGTCGTTGATCAGCTAATTAATATTAATATAAATCTATCCACACGCTTTTTGCCTATACGACTGTGGGAGATTCGATTGTCGCAGATACCTTTTAGTCAGCGCGCACCAGCGGGTTGCTTGCAATACCATTCTGGAGTTGAGGGCGTACTGCAGACGTTCAATTTTGCGGACAATGGACGACATTTGGCCAATCAGCATTATCGGATTTGTGTGCGCCAGGAGACCGACATGTGCTCCATTATGTATCAGCCGTGCGATGAGCAATCCTTTCGCATTGGTGGCGCTGGCTTCATGAATTCCAACCCAATGAGCAGCAATGTCGGCAGCTCATCGAATGCTGGACAGGCACAGCAATCGACGTTGGCGGCTGTCACAA
Organism: Drosophila paracracens; assembly: GCA_035044025.1. Lineage (NCBI taxonomy): Eukaryota > Metazoa > Arthropoda > Insecta > Diptera > Drosophilidae > Drosophila > Drosophila paracracens. The sequence goes on along the minus strand of JAWNMN010000835.1, from coordinate 2,374,742 downwards.
GTGGTTCGACAATGACGACGGCGAGCCAACAACTTATGCAATTTGTCAGCAGCGATGCAAGCACAGCAGCAACAACAACTACAACCACAACAGCTCCAACAACAACAGCCACTACAACAACAACAACAACAACGACCACAACAGAAAGACCCACAACAACAACAACAGCTCGAAGCAGCAGCACGATGGCAGCGACGACAACAACACCAGTTGCGGAGGAGACCTGGCCTGCCGATGAGGAGGAGAACTGGCCTGCTGCTGATGAACCTGATGCAGCTTCAACATCAACTTCACAATCGCCACCAGCTAACGATGATACAGAGGGCTCTGGCTTCGAAGATGACAATAAGATCTTAAATTTCTTGGGCACCACTGCGCTGCCGGGCGTCTCACGGCGACCGCGTCCAGTGGGCGGCATCCGGCCGTCCGGTGGCTTCGATCTGTTGGGATTTTTGCGCAGTGCCTTTGATATGCGCCTGATGCAGCAGCGAAGTCGACGACAGGCGCGTCAATTCTTTAGCAACTGCAGGGATCGCATTACGATGCCCTGCATCATTGAGGATTTCATTGGCACGGGATTGGGCCCCTTGCCGGGCTGTGAGCCGGTTCATTGTGGCACCCAGTTTTGCTCGTCGGGCGTCTGGCCCTGCCGCATCGAGAGCACCGTCACACCATTCTACATTGGAGTGAATTTCGGTGATGGAGGCACACCGGGCAAGGGCAGCGCAGAGGACAACATTGGCGCCTGCCTGCGATACAACCAGGTGCAGTGCATCTAGGCATCGAAACTTAAATGTAGCCCCCAGCTTTTATTCCCATTTAATATTTATAAATGCATACTAAACCATAAACTAGCTATGAATGGATGGTGAATGAAATTCCCTTAAGAGATTGAATTGCACCCTAGAAATATTCATCAGCTGCCGCATACGATTTGGGGCAATGCTGTTCCGCATATATGTTTTGCCACACGTATGATGACACCCGGACCATTGTTGCCCCAGTTTTGACCATCGAAATTCTGCTGAAAGTCCTAAATGCGTTTCGGATTCCCGCCCTGCATAGTTTAGCGGTACACCCTCCAGGCTGCGCAGCACCACCATGTCCATATCCAGATAGATGCTGCCAAATCGCAGTAGATTCCATAAGTGACTGACCAGATAGCTGAGCCAAATAAACACATAAATTCATAAACTAAACTGGTAAGTTTTAAAGTGCTTCTTACCTCGAGCTGAAGAGATCATCAAGTTTGACCCACTCATCAATGGGTGTGCCGGAAGCGTAGCGTCTAATATTTAATTGATGCAGCTGAACATTCGCATAGCTTCGTATGGCATCGATCAGGGGCAGCTTCTCTTCATGGGTGTGGCAAATAGTACGAAAACTTAAGATTGGGATTATGCCTAGCGGCTGACTCAAAGGCACAGGCCTGGAATCTGAATTGTATTCTTCCTGATTACTCTCAAAGTGGCGACAATTATAGAAACAAGATATATATTACAGTTTCACAGATTCCGAATGATATATTTGTTGTACATTTATAAAGGTTTGTGTACATCCATAGAAAACTATTTAAGATTTGGATACTGAAAAATAATTCAAATATGGCTTAAGAAATGTGAAATGACCATTCATCTGAGTAGAGAGATTCGAATTCTTGTACTTATTTTGTGTCAATTCGATTTGTATAAGCTATTAAACTACCATTAAATGGGACAGTCACTAACATGTTTCAATTTAAATACCCTTGCGAAAAGTTATGATAATTCCGATACGAAGCGCACGCGATATGGAGTATTAGTTATAAAGTTAAAGCTACACAAAGTGATGGGAATGGAACATTTTCGAAAATCTTCAAATTCCACCCACGTGTGTAGCAACTGAATTGATCAAATTGTAACTGGAGGGCAGAAAATGATTGCGAAACATGTAGTGAAAAGCATTTGTCGAGATTCAGATCGGATCGAATTCTCTGCAAAGGTATTGAATCTTTGGTGAGCCGAAAATACAGATTTCTTATTCATATACACACATATATATATATATATACTAAGAGATATTATTCGTTTTTACACATGTAAATATTCGAAACACACACATTTGAGTAAAGTTTGATCGTTCGTTTGCCTACACATGAATATGCTTACAACAACTGACAATTATGACTAACAACTAAATAAACAAACCGAGAATACATTGAAAGCGTATTGCAAATTGCAAATTAAATATTGCAATCATTACTCACTTATTTTTTAGCGATAAATGCGGGCGAATTGTGATGTTTTTGGAATGCGGGTGACCTGGCTTACAAACAAACAATAACAATGCGAATTAAATAAATAAATTAATTATCCCTAGGGTAGCCCTTAATCTTTGGTATGTTCAACAGTGATAAATTACTTGCTAAAAATATTCGCCGGCAGCCGCATACGATCTGGGACAATGCTGTTCCGCGTACTTGCCATAGGCGGTGCTCGAGCCGACCTTGATGGCCAGCTGCTTGGAATGCTTGTTCCACACGTGCACTAAATACGAGTCCTTCGTGTGGGCCAGCGTCTGCTCTAGCAGTTGTGGCTCAAAGAAGTGCCGCCAATGCGTCCAGGGCACGGCATAGAATGCATTGCGTTCGAACACCTTGAAGCCGACGCAACGTTTGCGGTCCTCCAGCATCAGCGAGATGTCCTTGGTGGCACATATGTGTTGTACGACACGCGTAATGACACCCGGCCCATTGTTGCCCCAATCGCTGCCATCGAAATTCTGCTGAAAGTCACGTAGACAGGCCTCGGCAATCTCGTGACCAAAGCCGGTGGGCGCCAAACTCATGACACCGGCGGCCAAATGGGTGTTGGACTCGGCGCCCGTAAAGTTGGGCGGCACATCCTCCATGCTGCGCAGCATTACCACATCCATGTCCAGATAGATGCCGCCATAGCGATACAGCGTTAGGAATCTCAGAAAATCCGATATGTGCGAGATAAGATAGCTGAAAATCAAAAAAAAAATGAGATGCAGATGATGCAGTTGGCAAACTGTTGTTTTATCAGAGTTATTGCTTCACCTTGAGCGAAACAATTGGCCATCCTTAAGCCACTCGTCGATGGGTGTGCCGGCTGCATAGCTCCAAAGATTTAACTGACGCAGCTGGACATTCTTGTAGCTGAGAATGGCATCGATGATCGGCTGATGGCGTTGGCCACTGCTGCTGTTGCCGTGGTAACGATAGGTGGGTCCAGCGAACAAAACGAACACTTGAAAATTCGGATTATGCAAGGCGGCCGATTCAATGGCGCACGCTTGGCGCGCCGTCAACTGCAGCATGTTGTATTGTGTGCTGGGACTTTGGCCCGGTCGCTGCCTTCTACGCTTCGGCAGGTGGCAGCTGGTCTCGTGAAAGAATATGCTTCGTCCTGGTATTGGCTTGGGATCTGTAAATAGAACATTATCCAGTATTCGTGGTAATTGCAATGCTGGCATCGCCGATGCTGTCATCAGTGTGGATTCCGTTTCGCTTCTGTCCATGAAACAGAGCTTTATATCCGTTTGCCATCTGTAGCTGAGTAGTATGCCGCCTACGAGCAGCACAATCAGTGCCAGGAAGATCAGCCGCAGTCTTCCGCTGTGCAGAGAACGCATCAGCAAAAGCGGCACACGCAGAAACATCGCGATGCAGCCTGAATGTGAGATAAACACACAACATATTCACAAATTGCATATATGCGGATAAAGATAATGCACTACTTATAATAACTGATTATTGCATTTGCTCACTCTGTATTTACTGTAGAGATTTCATTAGGTTATCATAATAAGACGGTTGTATAAACAAAATATATAAATGCTTTAAATAAACATTTATAGAACTAACACGCACACACGCATACACAACGGCTGAACAGTTTTAGGACTTTAACATTCTGCACAGCTGTTATTAACAGTGGGCACAATTTTTTTTATTTACACAATACTAACTTATGTAATAAACTCTTTAAATAACAACTAAGGGACCTAAAATAATATTTATTAAAAAACCAATTTAAAAAAAAAGTACGTGCAACACAGGTGTTTAACCAATGGATGGAAGAAAATAACTAAATGCGCTGTGATGTGGGTATTTATTGCTAGAGCGAGAATTCAAATTCCCATATGGGGAATTTTGAACGAACATTGGGTAATATCTTGTGGACACACTGCCAAAATGAGTAACGATAAATCGATGACGCTTTGAAATGATAGTAATTGACAATCAGATATTGTTAATATCGATAACATTAAAAAAAGTATTCAAAGCACTTTTCATATTAAATATGTAGTGCATTAGTCTAAAAACTATATAAAAATAAGCTTTTGTAAGACCTTACGAACATAGATAACAACATCCAGTTGAGCAGTTTGTGCTAATACAATGATTTTTTGTTGGGGCTTTCGTGTGAACGTATCAAAGCTGAATAAATCTGTCATCGTCCGTCAAATAATTGTTTTGCATTTAATAACACAACAATATTAGCATCCATTTTACCAATGACGACATTGATGCTGTAAAATAACGAGTATAACAGCATGAAATAAATAATGTTTCGATTGTTTTACTTAAAAAAATCCTTTAATTTGAATATGCTTTTCCTATTATATTTTATCAGCAGATATAAAAAGCCTATTATTCCCGAAGAGCTATAGTTAACAAATGGAAATAACACATTAACACATCCACTGCTGCCCCTTCTCCACCAATCACTCCCATAATAAGATAATCAGCCACATTTTAATAGATGGTAATATCTTTATTATAAACGAATTATGTTGTTGGGACCTATATGGTTCCCTTAAAACAAATTTTTCTGAATAATTATATAATTTCTATAATTTATTACAATTACAATTTTTGACTTTATTCTCACATTTTCATACATTTTTATTCACGATTATTTAAGTTATGTTAAAAAATCGTTGAATACTTTTAAGCGCTGTGAAAAAATTATTTCAAAGTAGCGTGCAAATATTTGAGCTCACAATATTTACATACAAAAAGTTTGCCTTCGACTGGGACAAATATTTGGGTTCTCTGAAAAACTGAAAGCCATAAATTTTCGCCGAATCAACGTTCGCATGGACTTAATTAATTCGATTTTTTGTCTGTCTACACTTTATCGTTGGTTTTTTTTTTTTGGCTTTTTGGTTTGCACAAGCCGTGTCCAAATAAGTACACGAGCTGTGCTCCTAATGATATTATAATATTCTGTGAACATTACAATTAATCCATTTGGCAGCCACGTGCCACAGCAACTGTTTGTCTACTGGCGTCTAGCTGATATGTATATATATATACAAACATATATGTAAGTGACATATATTATAGACTAATGCGGCCGATGTCGTGCATTGATAAGGCCCCGAGATGGCGCATCGCAGCGTGTTCGAACTGGAAACACCGAGTGCTTTTGCACTTGACTAAATTGGCATGTTCGCCAGCCCAAAATATGGCTTGGCCAAGTTTCCATAATATGTGCAACACATTGCAGCACACAACGGTAAAACCCGACCATAACTGACCGACTGATGTCTCAGTTTCTATTTTGGGAAGTTCAACTCAATAAATTTAACTTGCGATAAGCCAATCATCATAAGTCACCCGTATCAGCTTCAGATGGGCATCATCGTCAGTCTTCAGTGTCTTTATTTGTTTTCTTTCTTCTCGATTTTAAGTAGCTCCCCCCAGCAACGATTTTTGCTTGTGTTATCAGGTGCTGATTTATATAGACGTAGCGCCTCATAAAGCGAAACTGGAGCGAGGCTAATCTTTTCGTGTAATTGACGTAAATTGAAAATGAGTCGATTTCTGTTTTTTGCTGCTTGTTACTGATTTTGACAGATCGGCTAACAGCATTTGAACTCCCACTGAGTCAGCTGTTCCCCGGGTCAGCGATTGCCTAAGGAAACGTTGATTCGCATCTCCATCTGATGTTTACTTTGATTCTGTGAATGGGGTGATGATTACGCTATGTGCAAGCTAAACAGTTTATTTAATCACACATGTTTATCAATTATCAAATAAAGTCTGTTTCTCGTTTGATTTTTCTAAAACTATTCCTTTGTATAATTTTCTATCCCTTGCTTTCAACATTGCCTTTTTGGATGTTGAGGCGTGAGAATACGATTACTTTTACTACGAAACTTGTTTTCAACCCAAGGCTTGTTTACTTCAGCTTCAGCTTCAGTTTTTTTTTTACATTTTGTTACAGAACAAAGCTTACATCTGCTTAAATTACCTTAAATTACCTACACTTTTTTCAGCCAAAGCCTGCCTTTTTTTTTGTTAAATTTTATTCCCTCAAAACAAAATGTAAATTGTTGGGTGACTAGCGATAGTAAAAGTTGAGTCTACAAATATTTGAACTTTCCCCATATAGAATAATTTATAATTGTTTGCTGAATAAATATGAAATATGAAAAATATTCCCTGCAAGGTTTCTTTTCTTCAGATCTTCAGTTTTTTTTTTTTTACGCTCACGCAATAAAATAAAAATTCGTTGTTTAATTTAAGAAAGTATAATGCTAAATATTTGTACATTTGCAGCGGTTAAGGCCGCACTTTAAATAAATAATGGTCTGATAAATACGACAATAAATCGATTGAAATCTTTTTCGATTGATCTATCAATTTCCAGATATAAACATATAAGGCGTAAATTCCTTACAGTCCAGATTGTTATGGTTTTCTGGATATAAACAATACAATGCGAACTGTTTAAGTGCAGCTAATAGAATTTTTGATTTGTTGAAATGATTCTGTACACAAAGCAAAGAAATTTGAAAAATCTATTTCACGATGGAAACCAAACGCTGATTTGTTATTGTGGATCCATCTCAATGTTTACCCTCTTTTAAATAAAACCATTTTGTTGTTTTCTAAGTTTCCCATTTGCTTTTTTATTTATTTTATTTTGCAAGCACATTTTTGCACATTTGAATTGTGTGTTTTTTCTTTCGTTTTTTATTTTTCCCTGGAATTGAGAATTTCATTTTGGGCTTGACCCTAGATTAGAGCAACGTCATTCAGTATATATATATGTATACCGAGACATAAAGATTTAAATATAGAATGGGCCTTATCAATATTGCTCGCGCCATTCACAAGTTGCGCTAATTTTAATGTTCACTTAGCACTCGCATAATTATATGGAATCATTATGGAATATAATTCATGTCATCTCATGGAATGTGACACAAAGATAGGAGTCGTACTGCTGGATATCCCGTAAATTCCGCTGGTGCTATATACAATGCTGAGTCTTCAACTGATATAGTTTCTAAGTTGAACGATGATTATTGATACTAAGTAATAATTCAAATAAATATGTTCTTATATTGGTTATGCAAGTAATATGCTCTTTTTCACGTTTTGCTGATTACAGAGTGTATTTAGCAGACTGATAGCCCCCGAGCAGGAAAAAACAAATTTATTTTTTATTAGCAATTGTTGTTACCAGGGGCACGATGTGCTCTTAAATAATTTAATGGTTCAAACTATTTGTTGAACTTGAAATTTTAAATAGCCTGGAATACCCAAAAAAAAAACAAATGTTTTTATTATTTGAACCTTAACTTCTGTGGTAAAATGTACACATTCAAATAATTTGAGTTTTTTTTACCAGTCCCTGTTTTGTTAATGTGTGAGTTACTTTTACGAACCTCCAAAATCTGACGCAATTGGTCAGCTCATTTACCACAGAAGTTGCATCAGCATGAATTATTTATTTTCTTCACTGATCAATGACGTTATGGGTCAAAATAATTTCCTTGAAATTTGTCAATAATCTTATAACGGAATCTTTAAGCTTTTTAATTTAATGGTGTTATGTGTACTTTTCCTGATCGTCAAAGATGACGCAGCTCACTTTAGTCACTTAACGCGTCAAATTCATATATTCAATCCAGAGAAATTTTACAGAGACCTGCGATTTGCGTATTTTACGTATGTTATTCAGATTTAGGGGAAAAACACTGAATGACAATTATAGAGAATTGACCGGACCCCGATTATTATAATCAACGTGAATGTCTAATTTAAGCTTAGATTAAATTATTATTAAATTAAATGAACAGCAAGTTTTCCAAATATGCCTTTCACAGAATCCAGGTCAATTATTTGTTTAATGTCAACTAAAGTCAGTCGACACAAAAAATACACAAAGTAATTAAATGATATTTAAAATTAAAAATTTCAAAAGAATAAATATTTGTAAGCATTTAAATGCAAACTGATCCAAAATTTGTTGCATGAATTGGGGAAAACTCAGAAAAAACCCAATCAAAAAAATATATATAATAATTAGTATGAATTTACTTAGATATATTTCGTATCTGGTTCTAATTCAGTCAAATTTGTATCAAATTTAAAAAACTACTCATTTTAGAGTTAAGGAAAAAATGTGGCCTAAAACCTCAATCTGATACAATCAGATCTCAATATTCGATACAAACAACTGTGGAATGTACAACAAAGACAAGCATATGGTTGATATGTTTTGGTATCATTATTTACACATATTGTGTATATATTTGTTGGCGTGTTTCCCAAAGACCTAACTCTAACTGAGTGTGGCGCCAGCACTCTAAATATATGAATGTTATATATCATATATATATATATTTGTTTGCTTATTGCTCTAGATAGCGATCAGCTATGCATATATATATACACCCATCCACCCACAAAAACACACACACACACACAGATTCGTACACAACGAATCTCGCACAACAACATAAACATGTTAATGAGGTGGCGTTATTGTTATACGTAGATATACGCAGAGCTTAATACTATGACGTCAGTAAAGTCATTGAATTATAAATTAATAACAAGCCCATGTCAAAATTATAACAAACATTTTGCTGAGCTGTGCGTATTACCAACACCAGCAGCAACAACAACAGCTAAATTTAAAAATAGTTTTTGCTAAGCCAACTAAAAAAAACTGTTAAGACAGCGGCGCGGAAGAGTCAACGAAGTGAGTCGCTACCTGAGTAAACTATTAAGTTACAATTAAATGAGGAACCCGTATTCGCAGCAGCTCAGCCGTTGTCGTAAAATTTCAATTTCAATTCCGAGTAAAATCGGATTCGGAGTCGGAGTCCGATTGCGATTGCAAGTCCGTCAGCCACGATAAAGCCACGAGATTAAAAAAGTCAAGTGACACGCAAATGCGTCAATCGAAAGCGCAAATTTATATGAAATTAAAAAAAAATAAAGCAAAACAAAAATTAAAGAGCACAAAGAACTGTTAGAGTCGTCATACATAATACTTAATACTCTTATAAATATTATGTTTATTTATTTAACTTAGCGCAACAAGTTTGATACTTAGTCTCAGTGCTTGAATCTACTTTGTATAAAATTAATTGGAGTCGCACTATATATGTATTTCCAAATATATATATTTATATTTACATTATTTTGTTAGTTTACTTAAATCTTAATTTTATAATATAATATATATTCATCGAAAGTAATTTCACAATTTCTGCATAGCTATAGTTTTAATTAAGAATGTTCTTTGCTATATTTACAAGTGAATTCAAATGCTGATCCACCATTTGGTGTCACATAAATAGTGACTCACTTATCATACCCCGCGGAGTAGAGTATTTACAAACGTCACAGCTTGAGGCAGAAAGTGGGAGCCGAAGCTGGAGCTTGCAGCTTGAAGCTATCTGCGTCTGGGCCTGTTTCTTTGTCTTTATCTGCGTGTGCGTTTTTGGTCTTTGTCTGGAGATGGCCAGTGAAGCGCACAGAAAGCCACTGCAAATGTGACATCTCAGCCCTCAGCTGCTGCAGCTAATGATAATGATGATGATAATGATGATTATGAGCACAATCATGACAAAGAAATGTCAGCAACTGTCGGCCCGCCCCTCTCTGGAAGTCAAACAAAATTTACGTTTGACGTCAGCGCACTTGAGGCTTGGGCATTTCTCATCAGCTCCAGCTGCCACAAAGCGCGATAATGATTTGTGAGCTGCAGCTGGAAACGCCATTCAATCATGAGTTCCGAGCCATTGATAGAGCTGTGATACAATATTAAAATGCAGCCGTAACGAGGCACTCACTAAGTTGCATGCGGGCTTTGGCCGTGAGTGTTATGAATGAATTTTCTACGTTTATTTTTTATTTTTATGATGAATACCTCACAAACTGGCACATTGAATGCTTATTCAATTAATTGTTTAATCGTTCATTCGAAGTGAAGCGGGCATCTCAGTGTCGTTTGTTAACTACATTTTACACGTTGTTGTTTTAATTGGACAAGGTTTCAGATCCTTGTTTAGTCATAGTCTTATTTCTCTTGATTAACATCTTTCTATTTTAAGACCAGTCATTCGAATTTGTGGCTAATTAAAGTAGTTAGTTAGTGTACATATCCAAATTGCAGTTAATCTGTGGATTTAGAGCTAATAAATTCATGTATCACGCTTGCGAATAGTAATTTAGCTTGGGATGACTTTGAAATATTCCATATTATAGTATCAATGGAAACTGTTGCCGAATATTAATATTCAGGCTTGTCTTTTCAATTAATTTAATTTAATTCATTTTAATTTTCGCATTTTCACGCAGTTGGGTTTCTAATTTAAAATATTTGCATAGGTAAATATTTTAAGCTAATACCTATGAATATAAAAAAGTTTTAAATTAGAGGTTTTTCCGACTATATATATGTATATGTAAAACTGGAAAACATTTTTATACATGTTTTTCTTGCTCGATTTTTTTTTTGCGTGTCACGTTTGTGATCATGGAAATGCCCATATTACTGTTGTACTGGGCATGGGCTAATCAATTTCTTATAGTTCACGCTGCACGGTAATTAGATTTGTTAATGCTCTATTGAAAATTGAGTAATAATTATTTACTTAGTTTCGGTCACGTGTAGTTGTTGAGATTTGTTTTTATTGCGTTACTCATGCGCCACGTTGCAGTCCATTCGTAAAGTTCAATGCATTCGGAGAGGGTTCTTGAGTCTGGGCCGAAGTAAAAATTAGCATTGCCATTGGCTTCGCATAACAATGGTTCTGTCGCCGTCTGACGTATGTGGTTGCCATGTGGAGCATGCAACTGCAGGCGTTCTTATGGAGTCAGAGACGGTGGCAGAGAAACTCAAGTTGGGGGTTTGTATGTCACTCAACATGGGACTGGACTGACGCACGTTGCGGCCCCGACTCCAGCCCATAAATATGCGCATTTTGCACTCTCGCTTGTGCCGCTTGTGGCCATGAACCAAGTGGAGAGTGCAGAGAAAGAACTAAAGAAACTGGCGCAGATCTTGGCTGTTCTGTTTGCATAATCCCCCAAAGAAGCTGCGCACTAATACCATATATACACATTTATTTATATATGCATATTGTGTGTACATGTGTGTATATAATTGACATATATGCCCATTTGCAATGCAGATGGCGGAGAATCTTCACCAGAATTTCAAGAATTCCAAGAAGTTCAACAATTTGGAAAAACAACTCCCAGACAGTTCAATGTCTGACTCTGGCCTTAGATGGCGCCATGCAACGACGCGGGATCTGATCCAAGAAATCTCTTATCTAACTGCGACGTTACTCAACTACGCAGATAGTGAAAAGTAAACCTAATTATGCAACTCTTTCAGTTGAAGTCATAGGACTATTATGCGATTAGAGAAGTTGCCATTCGATTTGACTGTCGTTTTGTTTTTTCACAATTTTAATGCGAAATAACATGTTGTTCACCTTAAATAATAATATTAAGTATCAGCTCTTGCATTATATGGTCTTAACATATTCTTTAGAACGCAGTTTATTCATATTTCTCTACATACATAATTTTCGTAAATATTTTTATATTGTAATATATCTGGTTTATTTCTGTCTTAACAAGCTCCACCTTTCTCATCTATATTTGAGAGAGGCGAGAAATAGTGTTCATGTTTTCGATAATCCCCCATACGAATCAAAACAATCAATCGATTGCAACACGCCCGCCCTTGCTTATCATAATGCTCCCTGTCTCTCTGACCTCTCGACTAGTTGTTCAGTGCCATCCTCACTGCGCCCTCTCACTGTTACCACTCTCGTGTTACGGCCGCTTGCTGAGCGCATGCGTTCACTACTTATTTCTCTCTTTCTCTCTCTCTCTCTCCGTGCACCCACTGAAATAAAAGTTCGCTCTGAGCGTTTCGATCGTGTTCGGTTCGTTCTCGGCTCGTTGCTTTGCTTCGGACCGACGAGCGCTCTTTGGCTCCAGCACAAAACTAACCGCCATATGGCCAAACCAGTTAGTCGCCTCACAGAGCAGCACGCGTGATCAGCTGAATGACGTATCGTGTGCGTTAGAAGATCAATTAAATTCAAACATTTTTTCCTTGTGAAAAATTCGCAACGGGCACATGAACAAGAAGAACACAAGACGCAGAAATACAAATCCAAGATAAAGTTGTGGGCAGTGCAGTGCGAAAGATAAAGAAAAATAAAACGCAAATGCAATGTGCTAATAAAACGGACAAGGAAACACAAATAGGTCTACAGAGAATAGAATAATAAAATATGCAAATCTGTTGAGCATAAGGCAACATTAATAAACGAGAGCCAGTTGAACTACTCCAGCCCCCCAACAACAACAACCAAGTGACGTTAACTTGCAAAAAAAAAAAAAAAACCAAATGACTATGACTTCAACCGTGTTGCAGCGTCCAACAGCAACAGCAACAACAACAACGACAACAGTTGAAAAACAAGCTACAAAAGCAACAAGAACAACAACAACAAGCAGAATGGCCTGGTCGCATGAGAAATTGCGTTTCTCATGCATCGACAACATTGGCCTGAAGCAGCTATGGAAACTGATTGCATTGGATACGGCAACTTCAGCGAACGGCAACAACAACAACAACAACAACAAGTCTTCCAATGTGGAGCAGCCGAAAACCAACAGCAGCAACAGCAACAACAACAATAACAACAATACTGAGGTAAGTAACCTGGCCAAAAAGAAAGCTTAAACGGGAAGGCAAAATAATACAACAAAAAATAATATAATAAGACGGCTCTGACGTCAATTGAGCGTCAATAGCGCCAGCACATCCGTGTAGAAAGCAAACGCGAGCAGAGAAAGTGACCCAAAGACACCCTATAATTTCCTCCAGCTCTTCTCATGACTAAGCCTTCACATCCAGACAAATATATCTGGCATTATCTCTGAAACAACTGTTTTTCGTTTTCTTTTGGGTTTCTCAGCACCCAACAGTCATGCGGCATGTAAACAAGCGTCAAGTTCCAAAGTATCTGCATTGGAATTCCAATAACCCACGTAACGTCAATTTGCATATGGCAAAAAAAAAACAATATATATAAAAAAAACCACGCTAATTAAGACAAGCAACAGACGCATGGTGTTTTACAGTGGTCATTCGCAAATGACTGCCAATAAACAAATATGCGAAAATTATGTTTATCGAATATTGAAAAATGTTAAAAATTGAAAATAGACCAATTCAATAATTTTATAGATATTAAAGATAATATTCTTATTCATATAGAAATTTCAATTTTTGATATTTATTGTTTTCGAACCTCCACTGTGCGTTGGACTCCTCCATGCCTTGTGTGAAAACAAATCAATTCATTTTATTGAAAACAATTGAAAGGCTTTTATTTAATTCTTCTTGTCACTTTATATCTTCTTCTTTCCATATTTACAATTCAACAATTTGTCACTTTTGTTGTTTTCGAACAATATCTTAACATCCTTTCATAACATTTATGACAGCTGTCCGTTTATTGACATTTGGCCTTGGTTCAGTCAAAACAAGTGCCGACATACTATATCATTTATTTGTCGAGTCTTTCAAGTTACCACACCATTTCTTACAGTGCACTGTTGAGCACTTGAACATATGAATTTAATGTTTAAGTGTCAAGTGCAGCAGCCCACGCTGTCATCAGTTGTTAAACTATTATCAGTTCCAGACTATGGACATTCAGACATTCATTTCATTCATATTTCAGTTATATAATTCGGCTTGGATCAAGGCTTCTGATAAGTGTACTTGGATTTTTGATTTATTGTGAAATTGTTTTCAACGAAGGCTGTCTGTCTTGTCTCTCAACTGAAATGTGGAGTAAAGTTCATGGCGGCATCTCTTGTGAATTCTCTATTGTACTGCACATAGTGCCTTGGCACAGTGAATACCCTTTTTTTTTACTGTTTTTCTATTTAACTTAGTCACAGCTCATCAATTGGTTTTGTTGAAATTTCAAGTCGTGAATCATTTTTATTTAAAGCGAAAGAAATTATTCATAGGCTGACATGATGTGGATCTTTAATGTATCATTAATAATTGGTGAAAATAAATCATTTGTGATTTGCTTGAATAGCTTGGAATTTATTCACTCTAACTGTTAAATTTTGAACATTTCTCCGGCAGTTGATAATGATGCTTAATGATAATGGGGGAACTGAATCCGCTGGCCCTGCGCTCATCTTCTTTCGCTTCGTTTCACATATCGTAACTACAATGCGTTATGTTTAACTCATAACTGGTTTCTTATTTCATTTCTTTTTTTTTTTAAGTCTGGGCTATTCAACCCTAACTCCCCTTCCCTGTCGGCTCCGCCCACTCCGTGTAGTCAATGCATTGACGTCAATGCAAATCAAGCGATTTGTATATTATGCCCCATCACCCATCCAGTCTCACTCCCTCTCTATTTGTCTCTCTCTCTCTCTATCTCTATTTCTCTCTGATCTCCATGGAGACTCAGTGTCTTGGAGGGCTAGCAATCTTCTCGACCCGGTTGTTATCCCGGTTTTTGAATGTCAGGGTTGTGTTCTACAAAACATAAAAAGGAGGCTGTAACTGAGTCACCTACAACTACAGGTCCACGGCCATTCCACACACAAGAAAAACTAGTTTCCACTGGGACCTGTTGATTCCTCTTTGCCACAAAAAAAAAAAATAAACATAAGTAAAACAAAAGTCAAGTGCGTATTGGTTCGCCTGAGGGGTGGGGAAAGGCAAAAAAATAAGCTGAAAGCTTAAATTTGCCAAATTCGGTGAGTTGAATTTGTTTAATTAACAGCTCAGCGCTTTGACGTCACCTGCATAAATTTATCCACAGAAACCGTTTTTTTTTTTCTTTCGTCATTTTTTTTTATTGGGTTGCTTTTGAGTTAACACGGTCGTTTGGGGGCAAAACAAAATTCTTAAGTAGTCATAAATAAACACAACTGAACTGCAGCTTAGTTAAATAGACTCGTATCTAAAAATAAAACAGACGCGGTAAAAACGCGTGTGAATCGCTGCGCGCTGAAGCATAACAAAAATAAAAAATAAATAAATGAAAAAATAGAGAAAAAAATTAGTTGTGAAAAATGCTGTAATTTCTGGTCACAATTTTGTGTTATTATTATTGTTGTTACAGCAGTATTATGCATTCGAGCAAATGTCAGAACTAATTATCGTCTGCGGTTGCCTGTCACTTTATTTTATTCAAATTAAGCTTTTCAACTACTACTACGTTTTTGAGGGTTTTCAAGCGCACTCAAGTGCACAGCCAACAAATTCAATAACAAAGGTATAATAATTAAATAATATGTGTGCATTTGCCTGTCGCGCATTTTGTTTAGCCCATATGCTAATTGTTCTAATAGCCCTTTTTAAAACTCTACAGGGTAGTACGTGCTGAAATGCACAAACTTCAGCTTAGTGCCCAGATACTGTATCATTAAGTTGCAGTTTGCACAAGCTATAGGGAAAAACGGAACCATCTGTGACGTCTATAAAATTCTATATTTAAATGTTTTCCACTACTTTCATCTCTCAGCATTTCTATTGACAGCCGTTACTATTTGTTGTAAAAGGTCAACGCTGACGGCACACAGATTCAACTCGATACTAAAATAACACTTTTTTTTGTTTTGACGAACGAATATATCATCTGATATTTATATCATTCGATATGTATGCGATTTGACAATGGACACACACGCATCGTGTGTTGATTGATTAGCGCTTAATTACTTCATTATTTAATATTATTTGCTTTGACTAAGCATCCATTAACGGAATTTCATGTAGTCACTACTGGTTTAAGTATACAGACGAGGCTTTTAATTATGTGGGACTATTACAAATGTAGCATAAACTGGGGCAAGTCCAAATTTGCATAGCATTTAAATAAATTTCGATTTATTTCATATTACGCGCAGGCGCAGCCAACTTAACAAGCCCAATCCACAGCTTAAGCCGGCAACCGCAGCCAACTTAACTAGAGCATTCCACAGCTTGCGGTAACTTAACAAGCAGCCTGACTAATGAGACCAATTTGTCTGCTTAGCCGCAGCCAACTTAACAGATTTAGTGACAAATCCCTTAAGCAATTCATCAATTTGAATACAGATTTAAATATACAGTCATGGGATACTGTTTATTTAAACAGAGAATTCCCAACTGTTATACCACGGTGCACTGTGCATATAACAACCTTGGCATAACCCCCGGTATCTAAAGCTATTCCACAGGCATTATCTTTATGACAACATCTAAGTACTTATACTCCCATATATATATAAATATATGTGTTTGTGTATATTTACCGATATCTAGATGCCAGTTAAAGCCTTTTTTATTTCATTTAAAGCTCAAACATTTACAAATGACAGCTGGCACACTGTGCCTACTAGGGGGGCCAGGCGTGACGAAATTGTGCCACATATGCAAATTTATCAAGTTACGTACAAAAAGAGCAAGCAAAACAACAATAAATAAACGCAACTCTTGCTATGTTATTGCCCCAAAGTTGACGCTTGACTTTAAACGAAAAGACGCAGTGCTATCGCAACTGATAAGAGATAAGAGAAGAAGTTAACACTGATAAGGAATAAAGCCAAGCAGCTACGACCAGTCAACTAGTATAAAAGATGCTGAGTATAAACAATTGGCTTCACAGTTAGTTCAATTAATTAAAACATTTTTGAGTTCTGGTTCGTAATTTGTTATAGCCAAGGCGCTACCCAAACAGCTTTAAAGCATATAACTCAATTTATGGACAGCAACAACAACAACAACAACACCAACGTCGACGGGTTGTTAAATACATTCAGCTTTGCATACTAAGTGGCTCATTAGGGGGCACATTGAAGAGCCACACACATCGATCAAATTTGAATAGGACAGAGAGCCCCATAAAACAACTAGACGCTTCACAAACCATATACGATCCGATGGCAGCGGCGTAAACAAAATATAACTTTTTGCACTTTGCTGTTGCATTCTGATTGTATAATTAATAGAGTTTTTTTTTGCTTTTTGACTTCGACTGAGTCACAGCTTGTTATTGTACTCAAATACCAAGTGAAATTAGTAATTGGGGTATTCAATTTTGAGATTGAGAAGCGATCGAATATATTGACAACTTTTTGCTTAGACCTGATAAGGTAACTCTTTAAGTATCTTAACAATCAAATTATAAATGCAATAGGTAAATGTGTAGAATAGCTAAAGGGTGTGTGCGAGTCAAGAGCTCTGCATTATAGGACATCCGGTTGTTTTTGATTTTGCCTTCGTTTGTTTGCTTGCCTATTTTCTTGCGTGCACTGACGTCAATCTAACTATGCTCTAATCCACAGGGCCTAGCGATACCCTACGATAACTGCGACAGCTTGGCAAACTATTTGAGCCTGCAAAGGGCCGAGCAGGCGCGAATGCAGGAGCCGTCAATGCCGACGACACAGCAGCGAATGTCGCTGCTCAAGTTCTTGGCCATTGTAAGTACCAGTTTACGTTGATCGGGGCGGGATTAAGTGGCCATAACGCGGCACACGCTTAAGCGCTTCCTGCTTGCGGCGTGCTGCCTCAGACAATAAGCGAACAATTGGCGTGTTGCCTGCATTAATTTCACATTACGACTGAATGTAAACGATGACCGGGCATTTAAAACATTTTGCACTTAATTATTTTTAATCACAGCCAGACGATAATAAGTTCGATCTGCCCCCAATCAGAATACGACGCTCGCCATGGAAAATTAATAAGAAACGTCGTTCAATGTGTGTTTGCTAAATCGAGTTAGTTGCCACAGCACAGCACAACAAACCATCTTTTTTTGGGGCCTCTGTCATTGGGACGTGATATGGCCTCATGTGTGAAATCAAAACAATTTCTTTATCAACATGTTTTTTTGCACCCTTGCGATATACAAAATCGGCGCATGAACTTGAGCTATGGCTTTGCGAAATTCATTTCAATTCAATCGGTGGATTAATTGTAGCTTGTGACTAGAATAATAAATAGCCATGAATATATACTTAGCAAAACACTTGACGCGAACTCTAACAACGATTAATCCATTAACACTGAATTTAATGAGAAGTCATGCTTCGTCACATGGCCACTTCCCCTAAGCCGACCTAAATGATGAACTTCTTGAAGTTTCTCTATTTTGGAAAGAATATATTATTAATCAGTTCTTCTATTTCCTCTCTTGCAGAATGCTCTGGAATTGAGTGCACCTGCCACACCACTGCTGTTGCAGCAACAGCAACAGACACAATCAAAGCCACACGGCTGGATGCAGCTCTCCGGGCATCCCGAAAGGTGAGCAACTCACACTCAACGAATACCAATTTGTACCTTTGCTAATCTGAGTTCTTCTATTGTTTCCAGCATTGTGCCAACCACAGCGGGCATTGTGCGTAAACGCATTGTTGGCATCGAGGACAGCGAGGTGCTTGCCTATCGCCAGATCTCGCAGGAGCCAAAGACCTCACAGATTGTGCCCGCCTTTTATGGACTGCGCGAGATGCACTCACAGCACTATATTGAGTTGCAGGATCTGTTGTCCGGCTTCAAGGATCCCTGTGTGATGGACATCAAGCTGGGCAGTCGCACATTTCTCGAGTCTGAGGTCAGCAACCAGACGCTGCGTCCCGATCTCTATCAGAAGATGATTGCCGTGGATGCCAGCGCACCGACGCCGGCGGAGCACGAGGCACAAGCGATTACCAAGTTGCGTTATATGCTCTTCCGTGAATCGTTGTCCTCGTCGCAGAGCAAAGGATTCCGCATTGAGGCGCTGCGTCTGCGTGGCCGTCCGCCAGTCAAGGATCTTAAGACTTGCCGCAGCAGTGAGCAAATCTCGCAGACCATCGAACAGTTCCTCGCCGCACGCCGGTCCGTGCAGAAGGAGCTGCTCAAGCGACTCAAGCAGATGCGTCTGGTGATTGAGCAGTCGCCGTTCTTCAATCGCCACGAGGTTATCGGCTCCAGCATGTTCATTGTCTATGATGATCAGCGCGTGGGCGCCTGGCTAATCGATTTTGCCAAATCGCGCCAACTGCCGCCGCAGCTGAGCATCAATCATCGCAGTGCCTGGACGCCCGGCAATCGGGAGGAGGGTCTTCTCCATGGCATGGATGAGCTAATCCGTGCCTTCGAGGAGGTCTACGCCCGCAGTGGCATTCATCGCGGTTGCCTCAAGATCTAAGCATGGAGCTCCACCCTTTGCCACGCCCACCAATATAGGCACATAAGACTGATTTGCACCACGTCCCATTTAATTGAGAATTGAAATTCATCATCCACACCATGCGGCGCCTTGACTATATTCCATATTGGAAGCAACCACCAAGCGCCAGACCTGGACTTGTAGATAATACATCTACACTAACATATACAAATATATATATATATCCAGATATATATGTATTTATATAAAGAACGATTAGTATTGAGCACCAAGCAGCATTTGTTTGATTGAAAACAGGTTTAACTTGAATAAGTATTAAGTTTAAGAAAAAATATATATATAATAAAAAAAATATATTACACATTGTGCATTTTTGGACGCAAGTAATAAAAATCTCAAGAGAAATAAGTTAAAATTTTAGTTTTTCTTTTTATACTTACTATATCCAAATTATTATATGAAAAATAATACTTAAACGTATTGCGGAACCACATTCGAGTTCCGCTTTTGTTTAACGATTCCGGAATTTGAATTAAGCTCTATTTGTTGGAGAGCTGTCTACGTGTCTCTATTTTCAAAAAGATCTTAAAATGCGCAATGAATTCAATATACAAGTTTTCAATTTGATTGCAAGTATAAAAACATATATCTGATCAAATAACGAAGTACATTTTGAAGGATGCCCTTGTAGGCGAGTGCCTCGTTCTTCGAACTTGGAAATGGATAAATAGACAAGCTATAATTTATGAGGAGCGAGAATGAGTTGTCCTTATGCGTGATACATTAATATATATTTTTTTGGACGGTGATCCCAAAATGAAAATACATTCCTTAAGATCTCAAAGTTTATAAATCTAATAATTCAAATCATTTTCCACTTGGTTCTTTATCTTCATTATCTCTTACGTATATTTAAATTCAAAACGGATTATACTTAATAACTACATGGTGCATATGAAATGATCGGGATCGATGCTGGAATAAATATGCCCCTCGGAGATCATAAAGTCCAAAATATTGCTGCAAAATAGAAAGCATTAAGCAAAGTTCAATATACAATTATATGAAGACTCCATAAGACAACTCACTTCATTTCGGATTGGCTGATGTGCGAGAACTTTGCGGTTAGTTCGCGCCGATGAATGCCCTCCTCAGAGCAGTTGCTTTTGATGGCCTGGAAGACAGCCAGTTGCTTGCTATCAAGACCGGCGACAATGGCACTACTTTGACTGGCCGTCACATTGGGCATGAGTGGGTTGCTCGCACCTGCGTCACCTTTGACATGGTACTCCTCAGCCTTGTAGCGTGAGTGGAGCGCCTCTAGCACATGGGTGGTCACCTCGTTGGGATCGAGCACATTTAATAGCTTGAAGACCATCAGAACTTTTTGGCCCGCCTGCGAGCGTACGGAACCATAGATTTTTACATAGTTATTGAGCATGACATCGGGCGCCTTGATGGCATCGCCCTCTTCAAGCCAGTAGTGTGCGTCGATGCGACCACTGTGATCCTCTATAGAATAAGTAATCTTCGTCGATGACGTCTCAATATTGCGCACAATTCCAACGGCGCAGACCAAAGCGTAGGTGACATCGAACATCTTGAAATTGCCCTCGGGCGAATCAAGAATCTGTTTGATCAGCAACGAAATAATGCCCTGCACAACGAAGCGAATAAAAATATGGTTTGAAGGAATGTACATGGCGTAGTTCAAATTGAATTTACCTCGCCCGAGGAGTCCTTTGTGGCGCCGGCAGTTGCCGTTTGTGTGGCATTGAAATCACCAACTTAGAAGAGAGAAAATCACATTATTACACAAGCCTTAAAGCTCTTAATATCAACAACTTACAAGAATCATTCATTTTGCGGAGTTTGTAAATATCTAATATTTATTTATTAAACAAATTTCACAAGCTGTAAGCAACGTAAAACGCGCCAAATAATAATGCCAGGCGCACACACGACACAAGCAAGCTGGACCGTGCGAGCGATAGTATCGTTAGGTGACATACCAACATACAAATATGAATGTAAGGTAATAAAAATAAATATTGAATTAATTGTAGTGATTCAACATAAGCTAATTATTTTTCATGCAAAAAAAATGTTTAACCTCAGAAGTGCAAATGAGTTGTTAACAGAAATAACAGAACTGCAGCACAACAATCGTAACGTGTATGGGACAAATGACAGAGCTGCCAACTTGTGCCAATGAACAGCTGATTTTCAATGTGTGCAAAGTACAGCGACTCAAGAGTTCACCAGAGTATAACTTAAAATATTCTGTAAAGTTGGTGTTTTTACAATGAATACGTTGCGGCCTTGCGGCTGCAAAGGCGTCCGTACTTGTCTGACCTGTGAGAAGGATTACCAAATTGAGAAACCATCGCTGCAACAGCAATTGCAACAACTAGACGCCTGGTCATATTGCACGCAATGCGAAAGACTCTACGCCGGATGGGATACGAAGGCGGTGCAAGCGGAGCATCCAGAGCACAATGGGACTGAAAGTCTGCCCCTGCCTGGCATATTGGTGCAGGAGGAATTCCTCTCAAGCGCCGAGGGGGCACAGCTTATGACCGACCTGGACAATTTGCCATGGGTCATTTCACAAAGCGGTCGCCGCAAACAAAACTACGGCCCCAAGACGAACTTTAAGAAGCGGCGCTTACAAGTGGGCGCCTTCGAAGGATTCCCCATTAGCACACAGTATGTACAGGAGCGCTTTGAATCGGTGCCGCTGCTGCACAACTTCCAGACAATCGAACAGTGCTCGCTGGAGTACGATCCCAGGAAAGGTGCCAGCATAGATCCGCATGTCGACGACTGCTGGATTTGGGGCGAACGCGTTGTTACCGTCAACTCTCTGGGTGATGCGGTGCTCACCTTGAATGTATACGAGCAGCAGAAACAGCAGCCGGGCAAATATAATTTAAATCTGGTGCCGCAATACGAAGAGAAACTGTTGGAGCCGCTCTTAAATCCCCAGCAACTGGCGACGTACGAGGGCAAAGTGCTGCGAATTCCCATGCCAAAGTAAGTCAAATGGTTCCTCAACAGCAATGACTACAATGTTGTATATAGTTCACATAGGAACAATCAGTCAAATCTATTATTATTATGCATTATTTTTCAGCCTTTCGCTGATAGTGCTTTATGGACCCGCACGCTTTCAGTTTGAGCATGCTGTGCTCCGCGAGGATGTGTCGGAGAGACGCGTCTGCATTGCGTACAGAGAGTTTACGCCCATGTATGTTGATGGCGTGGACAGGCAGCAGGGCGAACCAGTAAGAGACAAATCCCAGTTGTTCTGGCCAATTAAAACAAACTGAATTCTTGTGTACTAACAACTAAATTTATTTGGGCGCAATTTCGCAATCCTCTCGCGGCGCCGGTCTATAGTCGAGGAGAGCTACTTGGGCGGGTAGCTGGACACCATGCATGCGCTTGAGATGGGCGCGCAGGTTGCTGCTGGTGCTAAAGCTGTTCAGGCAGACGACACACTGATGGCTATTCGCATGTTTGTCCCGGATGTGGGCATTAAGATCCTTCACCTTGACAAAGGCCGTGGTGCAATACTTGCAGACGTGCGAGCGACGCACATGCGTTTTGAGGAACTGCTGGGAGGCGTAGGCGAGCGGACAGTATTTGCACTTATAGACGGCCTTACTGCCGCTGGGCTCGGTGTTCAGCAGACGGTTCGTTTCGTTGTACTCGTCCAAATTGTCGTGCTTCAGCTCGACGGCGGCATAATCCAAAGTGCGCAGCTCGTAGCTGGGAAATTGCAACAGATTCTGCTCCATTTCGGATTGCTCGTGCTCATCTAGCTCGGTGGCTGGCAGAAATTCAGATACAATCAGTGAATCTTCGCTGGCTAATCGCTGTGAGGGACGCGCTGGCTGCTCCTCTGTGCACATATCCACAGACTGTTGCTGCTGCGGCTGCACGACATCGCCAGCTACTTCTATCAGTTGAATGTCGACAATCTCCTCCTCCACATGTTGCTCCACCTCTTGTTCCTCCTCCTCTACTAACTGCTCCCTCTCCAACTGAGCCTCGTTGTACAACTGGCGCAGCTGCCGATTGGCAATCATCAGCTTGCTGAAGTACGAATAGTGTATGAGACACTCGTCCAGGCAGGCATTGCATATCATGGGCAGCTCCGATGTCAGATCCATCGATATGTGCTGTGGCCAAAAATCATGTGCGATGAGAGTATATTCACTTAGTTATTGTCCACATTTTTACTTACAAGCATGGCCTGCATTATTTCGCATATTGTGTACTCCTCCTCGATGTCGGCATCGTTTGTTTGTCCGGCAGCCAGCACCTTGTGATGCCTAATATCTATTTCCGCATTATCCACAAAACAAATGCGGCATAATTTCCGCAAGTCTATGTTCATTTTATTTTCAATAATGGTCGCTAATTTAAAAATATTGTTTGGGTTCTTGGCTTTGATTGAACAGCTGTTGTAGCAGGGCTGCACGAGTGCTTGAGTGAGTCGTGCTTCTTAAGAAAAAATATCGATATCAAAATCGAATAGATTGCCAGAATCCAAACTGTATTTTAAGATGTCCGTAAATTATATCCATAACAATATAAAACGCTTGTTCTTCTCTTTTCAAAATAAATTTTATTCAGTTTTTTTTTGTATTTTATTTTTGTCGCAATCATTTCTCTCGATTTTTAAAGTTAATTTATTATTTAAATCATTTAATTCCGTTTTCGCTTATAATTAATTATTATCGTCAATGTGACGAAAGTTATTTGTCTGTCAATAATACTTATCGACAACAGACTTTTTATTTATTTTATTTGTTTTCTAATTTTGCGTTTTTCTTTATCTTTACATGCATAAATTGGGTTTCTTTTTGTCATTTTGAAGTTTACACAATTTGCAG
The DNA here is from genome assembly GCA_035044025.1 of Drosophila paracracens. Taxonomy (NCBI): domain Eukaryota; kingdom Metazoa; phylum Arthropoda; class Insecta; order Diptera; family Drosophilidae; genus Drosophila; species Drosophila paracracens. The sequence continues at coordinate 2,350,344 of JAWNMN010000835.1, read as the reverse complement.
TAACGATTTATTATTAATTATGCAAATAGCTATTTAAATTGAATTGGTAGTTTTTGGTTTTGGTTTTTGGTTTCAGGGATATTTTTGATGGGCGTTGGGATTTATTTAACGGTTTTCGTTTGGTTTGCTTTGGTTTTGGTGAGATTTAGTGCTCAACATTTGCAGGTTTTAGCCTAGTTTTTGTATTTATTTAAATGCTAATATTAAATATATCTTTAAAAATGTGAACCGATCATTGTTTGTTTAAGCGCTATTGAGACTTTAGTTATTATTTTGTATGCTTTCAGTTGCACAGACATGCAAGAAAACGAAAGTAAAATGGAAATGGCTGTTTCTTAAATTTTTTGAGCTGATTTTTATTGAATAAGACGAATCTGTGTGTTTGTATTGTATTGTGTATGTGTGTGCCAACATTTTGTTTAATTAACTTTAGCATTTAGTGTAACTCTGATCAGAAGGATTAGTAAGTAGAGTTTTTGTTTTTTGTTTAGCAAATGATAAAACATTGTTTTTACGACAATTTGCCACTGTGAGATGTTTTTTTTTTGTGTGTGTTGTTTAAACGCTTAAACGTATTACTTTCTTTTGCTGTAATGTTAAATTCGTTTTTTTTTAGTTGCCCTCTCCTAATGTAGGACGCTTATGTTATAGATTCCTTTTTGCTTTTTGTTTTTTTTTTTTGTTAAATCGCCTATTTAATGCTATAGTATTATAATACATACATGTAGACTTCATTCTTTTAAAGAGTGTAGAAAATGGTTTTGCTTTTTTAAAATAGCTTCTTTTTATCAAAAAGACATTCATACACGTATAAGTACATAGTAGTTCTAATTATGCGTCTAGTTGCTCGAAGATAAGCACTAAATTAATTATATAAAAAATCAAATACGATCTCAAATAGCCGCAAACTAGGCCATATGCTTCCGATTCCAATTGAATATCATTGCTAATTGCGCGAATTGCAAAAACAAAACTAATATGTCTAGATAGAAACAAATAAAGGTTTTCAAATATTTCTCTAAACAACCTTTAGGGGGACAGAGCAGTTATCGGTAGGATTACGCATTATATCAAATCCAAATGAAACATACAAAAACGAGGGTCTTGTAGAGATAGTCGTATAAGCTTTAAATCTTTAGATATTTAGAGATAATTAGTTTAGCGCTCTTATGGATATTTCAAAGGATTTTTGTTTTTTGTGTGATATTAACTAGCTGATACTTGAAGTAAGTAACTTTGTCTGGCATCAAAATGGGATGGGAGCACAATTCTGTTAGAAATTTCAAAGGCAGACATGGGAAATAGGTGAAAACTGACTGTAGATAGTTCTGTGGGATATAGCGAGTATGTGCGAGTTATACGGCAGTGTTCACGAGAGAATTTCTTTATGTGCTTTGTTTCAACAAGGAGGTAGGTTTTTCATTTTGTTTGTTTTGGTTTTGTGTGTAGAAAAGATGTACGCTAAAAGGTTTCATAGGTGGGTCTTTGAAAAGTTATACAATCTGGGAGCGTTATACCGTAAATATCACTGTTTCGCTTTTGCAGTAGAATTTAAAATTTTGTTTGGCTCATTTTTGGATTCAAATCGGAAGTGTAAATCAAAATTCGAGTTGAAATCATATATATAGGTTGTGAAAATTTCCAACAAAATTGTGTTGTTGTAGTTATTGGTTGGTTGTTTTGACATTTTTTTTTGTTGCGATTTTGACAGTATTTGCTAAATGTTCTTAGTTGTTGCTTGTTTCCGTTTTATTAAAAATATATCTGTATGTTTACGAGTATATGCGGTGATATATGTGTCATAAAATATATATACACCTGTTTTTTTATATGTTTTTATTTGGTTTTCCATTTTTCATATTACTAGTTTTGCTTGGTTTTCATTTGACTAATTCTGTATTTCATTTAATTGGTGACTATAACTTGCTTTCGTTTTTCGGTTTTAGTATTCTCTCAATTTGCTACAATATTTCAACAATAAATTTTCTAAAAACAGCTTGTTCAATGAACGTATTCTCAAAGTATTTCTTCTGTTTGTTTTCTTTTTTCATTTTGTTTTGTTTGTATGCGCATTTTAAAAATTAGTTATATGGTACTATATATTAATATGTATATATAATTATATCCATTATTATGTGTCAGTTTGTTACCATTTATGCCCACCTAGATGCTATCCTAACCACACAACTGTTGCACACGCGCATCAAAACCAATTTTGCTTTCAAAACCTATATAAAATGAACAAAAAAGTATTTTAGATATAACCATTCAAATAAATCGTTGTAATTTATATTTGTTTTTTAACAATAAGTTGTTAAACACTAAACATAACATAATAAAATATTTTCAGAACACATTTTCAAGTAATAGATGACATTTAAGGGAAATACTTTTATCATTATTCAGATTGAAATAAATTCTGTTTAAAAAATGAAAATTATAACATTATTTTCAACTATTTTCAGCATAATTTTGTATTTAAATAATTATAATTAACCTATAAAAATTATAACTAAGAAATGTTATTAAAAATTGTAAAATTCTTAAGCCATGAAAATACAGATATTTTACTTAAGAAATATTCCTTTGGTCCACGTGATGTAAACACAAGTTGAAAACTAAACTTAAACTCATGCAAAATGTATGGAAAAAGGTTCGTAAGGTCCATTTCGGAATCTGCAATATTCGCCCATGAATAAAGTGGCTGATGTCCCTTGTGATTTGCATTTCTCAATTGGGTGGCTTCGTTTGTGTGTGTGCGTGTACGTGTGTGCGCTTTTTAAATACATATCTAATGTCTCATAGGAACAATCTCTCTTATATACATACATATAATGTATTCGCTTCTCTCTCTATGTGTGTGTGTGTGTGTTTGTGCTTACATACATAAATTAAAACAACAGAGCATAATTAACTGATAAGTTTCGTCATTGTACACATATATATACCCACAAATTTGCATATATGCATGTACATAATTTCAAAATCCTTTTTGTCCTTTTTTGAAACGTCTTTCTGTATTTTTATTGCTATTACTATGCAAATGTTGTATATTTGTTTTGTGTTTTGCTCTTTACTTGGTAACTTTCTTTTTCTTTTTGTTTTTTTCTTATTAATTTTTTTTTGTTTCTTATCTTTTGACTTAGATAATTTGGTTTTACTTCTTCTTATTTATTCGGTTTTTTGTTGTACGGCAGTAATTTTTGCTTTGTTTTTTTTTTGTTTTTTTTTTTTAATTTTTACTTTCATAAAATATTTGTTTTGGTACACTTACGAATTGTGTAATTTAATTTTTCCATTTCACATGCGAAATTTTGTTGTGTGTCGATTTTTCTTTTGTCTATTTTAATATTTGCTTCCATTTCTTCTTAGACTTTGACTTAAAAATGTAATTAACAATTTCTTTCCTTTTGTTTTTTTTTTCTTTCTTTGAAGCAGTTTCGCTAGTTTTTGTTTTGAAAAAAGAACTTAAACTAGGCATCCCTTCATATACAATATACTCAGGCATTCTATATATATATATATGTATGTGTATGTGTGTGTGTGTTTGTGTGGATGGTTGTGTGTGTAGCTTAATGTGTCTAAATTGAGCGGCCTTATTGCACGATTATGTGCGGAGCTGACAGCAGCACGGTGACCGTTGCAATAATCGTAAAGAGGGTAAAAACAATTAAACAAAATCTGTGAAGTAGAAATAGAGAAATTCGATATAGTATTAATTGTACCAACATTGTTATACACAAGGAATACATATTAGACAAAATGGCGTCATATGCCGCCATGTTTGTGTATGTGTGCGGGTGCTCATATGCCATGCAAACAACCGGAAGTTGTGTGGCCATGCGACTGTTGGCTTAATTGTTTGATTTAGCACAGCGTGAGGTGCGCTTAGTAACCACACTGTTTGCAGGCACTGTGCTAGTTCGTTGTTGACTAGATTTATGTGCCTATATATGAAGATTCCCATCGTTGAGCCAGCAGCAATCATTTTTAATGTAAATATGTGATATATATATATATTTTTACTTCTAGTCTACTCGTACAATTTATGGGCTTTAATTTCTAGAATAGGTACTAAGCACAAAGTCAAGATTTGTATTGATATATTTGTAAAGCGTATATTGGGGGAGTGAAGTTGTCTACAAATTGGTTAAAGTCAAATTAAAGTCGTTATATATGCGGTTAATCTAAGTTAATGATGTTTGATGAATACAACTCAGGTTTATATTCAGATATTCGATTTATTCTGTAGCTCACCTATCCACAACCATTGCAGCGAACTTCCAATCGCTTATTAATTCCGCTTCGTCGTCAGCTTTGCGCATGCGCGACGTAATAAATTGCAATTCTTTAAGAATTAAGTGTAAATCTTTGTGATTGCAGCCAATTGTAGTATGATGCTCCTCCACCGTTGTGGGTCGGCCAAAGCTACTACAATATCGATAAAAGCATTTCCAAATTTCAAAAAGAATAAAATATTTCTTTATAAGCTGAATACTTACGCCGACGAACCGATGGCGGTTTGTGAGCCTGATATTGTATGACGGAAATCGTCATCGATATCGAGGACATTGGCTAATAAGGATTTGGAAGAACGTTCCTTCAATTCCAGCTCTTTCATGCGATTGCTTAATAATATTGATTTGCGCGTAATCTTGCGACCAGGTCGACCCATGCGCAGTATCCAGGGCAGCCATTGTAGGAAAACGGATTTTATCTATAAAATAAAACATCCAGATTTACATTTATGGATTTATGTTTGGATTAAAACTGAATTGAAATTTAAGTTGGATTTTGTAGAACTTACCCACGGTGGCATCTCATGAATATCCGCTGTGCGATGATGATAGTTGAGCACCACAACCGTGAGCACCACAGACGATGCAACCATGAACATTATACAATTGAAATATGTACCTAAAATTTGTTGGTATTTTTTGCATGGGCGAATAACAAACAAAAAGAGAACAATTTTCTCGATATTAGTTTTTAATTCAATAGGCCTAAACAAATATGCGCAACACTAAGAACAGAAGCTTCAGAAATGATAATGTACAGTAAAAATAGCATTAACATTACGTTAGTTAGTTTGAAATCATGATAAATAGTAGGTTTAAGAATTAGAGAGTGATCAAGTTTACTGTGTTCAATTCATGTGATTTATCCCATGCACTCGACTCTAAATGATTTTACAGGGTATTCACACATGCGCTCAATTTGCTATTTTAAGCGGTTCACGTTTACAACATGCCTTAACATGCATTTATGTCGGTTTATATTTTATGTGTTAATCATGCATTATTTCATTAAATTGAATAAGTCAGTCAGTCAGTCAAGTGGTCAAAACTATAAAGTATTTACAAGATCTACTAGATTTCATTTCTAGAAACATGTTTTTATAGTATTTTAAAATATAAATGATTTTTCAAATATGATTTTAATTAATGCTAATGTTATATTTTACTATTATTCTGTAGATTGTGTATTCATTGCTATCCGAATGAGCCAACTGCTATCGAAAGTGTAAGTTTACAAGTGTAATAAAATTTTAAGATAATTGTTAGATTTATGATTCACAAATCCAAACGCATTTATTTATTTTGACTGCTTGACTGTCCTTAAAAAAATATATATGTATATATTACAAGGTTATTCCAAAAGAAAATGCATGCATTAATAAAATTGAAGCCATTCTTTTATTTTTACAAGTAAGATCTGAGTTTATGTTGATTTAATTGCTCTGGTAAACAAGTTGTAGTTTTTTTAATTTATTTATTTTTGTATTAAATGTTTGAAGTTTTATTTGTATGTTTTGCATTGGATTATCGAAGGAAGGTTGTTTATGGTATGCTTACTGTATTTATTTAATATTTGGTTTTTTAAGTAAAAATTGTAATATTTGGTTTAAGGCGCTTTACGGCTTACGATTTACAACAATTTAGTCAATAACTTAGTCAGCTTTTGATACTTGGGTGTGAGGAATTTCGAACGTTTCGATTTATACAAAATATTTGTTTGTATATAAATATATAGTATTACTTAAAGCATAGCTTGCATACGTGTGCTGTATATGTATTTAGTTTTCAGAAGGAGATTTCAAATGTTGGTTGTGGCAAGCAACTAAAGCAAAGCACCCTCAGAAGCGTCTTTAATGGAGTTGTTAGCTAAGTTTGGAATTAGAGATAATATTAAAGTGTAGAAAATATCCTTGCAGTGGTTCTACGAAATTAAGACAATGTTTGTAATAGTGTGAAAAAAATATTCTAGATCCTCTGTTAATAATTCAAGTGATCTTAGATTGATTTAAATTTTTGTTTCAGACATAAGTCAGCATTAATCTGATTACCTAATCTGATAACCTCGCCCTTTTTTTTAATCCATTGAAAATACAAATCAAAAAGTCATAATTTTAAAATGTTTTCATGTGTTTTAAAATCTCTATTCTCACATGTTTAATCATAAGTTGTTCGTAGTTTGAATTAAAATTATATTAATCTGCAAGGGTATTTACTATTCGGCGTGCCAAATCCAACTACATATCTGTTTATTAGTTGCGGATTCCCGTGGGAACGCTGTGATTGCTTTTTTGTTAATTAATATTTTTTGCTGAGCATTCCACTTAACAAGATTATATATATAGTAAAAAGAGGTTCAGCCAAAGTCTAAAGAAGCATTTGATATGGTTGTTGTTGGGGAGGTAGTTTGTTTGGGTTACGCTACGGCAGCCAGAAACATTTTGCATTTGTATCTGTTATCCTTTGGAGTTGTACTTCATGCTCTTGTCATTAATTTGAGCTTGTGCTCAGTTTTTTTTTGTTTTTTGTTACCTACTTTAAACGCACTGCAGAGCAGACTGCAGTCGTACTAATTTTTAAATTTTGTACAAGATATAATAATTTTGGTTTTTTTGATTTTTAATTTTAGCCAGCTGATTTTTTAAAATTGTTAACTTTTCGTTTGCTACATTCGTTTGGTTTTTATTTTGTTAGCAGCTAAAAGAGAAAAGAGTTTTTTTTTTTTTATAGAAGGCTAAGAATTTGTCGGAGTTGTTTTTTTTTATTGTTTTTTTTTCAAATAATAAAGCATAACAGTTAAATTAGTTAAGAGTGTGTTTGTACTAGTACCTAGCAGCGGTACGGCCTCGCTCGTCTTTGTTATGACATTGCCGACCAATAAAGAGAAAACTGTTTGCGACAGCAGAATTGTAACACCTGCAAATATTCGGTTCGAAAACAATTTTTTGTATTTATAGCAAAATTTGAGAAATCAGAGGACACCAAAGATTTGGGAGTTTGAAGACCGTTCTATTCAGTATAATATGTTTTGTAGTCATGGGCTTAAACATTGGGTTAGCTGCCAAAAAAAATGTGTGTAGATTACTTCGGATCAAACAATTTTATAGGTATAGCAAAAGGAGAGAGATAGAAAGATACAGAGGAGAGTCAGAGAAGAGATTGAGAGTTGTGCTGACAGGAGCTGTGTAAAACACTTATATCGATTTGTATAAAAAATAATCAGGATGCAATTACCTGAGGTATTACAATTATATATTTAATATTGTGAAACCGAGGATAACTTTTCGTTTCAAAGAGAAAGAAATCTTTAGCCTCTTTGGCCTACAGCTCGTGTCAGGCAATACTTCTTTCTGTATGCTAAATGATATTTTTTGGCTGAACCTTTTTATTTTCTTGCTTCTGTAATGGAATGCTTTTGTATTTGTGAACAATGCCTTGTGGGTGCATGTGCTAGGCTCAAGTGATAATATGTAAGTACATAGTATATATACTATAGTTACATACAATGATTTTCTTAGTTAAGTTTTGTTGATTGTTTATTGTTTATTTGGTATTATAGCGTTTTGTTATGGCAGTGCATTCAGTTTGAGCAGGTCTCTAAGCCTGCACCAATCTGGTGGGTTAGCAATCAAAAAAAGGGAACAGCAAGCGAATGCAGAGGTACAAATTTTTGACCCATTCTGCACAAACCAAACGGAACTCTTGATTTTTAACGAAATGATATTTTTTTTTAGCCTGTGCTTGTTAAATTGCAGCAAACAATTGTATATAGTATTATTATTTAAAATTGATCAAAAAGGTTCTCGAGCAAAAAATATCATTCCGAGAAATGGGTCAAAAAGGTGTAAAGATAGTAAAATAGCTCAATGACTGCGTGATAGTATAAATAAAGCAAGTATAGCATCAAAAAATATATAATCAACTTGAATGGAAACTAGTTTAAAATTTAGCAAATGGATTTTGTTGGAGTTTGGTTTTTCTGTGTATTTTTTGCGGTGAAACTTTTTGTAACTCGTTCTCTTTTAATCGAGTGGAATTAGGTGGAACAGTGGAGCAGTGGGTGTACATATATATATATATCATATGGTGATGCTATGCGTATGCAGTTAACGTTACTAAAACAAGGTGAGGTGGCATGAGTGAGTGAGAGCGAGTGAGACAAATCAAATATGAAATAAGTACAAATCAAAGCTATTAGCAAAAATAGTTAAATAATACCATAAAGTATAATATATCTTTCTTTCTTTCATCTTCATCGACCGGCGACGTTAGCGACGATAATTATCGGCATTTATTTGTAAAAACACATTTCACAATAATTCACAAGTATTTTCCCAAACTAACTTGCATTGAAATCTGTCTCATAAGTATCTTTTGTAATTACATTTTTTTTTTGGTTAAGAGGAGGTACATAATTGTGAAGTGGAAATAAGTACATAAGGTGTGTACTCTATTAAATATATTTAGAGTTTGTATATTATGAAGTCGGAATATATATTTGTAGAATAATTACAATACGAAGTAATTTATTTTTTGATATGGTGTGTTTATTTTTGTAATGCAATATAACCTATTGGAAAGGGGGGTTTCAGATATCATCGATAATACATTTTTTTTTTATAGATATTTTAAAACTTGCACAGTGTGTTTGTTAAGTGTGAAATGAGTAATTAAATGATTACTTTTAAAATTTGTCGGGAACTTCTTTCAAACGTGTTTCAGGGATTCGTTATATAAATATAAATATAAATCTGAAAACCTTGATTAATAATTTTATATTTTTTCACTGTTTCTCTGAGTTTTTTTATGTCATGAGAAACGTTATATTAAGCATATATCTATATAATACTTTAAAAAATATCCAAAACGGACTTAAAAATATTTCTTGACAATTAAAATTATTAAAAATCGGTCAGAATTGGAAAATTAAGATATTAACAGAATAACTTTAGATAAGTTAATTCTTATTCCGATAGTTCTATTGCATCATTAAAAGTGAAAACAACACCAATTTGATTCAGGAAATTTGAGTATAATGTATATTGAAGTGAATTGGAATCATTGGCGCATGTATTTAATTAGTTATGTGCTGATTAATAGCTACTATATATAGAAGAACATTGGTTAATAGTATGTCAGCCACGTACCAATGACAAGTGAAGAAGTTAAAGAGAAAGTTGAGTTTGGAGTTTATAGATCAGAAGTGTGGATAAGTAGATAACGATAGCATTTAAAAGATTTCTTTTTCAGTTTGACGTTGCTAATTTTTTTTGTTATTGCAAAGGGGAGGCAGCGCCGTAGCACTGAGCTTTGGTATGTCTACCGAGAATTTTGACAAACGGATAATATTGAAGAAGAGAAGAGCGAGAGAGAAAGAGACGGCGTGTTTTATAAAAGAGAGAGAGAGAGATAGCAACATAATAATATGATCAACTAAGAAACGACGTCATTATCATATATGTAAAGAGTATTTAAAGTTCAATTTTAGAACGAGATAGAGAGAGAGAGAGATAGTTGAGTTGGTTTAGTTTAGTTAGTAGTTTAAAACTTGTTGTAATTAGTAAACATAGTACGAAGTACACAAATAACATTTAACAACTTTTGGCACTTTCTGTTGACTTTGGTTTTTTGTTATACTAATACTTTATTTAAGTTAAGATTTGTTTTTGGTTTTTTTTTTTTTTTTTTTGGTTTAAGGATTATATATGCGAACAATTTAGCAATGTGTGTGAGTAATCATAATAGATATATATATATAACAACAATAACAATAATATTTATGAATATATATAGATATATATATATATATGTACGTATATATAAATCATATTAAGTAATTTGTTAATTAATGCTTTTTTGGTTTTTGGTTTTTTTTTTTTTTTTTTTGACAAATTTGAATATATATTTGCATTTTTATGTTTTTTTAAATGCAATCGCTACCTAACAAGGGGATTGCATCAGATACTTGGGGCAATGTCTCAGCTACAAGGTTGAGAAACACTGTGAGCGATAGAAGAATTGTAACTCCTGAAACAAAAGAATTTCGTTTGATAAAATACAATTGAAATAATGACACAAGAAATGATAAATCAGAAAACGTATGTGTGTAGTTGTTGTGACATAAATGAAACTTTAAAGCAGACATATTCAAGGGCATTTCACAAGTTGTTGTAGTTGTAGTGTTTGTTGTTGCGGTTGTGGCTGTTGTAGTAATTCGTGTTCAAGTTGTTGAGAAAGTTTTTTTTGAATATTGTAGTTCTGTTGTTCGATGCGCAGCTGCATTTGTTTAGTATTTGTTGTTCTCGTTTTGGTAGCTATTGTTTTTATTATGACTGACCAAATTTGCGCTCTTAGTATGTACTTTTAGAGGTTGCTATGATTTCAACCAGAATTCCAACGAAGTGTACTTGCAAGTGGATGAGTATATGCTTTGTTTATGCTTTGAAGTCAACATGAAACTCAAAATCAGGGTGGGGCAGTGGTCGGTATATTAAAGGAGCTAGGTCTCAACTGAAGCATTCCGTAATCTGTGGAAATGTTTGTCTGGGGTCATATGTACATATAATAATACACACAATATATAAATAATGCACAAATAGTTGTGGTGGTAAGCTTTCGCAAAGTTGAATGTTGTGAAAATTTGGAAAGACAAAATGTAACTAAGTTGTAGATTTCTAGCAGAAATAACTACTTTCACAGTGATTAGCTTAGCCAGTATAAGTCTTAACATATCCTGACGTTTGTTATTAAAGATGAGATAAAGAAGTTCCAGATATATTAATATTAAATACAATCTGATTAACAAATGTTTCTATCAAAAGCTAAAGTATTAATTTTCAATTATAGTTACACGCTACGCTTTCAGCTTTCCAATGTTGTACCCCGTTTTGGCTGGCTTATCAACTTTTTCACACTGACACCAGCACTAAACATTTTGGCACAAATTTTCACAACATCCTGCGTAAATTAATGCTTTAATTTTTCTTTCCTTTCTTTTTGTTGGTAGTTTGTTCAACTTTTCAAAAGCTTAATGGTAGTATAAGGTGCATATCCTAACAACTTTCACCCATTAAATTGCGCCAAGAGAGGGAGGTAACGAAGTGAAGTTACTAAGTTACTAAGTGACAAGTGGCAAGTTTTTTCCTTTACTTAAATGAGAAGAATTTGTAAATTGAACTGCACTTCGAACTAGGGCGCCTTCACTTAGGGTGAACGTCTTGGCAATGTTTTTAATATTCCGGGTGCCAAATTGCCACGCCAAAGAAAGCACGCAGTGCCCAACATGCGGCTTATTAAATTTTCTACGTGCGGCCCCGGTTAAATGTCGAGCAAGTGGGAAATACTCGAAAAATTGTTGAGCACTGCATGCAAATTATCTGGTTTGTTCGTTAGCGCTGCTTGGGTCGTTGTTGGAAGGTAAGGGGTGGATAGGGTTATATATGTATGTATATATAGTTATATTTCGTATACATGACATAATATGAACGCATGATGAGCGATACGATATTATGTGGAGTTGCAAGTCTACCATCTGGTCAAATGGATCTGCATAAATGCAAGTTCAAATGTTGCGCTGAGTCTATTTTTTTTTTTTAGTTTCAGTTTAGTTGAGTTCATTTAGCGGGTTGCGGGCTTCAGTTTATAAATCGGGAATTTATGGATGCATCAGTAGCTCATATTTTTTTAGGGCATATATATTTTCTATTGTTTTTTATAGTGTTTTTAAGAGAGAAATATATTTAGTTAGTTAAATTTTGTTAGGAGGTGTTTTGTGGTTAGTTTTTGGGGTGTGATGAAAATATTGTTTTCTTATGGTGCAAGTACGAAGAGTTCTTGCCAAAACGAGACAGGTTGCGAAATAGAGGGAGAGAGAGATTGAGCGAAAGAGTGAGAGATTGAGTGAATGAGTAAGTTAGTGTCTTTTGGTTTTTGGCTAAGACTCAGTTGAGCAATGATTTTTTGGCCTCTTAACCTCTGGTTTGTTGCATGCGCTTTTTCAGTTTATTCTTGTCGTTTTTTGGCGTTTAGAGTTCTGCTATATTCTTGTGGTTGTGGTTGTGGTTGCTGTTGTTGTGTGCTTTTACTTACGTCAGTTCAAAAGAGTGTGTTTTATTTACAGTTGTTGTTGTTGTTGTTGTTGTGTGTGTGCGTGTATCTGTTTGATTTTTTCGTTCCGGTAAATTTTTCTACTGGCTGTTTACAGCTTATAAGTATTTCAATTTCAATATAATACTCATATACCTACCAAAAATCTACAATGCATACAAATTTTGTGGTTTTTTTCTTACGCTAAATATTAATATATTGATGTTTGTATGTTTGTATTTGTAATAGATACATATATGTATATGTTTTTGTTATTTGCCTAACTGTTTTTGTTCCTCTCTACTTGACCAAGTATCAAAATGACATTTGGCTACGATTTTTATCGTTTTGCATATTTTGCCTTCAAATACAAACCTTTACCAATGTATACTTTGCGTGTTGTTGCTTTAATAATTGATATGCGTTGTTGTTGTTTTATGCATTCAAAATCATAAAATATCAATATGACTATTTTTACATATTGTCAATGGAACTGGTCAACTTCAAATTAACTGAGCTACTATTTGTACTTGTTTTTGTTGTATTTCGTTTTTGCCGTCGGGCAAATGCGAGTGCTATGTTTTATTTTCCAAATTTTGTTGTCGACTGTCACAGAGCAGGCCATTAAAATAGGAACACTATATTCTATTTGCATTTAGATGCTCTGGATAGCAAATGTGTGTCTCACAAAAGTTTTCTTGGATTTCTTTATATTTTACACAAATACGATACATGCTTTAGAGATTTAAAAAGTGATCCAATATTCAAGATAGCTATTGTTAGTTCTGAAAATGTTTTATTTAAAATATTTGGGATTTCTCCTTAACCCATCGGTTTGTGTTCTTTTTTCATGACCTTAGCTGTAGACTTTGTCGAAATGCAACAATAATTTGCTAGATTTATTATATTGTTATTGTTTTGATCTGACTGTTTGGCTTATTTGTGGGCAGTTTTGTTGGTTAGTTTTATATTTGGTAGCGAAAAAAGGTTGTTCGTTGGATTTTTCATAGTTTGTCTATATACAATTTAGCTTTATATTTAGTAAACATTTAACGAGTATATATGAATATTGCGTTTAGTTGCGTTTCTTCTACTTTTATAGGCTGCTAGGCTTTATATTTAGTTGATGATTCAATTGTTCAGGCAATAAATACGATCTGCACAATATGATATTATGTTTGATACACTACTCATTTAGAGAAGCTTATATACATGATGAGCGGTTTGGCTTTGGTTTAGTTAATAAAGTTTGCAATTTATTTCCAAATTAAATTTCATCAGGCTAAAAAACATAGAAAAAACTGAAGAGTTGAAAAAATGATGCCGTATATGAAACAAATATCAGCTAAAGCGGCAAACACGTTTAGAAAACATACAAACCGACAGAAACAACACGAACTGATAAAACTAAGTGGGGAACAGGATTAACATACGCTTTTTTTGTATAAACAGCAAATGGAAAACAAAAAACTTGTTGCGATTCGATTGTGAAATGTGGTTCATGTCTGGTTCAGGTTAGTGTTTTGTGGTACGTGGTACGTGGTTCGTGATTCGTGATTCGTGATTCGTGACACGTGTGTGTTTCCGGTGCGTATTTCAGTGTTGTCAAATACCAATTATGTCAGAGCTAGACTACATCGATCAGCTGAGCAATGAATTGTGATAAGAAATAAAATTAGGGATTAGATCAAAGTACGAGTTAAGAACAGTAAACATATTTGGAAAGTTGTCAGCTAGCTAAAGAGTGAGAAGAAGATGGAGAAAACTTGCTGCAGCTGTATTTTGTAAGATACTTTACATTTGTTAGACAGATATAGACAGAGAGTGAGCGAGCGAGATAGTTAGACAGTTCAGTGAAGGTTTCTTTTTTTATTTTGGATGTGTTTTTGTTTTAGGTGTGTTGCTTGTGTTCAGTTTTGGTATTGGCTATTGCAAAGGTCTATCCAAAAGTTCCGGCAGGAAGAGAAGTTTTAGCTGGCTGAAACTGAAATATTTGTTATGTGGCACACAGTTAAAAGTCCGGAAGATAAAATATTATCTATTTGCAAACATACATATAGAATAAGATGGTATATAGCAGATTTCATTCTCCATACCATTCAATGTGTGTGTGAGTTTGGAAGTGTTGTAGAATTTAAGATCTAAATAATTGGTATTTTTGTTGTTTCGGATTTGTTTTCAAGTTAGTTTGATTTTTTTTTTGTTTTGGTTTTATTGTTATCGTATTGTTTTCATTGCACTACTGTAGTAAAACTAATGATAACTAAAACAGCATTTAGGCACAGCACATCTTTCGATTCGTACTGCTTTTGTTAGGATATGGTAGCTTCTTTTCTTGTATTATTTTTGTTATTTTTGGGTAAGGATTTTTTTTTTTTGTAAACAATTATTAAAATAAATAGCGTGTGTGTGTACCTATAAGAGGAACAGCATCCGACGTTGTCGGCATTGACTCAGCAACAAGGTTTAGAAATACTGTTAATGATAGTAGTATAGTTACGCCTGGAACAAGAGATACAATAAATACGTATATAAAAAATATTTAAATAAAAAACTAAAAGACTGAAAATTCAAAGATAAAAAGTAAGAAATATTATTAAAAATATATATTTGTGGCAAATTTTTCGTTTACTCATTTAAGTATTTAGTTTTAGTATTTTTCTTTTTTTCTTGGTTGGGTTTTTGTTTTTCTTTTATAGGTCTTTACTTTTAAGGGAGCTTTACAATTTTTGTTGTAGGTCTACAACTTTTAGTTAGCTTGTAAAGAGTGTTGCCTTTTGGTGAAATTTCATATTTTATTACAGAAATATTAAGGAAAAAAATTTAACAAAAAGCAACACTCGTTCAAATTTATTTTTTAGTCTACTTCATTTTTAGAAATACTGGAAAAATAAAACATGCATTTTTTGTTTAGTCTAAACTATCTTTAAAAGCAGCGTACAATATATATATTTTGAATTTAGTTTAAGATTTTTATTATATAGGTAGTTATATGGTTAAATCCAGCTAAGCCTCATTTCGCTACCGCTGCTTTACCTCACCAAAATATATATTTATGCCCTAACTAAGTGAACGATATCGAATTTGATTTGTAGCACATTTACCGCACGCTGAAAAAACTTGCAAGAATTGGTTTTTATCAAATATATCTGGTCATTGGGGGCAATCAGTGTTTTAAAGTTTTTCTTTTGGTTTCTTTTATTTCTTTTCATCTCGTTTTTGTGCAACTTGCATACTCACCCAGTGTTAGTTTTTCACCCGAATCCGGCGGCAATGTGAAGCCCAGCAGGGCCATCGATGATATTAGCACGCATGGCACAATTAAATTGAAAAAATAATATAAAGTACGTCGACGTATTTGTATAGTAAAGGTGATATCGACATATGGTTCTGGGCAGCACTGGTAGACTATGGTATTCTTCTTTCCGGGCATGGCTGAACGATAAAATTCACGATTAGTATAATACGAATATACAATGTTGAATGACACTGAGACATAGACACATATGTACAAATCATTTTGATTTTTTCGTCTTATATATAAATAATCTACATATATTGTACGAAAATTATAATTTACATAAAGCGGCAGCAAATGAAAAGTACTATGAAGCAATTTTGATAAAGCGCCAGGCTACAATTTTCTACAAATTATTTCATATTTACACAAAATTATAAAGTAAATGATAATAATTAGAATTACAGTTAATTAGGTTGGTTAATGATTTTAATAGACATTTACACGTGACAACGTTAAAAAAACAGTTAGTGAAATAAACATTAGGTTTATGATGATTTTTACTAACCAAGCAAGTACCACTCGCCATTTGTTATGAAATCGGAAAGATCCCCTCCATCTTCGGAATTCAAAACCAAATCCAACTGTTTTATTTTTCAACATTTTTTTTTTGCATTTCGTAGATTTTTTTTTTTTTTTGGAAAAATATTAGTTAACCATTTTTTGTAGACAATCGAATTTTATTAATTAATTTTGGGATTTTTGGTTGGTAATTGAGTTTTGAGTTTTATTTTCGGTTTATTTTTTTCAATTTTTGGAGAAAAAGAAATTTAACAGTTTTAGTTTGATTTAATAATAAGTTTGAGAATTTACTTAAAGCCACGTTGAAACAACATTTATGTACATAAAGAGCATGTGTTCAAGGTGTACGAGCGAAAGAGATAGCGAGCAAAAGAGAGATCTTTATTTTGTATTTTTGATTGGTTTTTTATCGTTATATACTTATGTATTAAGTACTGAAATTGCGTTTTTAGTGCAAAGAAACGTGGAAATAAAATTAAACTTTACTGAAAACCTTTACTTATTGTTTTATTTTTTGTTTGACTTCCATTAAGAGCCTTTACATACGTCCAAAATTCTTCGATTTGATAATATTATATGTTTTGGGCGTGGTTTGGCCTGCCAACATGCAAAATAGTTGAAACTGAAATTTTTCGATGCTGCCATATAGGCAAAAAATTTCAAGGGTCTCACACATGATTCCGTTCCTCCGAAAGCCTAATTGTCCGCTGTCCAGTGTTGGCTAACGCTGATAACTATCGGCGTGAACAGCTGGCAGAACACAATAGGCACATTTTATTGTTATTGTAACTGTTTGTATAGTCTTGGCCTAAAATATTCAATGTCTGATTGAACATTTTAGCCAACACCCTGAACCGCATTTCGAGTGCTCGAGCATCTCTTGACAGTTTGGTTTTGTAATTCGCAAAAACGCAAAGAATTGTTCGACGTGAGGGATATAAAATAAACTTGAAGATAGATTGAGATAGAGATAGATATTGGGAAAGCATAAACGAAATCAGAACGAGCTCCCGCACTCTTGAGTTTCTTTCCTTTTTTTGTTTTTATGGTCGCACCTCAGTCGCTAGAGATTCCTATCCTTAGTAGTCAACTCCCTTTTTATACTCTGCCTATTTATAACCGACTGCTTTTTGTGCATGTGCACGTGTGTTGTGCGTGTGTAAGTTTGTTTATTTTTTTCTGTGTGTGTTAGCAATAAGCGTGATTGTGACCTCTGTGAATGTGATCTGTGTGATGTTTGCTGCACTGCACTGTACCGAGTACTGTTAGCTCTTGTGGTTGTGTACTGTACTTGATTGCACTTGTAACTGTGTACTAAACACTTTACCTGATTTCCATCGTAAGTCCAACTACCGAATTTCATTTCGCAATGTTGGTCATCAAATGGGAACCACGTGATGTCTATCTTGCATGTGCTCTTGAAGATACCAGGGGGCACGTACAGACAACTGCCGTTATGTTTGACCACAATGTTGGTGTGATACGTGCCATCGAATCCCTCATCCGCGCTAAATTATTGTACAATATTGTTTATGTATTATTCTATTTTTCCTTTTTTTCTTTTTTCTTTTTGTTACTTTTTTAATTGGTATAGTTGCTTTTATTTGTTATATTATTTGAATTATTTGGATCATTTTTTGTCATTTTTTTTCTATTTAATATTTTATAAGTTTTTTGTGTCATCTGATTTGCGCTTTGATTTCTGTTGTCTAGTTAAACAAAGGTTTTTTTTTTTTGGAACAGGCTCTGTAAGACTTGGGATCTAGGGAAGTTGTGATTTGTTTAGAGTTACTAGGATAGAAGAGCTCAGGATTCTATATGCTAGGTTCAAGTTTAAAGTTTGTGTTGTTGGGTTCTGTGTTATTCTAATAGTAAGAGTATACGTATATATTACTACTTATAAATATTGTGTAAGTTGTTATAAGCTATGAAATACAGTACTTAATCTAATAATAATTTTCTTTTTGATTTCAGATACTAATTTTTTGTATATATAAGTCGGACTTTAGGCTCTTATATTTATTTATTAACATATTCAAACTATATATAGATTTATACAAAGCAGTTCCTAATTTTTAGAAATATATTTCTGTTCGTGTTTTCCAAAGTAGTATATTTCGATTTTACAATAAACGTCAGACAAATTTTAATAACAAATTTAATAACTCCATTTGTATTTTGGTATAAGCGGTATTTCAACTGTCAGCACAAATTGCCAGCAATAATGAAATCTGCTAGATACAATATCTGTACCTAACTGCATGATGTGTCACTGTGAACGTATATGCAAATCAGTAGTATAAAAATTGTGTGGTTTGAAGCCAGACACAAGTGGTCCACAATCTATATATATGTATTGTATGTATGTATATGAGTATTTGTATCTCTTGTATTGCAATAAAATGCAATTAGTTTTATTATTTGTACTCAAAAACTGTTGTGCAAACATTTTGTACGCTATTTGCATAGATATTTTGAGGCACCAAGCTTTTTGCAGTCATTTGGCGTGCCTTTTGCGGTCAACGTGACTTATACGCAATTTGTGCTGCACAAGCCAACATATACATGTATATATACATATATACACACTCACAAACACACACACACTTTAAATAATGGCGATTGTGATTTGCGGTTAAAGTGTGCATTTAATTGGAGAGCACTGCACCTGTTCGGGGGCGTGCTCTTAGCGTGTGGGCGTGGTCAGCTTCCATGCTATTGCTGTTGTATTTAAGTGGAATTTGTGTTCCGATTAGCGGCCGCTGTAATGTCGGCTAAGCATGGACAAGCCCATGGCCACAGCCCAGCTGCTGCGCATTCAGGCCTGAGAGATTGTGGCCAGCTTTATCAGACGTGCAAATGTTACCATGGCAACAACCATAAAAGCCTCCACAATAGGACTAATTGGAGCAACAGTTGCCACATTACCGACATTGTTAACGGCTTAGCCAAAAGCCAGAAATTGTAATCGAATCCAAATTAGTTTATAATTGCATTGAAGAATAAACACTTTAATTCACTTCAATTCAAAACTGTACCCCTAATATTTATACTAATGACGATTTGAACACTCACTCATCAATCAAAAGTCCAATGAAAAATTATTATATTTCACTTGAAAAAGGATTTTGATTCATTTTTTTTATTCAATTGATTAATCAAATGAAAGTGTGTTTTCCAAGGATCTCAGTTATTAGTTTATGCAAATGCCTTAATCATGCCCAATCTTTTTCTTACATTTAAATTCCGACGTATATTTTAATATTTGAAAGTGAAAGATTTGAAAGCCTTTGGATTATAGCCACGGCTTCTCGTTTGGCCTTGGCGCCTGAAACAAATAAATAAAATCATTGCCAGGCTTTATTAAAATTGATGTTGGTCTGTTTCAGTGTTGACCAGAGAATGAGAGAAAAAGAGAAATTTCTTCGCTTCGGTTGGCTAAGCCACAACCGCTGTCAATCTCATTTTAGCGAGGCCTGTGAAGGCCGCTTTCTCTGCTACTTACTTACATATCAAGTTGCACATGCTTTGTAATCTGTTTACGCCAGTTACCAGATAACATTGCAATTAATGTGAAAGCTTTTTACGCTGCCTTCTTAAGTCCTTCGAAAAATGTATTATGAATCTGTTACGAAGTGCGTTAAGCGCACCAAAAAGCCTTTCTGATACCATTAAGTAGCCAGAGTAAACTGAAGTTTGGCATGTTATTCGAACATTAAAGTTAAGGCTTCAAAAATGTTGTTCCATTTGGAAATCAAAGCAAATATGTAAATATAGCTATGTTATAGGGTATTTTATTTTCGGCTAGCTGAACGTTCGCTCGACTACTTTATGGCTGCCATTGAGTGGTTTAATTCCAGCAGTTAGTAAAGAAGTATCTCAATTAAACATCTTTCGGATTAAGATTCGTACAACGCACATTGAAATCAGCATAAATAAAATTACAAAAATTCAAAGCTGGTCAGATTATTGTGCAGAAGGCGTTGATGAGACGTAAAAAAAGTCAAACAAGAACACACACACACACACACAGAAGGTCAATGCATACTTAATGTAGCTATGTGTTTGGGCGTGTGTATCTGAATTTACAACTGTAACTGTATCTGTATATAAGCCTTGTCGTCTTGCTATTGATCTAAATGATGGCCGCACATTAGCAGCGCTGCCGACGCATACAAATTAGGCTAGCCAGGAGCCGAGACCCAAGTCGAAAAGAAAGAGAATTAATAAATTAAACCAAATGAAAGTCATTCGCCAATATGTTCCACAAAACGTTTGCCCAAGCAAAACGCCAAAACGTGATCGGACTGTTGATAAGCTTAAAACTGCCTTGGCGAAATTGGCGTGAATTTGTTTTATAGAATTGCCATGAAATTTATTATGCTGCTGCCGTCTACCTCGACCCTGACATCGCCCCTGTTCCAGTTCATTAGTAAATAAAGTTGACAGCCTCGATGTGCGTGTGCAGGTCCACGCCTACTGCCCCTAGATAGCATCACTATCCATAGTACTCTATACACTGATTTCCCCATGGCTGTACCCCGACTACTTGGCTAATCAATATGAATCTTATGCCTATCAGTGGTGTAACGGAACTTGAGCCGGCCTTCGCAACTGCCAAGCAGCAGTTCGCGTGGTTTCCATGGCCACATCGGCATAATCAACACCGGATGCTGTGTAAATTAAGCCCGCCACTACGTGTGGACTTTCGCTTTTGCTGCTGGCCCAAAATCTGAGCATCGCGCTTATAAGCCCTTTTGTTCCTGACTGCCAACGGACATCCAAATTCCATTTGGCTGCTTGCTTTAAGCCACATTTCGTAATCCAGGCTTCAATCAGATGTGAAGTAGCGTTTAACTAAGTAAGTTCCACTGCAGCACAATTAGAGATAGCCAAAAAATTATAAACTTAAGTATTTTAGCCACAATTTGTGCACTTGTCACATTTATCTTCATTTGAGCTCATTCCCCAAAGCTCACTTGCAGCTGTACTTTGCTGCAACCTGGGGACTTGCGACATTTATGTAGCTTTTAGCCTATAGTTGGGAATTTTATTTCTCGTCCGTTGCTTATATATAAGTTATGGCTTAAAATGTTTCAGTTTACCTGTCTTCTTTAATAGTGTGGCCTAAAAACTTTGTACTCAACCGTTTTTTGCTGACTCTGCAAAAACGCTAATAAAATAAATTGTGGTAATACCTACTATGTTGAAACAAATGTGTACCTGCACAGAAAGACTTGAGAAAAGTTTAAATCTATGTATTTATACTTATGCTATTATATACTTTAAAAAAAAAACCGTGTTGACTTCTCAGCCAACATAAAACCAACAAATAACTGTTCTAGCCATATGCCTTAGAACATAAGCCTTAGCTTTGTTGCTGTATATTTCTATCTCAACAAACGTAAATATCCCAACAGCTGTGTTGCGTTTAAGTGTATATTTAAACTAATCTGACATGCAACTAATCTGAGCTTACAACAAAACTTAAACTAACTTACTATACCTTAATGGAACCGTTGTTTGCATTGTCAATTCCATTCAGGATGATTGCTTATACTAGTAAAAAGTAGTTGTAGTCTGTGTGCTTCTGCATCATTAGGTGCAATTGTCTATAGATATACGGTTAATTGGACACATACATATGGATAAAATAGCAATTTATAACAGATATATGTATTATAATATATATGTATATGTGTATGGTTATAGATGGGTTGCCTATAAGCTGGATATCGACTAACATAAGAAGCATGAAAATATTTATAACAATAGACACGGTAAAACACAGCTATATAGAACGTATAAGAGCACACACATATCAACAATGATAACAATTGATTACTTGGGTAATTGATAAGCACACACACACACACACATACACACATACACACACTCACACATACGCAGTCGCACTGAATAATTTCATTGCTAACAGTAAAACACATTTATGGGTTAATGTCAACACAATGAGTGGAATGAACATGATATGAAATTGTGAGTATTGTTTGGGCATTTTAATTGTTCTTTGGCAATTATCAGAAATACAAATAACTAAACACAAAATCACCAAGGATTATAATTGTGAACATACCCTGTAAGCAATGAAATGGGTTAAAACCTCGACTCTAATAATTCTGACAGTAGTTGCCGGAAAAAGTTGATAAAGACATAACCTGCATTAATTGTAAATAGTTTCAAACTATTCTAGAAATTTCACAACGATCGGATAAAAATCAGTGACCAGTTGGATAATGATTGTTATGCATGCTGTTTTTAGAGGTTTTGCTTTTAGGCTTTTTGCAAGTTAGTAATCAACTAGACACACAGACGCAGTCATACAATAGACACATACACACACACACATTTACATATAGATATTAGAACAGTTGGTTATAAGTTGGGTATACATATATATGGGAATGTTTGTATGTTTAGCACATTGACTAAGTGAAAGTAAATGGAAATAAAGTTTTGCGCAAAAATTTGTACTTATTGTTGAGTGATTGATACGTGAATTAGGCAAAAGTTTGTCTGAATTTGGAGCGTGATTGGAATATAAACATTTTTCTTACAAATCTTTGATGAGCTGTCCTAAATATATATATGAAAAAAGGAACCATCAAATGAAATAACAGAAATAGCTGAAACTGCTAACTGCTTGAACGAAGGCTGTGCAGCAGAGTAATTGAGCACGTTTTACTCAATTATTCGATTTGTCGATGCAAGATTTTGGCATGAAATAGAAATATTTGGGAACGAATAACAGAAAATGAATCGACTTTTACATTATTCGGTATTTTTATACATTTAAGTATATTTAAGTATTGGCGTTAGTAATCCCTTCAGGATTGAAACATTTTCGGTAATATAAATTCTTACTTTAATATTTTGGAATTTTTGAAAAATAATGAATGATTAGCTTATGGCAGGCAATTCCTTTTTTTCTTTGACCATGATCCAAATAAGCTTCGGCTCACTGTATATATAACATATACATATTATTGTTCTCTGAGAAAAGAATGCAGTTCAGCGACTAGGCTAATTAAATTATGAATTAAGTAATTAAATTGACCGACAATGTAAAAAAGAATGCAAAAGAAGAATTCAGATTTATTTAGATTCATTTAAATGTACCTTATATTGAACTAATTGTCCTTCTGTATTGCTCCCTAATGTGCCAGTTTTAATTCGCTGACGAAAATGGCGGTGAAAATTTTGCTAGGTTTCTTTTTAATTTTTGGAAAGCTCATATATGCTTCGATATGCTAAATAGTTTTAGTTGGCTTTTTAGAAGCTTAACGCTTTTTTATTCTTTCACGTAGTCGTATTGATGTAATGTGCGCAATGTTTCATTTTCGCTTTAATGAAAGTTAATGAAATGAAATGTAAAGCTGCGCTTAAGGCGACACTTATATGTTTATTCTTGTTTAGTTTAACTAAGATGTTGTATGACTTAAATATGTATGACATCAGTTTAAGTATTTTTATATAATTTTGTTAGTACATATATATATATATTTAAGTTTGTTATGTGTGGTGTAAGTAGTTGTGTGGGTTGTGGGTTAGCAAATAATGAAATGGTGGGAATAGAATTTTTTAAGCCAACAAAGTCAATTTTTTTGTTGGGAATTTAGCATTTAGTTGGAATGGTTTGGTATTGGGCTTATTTTTTTTTTTTCATTGGTATTATTTATATATGCGTTTTTATTTAGTTGCTGTTTAGTACGAGGGATTTGATTTCTCATGCACAATACTTGAAAATCTATTTTGCCATCGATATCGTGTGGTTTTTAATATATTTTTTGCAAGCTACAACAAATACGAGTATAACAAATAACAATTCGTGTTTGTTCTATTGTTTCTTTTAAGTTTTTTGTATCGTTTTAATGGCCAAATAAATTCAAGTACTGAACGTCTAACCAGAAATATTACACCAGCATATTGTTGAACAATTTCTAATGTTGGTTATTGTCTATTTTTTTTTCGGAACTAAGTACTGAGAGCAAGTTATATTCTACGTATGCATAGACTATACATATATATATGTATATATATGAAATGTATAAAGAACATATGGAATAGACCATATGATGTATTATGAACTGTTGAGGTATGACAATTAGGATCTTTCGATTGTTACGAACAAACTACTTGCATAATATTCTGGTTAAACAAAATGTTTAAGATCATGGAGTTTAGTCTGAATTATTATTATTTAGTTTCTCCCTTTTTCGTTTAGAGATTTATATAAGCTGTTTATCTGTTATTGTTTTATATGTATATTAGATATTACAGATTATGTACGTTCGGTTAGCATTACGAATCCAATTACAAAGTGAGGCCCACATCAACGGCAAGCTGACAATGTACAGTCCCACTAGAACACCACTGCGTGTAAACTACTCTTATTTGAAGTAAACAAAACTTTTTTTTTTTGGTTTTTTTTTTAAACATGTTTAGTTTAAAAAAATATATAGTATTTTTGTTAAACATTTAGTCGTTTCTTCAACATAAACATTGAAAGCAAATTAAAAGTGGGTACCATTGAAATACAAATTCAAGGAACTAACTTAAACAAATTCAAAAACATAGTCGGTTATGGTTAGGTTTCGGCTTTGCCTTTAGTAATAGACACTCATACAAACAATAGCGAGTGGATTATGATATGTTTATATAATATAATAAAATATACATCTGTATATATTATATGGTATATATAATAAATAAAAACAAATTAAAGTAGTATGTTCAGCTATAATTACAACAAACAATATATTACATTAAAAATTTTGCGATATGCAGGAGCAATGGAAATTCATTCATCTTTGACTTATGTATATTTAATATATATTTTATATATTTAAATTTAAATTTCCTGTCAACACACCAAACAAACAAAATTTATATAAATTAAAAATTGTTTGAAAAATTGTTCAATAAAGAAGTTAAAATAAAAGTTTCGAAATGTAAGTATCAATCGATTAAATTAGTACATATTTTTGCAGCTCCATTGCTCCTGTGGGTAAAATCTACAGAAACATAAATTCTTATATAGTCTATAGCTTAGCAGTCTATAGACTATTGACTAATAAGACTAGCTAAGAAGAACGCAACAAATGTGTCGTTCTAACAACTAAAGTGCACAAATACGCTACATAATATATATTTCATTGGCATTAAATAATTAGTAACGAAAACTTTAACTCTAGATTCAAAATATTTAATCGGTTATCACAAGATTCATATCTTTCCATTATCACCTGACTTGACAATTGTGATAAGAATACTACATACACACTTACCATTGAGTTTATACTATAGTAAAAAATATCAGATTTGTTTGAGTTGTTCTTTTAGTACCTAAATAGCAGTTTTCGATGACTGCGAGATGCTATAGCTCGACGTAGCGCATAATCAATAATTTTGTTTTTCTGATCGGTTATCGGTTTATCGGGCGTTATTTGTTTAATTAGTTTCTAGACGTAGCCCATGCACCCATGGGCCCTCAACTGGATACTTGGCGCACTTACCTATTGTACATGAGCACATCGGGCTTCCACAGTTTATTGGGAGTGATGCGTAAATCTTTAACGCCGCCATATTCCGTTTCGTTCCATCGCAAATTGTAATCATTCCATTCCTGTATTGCATACAGAGTATGTATTAGTAACAATAAAATACATTGTAGTTAGTTAAAGTCTAGTTAAAAATAAAAAATCACATGACTGTCATATAAATAATAGAGCGACGTGATATGATAAATATAAGTGATTATTTTTTGATGCAATACAGGAACTAAGCATATAAAAATTAAACATGCACAAAAATCATGCACATTTTATACAACAGAGTTATGTTAAGGCACTGTTAATAGTCAATTGGCAGGCTGTTGCGATTACATAAAGATAACAGAACACAGAATACAGTCATAATATACATTCATCAAGTTGACAGCAAAATTGAACTTAAGTTCCTGCAGTTGAACCCACAAAAGACTCACACACACACACACACATTCGCATACACAGACACTTGACAAGTTTTATCAACATTTTGCTGGTTGTTTTTGCTATTGTCATGCGAACGCGACTTGCTTGATCCTGGGCCTTGCTCTACAGTCCTGCCTCGTGTCGCTCTATCTTTTGCCCCAGGACGAGGACTATAACAGCAGGCTGCGGCACAGTACTTTTGTGTCATTTTGCGGTTGACTGTTTGCTGTTTTCTGTTGCTGCCACACAGACACAGCTCGTAGCTCGTAGCACGCGCTTTGCGTCCTCGGCTAAAAGAGATTCTTGTCATAAAAGCGCCAAGTTTCCTCTAGTTTTCCCCTTGTTGTCGCTGCTGCTGCTTTTACTACTACAGTGCTTTATAATTTACACACACACATTTGTGGCATTTTTAGAGCAAGCAATTGTTTTGCAGCCTCTGTGCAACAAATCCCTTTTTAAATTACAAAAAATAAAAAAATTTAATTACATGCCATGACATTGCATTAAATTATATTTGTACTCATACGGGCAACAGCGCTTAGTTTTCAAAACTTTCTACTTTAATACTTTTATTGTGTGCGGTTTTATGACAGCTGTAAAAACAGATGGCGATACTACTACGGAAATATGACCGAAATTTCCCACATCAAACTTATCATTTGCCAAAAGGACCAAACATTGTGCAATTCTCTGGCGTTGCCGGGCGAGATTTTCATGGCATTCGCATTGGCAATTAGTTTCAGGAATAATGTAACGCTTTGGCCGAAAGTCTTTGGTTGCAGACAATCTAGTCACGGACAAGTTTATTAAGCTTATGTAATTAAACAATTATATTAAAAGAAAAAAATACACTGTGATGAATTCCGTTGACAAATATTTGGATTTCCATGCCACTTCAGGCATTAAGCTATACAAAACGGTCATTGTTAACAGAACTACCGAAAATTTAAAGATTGATATTTCGTCTTTGACTTGCTTTTCTACCATTTTATATTGGGTTCAGCTTCCTTGAGCTTGTTTTATTTATATGTTTTTATCGGTCGGGCTTTGTTATTCACTCAAAAGTTATTTGTTTTCCTTTATTTCTATGTGCTTTCATTTAATGTTGTGTCAATTTCGCTAATGTCGCCACACATTCTGCACTGCTGAATCACACTTCTCTTGACCCAGTTCTAGGGCAAAAACCAAAGTTTATTAGTAGTTTTCCATTTCTAGTTAACAAATTTAGTTCCAAAATCACAATTTTGATAGAACTATTACACTCACTCGCTCACTTGTCGATTGCCATTCAAGTCATGTACATGTGCTAGCTGTCCTTCAGTGTCGAACATTTAAATTACAACTGTTGCGGGGAATTGACAAGCATGTTGTATTTCAATCTGTCAGTTAATAAATGGCTCATAAGCCATCAATCGAATTGGCATTTTGAATATTTGAAGCAGAAACCAAATGTTTGCATACGCTGTTGGGGTTTTTGGTCATGGCCAAAAACGAAAATTACAAATTACAGGCCGTAACGCCTGCCGTATGCCGCGGCGCTTTTGCCTTAATCGCTGCTGTGCCGGCACATTATAAAGAGTGTACGGGGGATGTTTGCATATTCCAATCGATGTGTTAAATAAATAATTTAATTAATTTCGCAAATTGACAGAGCTTGACGAGTGTTTCAACAAGTCCAATGTCCAAAGTCCAATGCCGGATATAAGCGTTGATGTTCATATGAAAAAATCATGCAATTTTTTTCAGAAGTTTCCGCTAAATAATGTGCATATATCAATTTTTGTACACTTACTTACTCTTACACACACACACATGCATAGTATAGATTCAAAATAATATAATATGAAATTATGTTCGAGATAGACACTACATTTTATGTTTTCGAGACTATTTCATGATGCAATTTCCAAAAAACGTGTTTAGATCATGCAAATATTTTGCTCATTTGTTTTGTTTTTTGCTGTTAAGAGATTTGTTTGTTGTTTTGAACATTGTTTATGTGTTGTTATTTAGTTGCTCTTAATTAATGCCAAAAAAATATAGTAGAAACTATAAATAAATATTGTATTTCCTTCAGTTAAGCTAAAACTGAAAAAATCAATAACTTATTTGAAAGCACTTGCTACTTAAAAATGTATTTCAAAACTAAATAGTAGAAGAATAAAATAGGAAATCAAACTGCATTATGCTTTAGCTAGCTAAAGAGTTTAAAATATGTTCATTTTATGATTTAGTTATGTGTAATAATGTAGATATTTAATAAAGCGCAATGATTTAACTATGTATATTTAATTTATTTTGTATTTAACGCATGAGTTTTAAATAATTTATCACACACGTACTAAGCCACACAATCAAGCTAATAAGTTGTCTCCGTTTAATTTGTAATATTTGAGAGAGCAAGAGCCAAAGATAGACAGAGAGGCAAAGTTGATGAAAAAGATTATAGTAGTTGCAGATCAGAGAGTTGGTTTCATAGAAAAATTGAATATTTGCGTAACCCATAGTTCACAGTACATTAGTTAGCTGGGTATACAGAAGTTGGGTCTATAAACATTGAGTGCTGGTTTGTACAACTATTAGCATAGGTTTTGGCCGTGTGTATGTGTATAAATTATGAGCAGGCAAAACATTTTATTAGCTATGCCCAGCAGCCGGACTAACTACAGAACTATACATAATAAAAATATATATATCTCAACAGCTGCTCAGCATAGCTAACAAACAGTTTGTTTGTACTATTTATGATATGGTATTTAAAGCATACGATTTATTTAATATTATATTTATATATTTAAAGTTTTTATATTTAAATGACTTTTTAGTTTAAGTTGAAACTTACCAACGAAAGCCAAAGATTCGTTATAAGTAGTTGATTTTTCTCGTCCTACAAACGCATTTAAAAAATTTGTTTTACATCCAACAAAAAAAATAAATAAATAAATTATTAAACAAAAAAACAAAGTAATATACAATAAAAAATAAAAGTGAATTAAGGGCAAAAGTTAAAAAGAGCAGAGCGTGATAATAGAAAGTTTTTATATATATTTGTTTTATGAGTTTACAAGAGATTTTTTGTTTGTTTGTATTTTTCTTTTATATTTATAGCGTCTGTATTAATGGCGTTTTTTGTAAGACTTTGTTTTGCATTCTTAAAAAGCCTTTGCTCTGCACTTGACGCGATTTGGCTTTAATGGGCTTGGTGCTAAGCATTTTTTATTGAGGCTTTGTGTGTGTGAGGTTAGTATTGACATAACAGGTTAAAGTAAAGTTACAAGTTATGAGTTGCACTTTATAGTGTTCCTATAGAAATTGAGTAACTGCTCTGGTAATTAGCTTGTCGCTGGCACAAAGACCTAATCAAATAGACCAAAATGAATAGGAATGCTATCAAAACTTTGTTCGCTCACACAAAGCTGGCCTTGGTCGTCCAACAAAACCCAATACTCAATTTTAAGCTGCTGGTAGGCATAGGGCTGGCTCAAAAGGACATGCAATGCTGATGTACTTGGAGTGTGTGTCCATTGTGCCAATTTGCTTAGCACTTTATCAGATGTGGGCAATGTCTTTGCAATAAAAACTTTTGAACTAGTCGCTGTAGATATCAAAGCCCATTTATCTTTATACAAATTTTAATTAAAGATTTTTCATGCTGGCCTATTGTTAGTGCAACTGACAGACCTTCGGACCTGCAAATTTGAATAGAAATTTAATAAGTAGTTCAAGGTGGCTACGGCAATTGTCGTTTGTAATGCAGATGAAGCTGGTGCCCACCTTTGCCGTTGCCCATTTCATGTGTTCCCAACTCTGCCTCTTTCTCTCGAGCTGACAACAGCATATGAAAGCTGAAGTTTTGAGTTGACTCCTGTCATTAATAACTTGACAGTGAAACAAAAACAAAAACAAAAAATATGGAAAATCGTTGTGGCCCAAAACAGCAACCAAAACAACAACATTTTGGCCCAGTTAGTGCCTGACAGCAGCTGCAGTAACGACTTGAGCCATTAAAATATACATGAAAGGTGGGTAAGAAGCAGCCGTTCCATTCAGGATGTTTCGGCACTGGCTCCTGTAATGATATGCAGGGGGTTGGAAGTGGGCCACTTAACGTTTTCGGTAAGCCAATGTTCGGAACACTTTCTGTCGACATCAAATGCCATAACGTCTATATATGCACGAGTTTGTGATATGTGATATTTGCTGTTGACACCTTATAAAAATGGCGGTTTTGTGCAAATTTCATGTTTATGACAGGCAGTTTGCTAAGCGCACTTCTGTAAGGGTGTAAGGGTGCACCATCCCACCCATCCATCGCATCCACATACACACAATCAGAAGTAGCTAGAGAAGCCAACGTCCTAAAGCGTCTTCGAACTGTCAACGATGCCAACGACGCATACTAATGATATTGCTTCTATTTTTTGCGGTTGTGGCCTTTTACAAAGAGTATCTGTATTTTGTCAGAAAATATGCAAAACATTGCATTTGACATTTTGCACTGGATAATTTATGAGTTGCTCAGTATGATAAGCAAAGTCCATTTATATAGGCCTTTATGTCTGTGTGCATTAATTTAAATTCAAAAAACTATTTATCTTTTAAATTATGTTTGTAAAACAAATTTGATCAATGAGCATTGGCAAAATGTATCTTAAGTATATATACTTAGCGGAGCTTAGTGCAATTTAATGTTAATATTTGCGAGCCTACTTAATTTTCAGTCATTTACTTAAAGCTTTTGTTTTGCAAAAAGTTGAGGGCGTCATTTGTAACAAATGACATTTGCATTAAATGCTCGCACTTTGTAACTGCTACGCTTAATCGTGTACTTATATACGTATGTGTGTATATATATTTTTATGTACTTTGTACATACATATATGGGGTATGTGCACATCCGACATTACGTAAAGCTATAGTGAAAGTTGCCGTGGAGTCGTCGAGCACGTTGTCATTGCCTGCATAAGCTTATAGATTTATTTTGCATTAACGTGCCAAATTGTTTTTAAATGAGTTTCTAATGAGCCAACAATTGCTGTTGTTGTTTCTTGTCGTCTGCAGTCAGAATCCAGATTCCGCCAAATACGCACACATATATTTATATATATATAACCCGACTTTTATGATAAATGTTTCAGTAAACTTGTCTGGTTATACGTTTTGTTCAAGGACAAAGTTTGTTAGCCTTGTCATCTGTGTCCCTTTCGGCTCCTAACCCCATCCGTTGTTAATGTCGCGACAAATAAGTGTGTGACAAGTGCGCACAGTTTGGTCGTGTGCCAAAATTGTTGCATGTGCTTTTGGCCGTAATGACATTGGAATTAGGCTAAAAGCTGTGTGTAATAAGAGATATTTGTTAAAAGTCCTCATTATTTTGAATGCATCCAACATTTTTTCATAACAATCACCTAAGCAATGAATAATAATATAACTGTGATAAAATTATGAGAAACATTTAGAATTGAGTTTAGAAAAGGAAAACCAAAATTAAATTAATTCTGTGAAAGTTTCCGAATATTCATTTAAACTAGCCATGTTTCTTAAGTGGCCAATTAGCAGATGTGGCTTATTGTTCTGGACTGAAATCTAACCAGCTGCATAAGCACACTCAAAGTGCATGTCGCATTGTTCGTCATGCCCAAAAACCTTTAGCCGTTTCCTTTTGACATTCTTCTATAGCCAGTCATTTGGCTGGCTTTGTGTGCGGCTGAGAAGCAGCTGCAACCTGTGAAGTCATTACGACACCATACAGCAACAGAGAGTGGAGAGCGGGTGAAGGAACAAGTCCTGGTGTTAGCCGAAAAATGCTAATGACTTTATTTCTTAAACTCTGATGCAGCTGTTGCCTGGTCATGGGCCACCCAATGTGCATTTTAATGGTGTGCTAAGGAGGTTGGTTGCCTCTTAGTTGACGACCGCCTCACGTACACCTCGGAACGTACGCTTGGTAATTTTGCCAATGACACTTTGGCATGTGCTGGTGTCTGGTTGCATTTCCACAGCTGACTGTCTGACATGCCGGGGCCATCAATGCTAAAGGGACCATCATCACCATCATCAGCAACAACACGAAAAATAAAAAGTCAACAGCAAAAAATTAAAGAAAAAAACCTTGACAGCTACTGCAACACCATGGACAATTGTTATGCTTGTTGCCCATAGCTCTTTTTCAACTTTTTCAACTGCCAACAATTTAATATATGAAAGTGGCAGGGCATTGTGGGTAGGCAAAAATACCATTCATTGTGTAAAACAAATAAAATTTAAAATATAAATAATTTAAGATCGAATAACAATTATTCCAAGAATTTGGGCAGAAAATTCAAAATTCCAGTTGCCATATGCAATCAATGTGTGTCAAATATACGACGAATGCAACTTTTAAGAGAATTCTCATAATCTTTGTTAGAGAGTGAAAATTGCGAAACGCATATTTCATGTGCATATATATATATATATATTTATTAGCACCAGCCTGTGTGGGATCTATTAATTATTAGTAAACTAATTAGTGTAATTGACAACGTGGCCGGGCAAAGTTGAAAATGTCAGGGCTAAAATTCATAGTGTTGCACATAATTAATGCAGTATGCACATCAACAAATTCTGCGGTCCTTCTGTCATGCATCAATCCTGAGCAGTGCATAAATCAAATTTCCGACTATCCAAATGAGTTGCCTTGAACTGCACCCATTTATATACCATTAGAAGATCATAAATTTTAATTTACGCTTGCACATTAAAGCCAAATCGACGAAAACTGTTGTTAGATTTGAAGTATCTGTTTAAAAGTTTATTCTTTAAAACTTGTGTAAACGTTTGTATATATATTTAGATACAACGAGAACACCGAGTTCAGTTATTTAGTTCAATTTACTTAATTTTAAACAACATGCATGCCATCTTTTCTTAATGCTGTTTATTTTCTAGTTTGTTTGTTTTGGTTTTTAAGCTTATTGTTGTTTTTGGTATTTGAATTGGCTTTTATTCAATTGTTCAGAAACGTTTAATGACATGTACCCAGCAAAAGTAAAACATTATATTATAATGTGTATTATGAGAGACACACACACACACACACACACATAGATAGGGGTTGCAGTTAAAACACAAAAATCTTCTAGAATTCAAGAGGTAAATTAACACGAAGTTTGCAATAATATTTATGAAGGTTAGTTTTAAATAAATGCTTGTTAATGTTGGCTTTAATCAGTGTTTAATGCGCTCAACTCATGATTGTCTGACCTTAAGCACTCGACAGGATATTTAACAACCATTTCATTATTCATTTGTACAATTGTGCGCAATCAACTAAATAATGTGAATTGCTGTGAATCTAAGCGTTCATACGGCAAATTAAAGTCGATGTCATCATTTTCATATGTATGACTTTAATTAATTTGTATAAAATTATCGTAAGTTGATCGAGTTTATGATGGCTAATTATTTAATGTATTGTTCGAACTTTAACTAATCTTTAACATGATTAGTTTTCAAAGCCTTTCTAAATATGTTTAGCAGACATTTATTAACATTAAATTTTATTTAAATTGAAAGGGAAATTAGCAAACGAAAAATATAATTCTAAATATGATATATTCTATTTTTTGCATTTAGTCAGCATTAGCATTATGTCAGAAACTGACAACAGTTTATCCGCACGTGTTTATTTCAAGCTATCACTTATTCTAATTAGTTTTTTAATGTGTTAATTTAATTTGTGTGGCAAAACATGGGTCACAAAAAACAAAGGCAAACATTGTTGGAAGAGAAAAACATTTATTTAAATCATACATTTTGCAGACATTTTTTTTGTTTAATTTATATATGTTAATCACACAAAGACAACGACGAAAACGACCAGACACGCAAAATGGTTTATCAATTAAATTGTTAATGTTCTTTGTAGAGCTTTATGCAACCATTATGAAGGTTTCATTTTAAATTTCTGTTTTTAGATTTTGCTGTCTTGTTGTTTGGCCATTTCACAACAATTATTTAGCTTTCAGTTTTTAGGTGCTGAACGTCAAAAAACAGTTTGCCAAATTGAAACTTATTTGTTGCAGTCATAAATCTCGAATATGCGAGTGAGAAAGTCGCTATTAATTTTATTGAAAAGGGTTTTGATCACTCGCAACAGCTTCAGGTGTGCCACAAACAAAGCGTAAAAATTGCTGTGGTACATAAATTTTATTTATGTGCTCGTTTTCGTCCTGTTCACAAAAAGGGTATAAAACAGTTTTGATGACTTATGACAATTTCTGTGTCAGTGAGAGACTGACAATTGAATACATCATAGACCATTTTAAATCAGCTTTAGCAATATTTATGTTATTAGGATCTCGCAAATTTTTTTTTAGAAAAAATATATAGTTCGAGCTGATCATTGAATACAGAGTATCTGCAAGTCCACCATTACATTCGAAATTGCTTTTTTTGATTTATTTGTTTGTGCTTATGGTTGAAGTGCTCTATGCCAATTTAGCAATGGCAAGGTAGCTATAACGAGCTTGGGTCCAATTTAAGGTTAAATGAAAATGCGTAAATCAAAAATGTTGCGGCTGAGATACAAGATTGAAGGCCAAATTGAGGACTAACAGAAAGCTTACTATCATGTCTGAGTCTGGAAACTTTTAAAATCAAATTTATTTATTCAGTTAGTTTTCTATTTAAATGTGTATTTTTTATCAATTTATTTTAATTAAAATGTCTGCCATCGGCAGATTGGTTCTAACAACGATATTGTACATAGGTAACAGTGTTTCACAGCAAATGAATTTCAATTGATTTTAAATATAATATTTGTAATTTTATTCACACACATATCGAGACAACACATATTTTATAAAGGCGCTTTCGAAATGAATAGCATAATAATTGGAAAAAGAATGCATGTGGTTACTGTTATCTAATATTTGGTCACTTTTCATTTGCCAAAGTACGAAAAAATCATAGCAAATGATAAGGATTAGAAAATGAATAGAGCAAATAGAAAAGAAGACCCTAGCATTCGATAAGTAAGACAGACAAACAGGTGCTAGACAAATTTGACGGCTGGTACATGTCACTTACCAAATTTAACCACGCATTTGTGGTCAGAATCTGATTCTTTTCGTCCTATAAAAAACGCAAGAACTCGTAAATTTATCTGTTATTGAGAGTTTTATGTTTAGGGAGATAACATAGATCTCGGAACCGTCGCGACGGCTATATGAGCACATATATAATCTCCTTTAACAATGTACATAGCATCTTTTCATAATTAAAACTTTCTGTTTACATATTTAATATTTTGAATTTGTATTTGATAACGAATTTTGCTATGGTTAGATCTTACGTTAACTATTAATTATAAATGTTTTTCAAAAGTAATTTTGTTTGCGAATTGATTTCAGATATATTATTATTACTCATAGCTGGCAGTACACTCAACGAAGGGTACATGTCACTTACCAAGCCTAACCATAAATTTCTGCGGTCAGCAATTGATTTTTTCTCTTGAGAGTTAGTCTCGAAACCGTCGCGACGGCTACACATAAAAAAAAAACTCCATACAGCCTTGGAATCCTTCTCATTAATTTGTGCTTATGACTGCTTTAGTTGATTATTGCTGCAGCCGTAGCTGCTTCATAATTTTGACGGGTGTGCTATTTTTGTTATATATCTATAAAGATCGAACTTACCACATCGATGATTTGCTGCAGCGTCAGTCCGAATTTGACTTCCAGTGGCTCCGATTCATTGGCAACGGGTCGCTCCAGTGTGTTGTAGGTGGAAAGCAGGTGATTGAGTAAGCGCTTCTCGTGTGGTCCCTGACAGCTTTCTGCAATGACAGCCAACAAGACATTTTGGGCCAATTAGTTGCGGCTCAACTTTGATTTATGTTTATGGCACATTCAACCAAAAATTCAGCCAATACTCAACACTCATATATTGACAGCCCTCATTAGCAAGCTATTAAAAGTCTTTCAGTGCGCTGTCAAGCAACATTTTTGGCACTTACTTAATTGCGCCAAAGTGTTGCCACCAAAAAATAAAACGAGGCGTATGCGCAATGATTGACTTGTGCATAAAATACGAGTACATCCATCATGGTTGGAATTGGCAACGGACAAAATTGAGGAATTTGGTGAAGTACTTAAAAAATAAAATGAAAACAAATCATATTTCCATCCCAATGAATTAAAGGGTACTTTAAAAATATGATACTCTCTACATTTTCCTTTATGTTATACACATTTGCTAGTTTTAAAACTTGAAAAAATATTGGAATGTTCCAAAATTGTCCGTTTGTTCAAGCACTATAATGACATTTCATCATCATGAACAATCAAATTACCCATACGATTCATGTCTCAGGACATGTCGGCATGCCTTTTGCGCATTGCGGCTGCAGTTGAGCGAGTAGTCGCACAAATGTGCAATGCGCATCACAATAATTATTAACAATTTACAGAAAACCCCTCACGCACCGTCACATACACACATGCGCACTCGCACACACACACACCAGTTACAGGAAATTTTGTGCTGGAATCCAATTTTTTCTTTTGGTCTTGTACCGACTGCCATTTGCAGGAAGGTTAAAAACTCATAAATTTTTTAACAACAAATGAAAATGGAAAGTTACTTAACGCAGAAACGGGGGCTTGGGTGTAAACTGAAAGCATTCGTACTTGTAAATCCACTCACAATAAAAGGTGAAAAAATGGGAAATCACAGCGCAGAGTGGTACAAAGGATAGCAAAACAAAGCAAAAGAAAACCAAATAACTGCATGAGAGAGGGAAAGATCAAAACAGCAAAAGAAGTTAAATAGTTGTAAATCATGCAAAAGGACGACCCAAGAGACAACACACAGTGAGTAGGTGTATGAGAGCGTGTGCATGTGAACAGATGTCAACTGCAAAGCGAGGACAACTGCAGGACTAGAGAAGTTGTACAATCGTCGCCCAAGGCCAAATTGAGCAGAGCGTAACTGGGTCACAGGCCACACAATACAAATAAGTCGAGTGTAATATATATACTTAAGTATACATATCCTTACAGTAGTCGTTTCACAATTAAAACACAAGCCAATTAGTCAATATTTTTAAGGATTTAGTGAACATCAGGAGCCTTAAGCTCCATCTTCTATTGAAAGCACTGTAAAATGTTAACTACTAAAATTCAAATCTACTCTCTTTACAGAAAAGTTTATATTTTCAATCTCCCACTGTACTCGGATTTAGTACTACATATGTATATGTACATATAAGTGTCACTAACAATGAAGGCAACTTCAAAGTTTTCGAGTCCTTTCAATGCTGAAATGCGACTCATACAATAAACACAGAATCCTTTTACAATCACCTTGACAAATACTCGTACGTTGTACGTATGTGGTTTGTTGGTCAGTTTCAAGTGGTTTGCTCAGCCATGTCGAATTCATGGCCTGCATAATTTACAGTTAATGCCAACATGACTTCGATTGCACTGCTTGACAGCAACCTAATGCATTTATGAATGAGATGCTGTTGCCTGAGCGATGGCTGGCTCAACTGCTGCCTCGTTTGGTGTCACAGTTTGCTCAGGCCTGGTCAATATTTACACTGTAGACGCAGTGGAGCAGGAGCAACCGTACACTGTCCTTTGTTAAACCTCTCTTTTTACGTCCTCACCCCAATCAGTTTGACAACTTTGCCGTCGGCTGCCGCCACTGTGCTGTCATTTTGCCTAATTGCGTGTAAATAGTTTTCGCAATTGAGTTGTCAATTTTCCGACCTGGGCTGTGTCTAGGTGAACGTGGCATGCTATCCTTTCTTATTCTCGTTCTCACCTTACCTCAGCTCGCACATTTTTTTACTGGGTTTTACTTCTTTTTTGTGTTAAGCACAAATATTTGGCGTGACCGTTTTTACTGGCCGTTATACGAAACTGCTTTTTAAGTGACATCCAAAACCAGACGTCACTTAAATCAGCCATTGCCGCCTGAGGCTAAAAGCCGCTTCTTAAAACTGTTGAGTGATCTAAGCCATTGTTGACTGTGTATTAAAACAACTTTATGCTATGAGAATGATTAGTAAAAGATTTTGAAGTCTTTTATAATGGTTAAAAACTAAATTGATTATATAATTTGATTGAGACTGTAAAAAAGATATGATCAAGATTATTTTTATATGCTATTGGGCTTTACAATTTGATATTCGTTTCGATTTATATATTAAGGTTGTATAAAAAGCTTTAATTTTTGACAAAGTTGTGCTGTACGAAAATGCTTACGTAATCGATCCAGGGCAATCGGATTATAGATATATATTATAGATATACATATTTTTGCAGCAATGAAAAATATAAACATATAAATTCTGTGCATTGTCACAAGCCTATCTGTAGTATTTATCACTGAAAATTGGCTTTTGCTCTTGTGTCGGCTTGGGGTGCTATTTAACGGAATTTCTAGATGGCAATTAAATACATCCTCTTGCCTCAGTCCGGCGCTCATGTGGCACGAGTGTTGATAATGCACTCAGAGTGAATGAGATGGAGAGAAAGAGCTCAATTTGTATTATTGCTTTGCTTAATGATATGCAAATACATGCAGACAATGGCAAAGACAACAAACGCGACGCGAAGTAACAATAACAATAAGGTGTTGTAAATTGTTTGTTAGCCTTTGTAGTTGTTACTCTTGTTGTTGTTGTTGTTGCTTGTTGCTGTTAACATTTAATTAAACGCCTTTTGCTGCGTGAAGCGCGACATGCACATCGCGTTGTTCATAGTCCTCGTAATTGTGCGCCGTTTTCACTTTTCTAAGCAAATTTTTAACAAATTTTTACAAGAGTATCTAACTCTCTCTCTCTCCCTCTCTCTCACTCACACACACACACATAGGCTGTTGCTGTCTCTTATTATTGTTTAATTGCAATTAGCGCAAAGCAGTCAGCTCACAAAATGATTATGACGAGCCCGTGTGTCGTCGAGTCATGCATAATGCAAAGGACATGCCACGCCCCCACACACACGCGCACACATACACAAACTCACACACACATTGCCATTAAGTTGCAAATGCTTAGCGCCCATTGTCCTTGTTGCTATTTTGTTGTCGCTGTCGCTGCTGTCGAAGCGAAAGCGTGTTGAAAATATCTCCTTGAAGTGTGCGCCGCTACTTGAGTGCGCCCGGTCTCCAAGCTTCTCCCGTTCCCCCTTCCCCATCTGAGCTCCTGCTTCTCCTCTAAGTTTCTTCTCCTCAAGCTGCCTTATGGTCTGCTTGAGTTTAAGTGCTTCCCGCCTTGAGAGTGTGTTAGAATATTTTTATTTGTGTTTGTGTGTTTTTCTTGCTTCTCATTTTTACATACTTAAGTTATTAGTTTAATAATTTGCATTGTAGTCAAAACTTCATAGCTGACTATAAAAATTCAACTGATTTGCTGATACTAGTTTGTTCAATATGCAAATTTGGTTTGATAAACCAAATTTGCGTTTCTTTTCGCGTTGTATATATTTTTTAATTTTTCAAATATTTACTAATGTTTTAATTAGTGTGTTACAGTAATATTGATGTTGAATTGTTTCAGTTTCGAACTTTTTCTTTGGCCCTAAATAACAATTGTTTTTTTTTTTAATAATACAGCAAGCAAACTAATGGAAATCCCTTTTCAAATCTAGAAATCTCATATGATAATTTCATAGTTTATATGGGAACCACAACAGAAACCAAAGTAATTCAAAATGCTTTTCTTACCGCAGTCGTTTGCATAATATTCACAGCCAACTCAACTGCCAGTTTCGTAGGTCAGTTCATGCTCTATCCCATCTCAATTCAGATCTGACCTTACTCATACACTAAGTAGGGCCTCTTAAGAGCCATAAACAATCAGCGCCCATTCGCACAAATTTCATTATGACTTTAACTACACATCCGCATAATGTGACGACTTTCAGTCCCATTACTATTCTCAATTCTCATTTCGTGCAAAGAGTTTTATGTGTTTTTCAATTTTTGCTGGTAAGAATTTCGTTTGGTAGATATTCAAGGAAAGTCCTGCGACCTGCCAGCTTACACAATTCCGGTCATATTAAATGCATATCGTAATGCGAATGTGTAAATTTTGTTTTAGCAGACACCGAAAAGGCAGCGTACGCTCCTACTCACACTTTATACAAAAACTCTTACTCGTCGGAGAGGAGGGGGTGCGGCCGGTTCAGGCCGTTGAAGTGGGAGCTTGGGGGTGGTCATGAGTTTGTGTCACGTTCGCGACTTCATTTGAAATTCATGCATAATAAGCAGCCAAGTACAACGCACACACATACACACACAAACTAAGAGATACACACACACACGCACAGTCAGGCATATATCAACCAAAAGGTCTGTGCAACATGAGAGCTGCTCTTTGGGGTCGCTCGACTGTTGCCTGCATAAACAAGCACCCAATGTTGGAGCTAATTTTATTAAAAAGCAACGCCAACGTCAAATAGCAAATGCTGGCACGCTCCTTAGTCTCAGCGTTCTGTACAGTGTACACCCGGTTGTAAATCAGAATTATTTAATTCCATACCCCAAAATGTAGTTCAGAAATCCCCGATTAATACAATCATAATATTTGCATATCTGCAAATCAACAAAGTGTCTGTAAATGCATTCAATAAACTTTAATGCAGTTGTTGATTGATTTGATTTTAAGTTGTTTCTGTTTCCACTAATCTGTTGTTTAATTTAAACTGAATCGCTTGTTTTTGGTTTTTGCAAGCGGGTTTTATTTCATTCAATTTATATATTTATATTTATTCGATGCTATTGTATTAGGAGTTTACTCAGCTTAATGCATTAATACATTTAATTTTTTTTGGTATTTAAATACAATAAGAAATTAAATATATCAGAAAAGCATTTGACATTCACTTGCTAAGTGAATGAAATAAAATAAAATAATATTTTAATCCTGAATAATTCTTATTTTGTCATGTTTTTATTTTTTTGTACTTTTCAGAGAATCAAAAGTTACAAAGTCGACGTGAGTCGGTCATATTAAATCCTTTTGTAGACACTGTGGGGCGTGTATTTGCTTGGGAGTAGAGCTGGGCAACGCATCGGTAAGTCTTGTTGACTCTCGGGCAGCGCTTTGCCGCTGTTTTGTTGTACAGTGTAAAGAGCGATTGATGGAGTGGGTTGCCATTGTCGGCACACTGGCAGTAGTAACACAGAAAAATGCAGCTCTGGCGCATAAACAAACAGCTTGTGCCTGCCCCGGAGAGTCAAATCCCCATTCTCATGTCCAAGAGACGCCCACGCACGCAACAGACACATGAGAGCATGGACTACGGAGTACGAATAGTAGTAGGAATAAAGCACTAGGTAAAATTTATGTGACATGAAGTTTGGCGAAGTGCTAAACACACAGCGTAGCGCATTCATGAGCTCGTTTTTTATGCCTCTTCATTTTAATTAGATACATAAATTTGGGGAACATCGCTTAGACAAATTATTGTCAGTGCCTTGGGGAATGCAGCAAGCACAGCCAGCATGCAAGTACACGGTATTTAATTATTGTATATGATTTATTTGCTACAGTAGAGTCTCGTATTATTTTGTAGTCTATTTTTTACTTAGTCTGTTTACAAAAATAATGTATGTATGTTTAATTCTTGAGTACAGGTTTTGGAATGTTCTAACTACACTTACATGTTCATATTTTAAGGTTTAGATTTTTTGGAAATATATTTATGATGAGACTAAGAACTTAAATTTATTTTATCATGTTATCTAGTCGAATTAGTTTAATTTTCTTGTAGCCCTATTTGCATTGGAAAACACACAGCAAGGGATTATTTGACAAACTAATCCAACTATTCTTTGGGATGTCCTCCTAATGGTATTTTCGGACTTTATTATTTAAATTCGCTTTTCTGTTATGCACAATCCAGAATATCGATAGCAGCTGTTTGCCTTTTTTCTGGCAAGCACCCACCTGCAGAACCTTCATCATAATTTGTTCCCTTGTCACTGTGCTGGTATTAAGGTTTAAAGCATGCAAAACGCCCAACCTTTTTTTTATAATTTTGCCAGATTTTAAAGTGGGTAAAAATCGTTGTCCTAGATAAACATGCAGACGCACGCGCACTTTAAAATTAATCGCACGATTTATGACGCTCAATCTAACCGCTAATTTATATGGCTTAAAACCAAACTAGGGCCCTGACAACTAGCTAGGCATTCGCGTTGGCGTCTGCCCCTCATACTCCCCCATCTCGACTGACTCCATGCCTTTAGCGCACACGCTTTACGCATTTTAAATGTGTTGTGGCTTACACACGTTTTTGAACTAGTGTGCTGTGTGTGTACGATAGCAAGACGTGTTGGCTTGTTTGTTTGCAGTGTGTGCGTGCATAGATTTTGTTGGCGGTTATTGCGCTTGTGGCACAACATTCGCAAATTCAATTTCCAACACCAATGAGAGCGATTATTTTCCCCCACGTTTTAGCCACAAAATAAATGCTCAAAATGCTTTTAAAGTGCACAAGTGGTGTTGTTGGGGAGAACGTCTCGCTGTTATATATATTTCCAACTAAAATTAGTTTACCTTCATAAAATCAATATTTTAATTGAAAGTGTAAGGCCTTGAGTGGATTCCAAATAAAACTAGTAATGTATCTAAAAAGGGTAAAAAGGACTCTTGGCCAGCTTACCAAATAAATGTTATAATTTGAAAACAAATTGTCACAGCCCCACAATTATTTCTTACAACTTATAGCTTCTTTGTACCTTCTTCTCGATATATTTTAACAGAAAATTATTGTACTGAAGTTATTATATATTCATTTTAATTTCGTTTTGAAAATGTTCCGCATTTATCTAGCATTTTACGCTCATTAAGATATTAAACTCAAAATGTTAAAAAGTACATGGAAAATTAGTTATTCTTAAGCGAGGTCATAAAATTCGAAAAACATGCAGACAACAAATTTTGACTAATCTTATAAAGTGCGCTGGATTTCATTTTTGCACGTACTGCTCTTTGAATCGTTCTGATTCAAATGTGTCTAAAACACTCGTAAATGGGGTTAAAGAAGGCTCATTATCATTAACATTTGGAATAACTGCAATGCTGTTCCCTTTTCTCAGTCTCTCTCTTTCCCTCTCTCTCTCTCTCTTTCTCTCTCTCTCTCTCTGTCGTGGCCATTTATTCATGAGCGTGAGAACGGCAGGCGCTGAAGCATGGCAACATATAAATTGCCGCATAGTTTTATGGCGCGCCAAAACTTGTGCCACAGTCTCGGAAAACTCAACAGAAAAACATCAGGAAATTCACCCACCCACTGCCTCTACTCATGCGTGTGTGTGTGTGTGTATGTGTGTCTGAACCAAGAGTGTGCTTGAGTATTGGCAACAAAATTAAATGTGCGCTAAGTAACGAGCAGCATGTGGGTGCCTTTTTGGGTGTGTGTATATGTGTGTACGGAAACGTGGGTGGATTGGTATAGAGGGGGATAGAGAGGGGGGGGGGAGGAATAAGTTTCTCGTTGTGGGCTGTGCATTTACTACGACAAATTAAAAGCACTTGTGATTTTATTTTATGATATGATTTCTATGCCACAGAGACTCTTGAAAAATTATGCATATGTTAGAAGTCAACGGGCAGGTCTATAAATTGTACCAGAGCTCCACTCTAAGTGGATTGTCCTGAAACTTGCCGACAAGCAATGCGAACAATGTCGAGAATTGCTTTTGCTCCTCAGCAGGAGGGAAGCGAATTTAAGAAAATAATGCCTGAGAGTAGAGCAAAAGTAATTATTATATATATTACACTTTTAAGCATATAAATAAAAATTGTAATCTTTATTGATTTATTTGATGAGGCTGGTATTTAGACTTGTGAATTTGACTATATAGAACAAGCCCACTTTATGTAAATATATCAAAGCAGTAGCTTGTGGGATTTTTAAGCTCAAAATATTCAGTATAATTGGTATGCGATATTTAAATATAATAAAACCAAAATATACAAACAGCTGAAAAAACCAATCGAGATTTTTAAAAATGTACATTATCTGAAGGATTACAAGTCTTTATTTGAATACATCATTGATCATTTTATAAGACGAAATGTGTATGCTGAGAAAAAACAGAAGTCCATCAAATTTCTTAACCAAAAAAAAAAATGGAAGAAATTGGAGATGCTGAGAAATACTGATGCCAAATTTGTGCTGGTACAATCAATTAAGCCCAAGCTCGTATGCTATTTCAGCAAACATGCGCAGCTTAAATGCATCTCACTCCTTTGCCCACAATCCGTTCACCCCTTGAGCCACCACGACCAACACTTAGCAACTCATTAACTTTTGTGTTAGGCTTTTGGTCAAAGAAACCAAATGTGCGCCCATTGATAGCGAAATGACCCAATGCCGTTGTAGAGAATGTGTCTGGGGCGGCGTTGGATAGATTAAAATCTGCTACAAATGAGGAAATCCCAGAAAACCGACAGATTAAATTTGTATTCCACTTAAATAAAAGGACGTGTGGCATGTCTGTAGAATAAGTTGACTTTCCGTTCTGCAGGCACACATATGTATGTTTGTACGTGTAGGGTGTGAGTTTGTTTGTATTGGTGTGACTTGCTCATAAAGC
This sequence comes from Drosophila paracracens, assembly GCA_035044025.1. NCBI lineage: Eukaryota > Metazoa > Arthropoda > Insecta > Diptera > Drosophilidae > Drosophila > Drosophila paracracens. Next base: position 2,305,543 of record JAWNMN010000835.1, on the reverse strand, counting down.
TTTCCAGATGTGAAAAATAAAAGTCGCACAGACAGATGCACAGAGACACAGCGACTAGGCAACTGCGACTAGAGCATTTCATTATTTATGAAAAGGCAACGCAAATTATACACAGTCCACCACATATACATTTCTATCATGGGTGTGTGTGTGTGCGTGTGTGTGAGTAATTTAGAGAAAATGGCTGCCGCAAAGTGTTCTGTAGTTAGCCCAAGAAGAGAGAGGTTGCAAAGGGGGCAAAGCTGGTAAATGAAATTTTGTGTAAAAATGTTCATGAATGAAATCGTTTTCGTCGCCGCACATACAATACAGACAAACAGACACACCCACTTGCTGTCGAGCCTTAAGCTTGTTAACAATTATGTAGCATATTTTTGGGGGTCACTCGAGCATGCCACATGTTGCCAAGCTTATGTGTTCCCAACGGGAAAATGCTCGCACTAAATTCTCTATTCTTCTCTGCTGTGTGTGCATTTAAGCACTTGAAATTAATTTGACATTTTTATACACTGATCTAAGCCGCTCAAATTGTGCACATATTTCGCCTATTCTGTAAGCTGTTGCTGCTTGCCTTGCATTAACAGTTACTGACTGCTGCTTGAGCCTGTTGGGGAATTGCCTCTAGGTATTGACAGCCTAACGCCCTGCGAATCATATTTCTTCTTGATTTCTTAGTTTCGACCGAGTTGATGGCCACAATTCAATGTAGCTCGAGTGCGGTTTTGTGGCAAAGTTGCAGCTTGATTAATGACAGTCGCAATACGATTTCAAATGCTTTCAACTGGTCACACAGCAATAGAGCGAGATAGAAAACGAGACATAGTGAGAGAGTGAGAGAGAGACAGAGTAAGATTGAGCGATGCATTGCTCTGTGGTTGTTTCCAATTTGTCACAGTACAAACCAGAACTGTTGCACAGTCTTCTCATTTGCCACAACATTTATCAGTGCGAAAAACAGGAAATATTTTTAATCAAAACAATTTTTGGTCAAGCAGATTTATTTTAAAATGTTTTCTTAATTAATTTTAAACATTAATTCAAGAGAAGATGCATCTTTTTAGTTCTATCTGAGGACGAAAGCTAAATCATCTTAATTTCATAATATATTAATATTTTATAAATCGCCTGACAAGCAATGAATGCTTATTCAACTTATGCAACGATAAATTTAACATTTATTGATAACCAATTATATAACAGCCAAGTATTTGGAAAACTATTATTAGTTTTAATTATGGGTCTCTTTAGAAATGGATTTACTTTAAATTAAATAAAGTGAGGAAACATATTTATGCTCTGTGAAAAACAATTTTTGCGTAAAAAATGTTCTCGGAATTGAGATTGTCATTTTATTTTATGGAATGCCTGCCAAAGTTGACTTGAATTATTGCCAGAAGGCAGCAACTGCAATTACATAATTTCTATAAATCATATTATTCGAATGAAATATATGCAGATCAAGAGTTGGCAACAACTAGGTAAACAAATGCTGCAAAGTTTTTTTTTTTACTGCTCATAAATTGGCAACTCGAATCGCGTTGATTTTGCTGCCCAAACGTTTGGGGTTGCTTTAATATTTATGAAAACAAAGGACCTCCAAGCACCACCTAGCACCACCCACTCAGTAGCTGAGTGTGAGAGTGTTTTATTCATGTATGCATGTTATGCACACATTTGATAGCTGTCAACACACGTGATGAGACGAAACGAGACGAGGTGGCGGCAGCGGCCGGCTTAAGTGCCCTTCATCATATTTTATGTAGCATGCAACATGGCATGAGAGCGGCCCCGAACTGAGTTTTACGAGCTTTAGAATACCAATTCACAGCCGGTGGCATTAACCTGACACATACTCGTTTGAGTACCAAATACGAGTACTCGTAAACTCAACTTGAACCTCGTGACTGGGTCTTGAGCCTCTGAGTTTCGAAGCGAAGCCTTCGGGCCTTAGCTTCAGTTTCATCTTCAGTCTGGTCATGGTTGTTATTTCACAAATGCCAAGTTACAGGAAATTAACACGAGTAAAAATCGGCAACGAGCCTACTGCAAATCCTTCTTCTATACCACATCCCCTATAGCCCTTCCAAATGGCTGGTAACAATGGTACAAGCCGTTTACGTCACCAATAAATGTTCAAATAAGCAAAGTTATTTACAGATGGCAGTTGGCAGTCGGGAACGCGACGCGACGCGAACGCAACGCAACAAGGGGCCACAACAGGCCACAATTGTCGCTAATAAAGCAGCTGAAATGTTCCTACAATAAGAGCGATGCGGTGGGTGGGTGGGCGAGTAGCGGAAGGGGGTCACTGGCGTGTTAAGCCTTTCACTGTGTAGGCCGTCCAAAAATTTATTGTAAATGAGCTACCCGAAAATGCCATGAAAATTGCAGGCTACAAATGGGTTGACTTCAAAGTTGGCCATAAAAGTTACGCAAGCGATCTTGCGTAATATGAAAGTATTCCAAAAACAAAATTCACAAGCTCTGACAATATATGACCTGAATGAAGGGGCTTTGGTCTACATATTTAATATTTTTTTTTTTTATAATTAATTAACTTTCTTTTATATGTTTGAAGAACTTTTCAAATGAATTGAACGCTTTACATTTTATTTTGATTGCCCCTCGTTTTGAGAAGGCCTTAAAGCGTTCGCAAGTTTTTTTTTTGCCTATTCACAGCAATTACAGCGAAATGAGTTCGAAAATAAATTCACATTAATTGTTGTTGTTTCGGCCATTTGTTTTAAAGTTTTAGCCAAAGCCCGCCACTCACATTTAATTGCGCATTCAGGCATTTTACACAGCCACCCGCCAACCGCACATGGGGCCTATGAATGTGGGCAAGCTGCTGTTGGCCAGGCCGAAACAACAGCAGCAGCAACAGCAGCTCCAACAACAACAAATGCAATAACAACGTCGCGGCTGGTTGATTGTCGTTGTAACGCTCTGGCGACACATTGGCTAAACGTGAGTCGAATGTAAGGACCAAAAACATACACTGAATCAGTGCCAAATGCCAAAGGACACAGGCAGAGGCACAGTCACACCCAGCATTTGAGTTGTTGTTGGTGTCTTGTTTCGTTGCACTTGAGTATGTATTTCACTTACGGCAATTGGCGTGAAAATTGCAAAATGCATTTTTGTCGGCCCTAGTTGAGTGTATATACTATATATATATATATTTGTAGCTGTGTTTGTTGTATTTCTGTGTCGCCTGCTGCTGTTTTGTACCCTGTTGACTAAATTGAGTTTCAATTGCCGGCACGTGTGGGAATACTCGATTGTTTTTGGTGCCTTTTGAGCTTCTGGCGCATTATTTATGTATTTGCGATGCTGCATGTAAACATTTTTTTATTCAACAAATGTCTAAATAGTTGAGCTGAATTTTCGTTTATTTTTGGGTCTCCGGACAAAAATAGCAAACGTGCCACATAACATAGATATAAACTTTGCTTTGCCTTGCATTTAATTAATTAATATGCATAGGTATTCGATAAGCTTCAAGCTATGCTAATCTCTTGCTTTTGTGCAAGATGCCAACAATTAAATGGCCCACATCGGGAAGCAAAAGCTATTTTCGATATGCAATACACGAATTATCTTCAGTAATACGCATTACATAATTGAGAAGTGAACTGAACAAGCAATTTGTTTACAACATAATCTTCAATTTATTGGAATTACTCAAGGGTTATTGTTTAGCCAATTATACTCAAATGCATATTTTGATTATACACACATTTCAAGAGACTTTGCTTTACTCAGACACATAAACTATATTTTTCATTTCAATAAATAAGCTTTTCTGCTACAAATTTCATTTTATGTACATAAATTCACAGGATAAGGCTATTGGAATCTTAAGCTTTCATATTAACCCATTCGAAACACGTTTATATATTAAATATTGTATAGAAATAGTGTTGATGATGTTCTCCTCATCTGTGTGCCATGTTGGCTCTTAAAATGCTGTGTTTATTAAATGGAGCGCAATGGCATTTATTTTGCAAGCATTCATACACTTTTTGCACTATCCCGTAAGACAAAAAACATACATATATCATACAAATTACTAAAGCAAAATGATTAACTCTCTGGAACTGCTCGCCATGCACATTGCCACATGATGCATCCCGTCTAATGGCAGTTGATCATGTGGAGCTTCCAGTTTTTATTTATTTTTATGTTCACCAAGATATGAAACAGAATCAGAAGCAGCTACGGATTCAACGAAGGGAAAAGCAAATTTTTGCTGTCACTTTGAGTATATTTTTCATTTTCATGCTTGCAGCCATTAAATGTACTCAATGGGGTATACAAGATGACAGCCAATGTTGATAGAACGCAGAAGAAAAATAGTCTAATATAATGAAAATATCTTTATACTTGCTTAAAAATTACCAATCACCTTCAAAATATTCAAATACCTTTTAGTAAAGTGCATTCATCATTCAAAATATCATCAAGTACAGGGTATTGCCTAGTCAACGACTCTCAGTCATAGCACATTGGCAGTTATTATTATTACGAAAATTCTTATTGTGTTCCTGACTGGTTGGTTTGGTTGGCTGGCTGCCTGGGTGGCTAGCTGGTCATTCATTCAGCTGCCTCTGGCGATGAGAGCTGTTCTTGCTGTTGCTCCTACTGCTACTGTTGCTGCTGCAGGGGAGACAGAGATTAATGAGAAGTGCCGCATTTACTTAATTTTGACAACTGCTACGCGGACTGTGAGTGCTATTGCTGTGAAAGCAGCGCATTGAGCTGTACATTTTGTGGGTAACATTTAATTGCAGCCATCACGCCCCAAAAATCCGTTACCGACATCGCCAAACTTCTCTCGTCCGGCTCATTATGTTTAGCTAAATTTCGTTTTGCGACTGTTGCTGCGGTTCATTAAACTTTCGAGTCTCATTTGTCATGCAGCATGTGACGCGAATCTGGGCGACAAGGGGCAAAGGACGACGTGGTAGCTGACGCATTGTTTTACTGCTCGCATAACAATTGAAACGTATTTGTCAGATAAACTTTTGTTTCCCAAGGGAAATTCGAAACCGGATTTAGTTTTTCAGTTTCTGCAAAAGTTGCACCAATTGTCAAAACTGGCAATTAAGTTTTCCATTCAGCTGCAGCTATATAATGATATTTTGAATTAAATAATAATGAGATTAAGGTCATTCAGAATGTTTCTTGGACCAAATATTTTGCAAATTTATATCTTCAAAATGTGGTTTATGGATTGGTCTGAAAAGCGTTGAAAGAGGGTCGACATAAAACGTAGATAATTCCTATTCCTATATTATATAATAATGCAAGTTGGAGCTACAAGAAATCGAAGATAGGAATGTACATTTACTACAATATTATTTACTCTGCTCAGATTGTTTTTTATCTTACGATAATTCTTTGGCCAGTTACTGCCACAACTCTGACCCATTTCCTTGTGTATGTGGCTTATCTTGTTGCTAGCCTGTTAAGCTTACACTTTACGTATCTATCGATTCTTGAGGCATGCGCCCATTTTGGAGCTTGTCATTGGCTTTACTTTAGTGGCAATCCGGATAGCGTTTCACTGCCATCGCTTACAATGCTTTTACCTGCTTGCCTGTCACACTAGCTGCAACTTGAACAGAAACAGCGATAAGCACAGAGGGGGCCGTGGCAGGATGCCGTTTGCAGTGTGAGTTGGCATAAACTTCAGTTTCATCTCGTATGCAGCTGCCCTGCTTTTATATAGGTTTGCCCCGTAACATAGCCAAGTGGCATAAACTTGGCTAACATATGGCTACAGTTGACGGGCTGCTTGTCAGCTGCTGCTTTCCAAATTGTTGCTCTTTGTTTTGTTTGTTTGCTTGTTTGTTTTCGCCAGTAACTTTATGTGCTAGCAACAAAGTGCAATCTTGTGTGGGCCACGTAAAAAGTGCCACGGTCTGACAATAATTATGGTTTGCACTATTATAACAGCTACTCGGTAATCAAATTCACAGCTGCGGCGTCTGCATAACAAATGGCTGAGAGGAAAGAAGTGCCAGCTGCGAATTGAAAGGCTGCTGCTGACTGAAGCCACTTTAACATGCACCGCAAAAAACCAAAGCAAAACAAAGGGAAATGGCAACAAAACCGCTACAACAACTTGAGCCAAGTGGGCAAGTGGGCCTCAGCTTTCCGTTCCCAGTTCTTAGTCCCAGTCTGGGCCTCAGCCAGGATGCAGTTTGCAACTTGGCTACCTTATTCGCTGCCAAGAGGCGGAAACAATGCACAGGACAAGAAAAAGAAATTAAAACTTGGCTGATGTTAAATAAAAAATGTACCCAGCCGCAAAAGGCAAAACTTTTTCAATACCTCGTAATCAAAAGCTGCTCAAAAAGTGTATTAATCTTAAGCGCAGATTAACAAAAAAAATGTAAACAAGAGGAAATAGAGGAACAGAGGTTACCAAAGACCTTGAATAGACCACAGAGAATCGCATTTAATGGAATAAATTCTAAAAACCTAATTTAATCTCATTAAATAGTCTATTTAACTGTTTATGTCTCAGCTATACAAGTGAAAAAAAATCATTAGGATTACATTTTACATAATTTGTAAATCTGTTGGTTGTTTTTGAACTAGGGTATCTCAGAAACGATTTAATTTTGCAACTTTTTTTTAGCTGTTTCCTTTGTTTATCTGTTGCCCATTGTCGGCTTTGACTAACGCGTCGTGGCAAGTGCAATGAATCATTCGCTGGCGTTAGAGACGACACAGGAGGCGGTTGACTGAGTTGGATGCGAGCAAGTTGGCAACCATTCAGCATCCACGAATCCATTCATTCAAGCATTCTGTCAGCCAGCCAGTCAGTCAGTCAAACCGGCTTCTGCTGGCAAAATTACTTCCGCTTCGCTTAATTGCATTTAACAAACGCCGAGGAGACTCATGGGAAGACTGACAGCGGGCAAAGCGGGATAAGTTTACCGGAGGCCGCGAAAGTTTTTGGACTTTTCTCCTTGCTGACTGAGTTGCAGTTCAGTTCTGGTAAACCGCAAACACGTTCACACATGAACTGCATCCACAGTTTGCTGTCATTGTTGCTGCTGTTCTTATCGCTGCTTCTTTTTTGTTATTACAACTGCATTATTTTCATTAACAAAAGCTCAACTTTTCGGCACGCCTTTCTTTGGCTGCCTGGGATCAATAAATCGTTTGCATTTCCGATACAAACTTTCTCCCCTTTTTTGCCAGTTCGATTTTTATTAGTTGTATTGCTTGCGAGTATTTCACAATAATAAACTTAATTCGCACGCATTAAACTGAGTGTGAATCTCAGCAGAACGTCCCAAGTGCACTTAATTTAATTAAGAAATATAATTGCAAAATGGTATGTGAAATACGTTCAAGTGCACAGCGCCCAAGCATCGCACTACTTGTAATTAGGCCTGACATATCCATTACCATGCTCAAACCCAATCGCAATCGCAATCACAATCCCATTGCCATAGCCATGGTAATGAGCCGAGTAGCTGGTAAAAGGCACGATTAAGTGTTAAGTGCGGCAATGGAAATCGGTGAGAGAGCTACTCAAAAAATAATATAAGGCGTTCAATGCACAATAGAAGGGTGGAAGCCAAGCACAGCAGGAATTAGAGTGTTATATCGAGTTCGACGGAAATGGGGTTACAAACACTGTGAAAAATCTATGCTTACTATGTCAATAATAATGTTTGGAGAATGTGTTAACTGTGTAGCTTACATTTACTCTTTGATATGTTTATTAAGTTCGACGACTCACTCAATTCGAAACTTCAATCCTATTTGTTTTGTTGCCTAAATTCCGCTAATATTTTGATTGAACTTTGCTAAGCTTTGCTCTTAATCTAACCTATTGTGTTAAGAGGCGAAAGTCCATCAATCTTAACTCAGACTTTATTCAAAACCACTTTACAATAAAATAATAACGTAGACACGCTTGAAAGTTGGCGCTCTTCATGCTCACTCATATCCTCTTCATGGTTAACACATGGCCCAAACTACATACATATATCCTGTGGCTTAGCAGCTGTCGGGCGCGATTTGAAGTTTTTGCTGTGTTTGCTTCTGGGTTGGCTTTCACCTTTCCGTTATTGCCTCATAATTCAAATGGGCAAACCGAGCAATAATCCTTAATTGCTCATTTTACTTAAGCATATTTTCTTGATGCCAGAGCGAACGCTCAGACGCAGAAGGGCCGATTCAGGGTTTGTCTTTACCTTTTAAACTTTTGCTTTTCATTTAAAATGCCCAACGCAAAGAAGGTTAACAACGTGTGAAGGTAGTGTACGGGGGGAGCGGTGAGCGCTCGGTATAGTGTGAAACTTTGCCAGGGCCTGTCTGTATGCCAGGTTTTTCATTATGCATGTGATACGCTACACTCACACAAACACAAACACCACTCATAGTACACACACTAGTTTAGGCCTTTTAGTGGCAGCCGCGTGTGTATTTACTTGCTGAACGCCAGGTGACTTAGAAAGAGCACAAAGAAGGCGATGCCGACGAGTTGTGCACTTGCAATTTACGTGCAACGTGGCGTATGCAAAATATTTGCATTGATAAACAGCTCGCAGCATGCCACTTGGCACAGCAACGTCTACTACACGTATTCTGCTGTGTCTAGTGAAGTGTATATGTTTCCGTGTCTATATGTGTGTGTATGAGGCCTTCGGGCATTGTACAGTGGCCTCTTAACACAATCCAAATTTGCATATACTATTAACTGAAATTCTTTTAGAAGATGTCAATAGCTGAGTGCGAAAAGCTGACAGTTTAATGCTATTCATTTTCTCGTTATTTTGAAAATTTAACTGCAGTGTCACTTCTAAAAATAAATAGCAAGTAAACATTCCTTATTTTATCAGCACTTCCGCATCGCTCACATACACCAAATCCGTGCTAAAACTGTGTTGAACTAGTTTCCAGCTACATTTACAATACATGAGAAATTTCTAATTAAAATTTCATGAATTTTTTACATTCTACTTTAGGCTTAGTTTACTCATGTAAAACATAAGAAACTCAAATTAATTTCAACCAATGTGCAACGCCAGTAGCACGCACGCACACACACACACACACACCCCCACACACATGAGTGCTTCAACATAGCACTTAAAGTTTTTCATTTAAAGTTTGGAAAGGTATGTAGTGGGGCAATGGGATCCCTTCCTTGCCTCATTCGGTTGCTCATCTATGCAAAGGTGGCTTATCGATTGGCATAGCGACACACAGAAGGGATCGGTCTATGCAACGGAATTTTTATTATATATTTTTCAATGGCAGTCGCCATTGAGTGAACGCTGTTGAAGTGCCCTTTGGCACTGCTGCCCACGAATAAGCAGGTTGGTGAGCGTGTGCATTTATCGATTATAACTATTAACTGCCCTGCACGCGAGCCTCCAATATTACTTTTGCTAATAAAAGAAAAAGCAACGACCTTCACAGCGCTGACCGCAATTGTAGCGCCACTCAGCGCTTTAATTGCACAATTGACAATAACGCAATGAGGCACGGAGTTACGTGGATATTGAGATGTACTGAGACTCTGAAAAATGCAGCTATTGCATTTGACAAGTCATGAAAATGCGACTGCCTGCCAATGCGCTCCATTGAGCATCCAACAGCGGAAATAACAAGGACAAAAGAACAGCAGCAACAGCTACAAGCCGTAGCAGAAACAGAAGCTGAATGAATAATGGTGCACAGCCAAGCTGGCGGTGGTTGCGTTCGCATGCCTCATAGAACACATATGCATTGCGTCTTGATGCTTTAAGATTTTACTTCACTATATAATAGAATCACTATAAATTAGGCTAAAGTATTTATATAAGCTATATATATATATATTCACTGTAAAATGTATGACTACTTGACTACAATAAATTGTATCTGTTTTTTCCGTTTGATACTCTTTAAAATCAGTGATTGGAAAATCTATATTATTTAAAATTAGGTCACCACGATTTGTATATTTAATTTTATGCAATTTTAAATTCGATTTTCATGAATTCAAATTTATTTCAAATTTTGATCAAAAACTTTGAATGAAACTTGAAATATTTGTATGCTGCTTTAAAGTTGTATATATTTCGCAAATTCAATCCGCTTGGATTCACTCTATTAACTATGAATTCATACGTAAAATCTAATTGTATTTTAGCCACACAAACTTTGCTTTTCAGCACTTTTGACAGCTTTTTGAATGCCATTTGCTCTGCTTAGAATGCCAAATGCATACGCACAGCGGCACACACGAGTCGCATGCAGTATGTGGCGTGCGGCAGTTTCAAGTTGCATTCAATAACAAGTTTCCTGAGCAAAATAACATTAAGCGAGTTAAAGAGGAATACATACATGCATATATACATCCTCGTACTGAAGAGACAAGTTGCATGTTTTCGATTGCTGGTTTCGTTGTTGTTATTGTCAGTCTGTGTCTACAGTTACGTGCAGCTAGGGACAACCATTTAATGATGTTACAGCAGACGCATTCATGATATTGTCGAGGCTCAACCGTTGCGTGTGTGTGTATCTTATATCAGAGCAACCATTGAGCCGACAACTGCAGCTACAGTTGCCCCATCTACCGCCTCTCAATTCAACAGTAAAAAGCCGATACTTTCCGCATAAATTTCTGGGCTTGGCTCATGGCATATTGGCAGCTGCGCTTATTTACTTAAGTTTGCTTTTATTGTCTTTCGACCTTAATTAAACGTAATTAAAAAGTTAACTCCACACGCATTTGATAACGTGTTGCAAAAATTGTTCAAGCCCCTTCTGGATATCAGCCAGCAAATGCTGCCCAGTCAGCAGCAGCGTCTACTAATGACTCAAAGCTGTCGCAGCTACCGCAGAACCTTTTACTTTTTTATGTGTTGGCCACTGGAACCCCTTTATGGTCACTTCTGAGCATTTTTGCGCATAATTAGACAAACTTCGACCCTGGGAAAACTTTTGCTTTTGCCGCAAATGTGCACTGAGTTCCCAAGCACAAGAAGAAGTTTGGCATAAGTACACAGGGGAACGGATGACTCTTTAATGTTCACCCTTTTTCTACATTCCCTTCCCTTGATTTTGCCATAAAATCAAAGTTTTCAGTTATACCTGTCCATGCATCCCGGCAACTCCTTCAAAAGTAGAGTTAACAGTGTCTATTTATAGAAAAAAAAGTTAAAAAAATGGATAAACTAAATTATCTTTTTTTCTACAACACGTCAGCTCTCTTTACTTTATTCAAAACGAGTGACTTTTCTTCTTCTTCTAGTTGGTGATCACCCAATTGGTATCGATCAACATCGATATCAATGTTAAGTTAAGTTGCATGTTAGTTTACAGATGTTATGTTACAGTCTGAGTACTAAATCACCAGCAGCCTGTTACCTACATTACAAGAGGCCTGCTACAGTATGGTTATCTATATATATAATATATGTATATATTATTATATATTTATGATTTATTTACATTTATATCTTCACCGAAAAGTCAATATATTTGTGTTTATATTTCCATATATATATATTTTTATATTTTTATTAGCCATATTTATTCTTACTATAGTTTTGTCAATTTACCTATATTATTATATGTAAGTTGTAAACCTTTGCACTATAAATAATTCGTTGTAATTTCCCATATAAATGAACAAAACCCTTGCTAATGCATACGTGCAATACTTGAAATATATGTATGTATACATAGAACATACAAATATATATACGTATTCATAATTATTTTTATTGGCAGTTTGGTTGCATGAGTCACACATAGGCGGACTGTGTTACCCCAAACCATGCCCCTCATGGGGGATGGACATTTTCGCCTTTGCAGCTGCTTTCAATCAGCTTATTTTATCACAATTTTTTGCTTGGAATAGCTCTCGAGTACTATGGCTCTCCTTTTTAGTTGATTGAGCGTTAGAAATTGATCTGTGCGTTTATTGCCTTGTTTGCCCGGCAGCCTCTGTGTTAGTTTTTATGGCCGGAATATATATATGTCGACATAAATATATGTCGTCTATATGTACGAGATTATTTCTGGACACACACCTGGACGATAGGAGATGGCGCTTTCCGATTCGCTGCCACTGTTTATTGCTTTCATATTTCTTGCTTTCTTATGGCTCGTAAATATTTTGATGTGTTGACGGTTTAAGCGATTTTCAGCGGAGCGCAGTTCTTAAAGCTGATTCCGTTGGCTGCTTGACTGCCATGTTGCTTGACTGCTTGTCTGCCGCCGGCTGCCACTTAACATTAGCGTTGCCTTAGTGTCAACATAATTTTGGCCTGGCCGTTAATTGATGGCCGTAATGCATATAACGTGGCAGCTGCGAGTCCTTCAACCTGACAATGATTTTAATACCTACTGGCAACGCTTGCTACAACATCCACTAGGGTTAGTATGTAAAAAAAAAAACTCAACTCCTGCGCATAGACATTTTGCTGTCATTTGTAAAACTTTTCAACTACGTTTTTTGTGCTCTCTAATTTTGTGAGCCTTCAATTATGTGTAGAATGAATGTGGTGTGGCCCCAGGAGAGTGTGGTATGTGTTGCAAGCAAGATGCCACAAATGTCTTAAGAGCCTCCAGGCGCTGTCGACGTCGACACTTTGATGGCACTCGGCAGCCAAGGGTTACACACACACACACGAGAGATAGAGAGAGAGGTAAATTTTCTGCTGCATGTTTGCAGGCGCGCACGTGTTGAGATTTTATGTCGGCACTTTGCGCGTGTTTTTTGGCCCAACTCGAAGGTCATTCCATTTACAGTTTGCAGAAAAGGGAACCGTTTAAAGCCCATTTTGACAGGCAACAAGCCCAAGTTGTTTATAAGTAAGTTAAATTAAAAGAAGCTGGCCATGCAAAGCCGCTGAAAGCAGCGCGAACAGCACAAACCAAAGTGCACAGCGAAACCAAAACGAAAAGCAAAAAAAAACGGATGCTTTAAATGTGTCAAGGTTTTTGGAGCGAAGCAACCGCTAGGATTTGAATCTGTAAGAGCGCCAAGCGCAACGCTCTTATCCAGGGGTTAACTCAGCGCCGGAGTTCGCCCCTGGCCCTGGCAAACTGAAGTCTGATTCAAGAGTCGGTCGCCACTCATAGAAAGCAAAATGCAAAAAAGGCAGATATCAAATGAGAACTTGTCTCGGTCCGCGAGAATCGCAATGGGCGCCCATTAATTTCAGTCCATACAAAATTAAACTGAGCGAGGAAGCTGCTGCAGTCTTTTAACGAGTTCAAAGCGCACAGTGCGCTTAAGATAAATAAAACATTTTATAAAAAAAAAACTAAGAAACGCTTACAAAAGCAGTAGCTCTTAGGACTTGGGAAGCTGCTGTTTTCAAGTGTCATTCATTGCTTTAAGCAGCTCACAAACTCCGAATCTACTATTTTCTTCTTGAAATATCTGCTAAATAATTTACATTGATTTGTGATCGAAAGTGCAGTCAACGCTTCCAGAACTAATTTGTCAAGCAAATATTCATACACATATTAATTTGCAGATTTTTATGTGTTAGGAAATATAATCATTAAAAAGCGCAAAATCTGTCAAAATTTCAGCAAAAATGCTATTTATGTGAATTTTGATTAATTTGTAAAATCTGAATTGGAACAATAAATTTTGAAGTTATATGTTTGCATGAAAATATAAAACAAATATTTGTAATAATCCTAAATTATAAATTAAATGATTTAAATTCTATTCTACTGTGCAAATCATTACGGAACAATTTAATTAGTTGAACGCTTCGGTATATACTCAGTTAACAAGTGGTGGTGCTTTTCACTGTGTTTGTGGTCGTGGGGGGTCTGTTTTGGCCCTAATTCAAATCTCCAATTATTTAAGTAACCCATGTTGCGTATACGTAAAGTACATTACTAATGTACATTAATCATATGTCGCATAGGCCACGACCATTGTGAGCTGCACACAAAACGAACAACAACAGCTGTAGTTCTACATCAAACAGCAACAGTGGGACATTAATTTATTAAACCCTTTGCAACTGGCTTTATTGTTGTTGTTCTGTCTGCTGCGGTCCCCTGATGCAATAATAAGACAACTTTACTATTGCCGTTGAGAGGGGCGCGTGCAACTTCAGTTGTAGGTTACTACTGGGCGAGCTTGTGTGATTTATTTGCTTGTGTGTGTGTGTGTGTGTGTGTGTCTGTGCGTACAATAAAATGTCTTGTCAACATTCCATAACTCACTTTGTATGCCTACTCCACACCTCGCTGCGAATTTGTCTGTCCGCTCAGCGGACGAATTTTCCTGTTTGTGCATGGCCAACACAATGGACCCCGTCCTGACACCTCTCAGCATGTGTGTATGACTGCATTTATGTGTGTGGTGTGTCTGTGTGTGAGTGTGTGTGTCTGTGTGTGAGTGTGTGTATCTGTGTGTGCGTGTGTGTCTGTGCAGTAGTGAATAGCGGCAAACAGACACGCACGACTGTTTGTTTGCCAGCCTCTTTTCAGTGTGTCTCATTTGTAGCTGTAAATGTACCACGTGTAGTAATAAAGCATTTTTCATATAGTTCCGCAACATAATAATGATAACGCCTGCTGATGTCCATGATGACTTTGTAGTGGATAAACATCAAGTCAGACTGCGGAGTCGAAATCAGACCCGGCATGGGTGGAGCCAGCAGCCAGCTCTGGAAGATGTGTTAATCAACTGGCAGCGTAAGAACTTGAAGTTTCACTTAGTCATGCTCTAAGAATTCACACAAATATGTTTCACTTGAAGCACATACCATTGGTTGATTAAGTTATTATGAATTTGACACTTCTAAAATGCATTTCAAGCATACTTTGTCAGCTTAAGGAATTTCGATTTGTAAACCAATTCCGTTTTGAAATCACTTATGCCCAAAATGAAGAGGTGTATCAAAATACCAAATATGTTATTGACTTTTTAAGAGAAACCATAAGTTTTTAAACATTTTCATTCTCCCTTATAACAATCCAAAATGTCACAAGCTTTAATTATGTAGATTTTTGGTAGATGTGAGATATATATATATATTTTTAATTCACACATTACTCACAATTATAATGCATTTGATATTTTGGTTAGCCATAAATTAGGCTCAAATGTTATAAGCACAAACATATCTCTCTTACAGCTAATTCACTTACTCAAAACAACCGCGAAATAAATGTTTCAGCTCCTCTGGCTTCTTATTGAAAAATTTCAAACAATTTCCAAGTAAAGTCAATTAAATTTGAACGCCACCAGGTGAGTGCTTTGCTTCGCCTTCACACCTCTAAACAAGTATTTTTGTCCTAAATATTTTATTTTTCCTTTTCTATTTTGTTTTTGGCCTGTCTGAAATTTAGAGCAGACACCATCAAATGGCAATTTTTACGTTTATCTTAAATGACATTTATGTTTCCCAATTGTTACATTTATATCTGAAACTGAAATTGTCTCTCTTTCTCTCTCTCCCTCTCTCTTTTTTCTCTTCGTGTGACTTTGCTTAGAGGCTTAATGTGGAAAATTTCCACATTTAAGTACTTCTATGCCAGAGACTGACAAAATGAATTTTTAATGATATTTTGATAAGTGTTTCTACGCTCTCAATTTCTTTCTTTTAATTTTCACTACGGAAAACGGAAAATGTTGATAAAATGTGAAAATACACAAATCGAGCTGTAAAGCTACTGCTAAATCTCGCAAAACAACGAAGTTACATCTGGGAATATTGGTCTAGTCTTATGTTAATCTAAAACTGAACAAACAAACAAAAAAGTACGCAGTTTTACGGTTTTTTTTTAATGTCTGTTAAATGTAATGTTTATGTAGCTACCATGTAAGATAACTTTGATATGTGCCATGCAATAACCCAAATAAAATTGTCCATGAATTTTTGGTTGCGTAATCAAAAATACGACAATGTTTTTTTAACTTTATAGTGTTGTGCAGAGTTTAAATTTATATTCAAACATGTTGCATATAGACACAAGCATGCACATTTATAACCTTAGACTCTTTGGCCAACGACACCACTCAGCAGCTACAAACACTGGCAAAAATGCCAACTATCACCTTAAAGCGAAACCGCTTCCCACCCTCGGCTCATCCATCATGGCAGTTTTTGGAAAACGCACTTGCTGCCAACGTCAAAATTTCATTCAATTGTCAGCGCTATAAATGTGTGGTCATAAATCATACACACACATGGACGCAACGCACACAAACAACTAAAAATAATATAAAGCAATAAACAATGAAAACGATGAAAACAAGTAGATGTACCATGGCAAAGTGTAGTGCGCCTTCGGGATACCCTGTCAAACGAATTAATTGCTTTTAGCCTTTTCGTATGCTTCATATAGCTAAAATTTTATATTTTATATATTTTATGCTCTGAGTTAAGTTTGTTAGTAATGATATATGTAGATATTGAATATATTTTCACATAATGACAATATTCTCGAAGCTCTCTTTATATATACCATGAAGTGAAGGATAAATG
This sequence comes from Drosophila paracracens, assembly GCA_035044025.1. Classification (NCBI taxonomy): domain Eukaryota; kingdom Metazoa; phylum Arthropoda; class Insecta; order Diptera; family Drosophilidae; genus Drosophila; species Drosophila paracracens. Next base: position 2,289,053 of record JAWNMN010000835.1, on the reverse strand, counting down.
AAATGAAAAGGTGCATGTGCCAGCAAGAAACAATGCGTTAAAGGCTAAAAGGGCTAAGGCCACACACTTTACTGTACAGGCACTCACACACACCCACACCTACTTGTATCCACGCATACCAATGCCAATAACAATATGAATACCAATACCCGAGTTCTGGATAGTTAATAATTTATATATTTATGCCGCTGAAGCGTAAAACGAAGTTGAAAAACCAATGCCAAACCAACAAAAGCGTAATACAATAAAAAGCACACATAATAAAAGAGCTGCTCAGCTGCTGGGGTTGGGAATGGGGATCGGGATGGGGATGGGGATGGGGATGGTGAGTTAGTATAAGCACACACAATAAAAACAGCACAAGATTCTTAAGCAAATGGCGCCAGTAATCGAATCGTCTTGTTGTTGTCCTTTCTCATTCGTTTTGCTTTATTTTGGCTGTTGTTGTTGTTGTTGTTTTTTTCCCGTTTTGATAGAAGAGCTAAGCCGCTTGCAATAAGTAGAACTGTTGAGCACTTTCTCAAAGCACTCTCCGTGTGACCTTCCAACTTCAATTTGTGGTCGTACTGACCTTTTTCGAAGTGTTTGTGGCTTGTGGCATTGAGTTTGCTTTAGTTTTTTTTGTCTTCTTTCGTTTAGAGCGAGCGCTATGCATAATTAATATTGACACAACAGTGGAATGCAACGCCAAGGCTAATTTTTGTGTGGGAGCATGCATTTGGAACATAAATCAGCTTGAAGGTTGGCTCGACTGTGTTTTTGGCTAAGGGATTGTCTAAGTTGCCGAGCTCTTTTTGTTTTTTAACAACTTTCTAATTGCCACTTTAGCTATAGCAACTAACATATTTTTCAAGCATGCTAATACATGTGTGTGAGTGTCTGTGTGTGTGTGTGTGTATACTGTTCATTCATTAAAGAAACTGCCGGCAGGCTAAGGAGCAGCCAGAGCAGCCAGAGCCGCCTCTAACGGCAACAATAAAAACAAACGGCCTGCCAACAGAAAAGGACACAGAAAAAAACACACACACGCAAGCACACACTCACACAAACAACAGAATTGTTAAAATGCTTATTATTTGGTAAGGCCATACAGACAGCTTGTGATTCACTGCTCGATGATTATTAAAATAAAAATTTGGGAATAAAAAGGTCGACTTGCAATGTTAGATAAATATGTTAATCACTCAATTACCACAATAAATACTTTAACAATAAAAAAAAAAGTAAATATCTATTGGCAACAAGCAATTTGATGGAATTGCCAATCTCCTTGAGCCTTTTGTGTTTTTTATTAATGGCAGTAATAATATAATATTAATATTGAGAGTGCGACATACCGAAGGATTTCAGTCAGATACCCTGTTTACGGTATAAGCATGGCAACTCTGCAACTCTGGACAACTCTGTGGAGCGGAAATGGCGTCGGCACAGCACGAGAGATACATTGTTACTTGCAACGTTAACGTTACCCTCGATGCTGGCTATCGTTGCCCATTTGGTAGGTGAAGGAGTGAAAGTGTTGCACACACTTAAAAAGGTATACCCAAGTATACCTACCGGACTTCATACCGTATAAGCTATTGTATGTGTATACACACACATACACACACACACAGGCTCGGCTGCTCTGCATGAAGCATATATAACCATTGTTTGTCTGAGGGCGGCAACAGTGGATTGGGCGACGTCCTTCCTGTGCAATGGCCGCTGGCTACAGCTGTAACTAAATAGCCTGCTGGTGCTCACTGTTGCCGCTGTTTGTCTTTTCTGCCTCTTCGGGTTTTTTTTTCCAGAAAAGTTGGGCGTGAAAATTGTATTATTATATTTTTTTCAGTTGCTTGTCTTTTTATATGAAAATACTTAAAACTAGCTGGTGCAAGGGCAGCGCGACCATTTGCTTTATGAACATTTTTTGTGGGACAGGAAAGTGGCAGATAGCAGGGTGCACTGGGAAATAGAAGGTTGGCTGGCACTTTCACTCTTACGCAAAAGTTCAAGGACTTTTTAGCATTTATAAAGCAATTAAAATTTAAATGAACAGTTTTTCAGCTGCCGGACGGAGGGGGGGCGGCTCGAAAATGTTTCTGGCATACAAATTGTGACATGGATGTCATAAAATATTTATGAATTATTTACTGTTAACTAATTGTTGGCATTATAAGCGAAGAAAATTGCTGCATTTCACTTTTGCTCTTGCTTTTGCCTCTGCCATTTATTTTGCACACTTTTAGCCAGCTCAGCAGGCAATTAGCTTAATTTCGCGTACTTTGCACGTTGCGTACTCCTTGGCAATACGACGCTCATTTAATATACATAGTAAATTTATGAGGGTAATTTCTGACTAAACTATGAGAAATACAATCATTTTACGCAGCTGTTGCTGCGAATTTTATATAAATAGAGCCATAACTTTCTGTTCATAATAAACGTACACAAATTTTGCATAGTATAAAAATGGGTTGAAGTCGAAAGTTAGAATTAATTTAAATTTATCTGACATACTGACATGCAAGACTTAATATGAAAATTTAGTCGGAACCTATCTATTTTTTATATATGTATGTAAATTAAGGCGATTGTATTTATTCTTATTATTTGGCCATGATGAAAAGTCGATTCATAAGTTGCTTAAAGTTATAACTCAGAAAATATACGAGGAAGAATGATGAAATTTGGTAGAAAAATATCTTATACAGAAATAAATATAAAATCGTTATCAAATTTTGTATTTTTTTGTTTCGGAGTATCTTTTGTCTCTTATGAAAGGCAACTTAAAAGATCAGCTGGAGTTGCATACGAGCAAAAGCTTGAAAATCTGACCCGTTGTTCGCAGTACGTATGGCACAAAATATTTTGTCTAAAAACACATTTCAATAGTGCAGATACAATTCAAATCTATTGGCTTAGTTCAGATTTCAATGGAATAGGTTTTGACCAAATGCATGCCCCAAATAGCAGACAGGCGAAGCGGCAATTTTGTGTGGTATTGTGTGGTAGTGTTTTCATGTCAGTTTTTATTAAAAACGAATATGTGCATCGTTTTGTTTTCAGAGCATTTCAATTATGATGAGGGTCAGTTTCCAAAGTTTTTTTTTTTTTTTTTTTACAACATGCAGCTCAGAGTGAGCCAGAACCGTGCTGTTGGAGGGCCCATTAACTTTACTAACGCAACTTGGGCCATAAATTACGATTTGGCATTCTGCGCGAAGCAGCAACAAGCACTGAACCGAACCGCGTACCCACGTACTTGGTTCCGACTTTTCAATAAAACATGCGAGTATTTCGCTTAAATTAAAAATAAATACTGGTCAGTGTGGCCGGTGGCCGATGGCTCGTGAAAATGTCAATACAAGCAACAAACGTTATTAAATAGTCCACAAAAATAGAGAAAAAGCAAATAAAACTTATTGAGGAAAATTGCCAGCATGCAAAAAGTCAATGAATTAATTGGCTACAAAATAAAGTGCATTTAAAGTGCCAATTAAATGGCACTTCAAATATAAAAATATGGATTGTGAGGATTATCTTTCATTGCAGCATCTATTATCAGTGATTATGTTAAACCACATTTATTTTTAAGTGGTTTCCACAATATAAACTCGACTCAATACCAATAGTAGCTTACAATTTATTTTGTTAATTTTTACTCAATTAATTAGAAAACTTCAAAAATGCTAAAGTACTAATATTTAGAAGCAGTATCTATAAGATTTCCATGGAGCATAGCATTTAAATGGATTCATTCATGTCTAAATACTCATTTTAAAGCGACATTTCTGTTTAGACTCTGGCAACCCTGCTGCTTAATGTCGTAGTAGTAGTAGCGACAAAAGCAACAAGGACAATAACAACTACAATATTACAACAACGACCGCTTGTCGGCATTTAGACTTAATTTAAATGAAAAAAAAAACGGCAAAAATCAGAAATAATAGAAGGGAAGAGAGAGATGGGTAATGAAAGCTGAAACAAAAGCCGCTCGAGCATTCCGTGAAACACAACGCCAAGAGTAACGTAGCGCAACGTAACGGCTGTGGAAGGCAAAAGTATAATTTATGTGTATTTTGTTATGTGCTGTTGTTCTTGTTGTTGTTTCTGCTGTTGCTTTTGTTGTTGTTGTTGTTGTTGTACATACTTTGGCACAAATGCTCATTTCATCGTTTAACTTGGCAAGGGCACAAAGCTACATGCTACAATTGAATTTGAGTTAGCCGGGGTAAGCACTCACCACCACACGAACACCCACACACATACAAACACGCGCAGCGGGCTGCTTAACCCAATTCGCTGTCGCTGCTTCTGCTGCTGTCGCTACTGCTGTCGCTGCTGTTACTGCTGCTTTTCAAAACGCAAGTGTCTCAGACAGCGAGGCAGCAGAGAATGTCAACGTCGACGTCAGCGTTGCCTTTTACTATATATACTACTATTGTTGTTGTCGCTGCTGCTGCTGCTTGTTTTGTTTTCGACTGCAGACTGTGCCATTGAGTGCGAGCGAGAGGTGCCTGCGTGCGAATGGCAGCCTCCCTCACGCCTAAGCATTTGCCGCAAAATGATTTTCAAAATTTTGTTTTTGGCAACATGGCGAGAGTTGTGTAAGAAGTTTTCAAAAGCAAACAATTGTGCGCTGAATTTTAATTAATTGCAATTAACAAGCACCTGTCATTAAAAATAAACTTATTATTCTAGCCTTGCTCGTTAAGTTTGAAGAGCATAAGTTTCGCACTCTTCGCTTTAGCCAGAAATGAATATTTTGCCATTACTTCCATTAAAATGTAGTATAATAACACGCTCATTAGCCACTATTTTTTTTTAATTATTGGGCAGAAAATAAAGTTTACGTGACGTGCAACTAAAGCACGTAACAGCAATTGAAGATAAACTCGGTTTTAGTTTCACAAGACACTCTTGGCTATGTACCTTATATACACTCCTTACTAAATAAAAAACTAAATATATATTTGTGAAAATTGTATCTACTTTATCACAAATGATTTATCTATCATTTATTCTTGATGAAAATTAAATTAAATATTTTGTGCTTTAAAATTGATTTATTGCCCAGATTCTGTTCGAATTGCTCTCTCTCTCTCTCTCTCGCTCTGCCTATTTTTAATTTATAGGTCTCCCCCATGTTGTATTTCCAGAAAACTCTTGAAAACAATTCAGTGAGTTTCATTCGTTCAAATTAGCATCTTTTGAGTTTGTACTCTCATTATTTGCTGTCTCATCCAGGACTCGTCATTTACTCAAGAACTGGCACAACCGCTGTCAATTGCACCATCATCAGGAACAGGAGGATGATGATTATCCTTATCGTAGGCAACTCATTCGGCAACCCGTGGAAAACTCTCGCTTAAGCAAACAATTGAAGTGCGCCTGTTGTAGATGTTGCTCTTGTTTCACGAGTTGCTTAAATGAAATCAAAGTTTTGTGCTATGATTAACTTTCCCCTGGCCATGGAATGTGACTATGTCAAGTTTAAAGCACAACGGGCCCAGAAGGGAGCATGATGAAGCATCTGGAATGCCATGGCTCGTTGCTCGATAGTTTTGCAATGTAATTTTCTTTATGATTTCACTAGCAAAACTCGGGCGTGCGTAAAATTGAACAGTTGTAATGCCCACTGCTCTCAAGTTTTATGAGTTTTTCTTTTCGAGTTTTAAATGAATTCTGGACTAAAGCCAGGGGCAACTTAAAGCTTAAGCAGAGAGTATGAGACAAAGAGAAGAACAAATAATGTTCAAAAGAATGGAAGCTACTGAAAGGAGTTGCTTTCACTGGAGCCTTTGTCAGAGTTCCTTTTGGCCTCATCGGCTTCTTTTGCCTTGCGTCTTTTGTCTGTGTGTATGTGTGTATGTGTGTGTGTGTGTGTGCGTGCGTTTGTATGGGAATGTGGTCCATTGTAGTCCAGCACCCGAGTCACATATGTCAGCTGCTATGTGTGTGTGCTTTCCCTTTTATAATCAACTAAAAGCCAAATAATCTAAAAGTCAACACAATACCTTACAAGAAGGGTACGCTTTAATTTTACTTAACGAACTTTGCATGCCCTTGCAAATATTATAATCCATTGTTGTTATTCATTAAATTTCAAACTGTTATATTTTTGAAAATACATTTTTTAAATATATGATTTTTAACGGTTTTCAGCATGAAAAACGGTTCAATTTCGATCTTTATTATATTCTAAGGACATTATTTCTTAATCGATTTCTATACATCGGAATGTGGTGTGAAACTAACTAGTTGCCACTGCCTTAAAAAATATATATATTTTTTAAATTTATCTACAAAATTATTCAAGCTATCAAACAATGATTGGATTATAAATAATTTAAATTTTGTTAAAGTTGTGGAAATTTCATATGTAGAAACAGCATTTAAAATAGTTATTGAAGCTCCAGGGTCTTAACTGTGTCTCCCATTATTTGTGAGCTGCTTTGTGTGTCATAATGAGACTCTCAACGATACACGCAGTAAATTTGTTACTGTTTGAAGCAATTTTGGGTTCTGGCAACTCTTTAATGAAAACTGAAACGGAGAACGCTGTCGTTTGAAAGGCGTTGGCCATAAAAATCAATGAACGCCTTGGCCAAAATAGTTGGCAGCTGGCAAGATGCTTGAAAATGAGACAAAGATTTTTAAAGGTACGTATTTTGTATTGTTTTTTTTTCCTGGCCCTAGCGACCTTCTAATCTTTGTGTGTGCGTAAGCTTACATAAATATATATATATATATACTATAGAGATATATATATACTATATAGATATAAATACAACCAGGGGCAGCCTCAGAGTTGGGTTTAGGGGGAGAGGTTGAAATGGGGAGCCTGCACACAACATGTTGCCTACTTTTTGACATTTTCAACATGTGTCCAATGCCTGTGTGTGTGGGTGTGTACGTGTGTGTGTTTCTGTCGCTTTTGAGCGTTGACGTTTGCGTTGATTTTTGACAGCTGCCTAGGCAGGCACAACACCAAACGTCACACACACTCGCACACACACGCTCACACTGGAAACAATAACAAAAACTTGTTACCAAAGTTGTGCCAGATTGGCTCGCCCCCTCAATTCCCCTTCAGTCTGTACCCACTGTCTCCGTTATTGCTAGACTCTTATGTATGCGTTATATGCGCATACTTTTTACTCATATCTCTAAGGTTTATGTCAAGGTTTTTTATTACTTTGATATGCCATTCAGTGTTTCGTTATTTTTTCGTTTTTTTTTTTTGTATACATGTATATTTATTATATTTTTTTTGTTACTGGCACTTGTAGAGCTTATACTTGCTTGTTGTTGTGCTCTGCCATTTTTATGGGACACGAAGAGCAGTTTTAAGTTGACAGCAGCCGGATGTGCGTACTTACCTGTAAGCAAGAAAAATTCAAAGGAAAGCTGATTAAAAACGAGTACAGAGAGTGTATGTGGTATATTGCTGCGTGTGTGTGTGTGTGTGAGTGATATAGCGTAGTTTGTGTGGCAAGGAACATTTATTGGCAATAGCATAGGTTGGATTGCTCATGCCTCACTACCTAATGCTAAATGCTCTATTATCGCAGAATGTTGATAGCTCTAAGCTTTCGTAATGGCCGTCAGCTTTGGTCACCTCCAAATTCCAATATATGCTTCTGACACTCGCACACACACACACAGTCTCAGCCTGATTGCGCCAATGGACATTTTGTTAAAGATTTTTATGAAATGTTTTTGTCTACTCTTTTTTTTTCATAAGGGTTCATGCTCTGGAGGAGTTCTTCAACGAACATCAAATATTTCAAGTACTTAAAAAGACAGCGAACAATCAAGTTTATTTTTAAGATTATTTAAATAGGATTATAGACATTTTTTTTGTTGTTATTTTAAAATTTAACAATTAGTTTGAAAATATATTCAAATTACTATTCTTGTAATTTATTAATTTCCATACATTTCCAAAATTTGCTTGATAGCAATCAAATAAAATTTATCTTAACAGGATTTGCCCAATCTGCTATCATAATTAATTTACTAAATATATGGTGGGGTTGCATATTGCACGGACATGGCTGCTTGCTGTTTGGCAACACACATATTGTATCTACTCTACTGCCCCATACCTTTCTAATCTAGCTGATTACATTTCTTGGAAAATGCACATTTGTACATTACTTAAGTCAATATCTGGCTGCATTTTCGAATGGAATTAATTTTGCTTGTGTTTGCCTTTCCATTCTTGGCAGAGCTTCAAAAGTGCCCGAAAGTGTAATTTGCATTTTGCTCTTCCATCTCAAAACCAATTGCAATCAATTAAATGACTTGTGTTATATATATATATATATGTATATATATTTATAAATACATATAAGTCTTGGAATTCATGAATATTTATCCAGTGACAAAATGCAAAGAGACCTCAAAAATATGCTATTTAAATGGAATTGGAATTTGTTTGCTCAATGAAAGACAACAACAAAGACGCAACACAATAAATTCACAACTGTATTGAACAGGTAAGAATGGAGTGAAACCCCCAGAAATTGGAAACGCATTATATGCATGACTTGAATAGTAAGTTAACGCCGAAAACCAGAGATACAAATCTGGAGTGCCGCTGTCAAAGCAAGACTTGACTATAAAATACCCTGTACTAAAACAAATAATTGTGAGTTATGAATATAGAATCTAGATTTGACATGGACATGGCTTAAACTTATAAATAAAAAGTTAATCTTTAAATCCCATATATACTTTCTGGTATACTTTATATTTTTTAAAAATATGTTTATCCAATCTTTAATATAAATGAACTTCTCCCTGGTGCTATTTAAGGTAAACCCTCGGCTTGCATTTTGGCTAAAGTGTATTGCAATGCAGCAAGTCAAATATTGATACACAGATACAAACAAACACACACGGGGTAAAAGTTTGACTAGTGGGCGGGGTATTGTGTGTCTGACACAAAAACCAATGCAAAAGGCATGACAAATAAAAAAAAAGAAGTGAAAAATACGAAAACGTACAGAAAACAAGTTACTCAAAAGCAGCACGCTCCAAACAAAACAAACAATTTGGTAGATGCAACGAACGCAAAACTCAACAAAAAGCAATTGCAATTGCATCAGCATAGCAGAAGGGTCGTGGGCGGATTGTGGATTGTGGCTGGGTAGGGGTTGGAGGTGGCGTGTCAGTTGTGGCACCCCACAACAAAGTTGTTGACAATGCCAAACACGTTAACCGAAAACTTTTGGCACAAAGATAAACGCAAATTTGGCAACTTGGTCGTTTACTGCTGTTGCACTTTGTCTTGGGCACAAATTTGGTTCAAAGTGCATGTTGCAAAAGCGGCTAAAGCCCGCATGGAAAACACTGACTGCTTACAGTATACGGACAACAGCGACAGACAGCGCCCGCATTTACATCACATAAATATGACACACGGCTCAACCTAAAGCACCACTGCCCATAAACAGACTACAAATCCACGCGGGGGAGGAGTGCAGAAGGCGAGGCAAGACCACAAATTGACATTCATTGAGCATTCCATCTATATCCCATTTTATTGTGTGGGCTGCAAACAAAAATAGTATTCGCTATCTAACGAATATGTGCACAGATTCGTGAACGCATGACACTCATAAGTAAAATGCCTCAAGCTTTGCTCTGTGCTGTGCTGTCCGGCAGCTACAATCCCAAAATCAAGCTGAACGCATCTGTGAGCTTAGTTGAGCTTCAGCTGGACAGCTGTAACAACAAGACAGCAACAACAACAACAACAACAACAACAACAACAACAACTTGGCAGCACATAAATCGCTGTGTGGCTGCTGTCTTGGCAACAAGCTGCTTGGCCCAAAGGCAACGTTGACTTCCGCCCATTCCCTAAGTCCTGCCATGCATCTAACAAGTTGTCTATCGTTTCTATTTCTTTATTTTCTCTTCTTTTTTTTGGCTAACTACAATTCAAGACAAGCGGTTGAAGCTGATGGGTTTGTGACAACGATGGTGAAGTTCCAAAAGTTTGTGGAAAATTCTCTGCAAACGTTCATTAGAGAGATGTTGCATGAATTGTGCAACGGCAGAATTGATTAAAAATCTACTGCGATTACAATTTTTGTTATAATTTGTGGGTTGAACTGAAAAGCGAGAATTTCTCCGCAACTCTGCTTGCTTTCCCATCTCACATATTTCTTTTTATATTTTCGATGTTGCAAATTCCTGTAACTACTTAAGCGACCGTCGCACTGTTTGTATAGCCCACGCTTTGAGTGGACAGTTTCATATTAGCTTGTTATTGACAGCATTGTTGCTTAGAGTTTTGCTTTCGGTTAGTTTTTTCTATATGAATGGCCAGTGGTTCGTTTTAAGAATCGAGAAAAGCTGTCGACCAGTCGCACAGCTAGTCACCCAGCCACAAAGGATAAAGAATGTGAAGAGCAGCAGAAGAAGTTCTAAGGTCTGACAGGCCACAAAATGCAGGCACACAAATTGTCAGTCTAACATATATTAAAGGACATTAGGCTCATTCAGTCTATGCCAGGCAATAAGCAATTTTTGGTCAATATTATTGGACACAGAGAACTGTCTAAGTTGTCGCCGGTTGGCAGTGTTGCGTATACGTAATGTGTGCAGGAAATGAAAAATGTAATTAAAAAAGTTTCCTTTGTTCAATGGAAAAGTCTCCGGTGAGGTCGAAACAGGAAAAAAAAAATAAAGCCAAGTGAACAATTTGTGGTGCCTTTTAAATGTGAGAGCCGTGTGACATTCAGTTGCTACGGCAGCTTTCAATCTCTTCCTTTTAGTTTTATATGTGCCACACACACACACTGACAGAGACAGATACAGATACAAATACTCAAACGTGTGCATGTAAAAGTGCTCATTAAAACATATCAACAAGCTTTATAGCAGCATCAACATCGACGTCGACGACGCTGTCGCTGTCGCTGTCGCTTTCCCTGTCGTCGTCCAACCGACAGCAGTTAAATTCATTCATAAACTACGTGACAAAACGAACGGATATGTAGGAGCGGAAATTGCCAACAAACACACACACACGCGCACACAGAGACCAGCACACATTGACACACATGCACCCAGACACTCCTTCTGTCAGTCCGTCATTGCGTCAGTGTGTCAGTCAGCCAGTTGGCTGCTTGGTTGGCGGTTCAACGTGCGCGAAATATTTTCGCACACGCCGCCTTTGCCTGGTATTTACAATCAATTTTTAAAATGCCTGTAGATGCCACAAGCCGCGCCACGAATACCCCGTAATCCATGGCTAACCCCATGTTACCCATTACATAAATAATATATATATCTTATTAGTAATTACATCGGCATTTCGATTTGCGTATTTTATTTATTAGCTTATTTGGGTAATTAAAATATTCATTTAAGTAATTGATTCCACTAAAATGTAATACATTAAATTATTATTCAAATCCATGGAAAAGCCAGCTTTAATTCTACAAACGAATTATTATTTTTTACTTGCAATACTTTTTCAAATTTGAATAGACTACAGGAGATGTTGTAGTCTAGCAGTGCTAAGCTGAAGCACACTTGGTTTTTTTTATAGCGCAACCCGTCGAGTGTCTACTTGAGTGTGGCGAAATCGTTGAAATGCTGCGCCGAGTCCAAATGGAGCGGGCGCACACGTTGCAATCCCATCGACCCACTCCCACTCCTCCTTTCAGCCCTTCTCTGCCGCTCAGTGCCAATTCCCGCTCCAAAAAGCATATTACATTTACAATATTTCCCTCACTCACAGCTCTCATATGTAAGTCAACATCAAGCGTTGAGGCAAAATAGGCTGGGTTGTTGCGTGGTCTGGCGCGAAATCTCATAATATTGATAGTGCGCTTTTGGCGAGGATGTAAAAAATCAAGCGTATTTTTTGATTGCAACCATTTGACCTCAGTACGGTTGGCGGTCGAGTGAGAGAGAGAGAGAGAGATACAGAAAGGGAGGAAGTGGAGGATGAGTGAGCATAATTTAGTTCGTTTTTATTTGTTACACATATATGTAAGATTCGTTCGTACTATTTGACAAACAATTGTGGATGGAGTGGAAAAACCTTTTGCTATCCGTTATCACCAACCACACAGACAACCAATTGATGCAGGTCAGACCAACAACAATAACAACAACAATGACAACAACAATGACAACACCCCAAAGAAGATGAATTCTACAAATGGGCATACGAGTGTTTTCGGCAGACAATCCTTCTTCCTTCAGTTGTTTATTGTATTTTTTTCTTTTTTTTTTTGCTGGCTTATTGCTTGGCTCAATCACAATTGTATTGTCGTTGGGAGAATGAAAGTGGATTGAGTATAGCAACGTGATTGCCCGCTGGTTGGGCTTGTAAACCACCTTTATTATGGTATGTTTTTCTCTCGTGGTACGCGGCGGGGATTAAATGGTTGTCAATGAGCCGTGCATATATCTTTTAATTGAAAGCATCCTGAGAGATGAAGTTTGCTTTTGCAGTTAGGTCTTATTTGAAATGCAGATAGTGTTCGATACTCAAGAGATACTTAAATAAAAATCAATGGACCATGAAATTAAAAACTGAAAACGTTGAAAGCATGGCATTTCTATTAAAAATTCAAATATGTACTTTCATATATCGTTGCTAGACATTAAAAGGTTAAGGAATCCCCAACATCTGAATCGATAAGCTAAGCACATGGCTTAAAATGAACTGACATTTGCTTGTAAGCATTTGCTCAACTTTTATTTGCTTGTAAAAATGGTTTGCTCTTTTCTCGCTTTTGCTTTCCACTCGCTGAGCACGTTGTTTTATTATTTTAAGAATGAATTTACTTATTACCTGGGCAGAGTAGGCAACAATGTCGGTGTCAGTGCTCTCACTGAAGGTTAAAGTGTGGAGAGGTTGGGTGAGTTGAGCTGACAGAGTTGAGAAGGCAACTCGGAAAAGCATTCAACTCGACAAGTTACTCGCTAGTTGACCTAATTTAACCTTGACCCAATTCCAAGCCGCACATTTCTGCTATGTTGAATCTTGGAATTTCAATTAATGCTTTGCTCAAGAATTGTAAATTAAATCAAGCAACTAATTAATACAATTGAAATTAAGGAAATTGCAAAATGGGCTTAGAGACAAGAGATAACAGACGTTCTTTGAAAGAAATTAATCTCTTAAATCAAATACTTTAATATCAGCTCAAAGTAAATTTTATTTAAGCTGGAAAAATAATACCTTACGTTCCATAAGACCTAAAACATGCCGTAACTATACATTTACCAATTTGCACTTAAATTCTGTATATACACACATATCTTTTTCTTTATGGCAATAGTTTGGCATTTCAATTAATTTACTACTCAATTTTGTGGATCAGGTCCACTCGGTCCAATTATGGGTAATCGCTATAAGTAGTTTCATAGTTTATGGAGCAACATTTAGTTGCTGTTGGTTATCTCATATGCATATTGACATTACGTTAAATCATATACCTGCTTGCTATTTGCTGCACGCATATTTCGTATACGCAACGTGCCAAAAGCAAGCACTCAGTCAGCCCTGGGGACATACAAATTCGCATTCGGATTTCGATTCGGATTCTCATTCGCATTGAGTATTCCAGGGTCGCCGCTGGGCACTTGTGTGTACGAGTATGCGTCTGTCTGTGACTGTGTGTGTGTGTGTGTGTGTGTGTGTGTGTGTATTTGCGAGCTTCAACTTTTGTCCATAAATGTCAAAGTCAATGCAGTTAGTATGGATCTCAGCCAACTCGGGCAGGAGCTTGAGTCAAGGTTCTGCATTGGGTGGGGGTGCGACATAAAATACGAGGCAGAGAATATCAGATGAAAATCGCATGCGTGTTGAAAAAAATATACATATATTGTTTTTGCTGCCGTAGCTGAATAATTGAAACGATAAATTTTCCACACAATAAAGCGCTAGAAATTCAATAAAGTGTACAATTTTAACAGGCGGAGATGATGGGCATGTGTGTGAGGTGGTTGGGCGTGTTATATACAATGACATTTAACTTGCAACTTGTATAACTTGTTGCTGCCACAAAAAGCAAATGGGAGGGAGTGAGATAGAGGGAAAGGGAGAGAAAGCCATGCATAAGCATTATTTTATGTGCACACACAACACGACAATAAAAATCACGCATGAATTTCATACGATCACAGCGGACACAAGCGCAGCAACATGCCCCACAGTGCCACTTGCATAAACCACTATGACTAGATGCTGGGGAAAATCGTGGACACGCCGCAAAAAAAAAAATGAAAAAAAAACAACAGCTATATGCGGCACGCCGACTATTCTATACCCTTGCATAAAAACTGAGGGACTTGTGTGACCATGGCTATATCGACACGTCGCCCATTCTTGGACAAGATTATATATACATATAGTCAATGTAGTCGGTAGATGCCTATTTCAATGCATTACATGTTTTGTGACCAAATTTAGATGCACTCTCAGCCAGTGTATGAAAAAGCGATGAAAAAAAAACAACTTCAGCACACGAGTAAAACAAAATGTAATTACAACAAGGACTCTTCAAGGGGGGCGTGGAGTCAGTAGCAGCGACAATGCGATTGTTTTGCTACAATGTTGCAGGTGCACGTACAGATGCATGTGTGTAGCAGGCAGTGAAAGTGAAGGTTAGCTACCAAACTGCGTCGTGTTAACCAGGTAACTACTGCTGCCTGCTGCCTGCTGGTTGCTGGCTGCTGTTGGCAGCACAAGCTCAGCGCTACACTTGAGCTTTATTGCATACATTAAGGGGCCGAGGTGTGCCGCAAAGTATCATACACGCACTCTCTCACACACACACACACACACACACACACACACATATACACATGAAACTACACCTTAGGGAGCGTGTGGATGGTGTGTCTATTTGGATAATGGACATTTTCGTTTTGGCTAGCAGAGCAAGCGGGAAAAGCGAGCAAAGCTGAAAAATAAGCCAGCGAAAGTGAGAAATATCACCATAAATAATGAAACAAAGCCTGATGAATGCCATTGAGCATACACATACGCATACGTAAACATTTTTTTTTCGATATTATCTGCAACCCTTCATAGCTAATAGTTGCAAAAATTATTCAATGAATTGCATCAAAGATAAATAAAATGGTTGCAATAAAAATATTATTTTTAAATTAAATATATTTTTGTCAGTTTGGCATTTATTATTTATTTCTCTTTTCCTTTATTTATTCACTTGACATTAACATATCCAATTTATACATTTATGCAACTGATTGCGATCGGAATATTTTAATTGTTGTATTTTTAATAAAGTTATGTAGAAAGTTCTGCATTTATTATATTTTACTATTTTTTCTATTGTTGTTGCCTTGATTTAAATTTAATTAAGACAAGCATAATAAACAGCACATAGATCATAATTTGGTGCCTTTTAGCTATCTGCAGCTCGTCTTACATATTGCACACGAGAGGATTGAAGCCGACAACATTTTGTGCTCATCATTGTTTGGCACTTAGTCAGACGACGACGACAGCGTCGCCGCAGTTATGTCGATTAGTTGAACAGCCACCTGTACTGGCCGCAACCCCCTTTCCCCCTTGCGGCCATTCATCTACTAGACAACCGCACAGGTGTTGCCTGGCTCTTCACATGGCTAACGAGCAGCTGATATGACAAAACGCCATTTGGCTTTTAGTTAGTGGGGCACACACAAACAGACACACACACACACTCACATAAGGCCAGTGCATGCCAAGAACGACCCCTTTGCCCCTTCCCGCCACCATATGTGTGACCCTTGCAGCACTCCTTGCGAGCTGGCGACAGCATCCTTGACATGCTTGTGGAGCGCCGTGACAATTGTGCCTGTGCTTGGATTTGGACTGATGGACTGTTGGAGCTGTCTGCCACTGTGTGGCTTGGCTGCTTCTTGTGTGACTCTCTGCACATTTCTTAATTAAAACGCTGCCCGTTTTGGCCCAATTAAAGTAGTCAGACTGACCAACAAGCACTAACGCACTTGGCCAAGTCACTTTTCAGACTGCCAAGGTCCGAATTCGAATCGAAATCCAACTTTGAATCAGAATCAGAGTGCGAGTTCGAGTGGCCTACGCAGACAGCAAGCACATAAAAAATTCAGATGTCTGTCAATTAGAAGCTCAACACAGCTGCAAAATACACACTTGATGCTGCACATATACACACAGCAATATCTATATACTACACATTTATGTATATATATTTAGAAATATATATATTAATGTCTATACACATATACATATATATATATGCATGTATATGCGAAAATCTATTGAATGAACCCACGCAGCTTTGAGTGAAAGAGACTGCTGGCTGCTGTTGCTCTCCGTAAGGGACTCACTGGAATTGAGCGTAAAAATGTGTGTGGCCAGAAAAACGGGAATAAACATGCGCATCCCCGCATATCCTTGAAAATGGTGTACCTTAATGCCTGGATGCGTCTGGAGCGCGCTCACATTTTGCTCATTCCATTCCAGTTTTTTTCTTCTTTTTTTTTGTTGAAAATATAACTCAATGCCAAACTCAGTCATTGGGTCGAGCCGGCTCGTCGACGCTCACCTGACCGACTAAAAATCTACCCGCCACGCTGTTAATGTCACCATAGAGACTGAATGGCTGTATAGCTATTGCCGAGTTGTTGCCTGGGCGCTGTGGTACACCCACCCCCCGCATCTCTTATCCCCCACGTCGAGCCTATGCAAATCGCCGCACAACAAAAACAACACAAAGGCATAAACTCGCACTGTGCCTTGAAATTTGCATGTTTTTTTGTAGGGCAGGTGGAAACCGTAGCTTGTAAGTCAATTGTGCTGTCTACCTACACCCGCACTCACACACACACACTCACAGACACACATATACACTTACATTCATTTAGGCTGGCATTGCATACATTAAGGCGCCCTGGCGCCGCCTGGCTGCCAGCGCGAGCGAGAGAGGGAGCGAGTGGGAAGCGAGTTTGAGCGCGCCGCTGGGCTCTGTTTGTAATTCGCTTTGTAGTCGCCTTGGGCGCAATTATTTGTTTTTTTTTTTCACTCCTCCTTTTTGTGTCTGTATGTGTGTGTGTGTTTTTTTTTTTACCTCAGCGGCAACTCTTCATTTTTAAACGCTTTGCAGAGCTTTTAGCGCATCCATCGAGTGGCTGGCAAACAGCTGCGAATTGTGTCTGCTTAGTAATTTGGTAGTTAATGTATGCCGCTTTTATGTGACCTCTATTTGCAGTAGACTCCTCGACTATTTTGCTTGTGGTGTTTTCGAGTATTATAAATAAATATATATTGTAGTCAAAACTAAATTATATCTCACTTCCAAACACACTTTACTTTATTCACAGCGATTGAATTATTTCAAACTTTTTCAAACTGGTGATCACACCAAAGATATCGATATGTTACGTACATAGTTGCATTTTGTGTTACAGATGTTAGGTTACAGTCTTAGCAATGTAATCTTAGCATTTCTCTGTAACCACTAAGCAGACAATTTGGCCAACAGTTAAACCATCGAAACCATTACGAAAGTTTACATATCAGGCCCAAAAACTAAAAGTTGAATTGCACACATAAAGACAAGAATAGAGTGTTGCTGCTATCTTCGCAAAAATTCAAGGGTCTGCACGATCCAGTATCATTGTAGCTGCTTTTTTTTGCACGCATTCATAACCCTAGAAAAGATGCATATCTGTTCGCACACATGCTCATAAAAGGCTGCGTTTTTTGCGTCAAGTGAAATAATGACCTTTGCTCGCTGGTCGGTTCGCGACCCCTGCAAAATGTTCAGAAAAAACCTGATGCACTGTAACATAACATAACTTGAAAACTGAGACGTAAGATAACAGCGCAAATGTTAAGTGTATGTTATTAACAGAAACTCAAGAGTGTCTCAAAATAAAACAACTTTCGTTTTTAATATGTATAGTTGGAAGGTGATTGCTCAGTCGACTATGCCTCACACTCACACACTCAGTGCGGATTGATAACTGGTGGGAAGGATCTCATTGTCAAGTACTGGCATTTATGGGCCTCTTACTTGTTCTCATTTTACGATATTTTTAAGTAAGTCGCAAGACGCTTTCGAGTTCTCATTTCTTTTTGTTGTGTTTTGTAATTGAATGCGTTAAATTACACCAAATTTATGCCTATCAAGTTTGGCTTTCATGCTGTTGCTGATGTGGGGCGGCCCACGAGTGCCGTTTATTGTTATTTAGGCGCAGGCACTAAGTTTTTCTTTTACGATATAGCGACAGAGAGCGGTAAAAGTGCTGGTGTTGGTTGTATATTGAAGTCGGGAATTGGCCATATAAAAAATGCTTATTTGTAAAGTTTAGTGGCGGCAACGCTGACTCATGCGACGCCCTACAGGTGCTTTCGTTCCCCGTTTCCGTTTCCCCGTCGTTTTAGAGGGCAGACGGCGGCTTTAGAGAGACTGGAGCAAGGTTACGACTAACTCGAAATCCAAAATGATAAAGCTCCTCGCCAAAATTGAGTTGGCGCCGCGGAAGTGCACAGCGCGTAACTAAAACTTGTTTTTTTTTCAGTGCAGCATTCTTTACGACTGACAGCAATGGGGGTTTGGTTTAGTTGGGTGGTTGCCCGCTGGCGGCCTTGAAAGTTGTGCGTGCAGTTGCCGCATAGGCTATGGCAACAGCAGCATGGTGGCGTCGCCGAGCGGAAGCTGAAGTCGTCGCTGTTCTCGTCCGTCCCACCAGCGTGGATTATCCGCTTTACCTGAAGGCGTCAGAGGCGTCTCCCACGAGGGGTAAAACTTTTCGCTAGAAGTTGGTGGCAAGTTACTCGAACTGCCGCAGCGGAATACTCAGCACTGGCAGGCACAATGCCTGCCAAAATGTTCAGCTAAACAGAACTAATGCTAAAGACAACCAGATAGGAAAGTTTCTGTGTGATTTCAAATTTGCAGAATTATTATGCACCGACAAATGGTTGAGTTCTCGAAATCAATTGCAAACTAAGGCAGATAAAGTAACAACTTGTGCAAGAATATTTCATTTATTCACTTTTTATTTAAATGAAGTATTCTACGATTGACCTATTCCTTCAAAGTTATTATTTAAAAGGATGAAACAGAAATTTCATAAATTTGAGTATACATTTTGTAGCAGTCAGAACTTAGTTATATTTCTTTCACAAACGCGTCTGATTACTTTACTTCTCTATCTTCTTCTTCAAGTTGGTGATCACACAATTGATATCGATCGTTATCGATACCAATGTTATGTACATGACTAGTAGCCCGTTACCTACATTACAAGTGGCATGCTACAATATCTACGAGTATATACAAATAAAATAGTTTATTTTTATTTTAGCATTGTATTTATATTTATATTAACTAGTCCTGAATGAGCATATAATTTGACAAGTGAGTTTTAGTCTGCAAAATAATGAGATCAATAATATACATTATAATATATAATGTATTTAAAATACTTTTATTCTTCTTTTGCTTAAAATTATTTCAACTATAAGCGAATTTAATTGATACCAAAGTCATTTAAATGAATGGCGAACTTTGCCCGCTAACCGATAAGCCAACTGCATGTGCTTATCAGTTGACAAAGCCCGGGGGACGCCTCTGCAGAAGTAAAGACCGTGGCTTAAAAGCGTTTCGTACTTAAGTGAAAGCCCAATATATGTTGAGGACATTTTGAATGTCCTGGCTATGGCCACAGCACCGAAAATCCAATAGAAATTTATGTCATTTAAATACATAAAATGCCTTAAAACAAAATATATGACCAGCAATATATAGTCCAAAAGCACCAAAAGGGATGGAGCAGCTGACAGTTGCTGGAGGGACAACTTCAAGGTGCGCAGAGCCGCTCGAATTGCCATGAAATTTATGCGCTTGCCAACTGGCTGGCAACAACAAGTTGACAACATTCGGCTGAATCTTTGAAATATTGTTTTTTCCTCTGCTGTTGCCCTGTGGCGCACTCTCCTTTTGTGTGCCCTGCTGCCCTCTGCTTCTTCACTTTTGGCAATTTTCAACTGCTGATTTTCCAATCAGTGCGCAGTTTGTTACAGCTACGCCAAGCTTATTGAAAATATTTGTCCTGCCACGAAGTTGAATGAGAATGTGAATTCGAATGCGACGCCATCTTCATTAGTCTTTGTCTGAGGCAGACAGAGGGCAAAAACATGTATACACAAAGATGGAGGGAGTTAAGAGAGAGAGGGAGATACAGAGTAAGGAGATGGAGGACTCTCAAAGATTTACCAGTTAGCTCCCACTGCGATGCTTAATCTAAAACTTGTCTAGGGTATAAAAAAAAAACACGCAACTGTAATAAACAATAAGTGCCAAATAAAAAGAGGAGCTTTTCAGTCAGCACTCACACTGCACAGCATCTGAGTCGGTTACCAGTAACTTGTTGCAAGTCATTGCTCTTGCAACTAAAAGAAGATCAAAATCCGCCACTAACTGAAGCAAAGGCGAATAGCTATCTTAGGCATCTCGAATATTATATACCCTTGCAGACCATAGTCAACCTTCTATAAGTTTTAGAAGGACCAAATGATTGTTTGCTACATCAATAGTCCAATGTTGATACACATAAAGAAAGAGTTATATCTGGACATATTGTAATTCAAAAAAGTTGCTCCTACTAGAACTTATCTACCTATTTACTAGAACTTATCTAGCTACCCGTTGTTCCTTAGCTTTAAAACGGACGGACTAGTTATAGATAGACAGACAGTCGAACGGACGGAAATACTTGGCTACATTGACTCAACTAGTGATACTTATAAAGAACACATATAATTTATATAGTCGCAGTACAAATATCCTCTCCAACTGTATAAAGACTGTTATGGTTGGACAGTGATTCAAAGTAGTCAAGACAGTAGGGAAAACTTTGAATGTCAATAAGATTATCGAAAGCGTGTTAAACAATTTAGGCGAAGAATTTTTATAGGGGTTAATAAGCCAAATCCCAGACACATTTATATAAGATCTTCCGATAATACAGTTCAGTATTTAATATGTATAAATAAATATATACATATATATATTTGCCAGATATCTGTTAACATAGGTCTGTGATACTATCTTGAAATCAAACATTGAAATAACCTCACGAGTCCATCTATTCGGATTCAATAGCGATTTCATGTTGACTGTTTTCACTGCTTCATTAAGACGCCACTTAATGCATTTCATTGCAAATTGGTGGAATCATTGAAAGTGGAGCATACAGTATTGAGAAATGAAAACCGTGCTTCACTGCTTGTTATTTTTGACAACAGTCACTAACTCATGAGACTTCAGTTAGAACGCTGCCACACCACATCCTACTCCCTGCAGCCCAACTCAACGAGCCAGAAAAAACAAACTTCTCGACTGAATGCAAGTTGAAAAAAAAAAAAACTTTAGCGAACACACAGGCGTTCGTATGTGTGTGTGTGTGTGTGTGTGTGTGTAAGTGAGTGTGTGTTTGTTTGCGTGTGCGTTGCTTGCACACTGGGGAGCAGCTGTAGATTTGAAGTATGCCCTCCTGGGGCTCACTCTGACAATTGTACGAGTTTATTCTCGTTTTTCCTATTTTTTTTTTCAACTTGAATATTGTCTCATTGCCGCGCATTATTTTTTTCTACTTTGGCAATTGCCGAGCTGAGCGATGCTGAGCGGTGCTGAGCAAACTAAAAAATATGGCCAAGTTTTGGCTCTGGGCGATCTCTTGTGCCACAATGTGAATTTATGGCGAGCTACGTGGGAATACAGCCCTATAACCACCATATACACATAATGGTTAGCTCTGTATACATATATGTATATAATGGATACGTATACGTATTGCACTTGATACATACATGTGTGGCTTTTTAGATTTTGCGCTTCGTTTAGTCGGTGGGTTTTCTGTTTGGCCTGCTTAAAGCGCCGTGAAAACGATGGCAAAGAAAATTGAAAAATTCAATGTGAAATTGAATAACATAGTGGTTCGAGAAAGGGGGGGTGAGGGCGCTTGTGAGTTGGGAGCAGCCGTTCGAGTCGCGTTTTGTGGCATGTTAGCAAAGTGACAGGAAGATTTATGCACAGTTCTGAGAGTAGTGCATCTCGAATTGATAGCGACATGAGGAGGATTTGTACAATGGTAGACAAGTTTACCTAGTAAAAAGATGGCTCAACAAAAGACAAAGAATTTTTTAAAAATTAGTTAGTTTTAAAGTACAACTTAAGCTGAGATTATTTCATGGCATTTCACGAAAGTAGAACGTACTTAAGTTGAGCACTTAAATATAACTTCAGTAGCTTAGCCATAAAGTTAAACCATAATGAAACAAGATTTATTTATTATTGTTGCATAAATTTAATTTTCTATCATTTTCATTTCCACATTCAAATTCAAAATGAATTACAATCATTTCCTATTTAAGATTAAGCAATATTATTATTACATTAGACATCAAAGGAGTGGATAATGTACAGAGATTTGTCATAATAAATGCTTCCACTTGAATTTAAAGAGTTGAGCTGCATTTAAAATTCAATTTGAAATTTATGGAAAGCTGATTCCATTAATTAATTAATGTCTACAATTATTTACTTAATGTGGTGGCACACACACTTACTGAATGAGGGAAAGTGGAAATATGCGTGTGAGTGTGTTGAGTAAAAGTGTGATAAAATGGCAAAAGAGAAGAGGGTCAAAAGGGGTGCACTCACCTTTAATTATCACAAGGAAGATAAACACGGCAAACAGCGTGCACGACGACGACGAGTCCATGTCCTTGGTTTTGTTTGCGTTGTTTTTAGGTTGAATTGCTTGGACCGTTGTTGCTGTTGTTGTTGCTGTGCCTATTGTTAACCACTTGTTGTGAGAGCGCAACTATCTGCCTGTGGCTGCAACAAATGAGTGCCTGCCAGTTGCCTGTCGCCTGCTTTTAAGTAGGCTGCGCCTGTCCTGGCACGTTGCAGTGATTAACACTTGAGCCAAAAGACAAACGCGTCGTGAGGGTCAAAGTTCAACGCAGCTGCAGCTCACACAATAGCTTATGCGCTGAAGGTCAGCTCTGTGATCTTTTCTCCTCTCTGTCTCTCTCTATCTTACTGAAGCGTACCTCCTAATTTAGTATATTTATCGCTTAAGTTTTCTGATTTTTATTTATGTTGTTTTTACTTTAGATCTTGTCTGACTGCAGCGGCTTTCGGTAATTTGTACATGTACTTGCTTGATTAAATTTCTTAATTTTCTACTCGCTTTCTGTTGTATTTTGCTATTTATTTTTCTTTTAATTGGTTTTGCTGGCAAATATTTCGTTTTCTTTTTTTTTGCTTGCTTTCAGTTTTTCGGCAACTGCGGTTTCTTTGCACTACTTTGTTTTATACTCTATTTTGAGGTTATGGCTGTTGCAAATTTAATTTCCGGTTTTCTGGTCACGCATTTTTAGCAGGCTCTTTTTTTTTTTGTTGTCAGAGTGTTTTTTATATTTTAAATTTACATAATTCGCACTTGAATACTACTTTTTTTTTGTGTAAAATAGCTTGAGAAACCGTAGGTAGCAGTTGTTGTTAAATTTATTAATTAAGTTTTGCTTGTTCAGTTATATATCGTTGTTTTGTTCAGTTGTGAAATGTTGCCTGCAAAGAGAAGAGAATATAAATTATCAATATTTTGTTGTAATCATGTGTTGTTGTACAATTTGTTAGTTTTTGCTTACAAATTATTCTGTATTATTATAATTTACCTAATTTATTGTACCAAAATATTTCCACATTTATAAATAATTTAAATTAAGCCACAATATTTTTTTTTTTTTTTTTTTTTTTGCAGTACACATTTAATTTATGTTCTTACTTGGCTGTTGCCCAGAACACCACGAAAAAGATTAACTGTTCTTTTAACTGTATCTCATTAACTATTATCCCTTTGGCTTTGCGCGCTTTTCTTATTTATTTTTCGCTGTATCCACAAGTTGAAGCTTTGCCTTTTGAACTTCATATTTCTGGCCACAACTTAGCGGACTGCGGACTGCTGACTGCGGTTGCTTACAGAAAAAACTCCCCAAAAGCAAAAGCTACAAAAAAAAAAGTGGGCGAAGTTCTTTGAGAGATGCCAAATAGAAAACCACAACAAAAAAAGTTTGCCAGACTTAATGTTTAATTAAAAAAGTGTATACTGTTTAACCCTATTTTAGGCTTTGACCTCATTACTGACCAACGCCCCAGCATTGTCACCTTGGTTGAACTCCCACACGCCCATGCCTACACTCCCATCCCTACCCACGTTGCTGCTCCGACCGCATTGATTAGTTTTTGTTTTCGGTCAACAAACTTGAGTAAATTAAAACAATGAATTTGCGTAAAAGTGCTCGAATAACAAAATAACAGAAATAAAATAAAAAAAATAACAAAAAATGTGTGCCAGGCGCAAATTAAAAATCCATAAAAAAAAATGCTGTCGAGGGCGTGTACCGATGCGAGGGGTGACCGAACACGTTACTGACGCTTCAACAGCGCTTGTGCTGGCTTGTGTGTGGTGGCGGGGCGGAGATGTGGCGGTTAACTGAGAAATGCAGTAATTGAAATACATGCGGCGAGGCTGCGTGTAACGTTGCCTGTGCCCAGACGGCAGATGGAAAGTACCGCAGCATGCTTTCAGGCGTCGCCCAGCCACAATCATTTACACGTGCGACGCTCACCGAAATC
The DNA here is from genome assembly GCA_035044025.1 of Drosophila paracracens. Taxonomy (NCBI): domain Eukaryota; kingdom Metazoa; phylum Arthropoda; class Insecta; order Diptera; family Drosophilidae; genus Drosophila; species Drosophila paracracens. The sequence goes on along the minus strand of JAWNMN010000835.1, from coordinate 2,264,379 downwards.
GCTTTTCATTTTCCGACAAACATTGTGTATCATGATTGTTCAACAGACCGAAATTTACAATATAATATTAATAATTTGAAATATATACAATAAGTTTTGTGTCTCGCTCTCATTCTGCAATTAATTTAAAGCTTTTTATTTTATTTCATTTCAGTCGTACATAACATTACTTATTTCATACAAAATATGGTCGTCTCTTCGCCCCCTCCACTCCCCTCCTTTTTTGGTTGCTTTTCCTTTTTTTTGTGTCTATTTCTGCGTCAGCTGTTTGCGTAATTGGGGGCTTTACGAGTTATGTGGCAGGAAATGAAACGAAATGGGTGGAAAGCTTAAATTACCGCGCCTCTCTAGTGTTTTCTAGTACTTTTTCTTGATTTTTGCTGCATATATTTGGTTTTATTATTTTGCCTAAGCCGTGTTGTGGTTAATTAATTTGAACTTAAGTTTTCGTTGTTTTTTTTGTTTGCGTGTTTGTGGAAACTTTTAAAGTTAATTTAATGCTTCGCCAATGCCTGAGTCAAGCACAATGAGCCTTGAAATTGAAAGCCCGACTCATGCCAGCTAGTCGTTCTCTCACCTGCAACCACCTGACCGCAAACCACTTTCGCCAACAAAAGTGGCAGCCGCTTAGGCGCGACAAAAAACACACACACACACAGAGTCCCCGGTGGAAGAAAAGTTAACTGCAATTTTGCTCCCCGACGACAGGCTTTATACTTCAGACGCTATATATTTCATATATTAGAGTTTCAGTGCCACCGTGTTGCACCGTAGTCGTCAGGTGGTTTAGCTTGTCCCAGCCAGGGGATCGGCTTTTAGGTGCCTTTCTCTACATCCTTGCATGCTTGTTATTTTTTGTCACCTGGCTCTGTTCATAATTGAACCCTTTGGCACACACAAATTTGTTTGAATTTCTGCTTTAGAGAGCAGAAAAAGAAGAAGAGTTTTTCGGCTACCTTGTTTGCATTGCTTGCATTTTCTGATGCGATTTTTGTGTGAAAATCTTGTGTACACAGGATAATAAAAGACTTTGCGATTGGTAAGCATTAAAAATATAGTGATATAGCTTACAAAAATAAATTTGCATAATATTAGGTACACAAAAATGCTGATTATAATTTTAGTATATGAAAATAATCAATAATCAACAATTACTAATAAATTGTAGCCAAAATGTTGTTCATATCATTGGAAATATTCGCATTCTATATAGAAAACATATCGCTAACAGTAACAAGCTAAAACCTGCTTTACTCAGCTATAAAGCTGATAGCTTCCCCTGAAGAAAAAACCAATGTTTATCTACATCCTTATGGTGCACTATGAACATTTTTGTAAAGCGCAAACCCAATCATAAAGCACTAAAACACACTCGAAGAGCTAATCAAAAAATTCTTCGAATTTGAGCTTTAGTGCGGAAAAAAGCGAAAAAAAAAATGCAATTGCAAACATTTATAGTAAATTTTCGATGGCAAAAATGCGTCCTTTCTTCTCTCTATTGCTGCGATATTCGTTTGAAATGCCCTCAGTGCTGGCCTTTGGCATCAATGGCCTGTAGTCAACGGCGCCAAACATGTCGATAAACACTCCCCCTTGCACACACACTCAAAAGCACACACACTTGCGTATACATGGCATGCAAATGGCTATGGCAGACCACATGCAAATATTGCAATAGACCCGGCCCGAGCGTCAAAAGTCATTTGGCCTAATAGTGCTGCATAGTTTGGTGCACTCGCTCTCAAGTTCGCTTATTGCAGCGCTCTTAAAATCCTGTGCTGTCAAAAGAGTAGGAGTGGGGATGGGGAGGGGAGTTGTGGCCTGTGGGCTGTGGGTATCAGATTGGCGGCAGTTCTGCTTTTGTTAGCTAAAAGCCTAAACAACAAGTGCATTGTAATTACAACAGCAGCAGCAGCAGCAACAACAAGCCAAAAATCCACTGCGGGCAATTTCGAAAATTTAAACTTAGTTTGATACACAAAACATGGAAAAGCGATCGGAATTTGTTACTTGATTATAGCAAATTGAAGGATCAATATTCGACACAATATATATATACAATATACATATATATATATAAATATATATACATCCATGATTAGTATAAACAGCCTTAGGTCTGTTTAGATGCAAACTAGTTTTAATGTAATTTTACTTGACTCGATTTATGTTGCAGCTGCAACTTATATTAAAGCGCACCTTGGTTCAAAATTTAGTTCTTGTACGAAAATCATCTTGACTAATCAATCACAATTGATCACTAGACAACACTGTTGGCACCACTGTGCATTGACTGCCAATGCTTTTGTTTTTGAGCTTCGACTACTCATGCCCCCCACTTCCTGGTTGCACGACCTCTTAACTGGGTCAGTCAACTATGGTTTGAATGTTGTCTATACTGGCAGCTCATCATTGACTGTCTATATCTATAAATAATTTGAGGCACACTGCAATTAAAGTGGCGACCAAAAAGCAAGGGAATTTCTTTACAGATTTTATATGCAGCCTGTGTAGCAACTGCGGCAACTGTTGCAGCCAGTGTCATATATGCATTTGCGAATGCACAAGTTAATTTCACGTAGGCGCAACGGAAATGGCACTGCAAACAAAGCCAAAGACAATGGCATGGCTGGAAACGCGCGTCTGCAGCATTGGCTGCGGGGCAAGCAACAACGAGAGAGGGAGATAGAGAGTCACGCAGACAGAAATTAAATTGAAAATGTGCTACGTGCAGCATCAGAGCGGGCTAAAAGGAAATAAAGCCCACGCCATGGCCATAAAAAAATGTCCAACAACAAGTGGCCAGTGGTAGGCGGGGGGCAGGATGGTAGGATGGCAGGGCATAGGACACAGGACACAGTACACTGGCAACGGCAACGGTAATGGCAACGGAAGCTGCCGGTTGCAACCGGCAGCTCAACTATGTTATTACACAAATGCAGGCGGTCCTCTTATAAGTTGAAAATTGTCTCAGATTTCGCAGAAGGCAAAAATGAAAACAGCAACAAGACTGCACTGGCAAACTTGCCACAAAGAATACACTTAAAAACATTTGATACATTCCTGAACTTAACCAAACTATATTTAAGAAACAAAACAATAATTTTATTATCAGCTTGAATTAATTATGATTTTTATTAGAAATGCTTTATTAATGTTGCTAATGAAATATTTCCTAATTAAATAAAGTTAGCATTTTACCAAATTCTAAATAAATCAAATAATATAAAATAAATGCAACTGGAGCATGAATGAATAAACACTGTTCAAAAACTGTTGGATCCATTAAAAGCTTAGGTTAATTTCAATAATTTATAAAAGTTAAATTTTAAAACAAGCAAATTCGGACGGCTGAAGGGGTACGGTTAAAGTATTAACTTTGCAGTGACCTACAGTGATTTCCCTCGTGGGATATGCCCTGTGCAAGCCTAATCACATAGCCATTATACACTGTGGCATTTGGCTATAAAACACCGGCTGCCGGGCTCTTAAAGCACCAGACAAACAAAAGAAGCCGGAGATGGAGATGAACAGGGGCTAGCGGGCAGGGGGCAGGATGGGTCAGCAGCCACAGCAAAGGAACGTTATTTAGGTTTAATCAGCAAAGCAGATTTGCATTGGACAGTTGCTGTGCTGCAATGAAATAAGCCAGCTGGAATTGAAAGATAGACCCGAGACAGGCCCAGACATGGAGAAATAGTTTACTAGAGGCACACCCAGACACACACACACACACACATATAAATGGACTGACAAGCAACATCAAACAAATTACAATCCCCACTAACTGAAGCTGCAGTTCGGGTTAGTTTTGAGCGGTTCGGTTTCGGTTCGCTCGGCTGGACCAAGCGCACAAAGGCAGAAACTATTATAAACTGTTGACAACTGGGGAAATGAACTTTTCAGCCGAAATGACAAACGTCCGAAATGCCGACTTGACAGACTGTTCTAGTACAAAAAACTATTATCATTTTAAGCTAGACTATTTCTTTTTTTTAATCTGAATAGCGGATATAGCTTTACCGTATGCGTATGCAAACAAACAATATGAAAATCCAAACAAAAAACCTTGTAATCAAATTTAATTCATTAAATTTCAAAAATAATATTTCCATAAGGTTTAACGGTTATGAGCTTATGAAAATATTAGATATTCAGTAAAAAAAGTAAATTATTTTATGATAGCCCTTAATAAAACTGAACTTCAACTATGGCCGAGCAAAAAACTAAAGCAATTAATTTTGGCAATAAAACTCTTACTCTCCAAAGTCGTACGGATGCAAATGATTGTCACGTTTTTTGTGATCACAGCAAATTAAGTAACTCTCGTCGAATGGGAAAATCGAGTATTTTGGGGAAAAGCGTTTGCATTGCGTAACACTCAACGGCCGCCATCAATCCCATTTCCTGCTTTCTTCGCTGTTTTTTTTTCGTTTTTTGTTTGCAACTAACGAAAATTGCTTTCGGTGATTTTTAGTGGATGTTCGTATGTGGCTAATATGAAATTCATAACAGTCAAAACTGCAATTGCGACAGCAACTGTCGAATGCTAGCTTTGCACAGTTTTGCTGTTGCTTTAACATCATTTAAAGTTTATTTTCAGTGCTGACTGCCGGCGCAGACCTCAACGTTTTTTTGACTGGTGGTCGACGGTCGGTCTGACAAGTTGTTTTCCACACACACACCACTCTAACCGTCACAAATTGAGCATTCAGCATTTGTCATCAAGTCTATGCAAGCAGATTTCCTGTGGCTTAAGTTTCAAATAAAAAACAAAGCTCGGTTAACTCCGTAGTAGCTGCCTCAAATACTCTTTTGTCAATCCTACAAAAAGGCATTAGTTTAAGAAGAAAAGTAAAAAGAGTATTCAAAATACGCTGTGGCAAGAACTTTAGCTATTCGTTGTGGCTGTTGATTTGAAATTGGTTTAAAAAGTTAACTTCAATGCAGAGTGTGTGCGAATTTAATTTTAAATTTAGGCATTTTCTGAAAGTGCTTTTTTCTACTTACCCAGCAAAGATGTTGAGTTGGTGACGGTTGTTGCTGCTGTGGTTTTTGCTGTGGCTGATGTTGTTGCAGGTGCTGCTTCTGTTGTTGCAATTTTGACTTGCCCAGTGGTCGTCGTCGTCGTTGTTGTTGTCGCTGCAAACAAGCGGCGGCCTTATCGTTTTGACAATGGAACAAACACAACAAAAATGTTGAGTGATGTTCCATAATTAATTAAGAGTTTATTTAATGTTTATTTATAGCTTGTGTGTATTTTAGCTGTTTTTTTTTTTATGTTTTATATTTTATTTTATTTGTTTTAAATTTAGTTTAAACTCGTTTTATTTGCGTATTTAATGGCGTGCGTTTAGCGTTAAACATTTAAAAATTGATTTATTGTTGCCATTTTTGTTTGCGTTTATTATGTGTGCTGTTTTTGTTGTTGCTGTTGTTGTTGCTGTTGTTGTTGTTGCTCATGTTGTTGTTTTTGTTGTTGTTAATGCTGGATGACTGAATGGCAGTTGCAATTGATGATTGGGCGCTTGATTGGCTGGTTGGTTGGCTGATTGATTGGATTGATTTGGTATTTTTGGGTTTAAGCTGGGGCGAAATTTATTTGGCATTTTTACTTATTAGCGAAGTTTAGTGTGTAGATACAGAGAGATAAAGATGCAAAGATTCAGATGCAATTTATGGCTGTATTTAACATTTTAATTTCTCGTTTTACGATTTAACTACATTTGCTTTAATAGTTATGAACACTTTGTTATGGTTTGGGCCTTTTTTTTTTTTGATTTTGATTTTTGGTTTTATTGTTTGTAATTTTTTTTCGATTTATTTTCTGTTAATTTATTATTGTTTCGTTTTTATATAGAGCTATGTATTTAAGTATTTGCATATTGCATTTATATGTGTGCATTTTTATACAAAAAAAAAACCTTTATTTAATCTGTACGCATAATTGCATTTCAGCTGTGCGGCATTAAAAGAAGGAAAGGAAAGAGAAATTCAGATGAGTATTGACGTATATATATGTATATATAGTATTTTATAATTATTAATCGTACGGCAGGCAAATTTATTCAACTGTCATGAACTAAAAGTGAAATTCTGATTCCGAATGAAATGTCAAGTGATTCATATACATATGTATGTATACATAAACATATATGTATTTATGCGCATGTTTTTATATTTCAACAATAATGCAATCTTAAAGCAATATTGTGCTCAAAAGTATGCTATAACGTTACAGTTATTTTTCTCACGGCTTCATACATTATAATATATATACAGTGTCTCACACCTTATTTCAAGCAGTGTCAAAGAAAATAGGCTACTTTTTTTCATAATCCTACCTAGCAGGTGGGGAAAGTGTATTGGGGTCATATCTTAATTTAGGTGGTTAATATATTTACCTACCATCGGTCTTTGGAATTTTTAAAAAATAATAAATAATTAGCTTATGGCAGGCAATTACTTTTTTTCTTTGACACTGCTTGAAGTAAGGTGTGAGACACTGTATATATAGACTATGACATTACAGTTTTGTTCAAGCAATGCTTAAAATAGCTTTAAGATCTAGGTTTTTTGTATTCCAATCCTATATTGCTGCTATGAAGTCAAACATAACTATTATCAGCTATTTCTCGACTAATGCGATAATATTTGTTTGCTCAACATAACAGCTTTGGCAATTTGCTGATGAACAAAAGAGCTGACCGCAAATCAAGCTACTGTTGCTGTGCAACACAGCACGCAATTTGCGGCACTGCAAGTAAACATCTTCGGTTGAGTCCAGCTGCATTGTCTACAAAACAAAGTCAATTCGAATAGGCCAGAGAATGGGATTAATTACAGCTATTACACAGAGCACTGAGAACCAATATATGTGCTAATTAAAAAAAAAAAAAAACTTCTAAACTTTGATATTATAACTCTTCAAATAAATTTACTCCAATTTGTCATGACACTAAATTTTACTCATACGAAATTCAAGTTCAAACTGGATATATCTCCAAACATTTGCAATTGTGGTGGTCACAAACTGTCACAGCCCATTAAATTCAACACAATAGAAAGAAAAAAAAAACAATTTGGATTGTCACGCCCAAAACTCTTGCCCACAACGTGCCACACTTTAGTGACAAAGTTTTCGAGGATTCACACTCAAAAACTGTAACGAGAGCAACTAAACATTAGTTTAATGTTCAACCCCTAGCATCCATATATAGCCACATTGATAACTATAAGTACTATGAGTACACGCCCGTTTTGATAGTTGAACAGAAAGTTGAACAAAAGTCATTTTAAGCAGCAGCCATTTGAAATATCCGTTATAAGAACAAGCCACAAACAAGATACCAAAAAAACAAAAAAGGATAACAATAGTCGTAAGAGAGAGGGGAATTTAGTAGCTGACCAGGGAATACCCTATAAAAAATACGAGTGTTTTGGCAAGCTTGTATGACGGAGTGTCGAGTATATAGATACATTTATACGTTGCTGGATAAGTTTGATTTATTTGAGATATATAGTGCAGATTTGAGATTTCTCTAAGATAACAGAGAAATTCACTTTGAGTATTGAAAGCTGATAAATTATATAAAATAAGCTCTAAGGATAATCGAGAAACAAATTAATGGGCTTACTCTAAAACTCCCTATTCCCCGGCAGACAAACTTCTTAAGTCCTTTAAGACATCAAAATGACACACAAAATAAAGGAGTTGAGCCACTGACCAAAACCACAAAAAGAGGTAACCACAAGCACAAAAAAACAAAAAAGAAAATAAAAAATAACCGGAAAGAAAAGAAAAGAATTATGCGGCTGGTTGGTCATTTCTTTGCTTGTTGTGGTTGTTGCCATTATTATTATTATTGCTGTTGTTGTTGTTGCTGTTGTTGTTGTTGTTGTTGGTGTTGATAAAGAGCGTTGTTATTTATGACAATTTCATTGTCTTGTCTACTCCACTGCCCCTTCTGTTTCCGCCTTTGCCTTTTGCTTATGCTTTGCTTTGCTTATGGTTCAACAACGCGACACAGGACACACAGGACACAGGGCACAAAACACAGGACACAGCGCACCAAAATACGCTCAGAGCGCACTGCCAGTTCTGGCGTTGCTTTTGTATAGTATACTTTTATGTGAGCGGCGTTATCAATCGTTTTCCGCGCTGTTACGCTTATTGATACCCTTCACTGCTAGTGGAAAGAGTATATCGAACAAGACAATCGAAATACTTCACAAGATCTGGATAGTTTATATGCTATGGAAATCTGTCCAGACTTTCAAAGGAACTTACTTTAGCCTGAGTCCAAGAAAACTTATTTTCGCTTTTACGCATCCAATGAATTCCAAAAAAAGAACTTCAATCCTTAAGAATCCTTTTGTGCTGAAGTTTTCTAAGAATATTAAACCATGCATATTTTATTTGCTCTTCTGAGCAATTCAAAACGTATTTAGCTAATTACATTAACAGCTATGTGAGAGATTTTTGAAGTATTCCATGTTTTTTGGCTGTACGTAAATGACCTTTTGAGCAAGTTGATTCTATGCCTTCGTTTTCCTTTTATAAGGCTTGGACTAGATTGCAACTTAAGAACTGCTTAGAGGGTGTCTCAAGACTCTTGGCTTAAACTCAATTCATGTTATCACTTGTGTCTGGTTTTTTTTTTTTCTTTTCGTGTTTACTCATCCTGATTTGAACAGTTTTTTTTAAACAGCTCAATCTGTGTGTGGCTCGGTATGTGGGTATGTGTGAGTGTGAGAGAGTTTTTCGGTCTGTTATCAGTTCAGAGAACTCAGCGTCCATTGATGGAAAATTTGAGTGCAATTGCGAGAGCTGAGTTGTTTTTATCATTTTTAGCAAACTTGAGATTGAGTGAAAAAATGATTTGGAGTGCTTGGAACGGCTGAGCAGCTCTCAGCAGCTCTCAGTACTCAGTGCTCAGTGCTCAGTGCTCTGTTCACAGACGATGGACGAACCGAACTGTTTACACTTGGAAGCGAACGACAGCGCGACGGCGATAACGAGAACTAAGACTGCCAATTGTTGCAAACGGTAGCCAGTCAGGATAACAACCAACCAACCAGTCATCCAAGTCTTGTGTACCTTTTTCTGAGGAGTGAAGAGAAGGCGAATTGTGGTGGAGCGCGGAGAGGGGAGAGGGGGCAGGGCTACGGCTAGTCCAATGCCCTAAAAAGCTTCAACACATACTAGAAATATTTAGGTATAAGCAATTTTGCGAAGCAATAGCTTTAAAAACATTCATTTAGCCTGAGTTTAGGAATTATATTTAATTAACCCTTGGCTGGCAATTGTCATAAATCTGCGCACGCCTGCAAAAATTGTCCTTTAAGTGTTTTATGGCTGGCGCATGATATCGAAATATGAGTGAGGCAACCTTATTTCTTGTTGTTTTTGTATCTGTGTGTATGTGTGTGTCATGTGCTCCAATTCCAGCACACACACACACACACCCTTATAGGAAGAAACAACAATAGAAGAGAAAAAAAATATTTGCAACTTGTTTGCTTGTTTTTTCCTTGGCTGCTGATTAGAAAACGCTTTTGATCTATGATGAAAATCTGTTAACCAAGCGTGCATCACTTTGTGGCATGCTAATCAAACATAATGAGCAATTAAAAACTTTTCTTCAAAATTTCAATCTTGCGAAGTAACAAGCAAACTGCCTCATCACTGGCCATAACAAATAAGCAACAGCACCTAAGGCACCAATAACAACAACAACAACAACAACAACTGTCCTGTGGCAGGCGTCGACTGTGGCAACAACAATGATGCTTGCGAGCCTGTGCTGTGTGATTTGTTTGACTATATATTGCCACATGTTGCAGCAAGCAGCTCAGCAGCCATTGCAGCTGTTGTTGCTACGCCAGCTGCTTTTGTGACATGAGCATGCAACCATTGGCAAATTTGGCAACTTTTATCGTTTGCCAAGTTTTTGATTTAAGAATATTAAATAATATTAAAACTGTATGAAATTGATACAAAGTAGTTTAAACTACTCCCGGCAATGCACAGTTTTCGCTAATTTCATTACAAAAATTAAGAAAATGATTTTCGAGAAAAAAGTTGAGAAGTTGCAAGCATCCTTGAGCAAAAATTGTAGACTTTATGAAACATGTATGATAATTGAAATAAATATGTGCAAATAATTTTAAAAAAATACGAAACTAACTTAAGAAAACTAAAATGATTTATTTTGGATTTTCTTTTCCTTTATTTGATTGACATTTTGTAATGAGAAGAGAAACGCTGTCAGAGCACACAGGCTGCGTGAAAAATAAATATTTGCGAAAGTTGCTCCATCCACAGAAGTTCGACATTTTTGGCAAACGAATGAAAGTGCAATATAAAGTGAGTCCTTTGAAGAGCACGCCTGTAACAGGTGCACAGTGTGAGCAAATCCTTTTTGCTATTTGGCTTAAAATCCCATCAGCTTTCCTGTCGAAATACTCTTTTTGTGACTCCTTCGAGAGAAGGTATGTGAAGTAAAGGTAGTAACTATCTATATAGCTCAATGATAGTAAGTGTGCGTACATGCTTGTGAGTGTGTGTGTGTGTGTGTGTGTGCGTGACTGCTATCAAGTCTTGAACCCCCCTTTAGCCCTACTGATGTTGTGGGTAACCAAAAAGTTGTAAATCGCCAACTTACGTTTAGTGCAACAAAGTCGCGTTTCAGATGATGAACATTAACGAGTAAGCAGAAACTTGAGCACTAAAGTGAGAGAGAAACAGACAGAGAGAGAGAGAGAGAGAGAGAGCTGGTGGATTGGGGAGGTGGATGAGGACAGAGCAGAGAAAAAGGTTAAGGCTGGTGGGTGGCATAAAAGGAAAACGCCGAGCTCAACAAAAATTCGATGCCGGCGACGTTGTTAAAACCAAATAGAGACGAGCGCAATAAAAGTGCGTAAGGAAAATAGAAAATGCCAAGAGCGAGACGAAGCGGAGCTCTGAAGCTGAGCTGAGCTGAGGAGAGCCCTCCACAAAAAGGAACGATGACGATGTCGAAATTAATACGAGAAATCACATTAAAACTTCCACCCGGAGCAGTAGCAGTAGCAGCATCAGAAACAGACCGAGACTTTGCTCGAGTCCTGAGCGAGTTTTATTCTTCTTCTTTCCTTTTTTTTTGTGTTTTGTGTTTGTGTTTGTGTGTGTGTGTGTGTGTGTGTTTTTGGTTTTTTTTTTTTGGTTTTTAGTAGGTTGGGTGGCAAAGCTTTTGGCTGGGTTAAAGACGAAACATATTGTGCGTAGACGCAAGAAAATGGACGAACAAGACAGAACGCACACACACCCACACACACACACACACACACATACACAATGAAATACACGCACGCTCAGTCAGTCGCACAGACAACGTGTTTATGTTTAAGTGTTTTGGATACACAGAACGCGCGTTCAATATGAGGGCGGCTTTTGAAGGTTGTGATGGCAGTCACCCAACTCTCTCCCAAAAACACACACACACAAATACATATACATATATATATATATGTGTGTGTGTGTGTGCATATATAAAGGGGAGCAATTTAGACGACTTCATATGTATTGGTGTTTTGTGCTTTCAATTTGTGTTTTAGCATTTAGCTACTGACAAACACCGACACAAACACACACAAACACACTCACACACACATTTACATAGATATAGCTGTGCTTGTATGTGTATAAAAGTTTTTATGATGTCTACACTGTCGCTTATCAGCCAGGCAGACAACAACAACAATGCTCTAGCCCCAAACAGTGAGCATTGTTGGTAATAACTTCGGACCGGGCTGATTTCAATGAAGATAGGTTAAGCAGAATGACGACTGGGGCAGGTCTACAGATTTCTCTTAGGTCTATCCAAACACACAAACACACATACACACGCACATACATACATATATATATATGTATGTATATCTGCATATTTGTTAGGCAGCAGGTGAATGCCAGCGGGCTGAACACTACACACTAGACTCTGATAGATGACAGTGGCAAGGAATAGTTGAGCAAGCTGCTGAAGAATCATCTACATCAGCAGCAGCAGCATCAGCATCAGCAGCAGCAGCAGCAGCAGCATCAGCAGCAGCAGCAGCATCAGCAGCCTAAGATGGAATATAGGAATTGAAAATCGAATGGCAACACTTCTCAGCAGCTGCAATCTGTTGAAAGCAATCAGTTGTACAAAACTGGATTAGTCAATAAAAAATGAAAGATGATAAAATGTACAAAATGAAAACTAATCTCTTATTCATTTCAGAATTTTCTTTTTTCCTTGGCTCCAGGTGAAGTATTTTTTTTTATATGTTTCCAATCCCGTCAGGAACAATTAACATTTTGTCCTCTGAACCCATTAAAAATGAAGGAGAGCAATAAAACTAGAGTAAAATATTTAACAGCTGTGTTGAAGCTACCTCATAGTTGAGCACACCCGACTACAGCATTCTTACTTATTTATATTTTATACACTTTCCCTACCAAATGGCACAATTGCTTACAATGCTTAATTTGTCATACGAAAAAAAATAATGTAATAAAAACTGTTTTGCTTAAAACGTTTCGACTGAAATTCCCAAGAATTTGACAAAGGAAAAAGATGTACAAAAACTACCTAAGCAGGAGCCAGTTAAGTATAACGAATCCTTAGCAGTTTTCCAAGAAATTGTTATATGATTTACTGCTTTTACTTACTGCTTTTCAGTTTTGAACAATGATTGTGCACTTTTACTACTCTTGACTTGATATGTACACAAATGAAATATATATATAAATAAGCAACTGCGTTTTATAATCTGATTTATTTTCATTTAAATTTATTTATTTATTTATAAAAGTATTTATTATTTGTTAATGGTTAATACCAGAAACGAATAGAATTGGAAATAAAATCATGATTTAATCATTTAATTTAAATAGTTTCAGCTTTGATGGCGAAATTTATTGGGTTCTTTTACAGCAGACAGTAAAAAACGTTTTTTAAGAAATTATTTATAGATTTTCTAGATGCCAATAAATCCAATTAAATGACAGCTTGAGCAAATTCTCAGTATGAGGTGTCGAAGGGTGGTCTGTAAACTGGGCCAAAGCCAGGCTAAATGATTGATGGAAAATCGGCAAGTGTGTGTATGAGTATGTATGTGTGTGTGTGTGTGGCTGTGTACACAATTTGGCACTCAAAATGCTACAGAAAATATGAACACACTCACACTCACACACACATACACATACATTACGCCCACTTGGCAATGCTTTAGCCAGTTGTTAGTTGGCGCAAAAGTTTTCCTTGCCATTCCTGGACAAATTGAATGAGAAGGTGGCAGGTGGGGGGGTGGGAAAGGGTGCCAGTATGAAAGTGTTACACACGAGTCTCGAACTGATTGATAGCAGTGCAAAAGTTAATTGCATGTGGACCCGCAACCAAACAAAACCCAACCCAATTTAACACGCTCAAGCACAATTAGTTGGCCAAAAAACGCTTGACGGAAGTGCATTTTATGTGTGCACATCGAAATCTCGACACAATGTAATTGCAATTTATAATTAAAGCTTAATTATCGGCGCGTTTGCTGTGAAAAATGCAATATGTGAAAGGAAAATGCTGCTGCACTAAATGAATTTAACTTAAACATTTAATTCAAGTCAATAAACTGAGTCAACAGCGCTCAAAATATTATAAGAACTAAATAAAAGTGCAGCTGGCAATTAATATTAAGTATTGTGTGAACAAATTGACAAGCACTTCTTTTGGCCCTTTGCCAGTTGGTTTGAATCAGTGGCAACTGTGCCAAATGACAGACGCAACAGTTATAACAAAAATAACTGACATGGGGCAACAGCAGAGTATTTTAATTTTGTAAACAACATACGCCAAATTGATGTAATTATTTAAAATTTAATTTTTAACAGATATCAAAAAGACTGAAAACGAAACTGGATAAAAATTAAATTAAAGCTTTAAACTGGAACCAGGGCACAAAATATTTGTAATTATATGTTTATACTCAAATCAAAACTGAGTTCAATTAAGCAAAGTTTTAATTCAATTCGATATGGCTATGCAAATAAGCAAGCATTTTATATTTGACTGAAAAATAGCATAAAATTGTTGACAAAACTCAATATTTCTCATTAAATTGAAACCTTTGTCTCTCTATCCCTCCATCCCGCTCAAAATTCGTCCTAATTGGAAGTTATTACATAGCTAGAAACAAATTTTTAATATTTATTTTGAACTGCACAGATTTTGCTTTGTTCGGCAAAAATAACCACAAATATCTAAATTCTTGCAATTAAAGCCACAGGACAAATTATTCGTTCTGTGCTGCAGACAAAAGTTAATAAAAGCTCAAATCGAATTTGGGGCTGTTGGTCAATAAAATTTTACAAATTCTACTCGACTGGTTTGGATTCAACTAAACTTGCAATAAACAAAAACAAATAAGTATTTACATAATTTATTATATTTTCATGATTATATTCATGAAATATTTCGACAGTTATGTTTTTAATGAAATTCCGATCATTATTTTGCTTGCAAACTTTATGAATAATCCAAATTGTGCACAATTGTCAACATCCACTCAATTTAAGCAAGGCGCAACAATTATGTACTTGTGTGAGAGAGAGAAAAAATCATAGCATACTTTTCAGCTGTTGCACCAAAATGAAAACTGCAGCATGGCAAATAGAATGACGGGGGATTTGGGGGAGAATTGTTAACAGTAATTTGCAGTTATTGTTTACCTTCAAATTGTTAAGTGTAGACTTAAATGTTGATTGGTTGCACGCACGCAAGGAAATTGTTTAAATTTATTGATCGCATGCTCTTTGCAGCAATTAAAAAGTATGCTTGCATTTGTTGTTGTTGTTGTGAACACACTTGAGATGAAGTTTTGCTACACACACATTGACATGCAGACGCAGGCACTCGCAGACAGGAATACGCATACACACACACACACACACACACACATGGACACACACTCGCGCGGGAGACGCCAAAAAGGCAATAGAGAAGTTTATTGTTGCTGCTCCGTTGTTGCTGTTGCTGTTGTTGGTCGCGGGGCACGCACGTATTTTTTTTCTAAAATCTGTACGCTTTTTGTTTTTCAATTGCATGCACTTCAAACGCGCGTCTATCAATTTTTACTTTTATTTTAAATAAATAAATAGATTTGTATTTAATAAAATTTATTTATTTATTTTTATATTGTTTTTTTTTTTGTTTTTAGTTTTTGCACAAACTGTTGGGCACAGTTGGGACGCTTGACGAACGCCAAGGCAAACGCGTCAGCTGCGAGAAAGTGCGTCCTGTCTGGTTGTACCCTAACGACTTAATGCGCTCAACGCAGCTTTTCACACGACCATGGACCGGAGCAGAGGCAGGAAAAGCCATGCAGCCAGCCAGCCACAAAGGCGAAGCTTCCAATCCCGAAAACAAAACTCACTCGGCGCACAGCGCTTCGCATCGTATCTCTCTCAATGTTGCTCTCTATCTCTCTCTCTCTTTGTCTCTCTCCCATTTGCTCTCATCTCATGTGTATGCTGTGGCTCAAGATTGATTTGAGTGAAAGCTGCGCTCACTGGAATGTTTACAGTTAAGCAGAGCAGCGTGGGATGCTACGGCTGCTGCTTGAGCTTCGGCTCCAGCTTCAGCTTTGACTGCTGCTGCTACTGCTGCTGCTGGTGGTCAATGTCTCTATACCTGCAAATATAATGTTGGTTGGCTGCTTGGCAAACTTTTATTAATGAGCGACAAGTGTGCCCAGACTACTGCAGCAGCACGCTCAACATGTGCGCGCGTTCCCCCTCCCACTCACACTCAGCCACCTCTCTCTCTCACTCTCTCGCTCTACTAAAATGAGCAAAAAGTATAAGTCCACATTTCGCCCCCGCCTTCCGTTTTTGCCAGTTGTGACAATGTCGCCGTGTTAAATGCGTCGATTGTTAATGACTGTCGAATATTTTAGAGTAGACCAACAGCTGTCCCGATTGATAACGGTAAAATAACGAGAAAAATAAATAATGCCAATGCAATGCTCAAGAGTATTGCACAGTGGAACGAGAAGTACAGAAATGTACATGAAATAAAACCATAAAAAATGAAAGTCAAGATTATTTTATTCTTGCAAGTAATATATGGTTTACTACGAATAAATAAGTTTTGTCTGGCATTCTTGTATATTTTTTCGATTTATATTTTATATAAGTCGCTTTTTTGGGTTACTTTTAATGCATACTAGCAATGGCCACACAATTTCTTTAGCACTTTCAATTTAAATTTTAATCTCTTTACAAAGTCACATTTAATATATTTAATATTTAGCTAATTTTGCTTCATTGTTAATGTCTCTCATATTCAATGTTTAACATTTTAAGATTTTTGTCAGATTCAAAGTATTTATTTTAAGCCAATTTATATCACGCTAAAATTTGAAATTATATTTCATAAATCATGCTTTTACATTTTGATGCGCCCTTTACCCACTGTGCACAGTGCATAGACCACGGATTTAATATTAGTTATTGTTGTGATTATGTATTTCATAGCAGCCAATAAAATTAAGTGCTCTAATTCAAAATTCTGTTTGTGGCCGTTGAATTTGCATTCGCCGGAAGCGAAATACTCGAATGCAGCAATAGATCAATTATGTATATATACGGATTGGATTGTTTATGATGCATATGGATGTAAGCCTCTGTGGCAGTAGCAAGTGGGAGTGTGTGGGGCAGGACAAATCACAGATAAATGCATTTTGCGACTAATTATAATTGCATTAATCATGTCTCAAATGAGTCGATTGATGAAATGGGGCAACTCCCTCTCAGCCTTAAACCTTCTCCAATTGAACGAAACGTTCACGTTTATACTGATCCTCATAGCTCTGGACAAATTTGAGTCGTCCCTCGTACTGTAGATG
This sequence comes from Drosophila paracracens, assembly GCA_035044025.1. Taxonomy (NCBI): domain Eukaryota; kingdom Metazoa; phylum Arthropoda; class Insecta; order Diptera; family Drosophilidae; genus Drosophila; species Drosophila paracracens. The sequence continues at coordinate 2,247,456 of JAWNMN010000835.1, read as the reverse complement.
CATTATGGTCTTCACCAGCGGCGGATGCTCATTGCCCAGTTCCAGCCACAGTTGGCCACCAGGTCGCAAATGGACGCAGGCCAAATCGAATACCAATCGAGCCACACGCAAACCATCCGAGCCCCCATCCAGAGCATTAAGGTTCTCATAGCTGGAAAGGTAGAGAGGGTTGTGAATAAGGGGGATATAAATCTATCCTGGTACAGTAATCACTCGGAAACTGGAACGGTTTTGTTTCCAATTCAATTTCAAATTCTACTTGCTGATTTTAATTTACCATGTTTTCCATTCTGTATCGAGATGGAAAAAAATTATAAATAAAGATTCCTATTCTCGAGCAGTTCTAGTTAGCGAGTGCCTACTGTATTATGACTATACTTACACGACGACTTCGGGATGCAGGTACTGAAACTCGTCCGTCTTCACATAGGGCGGATTTGAGATGATTAAATCGTAGCGCTTGTCGTACAGCGACTCTGGCATATACTTGTCCGGCTCCATGGTGTGATTGTGGACCTCGAAGCGCTGCTGCAGGCCCAGCAACTTGGCGTTCTCCCAGGCCAAAGCGGTGGCCGCCTTACTGCGCTCAATTGCCGTCGCCTGCACCTGGGGCAGGGCGTGCAGCATCGACAGTGACATGGCGCCCGACCCGCAACCGACCTCTAGCATATTCACGTGCTCCGCCCGCTTGTAATTGTCGATGACGAGACGCACAAACTCCTCGGTTTCGGGACGTGGTATGAACACGGTGGGCGCCGTCTTCAGCGTTATATTCATAAAATCCCATTCGCCGATGATGTGCTGCAGCGGCATGCGGGCGCAGCGTGCCTCCAGAAACCTCTCAAAGTCCGCCAGCTGAGCTGAGTTAAATTTCAGCTGGGAAAAATCATCCGGCACGGTGTTCTAAGCAGACCGCATTAAATTAAATTAAGCAAATTGAAGTTCTTTTGGTGACTCACAAATTTGCGCTTGAGCACATGTGACACAATGCACTTGAGATTGAACTCCGTATCCTGGACGCCGGCGTCCTTCAGCTTGGCCTCCCAACCATTTAGCGCCTTGTTGACCTCAATCAATGCGCCGTTAGTTGCCGTGGTTGTTGTTTTTGTTTTTGTGCTGCTTAGCGCACGTGTTGCACTCTGGCGCAGCGTTAGCAGCGGTCGTCTCAGATATTTCAGCATTGTTTAATTCAACTTATTACCTAATAATTATTGATTACAATTTTGTACTCGTTTGCGGGCCAAACGTTGTGAGGCACAGCTGTCTTGATCGACTTATCGACGACAGCCACAGTGTTTCGGCATGGCACTCGATAACAGCTAGCGATGTGCGCAAATTATTCACAATTTTTTCAAATTTATTAAATAGTCGGATTTTAATTTAAAAATAATTTAAAGTTAAGAATGTAGATAAATAAAACAAATATTGCACATATCGTTAAAAATTGAACTCAGGCATCGGGGTCATCCACTTTGGGCGCGAGATAATAACGAATATAGCCGTAATCCTCGATGGGGTATTCCACCAGGAGCGGCACATCGGGCGCCAGGCCAAGCTTCACCTTATCCGCGAGGGGCGTGGCCCGGGTGAAACTGTTCAAGTAGCGCCCGGCAAAGGAGAGTGTGACGGGCTCCTCCACCTGCAAGCTGACATCTCCTTTGACCGTCTCGCTCAGCTTTATGTTGGCGGAGCCCAGATCGCCACTGGCGGAGAACTTGATGCCATCCTTGCTGCACGCTATCACAACGGACTCACTGAACGTGACCAGGTCGCGACAGATGCGTGCGAATTCTGTGGACGGCATGTGGACGATGCAGGCGTAATCTATATCGGGGATGCCCAGATGCTCTTGCTCCAGGTTGAGCAGACGCAGCTCGTAGTCGGCGGTGCGCTCTTTGCCCGCCGACTCGAAGCTCAGCTGCAGCTTGTCCGCCTTGTCGGCGGCACTGATTGTGACCGCATCATCGCCACTGGCGCACTTCAGCACCTTCGTCAGGGACTTCAGATCCAGTCCCAGCGACACGTTCCGGTCACAGCGAAACCGCTCAAAGCAGTCGCTTCCCAGCGACATCGCCACCAGAGACACATGGGAATTGTCCATCGCTTGCAGCTGTAATTGGATCACCTTGCGATTATCTTGAATGGTAAATGTATTCTGCTGCTTGCCTGTATCCCGGAAGGACTGCAGTCGAGGGTGCTCTGGCTGAGTATCTCCTTCAAGGCATCCACAATCTTCTTTAATAGCGTTGTGCTGCCCAAGCGTGCCTCAAACATGATTGCGACTGGCCTTAACAACTAAATGCAGCTAAAAACAATTTCACAATCGCCGGAGAAAAACAAAGCTAGCTTTGGCAATTAATGCTGAGCGACTACAAAATACCCTGTATGAAAAGAGAGTGACAGATTGTCTGGCTGATGTTTGACAATGACAGCTTGGGGGAAAAATAGCTCAAAAGGTGTGCCACTTTATCAGACGTTTGCTTTTGTGCAAGAAAACATTGTAAAGTCTTCTCACAAAAGCAATTACAGAATAATGAGTAAATTAAGGTGGAATACCTCTTGGTATTGCACAATGTAAACAATCAATCGATAGTTACATGAGTACACATCGTGAGGTGTATCGTGACAACTATAATCGATATTTAACTCTACGTGAGCATACTATCGATATGCACATTGCAGGCCAACAGCTGTTGAAATAATCACAAAGTTATTTTGGCTGGCATTTTCCCAATTAGAAAATTGTTGAAATATTAGTGTAAAATGCTTAGGACCTCACTTAAATATGTAAACGCTGCTGCACTCACATAAATTGCCACAAACTGCAATGACTGCCCCAATGGAGATTGAAAGCGCCAGCGATTGGCATCTTTGGTGTCGCCTCTGCGCCAAGGACGATCTTCAGGGAAATATCAACGTCTTCCTGAAAAACGAACACTCAACTGCAGGCGGCGAGCGGGATAGCGATGCCCAGGAAATTGGAGCAACTGCGCCAATTGCCGACATGGCACTGGCCACAGCCATTGGCAAATATTTCTGGGTGAATGTAAGTGGATGGGGATGTGGAGTAATTGATCAGAGTGTCGATAAATCTACGTTGTTTTGCAGATAACACGCGGCGAGGAGCTGCCCGAGATGATATGCAGCGAATGCCTGACCCTCGTCACCTCGCTCGTGAACTTCTCGGAGCGCATAACCCGTGTTCAAAAACTCTATTGCATATTGCAAAGCACACCCAAGCAGGATGCGATTAGCGTGCAGGAGTTGCGCGGCAGATTTGGGCTGCTCGAGGAGGAGCAGCAGTTACCGGAGCAGCCAGAGCCCGAGACGCTTACCGAGGTGCACTATGTGGAGGAGAAGCCCAAGCTGAATGAGCTGGACGAGGCGGTGTTGGAGCTGGAAAATCCGCTCACGCCGGCATGCAAAAACGAAGAGAAGCCCACAACTGAAGCGGTGACAGCTGAACCAGAAGTTGAGGAACAACAAGAGCTGGAGGAAGAGGAGGAGGAGGATGCAGAACCAGTAGATGAGCAGCTGGAATACGAGGATGCGGGCACTGAGCTGCTACTAAATTTATGCGATGAATACAGCAACGCGGACAGCAATGGGGACAGCAACTCTTCCAGTCCGAAGCCCAAATCCAAGGAGCGCTGCAAAGCGCATCAGTGCAGCGAGTGTCCACGTGCCTATGCACTGCCTCAGACGCTGCAGCGGCACATGCGCCAGTACCATGACAAGAAGAGCACAGCGGACATGAAGCTGCTGTGCTGCGAGCAGTGCGAGAAACAATTTCGCTCCCGCTACCAGCTGCAGCGGCACATGCAGCAGCATCTGCCCATGCCCAAGCGGAAGATGTATCCCTGCACCAGCTGCGGCAAGAAGTTCACAACGAACGCCTCGGCGCAGTCGCATGCCCAGTATATGCACCAGGAGGAGCGACCGCGTCCGGTCATCTGTGAGCAGTGCGGCGTCGGGGTGCATTCGCTGAATGCGCTCAAGGAGCACCTGTTGAGCCACACGGACTATGCGCCGTACGAGTGCGATGTGTGCAAGAAGTGCTTCAAGAGCTTGAGCCGTCTCAAGCATCACAAGGAGACGCACGATCCGCACAAGTACATCTGTCCCGAGTGCGGCATGCAACTGAATTCGCGACCCACTCTGAACCGCCATCGGCTGGTGCACACGGATCAGATGCAGCACAAGTGCGACTATTGCGGCAGGGAATTCAAGCGGGCGAAAGCCCTCAAGAATCATCTCATCCTGCACACGGGACTGAAGCCATACTCCTGCGACTTTTGTGATCGCACCTTTGCCAACGGCTCCAATTGTCGCACGCACAAGAAGAAATCGCATCCAGAGGAGCTCGCCGCCCAGGAAGCAGCCGGCGGCGCCAAAACCTACAATCGCAATATACCCAAACTGGAGGCGCTGAAAGCATTGTGCGTATTTATTTGAAGCCACTTAGATTTCTTGCAGAGATCCTTACAAGTTGGTCAGAAGTAGTGGAGTCTGAGTCTATTCAAAGCCCATGGCAAAGTGGATATAGAAATGGGAATCAGTAACTTTTTGGAGTATATAGAAATGGGAATCAGTTTGAATTTGAAAATTTGGAAATATTCGAAAATTTCTTTCAATAATTTTGTATTTCTGAAACTAAATAGTATATAGAAATTGGCATCAGTATTTTTCCAATTTATATATATATCAGAAGTTTTCTTTCAACTTGCTTTTATATATATATATATAGATATATATTATATTATATTTATATTTCATTCAAACTGAACAGTATTGGGAAATGGGAATCAGTTCTTTTGAAATCTAAAATCGTCAGCATTTTTTTTAGATATTCAAAATTCGGTTTCTAATTGTATATATTTAAAATATATATCTGTTGCATATATATATATATATAATCTCTTATTGATTTGCCTCTTGCAGCACAAAGAACAAGGACAACTTGTCGCCGGTGGCCACCAAGCAGAGCGGATGCTTCGCCTTTGGCAAGAAGCCCAAAGCGCTAGTCAAATCCAATGCCAGCAGCTCATCGGTGGCCAGCGCAGCAGCAGCAGCAGCAGTTGGCATTATTCCCACCATCGACAACATCTACAATCACATAATGAAGCCGCCGTTGCCGTCAGCACAGCAGCAGCTGCTTGTCACCGATGGCAGTGCCACAATCCTCGCAAGCCGACCGCCGGAGGAGCAGGCGGAAACTGCGATTGCTCCACAAATCTTTTCGTACTAAATGCCGTTTTTTTGGGCGCGCATATTTTGAATATTTTGGGCAGCTTGAGCAGGGCGCATGTGCGGGCTGGTTGGAGTCACCCTCTGGTGTATGGTGTGTGCTTGTTTGTTGGGGGTTGCGCGTAAATGGCCAATATATCCTTTATGGAGGAATTTAGTTCAGTTGACAGCGTGCGCTTCTCCTCGTGTCTGCTCCGAGTGGGGAAGAATTTGTTTGCCTAGATTTCTGAGTAAATGCATTAAAACACTAACTAAAAACGGCAAAACGATGCATGGCTAAAAAACTATGCAAATTGCGATGTGCTTCGTGCGCCATTGTGCATTCAATAAAGTGTTTAAAACATAAAACATCAAAAAACCGAAACCAATTTAAATCTCTTTAATTGCGAGCAGCAAATCAAAAAGCAAAAAAAAAGTAAAAAAAAAAAATCGATTTCTTGCCAATGAAAACAAAGTGCATTGAAGAGAGCGTAATTAACGCACATGCAGTGAGTAGAAATGTCGAGTGGCATCACAAAATAAAGCCGGGCCACAAGTGCTCCAGTGTTTAAAAGTTATTAACAAAATATCAACGAACAAATTAGCAACTGAATCAAAAAGCGAAAATCAAAACTCAAGCGAGCAGCAAGTCTAATCAAAAAGCCGCACATACAGCAATCAATGCGGACAGCAGCTGCGCAACAACTTAATTAAACCAACTAATTTAGTAGAAACTGGAGTGAAGCACTCTTTAACTTATCCAAAAGCAATTTTAAATTTGTTTTAAACAATATTTAGCAGCAGCTGGCTTATGCGTCAGCCCTGGTTCTAGCACTTAACATTACCATTTCGAGTAGTACACAGCGCTTAACAGTGCCATCTTGAGTCGATGTACTGAAGATAAACTAACATTAACATATATCGCCAAAGACAAAACGGCAACAACAACGCGTCGTGTTCGCGCTGCTGCGAAAATAGTAAAAAGTGCGAGATTTCTGCGTAAATTTTGTGTGCAAGTAAGTTTTCTACAAATATTTGCACAATCATAAATAAAAACAGCGAATGTTTCTATCCAATAATATATGTTGTGTTGCGAATGTAGCAGTCGGCATTTTTCACTTGTTTTTTACGCTCTGTGTTTGCGTTTGTGTGTGTGTGTGTGTGTATGTGTGTGATATGATGTGAATTATAAAAAAAATCGATTTGCTCGTAATTATTTTCGACTCCAATTGTGCATTTTAACAATTAGGCAGCTTCGCTCTGCTAACGCCAGCGTAATCGCCAGCAGCGCAGTTTAACATGTGTGGCCAACCAATTGCCATTGTTGTTGTTGTTGTTGCTGCTGCTGCTGTCGTTGAACGGGTCCAGCGGCTGCGTAGGCGGGCCTGAAGGCAGCCAGTTTATATTTTACGGCAACAACAACAACAACTGCGACAACAACAACAAAATGTTAACAGCGCGCGCTAGTCGAAAGTTGAAGCAACAGTGCATTCTAATTGGACTCTGTCCTCTCCTCGCCCCTCCCCAAAAGCCGCTTTAACCACAATAACCGAAAAGTGCAGCAGCAGCAGCAGCGGCAGCGGCAGCTGCCGAAAACGAAGAAGCAGAAACAACGCTGCAAACAAAAGTTTTGTAACTTAGCGGTACTTGCTATCTCTATGTGCGTGTGTCTCTCTGCGTCTTTGCGTGCCTGTGTGTGTGTGTTTTACATTTGTGTTTGTGTTCCAATCTATGTGTAAGCCGCGAACCGCATTATCCTTTTGGCTTGACCCAAATTGCAATGCCCTTAAAAGCTTAGTTCTACAGCCGTCGCTTGGTAATTAAAATGCCCAGAGATTAGACCTGTCCACAAATATGAATTATACATCTTAATGCAGCTCAAATTCGTATTTAGCTGGGTTTTTTTTACTTAATCTCTTCGAATTGAATGTGCATTTGTTGAAAATGTACGCAAAATATGTAAATTTCAAATTGTAATTAAAATGTTGAGAGATGCGGCCTTTCCACAATCATTGAATCATTATTTATATCAATCATTTTAATCATTCTTATTTTTAAATTTATTTATAATTTTAATATTATTTTAGATTAAATTAAATTACATTTTTTAAGTTTTTGTATTTTTTGTGTCGACTGACTTTTAGTTGACAATAAATAAATAAATATTCCAAGTAAATATGGACTTATTGGTAAAATCTGTAATTTGCTCTCTCTTTCATTAAATTACAAAAAAAAAGCTGAATTTATAATTATTTTTGATTTCCATTCAATATAGACTTATTTTTTGTTCTCCTTAAATCATTAAACTTAAAAGTAACTTTCGCAAATATGATTCTTAGAAAGTCCATTAAATTGTTTTCAAATTTATTTTAGTATTTTAGTATCCTTAGAAAAAATAGATTTAACTATTCGAAAATTGAAGCAACGCCTAAAACCACAGTGTTCTACTTATCGAGTGAGCAGTGTACTTTCTTTTGTTTCTGCTGCTGTTGCTTTCTTTTGTCTGAACTTTATTGGGTGTCCAACTAACACCTAAACACCCCCCTGGCTCATGTCCACCCACTGTTGTTATCATTTTTATGTGCGGCCAGTTAATTGCCTCCATCCCGAAAGCACAATGAGAACTAGAAGAATATGAAGCAAAACTTTGGCTAACTGTCGCCTTCAACTATTTTATCAGTTGAAAGTTTTTAAAAGCGTTTTGTTAGTCCAACCTCCCCAATGGTGGTGAAAATTAAAATTCGTTCAAGTAACCCCACCCTCTGTCCGGCTGTCGCATTAGTTGGCAATTATAATGGAGGAGACTGTGAATATGAAATGGGCCTGTCAAAAGTCAGATATTTCCTTATGGAAATTGCCTCGAGTCGGAGCCGAAATCAATAACAAGGTTTTTGCCGCCACCGCTCCTTATTTCCTCATTTCCTTCCAAAAATGACTATTCGCTTTTCCACAATGTCAAGCAGAGATTGAGGAGGGGGATGGATGTCTTTTAATTAGTTGCCTCGTTGCTTGCTTGGGTTTGAGACTCGATGTTAAACAGCTCCTTTGAGTCACATATGGATGCATTTAGTCCATATAATAAGGGTTGCAGCCAGTCACCCAGTCAGCCCTTGACTAGGGTCAGCTATGCTCCCTTTTTTTTTTTTTTTGTCGTGTTGTGCGAGGGTGTTGCCTTCATCGAATCGTCAGCCTATATTTAAAATGCCCAAGGAATGGGAGTTTCCATTTATAAATAAGTGTGTCAAAGCAGTTGGGAAATTAAACGAAATGGTTTCATGAGATGGAGCGCTTGAAATCACGACAAACCTTTTGAATATTCCCTTTTAAAAATATTTGCTGGCATTCTCCAGTGGCATGTCGATTCATTCCTAATATTTGTTGCATCAGTCTATGGATGTTTGTTGAATGTAAATGTCATTTCCTTTGAAAGCCTAAAAAGCAGACTAAAATCGTAGTATGACCGAGTTTCCAATGTATTTGTATAACAAACGTATATATATATATATATGTATTTGAGTAATTAAATATTAACAGTTCAGCCTTAGATATGGTTCTATGTAAATTATGTATTTTGAGCTTGAACACATACAGAATCTTCTTTTCAGCTTTCTCTTTGCTCAAGCTTATCTCTCACAAGTTCTTTCAACTTTAAGTGGCCTTAATCTTTATCACTTTATCACTTTATCAGGGAACATCTTGAACTCCCACAACTATTTTGAATGCTTATCGTTTTGGTTTGCCACAAAATACTTCGCTCCGCGTTTAACACTGCTTTAATTGTCATAGTCACTGTCTGGCGCTGCCTATAATTTCAGTTATAATTCAAAATGCCATGCAAATCCCACGCTGCGTAGGCATGACACACACTCTTAACTTAACTTGGCCAAGACTAGTCAATTTGTTATCAATGTGCTTCAATAGTTTGGCTTACTTGGCCTTTTACCAGCGCCTACGACTAAGCTCAAATGTAAGCCCATTCGACATACTCAGACTTATGGCACATCATATTGATAAGCTTTGGCCAACTTTTTGCTGGCTTTTCGCCCTCTTCTCCCCTCACCACCACTTTGGTTTGGTTACTCATTTTTTCCATCAGTTCAGGTTAACTCTAATTGCCTAATCTTCAAAGAGAATTTGTAAATATATTACATTGACATGGTTAAGTTGGCTTCATGTTTGCAGCATACATCTGATTGTGCAACATTATTATTATTAGGATTATTTCTGGGATTCATGCACTGCGGTCTACCATCTTGTCCTATCCTATCTTTTCCTAGCTTTGGCGACAGATTCAGCTGGGATGTGCTTTGAGGACTAGTTTGCTACTAAAAATACACAGTTTAAATAGGTGACTGGTTAACCTGCAATGTCCAGTCATTTTTGTGCAATATTTTATTTTAATTAATAATTAATAATAATTAATAATTAATATATGTTTAAGTTTTTATTTATTGTGTTTTATTCTCATATCTACTGCCTACTTTCTTCTACTTATTGCGCTGTCTTATCATCTAGAATTTCTACTTATATTTATGGCAAGGCAATTCTATGTTTTAACAGTTGCCACAACTGAATGCGATATTAAACCTTCTGCTTAAAGCTTCTTCGCTTTGTAAAGCTTCTTCGCTTTGTAAAGCTTTATAAGAGCTTTGAGAGCTCTGTAGAGTTTCATCGTTTACGTCGAAAAGCTGCAACTAATATACCAACGACTTTTATTACACTAAAGCTTTGAGCGAACTGTTATATCGCAACCCTTGGGCAAGAATGTAAAAGTATTGGCAAAAGTTGCATATTTGTATTACAAACTTATCTTTTATAATAAAAGTAAAAGTTGCATACATGTATTACAAACTTATCTGTTATAATAAAAGTAACAGTTAAAACGGTATTCAAGTCTTGCTAGTGCTCAAAATTTGTTGCGCTAACTTTTCAGCTGGTTGGCTGTCTGTTATATTCAAGTTGTTATACTAAAGTAACGTATATCAGTTTAATAATTTTACACAACTGCCTAAGAGCGTTGGATGTTGGCCTTTACTCTCATATGTCATATTAAACTTGTTGGATAACAATTAATTCCAATCTTTATTTCGGTGTTGATATTTTTCAAAGCCTAAAAACATTTTTTTTTTTTATTAAAGTTACGCGTAGACCATATTACAGTGTTATATGAAGTATACTTGGAATATATCAGTTATAAATATGTATTTTAGTATCTTATACTAAAAAGTATAACAATTTTTGAAAAGTACTGGTATATTAAGTGTGTTGGTATATGAAATTAAACATTTATAACGATATTCTACAGAGTCTAATACTATTAAATATACTTTTATATTGCTATGATATGATAACGATTCTTTGTATAACAGTTGAATGCATAGTTTCAACCCTTAGCTTGATTGTGCTATCTTGACTGCATATAACAGCTTAATTTAGTCTTTATACATTTTTCCAATTCTAAAACCATTTTTTGTTATATTCAATTTACGCACAGACCATATTTTAGTGTTATACTATCGCCTCATGAAGTGTACTGGTATATAACTGTTATAACGATATAGCCTATTATTATTATAAAATGTACTGGTATACGAAGAGACCTGGTATACAACATTATAATAGACTGTCTAATATTATATACTGGTACATGACGACTCCGTTTGCTACCCTCTTATAAAACAGCCTATGTATAATCTCAACCCTTAGCTTGCTTGTTCTACGCTGCTTTCCTATAACGTTTTATGGACTCTACACTGTTGCTATAAAATCACATAGCCAATGCTACAATCTTATATTAAATGGGAATTTATCAACCTTTATCAAATCTCATTTCCACTCACATTGCCATAACAACTACCCCTAGAATTGCACACCCCTTAGCAAATACAATTTCCACTCACATTGCCATAAAAATCACCCCCTAGTTTTGTGGCAAATACTCAACGCAATAATTTGCACTTATATCCTGTGATGTGCATTTTTTCGCATTTGCAACTAATGAGTCAAATGCCACATGCTGCATGCCGCTTTGCCTGGGGCTGACAAAAGTGGTACGCATATAAATTGCACGTTGTTACTATTGCAACAGACAGCTGACAACAGACGGACGGACGCATTCCTGGGCGACAACATTTTTTAAACCAAGTTTCTTTTTTTTATACTTTTTTTGGTAGCAAGCTGGTCGGTAAAAAATGAGTAGCTAAACAGAAAGAGAAAGAGAAATGGTGGAAAACCAAAGCTTTTACTTTAATTAAATGCGTGCGTGCGAAAGAAAGTCCAAATTAAGAATTCTCTGATGTTCTCCCTAGTTGTTGTTGTTGTTGTCGTTGTTGTTGCTGCTGTTTCTATTTTTATTTTTTTGTATACTTGCTGTTGCAGTTTCTGATTAACGGCAGCTGCTTTCCCTTTGCCTTAGCTTTATCTGCCCCGCCACCATTTTTTTGCTGCCCCCCCGGTGGGAAGGGTGTGGGGGGCTGCTCTTTGCATAGCGCACTTTTATGTTGATTGAGTGCGGCTTATCTCTGCCAGAGAACATTCCACTGGGCCAATCCGCTCCGAGTTATAACATAACTCATATGATCCCCACAGTTATCTCAATTGTAAGCAAATCAGCGCGGTTGCCCATAAAAAAAAAAACCGCAGCCAAAGACAAATGTTATTATTAAAATGGCCAACGTATATAAAAAACAATGGCAGAAACGCGTTATGCGAGGGTTGCAATTAAACTTTGAATGTTTATGAAGTGAATTATATATTAATAATAATAATAATAATTAATAATTTTCTTTATTTTTATTGTTTTTATTTTTAAGCTGGCTGCAAAAGTTTGAATTATTTTCATTTATCCTTCAGGTCAAATGTTTTTTTTTTTAAATGAAAATAAATATTGGATTATAAAAATTAAATTACTGGATTACCAAATAGTTCGAATACTAGACTATATTTTATATATATATAAATATATATATATATATATATATATAGATACAAGTAATTCTGTTAACCACATTTGATTTACTTTTTGGAGCACCCTCGCTGTTTTTGATGCCCAGCATATCCTTTAAGCAATAAAATATCAAGCTAAAAGCCCTTCAAAATGACAGTGAGTTGTTGTTGTTGTTGTTGTTGCTGTTGTTGTTGTTGTTTTTGTTTCAGTTGTTGCTGCTGTAAACGTCTGCAATAAATTTGAAGTATTAAAACAGATATCGAATGGATTATTTTTAATATATGACCATGCATACAGAGTGCTGCCAGAGCTGCCCTCCCACTCCCCTTCCTCCCACCAAAAAACTGCAGCCTGGCAGATTGCGGGCGTAGAGCCGATGCCTGCCAAGTCGAAACGCAATTAGCCCTTTGCTGCAAGTGCCGCCGCCCACGCAGCAGCAGCCTCGTGTATGCCCCTCGCTCCCTCTGTCTTACTCTCTCTCTCTCTCCATCTGGCTGGTGCTACAAATTGCCATTAGCAGCATCTACATCTACATCCTCAGCCGCATTCGCATCCGCATTGGCAGCTCCACTGCCAAGTTGAAGCCGACAACATCGCAGCTGGCATTTTCCGCTGCGTAATCCTTTTATTAATCCCGTTGGCTTGGGCTAAGATCCTTTACACTGCTGTTGGCACTTTTGCAAATCATGAAAAAGAAACCCAACAAGCTGAAGCAAAAAGAAACATAAATTCTCCAGAAAGCTCAACAAGAGCATACCCTGTAAAACTATTGAACTGCAAGACAGTTTATAGTTGTGTTTGTGATATACTTCAGATATACTTCAGATATAAGGAAATATATATATAGAAGAACTGACATAAGTTGGCATAACTTAATGCCACACACTTTTGCAACTATTTTTACAACTTACAGGGTATATAGAAAAAAATAAAACCCACATAAAATTAAGATAAATATATGGTTGAGAAACATACGCAAAACGCTTTGCTCGCTTTTGCTTGGTTAGTTCACAATTTGTTGCAATGCTTAGCGAAGATTAAAAATTAATTGCCCTGTGAATGTGGCCTGGGGCAAAGGGTTTCAGCAAAGCAACTCGTAACCTGCCGCATTTATGCGTTGCGCGTAATTTGTGTTGATTATTTCTCTTTGCAGCAGCAGCTGAGCTGGGCTAGTCAAAAATTAAAAAGAAAGCAAACTTATGCTCATTTTGTAAGTATAAGGTTTTAATATAGCGAATTAATCAGGCAGCTTTTCGTGCCACGTCGAGTAGTGCTCGGAGTCACCTAGCAACACTGGCTGAGATACCCCTTTTAGATGGACACCCTGACCAAAAACGCCCAACGCTTTGTGCAAGTTGTGAAGAGCGCACAACATTAAATATTCAAAATGCACTTAACGAAGCATAGCGCGTAAACCGATAGCCAGCATTCTGTTGGCCTGGCCAGCTCACGAAACAGGGCCAGCAACTGAAACCCTTCTCTCAGCGCTACAGGACTCTGAGCATTGCGGATATTATTAGCCACTTGGTCAGCGAACGTTAAACCACTAAAAAACCACCTTTGATCAAACAATATTAGTTGGCTGCTGGTGGCGTTAGAGAAGAGGTCCTTGTTTAGCAATGCAGTGGTAATTTAGCCACCTTCCTGGATTGCCAAAGGCTCCAAATAGATGAGAGAGTAATTAAAATATAGATGCATTAGTTTATCTGTAATATCTTCAACACTTTTGGTTATTAAATGCATACAATTGCAGTTACTATATATATATATATACAAAGGCGTGAAATGTTCTAAATCTGAGCAAGTTATTCAAATATATTAACTAATTCTGGTAATTAATTGAATTGAAGTGCAAAGAATTGCAATTGTGCTAGTAATTATTTTATTACTTTATTCTCAATACTAGATTCATTTTTTAAAATTATTTTATTACTTTATTCTCAATACTAGATTAATTTTTGTATTTTTTGTGTTGACTGACTTTTAGTTGACAATAAATAAATAAATAAATTAATAAATCAAATTTATTTTAGGCAATTTTAAAAGCTTTTTAAGTTAGGCAAAAAAAAATATCCAAATTCCGCGAAACAGTAAGTTGGAATCGAAAAAGTACGAAATAAACTTGGGCTGTTCTGAAGGCGTTTAATTACTTAATTACTCAATTACTTAATTACTATTTTTATATTATTTCCACACCTTTTGAAGGTAATTTGCCATTTCCCTGCAAACCGAAACTTATCACAATTTCGCTCAATTATTTGTTGTATTTAAGCTTTATGCCCAAAACTGTACAACAAATAAACAAAAAAAAAAAAAAAAATGGAAAAGGAAAAGTATTTGAAAATCTCTTTGAGTTGAGGCGGCACTTTATCAACATTAGCGCAACTTGTTTCGCATTTTGCTTGCCGTTGTTGTTTGTATGTTATTTTAGCCTTTTTCACGCACCACGCAACGGGGTTGAAAAGTTAATTCAATTAGCTTGACTCTGCCACTTAAGCTGGCTTTTAATAATAAGCAGACAGTTAAGTACTTTTCCCGGCAATATTCGCACAGGCACGGCGAGTGAAGTGTGTCTTGTGGAAGGGGGAGAGCAGTTTTCATATAATTTTCACAATTTTATAATATTTAGCACCCTGTAGGCAGGCAAGTGCCTGAAAATGGGTATCTGACTAAATATTAAAAAAAAAAAACCCGGCTAATTCTCAGAAGTTGTATAGCTAAATCGGTTTTTATTTGTTCTAGTTACGCACATTTGTATCAAATATTAATTAATTTTCCAGAGTATTTTCCAGTTTAATATTCACACTTTTGAGGATTTTCTTAATACTTTTCGGAATTTTGGCATGCAAATTAAAAAATGAGCGAGTAAAACTTTGGCAATTAAGCAATGAGCAATGCTGGCTGAATGTTGGGGCAACCGATGCTGGGGCGCCGCCGCCATATCGAGAGAGGGGCCGCATAAATCATTGTGCGGCTCAAAATATTCACGACTGTGTTAAATGTCAATAAAACGAATGCTGACCCAAAAACTTCACGCTGTTTAAATGTCAAAGTCCACACGGCGTATGCGTAATAAATGACAAATTATCCCGCATGTGTGTATTGTGGGAAACAATGTTTGCTTCATTGCTGTGTGTGTGCGTGTGTGTGTGTGTGTGTGACCGTATTTGCCTTGTAAAATTGCACATAAATCAAACAAACAACTCAATTGAAATGCTAGACGCAATGATATCATAATTATATTGTCATAGAACCACCTCCTAACTCCATGATGATGATGATTAAGCCGATCATTGGGTTGGGGGCCTTTGGTTTCTGGCACATGTGCATTGCATACTTTTGGGCGCGCTGCCTTGCCTAATGAGTAAATCGTAAACTAATTGCAAGATAATTAATTTTAATTATTTGTGTATTTTACTTGGGCCTTGCCTTTTACCTACCCCGTATACCCGGTCTACCCCCAGTGTTATTCGATATAATCAGCTGGACACAGGGACCATTAAAAGCACATTAGCTTGTTAAGCGTTTGGCATTGTTGATGGCCCGCGACGTGTCCTGGCCCCCCTCCTTCCCCCACCGTATCTAAGCCACCATCAACAACAATAACAGAAGCAGGAACTACAACAACAACAACAACAACAACATTCGTAACAGCCGCTACAATAACACACGTGCAACAACTTATGGTTGTTGTCTTTAGTTGTTCATACATCATTATCATTAAAGCGTTAAATTGTTTTGTTATATTCTCTCTGTGTAGATGTGTATGTGTGTGTGTGTCGAAAAGATGAGGGCGCCTGCTTCCTGCTGCGCGGGTGGGTGGGTGATTGTGTGGGTGGGTGGTGGCTCTGCGGGTGGGTTGCACGTTTAAATGATTTGAACATTAAGGCTTTGCAGTTTTCGGTTGGCTTTGGACTCATAATCGAGTGTCAAGGGATTTCACACAGAGCTTAATGTTGGTATTATATGTATTTCGTTTATATATCCTTTCTTTCGGGATTATTAGGGAATAACACAAGAGTTTACTGCTAATGACAAGTATATTTGATGTTGATTAGCTGTTGCAAGTTTCCGATTGAAATGGTTTTAGTCATTATTTGATTGCTCTGCTATTATCTGTCTACAACTGGTTAGCTCTTGGCCAATTTATTGCAAGTAAAAATGCGTTAGTTAAGTTTCAAATGGTTTATTCAAATTTAAATTCAAAAACTTTATTAATAAAATTAATTTAGGCTTGTTTTTGCTTTTTATATATTTTTATTTATATTATATTGTACAAGCCAAATAAACTGTATGCAAACAATTAATTTTGCTCTCGATCGATTTTGTTGTTAACTTTTATACAAACATAGTTTATTTATTATACGTGCAATTAAATATTTATTTTGTTATTGTTTCTATTATACATTCACAGGCATAACAAGTAAATTGATTTAGAATTCTCTTGGGAAAAAAAATTATATTTTTATGGCAGAAAAAGAAAAATAATGAAAAAAAAAATATTATTTATACATGCATAATGCCTGCAAATATAGTGTTTGACTGTATCCAGATGAAAATGTAGCCACAATAGATACCAAGAAAAATGCTGCTGAACTTCAGTTGTCCTGGCAGTCAAGGACATGGCAACAAATTATCTATGAAATGGGCAACTTTCAGGTTACATATGCAATATTTCTTGTCATTTGTCTAACTCAGATGTTTTTTCGGAACTTGTATAAATATATATAGATATATACAGACATGCACATGTCTAACTGTATACACATCTTCATATATTGTATACTTTGTACATGTCAGCATTAAATATTCATGTTACGATGGTGGTGGAGGGGTGGGGTGGAGTGTGGGTGGTACATATGCAGACATAATCTTACATCTTCAAGCGCAGCAGAAAAGTATGCTACGGTTTTTATGCCGCTTCGTTTGTATTAGTTTATTTGCCGTTACACGCTCAGTTTGCAAGCAAGTATGCGTGGGAGTGGGTGGCCATGGAATTGGGTGGTCTGTGGGACTGGAGGAGAGAGCCATTTGGCGCTGCCATTAATGTAGCCGCTAAGTGGCAATGTCATGCTAGGCTAGGCCCACTGTGCAGGCCAACCGCAAAAGCCAATGAAGATTTCCGGCTAAAAGGGTGCGTGCTTCTGCGCTGAGGGTACGCTTTCGCAGAGGTTGCGGATCTGGGGGGTGGTTTAACTGAACCGGAGTGTAGGATGGTCCAAGGCGGCGGTTACGCCTTTGCATATTTCATAAGCAATTACTAAGCGGCTTTTAGGCGTTGAGTATTTTTCAAACAGTAGAAG
This sequence comes from Drosophila paracracens, assembly GCA_035044025.1. Classification (NCBI taxonomy): domain Eukaryota; kingdom Metazoa; phylum Arthropoda; class Insecta; order Diptera; family Drosophilidae; genus Drosophila; species Drosophila paracracens. The sequence goes on along the minus strand of JAWNMN010000835.1, from coordinate 2,229,981 downwards.
TAGAAGAAGAAAAATTGGCAGTGTGTTGACAACACAGCCACGCCCACAAGCAAAAAAAAAGACGTAGGCGCCAAACGCACTTTGGAAGGTAAACTGCACTTGAGCACAAATGCCAAATGCCCGGGCATATTATTTATGATTACATTTTATAACTACACTCGTCCTGCCTGTCCTTTGCCCGTCCTTTGCCTTTGTTTTCTAGCTTGCTTTTCCTGTTTTTCCTTTTTTTACGCTCCTCTTTTTTAAGTCATTGCTTCCTATTATTTTGTTATTAAATTACACGCAATTGCCTTTGACTAGCGTGTGTGTGTGTGTCTTTGCGAATGTGTGTGTCTTTGCGAATGTGTGTGTGTGAGTGTGTGTGTGTGTGTTTTATGACTTTAGTCGAGTTCAAAGTGACTGCCTGCCCCGTAGCTACTCCCCTTTTGGCCTTTCCCACCACCCAACTCAATGCCATTAAAAGTTGATTTAATTTTATGGAATTTTGCGCGATTTTTTCTCTTTTCTTTTTCTTTTTTTTTTTTTTGCTGTGCTTTTCTGATTTTTTGATTAATTTCTACGCAATGCATTTAAGCTGTTGACAGCGTGTGTAATTTTTGTGTTTTGATTTATAATGCTTGGAAGCCGTTTAATGTTGGCTTACCACAAGATTAAGTGCTGCAAAGTTGCCTCACCAAGTGCTTTGTGGCAAGATTAATTTTTATTTGCAGCAGCGGACTTACAAGTGGTTTTTGATTTGAAGAGGTTAAGCTAGCAAATGCTTATCATAATATTTGAAAGTATATAGAAGCTATACATATAGTTATAGATATAATCCACTTTCTGATCTAATTTTTGCAGACCCAAAGTATTAAAGGCATCTGAAGTAAAAGATCAAATTTGTTGTGCAACTAACTAACTTATAAGCCTTAAAGAGCGGCACGTAACATTCATTTAATTTCTATAGGTTCTGCTGACATTCCCCTTCTAGCTTTTTGGGGTGGCGGGGGCGGGGGGAACTGAGTCGATTATCTTGTATCTTGTATCCTAAACAAAGGCCGACAATTATCTTAATGCCAGGTGCAAGAAATTAATGTGCTGTAAGCACATTTCAGCACAATACTCGGTCTAACTAAGGCATACTACGGGGCCGGCCACTGGACGATGGTCGGCAGAAGGTAAAGGTAAAGGTAAAGGTAAAGGGTAGAAGGTAGAAGGTAGACGTTAGATGACGATGTCGCACTTAATCTGCGATAAAAACCGGGTCTCCCTTTGGCCTAGGCAAAAAAGGTATCTGCAGACAAATCGCTGCCTCTCCAAGGGCAAAGGGGGGGGTAGCGAATGTGTAGAGGGGGGACCATTATAAGGACTCGTTGTGGTCCCTTTTTTGTTGTTGTTTTTGTTGTTTGTGTTGCTGCTGTTGCCATAGCTGGGTGTCATCTATTTGTATTTTTATGTGCTTAATGTCAACGAAATAATTGAGTAACTCTGTGGTGTGTGTGTGTGTGTGTGAGCAGGAAAGGGAAAAGGGAAAAGGAAACAAAGTGCAGTCCAAAGTCCATGAATAGTGAATTAGGGGTGGGCAGGGGTGTATGTAGGGTATTGTTTTTGGACAGCTACTGGACTGTTGACAGCTTGACTGAAATGGAAAGTTAATGTTTATTCCATGTTTTATGTGGCACTGGCACTGGGGGTGGACGTAAGGTAAAAGTTGTAAATCTCTATCTATATTTTGATGCCATAAGTTTTGGATAAAAGTTGTAGTGAAAGAGAGATAAAGAGAGGGAAAGAGAGAGAGAGAGTGAGAGATAAAGAGAGGGAGAGAGAGAGAGATAAAGGTAGGGAAAGAGAGGGAAATTGAGGGAGAGAGAGAGATAAAGAAAGGGAGAGAGAGAGAGGCAGAGAGAGATAAAGAGAGGGAGAGAGATAAAGAGATGCAGAGATAGATAAAGAGAGGTATAGAGAGAGAGATAAAGAGAGGTAGAGAGAGAGAGATAAAGAGAGGGAGAGAGATATAAAGATAGGGAGAGAAGGAGACAGAGAGAGAGGGAGAGAGAGTGAGAGAGAGAGAGAGGCAGAGAGAGATATAGAGAGGGAAAGAGAGATAGAGAGAGAGTGAGATAAAGAGAGGGAGATATAAAGAGAGGGAGAGAGAGATAAAGAGAGGGAGAGGGAGACATAAAGAGAGGGAGAGAGAGGGAGAGATAAAGAGAGGGAGAGAGAGAGAGACATATATTTATTATATATTTAGCCTGAGGTTTTATAGCTCTGCTTGCTGCTTGGGTTTCTTTTTATGAAGGAACTCTTTTGGCTGCTTTTAGGCTTTATGTCTTTTCAATGCGGAATGGGGGAAGGGGGGAGGCGAGTACATTTTTATGGGCACAACAGCGGTCCACCTGTGTGGCATACACAACTAGTCGAAAACAGTTTTCTCGTTGTGTGTTCACAGATATTATATTTTCGGTTGGCATGGTGCGTAGCAAAACCAATTTTCTCAGTGCGGCACTTACAATTCTGTTTGGTAATATGTGGTATGCGTGTGTGTTTATGTGTGTGTGTGTGTGTGAGTGTGTAGGTGCTAAAGCTAAACACGTACTAGCATACCCAAAGGTAGTTGTTGCAGGCTCTAGGCAACACCACCTGCACCACCTGCCTGACTGCGAGTATTTCTTTTTTTTTTTTTTTTAATGAAACAATCTCAGCAAATATGATATTTTGTATGCAAACATGCAAAATATTGCCAGCGTTCCGACCGGTTCCAGAGTACTCGTAAAACGAAATAAGCCCTACTCCTGAGCCTCCCGGTAACAGTGGGGAGCTGGCAGCTGGGGGTGGTGAGGCCAGTTACTGTGTATCTTGTGTGGTTGGGGTTGCCTGCGTCTTACGTCAAAAGACAAACAAACAAATATTTGCGCTGACAATACGCTGAGCGGAGCGCAAAAATAAGGGAATTAAATACAGTACACGGCTGTTCCCAAAAACGATTTCGCTTCATATTTGACAGCCAAGAAAAATTTCAGTTATAAATTGAGAAAAAAATAAATCAAATACTTTAATAAATGTGCATATCTGAACATTAAAATTCATTAGTAATATTAATGTTAAATCAAATAAATAATACTTACAGTTGTATCTCAAAAGTTGTTAAAGTAAGGGCGATATTCATACGCAGAGCGCTCTGTGACAAAGTCAAGACGCTGTGAAGCGCGTAGAAAGGCACAAAGCGTCTGTCTGTCTGTCTGTCTGTCTGTTTTTTCAATACATCAACGCATTTTGAGCGGCTTTTATGAAAAATGTATGATTTCAGCTGCCGAACGCAAATTGTCAGCTGCATTTTAAATGAGGCTTTTATCAAAAACAGCAAAAGAAAACCCTTTGATAAGTAAATACAAATGTGTATATGGAATTCCATTTCGACATCTCTAGACTGAAATATATGTTCTTAGCGCGTGTATATATATATATATATATATATACTTATGTATTAAATATGTATTATGTTTCAATAATTCAATATTTATTTTCATTTTTGTCGCTTTTCTCATTTTCTGCTCAGCTATAAGCCGTAACAAGGAAATTTAATCTTTTTCTCCTCCCCATTCATCCCCACCTGCTGGCAATATTCGTTTTTCTTTACTGGTTTTTCTTTTTTTGGTTGTTTGCTTCCTTTGACGAGCTTCGAAACCCAATTAGTTGTCGCTGAAATTTGACATCTCGGCAGCGAAATTAGCAGCAGCATCAGCATCAGCAGCAGCAGCGAAACCAACTGAAAATTGAAGACTAAATTGTATTTATAACAAACGAAATGGTGAACATCAATATTATTTTCTTTATCTGGGATGTTTGCTCGTGTTGGACAATTGATAATCAAATCACTGGGAAATGCGGTTGTCGGGATCTTAAGTTATGTGTGTGTGTGGCCTGAGGACATGCCACGAAATTTTCGCCAAAATGATGAGTTGGCAGCTTGATTTGTTGTCAACATAATGATGTGCTTGTTACAAACAGGAAGTTGCAAACAGATACAGATATGCCTTATATATTGAGCGATTGAATGGATGCAGATAAAAAGTAGGTCGACTTATAGTCACAGCTTGAGGTTAATGTATACATATGAACCAAATTTAAATACTTATATATATACGCAGGCAGAAGGAAGCATCTCCAACCGCATAAATTTATATATATATTATTGATCAACAGTTAGGGTATCTGCCAGTCATCATCACTTAGATTATGCTCTAATTTTGAAGTATTCTTCAATTAATTAAAGCTCTTCAATTCATTAGCAAAATTACACACAGACTGCAAACATTTTTTGCTTCCTTTCTATGTTTACAATCTTAAAACTTTTTTCATTTTATCCAATATATATGCAAATATACATAGATATATACATAGATATATATATATATATATAGATGCCTTTTGGCTAACACTATTTTCATTAAATAGTATACCAACTTTGCAACGACTGTGCTTCCGAATCCCACTTTTCTCTCCGCTCCCCTCCCCTCCCCTGAAACTATTACTATAGTCACTAATTACAATTGCGCGCTGTCTCGGCCTTAAGTTGTCCACATTGGTCAATTGCTTCTCCTCTGCTGGATGCTGGATGCTGCTGTGTATGGACTCTGTCTTGTAGCCCCCAAGGAGTTTCGTACTGTTGTGTGCCCCATTCAGTGTTGGGTAACTAAGTTGTCAACAAATTAACTGGAACTGGCTCTGAACTGCTGTTTCTACTCTGACATTTTGGCCATGTTTATTTGCCTAGTTTCTGGGGTTACTCAGCCGTGCACATGTGTCGTAAATTGCATGCCCCAAAGGAGTTGCCCGGCAAGCGACAAAGCTTTCAAGCGACAACAGCTCCCCATATGGTATCGAACAATTAACAAAATTGTTCAGAAAAAAAAGGCAATATAATAAACCGAAAAATGATTTACATTTTTTTATTTTCCTATTTTCCTATTTCCCTTTTTTTATTTGAACATCCTTGCAGAGGGTAGTCTAATTTTGTCATAATATTTGTAAAGATTTGAGCTAGGTATTCGAGCATATATATATATATATATATATTTATTCCTGATAGAGCTGACTTTGATTAATCATTAACTGGTGTTTTCAGTTTTCTAAATTATTTATTTTTATTTGATTTATTTATTTATTGTCAACTTAAAGTCAGTCGACACAAAAAATACAAAAACTTAAAAAATTTAATTTAATTTAATTTAAAATAATATTAATTAATTATAAATAAATTTAAAAATAAGAATGATTAAAATGATTAAGATGATTCATATTTTTATTCATATTTTTATTCATAACTCATCAATCATATTCATATTTATTCAGTCACAAGTTTAATTTAACAATTCCAATTTAATTTATTTGATATTTGTTTATTTTGTGTCATTTTTATTTTGTCGTCTAATCAATCGAACAATTATGTTTAGAAGTGTATTTAATGTTCGCTGCTGCATAAATAATTGTGTTGCATGCAACACACACACACAAACATTTATACTTTATTTATGTACTTTTTTGTTGCGTGGCTGTTGAATTGGCAATGGAGATTGGGGAGTGTTTGGGGGGGTTGGTTTTTCGCTATAAACGATATACATTTTGTATAAATAACGTCGCTACGTGCGGTAATGATGCCGACACGTGACAAGCCAGCGAAAAGCAGGTAGACAAAAGGCGCTGAAATGAGATATTTTTGGTGAATATTTATTATGGCGTCCGGGCAGGTGTATAAATTTGCATGAGCTACTGCGCTACGTATGTGCAGGTGGTGCAGAAGTACGACAAAAAGAAAGCCAGGTGGCAGGGGGCAGAGCGCACAGTTCACAAAGCACTGCATAAGCAAACAAAACATAAATTTTTGTACACGACACACAACAACAGCACTGACAAAGTCGACACGGGCTGGGGCAGTTCGTCGGTGGGTGGTTGTGGGTGGTTGTTTTGGGTGATTGGGTGTCCTTATGCTTGGCACGTTTCTTGGCTGTCGCCGTTTCCGGCTGCTGGCTTTCGTGGGCCTTTCGACTCCGCCGGTTCTTGACATTGGCTTTGATAACAATAATAATAATAAGAAGGTATAATAACAATAATTTTGTGCCCATAAATGCCGCAGCATACCACCCCGACCACAGGCATACTCTGTTCTATAAACTGCCCGCCCATTTTTTTTTTTTATTGACTGACAGTTTTGATGAAAAATTGGTTTATTTATAGCAATATTTTTATATTTATTGTTGCGGCACATACAAAATGTATTTTATTATTTTTCAACGAAATAAATTACAATATGTTTGAGAGGCTTCGGCAACGCTCGAGAGAGAGAGAGATTCCCCGGTCCACAGTCATTTTCTGCAAAATATGAATAAAAACGAAATTTATTGTTAGCCAGAAGTACATATATATATTTTTATTGGGAAAGGCTTAAGACTAATCAAATATATATCTTTTTATGTTTCTCTTATAGCTGCATGAGCCCCCGACTTTGATGACAACAACAAGAACAACAACCGAGCTGGGAAATTATGGCGATATTTAATAACGTGAGTAGCGCGCCCTTATCGCTTGACTTATTACTTAAAAGAGTCTTAACATGATAATGGACTATATAAAGATATGCAGTGGCTAAATCAAGCTGAATATATAAAACAATAAAGTTGCAAGTATATAAAAAATAATATAAATGGAAATCCTGACAAACCGATGCAAAAATATCTGCCGTCTTCAAATACTTATTTTCTCAAGCTAAATCTACATATTCAGCTGCATGTCGAGTTGGCTGTGTTTGATTGTGTGTTAAAAAGGTTTTGTGCCCAAATTGAATTAATAATGAATAATAAAAAAACTCGTATACAACTGAGAAGCCAAAAGGTCCCTGCTGAAAAATAAATAAAATAATGTTTTTTTTATTTTCTGTTCACTTATTATTATTGTGGGACTTCAGGCAATGCTGCGTCTTGTTCTGGCCAAGAGAATACCATCTGTTATGTGGATTCCTGCTCGTTGTCACAACATCGTTGCCATTTTAGCTACCTAGGATTACCAGGTGTCCTCTTAGTCTTCAGTATCCTTCTCAACTAATTTAATACCAATTTGATGACTAGTCTTTATACCTTTGTTTGGAGTTGCTGTTCAGACATTTTAGCCTTCCTCTTATAGCTTATATCGAGGATATCAGTTTTAAAGTGGACACTTGGCCAACATGCCAAAGCCAAGTTGATAGCTCAATCATTTGAACTTTGAATGTTGACTTAAGTCATCGACATATGTCATTTGCCATAATGTTTCTTCAGCAAAATAATATCTTAATATCTCATATACTCAAAAATCTGCTCCCAACGCACTTCGATGCATCGATAAATCAAAATGCTTTCGAAGAGTTGTGGGCAATAAGCCACAGCAAAATGGCGTTAAGCACATTTCGCATATCGTATATCGCATTTCCGCTATTGTGGGTCAACCCTTTCCCTTTCCCTTACTCGTACCCGTTTCCGTTCCCCTACTCTTTGGCTCATTTGTCAAGTGCTGCTTTTGGCCACAAATCAAAGCTCTGCTGAAAGTATGATTTGGCCATTATGCGAATGGAGGAAGTTTACTTGCCAATGCAGAATTGGGGCAGGCTTTCAAGTGTCTAGACTTGGATGGGATTGGAATTGCTTAGCAAACAGTTCCGGCCAGAGAGGGGGCTGCAACTCGTAATTACTCCGTGTGTGTGAGTGTGTGTGTGAGTGTGTGTGTGTGTGTGTGTGGCTATTGAATGGTTTTCTGTTTTATGGGCAGCACCATCATTTCGACAGCTGTAATGCAATCCTCTCTGTTCTTTCATATAATAATCTCGTCGATGCCTTTGTGCTGCTGCGAGCATGTTAGTTGTATGCGGGCATACTACCCCTACTAGCCGCTCCTCCTTTCCCTTTTTCATTTGTAACTTTTCTTTGGGACCCGACCCGACCCGGACATGTGCCAAAGACGAATATCAGCACTGAGCACAAAAGGCAACAAATTAAACTGTTCTATTTGCAAATGAATTGTGCGTGTCTGTGCTGCGTAATTTCGCAGAAAACTTTGCAATCGGCCCCCTATTCAGCACATCCACCTAACCATCTCTTTATCTCTCTCTGATATGTTGTAAAATGTTGGGGATATCCCACATCCACACACACTCACACACACTTGAAATAAAATAAGTAGCTTCAGCAGAAAGGAAACGTTTGGAACTACAGTGAACTCTAGTAGATGTGAATATGCGAATCGATCTAAGATCCAAATATACAGGATAGAAAAATATATATTAAATGTATATATATAATTGCAAATTGTGTATGAAATGTGCAATATCTGATAACAAATGCCTGCGCTTCTCCAATCATAGCAAAATATAGTCAATATTATATATAAGTATTTTTGATTGTGATTTTTGCTAAACTTAAAAGAATTTTATAACAAATTTGAGTATGAGTTGTGCTTAATTTAAACAACTTTTGCTAGTTCTAATAATCGATTGACTGGTTGAGATCGTAACTGCATGTTTGAGCAGTTTTTGTGCTGGCTGCTTTCTTGAGGCGATTCATGCGCTCAATTGCCGCTGGTTAGCCAACACTGGCTGCGTGCCCTGGTCGGCAGTCAATTGAAAATGAAATTGCTAAAACTTGCCGAGCAGCAGGTCCTTGTCTCTAACTCTGTGTGTGTGTGAGTGTGTGTGTGTGAGTGTGTGTGTGTGAGTGTGTGTGAGTGTGTGAATGCGAGTGTGTGTGTGTGTGCCTCAAAGCAGAACGTGCGGACGAGCATGCATAATGAGCCTGCAGGAGCTGCTCTGCTGTTGCTCTGCCCCTCTACCCCTCGCCCCCTTTTCTTTGGCTCTGGTTCTATTCTGTTGGCATGCGGGCAAGTTACCTCAGCAAATTAATACTAACATCAAATGGCCAAAGCGACGTGCCACATGCTTTTATGACACTGCAACTACGCCCAGCCGCCCTTTTTGTAAACTCCATTCAGCTCGTAAAGTTGCAGCTGCAAAATGCAAGGGACACATTTGGTGGCAGCATTTGTTGTTGTTGTTTCATGTTTTTTTTTTTCTGCTGCTGCTTATCTTTTTTGACACGTTTTGCTGTCGCATTTTTTTTATAGATTTGTTTGCTTGCAACGCTCTTTTTTTTTTGAGTGCATTTGCTTGTTGCGTTGACTACGCAGTTTACAGATTTTTACGACTTAACTCGGCGAATTTATATTTGTTTTTTGTTGTTGTTGTTGTTGTGGTAAAGTTTTCATTATTGTCACAAAGTGACAGTTTGTTCAGTTAAAGAAACAAAGAGCGTTAGAGCGGGCCAGTTAAAAAGGATTAAGCGCATAAAAATGCAGACATAATGCGGCTATATTGAATGGAACAACCAAATCGTAAAAAAGCTACTTTCATCTTTCCTTTTCCTTCTGTCTCTCTTTGCTTGTGTGTGTAACCCGTTTGGCCAACTAAAGAACCTGCTGGTTTGGTTTAAAAGGTGCTTAGACTGGTCACTTTATGAGTACTAACCATGATGCATAGATAAGGTTAGCAGTTGTCTTTATCATGTACTCAAATTCTTGTAAGTATTCCGCTTGAAAACAGTTTTCCGAAACAACAATTTTCTTTCTTCCTTCATTTATAAGCTATTTTGTCCAAAATGAACTGACTACATAAACAAAAATGTAAATTTCAAAAAATTAAAATTTAAATTTAAATTAATCAAAATAAACAATAAAATATAAATAATATAAAATATATGGAAATCCTAAGAAACCCTTGACAACTGTTCAGAAAAAATAATAATAAGTTTTTCTTATAAAATCTAAAGCATTTTCCTGTCATCCAAAAAGCTAAATGTTTATTAATTAATATATAAAAATAAAATATAAAATAATATAATAAATTTATTAAGAAATTTTCCTACTCAAATTTCAGCAGATAAACAATGTATTTCAGATTTATGCATTTCCCATAACTTACCTTTATCTTTGATGTTAATTCATAATGCCAGGATCCTAACGGTTTTTCAGTATTTACATTCAATTCCATTGTTGATTTTCTTAACTTCAACTTCTGCACTTCATACATCTAAAAAGGAAAACAAATAAAATAAAATAAGTCAATTTTAGTGGAAATGTGTCAAATAAAATATTTTCTGCAAAGTGTTTTTCACTTGTAAAAATCATGTAGATTTTGCTGCCTTTCCAATTGTATTATGCATATAAACATATTATCCAATTATATTTCCTGTTTTATCGATATTTTCAATTAAATGTTTTTACAATTCTGAGTTTTGTTTTTTTTTGTATTTATTTTTTGTGGCAAATTCTATCGGAATTTATGTGGCAATTTTGCAGAGCGGAAAATATGAAAACGTGACCCTTTCATTCCTCTGACTGGAAACGATTTAAAATGCATGAGAAGCTCAAATTATATATGTATATATTCCAAATAAAAAATAATATTTATCGAATGGAAACTCAGTTAACCCTGTAGTTCTGAACAAAAATAAATGGGAATGGGAAAATGGGAAAAGTATTGCCAAGGCAAAAATAAAATCTAAATTAAAAACTGAAAATTATATTTGGTTTTTTCTTGGGATTGATATTAATATGACTTGCAAAATTTCTATAGACATGCTGTGTTTTTTTTAGGATTTCCTAAATTTCCACATCTTCAGCTAACATAATTTGATTATAATTTGAATTTTACATTTGTTAACTTTATAATTAAAATATTTTATTTCACATTTTAAGTATAAAAAAGAGGTCAACAAATAAAAAATAATTTACTAGCTTTAGTAACGAGTGCAAAAATTAATTAAATTTGCTGTTTATAGTCACAATTAACCAAACAAAACTGTTCTTTAAAAAACATTGAAGTTTTCTCATCAAATATTTGTGAATCACATCAAAATGTTGAAAATTGTAAATGTAATAAAATAAATAAACATGGGCAGGGAATATGGCTGGACTCGAAATTTGACTTGTTTTTACTGGCAGGTTAAACATGCATTTTCTGTCAGCGATAAATCAAAAATAAAAGCCACCAAATCATTTGTCCATCATACATGTATATATATACATATATATATATATATAGTTGATGTATAACATTCTAACTGGCGAATTAATCAGTTTGATTTTTGCACTTGCACTTTAATTGGCCTTATGGCAGTTGGCTTTATGGGTCGGCACACCCCAACAATCACACTTTGGGTATGTTATGTGAGTGTGTGTTTCTGGGGGCGCGCACATACACATAAAAATTTATGACGCCTCCAACTGTGGCAAGGACTGAGGGACTCAGGTCTCAGCACTCTCTGCCTAATTCAAACATTCGAATTTACGTTAAAACCTCATAAAAATGCGCGCGCAAAAAAAAAAACCAGAAATCGTTATGAAGTTCATTCATGGGGCGAAAGGTTGGGGGAATGGGAGTCGAATGGGTTTTGGGCTGGGGTCACAGGATATTTATACTCACATGAACTGTGTGCAAAGGAGCAGTCGCTATCAGAAGGCAGCATCCTGTGGCGTTCCTCAGTTCGCAGTTTCTTTCATTTATATATGTATATGTTTGTATGTCTGTGTGTGTGTTTTTTTTTCCCACGCTGGCATTGTCGTTTACATATCGGCCTGGCAAGAGATCTGTGAGTGTGTCCTGCGTCCTATGTCCGTGTCCTGGGCGCTTGCCACGTTTGCCGTCTAAACGATTTACGACACTTTTGCCAACTGCTTTCGCCTTGTGCCGCACACACATTTGCAATATTGTTTCTACTAACTGTTCGTCCTATCCTCTATATATCTGTGTATGTTTTGTTGTATCTGTGTGTTATTAGCATTAAGCAAAACCAACAAAGCTGCAAAAACTTGGCAAAAACAGCAACAGAATGCCGCACACGTTCGTTTTTATTATGTTAAATGTCTCCTGGGGCCAAGCAAGCAGGACTAAAACACACACACACACACACATACACTGTCAAGGACCACAACTACAACAGTGAATTGTAGCGTCTGTTTTGACTTTCCTCTTGCTGCTGTTGTTTGCAACTGTTCAACTGTCACTGCTTCTGTCACATTTCACATTCACTCAGCTTCAGCCTTCAGTTTCAGCTTCAGCTCAACGCGCGCGCCAAAAAGTATGCAACACAATTAGCCAGCGCAGCAGTAGCAACGGCAACAACGGCAGTGCTGCTTGCCTGTATTTTGCACCTGCCGCTTTTAGCACACTGCACGGTGCTCCACTGAAGACTGACGACGCTTGGCCATGGCACCGTGTGAATTGAACCGCTTCGGAAATTCACCCACGCACGAACGTCACCAAATATACGACGAGCCGAATGTGCGCACTTCGTTTGCCGAAAGCTTTTACACGGCGTTGACTCAAGTTGAGTTTTGATTTGCTTTCTGTTGTGTGTTGAGTTAGCACTTACTTTCACTCGCCTGTGCAAAGAGACTCTGAGTTGAGTTCAGTTTTGAGCTGCTTGCCTACTGAGCTCTACACAGTGTCACTCTTGCACAGTCAGCTCAAAGAGAAGTTATGCTTTAGACTTACGCTGCTTACAAGTGAGTTGAGTTTGAAGCCATTGGCTCAGTTTATTGCTCTTAGCTGCATTTGAGTTTAGTTTTGAGTTGCCTGCCATCTGCGATAACTTGAGCGCTTTTCTTGCACTCCAGCACAGTCTGCTCAAAGGGAAATTGAGCATACACTTTACTCTGCTTGCAGTTGAGTTGAGTTTGGTGCAGATGGCTGCTCTTGAGTTTAGTTTGAGTTGCTCTTTTGTGCAGTTTATGTATGAGTTAAGTTATGTCAACTAATTTAATTTTGAGCACAATTTTTGACTCACTTTAGAGCATAACTACTCTTTGAGCGGTTTGACTGGATTGTGATTTCATATATGAAAATATTATTTATTTGAGTAATCTGTACACTTTAAATATTATATTATAAAAATCTTCTTAATACTGAATTTTGTAATATATATTTGCATTTTATCATATTTATAAATTTATTATATTATGTTACTCTCACATTTGAGTCTGTGTTAATCTCTGTTGAGTTGCCTTTAGTCACTCAGGTGCCGAGCTACGCTCAACTCATTTTCAACTCAACCGGTGTGCTGTGCGCTCTCTTCAGTTTTTACTGCAGTGCTACATTGAGTTGCTTAGTTGGCTCCATTATATGCTGCTCTTTGCATCAATTGAGTGCTCTCTCTGTTTTCACTGAGTAGCTTAATTTGAACTCTTGTCATACTGCTGCTCTCTCTTTGCTTAGTTAGCTTTATTGAGCTGCTTTAGCTTCGTGCCTTTTGGACTTCGTTGCTCAGACGAAATTCACCACTCAGCCGCTCGTCGTTGAACGCTCACGAGCGCCAAGTGAAGCTCGTCGTGTCCGTTCGGCCGCCACACACGCTGACACACAGACACACACACACGCGCGAGCTGTTCGCTGCGGCTGGCATTGAGCCTTGGCCAATCGTAAAAGTTTTGTACGTATTTAGTACAATTTCGGGATTTGGCAGGATGTAACGAGCCTGTAAGAAACTGAGCGCGCTGTGTGTGACAAAATCAACAACAACAACAAAAAAATAAATACAGCAAGAAAATATATGCTACAAAAATTTAAAAATAAAAATAAAAATAGTCAAAAAATAATATACTAAATATAATAACGGCAAATCCATGTCAAGTGTAGTAAAATTGAGTTGTTTTTTTGTAGCTTAACAGTTCCAATTTTGAAGCCGTCAAAACATCTTCGGCTTGCCTCGGTTATTGTTCGGTACAAACTTGCCACACAAACCGCGCAACCGCCCCGACCCGCCCCCGCAACGTATGCCACGCGTCCGCCACGTTGTTTACCGCGAGCCGGTTAACGGGTTTAATTTGGTTACATTTTTATTTTGGCCCAAAATGCCGCAACAACTAATTAAAGTGAATGGCTAAAAAAAAGCTTTAAAACTGGTAAACAAAATTGATTGATTAATTTAAGCAGGAACAGATTTTTGTGTGTTGTTCAGTTAAATATTTATATATATATATAGTTATATATATATATATAAATGCAGTTAAGAGGAGCGTGATTTCTTCGAGTTTCCGCTTCATTTGCTTATGCAACTGAAAGTATTTCTTGTGGCAAATCCTCTCGACAAAAAAAGTGGCTCAACAAAACGAAACGATTTTCACAGCAATTGGCAAAGGGGTGCAAACGGGGTCGGGGGAGGGGGAGGGAAACTTACCCAAAATCAAAATCGCTTATGTTTGTTGTTGTTGTTGTTGCTGGTTGTCCTGTTGTCCTGTTGTCCTGTGTCATTGTCCTGCTGCTGTTGGTCCTGGGTAATAGTGTCGTTTCCTTTATTTGTGCCCCCATTGACTTTTATGTTACCTTCTCCGTTTTTATACTGTTGTTGTTGTTGTTGTTGTTGCTTCTGCTGCTGCTCTCGACGCACACAATTGAAAATTCAATTGATTTACAAAATGAAGTTGCTTTTCTATGCGTGAGTGTGCGTGTGTGTGTGTGTGTGTGTTTATTCTTTTTTTTATCTATTTTCATTTTGGCTTTTACGAGCGGCACAACAATTTTGAGCTGCTCGCCGGGCTTTTGGCTTAAAGCGACGGTTAACAGCTTTTGCAGTTTGTAGTTAGGCCACCAAAGGCTATGTGCGATTGGCAGAGATTGGTGAGGGGTGGGAAGGGGAGGGGAGGGGGCTTGTCGCAGTGTTTCACGCCCGAAATTTCCTGCTTTTGTTTTGTGGGCAGCGAATCTAGCGGCACGTTTGCGGCAAACTCCAACTGTGATGGCAGCCATCATGTGTCCACTTCATACGTGTGTGTGTGTGTGTGTGTGTGTGCCTGTATGTCTTCTCTATCTATGTGTGTGTGTGTGTGTTGTGGCCCAAATCGCTTTAGGCGCTGCGCTATGAGCTGTGATTTTTTGGCTGCCTTTTTCTGTTGATTCGAAATTTTTGTCTCTTTTTTTTTATTTTTTTTTATTTTTTTTTTTTTGTTGGGCTTTGAAATGTTTGCCTTGGACATTGGGTTCAAGTTTTGTGCTCGGCAAAGGGATGCGCTGTAGATTGACACAGTTAGGAAAAGATGCTGTGAAAATGCCGAAACGTGAAATGTGTAACTCAATACGAGAACTTGGCAAACAAAAACCAAGTCCAAAATCAAGCTGCCGATGATTGATGTAACTTACATTTTGTCGCTGAATGCATTTCAAATGGCTTGATTTATATACATATATAAATATACATATATATATATATACTCTTTATAGGCAGCCAAAGTTGAGGCTTTACAATTTTGATCAAGAAGATGCTGTTTTAATTGGTTGTAAAATACACTCGTTAATTTTTACCCATTTTGACCATTTATATTTTTGTCTCAACAGTATTTTATTGCTGTTATTTGTTAATAAATTCATTTGTTGTGGATTTAAGGTTATGTTTTACTTAAACCTGCATAAATATGACACTTTTCTGTATTTTAAATGACTTTTGCTGTGCAATAACTATTTCAGTTGACTCATTTCAATTACACATCAAAGTTCACAAAAGTAGGTTTCACTTTGTGTTCGATCTCCTTGAAACGCTTCAAAGCCAGCAAAAGTCGCAACACGCAACACAAGCCTCGCAATGGATTTTTGATTACAAATCTCGGTTAAGAAGGGCACAGGACGGGTGGGGGCGTAGGGGGCGTGGATCTGTAGGTAGGTCGGTAAGAACCTTTAGTTGCCGCATTAAAACTGCAAATACTCTTGTCAACGTCCTTTTTCATGTCCTTTGACAGCTGCTGTTGCTGCTGCTGTTGCTGCTGTTATTTTGTAGCACACTTTTGTGCTGGCGTTTTTTATTGTTAAGCATCCAGTGGCATCCAGTGGCATCCTTTCGCTTCCTTTGGCCAACGGCTGTCCTTTATTTTGGTAGCTACTTTTTGCAGCATTGATTGTTTGCAATAGAGATAATTTGCAGTTAAGCCAAGCAAAAGCAGCTCAGTTATGTCGTCTCAGTTTCAGTTTCAGTTTCACTTTGTCGTATTAGCCACCAGATTAAAGACCCAAAGGAGGTCCTTCCTCAGCTGTAAGCAACTGATGAAGTAGTTTTTACTGTTGTCGACAGTCGACTCTTTTGACATGGCTAACATTTTTCAACTTATTTGCTGCCGGCTTTAAAAAATTGAAGACACTTACACACACACACACACAAGGTTGTCTAAATCTCACTTATTGTGCCATTCTCTGCTCCACTACATTCATTTTGAACATTCTTCGTCTCATTTCGTGCATTCTCTCAGTCTCGCCCAAACACTTTGTTTAAGGAACTTTCCTCGTTTCGGTGTCAAGTGTTTTTATTAGACCCAAAGAGCAAAAAAGAATAAGAGACACAAAAAAAATAACACAAAAATACCAAAGAAAATATAGAAAAAACAGGCAAAAAAAAAATAAAGTGAAAAAATTGCAGCTATTGAGTCGACAGCTGGGAAAAAGCAGCATCAACGACTGCTCCTCAACCAACACTCTCCCAACTCACACTCCTCGAAGTGCTCGCCTATTTTGACTATACATATATACATACATATATATATATATATACATGCTTGAGTGTGTGCTTTCTTTCATAAAAGCTGTTGCTGCTGCTGCTGCTGCTGCTGCTGCTGCTGCTGCTGCTGCTGCTTCTTTGGTTCGCTCTGTGAAAACAAAATTTAAATGAACCTTTGATGCCATATTTTGTTGTTGAGACACTCGTAACACGCATACGCCTTGTGTGTGGGGCAGCTTAAGTTTTACTGCTTAACCATTGGTGACATTTGTTGTCCTTTGTTTTATTGTCCTGTTAATGGAATTTATTATACGTATACAGCGAGCAGTTGCTTTATCAGATGTCATTAGCCTAATTGACAAAAAAAAAAAGAGAGAAAGAAACGTAAGCAAGTTTTGGCCAACACAGTTCTCTTTTGGCCAATTGTCTTAATGTCAGTGGGTAAATAAAGCCAGAGCAATGAGAAAAGTTGAGAAATATATTGTATCCTGTATGTTCTCAAATCAATGCAGTTTACTTAAGATATGCTTACGAGCCTTCTTTTGATTAATTAAAGCTGCTAAGCAAGAGGTCAGAGGGTCATCTCTAAGCAAACAAGCTAGTCAAAATGAAAAGCCAACTTCTCTAACTTATTCCAAGCTTGTTTGCTGATTTGCTTGGCTGTTTTTCTTAGCTCATTTTACAAATCTTTAGTATTGACTTCAGCTAGAGAATTTAAGCGTAATATTTCTTAAGTTTTATATTTGACAGACGCTTAACTGACTTTTAAGGTCAGCTTCTTCTTAATTGGCATTAATTTGATTAGTTCCTTTGACTGACTATAAATATATATATATAAATCATTTCAGGACTTGTTCGCCTTAAGTTCGCTGAGATTAGTTTTTCTCTGGCTAAATTGTATTCAATTTGCAATTTACTACTTTCTAGCTGTCTATATTGTACAGGTACAGTAGACACTCCATAAATCGCGCATATCTCTCATCAAACTCCTTCAATTATAAATGGCCCATGATTAGCATAGTTGTGTGTGATTGCTCAAGGCAATCTTTGCTCATCGGCTTGGCATGTGTTGAAATGCACCCCTTAAGCAAATTAGTTTATATATATATATATATATAGATATATGTTAGCTGCTTTTGCGATTTGTGGCCTTTATTTTTATCTCTGCTCGATAATGACAAGCCGTGTGGCATAAGAGCCATTAAATCAACGGGAAACACGGCCAGTTGGCTCAACCAGAGGCGCTTCAAGGTGCTGCCGGCTCCTTTGCACGAGTCATTGTGGGCGGCTGATCGGCCACGCCCACATAGTAGCGGTTTGCTCTGCTTCTTCTCTCCTGTTGTTGTTGTTGTTGACGTTTTGCAATTGGTGTTGAAAACTTCAGTGAAAATTGGGTAATACGCTCAACATTGACGACGACTGCAGTAAACATTAAGTGTTTTCCTCTCTCTTTCTCTCACTCTCTCTGCCTCTCTCTCTCTCTGTCACTCTGTCTCTATCTCTCGTTGCTGCTGCATGGCTTGTTCGTGCCTGTGCTTACAGCTAAAGTGC
Source organism: Drosophila paracracens (assembly GCA_035044025.1). NCBI lineage: Eukaryota > Metazoa > Arthropoda > Insecta > Diptera > Drosophilidae > Drosophila > Drosophila paracracens. The sequence goes on along the minus strand of JAWNMN010000835.1, from coordinate 2,211,898 downwards.
CAAGGCAACAAATAAAAAAAAATCCAATTATTTTAAAACTTTTGACAACTGCAACAACAACAACAACAACAACAAGAGCAAGAACTCAAGCGGCCAACAATGCAAACGCTATGAAAACAATAAGAAAATCAAAAAACGAAAAGCAGAAATGCAAAAAACGAGTTGGCAACCATTATAACTTCACTTCAAAAGTTTAATTGATTTTTACAAGTGCATATAGAGCATAAAGCTTGCATATATATATGTATATATATATATATATGTACATATATGTATTGTTATATGTGGATTTGGACACGCCCACCTGCGGCTACGGCCTGCTTTCCGACTGCAGCTTACTTCCCTTTATGCCGCTAAGTGGGCAGCCCCAATCCCTATAGTCCCCCTCTCTGTCTCTCTCTCTACTTCGTTATCCGTCTCTTGCGCTGCCTACATGGCGATGTAAACAAAGCGAGCGCCGAGCAAAAAACAACGGTAAGAAATTAAGAAAAAAAAAGAAGTAACTGTAAAAAGCGAAATCAAAAGTAGCAAAGCTCATGCAATTGCACAATGACTTTGTATTTACCTTTTGGCAGTGCTGCCAACCTGTCTGTCTGTCCTCCCCGTCCGTCCGTCCATACGTCCGTACGTCCGCTCAATTTGTGTGAGTTAAAAATAGGAGCAAATGAAAAGAAAAGAAAAAACCAAAAAAAAAACAAAAAAAAAAAGATTTCCAAGCAGTTGGAGAAGTTGCACTTTCGAGTTGCCAACTTGGAGGCATTTTTAGCTGAATTTAATTGCCAGCAGTTGTTACAAGACTTGTTCTTGTTGTTGTTGTTGTGCCTCTGCTTCTTCTTCCCTTAGTTCAGCTCACCCTGGCCCAGATGATTTAATGATTGGCTTTTGACTTACCTTTTACATTGCTTTCCTAGCTTTTCGTGATTTTCGTGTGATTAACTAAATTGAGTGCAGCAAATTGTTCTAGTCACATTCGCATACCTGGCTTATACTATATATATATATATATATACCAATTCTTCTAGATATCTAAACACAATTTGTATTCAAAAGTTTCATTTTCGCCGTCATTAGAGGAAATTGCGGTAACTTTTTACTCTCTCACCCACAAGACACAACAATTATTGTTTAACAACTTTTTCAAATGTTTTAAGCATAAAATATGCCAAGTTCTACCTCTCTTAGCTTACCTGTGCCAGCTCTTGCAGATTTCTCTTAGCCATTTCAACGCGTCTTTTTGTCCGCCGAAATTTCTGTCTCAACAATTATTTTGTGTGCAAATGCTTTAAGCAAATGAATATTTGTAGTTTGCCCTCTAACAGCTTTTGGCTTTCGAATTTAAATGTGCCATAGACCATAAACCGCAAAAATGAATATAAAAGTTAACAAACAACACACACACAAAGGTCTGTTCTTTTGTGCTGACTGCATGTCCTTTGACTGTGCAAGGATAACGGATGTATTTGGCCACACAACATTTCACTCTCTCTTTTTGCAGGCGACAGGCAAACGTATTAAATGACAACAGCAACAAAACGAAAAATATACCAAATATAAATCAATAAAAATAAAAAAATAAAAAATATAAAACAGAAAAGTGAAAAGAAAAACGAAAACAAAGAATATAAAACTGCATATCTTTATATATATTTAAATATATTGTTTAAGAGCTCATTTTTAAGTATTAAGTTCAACTTGTAAGCAGGTAAATTCTGTCGTATAGTAACAACAGATTCCCTCCACATGGCAACAACGTTAACGATCATCCTGATGTTATATCCGAAACAACAACAACCGCAACAACAACAACAACATCAACTGGAACCACAATGTCAACAAATGGTATAACAACACAAACAACGAAAACGACAACAACATCGACGACGACAACGCGAACAATGCGTAAACAACGCGAACAACAAATGAAACGATGGGCGTGACACATGCATTGAACGCATCCAATATGTTGTATTACTTACTAATCAATTGACGCCATATCATGCCAATAATAATGATGATGACATCGCATCTGCTAACACATCTTGTTATATCCGATGATTTTCGGCTTGCGAAAATGTATTTAACAAACGATTGAATCAACCATTTTCAACGCGTTATCAACGGAAACGTTCCAAAAAACTAAATGCTATAAAAATAAATATAAACAAACAAACATACAATACACTCACTTACACACACACACATACACACACACATAAACTCTCACACACACATACACACAACCACATTCTGACACAACACTTTGCCTCTTTTTCTCTCCTCTAACACATACACAGCGCTTGCAGCGTTGCGTTGACGTCGATCGCAACGCTTAAGAAAGAGAGAGAGAGAGAGAGCGCGCGCTCGAGAGCATCAGCAAAGAGAGTAAGTCTGATCTAGAGAGAGAGAGCGCACGCAATTGCGTATTAGATCGAGTTGTTGTCTCTCAACTGCTGTCCAGCTACAAAAAAAAAGAAACGTCATCATTCTCCCCAACAACAACAACAACACCAACACCAACACTCCAACACCAATCACGACCCACTCTCTCCTCGCTCTATTTACATATACAAAAAATAATGGGTTTGCAGATGGCAGCCACTTTTGTTGCAGCCAACTTCTTTGTAACGTTGTTGCTTATCTGGAGACCAGCGCCCGTCGATGCAGTCCGTGAGTACCAAGAAACATAAAACTAGATTACAAAATATATAATACCACTAAGTTATCAAGTATTCATCTGATAAATATGCACATTTTTTATTGTGGCGCAACTTGCAACGCATTGCACTTTGCCACTTAAGCAAAAGTTTGAATGCCACTCGGTGTTACTAAGTTAAGTTTAATTAAGTTTCGATTAAGTCGTGACACTTGAGTTGATTAACTTGTCGAGACTTGCAGTTAAGTTGAAACTGTTTGTGGGCATTCCAATTAGTTGGGACAACTTAAATCAGGGCGCCTTAAAACTACAGTTTATCTTGAGACACGAATTCAATTAGTGAAGACCCAAACCATATATAAACTTAATCAAGTGAAGGCCAATTATTGATGCCACACCGCTTGCAGATCTTAAGTGGAATCATTTTCAAAGATGACACAGCAGAAAATGTGTGGCTTAAGCAAACTTTCAATATTCCAGGAACTTTAAGTTCAAAGTAATAATCCAAATTCCAGTTCGCATTATTCGAAATTTAATATTTGTCAATTAAGCAGACGACAATCATCATTACAGTTACATATTTAATTGTATAATTGCTTGTCGTATGTGTGTGTGTGTGTGTGTGTGTGTGCATAAGAAGGCGGAGACTTATCTTAGAATGATGTAGGCTTAGTTGCACCCTCCCCCCGGCACATGTCGACAATTAATGTGAAACTTATGTTCGACCAATTAATTGGCAATTGAAGCAGCTTTATCTCAGCCATTCAAATACCTGACTTTTTGGCTCAATCAACCGAAAGTTGTAAATTCAAATTGCTTTTCCAAATCCTCCCCCCTCCCCAGTAGCAAAAACACATTTATAATAGTGTGCGTGTGTGTGTGGGTGTGTGTGGTGGGTGGGTATAAAAGAGAGATTGAAACAACTTTTTGGAGTCATATTTCATCAGTCAGCGAATGCTATTTTGGATGAGGTAGCGAATGTGTTTGGTGTGTGCCTGTTGGCTGAAGGGTGAAAGGCGGTGGGAGGTGGTTGGTGGCTGGGATGTACTAGTACTAGTTTTTCGCCAGCTTATGGCTTAGAGGGGCGCAAAACTTTTGCTATATGTTAATTATGGCGCTGCATTTATTTGAGGCTTAATATAGCATGTCGTATTCATATAGTTTGCCAGTTGCCGTTTGCCGCTTGCCAGTTGCCAGTTCTTTTTTTGGGGGCATGAGGTTTTTAGCTTGCCAGCGATTTATGTGGGGAGCTGTGAGAGCTGAGAGTAAGGAGCGTTTTTGGTTTGGAAATGGCAATAGCTACCTACTTTGCTGTCGCTGTCTAAGCGAAAACTTTTCAAATTATCGTAGCATCAACTTTTTGTGCGTCCTTCTCGTCATTGAGAAAGTGAGAGAGTGGGAGAGAGAGAGAGAGAGAGAGTGAAGAAATATTGCGTGGGGTGGTGCATGCTGTCTGAGAGTTGAGGCTGGAGTTGCGGCAAATTAATTAAAACTTGTTGCAAAAAAAATGCCCAAAAGAAGCAAAAAAAAGTAAGACCAAAATGAGTTGCGTTTTGCCATAAAACAATGGCTGAGCTGTGGTTGAGGGGGGAGCGGAGTGGTTAAGGCCTCTTTTTAAGCGGGCCAATTGCCAGACGTTGCGCTGCTTTTGTGTCATAATTTCCACAAACGACAAATTAGGCGGCAAATGTTTCCGAAGGGGATTGTGGCGGGGGAAAAAAAGCATTTATATGGAATGCACACGGCAGTTTTGCATATGTTTTGCAGCTGTAACTCCCAACCCCTCAAAATGTTGTTGTCTAACGGTTTGTCGCTCTGTCAACGCCCAGGGCCAATCGAAAGGAGGGGTTGAGGGGGGTAGGGGGTAGGGTTTGAAAGCCGCAGCCCGCAACGAGTTGTACAAACATTTCACGCGGCAAAGTGCCGCATAAATTTCAATTTAATGGTTCATACAAGTCCGAGCACACACACACACACACACACACACACATGCGCACACTCATGCATGGATATGCCGAGCACAAAGTGAGGTGCGACAAAACTGGGCAAAAAACAAGAAAGGAAGAAAAAAAACACTTCGTTGCTGTCCGACAGGATGTGCAATGTTTGCTTTTTGCCGTTGCTGCTGTTTCGTTTTTGTGTCCATTGTCCAGCCGCTTGTTTATTAGCCCAATGCAATGAAGCAGCCGTCTAAAAGGTGCGACCAGCAGCAGCAACAACACCAACAACAACAACAGCAAAATATCGCTAGGTTGATTTCACATTCAAAGCTTATGCCTTTTTTTTTTCAAATAATTGCTCTTTAGCTGGAAAAAGTTTGTTAAAATAAATAATTTCGCATTTTAGTATCCAATATATATATATATATATATCCAAATACACAAAAAGATTAAATGCAATTTTTTACGTTAAGCCTTTGCTTTTAATTACTTAACTTAATTACAACTTTTTTGTTATTATTTTTCGTATTGGTAAGTTTGCCAATCAATTTTAGTGCATTTAATGTCGAAAGTAGAATAAACTCAGAATACTCACAGGTCTACAGGACAGGACACTGTAGGCTGAGTAGTCATCTAACCAAATTAGGTATTCATAGCAGCGATGTATGCAGGCTTTGCGGATCCTCGACGCACATCCTAACAGAATGCGTCGCCTTAACCACGAAAAGATGCAGCATCCTAGGGCAGCATATCATGATGCCCAGGAACAAAGATCGTGCAGGAGTTGGGATTGATGGAAGAGCTGTAGGCTCAGTAAGGGGGGCACCATAGAACTATCGAACGTACGAAAGTCGCGAGCACATGTATCGATAGAGGAGGGATGGGAGATTAACCGACCGAAGTTTCAGGTTCGCAGTGTTACCACAAGCGCGGCTAAAAAATCATTACTCATTACTTATTGGTCAGACCTCGTAGGTCGCAGTGCTAACTTTTCCCCAATCATAATAATAATAATGTCGAAAGTTTAAGCATTTCTACGATTCAAATACTTCTCCAAAATCAGACTTTTTTGAGTACAAATATTATAATAGCATACTTAGAATGCTGTGCATTTTGGCCACACTTCTCTTGGCCTTCTTCAAACTGATAAGCGCAATGTTTATAAGATGGAGTGTTATTCCACTCATTTCAACTTCAGAATTCACATCCTTCAAATGGGCAGGGCGGTTGCATAATTAACGTATAAGAAGACGAAAGTATTTATTTATGCGGTCATTTTGGTGGTTGCCACTGCTGTCATTTTCAATTGTCAGCGATGCGCGCAGATAAATGTTGATTTATATGACCCTGGCCCCGGTGGTCCTGGGTCCTGGGTCCTGGGACATTAATGTGTTGACATTTCGGAGAGAGAATGAGCGTCGAGAAACTAACAGCTTTTTGCTGTAGCCATCAGTAGACATTGTGGAGCAGTTGTGTAATGAAAAGTAATAATATTAAATTAACAGAACTCTCAGGAATTGTAGCCAGTTTGCTTCAGATAGTGGCGGTGTGTGTGTGTGGGGATGTGCGGTGCTTTGCTCCTGGAAATGGTCCTGGGAGTGCGGGCCCGCTTCCACTATTATTTGCTCTCTGGCTAGGCCGGTCGCAGTAACATCTTATTTATGGTCTCGTTTCTCGTAAAAATTTGTTATTTAGATTTATGGCGCTTTGCTCTTTGTTGTTGCCACATTTATTTATCTGCGTTTTTTTTTTTGCTCCTCTTGTTATTATTGTTGATGCCACTGAAATTTTAGAGCCACTTTGCTTGGCAACAAACAAAAAAAAAAAGTGTGATAAATGCCGAAACATTATTATTGTTAAGCATTCGGGGCAGTTAAGAGTGCGCTCAAGTACTTCGTATATGAGCATGTTTACTGATCTAATGATATCCGGCATTAATAAAACGCATTCGCATTTGCGTGCCTCATTTGCTTAACTGTCAGTGCCCCCGAATGGGCGTCGCCTTGAAACTTGTTCTAAACTTGAGCACTCATCACTCACAAACACCACTGAAGTATATTTGTACATTTGGAAGCCTTGACTCTGAATATGTAGTAAGTTGTCTATGTAGACTTAAAGCTGATGCTGTTAACTTATATATGCCTCATACAGTTTATGAAAATAGGCTTAAACAACATACAAAAAAAAATCAAAGAGATTTCAACAGTTTTTAAACTTTAAATATGTAAATATATAAAAAAAAAAACATTTATTGAACATAAATCGTGTTGCAATATCTGAAATGAAGTGTTTGCCAATTTTGATAAATAAATAAAATAGATTTATTTAATTGATAGATATTGATATTGATATTGATTTTGATTTACTTATGAAAATTGTAGTCTTTATTTTATTTTGCATCTATTAAATCGGTTGGGCAACTGCTGATGCTGATGCTTTAAGTTGAATGTTTCAGTCGCCGCATACCGAATGGCATTATGCAAATCTTGACTGCTTCACTTTTAAGTGCTACAAATTGTGGCAACGCATTCAACTGCACACGTTTTGCTGCCAGTTTAATTAGAAAAAATTTTAATTTAATGCTTCGCTGGTTCGCCTAGCTTTCCTTCAATTGAGTCTCTCCTTGACGCTCTTTGAATGCTTGCCACTTTTGTCTATTTGTTTGTTTCCACCTAAACGAGCTGACGCCCAAAAAAGTATGCCACACGAAACACACACACACACATACACACACACACAAACACACAGAGTCAGGCACAGGAACACACAATGTGCTGGCCGACGCCATATGTCCGTGTCATATTTTGCTTGTAGCGAACAAATTTCGACAGTGGCCGACAAAAAAATTAAAAAAAAAAAAATACGAGGGGTTAAGGGTAAGCTGAACTACCAAATACCCTAATATGTGATGGTTTGGTAGTAGTAAAAATAAAATATACCCTGGAAATAGCCAGTATGAAAATATAAATTAGCAAAGCATTAAATGCTGAGGAATATATAAGTAAGATCTTTAAGGTGTAGCAGAATACCCTGTAAATTATACAATGCGACTTTAAAGTACATATTGAGAAAGTTCAACCAGCGAACTAGTTCATATGAGCGAACTTAATTGTTCCATACAATCTTTCCTCTATGGAACCGTTTTTTTTTTTCTTTCTCAATTTTATACTTTTATATGGCAATTGAATTGTTTTGTCTAATACAATAGTCGTTGGCCAATGGGGGATGAGTGCTGTGTCATGAAATTGTGACTTTGGTTCATCAAATTGTTGCCGCATGACCTTTTTTTTGCAACTACCTTTGCTGGGTTAAAGGGCAGCTGGGGGAAATCCGAGCGCAGTTTTCATTTAAAAAGCGAAAAGTTTGAGTGCGCTCGTTCGTTTTGGCAAGCCAGTCAGTGTATGTGTGTGTGTGTGTGTAAAAGTTAAATGATTCATGACTCATATGTGTGTGTGTGTGAGTGTGTGTTTTTGCCATGGGCGAAAAGTGCTTAACTCGTAATTTTTCGAGCGGTACGTGCAAATAAGGCCACTGAGGCCGACATCGGCCGCCGTTTAGCGGGTCGCATCCCCAACCATGCCCCCCCTTCGTCTGCCTCTCACTCGGCGAAACAATTTTGAGTGCATTTTATTGTAGTAGTTTGTAGATTGTTGTAGTTGCATGAATATTGCAGCTGATGAGCAACACCAGCAGCAGCAGCCCCCCCACCTGCCACCCATCCACCCCGTTGCCATCATCGGCTTGGGCAAGGGTCAAAAGTTTTAATTAATGTTTATGGCTGCACTGCGGCGACTCGGAAGCCCCTTTAAGTACAATTTATTTATTTTTGTTAGGATCCAGCGTTATGGCTAAGACGCCACCGAAACGGCCGTCTTTGCCTTCGTCCGCGTTCTTACCTCTAAAAAGCAGACAACGCATTTTTTAATTAATTTGTTTGGCCCTTTTGTTGCCACAAATTCGGCATTTTTTTTACGTGGCCTATTTTTATTTTCGATGGATAAGGGTGGGGGTGGGGGTGGGGGTGGGGCACCTTATATTAATCAATTAAGGTGTGCGCGCAACAATAAGTACATGAAATTTTAATTGCATTCCTTTGGCCAAGCGTCCAGACAGCATTTTTTTTTTTTTTTTGTTGTAGACATGTGCGTGACAATAAATTTCATTTATTTCATTTTCCTGACAACGTTTACGGGGCGCGGTTAATTTTGTTTTTTTTTTGAGAACTTTGGCAATCATTTTGGAGTTGTACATAATTCTTTTCTACGTTTAATGGATTCCTTTTTTTTATTATTAGCGGGTAGTTGGATAAGTAAGCAGCTTTCCATGTGAAAATGTAGGGGGTGGTTGCTTCCTTCCTTCCTTCTTTATCCAGTAAAAAAGGTACTTGTTGGTTTTTATTCACTTTATATATATATTTATTTCACTTGAAAAAGTGCTTGCTACGTCTGTGTAGTCTTGCGGATATATTACAATTTTTAAATGATTTAATGTTAATATTCTAACAGAATGTTATTGATAACAGCGCTGAGTGAGCTGAGAGAGGATGTGGATCGTAGGTTATGTTAAGCCAAAATGAAAACAGCTGGTAAAGCCTGGCTTAACATAACCAACCTAAACACATTGCAAAGAGAGCGGATGTGGATCGTAGGTTATGTTAAGCCAAAATGACAACAGCTGATAAAGCCTGGCTTAACATAACCAACCTAAACACATTGCAAAGAGAGAGGATGTGGATCGTAGGTTATGTTAAGCCAAAACGACACCAGCTGATAAAGCCTGGCTTAGCATAACCAACCTAAGCACATTGCAAAGAGAGAGGATGTGGATCGTAGGTTATGTTAAGCCAAAATGACAACAGCTGATAATGCCTTAACATAACCAACCTAAACACTATGTGCAGTAGCCCTGGCAGAAATATTGAATTTAATTTGTTTATATAAATAAGAGCATTAAATTGAGTATGGCCTGGCATAGTTGTAATTATGATGATTGCAACTTATGTGGTATTTATTTTATTTTTAATATTATATATATTAATGATGATAAACCAAATTTCATACTTCTGCCAAGTTGAAGCCAAACTTATACTTTCCCTATGAGAAATCAAAGCAGTAAAAGAACCCACAAATTGGACGCTTGAAACTCTTTCACTTTCAACACGCCATATACCATAATCTGATATGAGTAAATACCACATACATATATGGATATATATAAATATATATACCATATGTTCATTTCAAAATTTGCCAAACTTCTGGACTCTCTCTGTCTCGCACACGCTGTGGTCCTTGCATGCATGCGTGTGGTTTTTTTTAGGCGTTGTTGTTGTTGTTGGTTTTGGCGGCTTTCGTTTTGGGGGCACGCAGGGGAATAATTACAAAATTTACGAGCACGCCAATGGGCGTGTCCTCATAATTGTCAATTGATGGGGAACAGCGGGTCGCAGCGGGGTTTGCCTCATAAAACTGAAGTTGTTTGCCAGTCAACAGACGCGTTCTCATTCCCATTGTGTTTGTTGTTGCAATTTGTTGTTGTTGCTGCTGTTGCTGCTGCTGCTGGTTGTTGTTCGTTTCCGTTCGCATGTCGTGTGTGCACACGCCAAGGGGTTAAGGTTCAAGCGGCACGTGCTGCTCCCTCCCTCCCTCTGGAGGAACCGCTAGCAAATCAGGCAAATCGGGTTTTAATATAATGCGCATTTTAATGTCATTATTTTGGTATGTGTGTTTTTGTTGTTTTTTTCTATTTGTTGTTTTTGTTGTTATTGTTTTTCTGTGCTAAATGCGACTTCAACCAGCAAAGAAAAAGCAAAAGTGCAAAAGACGTCGACAAAGCTGGGAATGCAAATTGCGTGCATAAAAAGCAACATAAAACAGTTGGTTAACAGAGGGGGGGTTGTCGAGGAGAGGAGAGAAAGAATAGCGTGAAACTAGACTGAGAACGAGAAATGCCGTCCGCAAAGTGGGCTATTTTTGTATGGCAAAGAGAAAAAAAAAAATATAGAAAAGAAAAATAAACAACAGCAGCAGTAGCAACAAGAGCCAAGGCCCCTCCCCACCCTCCCCCCGCACTCCCCACGCAACTATTCCCTGGCTCTCTCCTGCAGTCAGACAAAGCGACGGCATTGTCGCTTTTGTGTTGCATAGTTGACATTGTTGGATTTCCACAAAGGTGTAGCCCCAGCGCCCAGGCAACAGGCAGCACTCGTAGAAAGGTGGCGAACAGGGGGCAGCAGCAGGAGGCAGCTGTTAGACCAGACCTCAAACATTCGCACACTCGCAGACACACCCATAGAGATTGCAGCACATTTGATTTGGTTTTTGCCTTGGTGCGACACTCGTATTTGCTTTAGGTACGCGTGCTTCTCTCTCAGTGTTTATCTGTGTGTGTATGTGTGTGTGTGTGTGCAACAATAGTGCTTTTACATACTTCTGACTGTTCATCTTCACACCTCATTGGCCGCCAGGTGGCGCCACTTTGGCACTTGCAAGGCAAGGTGAATCCAACAGAAAGTTTGTTTTTGCTACTCTTCTTCTTCTTCTCTTCTCTGCTCCTCTCTTTCACGCCCAGCATCGTTTCATCTGCATCTCCATTTAATATCTCTTTGTTGGCATATTTGCTTTGGCTGCATTTTGTACTTTGAGCCAGCCAAGTAAACTGTTTTAAAGCCAGTGCGCATATATATTTATTTTGCCTGATTTATTCAAGAATTGTGTAAGCACTTCGAAGAATCCAAAGTTCAGCAAAGTAAGCCAAATATGTTGAAGAAAGCTAGAAATAAACTAAAAATATAATATATATATATATAATATATACACATTAATTGAATATGGAATATATATAAATTAAGTACCTAAAAAAATTATCAATATTTTTTTAAGGACAATCTTGAAGCTTAACTTTTATTTTTTAAATATAAACCAGAATTTTATAAGTGATGAAGTTAGTTTTCACTGTTATTTGTTATTAATCGATAGCTCCTACACTTTCGACTGTTATTGTTATCGATAAGTTTCAATATTTTCTTGTTAGCACTCTGAAAAGAAGTCAATTTTGAACTTTTGTCTACATTGTCTGTGTGTAACAAACTAATAAACTATCTAAAGTCAACTCTGCTTCACATATTGTTTATTTTAGGCATTATTTTTATTTCACTTATTTTTATACATATATTTTTCCCATCTTTGTTGTTGTTGTTGTTGTCAAGCGTTTTTCAACATTTTGCTGCCATGCACACGAATTGGGGACAAGTTTATTTTTTATCAGCTCCCCTTCGCAGTCATGTGACCAGCACTTAAAGTACACTTCTCAGCAGCAACCCCCACACACACAGCTCGCCATTCTTACTGTTGGCTTGCATTTTGTGTTTGATGCTCTAACTAAGTACTTGACTGTTGTAAGGAATGGGGTGGGGGGGGGGGGGGGGCACTGGGAGAACGAGGCAGCTCATCATCTTGTGCTTTTTCTTCAGACTGCGCCCATGATGCAAACTTTCCAATTGTTAAAACTTTGCACTTGAGCGATTTTTGTGTAGCATATTTTTTGGCATATTTGCGCGCTCGCATGTACCAAGCACTTTGTAAAGAAAACTTTTCAATGTGGTAAACACGGGCAGAGGCACACACACACACACATAAATTTACACATACATGTTCGCACACACATATATTCACACTGCTGCACATATTCGCCGCATATTGCCGCAGACACAACTATTAAAAGCCAGGAGCAGCAGCAGCAGCAGCAGCAGCCAAAAGGAAAAATGCATAAATAATGTAGACAGGGCGAGGCAAGGCTTGCAAGAAAGCAAAAGGATAAAGAAGACAACAAGAAATATGAGCTGGCAAATTGTGCAAATATCGAATATTTAATGCCCTCACGGAAGTGCTGGCAGGGCAGGGCAGTCGCTGGCCAATCTGCAATTGCTGTGCCAAAACCAGCTGAGAATTGGATATGAATTTGATTTATTTGGATTTGGTCTAAAAGCTTTTATTTCAACGAAATTGATTTCGTATTGAATTATAAATGTTTACATAAACAGGCTAAGATTAATTCGAATTTTATTGCCAAGTTGAGGTCTAAGCTATAACTATTTGGCAAGAATTGTTGAGCAATTTACTTGATTTGCTGAGAATTATGAAAAATATTGATTTATTTTGTTAGCAATAAATTCTTGTATCTAAACTATTTTGTTTGGTTTATTTCGAATATGTTTCCAACTTGCAACAATAATGGCATTTATTTGCTCTGCTCTCACTTTTGTGCTTTTTTGCATAGCTGATATGCCCCATAATCCACAAAAGGAATACAAGAGAGCAACAAAGTAAGAAAAAAAAAAAAGGACACGGACACCGCCTGTGTCAGTTGACAGTTTTACTTTTCTGGCTGGCACAAGTTCTTTTCCACACATTATGAAAAACTTTCTTCTAACGCGCACTGATAAATGCTTCCAGCCATGCCCACAACCACTCCACTCTACACACAAGCTGTGTGTGTGTGTGCGTTTGTACCTAAGTCAACACCAACAAGCGAGCAGCCGAGCTGCGAGTACATTAGGCAAATACTTTGAAAATGGTTTCCAGGTTTGGTGGGTCAATTTTGTCCCCCCTTTATTTATTTTTTCTTTCTTTTTTTTTGGCTACGCGTTGGGTTGCGTGTTTGCAGCGCATTTTGAGTTACCTGCGGCAAGTTGTTCGCTGTCATGTTACGGCAATTTTACGCCCTCGCCATTTCAGGGGCAGCTTTAGCAGCGACGCGAAAGTTGATGACCTGGCGACACAGCAGATTGCGACTACAATGTTTAAATGTCAGAGCAATTCAACATTCATAGCTTTTTAGCAGCACTTTTTTTTCTTTTCGCAGACAGCATTTTTCCAGCATTTTTGAAACGGTTTTTCCATATTATGCAGCGAGGCGTGCGTGCGCCGCAGCTTATGCAGCAGTTTAATGCTCGTTGCTTATAGCTGGCATTCAAACTGCAATTCCCAAATGCACCCCTCTCTCCCTCGGCACCCACTGTTTGCCATGCTTGCCTTAGCTGACCGTTGCAGTTGCTGTTAAGCCTCGAAACACGCATCCCGTTGCATGCAGCAGCTGCTCCGTTTCCCATTTCCCCCGCCAACATCATCCACTTTGCTCGCTGGGGATACGTATACCCCGTATCGAAAATCGCGCTATGAAATAGGTATTTGAAATGAAATATTTTTGATCCAAAATCATATATTTATTCCAGCTTAGCGCTTATATAGATAAGATAAGTTAAGATATTATTATTTGTAGTTCAAGGCCAATACCTAAAGTTTGTCGCACATTGGCTTGGCTTGCTTATAAACTCATAATTCCGATGGTTTCCCAATAACCAATAGCTACAGGGTATCTTCTTGTCGAAAACAACCGGCTTGACACATTTTCTGCAAGTTTCGAGCTGCATTTGCAGAAATTGATGTTGTGGCTTTTGGCTGCAGCCAGAGAAATAGTTGTTGTACCGCTCGTCCTCCTCGTCCGTCCCCCCGCCTGAAGCATTTTTGCATTTTTGACCAGACACAGCTCCCGTGCACTGCCTATGTAAATATATGCTGAATAACCTGCAAAACTAGAAAGCCAGCAAAACCTGAAAACCATTGCCATTGAGTGCACTAATTTAAAATTATGCCGAGCTACGCAAAATATCGCATAGACCATGGAAACTTTTTCAAGTGTGTGGATGCTGGATGCTGGATGCTAGATGCTGGGTTCTGTTCAGTTCAGTTCAGTTTAGTTGAGTTGAGTTGGGTTTAGTAGCCGCTTCTCTGTGTGCGCTTTAAGCATTTAATAATGCGGCCACTTTAAGAGCACTTAGAGTTGAGTAATTATTGTGGTTAAGTTTGTGAGTGTGTGCGTGTGTGTGTGTGTGTTTGTGTGTGTTTGTGTGTGTTTGTATTTGTGTGTGTTTGTGCTCCATTTGCTGCCAATTTACTTTACAAGTAGAATCGAATCGGTTACTGAGCCGGTAAATTTGAAATGGATTACACAGTCTTAAACTCAATATCATACACTTAAATCCAATTGGAAAGTGAGCATGAGTCAGCAATAAAACATGAGGTTAATTACAAAAAATGTAATTTCAATTAAAAAACTGAAATGTCAACGCTTAAGCCAAGTGTCAATGGCAAAATTGGCTTGGCAAGTTGATTAATTATCGGCCTTGACAGCTTATTAGAGACAGCATAAGACAGCATCAGCGAGAGAGACAGATAGAGAGAAATACACAGAGAGAGAGAGAGAGAGAGAGAAGGAGAATGTAATGAGAAAATAGAGCAAGTCAATGTCCCAAATTGAAGCACAAAAAAAACAAATACAAGTCAAAAATGGTAACGGCTTTAAGGCTGCAACATCAATACATTTAAAAATTAACAAACTTAACGAGCGAGATAGATAGATAGGGATAGAAAGAGAGAGAGAAATACAGATAGCGAGCTGAAAGCAAAGCAAAGCAGAAACAGTTACAACTGTCAACTAAAGGAGCCAAGTTAAGTAAAGCAGACTTAAAGTTTTAACAAGTATCTGTCGAGGGGCCTGTCAAAAGTGTGAAGGGCTGCTAGGCCAGGCCAGGCCAGGGAGAGGGCGGATGAGAGAGAGAGAGGAAGCGAGTGCAAGGCGTTAAGTCTAAGAGGGGCTTGCTTGTTTCAAGGGATAGAGAGCGAAGCTGTTGCTTCTTGCTATTTACTTATTTTGTTTGCATTTACTTAAATCGGATGAAAGGATTTGCTGCTTAGTGAGAGCGCGACTTTGTCTCTGCCTCTACTCGCTCCCATACCTTTTCCTCAGAACCAACCCCCACTCACCCCGCAAAGGGCAACAGTAATTTTAAATGAAGTTTAGCAAACGTGCAGCAACTGAGTGGCGCATTTCAATTGAGTGTCACCAAATGTTGTTAGTCCAACAATAACAACAATTTCTAGTTGGCTGTCTACAGATTTATGGTCATTGGCCCGGCCCAATGTGTGTTGCAGATAAAAGGCTGAGCTCTCAATAACATTAAAGTCCCTCAACCCGCATCAGCTGTCATCAGGCAACATTGGTCGCCCGTAGGAAGCAAAGAAAATATATAAAAAAGGGATCGCTCAGCCGCTTATAATAATGACAAAGACAACAACAACAACAACAAATCACTGGCTCTGTGTATATGCTATATTGTTACGTTCTGCTCCATTTGTAAAATCCTTTTTTATGTAAATAAATTCTCAAGTCCATTTTCAACATATTTATGCGCCATTTTACACACACACACAGCTCAATTCTGATGAACCCTCTATAGACATTTCACTTTTTTGTAAATCCCATTAAGAGAATTTTTACCCAAATAAGAAAAATGAGCTTTCAGCGCATTAGAAAAGAAAATAATCAGCCCAAAAACCAACAGGCAAACAACAAATGACAATGGCCAAAGTGTAAGGTAAATTTACTGTTGACATTTCATTTTGTTCATGGAATTTGTCTACCGTTTTTCGATTTCTTCTTTTGCATCTTTTTATTTCTGTTTTCTTTTTTAAAAACTTTTTTCCTTTTCTTTTTTTTTTTTTTTTCTTGTTTTACGATATGCTTGACACTATTTGCTGTTGTTTCTATGGCAAAAAAAATACTGAAGTGTTGCTTGGGGTCAAGGATGAAAAAAGGGAGCTACAAATGGTTAAGCTCGAGTGTGTTAAATCGTTGAGTGTTAACGGAAACATTTTGTTAGCCAAAGATTATCAATTTCTGGGCATATGCAGTAATACAAGACTTCGAGTTGGGCTTAGTTTCTTGGGCATATGCAGTAATGCAAGACTTCGAGTTGGGCTTAGTTTCTTGGGCTGATGATGATTACTGTCTGTCGCTCCTGAAAATGTATGAAAAATTGTATAAACTTAATATTTCTGCCTTTTTATCACCTAAAAGCTGAAACCACAACTTTAAGTTAAAGTTAAAGTTAAAACCTTTTAAGAAGCACTTTCAGTTCTTTTGAAGCGGAACAAAGCATTCCCTTAATGACCTTTGACGGCACCGCTGATAATTTTCTAGATTATTTACGTGCTTCGTAGTGCTCATATAGCTACTCTCACTTATCAGTCGAAATGGAAATTAATATTTAATGTGCGCACATTTTTATTATTTTGTATTTTTTTGCCCAAATATCCCACTCCTGCTGCTCCAGCTGGTCTCAGGCGGTCGGCTAGCTTTGAAATGTTATACGCTGCTTAAGCCTCATTAAAAATTAATGACGGGCATATTATGAAATGAAATGTTAGGAAATGACTGCAAGGGAATGTTGAAGAGAGTTAAAGATGGAAGGGAATTCTAGAAGTAGATGTTTGCCTTTGACATGAACTCGATTCTGGCCAATTCTCTGAATTTTTGCAATAATTTTTGTGGGTGCATTTTTTTTTGAAGCGTCTGTTCAATAGCAATGAGTTGAAAATATTGTGGAAACATTGATAAGCCAAACAAACTTTTGCTGGCCTGCAAAAATCTCTAGAGATAGAGACAGCAATAGAGCAAGCGAGAACGAGAGATAGAGAAAGCGAAAATTTGTTTTTTTGGACAACTTGGTGGCTGGGATCTGGTTTTCTGGTCTGGTCGTTGCTTAAACGCACACAAGCAAAAGTTTTTGGCCGCAAAACTTTTAACTGGTTGGTCGCCATACTTGTTGCCCCAACCACAGCGCACAGTAGAGGGGTACGACGAATAACTGAGAACTGTGGGAACAATCCTCGCAAGCAGCTGCTAAGACAAACATAAATAACATGCCATTGTCCAATGGAGCGCGTCCTGGGCCACAAAGTTGCCTCTAATGATGCCACATTCAGATGTCTATGGGCCAGGCGGCATAAATTAGCCAAAAGCACACACAAAATCACACACACACACACATATATCCACACACACATATGTATATAAGTTACGTACACACAGTCATTGCTAGGTGGCGCGCCAGTTCAGCTCAAATTAAATGTTAATTTCATGCCATCATAATCACCGACGTCGCACAACCAACACACACATGACCTCATTAAGGCCAACCGCTGGCCAGCAGCGAGCCAACAACAATAACAACAACAACAACAATCACAAATAAGTTAGAATGTGAAAATTAGCAACTCCCATCAAGTCTTCAAGATACCCTGCAAGTTCAATTCAAAGTGAAACGAAATCTTTGCCAAGTCTAAAGTCGATTTTAGAATTTTGATGAAATGTTTTTTTTTATCAACTCATACTTATTTAGTATGATTATTCAGTTTATTTTATTCTATGTCACTTAACTCAAGTTTTAATAGATTCAAGAAAGATCTGGATTTATGCAACAGATATTTTTTTATATTTTATATTTGAAATTCACCTGAGTCAGCTAGTTTTTGCATACCCAATGCACACTCGGAGCTAGGATATTATATCACGAACAATGCCGAGGTCCTATAATAAAAGGCAACAAGGACCGACCACATAAAGCCAAAGCTTCCAACTGTTGGACAGTTGTGGGGGGGTTTGGTGTAAGACAATAGCAAGGGTGTGTGAAGGTGAGGTAGTTGAAAAGAGAGAGGGAGAGGGAGAGGGGGTGGTTGACTGGGCGTCGTCTACGTCGCGGTCGCCACGCTTTGCAAATAAACTGTAAAAATGTTTACCGACAATTTTCTACACAATTTTACGCCGCGTCGACGGCAGGCGTTTCTCGGGGGAGCTCTGGGCGAGGAAGGGGCGATGTTTGGCTAGGAATTTTAGCAAATTAGGGTGCGCATGAGGTCATATTAATGTGGTTAATTACAATAATTAGAAATTTAATTAAGGTGTGTGTGTGTGTGTGTGTGTGTGTGTGTGTCGCTGTACACACTAAAAATCGAATTTACATGTTAAAAAGCTGTAACAAAAAAATGGTAAAAATGAAATTCAACGCTCAGTCGCACAAAACACATGCCATAAATACAAAAACAATATAATTTGTATTATGGGCAGGGTCCACTATATGAAGGGGATTGTGGTGTGTTTGGGTAGCGGTAGGGGTAGGGGATTTAAGCCAAAAGGGCTAACTGCCGGCCAGTTAGTCGGCCAGTTAAGTTGGCAACACAACAAAACAACACACTAACTGAGTTGTTGTGGTTAATGGCTTGTAGGTGCCTTTTATTTATATTTTTTTCCCGAACTATGTGTAATATTTTGTGTGGGATGGAGAGAGGGTGGGGTTCTGAGCAGTTAATGATGATAAATTTTTGCTTACAATTTGCTATGCTGGCAAAAGAGTTGAGTTAATATGGTGTCCATGAAATTGGGCAGAACAATAGGTTAAGAAGGCTGGGCTATGTCTGCGGCAAGGGTTTATGTTTATGTGCAGCTGTCAGGAATGTGATAATCGGTTTGTTGGAACTCAAAATAATCTGTGTTAATTTATTAAAAATTATATTTATGTCGTATTAACTAACTGCACAGATTTGTGGGTACAATTTCGACAGAATTCATATATTACAATTCACTGTGAATGAACACTATGAAAAAATTAGGCATGCGAATAATATTCCATTATTATGTAATGATTTGTGGAATTGGAATGGAATTGGATTTTCTGATTAGTTTACATCAAATATTTCACTTTTATACAATTTATACAAAATCGAAACATTTCTGTAAGGTTTAAATATTTAGTTTTGGAATTGAACAAAATGTTTATGGTTTTTTTTTATGAATCTGGTGTTTCCTGTGTGTATTGTTTATTGCTTGCACTGCAGTCTAATACTAATTTGGCTGCTATAACTTATGGGCTGTTTAGCTAGGCAAGTCTATGCTCAATTATAGCCTGGATCCGATTCCACACAGCAGTTATATGGTCTCGCTGGCAATATATCATAGGCCAAAGGAGACCTTCAATTACCTGTGTGTGTGTTTCAGCAACTCGCATTTGCCACAACCAATTACTGCAAGAAAGTGTGCTATCTCAACGTAAACGTATACGTAATATGTGTAAACGTATACGTAATATGTGTAAACGTATACGTAATATGTGTAAACGTATACGTAGTATGTGTATACGTAACTGTGTTATTTGTGCGAGTATCCATTTTATGGCCTGCTATGCGGAAACTCGAGCGCTAGAAACGTGCGTTTAATTAGAGTTTTTACATGTCATTGATTTGCCACAAGCACACAAAATATATTTGAACGTGCCACCAACGTGTGTGCACCGTTCCCCCTTCTATTTTTTATGTACAATTTGATTTTAGGCTGTCTTAATGCCAACCGCACTTTTTGTTTAGTTTATTATTATGTATTAAATATTTGCGAAGGCATTCGGCTCGCTGTTGTGTGTGTGTGTGAGAGGGTGTAGACATAGCTGAGACCGAGTACACTACGAGATGTGAATTTAATTTGCGTATGAAAAAATTCCTTTTGCCTCAGCAGCAGCAGCAGCAGTACCAACAGCAAAGCAGCAGCAGTGGCAGCAACACAATTCCCCAAACGAGACTCGGGTCCTGAATGCGAGTCGAGTCCTGGCTGCTTGTTGGTTGTTTGCTTCGTTGTTCGTTTGCCTCACTGCGCAGTTGTTTAGAGGATATGCATAAGAATGCCTTGCATTTCCGTTTCAGTTGTTGTTGCTGTGATTTCCTATTTGCAGCACCAGCAGCAGCAGCAGCAGCAGTAGTGGTAGCAGATCCTTTGGCAGTGGCAAGTGGCATTGCTGGCGCTGCGAGTTGATTTTATGCTTTGAGCAAAGTTTCGTTGCATATTTTAAGGCTCTTTTGGCCCCGTCTAACTTGCCCCCAAGTCCCCACCTCGTCCTCCCTTGACTACAGTTATGTATGTACTGGAACGTAAAACAATCAACTGCGATTTGTTGTAAGGCAATTGCGAAATTATGCAGCAAGCAAACGCCGACCCCTCCCTCCCTCCCTCCCGCACACCAAGCGTATTTTCTCGTGCGCGGCGAGCGTTTGTCAGACAGCCAGACAGACAGACAAACACTGGAGCATTTGAAATAATTTGGTGTTTTTCATATTTATTTAATTTGCCTGGGGCTCTGTAGCTAGGCAAACAGCAAACAACAATAACAGCAACAATGTAAGACATACTGCCGGCAAATCAATTACACCTACCACTCAACAGCTACACTCACACACACACACAGAACACAGTTAGTTGCTGAGTCTGTTGTGTTGAGTTCGTTGTCCGTTTGCGCCGTTTGCATGTTTTGATTCGTATCTTTAATTAGAGCGCCGCTTGAATTGATGACGGCTCGCAGTCGACGGCTTGTTTGTTGCCCATCACCAGGTAATTACCCGGCAGGAAATGCATATCCTTTCACAAACACAACAAAATAAAAAAAAGGATACACACTCACACACAAACACAACTAGTCTGAGCTGAACACACGAATCAAAAGTGGAAATGAAAAGCTAAGCAGAAACTTTTCGACAGCTTTCTGGCGCAAATTTGTAACGTCAGGTTCGCTCAATTTGTTAAGCCCATACATACAACTGGCTTCTGCCCCCCACCCCCGGGTGGCATGCTGCCCGTTAAGGGATAGCCCCATCATCATAATCAAGCATCAGCTGCTGCTCCACTTGTTTGGGTCACATCAACAGTCAACATGTCAACCTCAAAAACCGCAAAGTTGGCAAACAAGTTTTTTGTTAGCCAAAAGAAAAAGGCAAGGAAATTTGGCCCAGCTTCGATTGAAAATCAACGCACACTCACACACACACACATACACATATGGGTATGCGTGTGTATGTTTGTGTACACATTTGTTTATTTGTGAAATTTAATAAAAGGAGCACAGTGGGCTGCAACTTATTGAGAAATGCCAGCTTGACATGGGTTACAAATCGAAGCCAGTCGGGAGTCTGGAGCTTCGAAGCTGCATTTTCAATTATCCAGAGACGAAGCAACAACAATTTTTGTCATCAAATTGGGCTTTGTTTAGTTTCCTATTGATTTTCATTTAAAGTTTTTGCTCGGCCAAGCAAACAACTACCAAAAACTGACCAAGTAAAACTAATGAAACATTCTCAGTAATAATTGATTTTTGGTATATTAAAGGCTTGTTGATTGTCTAATACCCTCTAGCAAAAATCAAATATTTTATTTTCAATTAAGTTACAATTTACAGAATAGCAATAAAAAGAAAATGGAAAAGGTTACTCAATTCCAGCGCAATTACAAACCAGTGTGCAACATTTGGCGGCAGATCTGCTTAAGGGTAGATTTTTCCCGAGCGTCATTTTCAATTTACGTTTTTGATAAGCATAAAAATATCCGAGTGTTTGCCTTTAAATTTGTATGTAAACAACTTGGTGACTTGCTGCGCGTCCCCTTCCAGACACACACCCGCTAACACACACAAACACACACACACAGACTCACAATTTCCTGAGCCACTCACGCAGTCACTTCAATGTCAAGCATCAGCAGCACTGGGAAAAACACGCTACGCTCATCAGCATATCAATGGATGCCAGTGATTTTCTTCTGGTGCTGCTCCTGCTGCTGCTGTGTTCTTTTTTTATACAACTTTTTTATGCTCTCCAATTTTAATTACAAAAGCGTCTGTTGCCGGCTCTTTTTAGCTGTTTGTTTTGTTGTTGTTGTTGTTGTTGTTGTTGTTATTGCGGCGTTTCTAATTTTACGCTAGACAAATTTTATATGACTGAATTATGATATGAACCGTGGCCATGAGTCCCCGATTGTGAGTCTGAGTCCGAGTCTTGTCCAAGCGGCCAGCTCGCTTCATAATTTAAAACCTTAAACGTTTTCAACTTTCCTAGCAACTTTTGATACCCTGTTCTACTTAAATCTGTCACTCAATGATCGGAATGTGGACATTATATGGCTTATTAAATTCATTTTATTCTTATTAGCTTTTTTTAATATACATTTTTAGTATTCCTGTGTGCATTTTACGAGCGGAGGCTAAAAAGATATCAATTCACAAACTGGTCCAACAACAGTTTAATATATATTATTTATCGTAGAACAGTGGCATTATAAAGTAATCAAAGACTGAAAATATTTGTGTAAATGTCATAACTCAGTTTTAGTAAATCCCCAACTTATTCAACAATATTATCATAGCGTACAGGGTGCCTAGCTAGCTTGATATATATATTTTAGCCAAGTCAAGCGCTTAAAGCCTGTCTGCAGAAATCAGAGTGAGAGTGGCTTTAGTTTATGCGTACGAAGAAATAGGCCGAAAATTATGCTAAGCATATGCCGGGCCAGGCTTCAGGATGATGCTTGGTAATGACAAGGACCTCAACTGAGACGACTTAAGAGAGATGACAACGAAAAGCGAAAAGCGAAAAACGAGCACGAGCGCAACGCGCAGTCAGCCAAAAAGGACAACAAGCTTTATTAATGTTTTATGTGTATTGTGTGCTGCATACTAAGTACTATCTTCATAAGGATGGCTAAGGGGGGCGGGCGGGGTGATGTCCTGACAATGTCAATTGAAATTGTTTGCTGAGACTACTGGGCATTGAGTGCGCGAGTCAATAAGTGGAGCTAAATAAAACTAATTAGTTCCAATGAGCAAACAGAAGCGAGAGGCGAGCACCTGCGACGACGAACACACCTGCAGTCGTTGAAGACAAGCATTTTTAATTAAATAGCATGAACAGCAGCTAAAAGCTTGCAGGGAGGGATGAGGTTGGGGTACACCTAGTGCGGTGCTTTGGTTGGCTAGAAGACAGAGACGGAGACGGAGACAGAAACAATAAAACAAATCTCAGGCACAAAAGTATGCAACGAAGAGAAAAGACTGCAATTAAAATTCAAATAACATGCAAGGCGCCAAAGTGCCAGACAAATTCTAAGGAAACCGCCAAAACACAAACACACACACACACACACGTGCCCAGAATCACACAAACACACACACACACGCACACACATACTGTTTGTGCAAATGTAATAAAGCTTTGGTTGGCATCCATTTCAAACTTTGCCGCATGTAGCATACTTTTCCGGGCCACCCGACGCATATTGCGTTTGCTTGTGGTAGAGCATCCCTCCCCCCCTGACCATCTGTCTTGTCAGGCAGAACATCATCATATTCATTATTATGACAGTTGTTGTCACAATTAAAACAATAACAAAAACAAAAGTCGTAAGTTTACATGGTAATTAAATATTTTAATATGCCTGTGAGAGAGCAAGCGAACTTGCTCTCTCTTTCTCTCTCTTTCTGTCTCTCTCTCTGTCTCCCCCTCGCACCTATGGACTGTGTTTCTCATTTTGGGTTTTCTGGTGTCTCTGCGGCGCTACTATATACGGGGCCATGCAGCTGGCGCCAAAGACAGGCACAGGCACCACTGTAGGTGGTGGTGGAGGTGCTGGCTGGTGTTGGTGATGGTGGTCGTAATGGTGGCGACAGTGGTTGCAAATTGCCAGCTAGCAGCCTGTGACGACTACGTGTCTTCCCCCCTCCATCACTGTCTCTGCAAGCACAACAAAATTATAGCCATTGTGTCACAGTTGCTGCGTTGAATTTATTTATTTTTTGGTTGTACACTGCAAACAATTCCCAAATACCTGCTACAGCACATAAATTGAAAAAGCCAAAATTCCACAATTAAATTACAATTTAAATTGAATTTTGTTTTAATTGACTCTTAGCTTTGTTGGATTGCAAACATGCCCCTTACTTTCTGTCAGTGTAATTTTAATTTTCTAATTGTCAAAGTTGTGTGTGGTATTCACATATTTTTTCACACACACATGCACACACTCACACATCACTCGTGTGGCAGCAGTCAACATCGCATCTTTTGAGTGATTTTCATCTATTCAACTGTTGCTCAAGTTTATTGCGAGTTTTCAGTTTTCTCGCCACATGTGGTAGGCGGGGGGGATGGGTGCTTTGTGCTGGCATTTTGCGATGCGTTTAATTACAACTTTATTTTAATATTTTGTGCACCATGTCGCCGCTGTCAGCATTTGTCAAGTTTATTTTTCTTCCCCTCACATCTCTCTCTCTCTCTCTCGGTCGCTGTCTCTCCCTCTCTTTCTTCTGATGCTGCTGCTGATCTTTCTGCCATTCCGGCTGCTCAACTGGCATTAATTAATTCAATTCAGGTCCTGTCAGTTCCGCAGTTGCCGCCGTCGTCTTTTAATCTGATTTGAGCACGCACTTAGGCATTATTGAATTTAAACTTTTATATGTGTGTGTGTGTGCCTTAAGATATATATATATATTTATATACGCCTGTGTATAAATCGAGTATTGCTTATTTCGGTTAAGTAAGACAATTCATTCAATTTGTGGCCACTAAATCAACCATAATAATAACCACAGCAAATGGACGGCCGCACATAACAAAGTAAAAAAAAGCGAACCAAAATAAAAAAAAAACTGTTAGAGAAAAGAAAGGAAAAGCTTTGGCAGCTAAACGAAAAACCAAGCCGCAAATTCAACGCCCAATTTGTGCCGCACTGCTGCTTCCGTTGTCAATAACAATTTACGGCAAAAAGGACAGAACAGAACAGAACAGAACTGAGAACACAGGACCATGCTGGCCAGGACAATAATCGAAAACAGCAGCCGGTCAGTAGAAAATATATATTTCCTTTTTCTAATATTAATAATCCGGCATACGCAACGACCAAAAACGCCATTGAATCTCTATATAAGCAGGGGAGCTGCCTGGATATAGTATGGACTGGACGGGGCGAAGCCGCCTGAGTTCTGTCTTGGCCATGACCAACAAATGAGCTCCGACAGGCGTGGAGGAGGCGCTCCTAATATGTCACTGTTGGTGCCAATAACAATAATAAGCAGCAAAACAAAGCCTAAAAGCTGCCAACCATAAATTCTGAGCTGCTGCTATCGAGCACTTTGATGCAAGGGTGAGAGTTGGGACGGGGAAGGTGGGGGGCAGAAGCAAGACACTGGCAAAGTCGTTGACAATGTCAGGCTGTGGCCTGTAAGGCAACGGCGGGACGACGAGAACCACGACGACCCTTGCCAATTTCAGCTGCAAAATTTATGAAAAGTTCAATTTATTGTGCGACATTATTTTAGCACATAGTTGCTCCAGAAACACACCCTGTACTTAATATTGGCAAGGGCAATATTAGTTGGCATAGAAAAATCGTCAACAGTTGAACAGTTGAACGGTTGAAATATACCGTGTAGTCAAAGTTGGCTTAGGCAATATTATTGGAGCTAGAAACAACAACTTAAATACAGTGAACACTGCCAATAAAATCCGTAAATATTTCAAATTTGTGTATGCCAAATATTAAAATGTAAATAACAAGGCCAAAAATAAAGTAAAAAGATTTTTCCATTTAAAGAGTTAAAAACTTTCAGTTACAGGGTGTATACGAAGTCCGATTTTCAACATTACAGCATCTTATCGTTATATAATATTTTATTTAAAAACTTTATAAATTTTACTTGTGAATTACTCACACATGAAAAAACGTTGGCATATCAATTTTGATGCCATACGCACATGTATTATTTTAGCATTTACATATGCGGGCACCGTTTTGGAGAGTGTGCGTATGTGTGTGTGTGTGTGTGTGTGTGTGTTGGTAACATATGCCATAAATTGGCTGAAGTGGCCTCTCAACTTCCTTTTGCTGCTGACTTACTGCCTGTTTCCCTCATCTCTCAAGCCTGAATGCTTAAGCATTATTGAAATTTTCCCTTTGACTCGATTTTTCTTTATTTGAGCTTTTTTGCTTGTTTTTTGGTTGTTTATATGCGGGCCAGACAATAACCCACTCGGCATGGCATCAATTTAACATCAATCTATTGATATTGAATCACACTCACACTCGCACAACCAATTGCACACACTCATACATCCCATATATCTTTTATACCGTTCGTAAAAGTCGATTTGCATACAAGTTATTTTTTTTTTGGTTTTTGTTTTTTCTACCATCGATTTTCAAAACATTAGCAGCTTGAAGTTTGACTTGACAGTCCTGTAGAGCAGCTAGCAAACAACATTTTTCAATTTACGAACTCTCAACGTAGTTTTCCCCGTCGATTTAGCTTATTGTTTGGTGTGTATGATTGATTTTCAAATAAGACTTCAGCTGGGAATCTATAGTGTTGCTGATGATTATGGCTTTCGTTTACTTCCTATATCTATCGTACATATCTCACAATAATGCCCTCGCTACATAATTGTACCTATATATGTGAAGACTCATTGCCCAATCCGCAGACTTACAGATAGTAGGACTGTAGCCTCAGTTAACTCATTTTGTCTTCTCATGATAACATTTCGCTTAGACGCTGCCCCTCCCCCATGTGGAATCTGTTCAGAATGATAGCGCGGGTTTGGCAATAATTGCTTTGCCTTTTGATATGCTGAATCATGTAAAATAATTTCCTTATTGGCCAAAAAATCTGGTCGCTACTTAACTTTTTGACAAAATGCTGCCACTGCCAATCTTTTGCCTGGCTTTTGTCAGAGTTTTTCCACAGCTCCAAACAATGACTATATACTTTCGCTTTCTCATTATCTATGCCGAACGTAAATCTGGCTTTTGGGATATGCCTTGGTTTTAATTAATGAATCTGCAATATGACGACAAAGCTTAACTAATTAATTTATTGCCGGCAAACAATAGCAACAAAATACAACAAATAAGCCCAAGTTGCCATGAAAACAGCCTAATGTGGTAAAATAAAAAAATAATGTAAAAACAAATTGGGAAGCTCTAAATAAAACATTTCTAGAAATATATTGAAGATCGTGAGGATATTTGAATGGTATAAGACTCAGTAAACGATTTTCCAATAAGATTCTTTGGCAACTTTATAATCCAAGTTCGATGGGAAGCAGTTCGAAAATCTAATCAAGAGTCGGATTCGTATTTTAGTAGCTGTAATTCTAGATTGAGATGTTATCCAGCACTGTTGGAAGTTTCGCTTTAGCTAAATGAGTTTGAGATGTTATCCAGCACTGTTTTAACTTTCGCTTCAGCTGCTATCTGCTATCTGTGGTTGTCATAATTTAACTTGCCGCATAACTTACACTTTTTGGTGGGGGGTTGCCGCAGCAGCAAGCGTCCAATGTCTTTACTATCTCCACGCTGAGCTTTCACTTGGTGTCACTGGTGTCCACTCACTGTGACTTTGCTGCTAACCAACTTCTCCCCACACCCATATCCTTCCCCTGTGTGTATGTGTGTGTGTCTCAGCTGGCTCAACGTTACGTATACGTAACAATGCGCGCACATGACCCCTTTTGCTTGACCTCACTTATCTTACTTAGTGGTTTTAGTGCAGCGCGCACTCGCTGGCAACTTGGTAACAAAAACATTTATAGACAGCGTGTAAAGCAAACCACCGCCCCCGCCCCCGCCCCCACTCCACCTCAGAATGATCTGGCACCCCCTGAGCGCTCTCGCTTTCTGTGCTGATATTTATGTGGCCAGCTGTTGGCATTAGTGGAACTGGCTTTTAAGGCGGCAAAATGTTGTGTATGCTCCGCATGGCAATAATGTGGGCATGCCCCGCCCTCTGACTGCCCTTTTGCTGCTGTTGCTGTTGCCGGTGGTGCTGCTGCTGCCACTACTGCTGCTGCTGCTGCTGTTGGCGCATTAGGTTTCAGGCCACAAAAGCTTAGGCTTTCGTCTGGCTGTCTGTCCGGCTAGAGTTTTTGTGGCTGGCCAATGGCTTTATGTGCGTGCGTGGCTCTATATGTTTGTGTTGTGTGTTTGTGTGTGGGCAATAAACTTGTCACTTGTTATTATCGTCTTAATCGCCTCGACTCGCTCAATGCCTTTGCTTTAATGTTTCCTGTTTCGCCACCTCGTCCTCTCTTTCTCTCTCTCTCTCTCTCTCTCTGCTACTTTTTGTTCGGTTTTATGTACTGGTATATATGGTTGTCCGCCTGCCTCATAATTGCTGTCATTGCAACAGTTGTCCCTTGCTGAATTGATGGAATCTTTTTTGGCAGCACTAAGCACTTACTCACTTCTGTGTCCTGAATGTGTCTCCTGGACAACCTGCGGCGTTGACTCGCAACGCATTTCCATAAGCTCACACAAAGCACACACATTCAAAAAAACAGCAAAAATGTAGGCTCACAACTCGGGCACATTTATCAAATTGTAAATGTACCTAAAATATATTTTAGACTTCTTTCCTCGCATCCACTCATTCGCTCTACTGTTTGCATCTTTAAAAGTAATGCGTGCCGCGCCACGTGACAAAGTTGTGCAAATGTCTTGACTGCTTACCCCAAACCCCACTTTCCACCATCCCCTTCCTTGCTCTCATCTACTCACGCTCGCAGCGACGACCTTTATAATCTGGTCGCTACACGACGCTTGCTGCATAATAATAAAGAGGCAAAGTCAAAGCTCCAGACAGCAACAGCGATTTGAGAAACAATAAAACAAAGAGCAAAACGTCGCCACGCCTCCGCAACCCTCCCTCCTCATCCCTCACGCATTCTCACACAGAGCCTACTTGGGCGTCAAAGGCAAAAGGCAAAAGACATTGCATACTTTATGATGGCAAAAACAGCGTCTAAACATTTGTGCTTTGCTTTTGAATTGCAAACGTATGAATAGACTGAGAGAGAGAGAGGGAGAGAGAGACTGAGACTGTGAGCGAGAGAGAGAGATTGTCTTTTAGTCTCACAAAGAATGGGTAGGGAAGCGGCTCACATATTAATTCCTACAACTTTTGGACTAAGGTGCATTCACAGCACAGATTTGATGAAAGTTTCGCTATGCTCTTTGTCCCGATTGATTTGTCTTTGGCTGTTGTGGAATTTACTGAAACTTTTACACATATTACGCATTCCGCATAACTTAATCGACAAATGGGTATGGGAATCTTATGCACATTCCAAATGACTATTCTTTTTCAAAAAAAAAAGATATTTTCTCTTAACTACAAATATTCAGACATTTAAGTTTATTGCTGCCTCATTTTCTATAAATTAATCAGAGCTTTTCTTGAAATGCACAGTTTTTTTGAATTTCATATATTTTCTTCAAAACTATTTAGGTCAACGCAAAGCAGAGCAGGGTGGCAACTCTGTCAACACTTTTATAGTTAACTATGCTTTGAGTTGTAAAATTGTGTTGCTTTCTCAAACGATGCTTGAAAAGTTGCCCATTCTTTGAACAGTTTTCTCCTCAACACAGTTTCCTAAAGAATATTCGTCGAATGCTTTTTCGAATGCCTTTTTAGAGTGTTGCCACACAATCTGTAAGTATTTCAGCTATTTATCAAGCTATGACAATGCGGATTTGGAACAGCTGAAATGCCAATAGATTTCAACTGCCTGAAATCTGCAAAACTTTAGCTCATTGCTGTTACTTTGTTGGTGTTGTGTATGTGTGTGTGTGTGTGTGTGTGTAAAGCGCACTTAAACCCGACTTTGACTCTTTCCCTCCCTCTGTTTACCTGGGACTTTTGCCACCCACTTGCTGACTATCTTTGTTAGCTGTTACCATTTACTATTTACCTGTTAGCTGTCGGCTGTTGCCTGTTTCTTGCATTGTTTTTGCTGCTGGCGCGACTTAAGTGCTTGCCTGTTTTGCCTTTGTGCACATTTAGCTGGCAGTTGTTGTTTTTGGTATGGTTTTTGTTGTTGTTATTGTTGTTGCTGTGGCCGTTGTTGCCATTGGCATTGGCATCCACGTGCCAGACAAGTTCTTCTCTTCACCATTAGTCGGAAAGTGAACAACTGCCCGAAGCATTTACTAGCTGATAAATAACACAAATTAAACAAAACACCCGCCCCCAAAAAAAAAAAACTAAATAATAATGAAAATGAAACTTTGATGCAAGCCAAAAGTTTTTTCTCTGCTTCATCTTGATCATCAATATATGTATTTATGTACAAGCTCAATATAATTTCTGTCAAAAGTTGAAACTAATAAAAGCTTGTAGAGAAGAGGGAAAAACGCATGGCCCGGGCCTCTTAATACTAATAATAATAAAAGTTTTTTCAGACTGTTGGCTAAAGTTTATGCATTGTCTCGCAGAGCGAAAGAGAGTGACTGACATGGAGCAGGGGGAAATCCCGTCTGTGGTGTACACGAATCAAATATATATCATAAATATTATGACAAGCTCAATAAAATATCAAAGCCTGCTTACCGGCGCCTTTACGTGCGTAAAATGAAAGCAAAGGACGAAAACAAAAGCGACGAATAGATGAGAGAGAAATATTAAGGCCGTTTTGGGGGTGGTGGTGGTGGTGGTGGGGTTGGAGGTGACGGTTTCTTGGCAATTTGGCAAGTGTCTGCACAGTTTATGAAATTGCCAGGTTGTCTACAAGATATCTCAGTACACGGGCAATCATAAATTGCACAAGGCCTAGTCGAAAGGACAGCACACAAAAGCAAGGACCCTGGGTGGATTGGGGGGCTGTGAGGGGTTTAGGGGCGAGAGACAGGCACGTGTGTTGCGTCTCATAAAGTTTGCGGCATTTTAAGCCGTAGCCCAGCTTACTAAGTAATCCCGCATAGAGAAATAATGAATGTGCTGCTCTGCCTGACGACGTCTTCGTTCGTGTATCTGTAAAAAACAGATAGATAGATGCTTGCAAATATTAAGATACATATAGATTGCTAGGTGTGCCTATCTGTGTGCGTATTATGTGTGTGTGTGTGTGTGTGTGTGTGTGTGTGTGTCTGGGTATGGCAAATCCCCATTTAATAGAACAGGCGTGAGGCTGAAATTTGTGCAAAAATATGCTGCGGCTTATAAAATGCTGCCAACGGACCGCAAACTCAAATAGTTTTAGACCCCCAGCAGCCCCAAAGTCAACCCCTGAACCTGAAGCCAACCCCACCAAGCCGCAGTCAACGCAACTTTGCTGTCCTTAAG
This sequence comes from Drosophila paracracens, assembly GCA_035044025.1. Lineage (NCBI taxonomy): Eukaryota > Metazoa > Arthropoda > Insecta > Diptera > Drosophilidae > Drosophila > Drosophila paracracens. Next base: position 2,180,487 of record JAWNMN010000835.1, on the reverse strand, counting down.
GCAGCTTGAACTATAGTACCTATTTTCACAACTCCTCCTTCTCATCCTTCTCCTCCTCCTCCCCCTCATTCTGCCGACACCGCACGTGCTGACATTTTTTGGCCGCACTTTACATTATGCCCTGAAGCAAAAACTAATTATATTAAAATGTCATGTAAAATTTTTGTGTGTTGGCAGCGGTCAGAAATAGTTGTCACTGTGTTAGTTAGTTTAACACTGAAATGTGGTTGTATGTGGATATATGTGTGTGTGTGTGTGTGTGTATATTGGTGTCTTAATTTTTGGGTCGCTTGTAGAGCTGACTTTGCCAAGTCAATTTTTGAGCTGGCCAAAGCAGTTTTTTTGTGGTTGCCTGCAGGCAGCTTCAAAATTGCAAGAAATTTATGTTGATGAGCTGTGAAAACTTTTGATTTGTGCTCCACAAACTGGGTCAGTCGATTTTATAATCGATTTTGAACAATATACAATGGTATGAAGGTATACATATTGTACATCATGATATTATATATATATATATATATATTCCATATATCCATTTGGCACTTAAGCTTTTTCTTTTTCAACATAGTTGTTAATTGATTCTGATAGCTTAATGGGAAAGGCAATTCTACATTATAAATGCAATGCAGAACCATGCCCCTTGTATAATTAATGGTAATATATATATATAGATATGTTTTCGTTAAATTCCTAACGCATTTCACAATCGAATCGAAACGTATACCCTTTATCCCATTCCTGACACGACCTTTTGACTGGCTTTATTGACTTGCAGAATGCCGCTGGTTAAAATTGGCATTTGTTATGCTCGACAGTTGACAGCTGATTGAGAGATCTGTAAGATTGGACGAAGCTTGGCCTAATGGTTTACCTTTTTATCGGTTCATTTAGCTCTGGCTGAAGGGTCACCACCGATTAGAACAGGAGCGCAGCTGTGCCCAAAATGGGCCCGAAAATGTGCAGAATTTGTAAACAACAGCAGCAGCATATGCGCTTTAAACTTAATAAGCTGACTATTTAAGTCAAAGATAGCTTTTTCCTTGGAAATTCCCGACCAACTGGTCACACTTTTAATTTTGATTAATGATTGCCGTAGAGGGCCCACATCATTTATATGCCTGACTGCGCAACGCCAACCTGTCGCCTTGATAGGCCTAAAAACTTTATTCCATCATTATTTTATTCAGCAACTGATGATGAGAGAGGGAGGCAGGTTTTTGGATGTGGACATCGCATCGATTTGCTGATTTGATGAATTGTTTAATGGGATTTTGTTGACACTTTGCCTTCGACCCAATACCTGACAAGTGTTTCCTGCTGCCCTGCACGTCCTTTCCAATACCATGTTGCTTGTTGTGTAATTTAATTAAAAATTTACATTGCATAGTTGCAAACATCGGGGCGATATAATCACTGTCTTTTGTTCCAGGCCCAAGGGAACGAAAGCGCAGCTTGTTCTCAACTTGCGTAAAGTTCATTTTTATTACTCTTTCAAGTAACATTAAAATTTAGTTGCATACACGAACCGGAGCTTTGGATGGCTATAAAAACCCCAGCGTAAAACTCTGCTGCACTTTATATTTTAATTTCAGACTTCCAGAAAACCCAACCAGAGCCCAGTATCAGAAGCATTTGAGGCGTTCCGTTTCCGTTTCTTAGACTCAGCAGATTTAGCAATTCTATGCCAAAGTTGCTGCATTAAAAATACACAACGCGACTTACGACGCAGATGCAGTGTTGTGAAGCGGGGCATGGTGGGTGGTGCGACGCTGCACGACTTGAACAGAGTTGCAATTTGTTGGGGCCAGAGTGTTGGGTAGCAGCAAATGCAATGAATCGTTAAATTTAGCATCCTATTTCAATGCAATTCAGTGAAACGAAATGTGCTGCTGATGCTGACAGGTGAATTGCAGCTGTCAGTCAACGGGAAGGCAGTGAGGATTGAGTTGGGGTCATTCCCCACATACCCCCACATCCTTCTCTTCCCCAAAAATTGATATTCTTGCTGCTTCATTTCATCCATATCTCTTTTTCGTAGCTTGGGTCTTGTTAGCAAATTATTTGTCCTCAACACACATTGCCTGCCCGTAGTTCCAACAGTTTAGCAGCAGCAGCAATCTCTTAACAATTTTCCCACCCTCTTTCCTTGCCCCACACAACTTGACTACATGCAACCGAAGGCTGCTTCTTCGTCCAACAACCCGAAAATATTAACATTTTTGCACAACTTTCGCCCGCACTTTGCACTTATTAAAAACTCGTACAGATGAAATAGAAAAACCTTGTTAGGGGTTACGTCGAGCGAAAGGGAAGCAATGAGGGAAGGGGGTGGAGCGCATAAATTGCCGGGCCAAGCACTCGGAGGCCCAACTTTCTGGAACTAGGGTTAGGGCCATAAAAAACAGCTGCATACTTTACGGCGCTGAGCATATGCTGATTTTATATGCCTCCTTTCGATTCGGCACTCACCCCCCTCCCCGACAAACTTTACTGTGCCTAGCCACACGGGGTCAATTTTTATGAGCATTTGGGCATATTGGAAACAAGGCCAAAAGTTATGGCTATAATTTAACAATGTTGCAGAAAGCAGAGGCGCATCATTGTAAAAGAGAGTTGCGAGAGGGGGGCGTATCCACCATGGAGATGTCAGCGAAAGTGTTGTCGAAATCGAGTTGTTTTTCTGGGTTGCATACATGTGTTTTATTCAAAAACAAGAAAAGCAATTGGGCTCGGTTCGCGTTGTTGGACAGCAATAACCTTGTTCCACATTGCACTTGCCACTTGCTAATCGAAACATTTTTCCAGTTATTAAACTACGCCACTGAGTGGCAAAACGATTTCTGAATATATATTTTATAAAATCAATTCCATTTTTTTTTTATACTTTCACAATTTTGTATTTATTTTTTTTGTTGCATTATAGTAAAAAATGTTAGTATTAATTTCCATATAAATTGCATGACTGCCTGAGTTGGTAATCCTATTGCTATATTTGTGTGTGTGTGTGTGTGAGTGTATGTAGGTGTATGTGTGTATAACTTCACATTTCAAACGGTTGAAATCAATTTGCACATATCAACAACGAAATTGTTTGCACTATGAAGCCCAGCCCCTATATCAACTCCCACCACAACACCCGTGCTTACCCCTCCGTTGCAAATTCAGAGCGCTAGTCAAATGTGCGAAATGAAAAATCAGCAAGAAACGTTGCACGCAAGCAAAAGTTGGCTGCATTTTAACTGTAAAGCCCGCAAACCAATCGAATCAAAAACCAAACCTGTTTTTATTCCTGGTTCTGGTTGTGGTTCTGGTTCTGGTTCTGGCGCTATCTGTGGCATCTCCAAATTTCATTTTCTGGGCCTTTAATCTTTTTAACAGGCAATGCCCCGCCCCCGCCCTAAAGCTTCGCTTCACGCAGAGCACAAACATAATTAAATTTATTTAAATTTTACTCTACTCTAAGCCAAGCAACAAGCAATGTTGGCAATCCAGCAAATAAGCAGAAATCCCAGTTTTATTGCTGTAATGATACGATTTTTATGACTCGTCACGGAAATGTCTCTCTCTCTCTCTCTATCTGTCTCTTTCTATCTAGTTTCAACTCTCAATTTCTCTCTGTCTCCGTCGCTGTGGCTACGCTTCGCAATCAAATTGCTTAAGCAAACATAAAACTTTACAAAGGCGCCAAGAGACAACGCTGAAAAAATATATATGTATATGTAAAAAATGGCTGTGAATTTGCTTTGCCATCTTTTGTAATGGTGAAGAAGGAGAGGTGAAGTAGGTGGCGGAGCGGGGAGGAGCGACGGGTGTTAGCTGATGCTGTAGCTCATTACAGCCACAAACCAATATGCTTATTGCTGCTCGGGCTATAAAAACTGTTAACGTAAGCGTAAAATGCTTTCAAGTGCTTCGCAAATCCAGCGACGATGAGCGCTGCTACCAAATCATTTTCGCGAAGTGAATGAAAGCAAGAAAGTTGGATAGGAAAATGGGGAGGGAAAGTGTGTGAGAAATCTCCATTGGACGTTTTATAATGAGCAGCAGCAAAGTTAGTGGCATTCAAGGGTATTCTACAGTTGATAGTTGCTTTTAAACTAAACTTCATCATCAGGAAAAATCTTTTGCGAATATTATTGTAAATTTGGGAATAATAATGACATTTAAATATATAACTAGGAAGATGACTGTTTCTGACTCCATTAGATGCAGTTTCCTTCAAAAATTGGAGCATACTCATTCCATCTGGTTTCAACGTGAAGATTATTTATTTAGTAATGCATATTCTTAGATATTCTTTCGAGCTAGTTTTGTGACCACACTTGAGCTTTCCGAGTGTCAAATCTGAAATATTTTTCTGAAATTTAGGTAGACAGGTTGACGTATGAAATTGGTCGGAACAACAGATGCTGTTGTTGTTGTTGTTATTATTTTTTTTTTGCTTCTACTTGAAAGCCACACATAGTACAAGTATTTTTCATTTTACTTCAGTGTTGTGGCTGTTGGTTCGGCTGAATATTTTTCCCACATGCTTGTAGAGCGCAAGGGTCTGGCCGGCAACTTGTCGAGGCAAAAGTTGAACGCAAAACTTGCCAAATGATACCAAGTACAAAAACAACAACAACAAGAGAGAAGAACAACAATAGCAGCTGCCTCAATGCCAACCAAATGGTCTGCATGTTTTGGCTGTGGACGCCGTGTAGCAAACTTTAAATTATTTACAATACTTGCACTTACAATGTCCTCAGATTTGTGTCCAAGACAACAATGCAGCTCATTCACTCCCCCTCTCTCTCTCTCTCTCTCTTTGTGATCCGCCCTAGCTCTGTGAAAATATTATAATATACATAAAAAAAAATACCCATACTTATATATATATATATAAATCCTGTTCTTTAACCTGCGCCATTTGGTTTTGCTTGCTCTGGAATTCAGCCTGCCTTCGAGTTTAACAGAGTTCCAACATCCGCACAAAAAGCTAAAAAGTTTTACTGGCCCGCTCAGAACAGAAAGCGAATACCATTGTTGTGGCATAAATATTAAATAACTGAGCAAAAGATTGATCACTTATTCCATTAAAATATTTAAACATTTCTCTTAAAATGTGGTTCTTAGTCCAGTAACTGCATCAATGCTTCACTTGCAACTATTCTCATGTTTTTGATTCAATTTTGTAGCACAATTAAATATTCTCGAATAAATCGGCTTGTCACATAGATATTAGTAATCTGCTTGCAGCAAACAATATTTTGATTACGTATCAATCTAATTAATATAAATATTTAAGTCAATTTAAGTATTTGCATAGATTTATTTGATCTGCTAGTTTAATTTTAAGCTCATATTATATCGGTTATAAATCAATAATAAATTAATAAACGGCAAAACAAAATCAAGAGTTATAATTACAAGCGCGTTAATCTTAATCGAAAAATTCGTGTCGTTGCTATTCGTGGCAATATCCGTTGATAATAATCCGCCGTTACATTTACAGATGCAAATTTTTCGGAGTTTCCCTATATACAATATCTGACACGTAAGTTTTGGTTGAAAAGCGACGCTGCAGCAGCAACCAATCGCGGTTATCAATAAGAAAAAATAAAAGTTAAATACGTATTTCACTTATACATTCAATTTAAATAAAACACATAAATCGAATGATATGCTGGGTAAACAACTTTACTTCAGGACGAAGGCGACGGCGGCAGGACGACAGGACAATTGGCTAGGGGTAGCGATGAGGAGGAAGTGAGCTAGTGGAGGCATTTGCTGTACAAACGATGCACATGACAATATTTTTTGCTGCTTGCTTAACGTTTCGTGATTTTTACCAGATTTTTAATGCCACACACACCCACACATATCCAAACAGCTTCCTGTTCGTATCTCTTTCTGTGTGTGTGCAGCACGTACGCAGCTGTCTCTGTCTCACTCTCTAGGTGTGTATGTGTGTGTGTGTGCGTGTGAGTCGCAAACAACATGCGACGTTGTATTGACAGCATATTGTGACAAATATGTAAAAGAACAAAAAAGTAAATGCACAAAACACACAAGCGCAAAATAAATCGAATTCGCGCAATGCAAAAAGGTTCTTTTTTTAATAGCCCAGTGACCACTGCTGTAAAGTTGAACTAACCCAACCAGCGTGTTTTAAAGGACCATAAGGACCTTTTTTCGAGTAGGTTTTCATCAGGAAATTGTGGCTTATTGCTTCTGTGATAATACAAGAAAAATTTTCAGTTTTTCTCTCTACCATAAATTGAATCCTCGACTGTCGCTCTTCTGAGTTTATAGCCTTACTATCCATTTTGCTTCAAAAGCTGAATATCCAAGTCAACCCACTCCAAATAGTGGAATACTTTTCGTAAGGAGTTTCATATGTATTAGCTGCTTTGCCGTCGCTAGTCCTGGTCTTAAAATCGATAGTAAATTCGGTTACTAACCAGCGTTTTGCTGTTCTTTTGTGCACTTTCGCAGATCCACCGGAGATCATCAGGAAGCCGCAGAATCAAGGTGTGCGGGTTGGAGGCGTGGCCAGTTTCTATTGTGCGGCACGCGGTGATCCGCCGCCATCGATAGTTTGGCGCAAAAACGCCAAGAAAGTATCGGGTGAGTAAATGGACCCCCAACATAAACGCCAGCTGCTAATCCTTTTACTTACACACACGCAGGTACTCAATCACGTTACACTGTGCTGGAGCAGCCGGGTGGCATCTCCATATTACGCATTGAACCCGTTCGAGCTGGGCGCGATGATGCGCCCTACGAGTGCGTGGCGGAGAACGGGGTGGGCGATGCCGTATCCGCAGTTGCAACTTTAACCATCTATGAAGGTAAGTGGCAACCGATCCCATCTATTCGTATATATGTATGTATGCCCAATTGAAGGCGTCCTAATTGAAGCTGCAATCGTAGAACGTGAGCGGAGGATGTGTTGGGCTGAGGTGGGGAGGGTTTTTGTGGGATTTTAGAAAAGTTTTAGCGTAATGTAAGCAAAGTTCATACATTGATTTTGAATTAAAACTGGGTAAAGAACTTTACATGCCTTGGCGTAGTAGCAACTTTTGCAACACCACATAAACCCATACTCATTCACGCCCTCATCATCATTCCCCTTTTCTGGACCACCCCTGGGATAACTGCCTGCTGCAAAGTTGTTTGCCAGCTTGTTTGTGTGGCTTAAATTACTTGCCAAAATTTACTTTTGCTTATTTACAACTGTGCAAAGGATGAAGTTTTTAGCCTAAGCCTAATCAAGTCTATGCCAAATAGCTAGCTATACTCAGTTATGAGCGAAATGGGGCGTGGTGGAGCAGGCTGCTCACTTACTTGGCACCGGCAATTGAACTAATTTGCTTAAACTGAGCACACAGCCCAGCCGGCCAACAAAAAGTATTTATAATTTTGCACTAAATTATAAACAGCTAAAAGTGCGCCTTCCCCACGCAAATCAATAACAAAGCCAAAACAAAGCATGAGTTCTGCATTTTCACTGAACTTTTACCGGCTTAACCAAATTTTAATTAGCCTTAAGTATCCTGCGTCTTATTAAGTGTGCAATTAACTCGTACAAATTAATCGCCCGAAACTATAACACAACTACAAAATTTTGGCAAAAATAAAACTTGTAGTTCGGAAAAGTTGAAAAGTTTCAACTGATTGACTTGTGGATTTATTAGTAAACCATTTTGGTGTACCATAAACTTATAATTTGCTGAAGCAAAAAAAAAAAATCGAAATTTTATATCCCAAAAGTTGAAGTTTCTTATCAGCATATTTATTGTTTGGTTATTAATGATTATCATGATCATTACAAAGTGTTAAGGTGAAGATTGAGAGAGTTTGCTCATACAAGAATAAACCAGGAATAAATTAATAAAATATTAAATAATAATGGTTAAGCCCAATTTACTTGATCATTTTCTCTTGACTTTAAGATATCATCAAAATATTAATATGCAAATACGGAAAAAGTTATACTTTGAGTTTGATTAGCTCGGAAATGTTCTTATAGTCATTATTTGCGCTCAATTCTTTTTGATTTGTGTGTGTTTTGTTGTGGCAGCCATTTTGTAAACGGAAAATAATTATCTGCTATAAGGTGTAAGGGAAAAATGTATGCAAGCCGCGTATGAGTAATGTGCGGTAGTTTATGGCCAGACTGCAACTTATAATTTACTACTACTGTCTACGGGTTGTTTGCGACTTGTTTGTTGCTATTGTTATAGTTGTTGTTGTTTATGGTGCGGGTGAGATTTGAGGTTGGTTCTCGCAGCCCCACACAATGTGTGAAAATTGCACGTGCCTAGGTGTAAAAACATATTTTGGTCGATGTACACACACACACACACACACAGGTTTTTTGCATTTTTAGTTGTTAATTATGCCAGTTGATTATGCTTTGTGCGCCCTGGCGCCAGGTAATTGGTGGTGCATTTGATTTGTGGCGGCTTGTAACGCTTCTGGCTGTAGCGGCCCCCATGCACGATATGGTAGCACAGCCCACAAAATGAGGGGAAGTAATTAGTGTAGTTTAGCAGGGACTACAAGCTACCGATTGAAGGTAAAAGTGGCCTCGTTTCTCATACCCCATATGTCGACAGTTTATGTGCCCAAAATTCTGATATGCATAGATACATAGTTACTTATTTTTATTATAATATCATTTTAAATCTTCTCGTATTTTATTCATCAGCGCTGGGGCTTCTAAGTCTATCCTTAGTCTTTTTTTTTTTTTTTTTGTGTATAAAGTTCACTTTGCTTACGGCCGCAAATATATCATCATACTGTGGGAAGTTTTTTATTTTGCCATGCCAGCACTTAGCCCCATGTATATCCATCATCTTTGTATATAGCCGTGCTATAATATGTATATATGTATCTCATATAACTCACCTGCAGCTGCACAAGCCCCAGCAGTCTTAACAATTAATTGCTTTATGTTGCTGTAGCAGGAGGTTGAGGCATGTTGTGATATTTATATCGTCCTTATACACTAACTTCAGGTATTAACTACGTTGGGAAAATTTTAGCGACTGAAAAATGTCGATTTTAAGACTGCTGATGTTTGCCAGGCTTCACGGTAATTTTAAATTTATAAACTGATCATAATCAAGTTGAAAACGCATTAAAAAACTTATATATATATATGTATATACATATATATTACAACTAATAAATATGTATTGTAATTTGTATATATATATAATCTATGTAAGGGTATACAAGCAACGATTAAACCTAGCCCAGCTCTATGGACTTTTCTTTTTTGGCTTTCGCTTGTTGGGTTAAAGTTTTTGGTGTGATAAATCTCAATGTAAAATTTGCAAGCACACACACACACACACACATATATAGATATATATTTATATACAAACACACACACCTGCACAGCAGGCAGCAACGCGTTAAAATAAATGCTCCAATGCCAATAAATGCACAGTGACACGCCCACATGTATGCAGACGGAGTGGAAAAGTGGGCGTGGGAGGGTAGAAGAGTTGCCAGATCCGGCAAGTCGGCGCCAAGCACGTTTGAGCTTCACGTGGAAGCATTTTTAATCAAAATTCCCAACAGGCTAAAGCAGCGCGAGATCAAAAACACTTGCAACGATATGTGTGATACAGTGTGTCTAGATGTGGGCTTGTGTGTGTGTGTTGGTGTGTTGGTGTTGGTATTGCTCTTGTTGCTCTTATTACAACTCACCACAAAGCCGCCATTGCCACCTTGTGAGCACGCACACACACACACAGACTTACACACCTGAAGGAGTCAGCGTTGTCGGATGGATTGCAACACCTGCAAATAACGTGACTCTGACTCTGCAGCCGGCGATATCTCAGATGCCTGCATGGTGGGCGTGGCAGCTGCAGTAAATCCGTTAGCTTGCAGTTTTATGCACTACCAAACAAAAAAGAAGTGAAAAATAAAAGACACACACACACAAACCGACAACTCACCAGCAAAACCAGGAGCAAACCACTTACAACACAGCAGCAGCAGCAGCAGCGACGACGACACTTGCAAATTTTTTGACATGTTTATTTTGTTTTATGCAAATATCGAAATAAAGATTAGTCCGCGCATCGTTGCAGCGCAAAGGATATCTCACATATGCCACAGACCCTCCGACCCACGAACAGCACGGTAGATAAATATTCTTTGTGGGCGTGGCACAGACACTTGCCACTGTGTGGCTGTGTTGTGTGTATTTATGGGAGAATCGTTTAACTAACTGGCGGCGTTAGTCGCTGCGATTTAGTGCTAATGTGGAACGGAGCATCCTCTCATCCCACCACACACACTTACCTATCCGCCCCATGCCCTGCAGCTTGGCTAGCGAGAAAATTTACTGTTTACAATTTGTTGCCTGATTGCTTGCGCTTTACTAAATTTATTGCATGCTATATTTATTTTGTAGCTACCCCTTTTCCAACCCACCACAGCCTTTTTCTCAGTGTGTGCGCACTTTTATCTCCTTGCGTATTTATTATAATAGCAACTGTGCTGCATTATTATTTTCGTATTACTACTACTAAAAGATACAAATATGTTTGAGTCTCCTTCATCGTTTCTCTACTTTATGTGATATACAACTTAAAATAAGTGAACAACAAAATAAAGCTAAAATGGCGAGCTAAAGCAGGAAAAGGTAGAATAATTGCTTGCTATTACAAAATAAACATTAATCGTAAAAACTCTTTAAGCTTGTTCTTAATATATCTTTGAGATTATTAGGATGAAATATGAAATGAAAAGAGGCATTTTCCTTAAGAGTACGTTATGTATGTATTTATTTCAAACCAAAAAACGAGGAAAATGATAAAGTTACATAATTGAAAGATGATCTCTTAACGCCTTCGCTAAAACATTAATTAATTCCAAGTCTTTTAATGCCTTTTTTTGTCAATTCAATGTCCAAGTCTAGACATCTATTTTCGGCCATTGTATTTCGTAAGTTGCATTATTTGTGGCAATCTGCGTTTCAGTCACGCACAAGAGCCAAACAATTTGCTTAACAGCGGTGCACCACCAGCTCCGACGGCAGCCGAGCAAATACTTTGGCCTGAAAAGCTGGCCGACGCGTTGGCGCAAATAAATTATATTAATTGCCAACAAGCCAAAAAACCAAAACAACAAAATAAAAAAAAACAAAATGAAAAATGCCGTCAAAGTCTTTTTGTCGAGATTCATTAATCTCACTTTATAGTAATAAGCGGCTTTGGTGGTTACGGTTAGGTTTCATTTGGATGGGTATGGAGCTTACCTACGACCATTCGTAGGGCTTGATTAAAAAGGCCCCCAGGACTCTGTTGCTCTCCCACTCTCTCTTTCTATGTCTCCCTGTTTCTCTCTCTCCCTCTCTTTAACAGCTGCCTGTGCACTTGTTGCAAAGTCAAACGGCAAGTCGCAGTTGGGAGGAGGAAGAGCAAAAAAAAACTTTATCCTTGCCATTTGCAGCGACCGCCCGCTGTGCAGCATTGCCCCGTTTCCCATGGCCCGTATAGTTCATACTGCTGCTGCTTAGGTTTGTTCAACAGACAAACATTGACAATACACTGGGCGCGTTTAACTGGCCAAAGGACTGACTGGGCGAAATCCAGGACCAAATTGGGTCCTGTGGCAGCCACTTGGCGCCGGTTGCCGTTTGCGGCTGCCTAAAAAGTCATATTAATAATGAAAATTGTACAGTAGCGAAAAGTTTAAATGGGAAATTTTTGCAGCCAAGTAAGTAGTATGCCGCTGCTGCAGATTCAGTCAGCCCTGCAGCAATGCAGTGGCGCCAAGCTGTGTGCCCAGCATCCAAAAACAGCACGGCCGGGACGGAGGGAGGAGGGAGAGACACAACAAACTGTGTGTGTACATGAAAGTTATTGGGCTTAGAGCGCTTTGCGCTTAATATATATGATATATACTAGGGAAAAGGGCACTGAGGAGGGGTGTTCTTAAACTTAAAATAAAGCTGCAACATGAAGTAAAACAAAGTTATGCTAATAACGTGTATATGTAGCTGTATTCAAAGCTATCTGCTGCACATCCAACATTATGATAACGTCAAGGAATTTGTTTTGAATATTTGCTGCATTCGTTGAACCCAACCTTAATTAAAGTTGGGGCATTTAGGAATTTTGATCAGTTATTATTGACTAAAGGGCCAAGGTATTGAAATGAACACAATGCTGGTCAAGTTCAAGTAAAAGTTCTGCAATCACTTGCTGATAAGCTCAATATTGCTGACAATATTGTGTAATGCAAACTTTCAGTTCATTTAAGTAATTTCGTTCAAGTTGTTCGAGTCACACAATAACTCATGACAATTTAACAGTTCCTATATCATGCGAACATCATTAAATGCTCACTTAAATTTCGTTTGACTTGTGCTAACAGAAATTCAAGTGCCTGGCCAAATTGCCAAAAGATATATATGCCACATAAAGTATGTATGTAGAGATATATGTTAGCTACTACATACGAGTGTAGCAATAACCAAGCTCTGACTTGTTGGCATGTGGCATAGCTGGTTGTCTCGCGTGTGCAACCGCACGTAACTATCAAAGCGACTTCGTCGCCAGCCAACGTCTTAAATTGAGTAACAGAGCGCAGAGCGCTGCCACAGAAATATCATGTAATGGAGAACTGAGTCAGTGGCAGCCATAGATAAACTTGCCCAGAAAATTGTTGCAAAGAAAATTGAAAAATTGATAGCAAGATTGATCTAAAAAACAATAATAGAGTAGCAGCAGACAACTTATGTTCGGTTTGAGGATTACTGAAAATTAAAATTGATGCGCATCAAAATGAAAATTGGACATTAGTGAAAAGATAAAATGTGTATCAAGATACGCTGTCTACCTTTTATGTAATATTAACAAGGATGTGCTGAGAAATTAGATGCGTCCTGTAAGTGGAAACCCAATCTCTTTGACGTTCTTGAATTTTACTTAAGTTTATTGTTATTATTCTTAGCAAGAGCATTTCATATTCAACGGGGCCCCAGCACAATAACTCATATGGCAGCCGCCTGCCCATCAATAGACGCTCACAACACACACCCCCCTCCGTAACAAAATCCCCGCCTATCCATCTATCCATCTATCCTCTGTCTGCTGCATGCCAAGCAAGTGCAAAGTTTGTACGGTATTAAAGTTTCCGATGTAATGACGTTAAATAAAATTGGAAGCGACTTCAAAAAATTGAACTTATATTGGCTTCCAAAAAAAAGTGAAATTACATTTTACCATGTACATGCAACACAGTGCGGGGATTGTATATACTAGATAGCTGGTGTGCATGTAGAGGTTAAGGAGAATGCCATGTTTTACATTTGCCACATGCAATATTTCATGCTAGTTTCCCTCGATTCCCCCTTCCCTTCCCTGCACACTTGAACGAAGTGGAGTTCATCATCATAACAGCAAACGATGCGCTGCAAGTGCAGCCGCAAAACTCGTTTGAGAAACGGTTTTTGACGCATTGCAGTGTGGCCACCAAAATGGATTTGATGACTATGCCCGGGCATTTAGATAGGACACCAAAGAGTGAGAGAGCGAGAGAGTGAGAGAGAGAGAGCGAGAGTGCGAGAGAGATGGAAAACGAAATATATGCGAGAGCAGCATAACATTTTCTGCTAAATAGTTGGAATTAGGAATTAGACTTGGTCCATGGGCTTAACGATAAATTGAAACAATTTATGGCTGGGAACTGAGGAATTATATGAGACTTTATTGCTAGGCAGGCCTAAGCTGCCTTGGACTTAATGTGTATGTCCGGCACGAGCTGTAAGCTAAGTTTATCTGGTGTGGCGATAAGCTAGCTACAATTAATGTATATTAATGTTGGGAGAAAAAAAAACTTATTTAACATATTTTGCATGTTTTTTTTAAGGTGATGCTTAGTGGAAAAGATTAAAGAAACTGCAGACGAATAATTTAAATTCATTTTAAAAAGTTTTAACCTTGTTTTGTTGATTTTTGTGGTTCATTTCATTTCGTGTAATCGAATTTGGTGTTGGTTTAGATTCACATGGCAAAAAGATAATTAGGATTGAATTAGATTCTTTCAAAGAATAAAGAGCCCTAGTTGAGGGGCATGCTGTTAGTTTTTCATTTCGCATATAGGCTTTAGCCTATAATACTTTGATCTAATGCAGTTCATACATTCTGAGGCTTAGTCCACAATGCTCCCAACTGTTGGTAAGCCTTATGAAACTGCTATATGTACGATATACAAGAATGTCGTTTCATTGTGCGCACAATGCCTGCTCAAGCATAATCACACACATACACACACACACACACACACACTGGCATGCATTTCTGTGTATTATGCTTTGTTTTTTTTGGCAAAATCTTAAAGCATAATTTTGTGGGCGCGTTGTCCATTGTTTGGTTTTAGCTTTGGCTTTGGCCTCACTCATTTTGCATCGCTTTGTTTGCCAGCTGCATTGCCGAGTGGCCTTTGTTGTTATGCAGCAAACACATTCAGAACAGCAACAGCAGATGCACCAGCTTTTGCCTCTATTTTTCCCTATTTTCAAATAATAAATATCCAATGCAGAGGACTTTAACATTAAACTGAAGAATCTAGTTGAGAGGCACTGTGAAATGTATATTCTTCAATTTAACTCCGAGTCAAAATTGCCTATAACTTTATCAGATATATTTCCATGTTTGCTACACACACACACATCGCGGCTGCCACACAGGCAAATTAGATTGACTGATGGATGTGGAGGCAACTCCTCACCTCAGCCCATGCACTTGACACGCCAGCAAGAACGACAGCAACAGAAGCACTTGCCGCCCTGACATACGATGCCACTTGAGAGATATGTCTTTGTTTCACTCTTAACATTTATGTGCTCTTTTTGTTTGAATATATGTTTATTTGTTTCGTCTCTGTTTGCCTTTTGATATCTCAACTTAGCGTGCGGCTTAGCCTTCGTATTGTAAATCGGGGCAATTCATTCAGCGGGGTGTGTGTGTGTATTTTTGGTATGGTTGGGGTGGTTTTTTGGGGGTTTCTTGTCACATGATATCTGGCGCGCATTGTGGTTGTTTATTTATTTTTTTCATTACACGTGTAACAAAGTTTTGCATTTGCTTTGAGCTTGTCTCACGCATTAAAAAGTCAGCAAACAAAAAAAGGCTCAGCTACATATATCTGTTGTTTTTTTTGTCTGTTGTTTTTTTCTTATCATTTTTTGTTTATTTGAGTTTTACTTATCTGGCTGGGTGTGGCTGTTAGGGGTTGTGCCCTCGGGTTATGCGGGGTCATCCTTGTCAACCAGTTGACATGTGTCATAAATCGCGTACAGAAAATTGAAAGGCGTTGCCAGTGGAGCGCTTGTACGCAGACAGAAATTCCAATAAAATGTTGAAAAATTGTTGAGTATGTGTTAATATTTATGTAAGTTGGAGCTCCATATGTACACTCCCTTTAAAATAAATAAATTGCAATGAAAAAAATGTAAATATTTGCTGAAAAATTTATAAATTCTTCACAGAAATGAAAAACTCGCCCTGAGATATTTTTTTAAAAATTAAATATGCGACACATTGTTGATACTTTCTGTAAATGGTATTTTACTATCACTATTCAATGTTAGTTAAAGAACTCACCAGTTGGCAATTTCTTAGGTTTTTGCTCTCAAATATGAATATGTCTCTCGTTCTGTCTAAAATATATAAAAAATTATCCTTACTAAGCAAATTTGAAGAACAAGAAAACGCAACTAAGAACTTTGCCAGCTTATAAAAGCAGTTAACATTTCTTTAGCTTCCACATCATTTACTTCCCACTTGTCTCTCACTTTCAAAGCCAGATTCCCTCTGCAAAAAAAAATGCATTTATCTTCGAACCTCCCAACTTGCTGAACTTGTCAAAAGAAAACAAAAAAAGAGAGAATGAAAGTAAAAATGCTATCAGTGAAAGTAAAAATTAGTTTATATGTCCGATTTTTCAGTAAGGGTAGCATTTCGCTTAGTTCAGCATGTTCTCCAGATATTACGCTGATGTGTTTTGCCTGATTAAACAAAGTGTTAAATGAGCTGCAAAAAAGGTATACGCGCTTTGACCAACGCTGGACAACAGCCATAAAAACAGAAAAAGGCAGCAGAAATGCCAGCTATTTGTGTGTTGTGGTTGTTGTTGTTGTTGTTGTTGCTGCTGCTATCATATATGAAATATCGCATAAACTAAAGCAAAATGTCAAAGTTGCAGTCAGAGCGCAAATGTCAAAAGGGTTGACAGCGCATCAGTGGGGGTATGGGCGGTGCTTGGTTTTGCATGATTTACGATGGTCTATCAAAAATGGCGACGCACAAAAGTATGCTTCACTTTTTTACACTTTTTGTTTTGTGTAATGCAATGCACAAAGCGAAGCAAAGCGGCGGCTGTTAAAAGTTAATCAGTTGTTGTTTTTCTCGTTGTTGTTGCCAGATGAATAATGGCTCAAATGCTTGGCTGACATTTCATTAAAATTAAAAAAAAAAAATAGAACGAATGCCCGAAAGCGGGAGTTGAGAGCGACAGCAATGCCAACACTTACACAGTCAATTGCGCAAATCTCAAACGCAGCTGAAGATGCAAATGGCAAAAAAAAAGAAGAGGATAAGCAGAATATGAAGGGATTTTTTTTTTGTTTTGTTTTTTTTTTTTGTTGGTACTGTGCCCATATATTCTATGTATATCCTGCTGCTCGATTATAATTTAATCTAGTGTGGTATGTGTGACAAACTCACGATGTGCATGCGACGTGACATTGCCACCATTTTTCACAGCATTCCACTCTGCATATGCTACAATAGATCGGTGAGGAGAGGTGAAGGTTCGGTGGATATAAGACGCAGACGGGGTGAGCGCTAGCGATGGCACAATGACAAGGACCTGCAATGTGGCATGTGGCGAAATAGAAGTGTCTGTCATTTTTATAAATAACATTTGCCATATGTGCTAGTGCGAGTGCGAGTGTGTGCGTATGTGTGTGAGACAATTCTGGCAGTGTGTCATTGCCACTACAATCTAAAAACAAATGACAAAAATGTCAACAATTTGGTGCTGTTCGCATTGTCATAACGACGCCAAGCAACGACCCGTGCGCTGACTTTGCCGCTAGTGTGCCTTTTATAAATACCAATAAATATTTGCAAATTCCAACACCAAGAGAAATGCGTCGCACAATTAAAGTAATTGCTGGGCTGGGAGAAAGGAATTTTAGTTCTCTCTCCCGTTGTTTTAGTTTTGTCATTAAGCCTGCAATTAAGCCATTTATGCCAAGGCAGCACAAAAATGTTAAGCACTTACCAGCCAGCCAGCCAGTCCCACCAGCCGACCAACCATTCAGTTAACTTGGCCTGAACTTGAGTTTCGCTTATTGCGGGCTAATTAAAGCCCCTTAAAGGCAAAACTTCAACCTTCAATGGTGATGATGATGGTAATGATGATGATTGTAAGTAGTGGTAAGAGCTTT
This sequence comes from Drosophila paracracens, assembly GCA_035044025.1. NCBI lineage: Eukaryota > Metazoa > Arthropoda > Insecta > Diptera > Drosophilidae > Drosophila > Drosophila paracracens. The sequence goes on along the minus strand of JAWNMN010000835.1, from coordinate 2,163,017 downwards.
ATGCTTTTGGCCTAGTCAGCAGCATTGTTTTTGGAATGTAAGCACATTCTTGGGTCTGTCAATATCGTTTGACTGTGTTCAGCTAATGAGTGTTATTCATGAAAAGGTAATCATTCAAGTTCAACTTTGCAATTCTGATGGCCAAAATAACTTCTGACCCAAGCAAATCTACACAAAAATTTAATATTAGACGTAGAATATTTCTCTTGAAAAATGCTTGTGTATTCATAATGATATTCCTTTTGACTAGTCTGTCATTATAAAGCACTCTCTTAATTTAAACCGTTCTAGCTTTGTGTAATATACTTCGTTCACTTCCAACTCCCTCCTCCCTCGGCTTTGCCTTAATAACAATTAATTTTCCCAAGCACACTTGGAACTTTTCGACACCTAGGTAAGCAAAGAACTCTCTTGCATTTCAAAGCTAGCCGGCACAATTTGAGTACGCTGCATTACCATACTTTTCCGATTATACCAAGTACAACTTATGCCAAACGCTTTGCCCGGCCAACTGAGCAGCAGCAGCAGCAGCAGCCGCAACAACAAGTGAACAAAATGCAAGCCGCTTAAAAACCTTCCGCTCATTATAAAACGCAGCGCCGCACATCAACATCATCTGCTGCTGATGCCCCTGCTGGGGCATGCCTCATAGGGGATCCACAGCAGGCATCCTTGCAACGTTGCAACACATTGTGCTTTTCATATTTTTGCACAATGAACGCCGCTAGCCTTGAGCCAGCTGCAGACCTCAACTCAACCCCCAAATACCTCTTCCGCTGCTTCTGCTTCTGCTGCTGCTGCTATGTGTAGCTGTCGCTGTCGCTGGCTGCTAAGGCAAAACGGCCAAAAACCCCGGCACAGCACCTCGCTCCGTTGCAGCCCATCTTTTGCTTACAATTAACCTCAAAAATGAGTTTCCATTAAAAATGCCCCAGAGTCATCGATGTGTCCTGGGTGCGAGTGTATTGTATGCGTGTGTGTGGCTTGCAACATTTTCTTCTTTTTAGCCTGCAGCGGCTGCTGCTGCTACTGCTTGCATTGTCCATCTTCGTCTCTGCCTCCGTCGCCTCTGTCTCCGGCAACTTTACGACAACGCCACGTGACGTATGTTGAGCTGTCAGTTGTGTTTAATGTGCTGCAATCTTACATAGTTCTTCTTCATCTCATTGTTTTTTTTTTGTGTGTCCTTTTCTTGTTGGCTTTTCCATTTTTCCACGCTTGCTTCTTGCGGCTTAAGCATGCAATTTTCAACACAAACACAAACAAACAAAAACAATATAAATAACAAAATTGAAGTTAGCATTGTTGGTATGTATTTGATAAACAACTAAAAGATAAAATCAGCCAAGTCCGAACTTGCTCTTGTTGCTGTTGCTGATGTCTTTGTGTCGAAACTGAGCTGTGAATATAAAAGATTTGTAGAGAGCACTTGTAAAACTTTCTCTGTAGACTATGAGAGGGGACAGATAAAGTTTTAAGTTACAAATCTATAGAATGCAAAGTGATTTTTAGTTTTTATTGTGCATTTCGCACTTAACCTTTTTGAGTTAAATTGTTGGACAAATATTTCTGATTCGAATTCTTTATATGATGGTGTGCCAATAAATCCAAATTCAACCCATTCCTTACTCCCTTACTAGAGTAGCCCTTCCATCAAAGGCTTATCCACATATCATCATGTGCTACGATTGTGGTTTTTTTGCTGAAACTTGATGCCTCGACTGCAGAAGCTGCTTTTTCATCTCTAGAGTCATTTTTTGCTCATCCATTAAATGGCGCTGTCTGTGGCTCTGGCTGTGGCTGTGGCTGGCAGTAAATTAATAATTCCTCGACCTTAGCTGGCAAACAATTTAAATTTCTTTTGCCGTGGCAAAAACAATTAGACGCTCGATCACACTAATTGCTGCTGCATTAATCTATTGATTCGACACTCACACAAACCCCCCACCCGAAGCACAGCCACACACACACATACACACACACACACATAAGCAAAAGCAAACACACTCACATGAGCACGTCCTTTCGCTGTGTGGGGGTGTGTCGGAGTCTTGACCATTTTAAATTGAATTTTAAATTAATAAAGGTTGCGGTTGCATCAAGAATTACAAATTTATATGCGTCGTGCTTGGTATCGTCGTTGATGCAATTGTTGTTTCTCTTGTTGCCATTGTGGTTGTTGGTATCGTTGTTCTCGTTGGTTCCTGTCGTGCGCCAGGCATTGTGGCTAAATCTATGTACATTTTTTTTTGTCGCTTGGCCTTCTGTTAGTGACTCCCTTTTGCCTCTTCTATATTATGTTTCCTTTCTCTGCATACCCTTTAAGCTATTTTCTGTGCTGGGAGTTTTGCCAGTGGGTCGGATTAGGTATATGATATGTCCCATTGGAGTTGAACATTGAATAAAATGTGTCGAGGACTAACTTCGCTGCATCGATTTCTGCAGGATATTTTTGAGTTGCATATGCCTCGCCGCCGTGGAGTACACTTAATTCTTTTGTTGCATATAAATCTTGGTTTTGCCGACTCGTTTTTCCTTGCCACAGCCTTGCATGGCGGTTTGCATTTCTATTCTTTTCTTCACATCTTTTTTGTATCGCTTTCTTTTTGTTGTCTTGTTTTGTTTTGTTATGTTTTGCTTTTGTGGTTTTAATTCTATTTTCACTATAAATTGTTTCGGTGCGCTAACATTTTACAAGGCGGCGTACTGGTGGGCGAGTGCTGTGTGGATCGTGGAGCGTGGAGCGTGCGGCATTTTAAATTTGGCTGCTGCTGCCGTATCCGTCCGTACGTCTTGTGCGTCCGGTGTGGCATGCAACTAATTACATTTGCATATCTATGGCCAAGTGGAAATACGGCACAGCCGATAGAAGCCCTAAAACTCATCTCAGTCTTAGCCAGAAGTAAAGGCAGCCAACTGTAGTTACCCACAAAATAAAATAGAAAGAAAACGGTTTTGTGGCATCAAACATCAAACTGCGCCCCGACTGTCGTCAGTTGCACAGTCAGCATAATTATAAACTTTTCATCGTATTGTTTACGCATCTGCCTTATGTCTTTATAATGAGCAGATACAACAACAATAATCTGAACAACAATCGACCAAAACTTTGTCGCTCGCCAAGCAATTAAATATGCACTTGGCGACTGGACTCCAATTCGTTGCTTTTTGATTTTTTTTCTTCTGATTTTTCTATGCAGCTGGACACGCCCATAAGCACGACTGCTTTTGCAGCGCTGCGTTGAGCACTTCGTTAATTAAACTATAATTAATATAAGAAAAAACCAAAAGCAAAAAAATTGAATTTACCAGGCAAAGGAAAACTTAACGCCCAACTCTTTTTGATTGCTGTGCATTTGTTCTGCAAACAGCTTAATGTTGTTGTCATTTCCTTGGTTCAATTCTAGTCGATGTTGTTGCTGGCATTTTCAATTAATTGTGTGCCACTTGCCAAGCGGCTCATGCGCCAAGTGCGCATCAAACGCAGCATCAAATTCATTTCACCTCCATCAATCCCCCTAAACTGAATAGAATGAGTGCCTTTTTTTTTATATTCATATTTATTTTCGCATTGAGTGCTTAGTTAAACGAGTGAAAATGGGTCAAAGCTTTGTTGGGTAATAATTGAAGCTGATTCTAAAGTTATAGTTTGAAAATATATTCAATTAAAGAGGTTGTTAGCTACGATGACCAATACGAAACGAAACCAATATGGTCACCAATTTCGGTGGTTTATATTTATACAAATATAGATTTATGACTTTTTCGACTTCAAATCAAATGGAAAGTGAAAGCAGAAAACCGTATACACTCGCCTAATGAACTTTCATGGAATCGCTAAAATATCTACACTCAAATTGGGGGTACTTTAGTTGGCCTTCGAACTGATCGATAACTGTCGCACTTGGTCTATATTCCCCATGGCCTTACTGTTTGTTACTATTCCTGTTGTCTGCTACAACCGAGTAAATTAATCAAATGAACTATCTCAGAATATAATTAAGACAGACCACACCTCCCCACCATCCACAAATCCAACTAGCTGGGGACATACATGTATATGAGGGACATGGAAATTGAAGGGAAAAGTTAATTCTGATATATGCAACAGAATGAGGCAGAAATATTAATAAAGCTAAAAGCATGCGACCAATAGTATTTATAAATTTAATTATGTAAATGTTCGGCTATAAAAAATAACACGGCCAAAAACCGAAAAACAGCGAAACACAGCAAGAGAGCTGAACGTCGAAAAAAAGCAAAAATTTAATAGATGTCAAGCACAAATTGAAATGCGAATGCGAAAACAGCGGAGCAAAAGCTAAATGCAAATATAGCAAAAATCGCTCGTTGATATATATTAAAAAGATAACACATATACAAAATAATAATAAAGAGGAAGTGAAAGATAGACACAGAGTGGAGAAAAAGAGGAGCTGCGAACTGTTGAGGCTGAAAACTCAACTCGCATATGAAATTAATTAAATTTTTTCCGGATTGTCAGCGAGCGTTATACTTTTAATGTGCCTGCTTTATGGCTTTTACCTATACAGACACAGTGACAAATGGAGCGAGCGGGATGGCTAACAAAAACACAGAGAGATATAGAGGGATTCGTTTGTGTTTTATTTGTGGAAACCCATTACAATGTATGTAATACAAATGTGTATGTATATCATATGTATGTAGATCTGTGCATTTTTGCATTTCCGTTTGGTTATTAGTTTTTCTGCGGCTTTTCCGGCATTTTTTATGTGAGCTCGTTTACATATGTGTGTGCGGTTTTTATGTGTGTGTGTGTGGAAATCAAGGCAGTGGCTTTTTTTTATTGTTGTGGTCATGTTACTGTCTTAATTTAACTTGCAACCGTTAATTAAAACTACAATAAAGCCAAATATGCAATGAGCTTCACATACAGGTGTGTAAATGCAAATGCTTTATGACCACTCTTGACTCTTTACAGCATCAGAAGGGATTTGAATGCGGGTGGATAACACAGTCAGTGAGCTTAATTAAATATTATATTTCGATTTGATTGTGTTAATATCATCCATCGGAATCACAGTCGAGACTCATTTAATTATATTTTAAAAGCATTTCCCAAACAACACACTTTTGCTTAACTATTTTTTGAAGTTTTCAATGTTTTAAGATAGACTGGCTGAAAAACACACATAAATCGCAAATGGACATAAATTAACAGTGATTCAGAGAGTATATCAGTGCGAGAGCATCAATTAAAAATAAAGTATTTCCGCGTTGCTTTCACACTATTTAACAATATTTAATAATAATGAAACACATTTCCTGGCAAACTTTATAGCGCGTAGCTTTTGTGGTGGCGCCTCCCTGAAAGAGCAGGCAGGCGGCCAGAGTTGCGAACATGTGTCGAACTGACACAGGTAGGTGCCATTAAGCATTTACGCCGCTGTCCAGCAGCTTTTGTACATTTTATGAACATATTTCCAATAAATAATATATACGCTCGCTCGCATTCAGACTCTCGTTACCAAAAATGAGCAATCATATGTACTAAAATGGGCGATGGAATGGAATTCGATGGCGGAGTCGAGTCGTTGCTCGTTTATTACATAAATGCAATTATGCAACTTTATGCGAGTCTATTTAAATGTTTAACATGTCATTTACATATGAAAGATTTAATGGCAGCGCGCATTAAATTGAAAATGCAAGTGGGGGGGAGTGGGGTGGATATGCAGAAAGGGGAGAAAGGGGAGCAGCGACAAAAAGCGTAACAAAGAGCCAATTAAAAGGCTAACAGTGTGCGCCGAAAGTTTTTTAATTATAACTTTAAATTCAAAAACATTTAAGCCGAATGCGAATGCAAAACGCATTAAAACTCCTGTTTGTCGCCCATAAAAGTGTGCTATAAAGCGTGTCTGTGACTGTGCCTGTGTGTGCGTGTGTGTGTGTGTGTGTGTGTGTGTGTATGTGGATGTGCAGATGGCTCACAAACACATACACGCATGACCATTGCGGCAGCTGACAATGTATTGGCTTTGTAAGTGTAACTGGATGTGTTTTTTTTTTGTTGTTGTTGCTATACCCTATAAATATAAAATTAAGGATAAAAGGAGTATATGCTCGAAGATTATTTGAGTCAATAAAACTTAATTGGTAATTTTAGTAAAAACTGTTAACTAACTTATAAATGTAACATCGAAGATATGTTATAGAGTATCTGCTAGTCTCTGTCCCTCTCTGTTTCTCTCCTTTCTCCTCTCTCTCTCGCTTTTTCTCATTTTTTCTACTCGATCTCGAGTCTTGTGTGTTGTAGTTATTATTGTTGTAGTTGGTCGTAATGGACGGCATTGTTAATTGTGTGCCATAAATCTGTGTGCAGCAGTCGCCGTTGCCAACGTCGTCATCAACCTCAACCTCAAACTGGGAGCTCATTGCCAGTTTTTCCCATTTGCTCTCACATAACGCATATAGTCAGTCGTCGAGTCGTATACTTGTATATGTTTTATATCTCCCCAACTACCTTTTGTACGAAATAAAAAAAAAGAAATGATTGCAAAAAAGGAGTAAAGCAAATGCGAGCAAATAACAAACAGACGAATGGCCAGACAAAGTAACATGTTACATGTAATTAATTTCAAATTATTTATACATGAACGCGCGATGCCCCGTAAAATGAAGCTAACAAATAAAAACAACCACGAAAACAACATAAAAAAAAAAAAGAACACTTCAACACAGCCTGCGGCGTTGTTCGCACTATGCATTGTGCTCAATTAAAGACTGACCGTAGGGGCCGGAAAGTAGGGCAGTTAATAAAAACTGGTAAATAGTTGGGAAAGGAGCATTCTGAGTGTATTTCAAGCTGCATAGCAAATGAGATTAAATAAAATGGATGAGTGGCTATATTCTCTGTCTTTGCACTTTACTCACTTCTCATTCATAGTATCGGAGTACAAACAGCTGGAATAATATGTTGATATGCTCGTAATATTAAGGACTTGCTTCCTTTCCGTAATTCACTTATACTTAACTTTCGAGTTGAGACTGTTTTTTTAATAAACCCCCCTGTAATTATGGTAAATTTAGAAATGCATACACAAGAAGCTTATTTAAATTTATTACCTCGCTTTTACTGTATTTTCACCTGAAACAACTTCCCATTTAAGCTCAGATTGTAACGCGTGCCCCGCCACAGCTAATATGCCCCAACCCCACTGACTCAGCAATCCCCTGTGTAGGGCATAAAATGGTAGCCTACAAGGTCGTAAAGTCGCAAAAGCGCCTTTTGCTTTCGGGTTTGGCTTGAGGTTTAGGTTTGGTGTTTGGCTTTTGGGCTCTGGGCTCTGGTCTGCGTCGCTCTGCTCTTTCTCTCTTGCTCATAACGACAGTGACGAGAGGCCGCAAAGTATTTATTTGTTAACTGGTTTAATGACGCCAGAGCCAAAACAGTTGCCGGAGCGTCATAAAATGCGTGCCACGCACTTTAAGCCACAAATGCAATTGCTGTGCGTGTGCGTGTGTAAATCATAGCATTTTGGCTTTAAGCGTTAAACTGCGCAGCATTAACTGCCTGTCCCCTGTCCCCTGCACAGCAGGCCAGCCCAGTTACTCGCAGGTAGCGGCATCAGGAGGAGACAGTAGGTGGTGTCGAGGGAAGCAGCTGCGTTCCAATAAGCACATAATTGAATTCTGATCATAAATTTGCATTATGGCTGTGGCGCTTCGGTTTCTAGAGGCTTCACATTGCTTTGCTTTGGTCTGGATTCGGTTTGGTCTGGTTATGGTTTGGTGTGGTTTCCCCAGCCACAACGATATAATTTTTGGTCATTTTTTTTTGTTTGTGCAGTGTACGCAGCACGTGGCTTATGGCATAATTTTACCCCAAACGCACATTTCAGATTGCGGGCCCAGCGCCAGGGAAGATACTCATAAAAACGTGCTGCCACCAAAAAAAAAAAAAAAAAAAAAAGAACAAAATGAACGCGCAGCTGGATGGATGCCAGTGTTGAGAGTTGAGTTAAGTACGTGATGGCGGGGGGATAGTGGGTGGAGAGGGGACCGTCATAAAATGTTGCGATTTATGGTCGAAACACCTAAATAACAATGGACACTGGCCAAGCGCCAGTTGTGCAAGTCTGAGGTGAGCTCATTGGGAGTTGAAAACCAAGCAGCAATTTATGCAAATGCAAATGATATGTTTAAACTATGCCAGATACAATTGGATATATTTGGGTAATTATTGAAACACATTTCGGACGCACATTACACACTATTTCGGTTAAAACTTTACAACACATTTGTCACAATAACAATTTAATTGACTAAGTGCTTAAGGCAAGTTGCACTTGATTTATGAACAAAAGAAAACAAATTAACTCAACTTAAGAGTTGTAAATACACAGAACATGTCGACTGCAGCTTAAATGCAAAAAGTATGTACTTTGCATCCTAATAAATCTGAAATATTTACTGTATACAAATCGGGGTGGTGCATCGGCTTTTGGCAAACGACAATAGGTTGGAAGTTGACAAAGAAAACTAGTTAGAACGTGTAATTGAGTTACCTAACTAGGAAACAAGTTAGCAATTCCACCTTCAAATATAATCTACACACAGTAAACGAGTTGTTAGTCTCAACTCAAGGGCTTTCAATGCAAGTCCTTTTACAAGTCCTTCTAAGAGCTCTAAACTCAGAAACGTGCACTTTCTCTTTTTGATACTAGCTCTCAATCCACACACAACAAGCTAGCAGCCTTAGCTCCAAAGTTGACTACACAAATTCCGATTTGTTTTTAATTTATCATTTCTATTGGCTCTGCTTACCACTCTATATTAATTAACTCATCAGAATATGGACAGGAATCTGAACTCCATTGAGATTATATGTAAACAACTGTAAATTCCCTTTTTGTACTTGTGGCTCAAGTTGTTTGCTTTTGTAAGTGTGTGTTCAATGTGATATTTCTATCGATCCATCGAGTTGTTATTCAGATATGCAGATGCCTTCAGTTAACTCGCTCTCAGCCAGCCATTTACTACAGCAGCTGCTTATTCCCAGAATACAAAAACACACTCACACACACACTTTGCTATTATTTATATTTTAATTTTCAAGCCCGTTGACTGCACCATCAGCTTGATATGTATTTGTTAGTGTATTTGTATTTGTATACGTACATATTTATACATATGTGAGAGTGTGATTTGATTAAAACATTTTATTGCCGCATATATTTATCTAATTGTTTATAAATTTCTTGACTTGCGGCTAACATCAACAAAAACACGCACAGTCAATATAGCCATCAATCTACCTATATCTATCTATACATGCATCCATTCATATCCCCATTTGGTGGGAGGTGAGAGGTGGGAGGTTCGTGGGGGCGTTTTCATACATTTCGCTTTGATTGTTTTCAGTACCGCACAACAAATGTGCTTGTCAAAAATTAATCACTTGCTCTTAGTAGTAAACACCCCTAACACATGCACAAACATTTATATATACAAGATACATATATATATATATACACTAAGACAATGCCTGTTACACGCATTTATAATTGAATTTGACGTTTGTTGTTGTTGTTGTTGTTGTTGCTCTTGTTTTGACGTTCTCTGTTCAAGTTGGCAGCTCGGCAATCGATGTGCTGTGGGCGACGAACGATGTTGGCAACTGGCAGGCGCCTGAAAGCACGCAATTTATTTTCATTTCTCTAATAGACTTATTTAGGAAACAACACACACACACACACAAACACACATTTACACACCTATAAGCACACACTCATTTATATATATAGGCGTGTATATGTATGCACAGTACTGGCTGCCAATATGCGTGTGTTTCGTGATAAATTATTTGTAATTTATTAATTTATTTATTAATTTTGCCGTCTGTTATGTTTTGTCTGTCTGCATCGTTTGCCCTCTCTTTCCCTCTCTCTCGTCTTTTCTCTCTTTCGCTTTCTCACATTCTCCTCCTCTATCTACTTGTTAGGGCATATTTGAACTTCAGTCACGAAAAGCAGTTTATTTTGGAACCCAATAACTTCTTTATGTCTTTGTTTGATCTCATACCAAATTTGGAAAGAAGTGCTGATATAAAGCAAATATATGCATATGTGAGAAATTAATTCGATATTTACTCTATATTGTTGAAGATTGTGTACCCAATTGATTGAAAAATAAATCATAATTATAATTACTTCGATGACATCCGTACTAAAAGTAAAATCACAAAACATTAATCCATATAATACTATAATTCATAAGAATTCATAAAGAATGTGCTGAATAGCTTCACAGCTTAGATGAACTTTAACCTGAAAGATATACAACTCTTTAAGAAATCCGATCCAATTAATAATAATATCCGTAGCCAAGAGTATCTACAATATGTATTTGGCATTTCTTTTGTGGAGCCTGGTTCGCATTTGGCTTTAACTTTCTGGTTTGTTTTGGCAGCTCATTAATAAGGTCAGCAACAAGGTGAAGGTGTTTATGTTTCGCACTGTCTTAACTTGTTTTCCATTCTAATATTTTATTTTATTGCATGCTAGGCGGCGTTTAATGGCCCCTTCGCATGCGAGTCGCCAGTTGTTGTCAGGCTTGTGTTGACAATATAAATGGATTTCCAATGATTTATTATTGCATTAGAACGCATTAGGTAAACAGCACAGCAGCCAACAGTAGCTGCCAATAGAAGGAAATATTACTTACTCAGAACTCCTGCATTTTTAGTGACGCATCTCCGCTAGTCGTCCCTTCTCCATATCCTCCACAGACATTTGTTTCAGCCGGCTCAGTGTGCACTCAGTGGAAATGCATTAAAATGAGTCATAAGTTTAAAAATTTATAAAATGCGCCAGCGCATAACTGCCAGACAAGAGACTCAACCAATGGGGGGGCGCTTGTGGGCGTGGCTGTGAGGCATTTGCAACATTCCTTGTAACATTTTACTGCCCAGCAAGCAGGCAGCAGCAGCAGGCAGCATTATCAAATGTCTACGACAAGAAAAATTAAATTAAATTGTTGTGAGTAGTCAGTGCTAGACTGGGTTTGCACACCGAAGCTGGATGTAGAAGCGAAAGGGAAATAGCAGAAGATGGTAGAACTTCTATATGTTAAAATAGTCTTCGACAGGCACATGGCCTGGACAGCGAAATTGAAACGTTGGCATCTAAGACGACCATCTTCCGGGGCCGCAACAGGAGAAGCAGCAGCAGCAGCAGCTCCAGCAGCAGGATTCGTAATGCAAACTTAATAAGATGTATGCCATCCTCTCTCCCCTCCATCCCTCCATCCCAGTATCCCGATCCGTCTGGCAGTGCATGTCGTCTGTCAGTGGATACACATGCAACTATCACGACTGCACTGACAGTTAGACAAACAGAGTAGAAAAACTCAGTTGGTATGTCAGTTTATCTGTCGCCGTGCTAGATATAGAAGCACTGCGATAGAGAGAGAGAGAGAGAGAAAGAGAGAGAGACAGAGAGAGGCGCAGAAGAAGCGGACAGCTTGAAAAGTCAGCAAATTTGTTAGCCCAGGCAAGTTGTTGCCATATAACTGTAATCAGTAAACATTTTATGTTTAGGGCTGTAGTGCATTTTGTATTAAACATCAGGCTGTGGCATCCCTTCAAACAATGAGAACGTGCTTCCATCTACCAAATGAATATAGCCACATTTAGTGTCAGCCAAAATCATGTACTCAATCAAAATTAAACTGATAGTTGTAGGTCAATACTTGAATATATCAAATAAATAACAACCTCAAAATTGTAAAAAAAAAAAAAAAAAACAATAACAAATATCTTAAATTAATATTAAAAATCGAATATGGGTTCACTCTGCGTAATCCGTAATGAAAATTAATAATCAGTTGTGTTATTTATCATTATTCCATTATTATAATCTGTACCTCAAATTTAACAAACTTTTTTTAATAGTTGTTTTAACTTTTTTTAATAGTTGTTTTAACTTTTTTTGTAATTTCATATAGCGTACACTGTAAGTTTATCAAGCACCAATTATATATTCTTACATTGATTAATCTTTAATAAATTGTCCTTACTTGACTTCACATCCGTAGCGGATGCTCTTCTTCAGCAACTGCTTATCTTTTCTTGTGTTTTTTCGCATCCTTGCAACTGAATACCAGCTTATGAGCCACTCAAATAGTTTATACATTGTGCCTCCGTCCATTGTAAGCAGGCTCCGTCATTCATCCGCTATTCACAATCAATTTTGAAGCATACATACGTACATCCATATCTATTAACTGCTATCATTACGATCTACTTAGGCAGTCTTTATGGCCTACTCAAGGGACGACCCTTCTGTGCGATTCAATTGTTTGCTGCAAACGAAGTCGAACTCAGCTCGAGTACTTGGTTGTATTATATATCGATGTATGTATATGCGATATACAACGAGAGCCGGGCTGGAGAGCCAGTTGCGAGCGACAGCAATTAGGCAAACGTTGGCCCTTCATTAGGCTGATCAATGGGCTGCTTGATGTCACTAGTGGGCACCGGGCACAGACAGTAGTAGGCCGCATGCAGGAGAATGAGGCGGCACATGTGCCATATCCTTTTTGCCAACAGGAAGTGTTGACTGGCCACAAATTTACCAGCATCTTGCGGATGCAACTTTGTTATATCTTCATGCTTGTGCTTTCGCTTGCTTTTCCCTCTCCTACTGCTTCTGGGTTGGCTTCGGCTTCTGCTTCTATTTTTTTTTTTTTTTTTTGTTGCCGCTGGCACTTGCGGCTTTATTGTTGGCATTGTCTAACATCTTCAGCAAGTTGCCTTTCTTTCCCGGCTGCTGCCACTAAAAAAACGGTTATTTACTCTGTTTGTAGTTGCCGCAGGCGTCGCTGCCACTGCCACTGCCTTGTCGCATACTTTTCACTCTATCCGGCAGATTCTCTCTACCCCCTCCATTGCTCCTGATGCCAGCTTTGCCTGTGTGTGCCTACTTAACACAATAAACACTCAATTTTCAAGCATGTTTTGTTTGGGATTTGTCAGAGATACTTCTTGGCACACACACAGGAGGCCGAGAAGCCTGTTGGTTGGAAACTTTGCTAAGAAGCCCGCAACTGTTTGCTTAGGCAAGGCCCAAGCCCAGGCCTATAAATACATTTTAATGTTGCGACAATTGTTGACTGCTGCGGCTTTGATTTGTTTTCAATTGCTGGCAGCAAAAGTTTTTGGGATAATACCCAAAACTCGATACATGGAGTGAAAGGTGTTTCCACTTGTCAACAGCAGATTATAGTAACAATTTTAAATATTTTATAAAATAGTAAAATACCATCCATAAAACAATTTAAAAATAATTCTTACAAATCTATTGTATAAATTACTTTTAGATGTATAATTTTATATTGTTTTACCTAATTTTTCAAACAAAAAATAAATAAATAAAAGTACTTAATGTTCCCAATAATTTAGGATCCATTTTGACTTCTCAGCTCGTTTAATAATTTAACAATAACAACAATTGGAGGCAAGTGGCACAGCTAATGCCAATGCTCTCAGATGCTGACTTGCGGCAAAATGGCATTTTGTGGCAAACCCACAAGGAGCGAGAACCAGCACCAAAAGTCGACTCTTGCTTGGCCCCAGTAACAGTATGGAAAAAAGGCGCCTCTTATCAATCTTAAAAATGCATGAATAATTAAAATATGTAAATTTACTTGTGGCCAGTTGCTAGTTGCCTTAAAGGCACAAGTCCAATACCGAGACCATGCCCAAGTCCTGCCTGAGTCGAAAGTCACAAAGTCTCTTTAAACTGAGTCCGCAGTCATTTTTGTTCGTCGCTCTTGTAGAGCTGTTACTGTTTCTGTTTTTCCTTTTTGTTTTTCTTTTTGTTTTTCGTTTCTTTTTCAGCGTTTGGCGTCTGTAAAATGTTTGCTATACCAGCACGCAGGTAGCTTACACATTAAGGAACCGTGAACTCACTCAGAAGTGCCGAAGATGAGATACACTTTAATGTTATATTAGTCTGTAATTAATAAATTGTTGCTTAATTGAGATCAACTTCATATTAAAGGAATCCGGTTAATATGTGTATCGTCACCTCCAGTTTTCGATTTACTGCTCTCATATTTATTAGCTGTGCAAAAGTGAAGCAGGTGCACAGACTCTATGTGCATAATGGATTTCGAAAAATGCCTCCATTATATGTCTCTCGACAAATTGTTTATGCCCATGGGCAGGGTATAAGAACCGCCCAAACGCCACCCTCTCTTCCACCCTGGTAGGTAAACAGCATATTTATCAGAGTAAAACTGAGACAGAAAAAACGCGGTGTGAAAATGCGCCTTTGAAAGTGACTCAATAATGCAAACACCTGCCATCTGAGCCCATGGCTTGTATGTATTGTATGGGATATCCTATGCTCCCCGGCTTCTCCACCAGCTCACAGCTCCACACACCCTCGAATGCGTCTCCGCTTTTTGTGTGCCGCGAGGGGGGTCAATGGCATCTAAAAGCAGACAACATGCAAATAAAGCGCTTTATGTGCCGCTGCTTTTGTGCCGTCTAATGATGTTTATCGCCGTCAAGACACTGCCAACACTCTATTGAGGAGTGTGCATGTTGCTGTTGGTATTACAGTGTGTGTGTGTGTGTGTGTGAGTGTGATCCCAATAGAAGTGAAATGAAAGCAAAGTGTGACCAGGTGGAGCACTCGACACGACTTTGCCTTTATTAGCTAATTCATTAAAAAGCTGTCGCCAAACTCAACGAGGAATACGCTGCCTGTCTCTTGACTTGTCTCCCTCCATCCCCGCCGCTGCCCAAATACATTGTTCGCACATTTTCCAACACTTTTCAGCAGCAGCAACCACCAACAAGCAGCAGCTTAATTGAAATGCATGAAAAGCCGCATGAATTTGGCAGTCAACGACAGCAGAGTACTCCACTTGCCCATCTCTCTCTCTCTCTGTCTGGCTGCTTGGCTTTATAATAAATGTACACCCTAACACACACACACATACACACACATACGCATGCAGCACGCATTGCCGCGTTGCATTTGGTCAACGATGCGTTCGTTACGCTCCGCCCTCCCGTCCGCCCATACCCTGTCAGTTCATCGATGCCTCTCGTAACGCTGTAAATGAAGTGTTCGACCGTTGTCCAGGCTCTGAGTTTTCACTGTCCTCTGCTTTTAGAATTTTTCATTGCATTTTCAAAATTGGCGACGCATAGGCAAAAACGACAAAAACACAAATGCATGCCAATAGGGTCCACTAAAACAACAACAACAATAACAACAACAACAACAATAACAACAAAATAGCAATAGCATCAAAATCAACAACTTTAGTCTTTAACAGAAAAGTTGTTAACCCAGCGTGTGGTGTTTGTGTGTTGGTTTGCTGCTGCTGGCTGATAGTGTTGGTGGCTCTAGTGACGTTGCCACCAGTTGGTCATGCTGCAATATTTGCGCTCCACTGCCACTGAAAAACTGCATATTTTTAGCTTAGAACAATGCTAAATATTTGTCCATACACATAATGCTTTAAGAGCACCAAAAAAAAAAAGCAGCAGCCCTTTAAATAGGATAAACAATGTTATATATGTCGATGTTATGCGAACCAACAAAATCTGGTGTCTTATAAAAAAATAGCTTTAAATCCTTCAGATAAATTATATAATCAATGTGCAAACTAGTTCTAAATTTAAAAAAAAAAAACTGTCAGCTATGTGGCGTTTAGAAATGCTGTTGAAGAATACATTCAAAAGTGTATTAAAGCAGTTTTAAGCATTAATTTACTTCAGTATCCTTAGATATCTCAAGAATGTAGAATTGTTCAATACCAGAGTTAATACCTCGACTTCT
Organism: Drosophila paracracens; assembly: GCA_035044025.1. Classification (NCBI taxonomy): domain Eukaryota; kingdom Metazoa; phylum Arthropoda; class Insecta; order Diptera; family Drosophilidae; genus Drosophila; species Drosophila paracracens. The sequence goes on along the minus strand of JAWNMN010000835.1, from coordinate 2,147,175 downwards.
GCAAGAATTTACTGCCTCCATCAAGGCGCTGTTGTGTTAAGATTTCAACTACAATTTCCAAACGGTTCTAGCACCCAATGCACTGTAACCCAAGGGATGAGCTGACTTAAGCATACTTACCTGGCGTAGAGATTAAACCGTGATCATCAAGGCGGTTCCTCCGGATTGAGACTCTGCCATTGCACTTTAAGGTGGGGATGACATCTGCGATTAATCCTAATGTGAATAAATCGTGCGTACAATTTTTGGTAGCCGGGAATGGCGTTCGCGCCGTCCCGATATTAAATAATAAATTTAAAAGTACTTATTTTTAGGATGCGGAGTGCATGACTCTGTAGTTTATACATTAAAGAAAAATATGTGTTCTTCCGTAAATACATACAGACAAATTAGCACTACATTCGTTCCACAGAAATTTTCCTTTTATAGTTTTCAGAATTCCGTTGAGCCTCTGTCGGCTATGTTTATAGAAAAAAAAAGTAGAAAGAGTATAAATCGATTTTTTACCAATTTCTACAATAAAGAAAACTATTGTTGCAATATATATATATATATATATATGTATACATATATGTATATATGTGTATGTGTACAAATTTGCTTCATGGATTTGCGATTGTACTAAAATTTTATATCTCTCGACTGTAAAAAATCTGGTTTTTCTCTCGCTAACTGCGACTACTTCATATTTACCCTCAGCATTTGTATATTGTTTGTTCGCCTGTCTTTCTGTTTGTCATATTCTCCTTTATTCCGCAACTCACACACATGTTTACACACACACACACACACTCACACACACACACACACGCATATGTACCCGCTAAGCAAGCAGAATACACTTTTCTGCATTTGTTTAATAAAAAGTTTTATTTGTTAATTTTGGCACAGTTTTCAGTTGGGTTCTGTGTTTTTCGTTATGCATTTGTGAAGAAGTGGCGCTGCAATAATAAATAAAGCGGCAAAACGAAGAGAGCGTGCCACAGTGCCACAGGAGTGCAGAATGTTTGGGGAAAAATGGCTGAAAATGCCAACAGACTAAGAGATAAAAAGGGCGTTGCGAGGCGGCAATGACGGCAACGTCAAATGTCAACATCAATATTGTTGTTTTTTCATTGTTGATTGTTGTGGCTGTGCCGTTGTCATTGTCGTTGAGCTGCTGCAGCTGCTGCTTCTTCTTCTTCTTGTTGTGCATTTATGCATATGCAGATATACTACATAGATGTGCATGTATATTGTTGTGCATGTATTATAATGCATGCATACATTGCAGTAGCGTTTTTTGTCTCTGTTAAATTTTAATTTCACGCTGAAAAACACTGCACAGGCACTGCACAAGCCAGCCAGCCTGATAGTAAGAAAATGCTCTGCGGACATGGGTAAGGAGATGGTAGGATTAGGGGTAGAGCGGGACTGCTGAGAAAACAAGGACTGCAGATATCTCCTGTGCCGTTTATTGTTGATGTTGCCGCTGTTAAATATTTTTAGCGCAACATCCAAATGAAAATAATAAAAACAAGTCACACAAAAAGAGTTTACAACTAAGCCCAATGAATTTACCATATACTTTTAGAGAAATTAATTTATAGACTTAAAAATAAAATGATTAGCCGGATGCCATTAATGGTCAGGGCATTTTATGTCTGGATTAGTCAAAGCTTTAACTAAGATAAATAACTGTTAAATAAATAAATTTGAAGACTCATTAAGAAAAAGAAAATATTTAAAAGCATACTTCAAATAGTGAAAAGAATTAAGATTGTCGTATTTATAAATCTAAATTTTTAAAAATATAAATCTGTAGTTTAGTAACCATAAGATCCTAACTTACAAATACTTCAGCGGGAATTGCTATACCTCAGTTTTATAGATGGTCTAAATTCCATTTGCATTCAGCTGATTAATGCACGACACTTATGTGTGTGAACTTACATTCTTATAAAATAGTTGGAATACTCCTACTGCACCAGAAGGGATAAGCGCCAACAGCATCCGGCAGATGTGGCATGCATTGTAATGGTAGCTGCAGGGGTAATTTGGGGGTGGAGTTTGTCGACGTCGCCGTTGCCGTTGCCGTTGCCGTCGACTGCTGGATTTAATTGGAAAATGTAAATGAGCTTTGTTCATTTGAAAGATGCAGTCGAGAGCGGCCACAGCCGCCACTTGACTCCTGGTCGCGGATTTGCTTTTAACTGGGCGCCCCGCCCCTCCTTCAACTGTTTGCCGCAAAAACAATGCGAAAGCAGCGGCAGCTGCGAATGCGAATGCCAAGCCCTTAAAGTGTGCCACAAAAGAAATTGTCACAAGGAAAAATGCTGACCCTTGCTCCACACACACGCACGCACGCTCATATAGTGTGTGGGTGTGTGTGGGTGTGTGTGTGTGTTTGGTGGCAGCCATTGTTTGACTTACAAAATGGCGTAGAAAGCGGCAACAAAGGCAACCGAGCAGCGAGGCAAGCTTTTTTTTAAAACGGCAACTTCCGTTTATAAAAGCTGCATGTAAAACAATACTTTATGTGTGTGTTGTGTGTGTGTGTGTGTTGTGTGTGTGTGTGTGTGTGGATGGGTGTGTATGCGCGTGTGTATGTGGGTGCGTGCATATTTGTGGCATATTGTTTTCGAGAACTCCATTCCCTTCTATAAAAAACTCTTCACATGCCGTATATACATATATATATTTTGTTTTTGTTCTCTATGCAACATAATTTTGCGAACCGGTTCAACGCTGTTGGTTTTTCTTTATTTTCAAATATTTTGCGACTTATTTTCATTCTTTATATTTTTTTTTTTTGCATTGCAGGCGATAAAACACCCGCGGGCTTTCCGGTTATAACACAGGGCCCGGGCACACGCGTCATCGAGGTGGGTCACACAGTCCAAATGCAGTGCAAAGCCATCGGCAGTCCCACGCCCAACATCTACTGGATCATAAACCAGACCAAGGTGGATATGACCAATCCGCGTTATACTATAAACAACGGTAAGTTAAGATCTTTGTAATTAAATATATATTATTATACTGTTCCAAATCTCAAATATCAGGGCAATTGTGCATAAAATTTAGCAAATATATATGAGTTGAAACCTCAACAACAAAAACTTAGACAGCTATAATAAATTACAAGAATATTACTCGGTAACTGGCAAATCGGTAGATAATTCAAAGTTTCTTAGAATTGAATGTATAAGTGTATGAGCAAAGTGAGTGGAAAACTATTTGCAGAATTTAAACGAATGCGCATCTATTTCAATATCACACAACCAGTTTTGTGAAAAATTCAATTCACTGGCAGCCATCCCTTTGATCTCCTCTTTAGGATTGAGGACATGTGCATCTAGCAAACACAGAACTTGAACGAACCCGTTGCCAGGGCTGCTGGGTTGCTGCTCACTGAGAAACGACTTCATTTATTAAAATTCAAGTCTCTGTCGCTACCTTTTTGGGATCTTGCTGGTTTTTTTCTACCCATCTCCATCTCCGTCTTTTATTTTTAGTATTTTGCGCTTACGCTCATTTGAATTTCTTAGGAGTTTACTTATGCTTCGCCGCATTTTGTGTTACAAGTTTTTCGGCGCTTAGTTAACGTTTGACTTTTACCAGCTGCTGCTGGTGCTGCGTACCTTACCTTACCTTACCATGCCTCATACCTTACCACTTACCAGTGCCTTACGCCTCGCCCACGTTACTTAGCTTACTTGGCTGCCTGACAAATGGCAAAGTTGGTCCTTTAAGGATAGCGCTCCTTTTTTTGATGCTGGGCAGCTGCGGCTGTTTTATGAGCCAGCTAGCTGAGATCTTATTAGGTAGAAAACTTTACAAATGTCAACAGAATGTCGCCGGGTCCTTTAATCAAGCACTACTTTAGCTATGCATCGCGTTCGACTTTTCGAGTTCTCCAAAGGTATTTCTAATTACGGCATATGCCCGCCCGATAAGGCCAGATAAGGATGTTGTTGTTGTTGCTGCTCGTTGCTTGTGTGCTGGGAATGACACATCAAACGGCGTTTCGTTGATGAAAGTAACAAAGCCGTCAACAGCAGTGGACGGTCATTAGAAGCGCAAATATTGACATTAATATTGACATTAATATGCATTAAAGGAGTCCTTTTAAAATGAAGTCAATAGCCGCGATGCCCTGCTGTGTCGCGTCACCAAAACTGACAGACCGAGCGACAGTCGCGATAACAATAATTATATTTGCGTTGCGTTGTCGACAAGCTTTATAATGGGGGTGGTTATGGGGCCTAGCAATGAGGTTGGTAGATTTGAGGAACAAAAACCATCACGTTTCAATTGCAAGTGTTATCGACAGGCGGCAGGCCGATCAGAGCCTGCTCTGAATGAATTCTGTCCTGACCAGTTACAGCAGCAGCGGCGCCACAGCCGGAAGCCAACTGCGGAAAGGTCCGGCCAGCGGCAGTCGCTTTAACAATTCAAAACGTGTTGGGCATAGTAAAAATGGCGAGGGCCCAAGTCCAACCTGGCCACAATGCTAATGAAATGGACGCTCGCTTAATGACAACCCACTAAACAATTGACTCGTCGTCGCAACACCAAACAAAGGTTAGGCCAGCGGGAAGTCCTTGAATGCCCTGCACTTCCCAGCTTGTAAGCTCATTAGCGGAACACGTTGGCAATCGCAAATGAGCAACTTGTGTAAAATATATATAAAAATAAACAACATTTCATATCTGCCAACGATATTAATAATAGATAAGATTCACATTTAACCATATGCCTTTCTTTCCAAACATTTACATGTTTCAGTATTCTGGTTCCCAATTTACCAGTTTCTTTCTCTGGTATTCAAACTTTCCATATTCCATTAAAAAGCTAACTAACATTTTGTTACTCTTATGAGGCTTCCATAATTTTTAAAATTAAATTAAAAACTCGACATACTTTGAAAAGAGCTTGCCTATTAGGTCTATAAAAATATCGATTTAACTTTTGTTCATTTAAATATAAAGTTTATTCTGCAATTTCTGTGGTAGCCTCCGTTTGATGGTTCTAAGCTCCTTACAAAGTCGTTGCAGCTCTTGTTAGTTTGCATTACCTACATATATCAAACTCATGGCCAGTTGCAATTACCCACTAAGAACTAACCACTTTGTTTTAGTGGCCGTAGCGCATTACAAATTAAAAACTGTTGCAAAAATTTCCCCAAGGTAAAATCATTTTTTACGGTCTAGCATAGTGTGTGCTCTCCTGCTGTCGTTGTTGTTGTTGTTCTTGTTTCGCAATGCCGAGGCAAATTTTCGTTTCTGTTTTTTTTTTTTTTGCCAGCTGCCTCTTAGTGTGGCAGGCGGCGGGGGCACAGGTCGACTAATTTAGCGTAACACGAACAACACTGGCCATGGACGTTGCGGGTTAAATTAGTTTTACGTGGGCCGCACAACTTGGTGCAGAGCTGGCGCTGGCCAGAAGACAGCCAGTCGCCATCTTTGGCGCGTTAAACGAAACGTAAAAATATTTCCGCCAGCTAAATATCCTTTTGGGTGCCTTAAACGTCTCTAAGCGGCACCTTCTGTTGCTGCTGCTGCTGCTGCTGCTGCTGCTGCTGCCCCTGCACCAGGGCTGACCTGTCCGTGTGTCTCTTTTGTCTTAAAGTACGTTTTAAATTTATGAAAATGAAATAAATTTTGGCTCCAGGCGCGGACGGGTTCAGTTTGGTCCGGTTCGGTTCGGTTCGGTTTGGTTAGGTTCAGCACAGTTCAGATTATATATTTTATTTGGGCTGCATAGCAATGATGGGCGAGAGAATATGGTATTATGTACATATATATTTTTGAAAATAAGTTATGCAAGTCATGTGCCGTTTTATTCAATTAGCACTTTATGGTCCTTTATTTTGCAAACCATTCTTCACCACCCGCCACCCGCCAGCCACAGCCCAGCCCACAAAAGGCAGCTTGAGGCGCGTTGATTTTTTCGGTTATACGGCCGTTGCCTGCTAATTAGGGCCCCGGGAGGGGTACGTGAGTTATCAAAATGAAAAGTAACTCCACATAGTCGCACTTCACATAGCTCACATTGCGTTCTAGCTTTTCCCACCCCCCGGTTTGCCCTCATTCCCTGTCCCTGCACTGTCTTTGTGCTGGTTTCATAATTAAATTAGAACTTTATTATTTTAATAAGACGCCTTGGGTATCCCTTTGCCGTCTCCGGTCCCATGTTCTCTGTCGTCTTTGTCATAGTTACAATCATTTGCCGCCTTTGGTCACGCCTCATTTGCTTTAAGACTTCTTAATGTGATTATTATGTAGCCTTTGTGAAACATTTTCTTAGATTGTTAATGCATCTTAAAAATTATTAAAGTGCCTCCATCCAAGCAGCAATTGATATTTTTTTTTTAATGCATTTTCATTTAGTTCTGATATACAAAGAAAATGCATAAAATTAAAGTTGAATTCAATATATATTTGCAGTTGAATTTGTGGCACAACAAAATTGAATAAGCAAATGTACTCTCATGAGAGTAGGCCAAGAAGGGTAAGGGGAAATGTAATGACATGCTGAAATTATTTTCTGACTGATCAATTTAGGCCAACAAAAAAGTGTCAGAATGATGTACTTAAAATTGTATATAACAATTGAGAGTCATTTACATTGAGCACTGCCAAGAACTTTCTAATCCCCAGTCCCTTAATTGTATGTGTGTGTGTGTGAGAAGGGTATAATATACTTCGTTGTTATGTAAATAGCTGCATTTGGTGTTTTATTATCCGCTTGTGCTCTTTGGCAAATGACAACGGTCGCACTTCAATGCGCAAATACGTTTATAAATATTTTATTTAAAATTACTTCGGGGCATTGCCGCATTGCCGTTGATAGTTAATTTTGTCCACGCTGTGGCATAGGCGCAGCTATGGGGACCAACCGACCGACCGACCGAACAGACAGCCAGACAGACAGTCCCACAATAATATTGAGCATAATACCTTTATTTTTATTCGCCAGCCCGCCAAATAGTCCCTAAGGGTTTTTGTTCAATAAAAAATAAAAATAATAATAAAAACAAGCAGAGGCAGCAGCAGCAGGAAACCTGCATTCGCCGCTTCTACTGACCATGTTCTGCGGCTGTTTCTTTTTCTTCTTCGTATTTTTTGTTTAGAAGGGTTCAATGCGTCTGGGGAAATTACTTTATAACTGGATTGGGGGCTATGGCTGGGTGTTCAGGGTCTTTGCAATCCTGGGCTGCTTATTGCGAAATAAAAACAACAAGACGAACAACAACATGAAGTAAAAATCGAAAAAAGGTATAGCGAATATTTTTCAAATACCATAATTTAGCTTTTAAGCAAAGAGGCTTATCAGAAATTGGTTTTGCTTGGCCAATTGTTTTAATGGCCAGTACGTGGAATGGGCAATGAGCTTACGCAGAACGCACACAACTGTCACCCCAAGCTTGACTGAGGCGGCAACAAAGGGTTGTCATTGTCCAATGAATTCAATGCGACAAGTGGCAAGTGGCAAGTGGCAAATGGCAATGGCAAGCAGTTAATGATTTGCATGACGAACCTGGGAATTGAGTTGAAAACCAACTTAAGAGAGCTTAACTGAAGCACATTGCTGTTTTACTGGAAAAGGTTCTTGAGACAGCTCGAATCATAAGTGAATTGATTGTTTGTATTCAATAAATTGCTCAGACGAATCTAATTGGGATTAAAGAGCAATTGTAACTGAATAAGAAACGTTTCCATAAATCGAAACAAAGATTGATTGACTAAAATTTAATTTTAACTTAGTTTAATCATGCAATTTGACAGTAAACAAAAAATGGGAAATGGAAAAGCTAGGAGCAGTCGGTGACTTTAAGCTCTGCTGAAGTTGGAAAATGGAAAATAAATCAAGCGATTCCTTATCTATATTAAACTTGAATACAAAGGGAACTCTTAAGTGAAATTTAATGCTCATTTTATAAACTTAGTAAAACTACACGCATTTATCTTTAAGTCCAGTCTTAAATCTTTACTAGCACAATGTTGTTTTAAATTCGTAATGCCCATGTCGTAAGCCCCGAATAGCAGTTTAATCTTTATGTTTGCCCATTGTCGTAAATGAATACACCTTGTCGCAGTCTCCAAGCTGTCCGTTTGTTGTGCATACACGCACACGTAGACGCTCTCTCTCCATCTCCCTCTGTCTCTGTCCATATCGTTCTCTCTTCCTAAGGACACTGTGTTGTGTTTTTTGCCACTTTTATGTACTCTTGTTAAACTTACTGTTAAACTTAAACTACACGTGGCAACGTTTTGGGCGCAGCAGCTGCAGCCTCTTTAAAAACAAGCAGCCAGACCCCTTAAAATAATCATGCGACTATAACTTTAATTACTGTGCCCATCATTACAATCGTTCGCTACCCTGCTACCCCTGCATGCCACATACCGCAACCCAGCACTTTATCCCCTTGACTGGCACTTGTTGTGAGCAGGCAGGCGCCTGCTTCGGGGCGGGCACTCGCAATTATTTACTTGAGCTGTAAAACTGTAGTTAAGACCAAGTCAACTTGAAAGCATTTGAGAAAGTTTAATGCTTAAATTATGAGCTACCCCCTCAACACGCAACTCCCAAAGAGTTGACAGTCACTTTTCTTGAAAATGAGACAGTAATTGCCCAAAATTTGTGCATGACTGAAAGAGGCGGCCCTTCAGAGACTTTACTCAATCCCAATTCGACCTCCATTCCAGAGGTCAGTTAAGTTTTTAATTTTTTCTTACTTCTACTTTGGTAGCTATAAGTCTTGGTTAAATTAAAAACTTTTCAACTTTTATGTGGGCAATCCCTTTCCTCACATTAACATCAAATTGTTGCCAGAGATGACGACTACTTAAATTAAAGTATAATTTAATTAATAATCCCATTTGGCCACGCTGTTCCAAGCTGTGAGCAGACGCCTTAGTGGCTGTGGGATTCAGCCAAGCGATAAGTTTTACCCTCCTCTTTGTGTTTGTGTGTGTGTGTAAGTATGTATTTTTGTATGTGTCTGTGTGTGTGTGGCAACGGAAGTTACAAAATATGAAAATGACTGCGCAAGCGGAAGTGCAGTTGTGGCGTGCCACATGTGTGCCATGCATACGTAGCATCGGGATTGGGTTTAGGGGTGGCCTGGGCACATGTCCGTGTCTGGTTTTGTATTGGGAGCCGCCATTGTCTCGCGCCTGTTGTTAATGGCAACTCTGGCACAAAAGACAGAAACGCGTTGCTCTATTGCCCGCCTGCCCCCCTGCCTGCCTGCATGCCTTTGCTCCGATTGACTTTGGCTAAATAGTCGTTTGGGCCATTAAAAGCGATTCAGCAATTCAGCGCCACCAAAGTGCTACACAAAGATGCCAACTATTGGGCATGGTTTGAATGGTTTCGTTTCCGGCATGCATGCAATTTTCGGTGGTTCTAATTCGATTAAAAGTGCTGCGACTTGAAGTATGCACTCAGCAACTATTTTAGCTAGTTGAAAGCCACTCTCACAATTTACTTATAGACCGCACTTCAGAGCCTCTTACTTAAGCGTATGCTGCTTATTAGCCTAAAAATGTTGAAAGGATTACTCTCGGCAATTGTTTTTTTTTTTTCATTATTTTAAGCCGCACAAATTGAACCCATTTTTGATAACTCATTTCCAAACCGGTTTGCTCTGCACCCAATCTAAGTTTTGCCATTTCTTTATTTCTTTGATGCTTGAGAGAATTTTTAATTTGCATAAGAGTTACACACACACACACACACACTTGGGACAGACAGACAGAGAAACTGGAGACTAAAAGGTCACCAGATGGGACGACGCTCAGATGTTGTATGTTTCACAGCTTAATTTTTATTGCACAGGCAAAAGTGCTGGATGGCTTTTAAAAACCCTTGCAGCCTCCCCTGTCTCCTCTCTTTCTTTACACCCTCTCTCTATATTTCCTGCACATTGTGTGTGGCTTATGTTAATGTTTTGCCAGCTTGCGAACAATTTTAATGAAAGTTGCTTTGCATAAATTTTAATCAACCTTGTGCGAAACATTCTACCGCGCAACCAGGCAAATGCCGGTGAGTGAGTAGTATTCATATTTAAAGTGGAAAAAAACACAGGCTACGTACTCAATATCCATAGTAAAAATATAAAATGCATTGCCATTTAATGGTTGTTTGAATGGTTCAGCGATTCCTAAATAACAACAACAATGCCGAAAGTGGTGTTGTTGCGGCCCGGAAAGCGCAACAAGCGTAATAAATGTGCAGCTATACAATCCCAAAAAGTATGCAATAAATTTCACAACAATCAACTCTGATGCATGTTCACCTAACAGCCACAAAAACAAAATACTAAAATGAAAGCAAAACGATCCCGAAATGGTAGTGGTGCACAGTGGCACAGTGGAAAAAAGAACGGCGCTACAATCATTTAGCAGCATACATCATCATTTTTAGTTGTTTGCTTTTTATTTATACTTTTTCTGCTTTCCCATTTCCGTTGCCCTTCCCCCCCAATAAAACAAACACACATAATAAACACGAGTAGCACAACCATTTTTGCAACATTTAGCACGGCTCGATTTCTACAATTTATATACACACTTCCCGATGTGGCGGGAGGGTGGCAAAAACACGAGTCATTAAAATGATTCACTCAACTGTGCTCGGTGTCCCACGTATTATTGCATTTCTTTTGACTGTTGCTCATATTTATTATTCTGCTGCTTGCAACGAAGCGAAGCACATTTCCATTAATTGCCCAGCATCAAAGCACACATCTAGACACGAATGAAAACTTTATTTACATTCACTTTCCACAGATCATACATAAAATAGAAGGCAAATAGTTGACATTTAGAAAAATGAAAATATTTGACAGTTTTGCTCAGCAGAAAAATATTTATTTTATGCAGATTTTGTTTTTGTTCTACTCATGTCTGTTGACCTTAAAGCCTAGACTTTAGGGTTATAAAATTTTAAATTTGACTAATAATCAAATTTTTGCAATCACAATTTCATCGAATTAATTTAAAATGAAAAATGCTTTGAATATTTCATTAAATCTATAAACCACTAAAAAGAGTAACAAAAATATTTTTGGGCAAATAACTGTAAAGATTTTTTTTCGCAATAAGTTTCCATAGTAATTTGAAAGGATTTTGGGATCGTTGCAAAGTAAGCAAAAGCTTTATTTTCATATCAAATCAGAGCTGCTCGCCAGTAAATTTTGACAATAAAAACTTTTTGTCAATCCTCTCAAATTTCAAATGCAATTTCAAGAGTATTTTTTGTCAACCATTTAAAAAATAATAATAATTTAAAAGAACCAGTGAAACCTAAAAAAAATGTTACACACTTTATCACTTCAAAATGTGCTCTATAAATAATAAAATTATTAAAATCTACGAATATTATTTTCGTAATTCTTTAAACGTACAAAATACCTGTTACCACATATATCATGCATATTTTATGCGAGTATTTTCCATAAACATTGCACGGCGAGTATTAAATATTTAAAAATGAAATCAATTGTTTAATTCTGGAATAGAAATTTTTAATTAAAAAATGAAGTGGTGCTATTAATTAAAATGAAAATAACTTAAACTAAAATGTCTCAGAAATGTAGAACAAACTTTAACTAACAATCGCACACAGCTAATATTTATATACACTTGTGAGTATATTGTATAATGACTATGTAGGTTTATGACAGCCGGAATTAGCTCGTTGGAGTACATGTTTCATTGTTTATTGGTCATATAAATATAATGCGAGGGCTTTCTACACAGTTTACGACGTTTTATATGTGTCATTCACATTAGCTTAATATGCCGAAAAAATGCGCTCAATATTTAATAGACCCGAGGCTGAGGATTGCTCACATCGGCAACAACACTGTCATAACTTTTATACGGCCTTTAAAATCATATAAAAATTGTGTTAATTTTCATGTGTTGAATCTCTCCGTCCAGCCGACTCCGCTTCCCGAGCAACCCACAATCCAATCCACACACACGCATAAAAAAGAAGGTAAATTCTGGCCATTTTATTGGCCAATGAGTATCATGCGGATTTGGCCATTAAAGCCGAGCTACAAAACGAATGAAAGGGAGGGCATCCTGAACACTTTGACTTTAAAATTTATTGATAAATCTAAGATCTTAAGGCTACTTACATATGCGTCCGCTCAGAGTTCATAAAAGGTTATAAATCATTAAAGCTTTTTTGCTTAAATATAAATTTGCTTACAAATATCACGGAACTGGCACGGGAGGATAAAAACGGAGCCTTTTTCTGTCTTGTGTGACCGATATGGTCCTTAGCTTTCATCCTCTCCAATACTTTAAGGATACTCTAAGTCAAAAAGGGGCGGACATTCATCTTTAAACTAATGCCTTATAAACCAGATTAGACGGATTCAGGTCGTCTGATATATTTATATTTACCAAAACGTTTGGAGGGCCGACTGGGTTTCCGCCCCATTTCTCTGCGCTTTTCTAATGACATCCGCATTCCTTTGCCACGGCCTTTTGGTATTTGGTTAAATCGATAATGTCCTCGTTAAGGTATCGAAGTATGGTTATGGCGCCCAGCACAGTGGGCACACAGCAAGGCTTGGGCAGATGCGGCTGCTTGAGATGCATCAGCGTTTGAACAATCGCATGATTTGTGGCATTCATTTTGGTACCCAGTGGAAAATTGCAGCCACCGCCACAGAAGTATGCCTCGAACTTCTTGGGTGCAATGACCCAATTATGCATTTGCAGCTCTTTAAAATCCACAGTAAAATTGAGACGCTCACAGGACTGCGGTGGCTTATAATAATCTGGCGGAGGCATGTGATGATAACCATTAGCCGCCAGCGTTGCCTTGCGCTTTTGCAGCTCTCGCTTGAAGCGCAACTTTTGCACCTTGACCAGCAGTTCAGGCCCTTTGAAGTAGCCCACAATATATGGCTCCAAATTGGTGCGCAATTCCTGCGGCGCTACCAAGCCAGCGGCCAATGCACGCAGCCGTGTGTCGCCTAAAGCGATGCGCAGCTCGTGTCTCTGTTTCTGGAGACCTCGTTGATGCAGCCAGGTGTGCAGCGTCTGCGTCAGATTGAACTCCAGCCAGCCCTTGTAATTGACTGTGGTATTCACTGACTGCAAGATGCGATATGCGCCCCCATCCTGATTGTGACTGTAAATCTTTTTGTACACGGAAACTGTCAGATTCTGACGCAGCTCCTGCAAACTGGGCTGCTTATAAATGCGCAACATGGCATGGACTAGCGTTAGATCTGTGGGAACATCATTCGTATTAAATGTTATATGCAGATCCAACTTATTGCCAACGTCCCTGTTGCGACTGGAAAAAGTCAGTATGCTATTGCTACGGGCTATTTCTTGACGATCCGCCCTAGTTAACAGTATATCATCTTCTATGGAACGCTTGTGGCGCTGATGCAGCACCTCCTGTGGCTCCTGCTCCTCGTTGATCTCATTGTACACCTCCAGCAGGAACTTTGAGGCTGAGTTATGCAACTCCGGTTGTGCCAGGCGTCTAGGCCTGTCGCCCAAATCCAGCAGATCAATCATCTCAAATTGTTCAGCAATTGGTTGCTCCACTGTTAAGTACGAGTTGCTCTCGACGTCCGACAAGATAAACAGCAGTGAAATTAAAATTGAGTGAAACATTGCTGTGCGTAGCTTAGCAGCCAATAAGTAACTGAGTTGTGTCTCGCAAACCATTTTTGTTATATAGGTAAACAGGTAAACAGGTTGGCGTGATATCTAGGTAGACTTAAAGACTAAGCATTCTCTTAAAAATAATTGAGTTCAAATAATCTAGCGCAAATCCATAACTTGAGCCACATTGCGAACCGCTTTCTCAGCTGTTTTGAGGAGCTGGGATTTAACCCTATCTATAACCAACAGCTAGGCTGTATAACACGGCATCTACCTGAGTTTAGGAGGCTCTTAAGACTACCTAGATTTGGGATATACCTAGACCCTAAGCCAATAATCCAAAGCAAGGAATGAGGCACATTCAGCCGTCAAAATATTAAGAAATCATAAATGAGACTAGGGCAGAATCCTGATAGAAATTAGTAATAGGAAAAACGAGCTGAAATATATACAGTTAATAAAAATCGGAAGATCTGCTTTAAAAGTATACATTTTGATACATATACATTGTCTTATATAATAATATTGAATAATACTCAATCTGGTTGCTTCTAGGCGTCCTATCAATTAACAACAGTCGCGAAGAGGATCAGGGAAAATACGAATGCGTTGCGGAGAATTCAATTGGAACGGAACATTCGAAGGCGACACATTTGTATGTGAAAGTGCGTCGCGTTCCACCGACTTTCTCACGCCCACCAGAGTCCATCAGCGAAGTGATGCTGGGCGCAAATCTAAATATATCCTGCATTGCCGTCGGCTCACCCATGCCACACGTCAAATGGATAAAGGGTAATTATAGATTAAGTTCACTTGCACAATCGCCAACATCTAATCTCGTTTCTACGTAGGCGCACAAGATCTGACACCGGAGAGTGCGATACCCATAGGTCGAAATGTGCTGGAGCTGACTAATATACAGGAGAGCGCAAATTTCACCTGTATAGCTGCCTCCTCGCTGGGTCAGATTGAAGCCGTATCCGTGGTCAAAGTACAATGTGAGTGGAAGGAAAATACATCAACTTAAATATAAAATCAAATATCTAAATATATATCTATATCGACAGCACTGCCCACGGCGCCAACGGACGTGCAAATCTCTGAGGTGACCGCCACCTCAGTGCGCCTGGAGTGGTCCTACAAGGGACCAGAGGACCTGCAGTACTACGTCATCCAGTACAAGCCGAAGAATGCGAACCAGGCCTTCAGCGAGATCAGCGGCATTATAACCATGTACTATGTTGTGCGCGCCCTCAGCCCCTATACGGAATATGAGTTCTATGTGATAGCTGTGAATAATATTGGACGTGGTCCGCCCTCGGCACCCGCGACCTGCACCACCGGTGAGACAAGTAAGTAGCCCATCAGAACGTTATACCAATTAAAGATAAGCCCACTAACTGCTCTTTATACATACATTTTCTTTATATCCATGCTGGCCACAAAAAAAAAAGGATTTTTCCAGAATTTTACGCTACTCGATTTTCGATTTTTGTATTTTTCTTGATTTCATTTCGCAAACGCTTTTATTTTTTATGTTGACTTCGGTACTCACCCGTTTCTCGTTGTTCTATTTCTTCCCCTCTATCTCTGTCTCTCTCTCTCTTTTCCCACGCTTACCTTTGGATCTTAGGCGATTTCTCATTTGGTGGCACAAGTAAGTATTCGTAGCCTTCTCTTCTACTACATAATGTTATGGCCGAAACAATTTCCATAACAATTTCTGGGCAGCATTCACATAACATTAGGCTAAACCCTTCCACTTTTATTCTCTGAAGATTCGCTTAGAATCAAAGGTAAATGCAATGTTTAAAAACAGACACGTTTAGCCTGCTGATGTATGTGTGTGTGTGTGTGTGTGTGTGTCAAGAGGCAGCTGCCTCACGTCTATCCGAGTGCCCCTTAAACCCCCACTTCCCCATTGAACGTGGCTGGCAACGCATAAACTTTGCATTGTTATGCGTCCATATGAGTGCGCATCAATGTCGTTGTAAGCTTACAAGTGCCCTGCATGTGTATCTGTGTGTGTGTGTATCCGCGTGTGTGCGGGTGTGTGTGTGCGCAGAAGTTGGTCCGATGCGTGGAGCCTGTGTGTATGCAACGAGGTTATAACCATGGCAATTGCGGGTAAGCAAACGCTTCTCACAAACTGCCATCTCTCTCTCTCTCCACCACCCACTCTCTCTCTCTCTCTCTCTATCTGCCTCTCTCTCTCTGTTTTTTTGTATTTTTTGTGTTGCTTGTCGTATAAAAGTTGAAAACTTTTATTGCTGCAATTATGCTTATCGCTTGTCCAATATCGTTTCGAAATATTATTTCGATAGCATCGTTTACAGCTAGCAGCAGAAAAAAAGCACACATAAAACTAGCGAAATTCGAGAATTCGAGAATTCTCGAGTTGCAGCAGCAGGTCCAACGCATTGGATAATGACACGTGTCATCTGGATCAGTTGGGTGCAGTTCGGTTAGGTAGCAGCTGACAAAGTTCGGTTTATGGCCAGTAAGCAGAAGTGCAGCAGTCGAGTCGTGCAAATACCAGACAGCTTAAGGTGGCAAGTTCTACATTCTGTCACATTTGTATATCAAGAGCACATCTAAATTACTGTGCGAATATAGCAATTTTAAGAATCTGAACTTAACTTGGTCTTTCAAGTAGTCCTTTTAATAGTTGTTTAATTAAGCTTTTCTCATTTGAAATTACTTAAATGCATTTCTCACGTCTGCATAGTTAGCCCACTATCAAATGTTTTGGTGATTTTCAAGATTCGAATCAGTTATTTATGCTTTTCGTTAATTTACCCGAGATGCTAGCAGACTTGATCCAGTCAGAGACTTGACAATTTTCACACAACCCTCTGGATTTTAAAGATATGCAGCTTGTCCACAAGGAGGGCTTGGGATGCCTAGGTGTTGAAGCAACTGCTAACTTGTATTGCAATTTGGCTATAATACACACATACATCTAATATGGTCTAATACATTTAAATTTAATGCTTCCACACACACACACAGGCACACTCACTTGTAGACAAGAGTGTGTGTTGGCAACTCTTTAACAGCTCCTTTCGTCATGTAATAGGTCATGGGGCACATGGTTTCATATGGGTGTGTGTGTGCGGTTGTGCGGGTGTGTTAAAGAGGCTGCTAAGAATTTAGTGCTATGTGCAGCAGGCAGTAAGCAGTAGGCGTGAGGCTGGCATTGCAAGGGATACATATTAATGGAGCGTATCCGTATGTAATGTATATGCTTTTAAATGCAGCTTACGTGATGCTGCCACACGATGCACACTCAACCAAAGGAGCAGGCAGCAGGATAACCAGGCATCCAGGCAGGCAGACAGGCAGAGATGCAAGCGGTTAGAATGTGTCTGCCCAGGCAAGCTATTGCAAATTTTTGAATGCCCCATGTGCTGCATGCAAATCTTAGCCTAGACCCGGCAAATGGCAATGCCAACCCGGCTATATCCGTGCCACTCACACACTCACTCACGCACACAATGCACACTTGTGTAACAGATGAGATGCCAGAGATATAAATTGTGGGTAAAACGCTGCAGTGGCACATGTAGATATTGCAGTAAAATTGTGAGAATTGGAATTTATTGATTGGCCATTAACCAATTGAAGAGCACAAGAAGAGGAAATGATGAGACCTCTTACCCCCACTGTGCATGCATCCTTTCGTGTCTCTCCATGGGGATGCAGCCAGTACAACTAAAACTGACTAGCAACCGTCGCTTGTCAGTAATTGAGGCGATCCGATTCTGTTCCCCCTTAATTAGCAGTTTCATTCTGCTCGTGTTCGCTTCTGCTGCCCCTATCCCTACCCTCCACATTCCATTGTATCTCCAACAATTTCACGCCTCGCAAATGCATTTGAAGCATGTGCAAAAGCCTTCGCCTTTGTGGCTGTGAAATGACAATTCCATCTACTAAAGTTTAGAGGTCAATTATAAATATAGGAATTATATTTATTATACTATCAGACAGATCGTAGAAAAATAAGTGAAAACATCAAAATCAAATTAGCTTGAATTCACAGTTTAAATCGATGAAATATGAAATATTTAAAACAATACCAATAAATCACGAATTAAGCGAATATATTCGTAATCCTGAAAAGGCATTCAACAATGAAGCTGTTGAAAGTGTTGCTGCCATTTTGTCAGCAATGCGGCAACTAATTTGACATTTGGATGCTTTGTACTGCCATTAGTGAATTCTTTGATCTCATCCGCAGTATGCCACCATATATGGTTATATTTGTTGGGGGAATTAAATGCTCATAGCTCATACTGCTATAATATAGGTCCGGCAACGTGTTTGCATTATTTTGTGCACAACAAAAAAAACATTTTGTTGTGTGCAAATGTTTATTGTGTTGTGTTGTGCGTGTGTGTCTTGCAGCATTGCGTTAAACATTATAAATGCAAAATTCGCACTATAATGCGCCGGACTCGACTCGACGAGTGATGGCAGCAGTGCAAAAATGTTCACAATGACGAGAGTTCTGCCGGACGGACATTCATTTAGCAAAATTTCATTGTGATGGATGATTGTTTGCATGGCAAAACATATTTTTGGCTCCCCCTAATACCGTTCGTATTACCCTATTACCCCCTTTTTCCCCCTTTCAGCTGCTTGTTCATCCGACCAACCCTCTTTTGTCATGTCCTGGTCTATTCGCTGTCTGAGCCTGCATTTGATTTAAAACTCTGACTATTGCTTAAATGCCGAAAATTCATTTAACAGAATTGCATATGCATGACTGACAACGCTGCCAGGCAGGTTGTAAAGGGGGGTGGAGAGATGTAAGGTGTTTGCCTGGTGGGCGGTCTTTAGCCATTTTCCATGTTTTGTTTAATGTGAAACTGATTTTGAATGATCGAATACTATTGTTAGTCTGTTGTACAACTACAACAAGAAAAGACTAAATAACTCGACATGCAATTATTTTAATTGGCTATCGACTAACTAATGGACGATTACCTGCAAAAATTATTAGTTGTTGAAACCCCAATTTTGATGGAACACTATTTACGATGTTTATTCATAAATATAAATTTATTTAGTATTCAAGTGCTTGTACGTATTGTATGCATTCAAATGTGAGGCAGGTTTCAATTAGCATTTCCAATGTTTTGTATATTCAGAAGAGATAAAATAACCACAGGCTTATTAGTTCTTACACAGTATAATATTTCAGTTAATGAACACGTATATATTCGTATGTAAATCAATGTCCATTCTTCGATATAAGCCATGCATTAAATATGGGCAAAATAATACTCACATTAATAAACCGATGGAAGTCATTAAGGTTTGAAGCATAATAGCCTTATGTGCAAATTCAAGTCAAAGGCAAAGCTTTATTGCATTTGAAATGTATTAATCATCAGTAGTAATGAATTAAAATCAGTGAAATAACTTCATATAATGATAATAGTATAATAAAAGACCAAAACTTGGTAAATGTTAAGCAAATTAAAGTTTGTCCTTCTTCACCCTCCTCGTCATTCTTATTCATCTAGCTCAAATTGATATATAATTAAACTGTTTCGTTAATAGTTAAAAAGATTCTTATAAAAAAAATATTTAATAAAATTATATCTTATATAAGAAAAATTATTTTTGTTGTTCCATAAATTGTTCATTTTGTATCACAAATCAAATCTCTCCAGCCCTTTCTTTGTGTGAACATTGATAATAATCTGTGTTTATCCCTCCTTCCCTCTCTCCTTCTTGTGTTTTTTTTTCAGAAATGGAAAGTGCTCCACGTAATGTGCAAGTGCGGCCGTTGAGCTCTTCAACGATGGTTATTACTTGGGAGCCACCAGAGACGCCCAATGGACAAGTGACCGTAAGTACCTGGCATAGAGTGCGCATATTAAGCAACAACCCCAACAAGGGGACATAGACTCCAACTGCAGTCTGCAGCTTGTACAGCAGGGCAAGGGTCGACACTTTGTCACGTTACGAAAGGAGACCGGGGGCAACGAAATTGCCAAATGACGTTGGACATGTTTGGCAGGACGTGAGGACGGGAGGACGGGAGGACACAGAGAGCAAGGCTCTTAAATGCAAATGTGCGAATGAAATCAAAGCCACACAGTTAGCCAGTTGCCATAAGTTATCCCTCAAACCCTAAAGTCAGATCTTTGCTCCTTCCGGCTTACTATACTATGTGCCTGTGCTGCACGTTGATCGAGTTTAAGTGCTAGGCCGCAATTGTTGTGGTATCCTCAGTTGTGTGGCATGCAACGAGCACCAGCTGCAAACAGTCCTCGCCACAATGCCAAGATTATAAAGTTCGCAAATCTGAAACCGCAGGCAATGCTATTAGCATTTTCCGATTGCTTGCAGTACAGAATATGCAAAAGGTGGTAATAAGTATTTTAATATATTGTATTTTTTGAGGCTTATGGGTTTTCTTGTCATTCCTCTTTGTATGGCATTCGTAAGCGTTTCACAATGAGTAAACCACATAATTTCGTAAAGATCTTAATACTTATCGAACACATCTCTCATTTATTAGGGCTACAAGGTGTACTACACGACCAATTCGAATCAGCCAGAGGCCTCGTGGAACTCCCAAATGATAGATAACAGCGAACTGACAACCGTATCGGAGCTAACACCTCATGCCATCTACACGGTGCGAGTGCAGGCGTACACCTCAATGGGAGCCGGTCCCATGTCCACGCCGGTGCAGGTGAAGACACAGCAAGGTAAGTGCGTTCAGTGGTTCACCCCAAAAATAATTGCGTAATCGGATCCAATTATATAGTTCACTTACACACGGGCACACGCAGACGCAATTTGCAATGTAAAATATGAAATGCCACCAATTTAATTGGACGGCTCAATTGACCCGCATAGATAACGCCAATTATTAAATTATAACTACAAATTTAGATCAAATGGCATATAATTGGTAATTTAGCTGCATTAAGTCAGTTTGAAGTGTATAACAATCCCGTTTACTCTTTAGTCAGTGGTAATTATCGGCAACTCTGCCTTTATACTACAAACTTTAACTTCGTGTAACAAGTCTGAAATAAAACACCATTATAAAATTTACTGCATGTCTGTCTAAGTGTGTAAATTTTCATTTACTTTGACTACTGAAGCAAATGCATTTACCAATCTTTGATATGCAGTTTTGTGGCTTCCAAGGACTTGGATCCAGTAGTGGGCACTGGATCGAAAGAAGGTGGGCTGTGGTGGCCAGTAGTTTATGATGTGACTTTAAATTTATTGCTTTTTATGTTGCTACACTTGCAAATGTGGGCTAATACGATTAGCTTTCTCTGAGCCACATTTCTAGCAAATGAAAGTCTATTGAAATTGCATTCATTTATTTTTCATGCACACAAGTATTAGAAAAGTAAAAATGCAACTTTTAATACTATATATAAAATTGATTCGATTTTATAACAAAATTTAAGATAACAAGTATTAAAAGAAGGTTTTGATTTTAAAGTGTAAAAAATCGTTGAATACCTAGCACAACACGAGAATGTGAATAAGCTAACAATGTGTGTAATTTTGGCATTTGTCATGGATATTTGACACAAATGTTATTCGACAGTTAATATCCATAATGGAAAATGATTGCAAGCAAGAGAGCAATACTACTACAGATAACTAGCTGTTATTATGATGAAAGGAACAAAGGATGCATTTAGAAATTTCCCTAGGCATTGGTATGGCTATAAAAACTCATTTAAAAACTTTTCATACAGAAAATTGTTTTGCTCAGCCAATGGAATGTGTGGTCAAAATTGGCACAATTCTTCGTTATTTGCAAAAGCATTTTAATTTGTGGGGTAGCAATCATTTCAATCAAATCCATTGGCAGCTGGAACTACATTTGACTGAGACAGTCAACAATTTTTGCATAATTCTGTGGTGTGTTTGTATGTGTGTGTGTATCTGAATCGTAATGTGCAACTCAGTGGACGCATATAAATGAAAGCCACATTGATTTGTTTGTACTTTATTTAATTTCCGTAATTTCCGTTTCATTATTACCAAACCAACCAAAACCGAAACCCAAATATGTGCGTACGCGGAAACCTGGATACATCGATATATATATACATATATAAATATATTTACGTAAATATGTCTATCTCTATATGAATGTTTGTACAGGTGTGCCATCACAACCGAGCAATTTCCGGGCCACCGATATCGGCGAGACCGCAGTCACATTGCAGTGGTCCAAGCCGACACATTCCAGCGAGAATATTGTACATTATGAGCTCTACTGGAATGACACATACGCCAATCAGGATCATCACAAGTGAGTTAAAGTCCTCCCCCCACCCCACCCCCGTAAACAAATTAAGTTCAGGTGTTTAGAATGTGTTAAATCTAATCTTAATAACATTTTGTAGGCGCATCTCGAGCTCAGAGTCCTATACGCTTGATGGTTTGTATCCTGATACCCTGTACTATATCTGGCTAGCAGCACGTTCGCAGCGTGGCGAGGGCGCCACCACACCTCCCATACCCGTTCGCACCAAGCAATATGGTAAGTGATTAGTATCTGTAACCCTTAAGTTAGGTTCCCCGAAAAATCGAACAAACAATGAAAACTCAATTAAGCCGTAGCAGTTGTACGACTTTCTATAGTTTAAGTACAAAAAAAGGAACTACAACAATTTAAAACTGAAATTTCGATAAATATATATTTTAACTATATATAACTACATATATACATTTATTACACACATATATATATATATATAATGTAGTCTATAAATGTAGTCGATTATTCAGTTGAAATACTTTAATAACTACTGTTTTGTGCGAGTGTCTGTGTGTGTGTGTGTGCGTGTGTGTGTGACTATTTTAGTTGTGTGTTATGGCACTCACAAGGAGACAGGTAAAAATTCGATGAGCGTGCGTGTGTGTGTGTGTGAGCGTAAGGTATTGCACTTTCCTGCCTTAAAC
This sequence comes from Drosophila paracracens, assembly GCA_035044025.1. Taxonomy (NCBI): domain Eukaryota; kingdom Metazoa; phylum Arthropoda; class Insecta; order Diptera; family Drosophilidae; genus Drosophila; species Drosophila paracracens. Next base: position 2,124,580 of record JAWNMN010000835.1, on the reverse strand, counting down.
TATATGAAATTATACATATTTACTTGTTATTATTACATTGTATGAGATGAATTGATTCTAGTTTCCTGCAAGTTATTGATTATCAAACATGATTACTTCACTTTATATACATATTATATCATACACTGATCTTAGATTACTCCTAAATACATATGTACAAACTACTATACATGGTTAGTTAACTTAAGATTATACGTAACATACATACAACAGTTTAGTCAGGCATACTATCCACACATATATACATATATACAAAACCAAACTATTAGTCACAATTCCAAAGAAAAACTCTCACGTTAGCCAACACTGTAAACATCACGAAATGACAGTCTACAAACTACAAAATACTACAACATCACAGAAAACCGTTCATAATATTATTTTAAATAATTTTTATTTAAATGTAAATTACAAATGCATATTTATACACGGAATGCTGGCAAATAATTTATGCACATCTTTTATTTCAAGTGTTGAATTATGCAAATTATGGTAAAAGCATCTGCAACTTTTGCGCTCAGCAAAACAGCATGTCCAAATTTTAATACAACTGCACCACAATGCACAAAAAGCCACAAACGAAAATTTCTAGACATTATTCTCCATCTACTTTATCTGCATCCCTGTCTCTCTCTCTCTCTCTCTCTCTCCCTCTCTATCTCTATATCTGTCTGTATTTAGTAATTGATTTTGAAGTATATATTTTAGTAGAGAAACACATAAGCACAAATGTGAAGTGCAAGTACCAGCAGTAGTAGTATCTGGTCTGACAAATGTAAATACATTTTATTTATATACTTATTTATATGCATACATATTAGTATTAAATACGTATTTGATTCATGGTCTCATATTTGCACGTTTTGAGTTCAGTTTAAGTGGTTAAAGTGTGGTTCTTTGCTTAACGATTGTTTTGCGGCTGCCACAAATTGTTTAACAGTTCTCCGTGTAGTGAGACAGAGATAGAGATATATACTGAAATAGAGACGGAGAGTTAAACAAACGTTTAGCTAAATGAGATAAAAGTTTGACATGTGGATTATTCAGAAAGCCAAATTGATTTACTTCTTGCATCTTGTGAGTTATTTGAAATGGTTTTGCAATTTGGTTTTGTCAACATTAATTGATATATAATTTTACTTATTACGTTTCAATTACGTGTAGTGCATAAGTGCATAATATTATTATTTGCATAAATGTTTTGAGCTTAGCTTAAGTGCGCACCTCCACTTTAGATACCACAAATTATATTTATTAATCCCAAAATACATAAATATCGGATTTACTGTTTAGCTGTTGGGTAAATTAATGTTTCATCTCTTAGTTAGTTTCATGTTTTTTTTGTCTACAAAACCTCAGCCACATGGTTTATGCAAATTAAATGTTCACATTTGTTATTTCGATCTGTGTGTCTGTACGTGTGCGAGCCTTACAATTAATATAAGTTAGTGTTTAACATATGCATTATAGATATTATATATTATATGTATAATTTATTTAATAACGCATGCCTTGCAGTATTTCATGTTTAGTAGTATCTTATGTACACATATTTATCGGTGTGTCTCTCTCTCGCATTCGCTGTCGTAGTTAGTACAAAATTTTCAGCTCAAAATCGTTACCAAAAAATATGCACAATTTAATTTAAGAGAGAAACTGAACTTCTCGAACGAAACAAAACGCAATTGTTGGCCAAAATATGGAAGTGACAACATTATTTGCATAAGCCATTGGATATTATTATGTCTTGAATATTATTGAGTTTGAGTTTCATTTATGATTTGATATACTTATCTTACATGCCTACTTATATACTTATGCCTATCCATTATGTCATTTATTCAAATATTATTTTTGTGCTTTCTTTCGTTACATGTTTTTTGGTTTGAAACATTTTGTTTGGTTTTAACGCTAATCGCTGAACGCTATTAAAAACAAAAAAAAAATAATAATAATAATAAAAAACCAACATCAACTTATCTCTCAACATAATGTTGGCTATAACGCATCCAATTCTATGCACAACATCAAACAACCACACAAAATACGTACCGTTCCCATCTATTATGTAATTAGTACCAGGTGCACCTCCACGCAATATCACGGCCATTGCAAACAGCTCGACAACAATCTCACTTAGCTGGCTGCCTCCGCCCGCGGAGCGCTCAAACGGGCGCATCATATACTATAAGGTGCTGTTCGTCGAGGTGGGTCGCGAGGACGACGAGGCGTCCACACTCACGCTGAACATGACCAAAATTGTGCTCGACGAGCTGAAGCGCTGGACCGAGTACAAGATCTGGGTGCTTGCCGGCACCTCGGTGGGCGACGGTCCGCGCTCCCATCCGATCATAATACGCACCCAAGAGGATGGTATGTATGCCAATGACAATCTTACCTATGCGTAAGTCTTAACCCAAATCGTATTCTATTCGTTCGCTTATCATTTTTCATTCAAATAATTATTTTTAATTATCTTTTAAACAATACATTTACACATTATTTTAATTGTTAAGTTTCATTCAAATTTGATCTACCTAACTTACACCTCAGAACTAATCAACGAAATATTTTGTACAATTTTTGAATTTTGATAACGAGCATCCAACACAGGAGCTGCCGGAACGCCGCGATGGAGCGTTTTGTTTTTGCTTTAATCGAAATTTTGTATGTGTGTATATTTACCAAAAGTCATTTAGCTATACGACTGGCCGTAAATACCACATTATACTACATACTATCATATAAATGCTGCAAACATAAATTTTTGAATGCAGCTGTTTTTTTTTTCTTGAAATTCTCTTCATTTGTAGTTTATTTATATCCCAAGATTTAATTTTTTTAAAGAATATTTCTATTATTATCGGATTTTAATACTTCTGGTACGAGTATTCCAAAATCACCAACTTTAGAATCACTTCAATTAAATGATATTCTATTCAAACAAATTTTGTAAAATTTCTTCATATACTTTCGATCGAAAAGGTGAATGTTTAAAATCTTTTGTCCGAATATTTCTCAGAAAATCTCTAATAAATACTTCAAAATAAATCTTTAAATTTTGATTTACACCTTAATCTCAAGAACTCAAAGCACTCGTACCTTGAAGTTCTTCATTAAGTCTTTAATGACCATTTCTTATTTTTGATCTACATATATTACATACAGTTTATAAAGTATCGAAATATCATTCCCCACTTCTATATCATACACTTATAAATTTGTTGTCCTATTTAATTTAACATTTTGTTCTTATTACTTTTTAGTTTAAATCGAAAAATATTACAAAAACAAATTACAAATTTTTATTGGTACTATAAAATTGCATATTTTTTGGCGCAATTTTTGACTACTTTTTTGCACTTGTATCTCTATGATAAATCAGAAACAACTCTTTTAGCACAACTCCTATATTGTGTACTATATGCAAGAACAAATTTTTGTTATTTCTTGACTTTCAACTGTCTGAATATATAAAAAAAAAAAAAAAAAAATTGGAAAAATATTATAAATACATATGATAACTTTTTGATATAATGCATCATATTTTTTGTGGTAATTTGTATAGCACCCAACAAAAAAAAGCCATACGCTCTGTGTTTTTGTAAGCGCACAAGATATATAAAATACTTACACACACATATCTTAAACACACACAAATATAATCTAAACAAATACAAAAAAAAAAATATCAATTAATAATTTTTGTGAATTTAGTTAGTTGGTTGATGTTTGTTTTCTTTTTTTGTGGACCACCAAAAGAACCGCATAAAATGTTAAATTGATTTATTTACATAATTAAATTTATGCAATTATAAATGTAAACAAACCCGATCCCTACCTCAAAAAAAGCCTAAACAAGGCATAGTTGAATTCAAATACCGCACGCATCTCCAGTTCCCCCCTCCCCCATCAAACTTTTGTTGTGCCACAACAAAAGCTCCTTTTTGGTTGCTGTGTACCTAAAGCAAATAACGCAAAACGTTTTGCTGCATTTATTTGTTTTTTCGTTGTTTATAGTTCTTACCCATCCCACACACAATTCCTCAACCTCTGACATACATATAGTAAATACATTTATTACACATACATATTTATACAAATATATTCACATGTATGCATACATATTTAATAACTTTAGCAGCAGGTCGGTGTAATATTTTTGGGCCTCACTCCCAAATTTGTTTTTGTTTTTTGCTATTTGCAGTGTTTTTTTTTTTTTATGTCCGCACATATTTTGCACTTTGGCGCTGCCTCAACACATTTGTTGTTTTTTCGTTATCGCTATGCAAATGTGCGACATTAACATCAACAACAAGCGGAAAATCCTTAAATTGATTTTCACATATAAATTATTTGATTGTTGTATTTAATTTGTATTCTGTTGACACATTTGATTAAGTTTTATTTGCCATCACCTGCATGCTTGCCCAGTTAACACATTTGCATCTGGTTTACGATTTCTATCGCTCTCTCTCTCCCTCTCCCTTGCCCTTCACAAATGCGTGTCTCTTATTTCTTTTTTGCCTGCCACCTATCCCTCTGAGTAGATGCTGCTTACATATGTGAGGCAACAATGCACTCAATTTTAAAATTGTTTATGTTTCCATTCTGTGCACAAATAGTTTTTCATTTTCTGAAGTAAGCGGTTCACACTGAGCATATCAATTAAACAACAAATAGTTTACACATTTTTGTGGAATTTCATGAAAAGTCTACATAGTATATTAATGTTTATTTTAAACAAACTTTTCCGAAAAGACATATTCGTGTTACTAAATAAAAAATATTTCGAAACAAGTCAAACTGAAGTTCCTTCCCATATTATTACTGCAATTCTATTGTCGAACCGCTGCTTTTTTCCAGCTCCCAACATCTTGATGTTTTTTAAGTCCCCTTTTCAACAGATTCATTGCTTTATTTATACACTATTTATTTTTCATCCGCTTTACTTATATCCACCAACTGCTTGTTAGCTGTAAAGTTGCCTGCTCAAATACTTTTCATGCTTTATAAAATTTCATTTAATTTTGATTGTGTTTGGAGTTTGTCGACACAGAGAAGCAAAACTGTTGGCACTCACTTAATTTAATTTGTTTAGCTAAGCACAGTTAATGAAATGTACTTACTTAATGTTAAGCACCTATTGTAGTACGTCTCTAGTCAGGCAATCGCAACTAAGTTAAGCCGTAAGCACACTACAAAAGCCACTTTGATTATTTAAGCATCTTAAGTAAGCACCTGAAGCACCTGAAAAGCAAAGTAAAAAACAAAAAATAAAAAACTAGAAGCACATTTGCACATTTGCCGAAAAAGAATGTTTGGAATAATAATGCGACAGGTAAAATCTACTTATAAGTATAGCTACAAATTTTTTTTTTTTTGTTTTTATTTGATGAACAATGCACCCCAAGCACATGAATGTGTCTAGTCCGCACTTTATGCAGCACAGCTCTATTCTCGTCTGTGTCGTCCACTATATTTTAATTGTACTCAGTTCAGCACAATCAAAAGCGTGTATGTGTGTGTGTGTGTGTGTATCAATGTGTGTGTGACTGTCTAATTCTCTTACATTGATACCCCTGCGGCTGCAACTGTTCTCAGTAAAAGGGTCATCATATAAATCTGCAACGGTATTTTTTGTACCATGTTCGTTTGTGAGTACATATGTACATATGTACATAGGTACATTTGTATATTTGTGTATATATTTTTTGTATCCTTAATTTTTATTTCGTACACACTCGTATATTTCGTTATGATGATGCGCTTGTTAGCTTCGCTGAGCATCACTTTCAATGCGAAATGCGAAATGCAAATAGCACCTAGCCTAAAGCTGGGCACTTGCCTTTTTTTTATACTCTGCCACACGCTGACATTCCGTGCAAAGCTGTCAAAGTAACCAAATAAAATACAGTAGAAATAATACTGGATGCTAAATTGTACGACTAGCAATTACCCTGTAGTTTGTGAAAATTTCAATAATTCTTCCAGTTTAAAATTCGAAGTTCAAAAATGATATCGAGCTGCAAGCGTATGGTTTATTTTTTAGGAGTTTTTATCAAAAGTTTTCAAACTTGAAATCAATCTTATTTTCTGGGTTTTATGTATTTACAGGGGATACAGACCAAAAAAAAATGAGCAGCTCAAAAAATGTTATCTTAGCTTAGGACCGTGCACATTGCTTCGTTCTTTCCATTCAGCAGCACACAAAAATAAAATATATATGCATGCACCTTCTAACGGTAGCATTTTAATTATTTTGCATACTTTTAGAGCGCACGGGGCAGGTGTTGGGTGTGGGTGTGCGTGTGTGTGTATTCAAGCGTGTGGGTGTGAATGCATGTAAAATGACAAGACACAGAAAAAGCTGCAGCAAAGTACAACTGTTGACATATACAGCCCCAATGCCCATCAGCAGACCCGTACTCTTTGTTTTCCCTATTGTACAGTATTCGGAGAACACTAATGAAGCATAATTTAACATCGGTGGCGCGACTTGCATTTGAATAAGTCGTACTACGCAGAGATTCAACTAATGAAGTCAACATTAAAATGTTGCAAATATTGTTGGAATTTAAAGTATTTGATTTAATTTAAAAATACGAAATATAACCAAGGTTTCTAATCCGTTTCATATACATAATAAGCGTAAGTTATTTAATAAGTTTTAAGGTCGTTGTAAGTTTGAAGCATTACAAAATACCACATCATAACAAATACATAGTACAGAAATTAATGGATAGCTACAAATGCAACACTTTTGTTGAGTATCAAACCGGATGTGCCAACAAATATGTACATTTTGTATCTTATGTTTATTTGGTTTGATTTCACCCAATTTCCATCATTATTTTGTTTCCATCTCTCATTCATGATTTCCTTTTCAATGATATTCCCGTAATATGCACTGAATACTTTTTGAAACTGTATACTGTAAACTAAAGAGCTATATCTTATATCTTTTTTCATATACTATAACAAAATACCAAATATATCTTTGCTTGGCCACTCGCACCTTGCACTACTTGCTCTGTTTCGTGCACCTTTTTTTGAATGCAAACTCGAAATGGAAAACTGTAACACAAAAATTTTGAAAACTTTTTTGATGTGAATACAAAATTATTGCGAAATTTGATTTTTGAACGCAACATTTAATGGATGGTGGTTTATATAATAAAAATACAATAAAAACATTTTTAAATCTATTTAGAGAAAAAGAGTGAGTATTTTAAATGGTTTGTCTATAATGTTTAAGAATGCAATGCAATAGCAACCTATATTTAACTATATATATATATATATATATTTATGTATATATATATGTATATATACAAATCTATATATGTATATTATAAATATTTATATATATCTATATATACACATTTATCTATTATCTCATACTATTCTTTTGTATTGGTCCAGAATATTGTTGACCTGTCACTAAAGAATCAAATCTTTTTTTTGTTTTTTGACATGTTTTTTCTATTTAAAAAAAAAAAAAAGAAAAAGAAAAAAACTTTTGAAACCCACAAAGTCAGCGAGGATTTCATGTAAAAGACTGTTGACTTTTTCCAACAGTTAATATCTAACGATCTTATATATACGTACATATATATTTTTTAATTTTCACTATATACTTTTTCCTTTTGCACACGAACACTAAAAAACTTTTTTGAATGCTTACATGTTTGTTTTTTGCCCAGTCGAAAGAATGGAACAATTTGAGACCATTAAGTAACTGGTCCAAATTTTTGTTTCGATTGTCAACTTTTTGTGTACATTTTTGAGCAACTCTATAAGTATTAATCTATATACTTAGCAAGGTATCGACTGCACTTCTTATTCACTTTTTGTGCACCTAATACTGAGCAAGCATTTATTTTTTTATATAACCTACCTACCTAACTGTAACTCTATATACATATAGCACTTAAGCAGCACTCTCTTTCAATTTTACAACTATAAATATTTTGTTTTTCTAACTGTGATGTGGTGACTTGGTTGACTTGGAGCTAAGTTCGTTCTGGTTTTGTATATTGCTCCTAGGGTCTAAGGCAACTTTAGAACTTAGTGTTTACTGTCTCTAGCTCCATCTATGTATCTAAGCTAAGCAAGTTAGTCTAAGGGCTCCAGGCCCAAACAATTATCAAATATTAGTCGAAGTTAGTTCATAAGCACTCTATATGTATTCAAACAGTCCCTTTCAAAAATCAATTGTTATGTTGGCCCTAAGCTAATCTATTGTTTCTTCGCCGTCGTCTCTAGTGCCCGGAGATCCGCAGGATGTGAAGGCCACGCCTCTGAACTCCACATCGATACACGTGAGCTGGAAACCGCCACTGGAAAAGGATCGCAATGGCATCATAAGAGGCTATCATATACACGTCCAGGAAATGCGTGATGAGGTGAGTTTGCAAATTTATTTAACTGAAAAGATAGATAAATATAGTATTTAAAATATAAATGAGAAATTAAAATATAAATGAACAAATTAGTAAAACAAAATGTTTGCAGATCTACGCAAGAAAATATCAACGTTTTCACAACAAATACTTTTCACTTAACCTATAATTAAATAAGTTTAATTTTTAACATCCTATCTATCACATCCGATATGAACAGGGCAAGGGCTTTCTGAACGAACCATTCAAGTTCGATGTCGTTGAAACGTTGGAATACAGCGTTACCGGACTGCAGCCTGACACCAAGTACTCGATTCAAGTGGCTGCGTTGACGCGCAAGGGAGATGGAGATCGAAGTGTGGCGGTGGTTGTGAAAACGCCCGGGGGTGTGCCCGTGCGTCCGACGGTAAGTCTGAAGATCATGGAGCGGGAGCCCATTGTCTCCATTGAGCTGGAGTGGGAGCGGCCGGCGCAGACGTACGGCGAGCTGCGTGGCTATCGATTGCGATGGGGTGTCAAGGATCAGATGCTCCAAGAGGAAATGCTCTCGGGACCCCAAATGACCAAGAAGCGATTTAACGACCTCGAACGTGGTGTGGAGTACGAGTTCCGTGTGGCGGGCAGCAATCACATTGGCATTGGCCAAGAGACGGTTAAGATCTTCCAGACGCCCGAAGGATCGCCTGCCGAAGCGCCCTCGAATATAACCAAGCGCTTCCAGACTCCCGACGTTGTCTGCGTCACCTGGGATCCGCCGCCGCGAGATAAGCGCAATGGCCTGATCACGCGCTACGATGTGCAGTTCCACAAAAAGATTGACCACGGCCTCGGCTCCGAGCGCAACATGACGCTCCGCAAGGCGGTCTTTACCAACCTCGAGGAGAACACCGACTACATCTTTCGTGTGCGCGCCTACACGAAACAGGGCGCTGGTCCTTTTAGTGAAAAGATGATTGTGTCAACGGAGCGCGATATGGGACGTGCCCCGATGTCAGTGCAAGCGGTGGCCACCTCCGAGCAGACGGCTGAGATCTGGTGGGAGCCGGTGCCCAGTCGTGGAAAACTGCTCGGCTATAAGATCTTTTACACCATGACGGCTGTGGAGGATCTCGATGATTGGCAGACGAAGACGGTGGGTCTAACTGAGTCAGCGGATCTGGTGAACCTAGAGAAGTTCGCTCAATATGCCGTCGCGATTGCAGCGAGGTTTAAGAACGGACTGGGTCGCCTCAGCGAGAAGCTAACGGTGCGCATAAAGCCCGAGGATGTGCCGCTCAATCTGCGTGCCCACGACGTCAGCACACACTCAATGACACTGTCCTGGTCGCCACCCATACGCCTTAATCCCGTGAACTACAAGATCAGCTTCGATGCGATGAAGGTGTTTGTGGATTCGCAAGGTTTCTCCCAAACGCAAGGGGTGCAGACGCGCGAGATTATCCTCAAGCACTTTGTGAAGACGCACACTATCAACGAGCTGAGTCCGTTTACCACGTACAATGTAAATGTTAGCGCGATACCCTCCGATTACTCCTACAGGCCCCCAACAAAGATTACTGTGACCACGCAAATGGCTGCACCACAGCCCATGGTAAAGCCAGATTTCTATGGCGTGGTGAACGGGGAGGAGATTCTAGTCATATTGCCTCAGGCATCCGAGGAGTATGGTCCCATCTCGCACTACTATCTCGTTGTCGTCCCAGAGGATAAGTCCAATCTGCACAAGAATCCGGATCAGTTTCTCACCGATGACCTGCTGCCCGGTCGCAACAAACCGGAGCGTCCAAATGCACCGTATATAGCTGCTAAGTTCCCGCAACGCTCCATTCCCTTCACCTTCCACCTGGGTTCGGGCGATGACTATCACAACTTTACCAATCGCAAGCTGGAACGCGAGAAACGCTATCGCATCTTTGTGCGCGCCGTGGTAGATACGCCGCAGAAGCATCTGTATACGTCGAGCCCTTTCTCCGAGTTCCTGTCGCTGGACATGCGCGAGGCACCGCCGGGCGAACGTCCGCATCGCCCTGATCCCAACTGGCCCTCGGAGCCGGAGGTTTCCGTCAATCGCAACAAAGATGAGCCCGAAATCCTGTGGGTGGTGCTGCCACTAATCGCCGCCTTTGTCGTCTCAACCACTCTGATTGTCCTCTATGTGGTGCGGCGTCGTCGGCAGCCCTGCAAAACGCCCGATCAAGCGGCCGTGACGCGTCCCTTGATGGCCGCCGATCTGGGCGCCGGACCAACACCCAGTGATCCGGTGGATATGCGAAGACTGAACTTCCAAACGCCTGGCATGATCTCGCATCCACCCATTCCAATATCGGAATTTTCCAATCACATCGAGCGCTTGAAGTCGAATGACAATCAGAAGTTCTCGCAGGAGTACGAGAGTATTGAGCCGGGTCAGCAGTTCACTTGGGACAACTCCAACTGCGAGCACAACAAGTCAAAGAATCGTTATGCGAATGTCACTGCCTACGATCACTCACGCGTGCAGTTGCCTCCGCAGGAAGGCGTCCTCGGTTCGGATTATATTAATGCCAACTACTGTGATGGCTATCGGAAGCATAATGCCTATGTCGCCACCCAGGGACCACTGCAGGAGACCTTTGCGGACTTTTGGCGCATGTGCTGGGAGCTGAAAACGGCGACAATTGTGATGATGACCCGGTTGGAGGAACGAACGCGCATTAAGTGTGATCAATATTGGCCCACAAGGGGCACCGAGACATACGGTCAGATCTTTGTGACCATTACCGAAACGCAGGAGCTGGCCACCTATAGCATACGCACGTTCCAGCTGGTCCGGCAGGGCTTTAACGATCGCAGAGAGGTTAAGCAGCTGCAGTTTACGGCCTGGCCCGATCACGGCGTGCCCGATCATCCTGCACCTTTCCTGCAGTTCCTACGACGCTGTCGCGCCTTGACGCCACCCGAATCGGGACCCGTTGTGGTGCACTGTTCGGCTGGAGTGGGTCGCACTGGCTGCTATATTGTGATCGATTCGATGCTGGAGCGCATGAAGCACGAGAAGATAATCGATATCTATGGCCATGTGACATGCCTTCGTGCCCAGCGCAACTACATGGTGCAGACGGAGGATCAGTACATCTTCATACACGACGCCATAATAGAAGCCATCATCTGTGGCCTCACCGAGGTCGCCGCTCGCAATCTGCACACCCATCTGCAAAAGCTCCTCACCACCGAGCCGGGCGAGAGTATTTCGGGCATGGAGGTGGAATTCAAAAAGCTATCCAATGTCAAAATGGACTCTTCTAAATTTGTCACAGCCAATCTAGCATGCAACAAGCACAAGAATCGTCTCGTTCACATTCTGCCTTACGAGTCGAGTCGCGTCTATTTGACGCCCATCCATGGCATCGAGGGCAGTGACTATGTCAACGCTAGCTTTATCGATGGCTATCGCTATAGGTCTGCTTACATTGCGGCTCAGGGACCCGTGCAGGACACAGCTGAGGACTTTTGGCGCATGCTCTGGGAGCACAACTCCACCATAGTTGTTATGCTAACAAAACTCAAGGAAATGGGCAGGGTAAGTTTTACAGCTCAATACTCGCTCCTTCTCTATTTGAAAGTATTGCTCTGTTGCAGGAGAAATGCTTCCAGTACTGGCCCCATGAGCGCTCTGTACGGTATCAGTATTATGTTGTCGATCCAATTGCCGAGTACAATATGCCTCAGTACAAGCTGCGTGAGTTTAAGGTAAGATTTGGTTCGAAACCCGCTCCTTTTGTATAAAGTAACTCTAATCCACATTCACCACATTCGCCCAGGTGACCGATGCACGTGATGGTTCCTCGCGCACTGTGCGTCAGTTCCAGTTCATCGATTGGCCCGAGCAGGGAGTGCCCAAGTCGGGTGACGGCTTCATCGATTTCATTGGGCAGGTGCACAAGACCAAGGAACAGTTTGGCCAAGATGGCCCCATAACGGTGCACTGCTCGGCGGGCGTTGGACGCTCGGGTGTCTTTATCACTCTAAGCATTGTGCTGGAGCGGATGCAATACGAGGGTGTGCTGGATGTGTTCCAAACTGTGCGCATACTGCGCTCCCAGCGACCAGCCATGGTGCAGACGGAGGTGAGTCAAATTATAAGAGTCACGAATATATTTATTCATTAAATATGATTTTCCTTCACAGGATCAATATCATTTTTGCTATCGCGCTGCTTTGGAGTATTTGGGCTCGTTCGACAACTATGCAAACTGAGTAGACGGAGCAGGAGCAGTCGGAGGATTTGGAGTTGGAGTCCAGGCTACAGAGCAAAAACGTTGTTAACTTTAAGTTAATGTTATATGTTGCATGTACGTTTGCAACTGTACGCATAATACGCATTTACGATATACACGGATACCTTAACTTTAAAGTATTATAGCCAGATACTGCCCCCATACTTACTACTAACTTATATAATTAATTTTGTATTCAAGTTGTAATCATTTTCGATTCTATTTTGGTTAGTTTTTTGTTTTTGCATATTTGTTTTACTCGGTCTTTGTTTTAATTTTGAATAATGTGAACTCAAAAAGACTGTTACACGTTTAATGATCAGTAATTTATACTTATGTGCATGCATGCATATATATACTTATGTATGTATTTGTATATATGCATACAGTTTTTGCTCGAACTAATCAAAGTAGTCAATCAACTTGTTGTGGTGCGTCGTCGACCCACTTGGTAACCTATACATATTTGAACTAAGGACTTGGTAGATATTAAACTTACCGCCTAAACGAATCTCGAGACAACATAAGCTAAAATGAAGTCAAATAGTTGCCATTTGAACTTAATCGAAAAGTAAGATGAGGGTGGGAAAACGAATCCAATTATCATTACATTCTAGAGACAAGTGTATGTATGTATTTGTGTGTACAACAATCAACAATCAAATATGTTTAATGTGTTTTTTATACTTAAAATACTTAAAAGTCCGCTTAGGTTCGATAACTTATCTAACGCAAAAACAAATGTAAACCGTGCAATTAGTCAAAAGTCTTGCGTAGTGCATATCTTATAAGGCAGCTAGTTTTAAATTAGTTTCTAGATTTAGTTAAGCTATCAGACATGTTTTTATTTGAACATCTTAACATTCCCCATATATGCTTGGTAAAACAAAATTGTCCAGAATACACAGATCTAGGTCCTTCTGAGTCTTTCTTATTCCTTCCCGCTTCGGAGATTATTAATATTAACATATGTCATTCCGGCCCTTGTTTATTTTTAAGATATCCTTCTATAATTTGTTTTATGATTACATAATCCTGTATATACCAGAACCCCTCCAGATATATGTATGCGTAATTAAGATCCTAAATCTAGAAAAATATGGTACCTAAAGTGTATGAAAAAGACAACATAGATAATAACCCAGAAAACTTACGGACAGACAAATGAGTAATAAGATAACTGTAGATATGTATTGTAGAACATTTATATGATACGTCTATACATAACAAACCTTTATACCTATAATGCTACACCACTACAATAATGTATTACGGCCTAAGAATTATAATAATGTATATACATATTTGATATGCTGTTCAATCGATCGGCCGATAGTATTTATAAAAGACGTTAGCAAGCAAATGCGTAAAAGCAAAAAAGAAAACTAAATAATAATTATTTAGCCAGAACACATGTTAAACAACAATATTAATACGTATGTACGCATTATAGATTTAATCCACACCAACACAAACATGCATAAGTATCTGTTATAACGAGCAAATTTAGAGCGTTGCCCACTAATAAAAGAATTGGATGGATTGGAGTTAGGACCTAGTAAATTGACAAGTTGGCGTATGCCAGAACCCAGAATATGATTGGGGCTTATTTGGAAAAAAATATTAAATAAATACAAATTATAGCGTTAAATATTACGAATAGCAACAATAGATGTCTAATAGATAATGGTAACCACCACAGCGTTGCAAGCATATTTAGCATACTTCTATATAAATCAACTACAAGTCTATATTGTACATTACAAAAATTGGTCAGCTTGTCAACTTTTGTTAATAATATATGAAATTGTTTAATATATATAGACATACATATATTATACCAATTAGTCAGATATAAAACAATTTTAATGGTACATACAGAACATAAGAAAATCATATACATTCATATGTACAAGTTTAAAGTTTTGGAAATAACTTTTAATGGCTATATCTCGGTTAAATTAAGTCAGATCTTTGAAACATACGCCTTTTTGGACTCGTATGATCTAGGGCAATGGAACAGAATCAGAAATCAACAAGAAATGAAATTAGCCGTTTGAAAATAAAAGTAATTGGTGCTGATATTGCTCGTCTGGTATTACGATTAGAAAAACATGCGATATTCGAATTCTGTTACAAGCATAAGCAAAATATTTCAGAACACTGCCCTTACCTACGAGTCCATAGAGGTATGTGATACAAGCATCTATATTTGACAGAGGTATATGTCCATAATTGTTTAAGTAAGAAAGATATTACGTTCAATATTATCATACAAATACATGTATCAGATATATTATATATATTATATATATATATATAATTTTCGAAAACCGAAAAACCAATGAAAACGAATATTTAATGACAAAATAAAATACATATTATGAAAAATTTACTAGTCGGTTTAATGGGAAGGGCAAGGGCAAGGGCCCAGCGAGTGAAACAAGTCTTTGGGTTACTTACAATCCTTGAATGAAGTTCGACAAAGTTCGCTCTTGAGATTCCAAATCCTTCGAAAGTCTCCGATGATTTGGCCGAGTTAGAGCTATTTAAAAAAAAAAAAAGGGCTCGTATTTTAGCCATAATTCGGCTACATTCAAAAGGATCTCGGAAGGAGCTCACTATCGATTGGCATTCAAGGATTTTGATTCGAGAATTATCTGGTGGATTTTTGACCACAGATAGTCCTCAGCTTGCTTCATTAGAATTATGCAATAAAGATGATGAAAATCCTTCACACATCTGAAATAAAGGAAAATTTTCTTAAAGACCAAAATTAAATCTCTGGAGAGTGACATGTCACACTTTATGGTTTGACCTGGACTATCAGTATACCAAAGGATTTCGAACGTTGAAGCCAAATCTAATGCACTGACCTTTAGAAAATAACATTTTTCCGAAGTAAAGCAACTTGAGCGGCATGTAAAATTACCCAATTTCCCATTTGAATAAATAATAGTCCGTATTTGGTACATTAAACTTTTGTATATTTTCAATTTGTTTCAATCTAACCTTACTACGATATTCAAAAATAAATTTGGAAAATGTCGACCCGGTGGTATATCTATGGCGAAGGGTGACAAGTTGAGCCAATCATGCTCGCTAGTTTGTAAATACGTGTAAAAATATTTATATGTGCCTACTTACCTAAATATAATAACGATCATAACAATAAAGTAAGATAATAGTGACAAAAAAGATATATAGAACGAGCCCGTTAGCTGGACTCATTGGCCACAGACGGTTCTTTGGCATGAATCATCTCAGACATTATGTTTAAAGGGTCCTCGCTGCGCAAGTAGCCATTGTGCTCAGGATGGGATTCAAAGACGACTTCGCCGCGTATTACGCGAACTCGCGGCCCGTGTGCGCGAGCCGTAAACTTGACCTTGCCGCACGTGTCGGGACGTAAACGGCGATGGGCACGCAATCCACTGACAACAATAAAGTTCTTATCGCAGCCGTAGCACTTGTACCGCTTCATGCCAATGTGTCGCGAGAGATGCGAGATGAGCGTTTCGCGATGTGTGAAATCCAGTGAGCACACCTGTTAAAAGCACATCAGTGGAATATAAGGAAGGGTATTTCGCTGCACCTCTCACCTTGCATTTGAATGGTTTCTCGCCAGTGTGCCTGCGATGATGGACACGCACCTGGCCAGGAGTGCGGAAACGCTTCTCACAGTAGTTGCATTTATGTGGCAACTCGCCGGTGTGAATCATCTTGTGGATGCGCAGCGCACCCATAGTGGTAAAGCACTTTGAGCAATCGTCGCATTTATATTGAGTATACCCAGATTGGGGGATTACACTAGTAGACGCTGGGGTCGGTAAGATTGGCTCAGGATCTGCAATTTCAGGTGCCACAGTTGATGGAGCAGCTGCCCCTGCATCCTGCACGGGATCTGGATCAGCAGAAGAATTTAATGGAGGCGTTTTTGTTATATCTGGCACTACAGGAACTGTCGCTTCTACAGTTGTGGAAATCAACGAATTGCCTTCTGCAAATAGATAAAAAATTCGTTTAATTTATTTGAGAGATATGGGGACACAACTGATACTCACTCTTATAAGACTTGACCTCCACTGACATGTGATCAAACTTCGCCTCTGCGATGTCGTGCGAGACTGTCAAATGTTTGCAGAATGCTGCAAATTGTTCGAAACAGCGCGCACAGGTCGGACATTCCCAGTGAAAGCGATGATCAGGATATGCGTTGCGCAATTGACGTACCTTCAGATTACTCTCCTTGGTGAGCGGCAGTCGAAGCGTCTGAAGCTGCGCAGGCAACTCAACTTTGGTGCTTCTGTTTTTCGGTTGCAGCACACTGCCGGGCAGTGGCAGCGTTTGCTCTATGTTGCGTATCTGATTCTGGATATCTGTTATGATCTTGCGAGACTCTGGCAAACTCTCAAATAAACTAATAGCATTCAAATGAGAATTTCGATTAATGGGCAATGAAGTAGGAGCAGATGGGGTTGGAATTGTGTTTGTTTGGCTTTGATGTCCCGAACTTATCGACATGGAGCTTGGCAACGTGATTATTTTCCCTCCTATATTGAAGCTATTCGTAGTGTTACCCGTTGCGGTGGGTGCCAGCTTTATTACCTTTATTTTTGGCAGCACTTTAATCACTATGGAATTACTTTGCATTAGCTTTACGACGTTGGCGGAAATATTTGTTTTGGGTTTGGAAATGTTCTTCAAAATACTTGAGGTTTGCTTGTCTGATTGCTTTGCCCAGAAAATGTTGGAGTGATTCTGTGATGCTGTAGAGTTTGCAAAAGGTATCAGTTTACCAGTGGGCACAACTACAAAAGGGATAGGAATATTATAATTAAATATATAACAGTTAAGAAAAAGTAAAGATTTACAGTGTGATTTATTCACAGGCGCTCTTGGTTTCTCCTGCATGGGTTTCTTTATTATGGGCAAGCGCAATTTGCTGCGCAATTGTCCAGCTAGGCTGTTTCGGGTCCGCCTGTCATCGTGGCCAGTGGAATTTAACTCAGCTGCTTCCGACTGTGGCTCCGTTTTGATAATAATACCATTTGGAAGCTGGTCCCCGACGTCTATCGGCTCAGATTTAATTTCTATGTCACAGATCCGCTCAGCTGGCAGTGTCGAATCCAATTTACTTATCGCCACCAGCTGACCGATATTTCCATGCATATCCGCATATTCGAGCTGACCGCACAACTTATTGCTGTTCTGCCGATGCAGTTGCAATTCCAGGCGTGTCTCAAAATGCCGGCGACAAATGGAGCACACAAAGCGACGCACATAGAAGTGACTGCTCATGTGCCTCGACAGATTGGCTGCATCGGTACACTCCAACTGACAGATCTGCATTGTAAGGAATAAAATTTTAGCTAACAACATAACCTGGCCACACTTTATAAATACAAACACTAAAGCCGATCTCTCACTCTATATGATATATGTATAAATATATTGCACTTACCCTGCAGTTGGAGTTGTTAACTCCATCCGCATGCTTTCGATATTCATGCTCCTGGATTTCTTCGAGCGTGTTGCACCACTCGCCACAGCCATGGCAACAGAAATGGCGATTTAGCTGATGGTTGTTCTGATGCGAAGCATGCGATAAGTGATTTTCGCACGTAAAGCTGCATACTTTGCATGCAAGTGCGCCAAGAGAGGCAGCACTCTCAGCCGATGACGTCACAAATAACTGTAGCACAGCAAAGTTTACTGTCACACTCAAAAATTCGATATAGATACATGTATATGTGCTTGGGTTAAGTTACCTTTTGTTGCTGATCGAAGGTGCCGAGGCTCGCTATGAATTTGAGCTCGTCCTCAGATTTGCAGTCGTGAACCGGCACCGTTATCATATTCGGACGCTCCTCGATTATTTTCATAAAGGTGCCAGCTGCATAAAATGATCGTATTTTCATGAATAACTAGAGACAAAGCTAACGGTAGTGCGTAATATAAAAATAGACGCAACACATGCGAACACGCACACCCACATGGGCATAATCAGCCAAAGAATATATTTATATATTTACCGCACGACAATTCCAATGTTGGACCATCCTCGTCGACCTCAAGCTTTATCTTTGTATCATCAATATCAATTTCCTCAGTTTTAATCACAATTTCCTCGTGCATCGCGCTGAGCAAAAAAAAAAAAGTGCGCAAAATAAATTACCGCTGCGATCAGTAGAAGCTATCATTCGCTTTCCGAAAAATATCGAGTTGCCAGTACTCCTGCGCCGATATATCGATATATATGCAACGCACTGCAGTCGATTTCACATTTGACATTGAACTGTAACAACAATCAGAATCTCTGCTAGCAGGTAAAATAAAAAGCAAACAAATTACGTTTTCTCTTCAATTATTGTTAATTAAAAGGAAACTGCTTGACACAACACGTTCGCATTAGCTCTGGTACACAGCATTCTTATCCCGCGGGGACGGCTTGAAGTAACCTGCATAACGAATGCCATAAATCAATGTTTGTCTTCAAAATTTCACAATCGTAAACAAAAAAATGAGCAATAGCGAAGATTCCCAACAATATATTAACGATATGATGGTCAAAGAGGAAGATGAGGCGTCGGAAGGTCGGTAATCAATCAATGTTATTGTTCTGCATTATTAACTTACTGTTCTATTAACGTACTGTAGACGATTCGGACAGACAAGATGGACATGGGAGCATGCTGCGCGAACAGGATCGCTTTCTGCCCATTTGCAACATAATCAAGATAATGAAAGTGCCAGTGCCACAGAACGGCAAAATAGCCAAAGATGCGAGAGAGTGCATACAGGAGTGCGTCTCGGAGTTCATATCATTTATCAGCAGCGAGGCAATTGAGCGCAGTGTCGCCGAGAATCGCAAGACGGTCAACGGCGACGATTTGCTGGTTGCCTTCAACAATTTGGGCTTTGACAACTACGTGGAACCACTCTCCATTTACTTGCAAAAATATCGCGAGGTGAGTGCAAATACATTTTATTCGATGACAATTAGCACTCATCTAATCGCTGTTTCTCTCTTGCTGCGCAGTCAAACAAATCGGATCGCAATTTATTTCTGGACAGCAGCTATATGCAAACCGATGACGGCGAGGCTGGCAAACAGTAGCTTTTAACGGGGGTTTAATTTAAGACTTAAGGGATGGTGAATAGTTTTTTTTTTTTAATTTATATATCATATATATATATATATGTATATATATAGAGTCTATAGTCAAAGTCAAGTTTTACTTTTATGGCAAGTAGCTTAATAGTTTCATTTTATATGCATATTTTATAAGACACCAAGTACTTTTGTATATTCTACAGGTTTACATATTTGTATATACTTAAAGATATTAAAGGGTATGTTGAGTCAGACAGTCATATTGTTTTATACGGCCTACCTTTTATTATTATTAAAGACACAGCTTAGTTATGCCTAGGATGCTGGATGTTATTTTATTTAATTTTTATTTTTGCTTTTGCGAATCGGCCACATCAAAGAAGATATTTCCAAGGACTCAGTGTTTGATGGTCGCAAATATAATGAATAGAAGATAAGGCAAAAACTATGATATCTTGAAAATAATGTTGCTATCCTTCTGTTAGTGCTAGCACCAAGTTGTTTGCGACTTCTTGTAAAATCACCATCCGTGATTTACTAAAAATGAATAGCAAACTAAGGAACATTGTGTACCTCGGTGTGAAACAAAATAATATATGGCCTGACTCTAAGCCGCAAAGTTTAAACGCTTTACGAGTAAAAATCACTGGATTACGACGACTACTTCATTAGAATATTATCTACTAAGTTGATTTTTAAGATGATTTGTGGTTTAAGATTGGGGGAAGATGGGGATTACTTAATAGTAGGAGGAGCGCTACAGCATTATATGTGATGCTTAATTCGGTATATAAAATATGATAGATACTTAGATTTTAAGTATTATAAATTAGTTGCGACTAACACTAGGCTAAAATAATGTGGCTTATACACATGGGCATTCATTATCAGAATATAGCATGACACAATATTCATATCGTTTGCGCTCCGACTATTTTGAGTTGTTTGTTACAGCATCAGATCCTCGCTCTCCATGGGCTCGTCCTTGATGCGCAACAACTTGCTATTATCCATGGCATCATCGTTTAGGAATATGTTGCTATCCTCATGCTCCAAGTGTAGCGTGGGCATTGCCTCCGCCAGAAGTTGCCCCGGCTGGATAAAGCAGTAGCTCTCAAAATGTTTGCAGCAAATTTTCTTAGAGTTGTCCCACTTGGGCAGAGGCTCGATTTTCAGATTGTAGCACCACTTTGTGCGCTGATTGCGATTCTGGGGAAAGTCCAGCATTGGGAGCTGGACATCGTCGACGCCACAAATTAGACAGCTCATCGCGTTGGCGGGCAGATGTGCGGCACAAATGAATTTGCCAGAGTAACTTTGAACATCCGGTAGATTGAGCGCCTGACACCATTGATGCATCAGCATTGGATCTATTATAGAATTAAAGATACTTTGGTTAGCTAGGCGACTTGTATGAGTATTTTATATGATTACCTCTGGGAAACTTGTGCAGCTGGACATTGACATCCTCAGAGCAATCGGGCATGCAGCAACGTGGTCCCACTGGAATCTGCTCGGGCTCTGCGCTGTCTGGGCCCAAATGGAGGCTGGGCACCGCATTGGACATGAGACGACGCACGCCTATTAGCTGCGGATCAAAGTGCCGACTGCAGATGAGCTTTGTGTTGCGCTGCGACTCATAGAAGCGCATGCCTGTGGCCTGCTCCCATTTGCGTATGGAGCTGATGTTGTTAGGCAGTCGAAAGAGCTTGATGCCATCACCGCGGGGATTGCGACAATGGGGCAAACAGCAGCATTTGATCTTCCACGGTGGCAGCTGACCCGGCGGCAGAGGATCAAATCGAGAGCGACGCTCCCTTTTCACATACGGAGCCGTCCGCATTTGATCATCAGCATCTACATTCACATCAACATCATTGTCATCATAGTCATCATCCAAGTCCTCCAATATGGTGTCCTCAACATCCACTTCAACCTCATCACATTCGCTGCCTGTTTCGGACTGAGTAAACAGCTGCTGACTCTGCTCATTCGTAAAGATCTCCAGCGGCACATTGCCCCCCAGTTCCAGCGTGGGCACCGCCCAGGGACGCAACTTGCGCAGACGGATGCAGTGCGGTTCGAAATGGACACTACATATCATTGTCTTCCACGGCCGTCGCTCATCGTAATGGATGCGCAAATTATGCATCCATCGTTGCTGCATCTGACGCGAGCGCGGAAACTTGTAGATGTGCACGCCGTGCTGGGAACGCTGTCGTTGGCAGTGGACCAGTGAGCACTTATCATAGCCGGACTTGACCGGATTGTAGCTGATGGTGCACTTCTCCTCATTACTGCTTGACAGACGCAGTTGCTGATCGGACCAGTTATAGGAATCGTTTTGGCTAAAATGATTGTCATATTGTTGCTCATCCTCGCTACCCTCGTGCAACTCCAGCTCGGGCTCCAGCAGACTGAAATCATCCTGCTCCTGGTTGCCATCTTCCAGCTCCAATTGATCAAATTGTTCCATTCGATCCTGTTTGACTGTCATGCCCACCTCCGAGCTGCTCATTGGCTTGTCCAGACGCAAGAATTCGTTATCAAACAGTTTCTTGGGTGCAAGCGGTCCCAGATTCAGGGTGGGCACACTGCCGTGCGTCAGTCGCACATTGCCTAGACAGATGGGCTCAAAGTGTGCGCTGCAGATGCGATAGCGCCAGCGGAACTCGGGATCGAAGGGCACCTGAGTGTTGTGCTGCCACTTGGCGCACATGTCCGACGAATGGGGGAACTTGTGCAGCGTCAAATTCTCGCTGGTCAAATGATTGGAGCAGCCCTCGATCTGACAGTATTTGCTGGATTTGCAAGGCGGTGCAGGGCGTGGCAGGCGAAGACCTACATTCGCAGAGAGCAACTGTTGCTGAGACTCCAGCGGAGCAGCGAGCGACTGTCTGGTCTCTTCTTTAGTCTGTTCCACTTGCTGTTGGGCGTTGAACTCATTATCATAGATATGCTTCGGTCGACGTGAGCCCAGTCGCAACGTGGGCATCGCTCCACGTCTGATGCGCGAGCCGTGAAAGCAATCCTCGATGAAATGATGACTGCAGATGCGAAATCGCCAGGCGAATTTGATGTCCACGAGCACCTGGGTGTTGTGCATCCACTTTTGCATGGCATCCAGCGAGACGGGGAACTTGTGCAGCTTGATGCTGCTGCTCAGATTATTCGAGGTGACATTGCAGCCATGCACGCTGCACAGGCGTGCGCTGTAGTGGAGTCCATTCTGGACAACAGGGATACGGCATTGGGGTGGACCTGGACTGAGGGGATTGTGCGAGAACTGCTCGGCATAGCTGAGATTTGCCTCGGTATCCATTTGCTCGTAAGTTGTGCACTTCTCGACATGACCCACCTCGAGGAGCACCTCCAGCGCTTGCATTTCCAAAGGCTGCTGTGAGTTATTGTCGCAATCCTCTTCATATTCCATAACCTGCGGTGCTGGTGGCTCCTTCTTGGGCAATGGCTCCAGCTTGAGCAATGGCTCTGGCTGAGCCTCAACAACTTTCTCGCTGACCTGCAGCTCATTCATGTGTTGCCACTCCAACTCGGTGGGATTCTGATAGGCTGGCATCTCGCCCGGTTGAAGCTCCGGCAACTCCAGCGTAGGCATGCTCCACGGCTTCAAGCGCTTGGTTGTCTCCGTGAAGCATCTGGGCTCAAAGTGCTTGCTGCATATCTTGTACATATAACGCTGTTGCTCGTAAAACACCAGCTGCATATTGTGCAGCCACATCTCCAGCACATCTCGACGAGTGGGCAAACCATGCAGCCGTCCGCCGTCGCGTGGCTTGAGTGTTTTGCAGCCACGCACCGCACAGCTGACAACGCGTATGCGAACGCTGCTACGCGCTGCCTCATAATTGGAATCCAGCAGCTCCTCAGCGACGTGTGCTGAAAAGTGATCCGCACTATGGTCGTAGAGCAAGATTAGGTGGAGTGGACAGAGCTTGGGCAGCTGCTGCTTATCGAGCTGCGGCGCCTCCAGGCCCATATAAGAGAGCCACTGCTGACGGAGCTCTTGCTCCTGGGGCAGCTCGTAGGTGACACGCAGATAGCTCTTCTGCAGTTCCACGCATTGCGGATAGCAGCAGTCGTGACTGGCACCGTCTCTATTGCAGTAGCGCTTCTGCTGCGTCGGCACCGACTCTACGCTTGGGTGTATATTGTCGAGCTCATTGTGACCCAGATGGAGTGTGGGCATTGCACCATAGGTGGGTCGTCCATTCTCCAAGCAGCTAGCCTCAAAATGCACACTGCAGATCTTCAGGCTAGCCAATTGTTCTTTGCTCGGATCAAGGCGTACATTTTGCAGCCACTTGTCCGCCAACTGGCGCACCTTTGGCAGCCCAAATAGTTGAACCTCGTCCGCATCCTTGGAGCTCTCGCAGTGCGGCACACAGCACACGATCACATCCTCTTCCCAGTTCGCCGGATTGGGTTTCACATCGTCTAGGTCCTCGTGACCTAAATGAAGCGTGGGTCGTGCTCCAGGACGCAGCACTCGAGACGCATTAAAGCAGTTTGACTCGAAGTGGCGTTCACAAACGTGCTGTTCCGAGCCACTCGTGGCCGCCTGATCCAGGCGCAGATTATGGCACCAATCCAATATATGTGGGGTACGCTTGGGCATCTTGAACAGACGGCGACGCGTTGCATCTTCGTCCTTAACGCAACCATTGACCACACACCGCACCTCAGTTACAGCCCGGCTCAGCGCCAGTGTGGGCACAGCGTCCTCATTCAACTCTCCGGTATCAGGATCAAAGCAATCCGGCGCAAAATGCGACTGGCACACCTGAAAGATAATTGATTTTAGGATTGCTTTTCGTTATTTGTCAACTTAAAATGCGTAAGCTGAATACCTGAAATCCATCGCTGCTGGCCTGCATGGAGCGATGCTTACAATTGGCGGCCCACTTGCGAATGGTTGGCCGATCCGTGGGATATTGGTAGAGACGCAGCTGCTCGCTACTCTGCTGGAAGCAGGTCAGCACCGAGCAATAGTTGGCCCAGATGAACTGCAGCGTCTGCTTGTTCTCCTGGCTGTCGGCAATGTTGCCATTGTGCTTGGCATTCGGGATGATGTGTCCATCGTGTCCTAGATTCAGTGTGGGCACTGCCCAGCTGCGCAGCTGATTCTTGCAAATGGCCTCCGCCTCGAAGTGATCCTGGCAGACGAACAGCCGTTGTGCATCGACAAAGCGCGGCTGCTGCTGTGTATTCACCAGCCACTTCAGCATCGACGTCTCAGCGCTGGGAAAGCGAAAGAGGCGCGTTAGGGCGGAATCCTGCTGACCGCAGCTGGGAATACAGCAGGTGCGCAGCTTGCCACGCGGACTGGGACTCGCACTCGCACTAAAGCCGGGACTGTTGCACATTGGCAGCTCAGTTTTAATGCGCAACGGCAGCTCCAACGGCACGGCGGGTTGTGTTTGACTGCCATCCAGCTTGGGATTTAAATAAATGTTGGCATCCTCGTGGTGCAGCTGCAGCGTTGGCATTGCCCACATTTTGGGGCGCACTGGGCCGAGGCAGCCTGGCTCAAAGTGCAACATGCAGATGCGATAGACATAATGTCGGGCCGGATCGTAATCAATCTTGGTGTTGTGCACCCACTTGGCGCAAGTGTCGGGGTCAATGGGCAGCTTGGTCAGACGCACATTGTCCGTATACTTCGAGTAGCAGCCGGGCACAGCGCAGCGTAGCTTCATGGCCATGCTGGAGCTGGATATCAGTTCGTAAGTCTCACGCAGCTGGCGACGCACAACATCTGGCACCGACTCGGGCAGCTGCACTAGTTCGTAGAGCTGCATAAAGTGCATCACACACAGCTGGGCGTGCCGGGGCGACGGCTGAGGATGGGGTAGCTGCAACCAGTGCAGCCAAGCCTGTTGCACCTGCGGATGCGCTGGCAGATCATAGCCGCGATAGAGATTGAGACGAGCACAAGTACATTTGGGCACCAGACAGCCACTGGTGCCACTGGTGCTAGCCACATTGTGGCGATAAATATTGGTATCCGAGTGGCCCAGTTTCAAAGTGGGACACGGCGCATTCAGCTCAAAGTGATCGCTGCAGAGGAACATTTGAGTGCAGTCCATCGTTGGAGGCAGCTTCAGGTTGTGCAACCATTTGCGCAGCATCAGACGATCCTTGGGCAGACGCTGCAGCTGAACACCATGCAACTCCGACAGCTTACCGCAACTTGGCAGGCAACAGCGACGACCGGGCTTAATCTCCGCCAGATCCGGTTTCCGTTTTCGGCAGTGTTTCAGGCTCCAAAGCCGAAAAACCGAATGCTGCGGCTGTTCATCATAGATGCCCGACAGCATTCGGCCATTGCAGCTGTAGGTGAGCGGTGTGGCATGGCCCAGTTTCAAGGTGGGCACAGCATTCTGCTTCAGCTTGCGCGTGCCCAGCATCGAGGGCTCAAAGTGCTCGACGCATACACGACCCATGCAGGACTCCAACGGCAGCTGCAGATTGGCGCTCCACTTGAGCAGCAGCTGTGGATCCTTGGGAAAGCCAAAGGTGCTCAGATGGTGGATGGCGGTGCGCTCCTTGCGACAGTGCTTCAGACAGCAAATGGGCGTCACATTATTCACAGCCTTCTCGCGCCGCGGAGCCATTGTCATTCGAAGTGGCCGCGTATCTGGCAGAAGCAGCTCATCGTCATTGCCGGGAATGTCTTCATCATCATCCTCATCATCATCGAGATTATCATGTCCGGCAGAGGTATCATCGCTGTGGTGCTCAGCGTAGGTTTCCACAAGTTCCAAGGGATCAAAATAGCCATGTTCCTCAGAGTCCCGATGCCCTTCCTCATCCACGTCCATATTTTGATCGTGCTCCTGCTCCAGATCTTGCTCCTGCTCTTGCTGCTCTTCATCTTCATTCTCTAGTTCCTGTTCATCCTCCTGTTCAGTCTTTACTTTGACCAACGACTTTAAGCTGGCATCGCCTTCTTCTTCGTCCGCTTCGTCCTCCTGCTGCAGACCCGCCTTAATGCCTTCGTTACCAAAGACCACGCCCTCGTCATGTCCCAATTTGAGCGTTGGCACTGCGCCCGTCTTCAGCTTCAGTTTGCCGCGCACCAGCGGCTCAAAATGATCCGCACAGATTCGTCCGCGGCATTGATCCGGCGACAAGCGTAGATTGGCGCGCCACTTCTCGAGCAGCTCCTCGCTGCGTGGATACCGATAGGTACGCAAATCGTTGTCAATGCTGCGCCGCTTCCGGCAGTGCGCCAGCGCACAGGTGGGCGTAAAGAAGCCCGGTATATTCTTTGGATTCTCATAGATCGGCAACTCCTGATGGCCCAGCTGCTGTGTGGGCATTGCCCAGCCCCTCAGCTGATTGCCATCGATGCAACGGCGATTGAAGTGGACGCTGCAGATGCGCGTCGTTTTGTCCACGTCAGCAGCAGGCAGCCGCAGATTGTGGCGCCACTTGCTCTGCTGCTGTTTTCCATTCGGAAACGGAAAGAGGCGGGCACCATGCTCCAGGCGGCTGCGACCACAGCTCGGCACACAGCACTTGAAATCAGTCAAAGATTTCTTGATTTTAACCTGTGTTGAACGTGAATCTGTGGCCGCCGACATGTTAATGTCCGGTTTGATGTCTTCATCCAGGTCGGAGTGCGCCTCCTGCTTAATGTTAATCCTCATGGAATCTTGGACGCGCCGCGGACGTCCAAAGAGATTGCTCTGCAGCTCCTCGGGATTGACTTGGAACAAGTCATCAGTCTCGTCATGGCCAAGCTCCAGTGTTGGTATGGACCCAATGTTTAGGCGCGTCTTACCAATGCAAATGTCCTCGAAATGGGCGTTGCAGATCTTATAGCGTTCGCGCTCCTTGAAGTTGAGATGCTCGAGGCGGAGATTGTGGCGCCAGCGCTGAAAGAGCTCCGGATCTTTGGGAAAACTGTTCATCTGCACTTCATCGAATTTACGCGTCTTTCCGCAAGAGGGCAAACAGCACTTGAAGACCGGATCAATATAGCGCTCCTCCGGCTTGGGATTTAGCATCAGCTCGATATCATCATCGTGGCCAAGGGATAGAGTGGGAATGGCCCACTTGAACAGATGTTTCGGTCCAATGCAATCTGCCTCGAAATGTCTGTTGCAGATGCGAACGCCGATACAGTCGACTGGACTTATTTTCAGATTGTTGCACCACTTCCACAGCAGATCCTCATCGTCGTTGGGGAAGCGGAAGAGACGCACATCCGGTTGCTCCTTGGTGGCACCGCAGCCTTCGACGGTGCAGTGCTCCTCCACGAAAGACTGCGCCTCATTCGGAAATATGTCTTCATCTTCATGGCCCAACTCAAGCGTTGGAATTGCTCCGGCACTGAGTCTCTTCCCATTGAACGAGTGCGTCTCAAAGTGCTGCGAGCAGATGCGATACTGTTGTCGCATAGCGCCTCGGGGACGCATCCGGATGTTGTGCATCCACTTACGCAGCTGGGTGGGGCTGTGAGGCAGACGAAAGAGCTGCACCCCCTGCGCCCGCTGACGCCGGCAGCTCTCCACAATGCAGACGCGCTGCAAGCAGAGTTTGTTGGCCTTTAGCTTGGCCGGATTCTGATAGATCTTGTAGCCGGATGGTGTATTAAGGTCCAGTGTGGGCACCGCCATGGGCACCGGGCATTTCTTGCTGAGCACATGCGACTCAAAGTGTGCGGAGCAGAGCCGACGCTGGGCGCTGCCCACAGGCGGCACCTGTAGATTATGCGCCCACTTGGCCAGCGTGGAGCGATTGAGTTTGGGGAAGCGATACAGCTGGACATTGTGCGTGGCACGCACCTTGCGGCAATGCGGCAAGCAGCAGCGTGGGACCCAGGTGGGCTTCACACCACTTGCTTCAGAGCCTCGGACTGCTCTGCCCGGCTTGAGATGCGTGCGCCGCTTGTAGAGCATCTGGTGTTCGGGATTCTCGTAGAGATTCTCTATGTTGGTTGCAAGATTGAGCGTGGGTACTGCCCAGGGGCGCATCCGCTTGCCAATGCAGTGGGATTCAAAATGCAGATTGCATATTCTCATATTGGGCAGCTGGGCTGTCTCCAGTTGGAGATTATGTGCCCACTTGGCCAGCACCTGCGACTCCTCGGGCGGGCGATATAGTTTGATGTCATCCACGCTGGGATTACGCTTACACGTCTCCACACAGCACTCGCCCTGCTCCTCGCCATTATTAGGCGCACTGGGACGCGCATAGAACTCAGCAACTTGCTCCGCCGTGGGCAGCGGATAGGGTATATTCTCATGCCCAAGGATCAGTGTAGGCACTGCCCACTTCTCGAGCCGTTTGTTGCGCAGGCATCGATCCTCAAAGTGCACTTCACAGATGGCATCATTAAAGAGTTTACTGCCATCCGGAACAGGACGCTGCAGATTTGCGCACCATTTGGTCAGCAGCGGCACATTGCTGGGAAAGCGATGCAGATTGGCATGGTCCCGGTCACGATTCCGCTTGCAAACAGCCACGCAGCAAGTTTCGCGTATGTTGAGCTTCTTGATCACATCTGGATTGCGGTGAATGTCCTCGTCGTCGTGGCCCAGATGCAATGTGGGCACCGCAAACGGACGCATACAGCCGCCAATGCAGTAGGGCTCAAAGTGCAAGCTACATATCCGCATGCCCTTGTGCATCTTGTCCTCGGGAATCTTAAGATTGTGACACCACTTGCGCATTTGCTCTGGCCGCCTGGGTATTGTGTGGAATGTGATGTTATCATTGTTGTGACGCTTGCTCTCACAGCTGGGCACACAGCAGACGTCCATGCTGTCGCTGACATTAAGGCCAGAGGATGAGCCTCCAGCGCCCATGCTCATGTAGGATGCACTTAACTCCGGATCCACATAATGCGATGTCGATGAGGCCGACGAGGATGTGGATGCAGCCGAATGCCGCTGATATTTATGATGCACTTGTTGCGGCTGCTGCTGTAACTGGTGTTGCTGCAGCTGCTGCTGATGATTGTGGGTGGGCGTAGAGGGCGTTGGCGGTGGCCACAGTTCATTCTCGTATATGTTAAAGGTGTCATTATGACCCAGATGTAGCGTGGGCACAGCACCTATGAATAAGAAATATTTATTATAATGTTTTATGTTATAAATTCCGAGCAACAGCGTACCCGGAGATAGTTTGCGTAATCCCAAAGCTTCCTTAATAAAGTGAGCGCTGCAAATTTTGTGATTCTTGCCACGATAGACAGCTGGATCAAGGCGTAGGTTGTAGCACCAACGACGCAGCAGCACCTCATCCCTAGGGAACCGATACAGCGACATGTTGAAGTCGGAGGAGCGACTGCGACGACAAAAGTTGAGGCAACAGCGCTTCTCCTCCACATACAGATTTTTGGGATTGTCATGAATTTTGCCATACTGGGCGCCCAGGTGTAACGTGGGCACTGCCCAGGGCTTCAGCCGGAACTTGCCGATGCAGCGCTCCTCGAAGTGGCGACTGCAGAA
Organism: Drosophila paracracens; assembly: GCA_035044025.1. Taxonomy (NCBI): domain Eukaryota; kingdom Metazoa; phylum Arthropoda; class Insecta; order Diptera; family Drosophilidae; genus Drosophila; species Drosophila paracracens. The sequence continues at coordinate 2,094,321 of JAWNMN010000835.1, read as the reverse complement.
GTGACGCGGCTCCTTGGCCTGGACGGGCAGACGAGCGTTTTGGCACCACTTAATCAAACTCTTGATGTCCTTGGGAAAGTTGTAGAACTTCAGATTACTCTCGCCACGCTGACTAGTGCAGTTTGGCATACTGCAGCGGGCAACCTCGCCGGTGGTGAATGTGTTGGTCAGCTCACGATTCTGATAGAGATTGGCCACATCGTCATGGCCCAGATTAAATGTGGGCACCGCCCAATAGCACAGAGAGTAACGATTGATGCAACGCTTAGGGAAGTGCATGCTGCAAATGCGAAAGCTGGCATAGCTCGATGCCGGAATGTGGAACATCTTGAGGTTGTGCAGCCACTGATGCAAGTACTTGTCATCTTTGGGAAATGTAAAGAATTGCAACGTCGGGCTGGTGCTCTTGCGCACCCCGCACAGTGGCACACAGCACAGCGCATCCTCCGAATCGTCCAGCGTCGAGGAATGCGCCTGCGGACCACCAATTGCCCCGCCCCCGCCGTGTAGAGAATTGTCGCTGGCGTAGGCATTGTTATAGCTACTCTCGTGCATACTGTAGCCAGACTCGCTGGTGGAGTTGCTATAGCTGCGCTCCAGTTTCACGTTCGCCTCGCTCTTCAGCGCCGAGGCATATAAAGCGGCGCCATCAGCGTTCGCCTGGCGTTGCTGCAACAGTGAATTGAGCGCCGCTGTTGCCGGTAATGCCGCATTCGCCTTGTGCTGCGGTGGAGTCACTAAAATATATAAAAAGCGTCTTAGTTGATGGTGAAAGTAATAAGTATGTGTCATAAGGATTCCCTGTGCAGCTGCATTTGAGAAATATCAAAGGAACTATTCTAGACAGCGACTCACTTTCAATGGTACCCATGTGACAATCCTGCAGTTTGTAGTTGCCCTGTTGCTGATGTTGTTGTGTATGCTGCTGCTGCTGTTGTTGTTGTTGCTGCTGCTGTTGTTGGTGTGCTGCAGCGTAATACTTGCCACAAAAGTAGGGCGCCGCCAGTCGATGCTCGTGCAGCTCTAATGCCGTTTGGTACCACAACCGGCAAATGGGGCAATCGTAACGCTGTTGGAACTTGTGTTGCGGCAAATGGGCATACAGCTGTTCCCGTGTGGGGAACGTAACAGAGCACATCTATAAAGGGTTTGTTAATTAGCAAACGTAACCAGCTGTAAACCACAAGTCACTAGCCCCTCTTACATTGCACACAAAGCTATCGTACTCGTGCTCCATGTACTCGTGCGATTCGCACTCTGCAATCGAGTCGTAGTGCTTGCCACAGTATTTGTGGCAGAAGAACTTGTCAGTTCGATGCAGATGCTTGTGCTTCTGCAGCTCCTCGGCGCCCATGAAAGACATGGGACAGATGTTGCACTTGAACTCATACTCGTGTATGTTGCAACTGCTTTCGGCCACATGCCGCAGGTAAATGTGCTTCTTGAAGAACACCTCTTTGCAGCGCTGACAAATGGGCATACTCTCCGCGGAGCGATCCGTTTGCAGCTTCCGACGCGGGTAGTTTAGCGGGTTCTTAAAGAAATAAAAATGAATTAATAACTATAGCATAAACTTTGGGCTGCTAATCTTTCCACTCACTTTTTGGTTTCCATAGGCCTCATCCTTGACATTCAGCTCAAGCTTGGGACTTAGCATATCGTCGCCGAATTCGGGATATTTACTAAAATCGGCAAAGGGAGTATTATCATCGATATAGTTGGACTTGAAAGCATGTTCGTCAATGGGTTCCGCTGCCAAATATTAAATGTACATTTTTAATTAATATGCAATACGGTTTATCTAAATTCTTTATCAAACTTATTTCACTTTCGCTGATTTTGCACTTTAACGAAAATTAATTTTAAAATTAGAATTCTATTTTTGTAGCATTATCGACACAGATCGTATGTGCAAATTTTATACAAAAAAATAATCTCTAATTTTCTATACCTCTATGTATAATTATAGTGTATTCGCACGACCTAACCTGACTGTCTCACTGAATGTGCAGACAAATTTTTTAAAAAAAAAAAATATATTTATATATTTATGTGAGAACTTGCTGTAATAAGTAATGGAATGGAAAAAATAATTGCTTTAGAGTTTGTGTAGTGAATAAAGTTGAAATATAAAAAACAGTTTTATTCCTTATGTAATATTTATGGATGTGTGCGTTTGTTTCGCCGAACACATTCTTAACACACTTTCAGCTCTAATCAATATAAAGAAATCTCAAGTTATCACTAAAATGAAAACAAAATTGAAAAAATAAAATATGTGCCCGGAAACTGAAGAACTTCAGTTTTTTTTTTTCATGCTTCTATGGTTTTTACGTATGTATTTGTTTGTGTACAAATACAAACATACAAACAGGCATTTGTATATATTGTTTAATTGTTTTGAGTTGTTCTCTCTGGTGGCTGCTTTGATAAGCATGAAAACGGAGATAACATGAGCGAGAGTGTTTTTCATTTTCCATTCCTATGTGTATACACATATAGGAAACCGCATATGTATATTACTTATTCTCATTTTCCGAATGCATATTTAAAGGAAATATCAAAAAATTAAATGCAATAGAGTTTCTTTTTCCATATAATATTTGGTTTTAACAAAAATACAAGAAAAAAATTAGTAAGAAAATAAATGACTTCCGTTAGACATTAAATTTTTATTATGCGTTTGTGCCCCGCCCTATTGGTACCGAAAGTCTATTCCATACACACACAAAAGTTATAATCTATTTGGGAACGTACAACGTTACATAAGAACCTAGACTTGAAAATGAGAATCAACGCAACAAACACGCACACATACTATCAAAATGTCATCAATATATAGATGGATGTGTATGTGCAGAAAGTGTAGGGTTATAGCCGGTAATATATGGCATCTATCTGGTCATGCATATACATAAGTATATGTACATAAATAAATTGGATACATACACAAAGACTTGCAGACTGACAGACGAAACGCACTCAGAAACAGAACAGAGATACAGAAACGGTACGTAGACGAACCGAAAATCCGAAAACTGAAACTGAAAAACCGAAAACCCTGGCGGAAAACAACCGAACGAACAAGCGGAAAACCTCAGCGTAACTCAACTCAACTCAAACAAACTCAACGCTGTAACAAAACGTTTTATTGATTCGGCGACGCCGAAAACGGAGCTAAATTACTGCTACTTACGCTATAGGAAAATGGGCAACCAATGTATCTGTAACTGTGTTCTCGCTCTCAGTAGTCCCCCACATTCGCTCTCTTGCTTTGTTTAACTGTAAGCGTGTGTGTGTGCGGATGCCTGAACCAATTGCTTATTACTAGAGTCGGACCCGTGTCTCAAATCAAAATGTGATAATAACTATGTAGATTTTAACACTTGTGAACAAATAAATCCATTTGTGGATTAAATAAAATTTAAATTCGCTTTGCCACAAAGAAAAATATTTTCCAAGCTGTGATTATTACTAGCTGCAATTACCCTACCCTCAAATATAGATAAAAATAATTGTATCCAATAAGATATGAGTAGCAATTCTTATATTGAAAACAATTCAAAAATATAATCTGTCAACATTCACATAATAAATAAATCAAAAAAATAATTTATAAGCATTTATCAATGTGTCTAGTAATGAGTGCATTTTTTCAAATTTGGGGTTCGAGAGCTCGTGTTGCTTTGGGGAAATCAGACACGCCCCCATCGCTACTTATTACATTAGTATTTGCATGAATGCAGAGTGGAGTGTTGGATATCGATATTCCTAAAGCTCGATACTTACATTTAATTATCATTTCGCCACTAGCATCGAGCGAATGACGATTTGCAATGGCGGGTGCTGGCGGCGGTGCCATAGGATTCTGAAAGAGTTGTTGCTGCTGCTGATGGCGTTCGGGCAGTGGCTCCAATGGTTCGCTCTTAATGTACGGATACGAGCTGTGCATTATATGTGGTGGCATATACGAGCGCTGGTTGAGCTGCTGCTGGTGCTGTTGTTGCTGATGCTGCTGCTGTTGTTGTTGCTGTTGTTGTTGTTGGTACTGCAGCAGCTGGTTGTGCGCATAGGCCACAGTATTGGCCTCAAGGTTATAGCCAACCCCAACGCCACCCGCTCCCGTTGAGCCATAATACGCTCCTGTACCCGTGCCGTATGCATTCATAATGTGGTTGTTGTTGTTGTTATTGTTGTTGCTGCTGCTGCTTTTGCAGGGCGACGCAAAGGCAGCGGCATGCGGGGGCGGATAGGAAGCAACATGTGAGTACCAACTGTGCTGTTGTTGTATTTGTTTATGCTGCAAATGCTGCTGCTGCTGCAGATGATGATGTTGTTGTTGTTGTTGCTGTTGCTGCTGTTGCTGATAGTAGTGATGTTGATGTTGGTGATGTGGAGGGGGATTGTGTTGTTGTTGTGACATTACGCTAGTGATAAGATAATTTGGTTTTTGTTTTGTTTTGTTTTTGGCAATTTTCAGCCGCTTTAATTAAAATGGTGAAAAAACACCCGCAGCGTTCTTTTCTCTCTCGCTCGCGCACGAACGCTCTGTGTTTTTCATTTGGCGTCGTCTTTTATATACCAGTTTTTCAGTGTTCTGCTCTGCTCTGCCCCCCTGCCTTTTAAGATTTTTGCATGTGTGTGTGTGTGTATGTATCGAAATGTCATTATTACAATTTGTATATAATTGAGACGGCGCTGCTCAGCCAATTGGACACATTTTATATATTGTTATCACTCGAAGCACATGGAGCCCGCTTGGCACCAATTGGAATTTGTTTCACTAGGCGCGAGCAATGAATTTTTCAACATTTTTCGTTTCGTTGTTTTAGCGCGACGCGCGACAACAAACTCCTGCATGCGTGCGTGTGTGTGTGTGTTTGTCTGGTTGCCTAGCGATGTGATAAACTCTAAAGGCGAAGCAACCGTGCGATATATTTTTGTTTAAATATCGCTCAGTGTTATCGATTGTAGAGTATCGGTATAAGCTGATTTGAACTTGTAACTTCCATTTAGAATGTCAATTAATAACAAACGCAATAATTCTAACTCGCAAATAATACCCTTATCTAAATTTCCCACTATTCTATCACTAAACATAGAATACAGCTCAATTCATCAAACGACTATTGGTAATACATAATTAATTTTTTTTATAACATTTGTAAACAAAAGATTGAGAATATTATGTAATTTTGGGTCCTCTTATGCCCACCCGCTGCTGCAGTTGCTCTTTCAGCACCTGTCCATCAACTACCAGTTGCTCCTCAGCCAGCTCGTGAAGCGTGTCGCGCAATTGTTTCTTCACTTGGCTTATTCGTGTTCCATTTTTGGCAGATATGGGCAAAATGTGCTCGAATTTCAGCACTCTACTTGGACGCACTTCATCTGGACACTCTGCCAGACCCACAGACAGATCCCTTAAGCTAGGCTTCACTTTTGCCAGTATGTCCTGTGCACCCTCTTTATCCATTTTGTTAAGCAGAAGCACGCATGGCTTTTCCAGCAGCGTCGGATCGTATAGCTCCAGCTCCTTATTCAGCGCATAGATGTTGGCCAAGCAGTCGCGATGCGGATGCCGCGGACTGAGCTGAAACCCAAAGATGTCCACCATGAAGAGCAGCAATCGTGTGCGTTCAATGTGCTTCAGAAACTTGTGTCCCATGCCGAAGTTGGCGTGAGCGCCCTCAATGAGACCGGGCAGATCAGCCAGACTGATGGAGCGCAAATCGCTGTACTCAATCGTTCCAATTTGCGGACGAATCGTGGTGACTGTGTGGAAGCGAAAGGATTGTAATTTTACATCTTGTAGCTAGTTCATTTACTTACAGGGATATGCGGCTATTTTGGGCTTGGCATTGGAAATGGCTTTCAGCAGAGTGCTTTTGCCGGCATTGGGAAACCCAACTAGGCCCACATCTGCAATCAGCTTAAGATCCAGATTCACAATGCGACTCTCGCCGGGCCTACCGAGGAAATTGTTGCCCGTGCATCCGCCGGTGCCACCGCCTGCCACAATCCAACTCGCCTCGTCCTCATTGAGATCGGCCAGCAGTTTGTGCTGTTCATCGTAGATTTGAACTCCAACAGGAACTTCTATGCGCTGATCGACTCCGCGACGCCCGAATATGCTCAGCTTGCTGCTGTCTTCGCCGCTGGTGGCGTGCACGCGTTTATCCTTCAGGCTCTGCGACACCTTGCGCAGCGTGTGGCCCTCCTTGGCCACAAGGTAGACACATCCGCCTTGGCCACCAACGCCTCCGTATTTGGGCAAACCGTTGCCGCCATGTCCCCCACGCACCGTTAGACGTAGTGTGTCCAGGAAGCTGGGCCGAAAATGAGCACGCGCCGGCTGTAAGAAAGATATAATTATATAATAGAAATGCTTACATGTTTTCATTTATATTCTTACTGATTTTGTCGATTTCAGCAGGAATTTAAACAGTTGAACCATCGCGAACAGCTGATTGGCCAATGAGGCACAGTATGCTGCTTACAGTATGCAAAAAATTAATGCATCACAATAATCTTTTACGCGGGTTAAAGTTGCCTAAGTCAAGACAGATCAACACATAAGAATAACTAGTTTTCCACGCTACTGCATAATAATCAACAATAAATTGGGTTTAAGAACTGCATTCTTTATTATAACTAGTTAAGGCAGCAATCGATAAAATTTTAATTAATTAATCGATATAAACACACGAAGCAAGCACGTGCGATTTGTTTTTAGTGCTAAAACCTTTTTTTAGTACAAACACAGACAGCGCAATGGAGCCGGGTATTTGCTATATTAAACCAGAGTGTGTAATATTATTAGATAATTTTGCATTATTTATAAAGCTAGAACATTTAATTCAAATAGGTATTTACTAGCTGAGGCCAATGGTGGCGGGATAAAGCCTACCGATGAAGGCGAACCAAACAAAAGAAAACACACTGAAGAATCCGATAAGCAAAATGAGGAAAGCAACAAGCGCGACGGCAAAAAAAAGGAGCGAAAACGTGGCCAGAATAAGGTAAATAAAGAAGTCAACTTCAATTGTCAAGTACGCATTACATACACACATATATTACACCTATACATATACTGTTTGTTTAGCATCGACCAATTTTCAAAGACGAGCGCTTCTCGCATCTTTGTCACTCGCTCATCGATGGCCCCGGCGGAGCAGCCTGTTCCCTGCCCAATTGCCGTTACGTGCATGATCTGGATGCGTTTATAGCGGGCAAGGGCGAGGAACTCGGAGACGAGTGCCATGTGTATGCGACCAAGGGCTATTGTGCTCGCGGTGTAACCTGTCGGTTTGCAAAGGCGCACACAGATGCGCAGGGCAGAAACATGAAGGCGGCGCACTACGACGAGCAAGCGCCAAAATCCACCTGGAATGGCATCACACCAGGTGAGCACCAGCAACCGATTTGCATAATATCCATCATATTTACTTGTTGATTTATTGTAGAGGTGCAGGTGCGTTTGCGCAAGCATGAATATGATTTTAGCCGCTGCAAGGAGCTGATTAAGCAGGCTGAAAAGCTGCGTGATGCTAGAAAACAAAAGCAGGAGGAACAGCCATCGGATCAGACACCCAAAGCAGAGCCAGCGAAGCTCATTGGCAGCGTCATCGATGAGTGCCCAGGGGGACGCGATGCTGACCGCAAGCCCCTCATTGATTTCCGTGAGAAGCTTGTCTTGTCGCCGCTGACCACTGTCGGCAATTTGCCATTTCGCCGCATCTGCAAGGAGTTTGGGGCGGACATCACCTGCGGCGAAATGGCGTGCGCAGTGCCGCTGCTCAAGGGTCTGGGCCAGGAGTGGGCGCTGACCAAGCGGCACGAGACAGAGGACATCTTCGGCGTGCAGGTGTGCGGCAACAATCCGAATGTGATTGCACAAGCAGCACAGGTGCTGCACGAAACGTCGCGCGTGGACTACATCGATCTGAACATTGGCTGCCCCATTGATCTCATCTATCAGCAGGGTGGCGGCAGTGCCCTAATGCGACGCACCAACATTCTCGAGCTCGTCGTGCGCAGCTGTTCATCTTTGTCGCCGCAGCTGCCATTTACGGTAAAGATGCGCACCGGCATTTATGCGGATAAGAGTGTGGCACACGAGCTGCTGCCGCTTGTGGAGGAGTGGGGTGCGGCGGCGGTGACGCTGCACGGACGGTCACGCGAACAGCGATACATGAAACAGGCCAACTGGACGTACATCGAGCAGTGTGCGGCGCAGGCAAAACAGATGCCCGTCATTGGCAACGGTGATATACTCAGTTATGAGGATTATGCGGAGAAACGTGCGATGGCTCCGCATGTCAGCTCCGTGATGATTGGACGCGGTGCGCTCATCAAACCATGGATATTTCAGGAGATTAAGCAGCAGCGCGCCTGGGCGCCCACATCGACGCAACGCTTTGAGCTGATGCGTCGCTACTGTAACTATGGACTGGAACACTGGGGCTCCGATACCAAAGGTGTGGAGAACACTCGACGCTTCCTGCTCGAATGGCAGTCGTTCCTCTATCGGTACATACCCGAGGAGCTGCAGCTGTCGCCGCCGCAAAAGATCAATGAAAGACCGCAAAAATATCGGGGACGCGACGAAATGGAAACGCTGATGAGTTCGGGCAATGCCTCCGACTGGGTGAAGCTCAGTGAAATGCTGCTCGGGAAAGTGCCTCAAGGATTCAGTTTTGTGCCCAAGCACAAGGCAAATGCGTTTTAGACAAGCCTTATTACGTACAGCTTTAAGTTAAAGTTTGGCTCTGTAAAGCCTAATCAATTTTTGCTATATAGGACTAACGGGAGTTGTTTCCACTAATATTTTAAATATTACATATTACTATCGTCCTAATAAAAGTGTTTAATATCCCATGAAAAATAGTCTTTATTATATTAATTCAAAATTGTAGTCACATATTACACACAAAAGTCTATTTATTCCCAAAAAATTATAAGACACATCACTTTAGGTAGCTAAGCGCCTCCTCGACATCAGCCTTGGAGCCCAGGAAGATGGGACTGCGTTCGTGTATCTTCTGAGGCACAATATCGAGTATGCTCTTCTTGCCATCGCTAGCCAGACCGCCGGCCAGGATCATCAGATAGGCCATGGGATTGCACTCGTAGAGCAGACGGAGCTTGCCATTGGGCGCAGCTTTGGTGGCCGGGTAGATGAAGATGCCGCCGTATTTGATGGTGCGATGAACATCAGCAACCATAGAGCCAACATAACGAGCGCCATACGGTTTGCCCTTGGTGGGATCTTTCTTGGCCGAAATATAGTTGCGGACGCCTTCGTCCCAGTCGCTGGCATAGCCCTCGTTGATGGAATATATCTTACCCTTCTCGGGCACACGCATTTCGGGATCGGTTAAGATAAACTCACCAATCGCTGGATCATAGGTGAAGCCGTTGACGGAGCTGCCCAGACCAAGCACAACTGCCGTGGCGGAGCCGTAGAGCGCATAACCGGCAGCCACCAGCTGATTGCCCGGCTGGAGTGCATCCTGAACGGTCGGCACACCGGTGCTCCTCTTACGGTGTATGGCAAAAATGGAGCCAATGGACACCAGACAATCAATGTTGGACGAACCATCCAGCGGATCAAAGCAAACAATATATTTGCCCTACGAACAAAACCAAATTAGTTGACCAACAATCCTTTGGGAGTGGAACTACTTTTGTGCTCACTTGTCGCTCTGTTTCCACCTCAATGACATTTTCGTTCTCCTCGGAGACCATTAGGCAGGTGGTGAACGATGAGTTTACCATGTTGATGAACAGCTCATTGGACAGCACATCCAACTTCTTGACCTCCTCACCCTGAACGTTCACGTCACCCGCAATACCATGCAGCTTGGCAATTCCCGCCTTGCGCACTGCAGATGCCGTCGCCTTTATGGCCGTCTGTATGCAGTTGAGCAGCTGGGACAGATCTCCCGTCGCCTCTTTGAACTTGCGCTGCTCCTGCAACACGAAACGCGTCAGCGTCATCGCGTTCGAGTCAAAGGCAGGTCCCTGCTGCGTCATTTTTGCTGGATTATAGAGAGCAAACTTAGTTACAACTTTGAAGGCTTCAAGGGTGTAAATTAGCGACGAGCAATATTAATACAATATTAAACAATTAAAATAAATAAAAATGTCAGTGACTAACATTACTCAATAAAACAATATAAATACTTAAATTTTTAATAATAAAAAGATTTTGTCCTTAACATATTAACATATATAATTTGTTAATATATTAATTTCTTAATCTAACGATCAAATGTGTAAAAAGTAAGGCATTGCTCATCGCCTTATTTATATATAACTGAAAAATCAAAGATATAAATAAACATAAGCTGAAATACATATACAATTGCTAAGTTTGTGAGAAAATAAATTGTTCTAAGCCAATAAAAGCTTGAGTTATTAGTTAATTGTCAACATTAAACAAACACAGTGCAGTAAGTAAATAAAATAAAGATTTAATATTAACTCAGAGTTAGTGAAGTAGAAATCGATTGGTCTTCTTGCCAGCATTCGAAAAATCGGATATTTTCAAAAGGTAAGCGACTTTTACAGTAGTTTCATATATTGTATTGGGTTTGGGTAGCAGATGCAGGGGTGCAGCTAACTAGTTGGGTAAGTAATAAATTAAAAGTTGTGGTGCAAGTTGGGGTAGTGGCAGCAAATTGGCAGGCATCGGAAATGGCAGAGGAAAGGAGTGCGAGGTTTTGATTTTTCACTTACAATCACCGTTACTGGCCGCCATCGTTGGGGATAGTAGTAAATAATGCGGTTCCTGTGGCTCCTTCAAGCAAACAACAATGACACAAAATTAAAAGGCAACGCCTTCCAGAGAGTGTGAAGGTCAAAAGACGGCTCCAATCGAGAGATACCAGACGATTGGGCTCTGTTGTTGCATGAAAACTTATTATCAAAAACTTGTATATGTATTTTATATGTACATATATGCGTGGTTTTTTGGTTGTTGTGTCTAGGAGCTCACTGATAACCTGTTCCAGCCGCTACACATACACACACACACATACATATATACATACATACGTATTTATGTGCAGGCAATGCGAAAAATATAATAGAAACCGGAACAAGCAGAGTTTTTGCTGATTTTGATCAGCGACACGTGCCCGAGTTTATTTTTGGAAACATGAAAAAGACATGATTTTACGTGTATATATATTTTGTGCGTATATAAATTTATCTATATATCTAGCAAAAAATATGTTGCTATGTGAGCCATCTATAAGTATCGTCAACTTGCAGTGACTCAGCCATTTGACGGTAGACAACATTTGTGGAGCTTCCACCTGAGTGTTTGTAATGGAAACACAATGCAAAAGAACTTTCACTTACAGCAAAGGCAACAATAAACGAACTGATCAAAACAGAACACTGGTGAACGGAGAAGAGGCACCACCAAAGAACCGCTATCGACGGCTGTACTGAAGAGACTAAGCGACGTTCAGCTGGCAATGGCAACGGCGAACAAAAGCAACGTCACAACATTTGCCAGACGGGAATAAAAATACATACAAGAAAATAATAACTAACTAGCGATGAACGACTAAAAGGATACTCTGCGAATAGTAGAAGTGCACTACACATTTATCAAATATATTGAGAATAATGAATCATATCAACAGACAGAAGCGAGATTCTATAGAAGCAGTCTTAGTAGCTTTGTCTATTGAAAATTAACTTTTTGAGTGAGGCAATATGCCCTGTTCACGTTTGAGTGTAGTATGTGTAACTGATAACATGTAAATGTACTCGGAATAAACGACAGTGTGTAGGGAAGACATCGAAATAGAGCCAGAAAGGGGGAGCATAAACAGAGCGAGACTTGCTTAAGCATGTATGCTGATTGAGCTAATGAGCAGAGTTGTCTGCACCAAAAATGAGAGAGAGCGAAAGAGAGAATGGGAGGGCTAAAACAGACAAACAGAAGAAAAATGTATTAAATTGGAGTTAAAGCAAGTTAATAAGGCGTAAAAACATTAGTGATATGTGTATAAAAATTTACACTTCTGAATAACTTAAACAAAACAATGCTAAACCAAAAACACGTTTTTTTTTCTGATTACAGTGGAGGCTCGACTCTAATTTGAGGTTTTGCCCACTTGAGATAACATTCACAAATGTGCTCGATAATAATTCATATAATACACTATAATAGTAAACATTTCATTCATTTGTATTGATTTCATTTCGCTTTTTGCTTCTAGTTCTTTTGTGTCATTGCTGCGACCTTAAATAGTGTATTATTCTGATACGAGCATGATTTGCTCTCGATTTTACTTAATATTCGAACAAAATCAAAAAAAAAAAAAAAAACACGCGCAACTTTGTTATGGCAACAGCATTTAATAATAAATATGTTTTTTGTACTTTGAATCTTTGACGTAGGTGAAATGAGATTGGTGTTGAAATTAGCAGCATATATTCTCTGGATTTAAAATGTTAATATATGGAAATATTTATATGAACTTTCAAAATTAGAATAAAATACTTAATATTAATTATAAATTTAATATTTAGACGACTTGTAAATGTATACATAAATTGTTTATATTCAAACTGTTCCAAACGGTTATGAACTATACTAGTTAAAATAAATAAAAAGTACTTACTTTAACAGCGAACATATGGGAAGTCTTAAAGCAGCCTTGGAAAGTAATCCGGAACTGGTATTGGCACTGGCACCCACAATTACAAGTCAATTGGAGGCATTCAACCACTTTGTGCTGGCGAGAGTCAACAAAGTGTCTCACTAAATGGCTTGCTAATAACCCGCAATTATTTTGCCATTGTCGAGAGCACTTCAGGAGTTCACCCCTCTTCAAAAACAAACACCCCAGCAGGAGTGTGGGCGTGGTCGTGGGCAGCGTTACTTCAACCCTATGGAAATGTAGCAGTTTAACCTGATTAGTGCCTACTTTTTGTTGGTCCTCAATTGGATTTGATTGCACGACGAACACGACCACAGGAACTCAAATTTCCTTTCAATTTTCACATGAGTTTTTATTGAATGCATTAATACTAGGAGGGCTAACACATTAATATAACCATAAAGAGCAATACGCACTCCCAGACAGAGAGAGTAAGAGAGACTTAGAGAGAGAGAGAGAGAGAGAGAGAGAGAGAGAGAGAGAGTGTGTGTATGTACATATGTGACAGAGATCTTAAAATGGAAGTACTCGAATAAAATCACTAGGTTTTAAATATGTTTACACTTATTGATCTTAAAAGTAGCTGTGACTAGACTGGCGCTCGATCGGGCGATCTATTATTGATCATTATTTACAGATATATATTACGATAATTGTACAGACTTCTTTTGATAAATAATATTACTATTCTTTGAAAATGTTAAGAAATAAATCCAAAATTCAAAAAATATTAGTTGTAAACTTTCGGTATGCTATAAATATATTGCAAACTTAATTGAATATTGAATAATTCAGTTGATTGATATTTGGTATTATTTTTTTTTTAATTTTTTGGTCTTCTTATTGCGAAATTGCACCAACTTACAGCCTATGTAAGTTGATATAGCTTGGAATCGCCGACAATGTCCACGTCACTAGAGTTATCCTCATCCTCGCTGTCCGCCTCCAGATCGGAATAGTCATCCGTTGAGTAGCCATGCTGCAGGAAGCACATTTGCAGCTGCTGACTAGTTGCCGTCTGTGTGCCGCTCACCGCACCAGCCAGCTTGGATTGCTTGGAATCCGTGGAGGATGCGGGGGCAGCTGAGTCGCCTTGCTGCTTGCTACCCGGCTCAGAGCGTGAGAAGTCAACGGGTTCTAGGGACAGAATTTTGCGAATTTTTGCGTAAATTGTACAACTAATTTGATTAGGGCAAAACTTTAACTCTAAGAAAACTTTCGTCAGGCTGCTAAAAGCCAAAAAGGGCTGCAACCTAATTGGTCAAGAGCATCAAAGTGCCAAAGAAGTTGTGCTAAGAAAGTTGCCCGGGGCAACAACTCAACTCAATGCAACTCACCGTTGGCAGTGTCGCGTCGTCGCAGCTGCTTCTTGTGCTTCATGCGACGGTTCTGGAACCACGTCTTGACCTGTGTCTCGCTCAGACCCAGTGCCGTCGCCAACTCGACACGCTCTGGCGTCGACAGATAGCGCTGCGCCTCGAAGCGCTTCTCCAGTCCGGACAATTGGGGGTCACTGAATACGGTGCGTGCTTTGCGACGCCGGCAATGCCGCAACGCATTCACGCCCATGCCCAGGCCCAATGCCAGTTCCGGCACACAGCCGGGCGCACCAAAGAAGGGCGCTCCTCCAAACAGGCTGGCTGCACAGAGATGGAGAGATGACTTCAATATTAATTGCATTACAAGACCAGACCAGAGTTTGGTTGTGTTGTGTGCGCCCATAAATTTACTTGTGCATCCGACCAAACTTTTGGTGTTGCTAATGGCCATTGATATTGAACGTACCTTGGGACAGAAAGTAGGGATCCACCGACTTGTACGTGCCCGACGATGGCGACAGATAGCCCAGCGTCATCTGCAGAAATCCATGATCGCTGTATGCAGAACTCGGATAGAGAACACCATTTGGGATACCATTTGCTTGTGGTGGCGGTGGCGGTGGCGGCGGAGGAGCACTTGGTGCTTGTGTCGATGTCATTTGTTGTATAGTCGAATCGGTAACTTGACCAGAACTGTCATGGCCATAGTGTGATGCTTGTGTCCGTTGCTGATGTGTACTGTAAGCGATAATTAATGATATTTCAGCATTTAGGTGAGCAGGTTTGCTAAATTCAAAATTTTTGGATATTCTTATAAGGAATGATTGGAAAAGTGTGAAATTATTTAATTTCTTTGTTGCTCTCAGATTGTTTTTCCACTTTTTAATCAAATATTTATTGATTTGAGCTTTTTCAAAAAGAACACTTTTTATGAAGTAAAACCGTGAAGATTTGTAGTATTATCTTTAAACACACTTGTTAATTTATAAATTGTTGATTATGCGAATTTAAATGAGAAGTATATTTTATATATGTAGACCCTTTGATTTTCAACTAACCGTTGGCTGTGCATGGACTTGACGTAATCCTCGCTGGTATAAGCCGACGCTGATTGATTTGGACTTATTGCTGGGCGCGTTGAGGCCGACGCTGGTGTTGGATGATTACTTGGATATCTATTATTATCAAATGCACTGGCACCGCTTAGGGAATTGGATATGGATATTGAGCTGGAACTGGAACTACTCCTGCCACTTTTCACTGCATATTTGCTGCACTTTTGTTGGCTGTGATTGTTGCTGTTGCTGTTGTTGCTGTTATTGCTATTGTTGTTGCTGTTGCTGTTATTGTTACCGTCACTATTTAATTTCGGAAATAATATATGCTCAATCGAGAATGGAGTTTTTGTGGGGAGCATTGTGGTCGTTGTGGCGAGGCTCTTACTGTTGGCAACAGTCGCTGTGGCTGCCGCCGTTGTCGTTGCTGCTGCCGCGGCAGCAGCAGTTGCCGCTGGTGCTGCTACTGCTGCTGCTGCTGGGCTGGTGCTGTGCTCATTAAGCGTTGACATGTCCTGCCTGGGTGTCCTGGTATTTGCTGCCGTCGCGCTTAGGTTGTTTACTCGTTGACGGTCGCGTTGAGTTTGCGGCAATCACCGCACATCAACCAGCAAATCGCTCTAAGCGATGTCCCGAACTCAAACTGAACACTGCCCAGACATGCAGCACACAGCATAAAGCATACAGCATGCAGGGCACAGCCCAGCCCATCCCCTAGCTGCCGCAATGCAGTTGCTCTACGCTGTTCGCTTAGAGGCACCCAAAAACGAAAAAAAAAATACATACACACACACATACATATATAATAAACACACCCCCATTTGCATGTGTAGCAGTGTGTAGAGACCATATGGTTGTCTCTCTCTCTCTCTCACGCACGAAAGGACAATCAACTGAACTCATCTCAACTCAAACTGCCAAAACGGGCCGAATGCAATTTAGCAATTTGTACCGCTTGATTATGTGCAGTAATGCTGTCAGTTCACCTATGCAATATCTATTGTACATGAATATATATTATATGTACATATATATAAAGTCAGTGCATATGCCGATATGTCTGTTCTTAACTGGGTTATGGCTGTACGCTTGTTAAGTTTAATTGACGCTGATTCTAGCCGCAAATATTTCGCAGCCGCCATTTTTGCAAATAATTAACGTGTCATGGCCGCCATTGTGTTGTGTGCATGCATTAAATTCATTAAATGCCACAATTATTATAATTAATTTATTGTTCGATGGATGGATGGCGCTGTTTGCCTGACAGCCTGCCATCCTGCCAGACAGCTTGCCTCTCCCGTCTGTCTGTCTGTGTGTCTGCCTGTGTATGTGTCTGGCTATATGGCGTATGCGTTATATTTCAATTGAGCTATTGCTTAGCTACTCGCACACATGCACAACTATGCCTCAGCAACCATCAACAGCTTGCACCTAATTTGGCCATAATACGTATTAGCCAACGCTGCTCCGCCCCACCCATACCCCAGTCATGCTCCTGCTCCTGCTCCTGCTCCTGTTCCAGACTTACTGTAAGCCCAAGCAATTAGGCAAAAAATACTTGGCAGTAATTCAATCATTTGGCATAGCCTTACACGACCCACCCGAAACGGACAACCACCCCATAAAGTCAACCTCGTGGCGGTTGTGGGTGTGTCCTTTCACCCCGTGCAGCCAATCAGCGTGTTTTGTCGCTTTGGGGTTGCCGCAACAACAGCTGTTCGTCCTTGTCCCGCATGCAGTAACTACGGCAATCAAGCAAACTCTCTCTTTTGTAGCTTTCAGGGGGGGTTGCGAGTGGGGTGGGTCGGTGTATGTAAAAAAAAACAATAACGACAGCAAAGAGCTAGAATAGGATGCTATGTGTATAAGTATGTGTGTCTAAATGTGTGTGTGTGTGTGTGTGTGTGTGTGTGTATGAAAGTGTGCCTGCCTTGGATGCGACCAAAAAGCAAGACAAATTTGCTCGTTTTATTAATAAAATAAGTCACGCAAAGTAAGTCGAACATCATTATTAGGTTAAAGCCCTAAAGCGGGCGCATTAGATGTACCTCCATATACATATATATGTACGTAGGTATATATGTATATATGTACGCATTTCACTTAGTAGTAGGGAATGGAAGCATAACTGAGCAGGCGACTACACAGGAAAATATATACACGCAGTTGACTGATGCTTCATGTAGAGCAGGGATAAGGAAGAGAGAGACCTCTGTTCATAGATCTCGCATATATCCTTTCCAAGGACAACTTCCCTGTTGCTGGGTAATCTGATGATGAAAAGATGTATTCTGTAAAGTATACAAAAATAAAAATTCGAAATTAAAAATAATAAATAAAAATGAAAAATCAAAACATTTAATTCCAAACTTTTCTCAGTGTATTAGCGACATGCAATTAAGTCGCTTTAGCTAAAATCTCTGGCAATCTGTTAAGGTAGAGGTATACTTGGCAACCTGCAGCCCGGCCAGCCTTAGCAAAGTGGGCGTGTGTGAAGAACTGTCAACTGGCGTCCTCAGTAACTGACACAAGCTGCTTGTTGGGAGCACTTAAACTGCGCCCCGGAACTGACATCTTGAGCTCAGTTTGGCTCCATTGTTTTGCATTTGACATGAACGTGCGGAAGAGCAAAGTGTATGTGTTAAATATATTTAAAGGCATTTCTGGCCACCTCAAGAGAGTCCATTCCTTATTATTATCGATGCTGGGCGTGGGACAAGAATTAAAGCTTGGGAACTTAATTTGAATCCGTGGCCTTGCACGTGCCCGTCAGACGTGCTAAGCCTAATTTTTATAATAATAAAAATGAGGCATCATATTGCAAAAAGGGCACTTTGCGGTTAAGAGGGGGTGCCCGGTGCCCGATTCCTGTCTTATAGCAATTACAAGCATTTTGTGTCAGTTTGCATGGAAAATCCTTTTGTGATGCGTCGTCCTCTCATTGTTTTCTTCTCATTTTTTTAGACATAATTCCCTGAAATCAAAGCTGAAGTGTGTCAAAGATCAGGTTACCATTCGGCGGCTTCTCAGATGATCGAAGGCTGCTTCCGCATTTCAGTTTGATTCTCGGTAAATTAACTTTTGAAACGAGCAACAAAATAAACTTATATATTCAGCTAGCTAGGGGTACTTTGTTTATGGCAGTGCGAAAGCCTTGCATTGAGGTCAAAGGCGGCACTTCCTTCAATGATAACATACAGAAGCGTGTCTTGGGGTTCACTTGAGAAATACTTGAAGAGTTTGAGAATTGAGAATCTTGGATAAACTTGCATTTATAATATTTATTTATATTTAGATATCGTCTATGTTTATTATTTTATTTTTTGTACAGTTTTCCCTCTAGCCTTATGCACACTTTTTGGTAT
Organism: Drosophila paracracens; assembly: GCA_035044025.1. Classification (NCBI taxonomy): domain Eukaryota; kingdom Metazoa; phylum Arthropoda; class Insecta; order Diptera; family Drosophilidae; genus Drosophila; species Drosophila paracracens. Next base: position 2,075,899 of record JAWNMN010000835.1, on the reverse strand, counting down.
CTACATGTTTCTGTTTTGACCTATTATTAGAAGGTAATGCTTAGGAGCGGCTAATACTCAGTAATAAGACTATTTTGAGGCGAAAAGCGCATTTCGGGACCAATTTTCTGAGAATCAAGCTTTACTCCATTTATTTGACAAATTTTGCAATTGTTAAGTTCTGACTAATGAAAAAGTAGGAACATAACTATCTAAAATCTCTGCCAGATACACTCGATCAAATCTCATTTTGGAACAACTCTTTAATTATATTATACGAGTACTGCTAACGGATTGCTGTCAACAATGTCACATATTCCTAATTGTAGGTTCTCTATTTAAACATAATGCAGCCTTGGAACCGTTGTCAGTTAATCACCGGGTGGGACAATTTGCCCACCCTCTCACAACGTTTCACCACGTTCCAAGAGCCACTTTTCAGTTTTTCGACATCGTGGGCAATGCTTATTAAAAGCCTCTTGTTGTTATCCTAGGCACAGTAGAGTAACCTTTTGCCCAGTGACGCCCGCCCAAACAATTAGAGCACTAACAAATGCAATTACCAGTTTGCCAGCAAACAGCCCCTCCCCCACCTCGCCCTGTTCTCTGGCAGGAACACAATTGCTCTCATTGGCAACAATTGAGCCGCAACAGAGAGCCAGAGCACATATCCTGCTCGTCCTGCTCGTCGACAAAAATGAAAAAAATGAAGCAAAATAAAGTTTTCCAAACGCGTGCCACATATTAAATTACATCGAAATATGTGCAGACGATGATTTTCAAAGGCGCACTGTGGGGGAAGGGGAAGGGGAATGTTTGTAATTTGCTGGCATTTTTCAATGATTTTATCAGCACCCAAGCACCGATAAATTGTATTATTTACTTGATATATTTGTTTGATTTGGCCGTGCACTGTGTTATTTGATTTAATTTGCAAAGCGTAATTGTCATAAAATTTGATTTACCAAATGCTTAAAGGGTTTCCCCGAAGGGTGGACTCACTTTTATGGGACGTGACGATGCCATTTTAAAGCATGTTTATATTTAAATTAAGCCTTGGATAATAAATGAATATCTGAACAAATAATATTAAATATTTTGATTCTATAGATAATGTATAATGTAAAGTGGGCTCAGTCGAACCTATATCCAGACTTTATAGATTTTTTATTTTAATATTAAAACCATAACAGTTTTGAATATTATCTTTGCTTCTATAAACAAGTTCATTTTGAATGACATTTAAATCAATTTATGACTCAATTGTCAAAATATAAATTAAAATATACTTGTATGCAAATAATTATAGTAATAGACGGATGCATTGGATAAGAACTTAATTACTAGTACTACTTGTAAAATTTAAAGATTTCCTCCCAAATGCTTGCACTTGATGACCTCACAAAGCAGCACTCAATAAACTTTTCACATCAACTGTTAAGGCAGTCTGTAAATCTGCTTTGGCGTGCTTAACAAAAAGTCATCTGATTTGATGCATATTTATTCTCAAATAATTGCCAACACGTGCCCTATCAGCGTCAATCAACCCAAACAGAGAGTACCGTCGTGGGTTGAAGCTAGCAGTCGGAGTAATGGAATGGGTCTTTAGATGCGCAGCAGGATGCAAACGTTTTCACACTTATGCACATCATTTACTGCATTCAGAACAACCCGCAAATACATATATATCTGCATATATATATATATATAAGTACAAATACTCACTCATCACTACCTGTCCGGGTGGTTGTTGCTGCCAGCAGCTTTCATGTCCTTTCAACGGCACTGTTAAGTAGCCAGCTAGCTGCCGTCTGGCGTAAACACCAGCATCGACAGATGATTATAAGGCGATAAGGTCTCCATTGTCATTCAAAGTAGTCACGCTGAGCGTTTCTGTGGCAATTTTTTAATCAAATTAATTTTCTCACGTGTTGTCCTTTTTCTCTGAGCGCAGCAGGGCACACAAAACATGTCCAAGCTAATAAAAATAACTTAAAAGAGGACCTCAAGTGGCGCATAAGTCCTTTATTAACAAGGCGAGACAATAGTTCGAGTCATTGTGAAATTTATTATTCAGTTGGGCCGAAATCCCGGCGGTACTGCAATACCGGGCCAACCCGTGACAGAGGTGGAGCAAGCCCCTAGCACTCCGTCTGATTCCAAAAATCAGTTTAACATTTGTTGTTCTCCAATGGAGAAACTATCAGATGTTAAGCTGATAAGAACAGATACTACACTTTGATCTTAGCCATAAGGCCGAGAAGCGATAACTCAAACAAGGTTTAACTCTAGTAGTCTATAATGCCACAGCTAAAACCAGTTGCGAATTCTAAGCGACGCGTGCATAAAATTACTTTAAGGGTGGCAAATGGTACCTATTTTCATTAAGAACTGTTGCATACCTTAGGGCTGGCTCCTAAATCATTTATTTTCTCTTGTAATTCGCAACCCGACACCTCCACCAATGGGACGGAAGCGTGTGAAGAGTGGGAGGTGACCGCTGCTTTATTCCCATCGAGTACAGCGATCGCAAAAAGGACGTGGAAAACTTCCAAAGATCACGCCACCGAGGCGATCAGACCTATACAAAGGGCATCGCAGCATACGGAGGGCAATCAGTGCGAAATCTACGAGCGGAGTCAACGCGAGAGCAAGTCAGAACTCACACGGGAAGTGGAAACTCTGACTTGCTCGCAAGCAGAAAAGAAAACCCAGTCAGTCAAAAGTGGGAAACGAGTACGGTCTGAGACTCTAGCTGGTGCACGTTCCGGAGCCGGCTCTCGCGAACAGGTGCACGCTTCGAGACCGACCAAGAGCTTCAGGGAACTGTACCAACAACAATTTAAATCCAAGGGATAATTCATATGGCAGTTCAATTGTACCATAATAATAAGTGAAGAACAAATAAAGTCATGTGTAATATATATAAAAACTAAAGTGTTGTTAATTGTCGCAAACGCAACTAATACAAATTTATTGCACGAACCCACTTAGCTAAAACTAACCGAACTAGAAGTGTTAATGGGGCAGCTCCGGCCAGCCAGTGCTCAGTTAGGGGTGGGTCTGCCCTTGCCCGCCGACCGCACAATAACACGACACAGCACAAATCTACACATCACTAATAACATCTGTTTTAACGGACAGTGGCAATTCAAAACACTAAACATAAAAACTCTACCTCCGACTTCCAACGGTGGCCTTGCTGTTCCCGCCATAGCGCTCCCGCCAGCTGCCTCATAACGTTGTGGTGGCTGCTGTCGTCTTAATGTTCTTTTATTTGCGAACCGTCACTGTTATTTCTTTAAAAAAAAAGAGATAAGCTCTCACAAAAAAAAAAAAAAACTAATCTCTCACCAAAAAAAAACTAAAACCTCACAAAAACAAAACTAAACGTTCACCAAAAAAAAAACTTTCACAGCTTCTTACTGACTACCCAATGACTGCCGTGACATTGGTTCGACCTCCAAAAACACCGTCGATCATTCGCCATTTTATCCCCACTCGGATAATTTTCTATCAACTTTTGAGCTTTTGAGCCCGCGAACTCTCTTTTTTTTTTTTGGAATTTCGAGCCTAGGGCTACCAACCTTTTCGACTCTGTGGGCAGCCCCAACTATCGATACAATCGGCCCCGCCGCAACAAAAGGCTCGTTACAACCATATCGATAGTAAATATTCATCATCGATAGTTACACTTAGGCGTGGTATGCAGCTCGCAAACCTCAATTGTTTTGTGAAATCTTTGCCACAGCCATAAATCATTGAAAACAGAGAAAAACCTTGTTAAAAGCGACTCATCCGATGCATGTGAAGTGTAATAGAAGATTTAATACACTGAGTACATAATTTATTTATATTAAAAACAGATTTGATTCTTAAACTTATACCTCATTCCTCTATTTTCGTCCACTTGCTTCGCATGAAATCCGTGTATTGCTTGGCGCCCACATTATTAAATTCTTCAAAGTATGGCAATTGACCAAGTCGATCCAACCAAGCAATGATCTTCGGATACCGAGCTGCATTAAGGTCAACTGCCAATGGCACAGCTGAGACAGTCGGGCCACAGCAGAGATCGGCAATGGTCAAAGTATCGCCAGCAATGTAAGATTTCTCCAGCAGAAGTTCAGTTTGCCTGAGAGCATCGTGAATATTGTCGATCTTTTCCTTTTCGACGACGGTGTGCCCACTGGTCCAGAAACGGCTGGTCACATTCCAGACAGACCTATAAATGACACTGCCATCGAAGAACAAACGTTGATTGACTGCTGCCCGCTTCACCAGATCCTTGGGATAGAGTGCGTCCGTCTTGGCATACTTGTCGCACAAATAACAGCATATGGCATGCGAATCATATATAACAGTTCCTTTGTCATCGAGCACTGGAACCGTGCCAAGTGGATTCAATTTCAAGAATTCCGGTGTACGATTCTCGCCTCCGGCGAGATCTACCACTTTATACTCGAAGGGCAGGTCTAGTGCTTTAAGTGTGAGTAAACACGCACGGACAGGTGGACTGATATCAATTCCATAAAGCGTAATTTTCGACATATTGTTCCTGAGTAGTGAACAGATGAAAGCAATAAATTGCACTAATGCAACGCATAGCTTTCATTGCATTTAAGTACGTATAGAATGCAATATTTCAAATTGAGCTTTGAGAGTGAGCTTTCAAGTGAGCACAGTGCCATGTAACGATGACAATGCACTTTAATGTTTGTCTGGCTGGGGGTATCACAGATCAATCATCTTACATTGTCTTGACTTTGTTGTAGGCGTCAACTCGAATCGCGGATGTATATAATGTATAATAATATGACCTTTAAATGCTTACTTTCTTTTTGGTCATGGTGTAAAATGAATTTGCTCCATTTAAAGTGCTCTAAATGCAAGGTTATCTCATTTTATAGCAGCTCTACTCAGGTTGTTAGGAATGCCACTTGACAGATTGAATAAAGTGAATAAGTGACCATTAATAAAAATGCGATAATCGTATTAAGTGCACTGTCAAAAAAGCCTTTCAAGTTCTTGATTTTATTAACTGGTCTGTGATTTTTTATAATAGCTTATAAATATTTCTTATTTTCTATATTAAATTAAATTTTAAATTTTATTTTAATCAAATTTATGGTTTCTTGTATTTTTTTGTGTCGACTTTAGTTGACATTAAATAAATAATTAAATAAATAATAGTCTGGATATGCTCGGTGTTGTTTTTAGTTAAATTAGTTAATGGTGAACTCGATTTAGCTGCGTTGATGAGCCAAATGAATTTTTGTTTCCTCGAGATCGCCTCGTAATCTTTTCCTTCCCACTTCCTCCAAATCGCTGTACTACCAATTATTCCTTTCATGAACCGTTACAAGTACACTCTAATGATTAGAATATACGCTATCATGTAATAAATTCAGTGTCCTCTACATCTATAATTAAAAACTTAATTTTATACTTTTTGTGTGGTGAAAAAAATGTTCCCAGTATTTGTGGTTGTGCTTAACTAATTTTTACTATATTTTTTTTTTTTTGACTGATTGGATTTACTCGGTTTTCTCCAAACCAACAAATGTTGGACCATTTTAAACTCAAATTCCCCAGAAATCTCATAAGTCTTATAAAAATTTATTATTTTTTTAAAATTTAAATTTAATATTAAATTTTAATCGATTTTTTACATTTTTTTTTCATGCCGACTGACAAATACAATAATAAGCAAAATGAATATATTTGCGAGAGTCTTACCACTTATTTTATTGTTTATATTTTTATCTTGAACCCAAGTACAAAGCAAATTGACAAATCTATGAATAAAAAATAAGTAAATACTCATGTAAATGATTAGATTTGATTATTATCTTACATGATTAGATTCGGGTATGTCCGGCCCAAACTTGTTTGACAATTGGGGTTTCCGCCCAAGTCCGACAGCATTCAAATTCTCCAATATATTAAACCGAGTACAATTTTTTTTTTTTAATTTTTCAGTAACTGAGCCCCGAAAATTACCAGTATAATTTTGAGTCTACAAAGTCTCTTAAAGGGAAATTTTGAAATAAATCTCGAAAATGCTTTTTAATCCATTTAATATATTTATTAGGTACGTATTTTGCATAGCATTCTTAACATATTATTTATAGTTCCACTTTTGTCCATTGGCTTCGCATAAGAGTCGTGTATTGCTTGGCGCCCACATTGTTGAATTTCTCAAAGTATGGCAACTGACCGAGACGATCCAACCAAGCAGTGATCTTCGGATATTGCTGTGGATCAATGTCAAATACCAGTGACAAAGAAGTGACAGTGGCGGCACAGCAGAGATCGGCAATGCTCAAAGTATCTCCAGCAATGTAGGGTTTCTCCAGCAGAAGTTCGGTTTGCCTAAGAGCTTCGTGAATATTGTCGATCTTTTCCTTTTCAACAATGGTGTGGCCACTGCGCCAGAAACCGATGGCCACATTCCACACAGACCTAAAGAGCACGCTGGCATCGAAGAATAAACGTTGATTGACTGCTGCCCGCTTCACCAGATCCTTGGGATAGAGTGCGTCCGTCTTGGCATACTTGTCGCACAAATAACTGCATATGGCATGCGAATCATATATAACAGTTCCTTTGTCATCGAGCACTGGAACCGTGGCAAGTGGATTCAATTTCAAGAATTCCGGTGTACGATTCTCGCCTCCTGCGAGATCTATTACTTTATACTCGAAGGGCAGATCTAGTGCTTTAAGTGTGAGTAAACACCCACGGACAGGTGGACTGATGTCAACTCCATAAAGCGTAATTTTCGACATTTTGTTTCTGAGTAGTGAACAGATGAAAGCAATAAATTGAACTAATGAAACGAACAGCTGTGTGTGCTCTTATATGGTTGTAGAACGTAACAAAAGCTGGGAAAGCTTATCATCAAAAATACTAGTTGAGCTTTCAATTAAGCGTCGTTTAACAATGATAAAGAATTTGTATACCCTTGAAAATTGCATTCTTCGTGTTGAACGACTTTTTTGTTGTTTATTCGCTTATAAAGAATTATTGAAAATTAATCTTTATAAAATATATATTTCAGAAGAAAATTAGCAAATAATATTTAACAATTATACACCAAACCAAATATGTAAACTAACAAATTAATCAATAACTGTTTAACTTGATTCTGATTTACTTAGCAAAACATTTTTTTTCCTAAGTGTGACAGCTGTATTGAAACTGTATGCAGGGTATCGCCCAGTCGATATACCACTGTTAGTTATTTCATAATAATGACGAGAATCTTCTATTTGTTTATTTGTTCTTCGAGGCATGTAAAATCTGAATATTTTGTAAAATAACGATGACCGTGCAATTTTCACTCCATTTGAGTATTATTTTAGTATGAAATTGTCAAAGTGAATCAGTTACCCAAATTTAAATATTATTTTTATTTTTATCTTGATGTATAAGTAAAACAAGATGTAAATACAGACTATGTATTTTCATTTCATATTTAGAAGTAGAAATGCTTTTTAAAATTTTTACTATTTGGAAAATTGGTCAAAATAATATGTATTTAGGTAAATTTTAAGAATGTTGCGCCTGCTGAGTCAACTACGATTTAAGTTTGCAGTCCATCGAATTCGGAACCCTTTGTTTAAGGCATCAATATGCAATTTCCATGAAAGCGCTTTTCTTCGTGGCTGGGATGATTTGGATGATTTGGAGTCGGGCCACTGTTCTGGTACAATGTATGATGGTAAATGGTCTATGGTTGTATCTTTCTCTCTATATAAATATATATATATATAATGCGTGAATATGCTTTGTGCTGCAGTTAAGAAGGATATTAATCAACGTATTGGCTTGGAGCCGGGTTACCATTCAATACCCAAGTGCCGTGCAAGTCTGCTCAAATATCAACCGGATCAGAAGGATTTGCCCAAGCGGAGTCTAATGGACTCCTTCACTACGGCCGTATTGCCATTGAGTTCGATTCCAGTGCAGGAGTCTTATGTCAATCATTTGGGCCAAGTACGTATGGGTCGCCTAATGGAGGACCTGGACTTGTTTGCCGTGTGGATCTGTCATCGTCACTTGAATTTGCCAAACTTGCCCAAGGGCATCCCACTGCCATATGTCTTTGTTACGCTCCTGGTGGACAGCGTGGACTTTGAAAATGAAAGAGGGCTCAGTGCCCATGAGGATATGGATTTTTGTGGTCATGTCTCCTGGACCGGTAGAAGCTCCATGGAGATAACCATGTATATTCGACAACAATCGAGCATCATTGCCAAGGCCATTTTTATAATGGTGGCGCGCAATGCAACCAACACGGGACCGGCACCAGTCAACGCCCTCCAGCCGGCCAACGAGAAGGAGCAACGCTGCTACGAGGACTCCATCAAAAGGCACAAGCGACGCATGGCAAAACAATCGAAATCTGTGCTGAATGTGAGACCAAACGAAGACGACGAGAAGCTCATGTATGAGATCTTCAAACGCACCCAGGGTACTGACATCACCAGCATGGATACCAGTGGATTGCCGCCGACCAATTGTCGATGGATGAGCGATTCCTTTCAGACGACCATACTGCACGCATTCCCGGATAATCGCAACTCGCATAATCACATTTTCGGTGGATTCGTAATGCGCCAAGCTGTGGAAATTAGTTTCATCACCGCCTGTATTTATGCTGGCGGTCGTCCATTATTGAATGGCATTCTGGACGTGGCATTCTATAGCCCGTTGAAGGTGAACTCGTTCCTAAAACTAACCGCCTATATCGTATATACACATGAAGAGTATATTCAATTGCTAACAATTGTCCAAGGCTTGGATGCGACCAACATGCAAAAGATGACAACAAACATGCTGCATATAACCTACAAGGCGAAAATGGCCGTTAAGGAGGTGCTGCCCGCAACCTATCAGGAGACCTTGTGGCACATAAATGGACGCAACAAGTTTCGCGCCATGCAGCTATTGAAAAGCAAACGAAAAAAATGATCATCAACAAAAACTCAAGCAAACAAAAAATTTTAAAATTTGTACATAACTCTTGATCAAGTTTATATATATGTAAATTGTGTCTGTTAACTATTTACGAATTGGAGCTCCGGGGATAATACTTATTCCTTATTCTTTACAGACACCTCCTCCTACGCGGTTGCCCAGCTCCATTTCTTCCTTGGGGGAAGTATGTACTGAAGGGTGTTTCTAGTTGTACTTCCTTTCTATAATAGATGCATTGGCTTTTTTCCTGAGCAATCCAGACTAAGTATTCTCTTATGTCTTAAGTCTTATGGCCGTGAACGTTGCATTTTCTATTCCTTGTCTTTCCACACATGGAATGTTCAAGATGGCATCTGGAGCCTCATTTGGCGTTGTACGAAGAGCACCTGAGATGCCAAAATTAGCTATACGTGAGGAGCCTCGTCGGTGGGATTTGCTAATCAAATAGTTTTTCCAACCACTTCGCTTTGGCCAGGCTTTGAAGGCACTGTCGCCACTACGTGCTTGGGATTACTCCCTTCCGGTTAACGGACTCTTTCTATTTTATTTTTGGTATTCATTTAAATTCCCACATGCTGCGGAGAAAAAGGGTCCACCTGCAGGTAAGGATAAGTAATATCGGAGGTAAAAGACTGGGCTATTTATGGACCACTCAGCTCCTTAGCGACCATCGGTACCTTGCGGATCACTGAAATGTTATTGCCAATCGGCATCGTCGTAGAAGATTCAGTTGAATTGAGGTTAAATTGCAAACCACATAAACTTATATGAATGCTATCAAAATTACCAATATATATATAAATCCTTTTCATAATTTAATAAATATGCAACTGTTTTCGCACAGCCAGATCCCAGTAATGTTATTAATAATTTAACTACGTTTGAATCATTCAATTCATTCAGTGAAATGTTTTGTGTGCAGTATTTACAACTTACAAACAATTTAAAATCAGAGTCCTTAAAGCCTAAATGGGAGAAGAACAATTAAAGTAATAAATATGCATTATTTTAATAGAATACGTACCAAATTGCGCGCGCTGCACAAGTCCTAAAATATACCAAAAATTACAAATACCGAAATAAATACCACAAAAATTATATGTAAATTACAATGCAAAATTGCTTCGATTATTTCAAATGTTCAAATGTGAGAAAAGTCCAGTTTTTCCAATTTATATAAACTCTAAATATACGAAAATAAAATATGTACAAAAGCAAAACAGCCCAGCAATAACATATATATTTTTTGGCATCAACATTATTTATTATTTAAGTATTATGATATACGAAAATGCATAAAACGCATATAACATTATATGTTAAGGGCACTAAGTTATTGCGCTCGATACGAGGAAAACCTTATTGCTATTTTGAATCTAGCTTAAATATTCCATAGTTCAATATATTGCATATAATAATGGTGCAACAATTTCAAAATCAGTCCAATACAGATCTCTATGTACTAGATAACAAACGATGCTATATATGCATTACTCTGAGTTCGAATTCTCGAATTCAGTTTTAAACACCGTAGATATCTCATTGACCATATCACTGGCGACCAAACTACGTCCCAGCTTTTGATAGGCTGCATAATTCAACTTTTTCACAAAATAACTTGAGGCACATGCAGCTAAATAGGCCGGATTCGATTGATTGGACTGCAGGGCCCAATAAAAGAACGTTGCCAGAGAACCGCTCAATAAATCCCCCTGACCACCACAGCGACGACCCGATCCACCGATTGGCATCGCATACACCTCGTTGGTGTGTGGTATATGAATCTTGTCGTGTGCTCCCTTTTCGAGGACAACAACCCCATCGCCGAGAAGCAACATCTTTTTACTTGCAGCGGCTGGATCTTTGCCAAATAATCTCTCGAATTCGACAGCATTTGGGGTCAAGATGACATCACGTTTTCCGCACACCAAATCGATATTATCGTTCAAAATGAACAGCCCATCGGCGTCTATTACAATTGGCTTGCCAATCCCCAGGCAAAACTTGATAACATCAGTGGCAGTTTTCAGAATACGCTCATCTCGCCCCAAGCCGGGTCCAATAACCTGAAAGCCATACAAATGCATTCAAAATATGTCAAACAATTTCGATTAGATTTTGCACATACGACCACATGTAATCGATCGATCCACGGTTTAATCTCCTCCACTGCATCCTCATGGTTTAGGACGGGATGTACAATCAAGTCGGGGCTGTAGGATTTAATAACTGTCGCCGCATCGGCATGACAGAAGATATGCGAAAGATCTGCGCCGACTTTCATTGCAGTTATTGCTGCAAAATACGGTGCTCCAGTATATTCCAAGGAGCCCCCAATCACGCCAATGCGGCCATATTGACCTTTGTATTTTCCATTTGTTAGCTTGGGTATTATGGTTTTGAATATAGTCAGCAGCTTTTGTGCATGCACAGGTACTTCAATTAATTTCGACATTGCTTCTATTGCTTTTAATTTGTCGCTTATGTGCTGCAAGTTGGCTTCATCAATTATGGTCGATTTTTTGTACACAGTTGCCGTTTATATTATGGGTATGCTCAATTTCCAATTCGATTGTGATGAGACAATAGGAAATATATCGATATTGTTCAATGTCACAGTGCGCAAATTAAATGTAAATTTGAGTGGTAATATATAAATGAAAATATATTGTGTGAATATACAATACGCTGTTTTTAATTTAATTTAAATATAATATTGTTATTAGTTGTGTGTATACTCATTACCACAATTAATTATTTATTATTAACGTTTGAGAATAGATAGAAGCGTCGCTAATGGTTCTGCTTGATCTGGTAGCTCCATGCCATCTGATCGACTTGATAACATGTTCATATACATATGCACATATATTGTGTACATCGGTACATGCGAACACACATACGTATCGTACACACGTATTTTGTTGCGCAATAGTGATAAGAACGTTTATTTATTTTAATTCATATCCTTTCGCTGAATTAAATTAAAATTAAATCATGAAATTATCGTATCTTAGCCGCGGATTGTTCAATCCAGTCAAATTTAATGCCGGATCTTTGACGCGATCGCATTTCACGTATTACTCGACGAAATTCGCCGAGGGCAGCAAAGATGTGCAAAAAATGAACATGTTCCAGGCAATAAATAATGCAATGGACTTGGCCCTAGAACAAGACAAGTCAGCATTATTATTCGGTGAAGACGTCGGCTTCGGTGGAGTTTTTCGGTTGTTTCAAATTTATTTCGAAATTTTTTTCATATTTATTTTAATTTTTTATTTTTGTTTTCATAACAGTTGCTCGGTTAATTTGCGGGATAAGTATGGAAAGGATCGCGTTTTTAATACACCCCTGTGTGAGCAGGGAATTGCAGGGTATGTTTGGTCCTTATACTCGATTTAATAATATAATATAATATTTTTAATTAATATATTTCCGTTACAGTTTTGCCATTGGCGTTGCCACCATGGGTGCTACGGCCATAGCCGAAATTCAGTTTGCTGACTATATATATCCCAGTTTCGATCAAATCGTAAATGAGGCTGCGAAATACCGTTATCGAAGTGGCGGTCTATTTGACTGCGGCTCCCTGACGTTCCGAGTTCCTTCTGGCGCTGTCGGACATGGTGCCTTATATCATTCTCAGAGTCCCGAAGCGTACTTTGCTCACACCACCGGACTGCGTGTTGTGGTATGTTTTTATTTTTACTTATTATATTTATATAAATTTATATGAAAACAAATTTCAGATTCCCCGTGGTCCCATAAAGGCAAAGGGTCTTCTATTGGCCTGCATTCGCGATGCAAATCCTTGCATTGTGTTCGAACCAAAAACATTATATCGCGCCGCAGTTGAAGAAGTGCCCACCGAATCCTACGTGGATGAATTGGGCAAAGCAGATATTTTGCGTGAGGGTAAAGATATCACGCTTATCGGCTGGGGAACACAAGTGCATGTTCTATTGGAGGTAAGGTTAAGTTAAAAGAAGTATAGAATATATATGAAATAGATTTTATTTAAATATTGCAGGTCGCAGAACTGGCGAAGAAACAAATGGACATTGAATGTGAGGTTATCGATTTAGTATCAATTTTACCATGGGATACCCAAACCATTTGCAATGTAAGACACTGGATATGTTTTTTTTTTAACTTTTATTTCAATTGGTACATCTTATTTCAGTCGGTTAATAAAACCGGTCGTGTTTTAGTAGCCCACGAAGCTCCATACACCCAAGGCTTTGGTTCGGAGATCGCAGCTTATATACAAGAGAAATGCTTCTTGCGCCTAGAAGCGCCCGTAAAGCGAGTTACTGGCTGGGATACTCCATTCCCCCATGTTTTCGAACCGTTTTATTTGCCCGACAAGCATCGCTGCCTTGCTGCTATCAAGGAAACCGTTAACTATTGATCCAAGATCACGAATTAATCTACTGGAAACGGATGCATTTATTTACAAGCAGAGCTTAATTAATTAATAAATAATTTAATAAAATGAATTTGCGATTTATTTATATGTGTGGAGAGATGCATGAGAGGCCATGTTAATGATCGGAAATCCAGATAACCCTTTTTTCCGATATTTAAAATTTAAATCGATTATTTTTATATTGGAAGAGAATTCCGCCCGTATATAAGCTGTAAGAGAATATGCGGCATATGATCAGAGATTAATAACTGTACGATTTATTGCACTAACATCTTTGGTGATGAACAGGGAATATCACTTTAAATATACAATTCTAACAATGATGTATTAACTAAAATATGTGTGTAATTAATTACAAGAAGAAAAAAACAGAGTTTGCAAGTGCAAAACAATGTTGATTAGCAATTTGGCGCAATGTGCTTAACCCACGTCCGCATAGTGATAGTAATATATATATAGATATAGATGTATACATATTGGGAGGGAATTCGATTCCGTAACGAACTCTATCACATGTTTTCACTATTTCTCGCGCTTTTGTTTACTACAAGAAAGTTGAAAAGAAATTGATTATTTTAACATTTAATTTTAAATAAATAAAATTACAACTAAAATTTTCTATGCAAATGATATTTGTGTATATATATATAGAAATATGTAAATGTAAAGACTTGCGAATTTGAAATCAAAATACAATTGTCAGGAATAGTTTGTAATATAAAACAAGACATTTTACTTTCTAGCCATTGCAATTCCAAGTCCTATGATGCCACCAAGCACAAGAGCAGCTCCTCCAGCAACAGCCATACCCTTGGCAACCTCCTTATCGCTCTGTTTCTTGATGTGCTCCTGGGGACAACGAATTATGGAAATGTTCAAGGGCTAAGCATATCAAAAAGGATATCAAACGTACCTCCAAGGCGCGAACTTGATCATTCGATTCAATATCTAGAAATGCTCTGCAATATTTCAAGCCATCGGAATAGTTTTTAATACGTGCATTGCCAAATGCAAGATAATAGATATAATCACGTTTTCCATCCGGATGCAAACGAGCCAGATCCTCCAATATCATAATGCCCTAATAGACAGACATATATATATGCAGTAGTTAGTATGAATAAGCCTACATACATATGCAAGTACACGTACGTATTTACATGCACTGACTCACCTTTCTGACGTCGTTTGTGTAGCGACTTCGCACCAAACAGAACGCATATCTATCAAATTGAAAAATATGAGACAATGTTTCCCCATATCTAAATAGAATTCTTCAAAACATTAGATAAAAATTACGTACTCAAATTTTGTTTCAGTTGAAACTACGCCATCAAGTTCATGTTCGTGTTGATATTTCCTTTCGAATCGCTGCAATGAAGACAATTTAGATATATATGCACAGGTCATGTCTATAGATACACTACCTCCAAATCTTCTTGGGGCACAACTTCGTTTAACAGTTCCTCCATTGTTTGTTGTTCAGAATCTGCAAATGTCCAAGTGTTTTGTATTGTGCGCATATATATATATATATATATGTATTTATATGTATATGTGCGAATTTTTCCTAGCGATAGTATTTCGTGATGTGGTTTAAAGAGAAAAAACAAAAACGATATGCGATAGGCGTGCTTTTGTCACTGTTACACGTATCGAGTTCATAGATAATGAACCAGCAAAAATTCATTAGTGTTTAATTTGACTAGGATGGCAGTCCGGTTGTTTTTAGTCATTTAAAATTTAATTACAATTTTAGCACAAGAGATAAAATGACACTAACTAAAAATGAATGTTGTGATTAAAAATCGAAATAAAAACTTAAAAAGAAAACAGCAAATATGAGCACATTTTCAAAGTATGGCAGCATTTTGTTTACATACATCTGGCAATACTAATTGCTGGCAGCCCTGTTTTAGGCAACCATATTTTTTCTGTCTACAAACCAAAACAGAAATTGCTGTATAGTTATGGTTTATTAAATGCTATTGTACAAATCAAGCTTTCTAATATTTTAGTTAATGTTTCTATATAATTATGAAACTAATTAGGAACTGAAAAACAGCAGATATATATATATAGGAGCAATACTCAAACTAAGTATCAACACCACACGCAAATGGAGCAACAACAACAGCAGCAACAACAAAAAAGCGTAGCTCACATCTCTAAATTGTTTGTCTGCACCGCTGTTGACTGTAAAGATGAGATCGAGGAGGTAAATTCACACACTCGTCCCAACAATTGATATTAAGCTAACATATTTTTTTGCTTGCGCCAAATGTAGAAATTCGAGCGATCCTATGTTAGTTTACAGCAACAAATTGCTGGGCTCAGTGATAAGGAGATGCATGACATTCTCACTCAGTTCGTTTGCAAGGAGAAACAGCATGAGGAGATATCCATTGGCTTCCTCTACATAATACTTACCGATCCGGCAATGGCACCCAAAACATATCGCGACATAACACTCGTGTCCCGGGACGGCATGAATGTCATTGTTGCCAATCTTACACTTTTAGTTGCCGAAAAGTATGCGAAACTGACGGAGACGGCGCGGAGACAATTAATTTGGGTGTTGCGTGAATTTGTGAAGCATCAGGTTCTCAGCGTTGAGAATGTGATTTGGAACTGTTTGCGTCAGGCGGGCGGTGGAGATGTATCGCATAAAAACCTATTTCTGGTTGAGAGTCTTTTGGACATATTCATTGAGTATCGGGCGTGGCTTGAATCGAATCCCTTCCTTGTCCAGTCTTCCGTATATAGTTTTGTTCGCCTTATCGAGGACCATGCTAATCCCGCCCTTATATCATTACGCCAAAAGGAAGTTAAGTTCACAATTTCACTGATACGCGATCGGTTTCATGACATTATACCTTTGGGCAGAGATTTTGTACGGTGAGTGGTGTTGAACAATTTTATTTATATTTGTAATTACATTTTTCTTGTGTCCTTTTTTCCACTCATATTGTCGTCTAGGCTTCTGCAAAATGTTGCACGCATTCCGGAATTTGAACTATTGTGGCGGGACATCTTATACAATCCGAAGAGTTTACACCCAACATTTAATGGGATCTGGCATTTACTACAAATACGCACAAGTCGACGATTTTTACAGTGTCGATTACTTCCAGAGATGGAGCGCAAATTGCACTTTTTGGCATCGTCTGTTAAATTTGGCAATCAGAAGCGCTACCAGGATTGGTTTCAAGACAAATATTTTGCTACGCCCGAGTCGCACAGTTTGCGATCTGACCTGATTCGATTCATCATCAACGTAATTCATCCCACAAATGATATGCTATGCTCGGACATCATACCACGATGGGCAATCATTGGCTGGCTAATCTCATCATGCACAAATCCTATTGCTTCCGCCAATGCGAAATTATCGCTGTTTTACGATTGGCTCTTCTTCGATCCTGCCAAGGATAACATTATGAATATCGAACCGGGCATTCTAGTGATGTATCACTCGATCCGAAATCATCCGTTTGTGAGCAGCACACTATTGGATTTCTTGTGCCGCATCACAAAGAACTTTTATGTGAAGAACGAGGATAGAATCAGATTGGGTGTATATAATTCATTAAAATTGATACTTGATAAACAGGTAAGATAAGATTAGAGAACGACTATATCGAATTATTGCTTAACACTTACAAAAATCCCGTTCATTTTATAGGTCATTCCAAACTTACATCCACTATTTGAGTCACCAAAACTGGACAGAGAATTGCGCAACTTAATACGTGAGAATTTCCGAGAATTTGTGACGCCCGTAGCAAATATGCCACAAACGATGTATCCGGCAACGCATGCAATTCAAGCGCCCATCTTTAAAAAAGAAGCCGATCAACGCCTGATGCAAGGCGGTACGTATTCCTGTATATATAAATATTTGGCAAAACATATTCTTGATATAGATATATATATATATTCGTTTGAACAGAGATCATGGATGCCGGAGGAGGAGTGGCTTTTGTGGCTGGCAGTGGCACTAATCTGCTTGTGGACGATGACAACAAAATAGCCATTACACCGTTAGAAAATATGGAACGTGAAAATGAGGCAGTTCACTTCAGTGATGATGAAAATTTGCCAAGCACAAGCAAGAATGAGGAAAATACCGATGACGACGATGACTTGCCACTGTCAAAGGTTAGTGTAAGTAAAATTAATTGATATGACCTGTGAGAGATTAGCGCTAAATTGTACAAATTGTTTTGCAGGTACGGCTTAAAGAGAAACCAGTACCCGAAAAGGTTGAGCTGCCCGACGCGATAGCTGAATCGTTTGAGATATTTGTCACGAAACGCAACTCTTTTACATGGGAGGCATTTTTGAAAGACTTTCGCACGCTACCTGCCTCCGCTTTGGACGAAACACAGCTTAACTATGTGATCTCAAATACGGTATTGATACTACGGGAAACATTGCCACAACAGAACGTATTCTCGGAGAGTAAAACCGAGGAGAAGTATTTGGCCAAGAGCATTAGTTATCCACTGTACGGTTTATTTCGGTTTCTATATGAGAATGAAGACAAAAGCAAAAAACCATTTCAAACCCTATTGTCTGAAATATGCGAGCGTCTAACTGAAACGGGCTATTTACTGCTCTACTTTATGAAAATTCACTGCAAACTGCAGACGCGTAAAAACGCACAGCAATCGTATCAGTTTAAGACGACAGTCTATCGACAAATATGCGAGGCAGCGGATGAAAAGATTGGCGTGTGCCTCGTGCGCGATTTGGACCTGCTCGAGAAGGAGAACACTACAATATATTTGTGGCTGTTGCCTGATATCTATCGGGAGTTCAAAACGATATCCATCAATAATACGGAACTATTGCGCATCACTCTCCGTTGCGTAGATGCGAAAAACGTGCGCGACATTATGTATTCGATTGCCCAGGGTAAACTAACGATATTCAAGCAGGACGGCCTACTCGACTGCATTCGGGACAGCCTGGAATATGAGACATTCGAACAGATTTGCCTGTGGCAACTAATCCAGGCACACGATGTACCCCTAAAATGTATACAAGTAAGTCAACATCGTTTACTATTTGCCAAAAATTAAACTAATTATAATTTATAAATTTTTTTTTTTTTACAGGATTTACTTCCAGAACTAGAAGCTGCCAATCATCCCGAAGCGCTCGGCCATTTGTTGTTGCTGTTGAAAAATGAGGAGCCAACAAATGAAATAATCAGACTTTTGCTCAGTAGGGAAGCTAAATCCAGAGGAGATCCATTTGTCACATCTGCTCTCAGGTGCGTGCGATAAATTAAATGCGATTCAAATTAAATGTTATTAAATAATTTATGAATAGGTTTTGGTGTCAGCGATGTGAAGAGAAGCTTTCGGAAATTATAGCATCACTTCTTACATCCAAATACCCGAGCTCATCGCCCAACAAACGAAAGCGCCCCTCTAAAGGGAGTTCCGCTGCGAGTAGTACACCATCTGCTGATCACGTGAGTGACGATCTTCTATTATCAAGCTATAATTATTCAAAGTAACATTTTTATTATAGGTGTTGAATCATCTGGAGCATTATAGAAGAAGTTGTAGACATGGAACTGGGACAGGACTTTATGTTCATGATATGATGCAGCGAGCGCTGCAATCGGCGTACTCACATAGCAATGAAAGCACAAAGGTAATATGCATATATCCTTCATCTTAAATAGTACTTTTCATTGTATATTTTATAATCTCTGTTTGAGCAGAAACAGTTCAGCGATCTATTCGCATTAGCAGCGGAAGATGAAACGACGGCCGTTGGTCGTCGAGGGGGCAGCGGACGTGGACGTAAGCAGCCCGTTGGTAAAAAGGACTCAAGTAATCATAGTGCAAGCAGTAAAAAGAATTCAGATGTTGTCAAAACTATATACTCGTCTGATGAGAACTCAAGTGAAGTAAGAGTAATCAAAATTAATTATAAATATGAATTTTTTAAAAATTAAATTCCATTAATATTGCAGGAGGATTGGTCAAAGCATAAAGTTACGCAGCCGTCAAAAAAGAGAAAAAAGGCAATTAATGATTCCGACTGACAGTGTCAACGTCAATTGATGTCTTCAGTTCCGATTGGTTGCTTAGATGATGGAAATTACACAAAACATGAATATGCGTTTAGGAGCGAAATTATTTAAGTTTAAAATGGTTTTCGATTTTATCAATTTATAATTAGTAAAATCAAATGTAGAATTTTTGAATGTTGAAATTGTAACGTTATATTTTTTTATTTTTAATAAAAATAAAAGATGCTTATTCAACAAATATACATACACATACACATACCGAAATTTTATATGTATTGTATGTGTTTATTTTATGTTATATATATATGTATAATGTATATCAATAGTAATTTTTTTGTGCAACGAGAATAAAGTAATTGCAAAAATTGAACTTTTATTGTGTATAATTTATTACGGATTAATTTAGTGCAAAAGAGTGTATGGTTCATTTTTTGCGTACAGGGTATCTAGCAGTCGATATATTTTTATATTTCTATACCAAAGCCAAACTTACTAAATACTTGCTAAAGTTTTGCTTTTGCTAAAGAAACTTGAGTAGAAAAACAAGTTTTTGTATAAATTGATTTTATAATTAGATTTTTGATTACATCAATTAAGATTCAAAATTATTTGGTATGCAAGACAAGGCACGCTAAATTTAAAATGCTAATATATGTGTGTCACAATTTGCATATAAAATGCATTCAAATTAACACATTTAAGATACACACGTGTATCTGGACCAGCATTTGTTTTGTGTCTGTACGTGCTAAATTACTTAAATATACAAACACACATACATCAAAGATTGGCTTAAGCCCGCTCCATCATGAATGAAAAAGAACTGGTAAAATTCTCACAGATACACATACACACACGTCAACAAATATTTGAGTTGGGTTATTTGTCTGTCGGTAACAGAGAGAGAGAGATAGAGAGAGAGAAGCTTTTGCCTCCCTACTCTCACTGACAATGGAAACGACGCAAGCTTCCAACTGCTGAGATCAATGTTGTGAAAGCGTTTGCGCGCATTGCGGTTTTTGGTGTCTACGTAGTCTACTGAAATCAAAGCAAACGGAAAGCCACACTTTTTTGTGGTCAAAATAATAAATATTAAATAACAATCATACGTTTTCTATACAAAAAATATTTTAACTAATTGCCAAAATGTGTATCGCCAGTTCTCACAACAGTTGCTAAAAAAAATAGGTTTGTTTCCTATCCATATGTGCAGCATATGTGTGTGCGTGCGTGTGTGTGTGCCTTTGTATGTGTACGAATCAAACCGAAAAAAACCCTCTCGAATCAATGTAAATTTTTGCGAAAAGAAAGTAAGATATCTCCGACTTTACACAATTTATTTCACTCTCAGCGAATAAATTTGTGTGATTTTTTAAGTTTTGTGTGTGTATGCGCGTGTGTGTGTGTGTGTGTAGAAGAAACTCTGCAAAAGTTGAACATTTGTATACAATTTAGAGCAATGTTTTGCTGTTGGCCATGGGCTTAAGTCTCTTTCTTATAATTCCCTCAGTTTGTTTTTATTTACATACTTATGCTTGAACGTGTCAACAAGTTTATGTTCGCATCTAGATTTGTATGTCAACAAAAGTAAATAAATAGACAAAGTAAAATTACATATATTTTAAGCATTTATCTAGTATGTGTCTCGTATCTGTGTTTATCAGTTAAAGATTAGGCCCAAAAATATGCATTTGTACCTAATAGGTGCTCCAACAGGCGATATGTACTTATTCAGCGCTTATGAATTTGCATTATTTTTATTTCGATAGCTTCAGAACTAATCGATTAATGATAATTGAGAACTAAAATTTGAAATGCACGCAACTTTTCACCTGCACCCAGAAGAAACCAGGGAACTCTAGTTAAAATCAAGGATAATAATTATTATTACGCAGCTAGTAAATAAAAAAGTATCCCATAGGTTCAGCTTAGTGAAGTGCAATGTGATAAAGATTAGTGCTTTAAAATTTGCTTGTACATTTGTGCCTAATATGTACTCTATTATACTGATAGGTACTACCTCTATTGTATGCACTTGCAAACTTGCATTATTTTTCTTCGATTCGATAGCTTTTTCGCTAATCGACAAATGATAATTGAGATTGAAAAGTGAAATTTAAAATGCACGCACTTTTTCACCTTCACCTTTCACTTAGGATAACTATTCACTTTTTATCTTTTTTAAAATTATTTTTTTTCTCTCTTTTAGAGTTGAATGAACGCTGATGCAGCTAGTCTTTAGTAAATAACAAGAAACAAGAATCACATACGATCCCTTGTGTGAAGTGCCCAACAATGGGAAACTCGGGCAGTGCTAATAATATACATCGTGAGCGATCGAATATTGATCGAAACACCCATTTTCAAACACGCTTTCAACACCTGAGCCAGAACTCGCATCGTCAGCTGCTCTGGGGTAGACCTGGCTTAAGATCAAGCAGCCCAATCAATGCTCAGCGTAGTTTGACCACAGAATGGAGAAGGTCATATCCATCAGCTGTCATCAACAAGGAGCCCAATGCTCAATCGGAAACTGCCTTTAAAGTCTTGCCCGAAGTGGATAAACGGTTGCATCTGCGGGCTACTACAAATGGAGCAATCTTAAATTCTGGGGGCACGATTAGTGGACGAAAACCTAGTGAAATTCCATCAAAAAGCTTATCAAATGCACTCAGCAAAAGATCAAAGACGTTCATAATTGAAACAGGGCAAGATAGAAGCTCTGCGTTAAATGCAAAATGTGATTCAAGGCCCGAATTCACGAGATCACAAACGCTACTCTACGTTAAGGCTAAGAACAAAGATGCTGACCTTAATATGAATGAGACGAATCTATCTCGGATGCAGCGGCATACATACTCAGAGCCGGAGCTCATCAATAAGTTAAATCAGCAACGAACATCAATGAAAAATATGGCGGAGCCACCATTTAAGCCAACCAATCGAAATAAGTATTCCAAAAAGCGAAGAGCTCCGGAAGCACCCCAATTAGTCCACCTACCGATTGCACCACTAACAAAGCAGTCCATTGAGATCCCTCGTAATACTCCGAATTCAACGGATAACATAAAGCCCACACATTTTGCCAAAAATTCAGATCGATTGAGTAAGTACAGCAAACAAACATCGAGGCCAGTGCAGAGCCAAACTGATATCTTTAAAAGGGGTAATGAGATACGTAAATCTGTAAATGGAAATTTACATTTACAAAACAAGTCAACGGAATCCCCCAAAATCATTTATAGACGTGAGAAAAGTTCCGATGCTATTCTGTTGAAAAGTCGAAAATCTGAACAGCCTGCAGAGCGTCGGGAAACTTCCGTGGAAGTGGCTCCGAAGCAACACAGTAACCATACATCCATTCAAAAACCCGCAGTCAAGTCGCTAAATCCAAAAGATAAATTTGATAATGTAGCAATAATTGCGGTTCCGGAGAATAAAACTCAACGTACCTTTTATTTCGGTATGGAAAGAGATGCACCCACGGATGTAAATCAGCCGACTGCAACTGGTAAGTGATAAGAATCTGAAATCTTTAGTCCTTATGGGTTACTTTTAATTATTTATTTCAGCTGAGGAAAAGAACGCTCCAATTGAGATAACTCCACTGCCAATGATACCCAATTATGACATTGAATATAAGGAATCGAATCAAGTGGAGGAAAGTTTAGATGACAATGGATTACTTGTGCACATTCGGCCAACGCTGCCGCGTCGACAAGTGGAGACACCATCGTTTAGTCCAACATTGGCCTGGCGTTCCCTAATCGAGGAACAAGACCGCATCGATAAAGCAAATATAATTCAAATTCGAAATAGTACCTTAAATGTAGCAAGTGAAATGCCCATACAACCCAATCGACTTACACAAATTAAACAGCTTGCGAAGCCAACGCATTTGCTGACAACTTGGACACCTGAACAAGATCTTGAGGATGACCATGATGACAGAGTCAAAGGCCTCGGTGCCGAGGACGATTCCAGCTCGGACGAATACCGTTCGAAATGTGAGGAGGATGGCTTTCTATTTTATGGCAGCAAGACCAAAAATGACACCGGAACTCCAATCCACACATTCAGTTTGTCCCTGCCCAGGGATAGTCATATACACAATGCTCGAGGCATTGGTATTTTGAACTCAAGCGAAGTACGTATAATATTTATAATATATTTTTTTATATATTAACATATATTTTCGCAACTCGCAGATCTGCAATTACAAAAGCCTGCAGAAATCGAAGCCGGAAAACTATTTCCATAGCAATATGAATCCGTCGTCTAGCCAAAGAAACTTAACATCGCTTGCTCAACTCGATAATGGTTGTGTTACCAATTTTGAAAGCTCCAACAATTGGATGCTTCATAAGAATGTGAGCAGTACGGATCTGCATACGAAAAGTCTGGAACATGGCAGTAAAAGGCAGAGACTGGTTTCCGTAGAGCCACAATCGATCAAGTTTCTAACCGGCGGAAAGCACGTAATGTATTTGCCGGGCAACAATGATCAATCTAATCCATTGAAAGTTGCCCCAACAAATGAAGTGCAAGAAAATACACAACAGGTCAGAACAAATCGCAACTTTAAAAGCCGGCAACGCCATATGCCACAAAGCCTACAGGATAAGACGCCAATTTTTCCAATAACGGTATAATTACAAAATTTTTTATTTAAAATCTTAAATTCATTTTTAATTATAACTTTAAATTCAATTTCAGTCTAAGAATGAAGAGGGTCTGAAATTGGACGATGATAAGCCATTTCATCAGCGTTTTTTATTCAATAATCAAATTCGACTATTGGAAAAAAAGTTACATCCAGAGAAATCCACAAAAGCCGCCAAACTTAAAAGGTCTGTGGAAGACGAACTGGAAGCATTAAAAAAGTACGCATGCAAAATAAATTGTATATATACATTTTTATTGTTAGCTCTTTTATATTTTAGGGTAGAGGAAGACTTTCAAAGAAATCGTGCGAATGAAAAAGAAAATGTGCAGCATCAATTGCGGCTTTATTTTGGAAACGATGAAGAACGTAACGATAATTACCACAGTCTGCCGATATCCCCCGTCCTTGATCGATTCGCTGCTATTAATCTTAATGAGCCGAACGCTAAATTATTTTGGCGGGATGATCCTGAGGGCTGTGTTTCGAATGCTCCCTATGTCGCCCACGAAAGTGAGGGTCACAAAATAACCGTTACTTCAAATAATATGTAAAGTTAGAATTGTAAAAATATGTATACATACTTTTAGTTAAGCACTGTTAATAAAAAGGAATGGACTTCATTTTTTTCTGGGAATGTTTGCAATAAACTGTCATCAACCACTTATCGAAATTATCGATACAACAATTCCTTGTATAGTTCCGCACCAAAATGCTGATTTACAATATATCGATAGTGATTTTCACAAATTTATACTACCGATACTTGAGTTGTGTTCAACAATCGATATAAAGTTAAATAAATTCGGGAAACAAGTAAATATTTACCATTTATTTAGAATGGAGCTATTAAAGAGCATAAATAATAAAGAAATACTTATGGAGGTACCGAAGTATATAAATCATGCTAGTTAGAAACAGTTTAAATAAATGAATATTTTCTCGTAGGTTCTGCATTTATCCATTGAATTCCTAATTGGAAGCATTACTGAACAACAGGCTCTGCGCTTATCACACAAATACGGCTTTCAAAATCCAGATGACTTCCTACTTGCGACGCGTACAATATCCAAATACTATAAGCAATGTTGTTCAGATGGTGGCGAGGTGGATATTGCTGAAAAATTGCCCTCGCTAAGTCCCGAACTACGACCGCTTGTGCCTCTGGTGCTCGCAGCACGACTGGATGCAGTGGAATATGCACTTGGAAGATGGGAGTATTTAAAGAACGATGTCCAGTGTGTGGTCTCATTTTCCTGGGACACACGTCTGATATTGGGCGACAGTAGTTTTCGGAGTAATATTCGACAAGTGGCTACAATCAATTTACATTGTCAATCAAATGCCAAACGCGAAGTCATCTCTTTTGAATTGGATTTGAAAAAACTCAACGAAATGATTGAAGTATTAGAAAAATCTCTCAAAAGCGATAAAATACAAATCTAATTATACGAATACTGAAAACAGTTTAATTTCTACTTCTATTGTATATGCTTCATCCTTTTTTTTACATTTCATGGTTTTACCTCTAGATTATTAAAACTGATTAAAACTCAATATATTCGGATAATTCAATGAGTTTATTTTTACATTTCTTTATTGTTTAAACATATAAGCATATATAATTAGGTAATCAGTTATGTATATGTTAAATTTGCCTATTTATATAAATTCAAGTTTAAAATATGCTTAATATATATACAGTAAGAGAAAACATAAACATATAATTATTTACCATTTCAAACCACTTAATTTGTATTCTTTTCTCTTTTTTTTATTATTTTATACAGCTTTACTTTTCATGTATGTTCGCTTTTGATTTCCACACTGTTCTCTTAATTTTGGGTATGTTGATTTGGACATGCATTTTAGCTTAGCTAATTAATAAAGGCAAATTGCAAACATACAGCCGCACTTATGCAGATGCATTGGTGTCGATCGGAGAACATAAAAGATGGTTGGATGAAAATGCCCACACACTCAGCTAATGCCGGCAGCTAAATACTGATTCTTGTAGTAATACGCACAGATGCCAACCACAAGCGAAACAGCTGTCGTCATAATCACCGATTTTTGTGTTAAAACATTTATGACCCATCGGCTGACGCTATTATTATTGTTGTTCGATTTGGCAGACGATGGACGGGAAAGTTTGCGACGTCGTTCCTCCAAAATACGTTGCTCTTGCCTATACAAATAATAAAATGTGCAATTAATAAATTATTGTTAGATTTGCAATCTAAAACAAATAGCACTTACTCTAATTTGATAAGTTCCTCCACTTTCTTTTCGATGACAGTCAAACTGTATTTGTCATAAAGCTTACTGGATGAGATTAATAGTTCCTCAAACGGCAAATCATCGGGTAACTGAAATGAGGGAATTATTTAAAAAATGTTCGATTTTAATTGCATGTTAGTGATCTACCTTTGATAATAGGCAATGCACTGATGCCATATCACAGTCCTCCTGCAGTATTATGTTCGCTCTATATAAAATAATGGCAGCCGTAACAAAAATGGGCGTATATATTGGCGAGGCCAGAAAATAATCGTATAATCGCACGACGGATTTGTATGAATTCAAACTATGCCCAAACCAGGTCAAATACCAGGGCAATGCAAAAAGTGTGCCAACCGTTGAACGTTGCAGGAACTGAAACAATTCTGAATGCTCAAAGTGGACAATCGGCCAAATGAACATAAGTCGTCGCTGTGTCGCCTCCATTGTTTCCTGCATGCACTCAGAGAAATGTGTGGTCGACAGCTCCTCCATGATGGCAAAGGCAATATCTTCGCCAGCGACCAATAGAAATGTCACAGCAACATCGTGATATCCCTGATAATAGCGTAAATTTGGATATTTCTTAATCACACGCAATATCAAAACTGTCAATTGATCCTGCAACGCGATACGTTGTTCGTAGGGAATGCCTGGTGGGAAGCGTTTCAGCGAGCGATTCACATCGAGTACAACCTGATTGTATTCCGGATGACTTTGCAATTCATCGAGTGTCGGTACGCGATCCAAACTCCTCACATCCACACCGGCCAACTGGGGCCACAGTATCCGTCTCAGGTCATCGTTTACCAAGCCGTAATTACTCAGCGCTAATTCGCGCAACGCTGGCAGCGGTATGCAATTGTCATCGCTCTGAGAAATCAATTTCTCTATCAGCAGACGTTTCGTCCGCTCCTCATCGTTTTCTGGACCTGCGAATTATATGTATATTGGTTTGTATATATGCGAAGCAATGGATTTGTTTTACTTTATGACATACATTTTTCGAAATTCAGGGGGGGCTGATCGATTTTAATCTCGTCAACATTGCTCATCGTTGACAAAGTTTTGTTTGACTTTTGTCGCTATCTCGTCGGACTCAAGTTGTTGTTTGTGACTGGCGTGGGCGTATCAATGTCCACAGCTGAAAGCTTATACTTTATGCTTATTAATAAACATTTAGATTATTTTATCGTTAAATTATTATTAATCTTGCACAAAATAGCCAGAATACTGTTATCGATAAATGAATACCAATACTCGATTAAAGTGTTTTCAACTGCGTTGCATTAGCATCAAAAAAATACCAACAATTGTTTAAATTTATAAACTGTGTAAGCTTAAACTTTAATACGAAAATACAGTCCCTAGTAATTTAATTATTTTAATATAAGCCTTTAAAAAATGTATTTATCAGAAACGTTTTTGATATCGTTAGTTGTGTTAAAATATTGTAACAGTGTGCGAAATATGAACATCATACATCCTTATTGAATGTCACCACTTCATACTGATTTACCCGATACTTTGCCGATAGTTTTATGTGCAATACTTAATCGGACTTGCTATCACAGTGGAAACTCACTAAAATGAATTTAAGAAAATGCGTAGATTGAGTTTTTTTTTGTGCAGAGTCGGGATCTGTGAAATGAGGACTTCTCCAGTATCAATAATTATTATAATTGTAATTATGAATTTTTTTTATTGATTTATTTATTTTTTGTTTCGAAGGAATAAAAAATTAGGCTTAGTGTAGATTTGTTGGTATATCTAAACCTAAAAAATACATATGTATATACAGATAAAACAGTGTTTACATTAAATAGTCTTGTTTCTTTTGTTGTGCACTTTGCTTTGGTTCAGAATTTGAAAATCAAAATTTCTGAATTTATATATACGTTTTGGAAAATGCCCAATTATTATGTAGGTAATACAATACATACAAGACGATACAATATTAGCAACTGACCTAGTTTAAATAATTAATTACTTATAGTACAACTGGGTTTGTAGAACCTATAATTATATTTTACTAAATTCTGTAAAAATATATTTAAATCATTTTTACAACAAAAAGTTCGGATATACAAAACTGGTAGCAATATAAATGCCAAATAAAAGCAACAATAATAATTCGAATAAATGCTAATAGGGGGATAAATGCAAATTAGCAATTATTTTTATCTTCGATTTACACACATCCAGTAACATTTACACATTTTATTTATTTTATTGATGGCAGCTGAGCAGATTAACTAAATATTTCGTATTATTTATTTTTAATTGTAGTTTTGCATTGAACTTATTATAATATAAACAATATATGTGTCTAAGTCTGAATTCACGTTTTACTTACATATATATAAGTATGTTTAAATAGCTAAATTATATATTTATAAATATATTTAGATGTATGTTCTGTTTTTTTTTGTTTTTTAATTTAAGAAAGTAAGAAAGTCATTATAGATAGCTTAGTTTCCATACATCATTTTGATACGTACGTAAGTATAAAAGCAGTAGGTCAAAAGTATACACAGGTTTATGTACATGAATTAAAGTTGTAATTTTATAACTATAATCCTTTTGCATATTTGCTTGGATAAATTATGTTTGTTTTCAATATGTATTATTGTTATTATTTTTGTAATTTATGTTTTCTTTTCATTTTAATCAATACATTTTATGTATATATTTTTAGTGTAATATTTAAATGTAGTTGTCATTATTAAAAAATAGTTAAAAAGATTACATAATGTATATATATATATATACTTATAGCTATTGGAATTTTGTTGCGGATTGTTTAAACAGTAACATTAATGATTAGAAAAAATAGCATTTATAAGTACGAAATATCTAAATTTTATATGCGCGTTATGTTGATTGCATCTGTTATTGATTCCCTTCTTAGAAGCTGTTTTGTATCATTTTCTATCTCAATTGGCGATATACCCGTACTATGATCATTTAAATAAGGAGTGTCTTCCTCCACAATTTTCTCGAGTAGAATATCGCCCGAATTATTTGGACCTGGGAGTTGTTGTATTTTTGTATGTAGTTTTAAGGTATTGCCGAAGTGGATCCATGATATTGTATCTTACCATTACGACCGACGATCTGACCATTCGAAATGCTCTCCGCCGAGCCACAGTGAACGACGGCAACATCTGTGGGCGAGGCTGATCCGGAACCGGCGCCGTTACGTCCGTTTTTTTGCAATGCAACAGCTTTGCGAGCATGTCGTGTGGTTAACACTCCAGTTTCTACATCTCGCTCAAGACGATGGCCTTCAAGACATAATATATATGAAACATGTTATATTCATAGATATAAATATTCATTACCTGAACGTGATCTGGTTAGCTGCCGTTGAACATAGTCTTCGAGATCCTCTTCCTCCTTTCGGCTTATCAAGCAGTTCAAAACCAACAGAAATACGCCCAATCCAAACGAAAAGAGGCCAGTGCATGTCACCTCATTCCACCATGCCGAGCTAGAGCCTATTCAAAATTGTATTTATAAATAAATAAGGTTTTCCGTTTTTTAATTGATCTTACTAAATACATTCCAGGACATAGCTTCATCCGGAATGATACCAGCACCACATAAAAAAATTCCAAAGACGATGAAAACAATGCCAATGTGGAGCATTCCAATACTTGTTACGACCTATAAAAAAATTAAAAATATATTTACATCGATCCAGAGAGACCTATTTATATATGTATAATTAACCTGGGTGTCCAACATTCCGGGTCCGGCCTTGACAGCATGGTGCGGATGATGATATTTACGCCTCACCGATCCACTCGGCGAATGAAAAGTTTCCCCGCTCTCCGAGCTCTGAGTACTATAACGTCTCTCTCTGGCTCTCTTTTGCTCATCGCGACGCTTTCGCTGGCGCTTAATCGCCATGGCTGAGTGTATGCCCACGGAATGCATATTTAAACCTATAGAGGTAAAACATATATACATATATATAAACACATATACAATTTAGAAAGCCATACTTTAAAGTGTAAAAAGAGTTATGCTCAAAGTTGCTCACTGCTCTTTAATCAGATTTGCACAGCTGATTCTCAAAGTCTGAGAAGGACAGCTGTTAAATTCTCTCAGCTGTTAGATTCTCTCATTTCTTATGGCTCGCACAAGAAGAAAAAAGAATGAAGACAGCGCATAGATTTATATACATTTTTTGTTTTACTGCTATAACTCGGGTGTTTCTTATCCGATCTTGGTGTATTTTATTTGTCTAGTTGATCAATAATATGAAATGGTGGCAGTTATCGATCTAACGAAGCAACCATGTATTGCCAGAAGGTTTACGAAAACTTATATTCCAAATCTTAAGCCTCCAGCTCTTATAGTCTTTGACATCCGAGAATGAACGTACGGACGGATAGATGCACAGACGGATATGGCTATTTCGACTCGTTTGTTGATCCTGATCAAAAATATATATACTTTATGGGTTCTGCATGTTTTTTCCCCATTTTCATGCTTTAAAAATGAAGTGAGCGCCGTTAAAATTTGTTCCACTATGGAACCGACTTATTTCGCTTTTGAATCTGTATTGAATTATATATTATTCAATCAGTGCAGTCTATAATCGATATTTATCGGTTTCTGCGGAAATGTGTCAGTTATCGGCGGATTATTAATTATTATTCATAATTACTTCAGTTTTATTATTTTTACTGATTAGCACAGGGTAAGCAAAACACACCATTAAACACTGCAATCGTTACATATAAATGCATACATAAGCACACATATACATGCTGCATGATATCGCCGTTAAGTATGCTATAAGCTATTTAATATGCATGCAATTATTATGCGTAATAAACACATCCATACGTACACACAATATGTCTGTTGCTATACCTGCAACCATACCTGTGTACCTATCGCCATGCCAACATTTCAACAGGTTTACGGGATTTGACAATACAAACATTTGTACATACTTACAGTGTGTGCATTTGTGTGTGTTTGTGTAAATACACACAAAAAAAAACAACTGATTTCACATATGTTAATGCTCTGTTCTCAGAAGCAACCCCTAAATTGATATTTTCATCTGAATGTAGGTTGGATACCGACATACATACATACTAACATTACACATACATACATAAATAATAACAAATATTCACAGATGCAACTCGCATGTGTATTTTACATTAGATACACACATATGCATGCTAAAATGATACTTGCCCATGTGCACGTATGTATGCTGTGTATGTATTTATAGCATACATATTGTTCTCATTGTTACTCACCTTTGTTTGTATGTATATGTGTGCAAAGACTTTCTGTTTTATCCGGTTTAATCGCTAATCCACATTAAGCGAATAATATTCGATTATTCATAAGACGACTTAATTCATTTTAAGCACTATTACTTCAGAAACCTAAGGGACATATTACAATATATGGATAGATAAACACATATGCATATGTATGTTTGTGTGTATGTGAGTATTTACCTACAAGATAAATAAACACATACAAAAAGAAGAATACAAATACATATGCATATAAATTTTGCACTCATTACTTTAAACTATATCAATATCGATTTTTATTGTTCTTACAGTAGTGTTCCATTTTTATTATTTTAAATAAAAAAGAAATCTAAAATTTTATTTTGTTTTCGTTTAAGCTTTTTAATATGTATTCTTCGTTTGTTTAAACTCCAATATGCAATTTTTTTAATGGTGTAAAACGCAGTTTTCTTGTTGCTCGACCTATATATATTTATTTTTTTTATTTTTTATTTACACCAGCGAAGGAATCAGCCTGTGGGAAATACTGCACTTTGCACTACTGTCGTAAAATTTGTATCACGCACAATAATCGTATTCCTTTGAAATTCATCTGCGAGAAAGGGAGCGAAAGCTTTACAAAAAGCATTCGAGCGCAGCGGAATAACACCGGTTTAACAGACTGTTAGCTTTTGCATTAACTTCAAACGTTTGCAAATTGGTACATCAGATAAAATATATTTATTTAAGTGAAACTTAAATTATTTAAAACATAAAATATAAAGTGAATGCAAATTGGAGAAAATATATATATATAAAATAACTAGTTTAAGTTGTGTAGATAATCGGCGCAATTAGCAGCACTGTTAAGTGTAAGGACGATTTTATGAAAAGCTTTAAGCTTCTCCATATGCACCTTGTGCGCCTTGGAATTTGTGCTTTTGTACTTAACGCCATCTATTAGCTTGGAACAGACATATGATAGCCAAAGCGCATTCGTCTTTGGCGAATATGCCGACCAATTGTTTCTATAAAAAGAATAATAAAGTAAAAAGGAATTTTAGGAAGGCTTACTTGACTTACTTGAGTTCATCGCGCATCATGCGATAAATGTCATATTGATAGTCTCCAGTGGCCACAAATAGCTCTTCATCAGTGGAGAGATCATTATAATGGCAACAGTCGTCAACCGTTATCCTTGATAACGTATAGTCAATGATTGTTATTCGAATTCCTTTTGTTGCCACCACTAAATCCTTGCCGCAGAGTATATATGCAATTTTCCTCTCATCTGTTTTCTCAATTAGTATGTTGCCCCAGTGCAAATCACGATGCTCAAATTGAAATGCTTCCTCTCCAACGGCAAGCGTTAAAATAATCTAATATAAAAAAAAATTAAAAGTTAATCACTACTTATGTAATTAGTTAATTAATTTACCTGCTGTAGTGCATAATAGGACTGCTCGGCATTTAAAAATAAAAATGACGACATATCTTCGCCAGCGAATTTTAACTCCAATACAATAAATAGCTGGTTGTCCTTGAACATTTCAGGATGATCGTTTTCCGACTCCTTTTCATCGTCATAGTCCTCCCACAGTTTTATTAAATGTTTCGGGTACTTTCCCTTCACCAAACATGCCTGGAAATAATACAACAAAATAGTAATACAAAATGTATACAAAAATAAATAATCTTAAATTAAACAAAATAATAAATATTTATAAGATTTATGAGTTATTTAAATGGAAAATGGTCCAACATTTGTTGCATTGGGAAGCCCAGAAAAAACCCAATAATAATAATAATAATAATTTAAACTTACATTGTAAATGTCGACAAATCCGCTTGTTGAGTTTGTTGGGTTCAAGCGAAGATTGCTCATCTCTTTGGAAATTATAATTTCCGGCAATATTTGCTCAAATGTTTTTTGTGCTTCACCATTGACTAAAGCAGCACCCTCAATTGGGAGCACTTTGAGGACCACAGCGTTTTTAGTGCATTTTTTTGGCGTATATTTAAACACCTCACCATAGACGCCTTCACCTATCTTGCTAGTGTCGATCATTTTGGATAATGCATAGGTTGTGCTAAATTTATATGGTCTGGGCTGACCACAATACTTGAGCACTTCTTGCTTAGGGCTTAATGATAATTTCGGTTCCAAGCTGTTCTTCACTTGCACCGATTTCCTTTGCGTCACATGATTACGGATTAAGCCTTCTGCTGTGCCAGCTCGCGTTGTCAATTGCTTCTTTGGACTCAAGCTGCGGGGCGGTTCATTATTGTGTGTACGGCGCCAACTGATTAAGGATTTTCTCCATTTGCCTGGTTGTAGGACGAGCGAAGATCTCACTTCTTTGGGCAATATCCTGAAGCCTTCCAAAGCGATATCCGAATTATTGGTCTTTTCCAGGCTAAAAGAGTTAACTTCGAAGCAGACGTGTTTTCGTCTTTGTGGTTGCTCTATTTCTAAAAAATTATTTAAAACAATTAATTTATTAACCTAGTCGATTTTTGCTGCTTTACCAATGTCATCCAGTTTCTGATTGTCGTCGATTGGTTTTAGTAAATCATTTATGGGGGATAATGCGCAATTGAACAAATTGGAGTGGATAAATTTGGTGCAAGGTGTTGAAATCGCATCGCATTTTTGCTTTTTATTTGGATTAAAGGCTTGGGGAACCGTCAACAAATTTGGATTTGCCAAGGAGGTGCTCAATATATCTGGATTGGTATTCTCGGTACTGGAATCAATATTAAACGATGCTCGCACATCCTTTTTAATTACGTTCAGGTCTCGTAGTTGCCTATAAATTGTTGAATGTTTTTATATCAATTACAGGCGGCAATTTTTTGTTTACAAATTGACTTACGGTCTTTGATCCAATAGTTTATCGAATGAGTCTTTCCAGGCGTCGTCTGGTAGAGTATTGTCCATTTTGTCAGTATTGGTAATATCATTTATTGCGCTTGCTCGATGTTATTATACAAAATATAAATTAATGTTTTCTTGTTACAAATTGAAAATATAGTCCGGAAATTTACTGAGAACACAACGCTGTTGTTCAAAATGATGCACTGTTAACGCAAAAAGGCGCCTACGACGCATTTCAGAGCACAGTTAAGTCACAACAGAGCGATAAGTATCGATATGTTATCCAGAAGGGCAGTACGCTGCTTTTGTTGTTTATTCACATGATAACTGATGAAGTGTGATTGGGATATTACAAACACAAATAAGAAAAGAAAAATATTTTAAGCGTACCGCTATTTAATACTTTGTTTAAGCAAATAGTTAGTTGCTAGGATAGTAATGTACTATTATTGAGAGATATGAAAAGCGCAACAATATAAAGCGAAAAATATCGAGCTTATTAGTCTTATTAATATATATATTGTATCCTAATTCTGCATCTGCATGTCTCCTTTTATAACAATTTAAACTTCAGGCATTATTTAAAATAGGTTTCAAAATTATTTCAAATATGTTATTGTTAAGTGGTTTTTAGGCGCATGGAAAATAGATCTAAAAACAAATAAAAGACTACATAATAAACACATTCTTAGTACTTAATTTTCTCTTCTTAACCCTCACCATTTCAGTGCTATCTAAAAAAAAGGGTATACAATTGTCGAGGTAAGTGGTTGTGTCTTCTGTTAAATTTGATCCCTTACAAAATTCTAGAGATTTCCCCTTTAAAATGCTGCATGTTCAGCAGTCTTTTATTGAAAGTCAATATAAACAACAATTCTCCAATTACAAAGCAGAAGTTTTTACTTCTTTTTTTCCAGAAAATAGCAAATTAAATAAAATTATATAAAGCGCATTTTATGTGAAACGGTGGTTTTGATTCATAATTAAGCAATGATAATACAATTAAGATTATAATAAAAGTGTGTCAACAAATTTGCAGTTTGAGCAACTTTTACTTTTTTTCAGAAATTAGCAAATTTTATCAAATTATATAAAGCGCGGCATACGTCAAACGGTGTTTTTTTTTACCTAATTAAGAAATGATAACACAATTAAGATTATAAAATTTGAAATTTGAGCAACTTCTGGTTACAAGCATTGACATAAATGCTTACATACAATAAAATACTTAATTAAATAGTATATGTATATATATGTTTATCGTAACGAAATTTGTGGAATATGCAAAATATGCTGTTTTGGCATTTGCGTCTTTGTTATAGCTCAATAAAAACAAGTAAAAGCGTTGCAGTTTAAAGTAGCCGACTGCTCACTACTCTGTTTCCAGTCACCAATTGATTTTTAAGCTGTAAATATTCGCCACAGATTTTTAAAGGATGATAAGGGATAATTCAACTGTAAGCTACATTTCTTGTGGGTGGGTTCGGCGTGTCTAACGGTTGATCGTTAAGGTGAGCTTTTCTAGTTCGGAAACTCACCACTTAAAATTTAATGGCTGTTTAGTTTTATCAGCAAAAATAAAATCGAATGAAGCTAATACACTTTGGTTTTGTGATTTGTGAACAGAGTATAATTAAATTTTGTTGAATTCTACAGAATTTGGAAGAGCGGCATTATGCTCACAGTCGCCGCAGTAGTGCGACATTTCTTGGCCAGGAGACCGGTGCTGGTGGTGCCTGTAATGAGGTTCTACTGTTGCGGCTGAATGCATGAAACTTGAATTTGTTTCGCAGAGCAACTTCATTAAGTGCATTGTTATCTGATCGTACAGTTTCAGTTAATTATGAAACTTCAATCGGATCGGTCGAGATCTTAACAGACAAAGACAAGTTCATCAGTTGGAATAAAGTGTAATATTATTAATACTTATTTGTTTAAGAAAAATGTGTTTTGTGAATCCAACTTTCCAAGTGAAAAATGGAACAGAAAAAGTGTTAAGAATTAAGATTTTTCTGTTTATGTGTTTACTAGTTGGTTAAAATCAAATGAATCAGAATTTATAAACTATTATATTTATAATTTCTCTCAGCGCAAAACAATAAATAACGGTGAAAATAAAATTACCACACATATTAATACATATACGAATATATTTATATTAATGCGTGGATCACAATCATCACATAAATTGTTTTGAATAATTCGCATAAAAATGAATAAACAAAATAAACACAACAAAAATAATATAGAATCTGATTAACAAAAGCATCGGACGACGCCTTTTAAAGTTAATACTTATATTTTGTGTCAAAAACACAAATATAACAAATGGGAACGTTAGCTGCACCAAGTAACCGACTGCGCACTACTCTAATCCAAGTTCAAGAAAAGCTGACGGCAGGTGGAAAGACAACCATTTGAATTGGTAAAAAGATTTATTAAAAACGGTGTCAATGACCTCAAAAGTGTAAAGTGATGATGATTTTGAGTCTATATAATGCGTGTGTGTCATCAAAAATTGAGTTCATATACTCTTGTTCCATTTCAAAAACAGAGTATAAATAGACAAAGTGTTTTGCATAAGCATTCGGTCGAGCATTATTTTAAGAACGCATCCGTGGGCGTTGATCAGCTGAAACTAAAACTGAATTTTGGAATTTATTTGCAAATCTTCAGTGTTCCATCAGAATTTGTATTAATTTTATTTTGCACTAAGCCCGCTGAGTGAAATCTTTAGCTAATGTCCAAACGATATTCTGATTCGAATGTTAGATTAAAATTTCATTTGCATGCCTTGAAAATTTATCAAGATCTTGCAGAGATCAAAATTTCTGAAATACTAATTTTTAAGGCCAGTTTGCTAAATATTCACTAATTTATCATGACAAACAAGCGACAGTTATATGCATTGTTTATTTTTTTTTAAATAATAAAAAAATAGCTAAAACGAATTGGCAAAATATTTGTCTTAAGCCAAACCGTATAATCTACTATATAAGTCGATAATAGATTGGCTAAATCAATTCGATTGAGCTCTGCTTAATCCAATGTATTAACGCTGAAAGTAGTAATACAAAATGTCTGTAATTATTTGGTTTACTTTACTTTGAGATCACCTAGCTAAACCAGATTTAATCAGTTACGGATATCGGACTGAGTCGCACCAGCCAGAAGAAGATGTAGTATTCCACAGAAGCACGACTTAAGTAATAATAATAATAATAAAAAATATATATATACTATATAGATGTATATATATATATATACTATATATATATATATATATACAATGCGCTATTAAAGTTGGAAACTTGAAACTTGGAATATATGTATAATCTATACTTATAGCCGCGTCAGACAAAGTGTTAATTTTGCAAACAAATTTCCGGCTCACAATCCGTAAAACTCGAGAATCTCCATGAACCCTAACTAATTTCAATAGCATTTTGCGAATGTTAACATTATATTTTTCTCCGCAGTGTGAAAATAGTTGCGGCAAACGTGAAACTGAAAATGCCAGAAATGGCATCAAGTCGAAACTGGAGTGTTCTCAGATACGTCGTTCTTCTGGCATGCCTCTTGCTGATTCTTCCTGGATATAGCGAATCATCTTATCAATGCATTCAGACAAATGGTAAGTGCAAATCTGATGAGCAGATGTAAACTGAAACTTTTCCACATGTTGCTGATGTGCAGAATTGTTGTAGACACAAAATAATCTTTTGTCAACTCGAGTATGCAAGATCTGAAAATATACATCTGAGAATATACAGTTATGTTATTATGATAATGATTTTCTTATTTTTTTTTTCAGAGAATTTTTCATTTGAAGCACCCACGAGTGGATTTGTCATTGGGTTGCAAGTAACGAATAGATCGTTGCATCAGGTGATGACGCGAATATTTTATACGTTCTTGAAAGATGTTCTGCATTACAGAGATATTCGAATCATTCCAATACATTATACAAACTCATCAGATCCACATAATCCCTGGTACACCTTGGACTATGTTAGGTAAGTATATATAAATATATATCTAATAATTACTTACTTATGCTTACTTCTTTGTTGTAGGACCTACAATGGCTTTCATAATATTAGCATGATCAATTTGGAAGTTTGGATGCCCTACAGCGTGTACAGAGAGCCCCCTTCAAACATACTGAATGCAGGTGCCTCCATAACACCCGGTCGATTCAGTTGGTTCGTGCCAAAGGCACAAATTTCAACAGATGCCAGCAACTGCAGTTTGCATTATGATGTTTTCAAAGATATGCACAATATACATTATGATCTGTACGTCATGGAAGATAATCTTATGGATGTACTGAAGAACAAAAGGTTTGTGGAATAAATACTCAATTCAGTTTTTAAAGAATTAATTCTTTCAAAATTGTGATGCAAAAGCATGTAACGGGCAGAAGGAAGCATCAAGTATATATATTCTTGTTCCGAGTCAGTTTAGCCATGTCCGTCCGTATGTCAATCAACAACATAAGTCAAATATATATTCTCGTTTACCATAAGCATATCGTGTTTGTTACATTTGATCGATAACTTGATGCAAATCGATTTCATATCGATATAGTAATATATAGACTAAAAGCAACTATTTTATACAGGTTTTCCGATTGAGTACTAAACATAGCTTGACATATTACAGCGAAAACTTCATCAGTACCCACTTCAAAACAGGCGCAAGGATTTTATGTATGTGAACAGAGAGCAGCAGGATAATCAAAGCGAGCTTTGACTATGTGAAAGTAGAAGCTGTGCTCCTCGTCGAGCTCTCTCGACCAGATCATTCTTTGCTTATTTTATTTAATATATTTTTGCATTACAGTGTTGAGGAATACATAAACCCAAACTGTGTTAATGTGAAATGTGCTACGCTTATAGCAGAGTTCCGGAATGATTCGTATTTTATTGAAAATCAGCTAACGGAGAGTTATGTAAATGTTATTTGGTTGGGCAACGAATTTCGAAGCACTATCCAGGAATTTGCTGCATTTTATCAGACATCTTATGCACGTGGTCAGAAGAGATTTATGGTTTTGCATTGGCTACCATCGGAAATGATTGATGGTGACATCAAGTTCACACAAATCACATTGCCCCGATGTGAGGACTATCAATATTTGCAGAACACAAATTGCAGATATGAACTAACTCCGATACTCAAATACTATGCGATAAGTTTGGCCAATGATAAGCGATTGATATATGCGCTCCGAAAATTCTTCATTACTGACGCGGACATTGAGTACATTCAGAGGGAGTTGAGTGTTCAAAGGAAGCACTCGGGTGATCCATATGATAAAGTTGCTTGCAATTGGTTGCTGAACAACAGGAGAACGTACAGCAAATGGATATTACCGAATACGGTGCAAACTTTATCGATCGGTGGCATATTTCCCATCAATATCACAGATCGTGGACATTTGAATATTATTGGAGCTGCCCAAAAAGCCGTCGAAGCAATCAACAAAGATCCAACCATATTGCCAGACTACAATTTGGAGATAATGCTCAATGATGGCCAGTGCAAGTCAGATCTGGTTATGAAGGCGTTCATACACTATTTCAATGTGCCAAATATGCTGGGTGTTTTGGGCCCGGCCTGCAGTGAGACCGTTGAGCCCATTGCCGGAATTTCGAAACATTTAAATATGATGGCAATTTCGTATTCGGCTGAGGGTTCCTCATTTGTGGACCGCAAGGCATATCCGTATTTCTTTCGCACCATTGGATCGAACAGCGTTTATGTGGATGCGTATATGAGGATAATGAAACAACTTGGCTGGAGTCGTGTCTCCACCTTGACGGAGGATAGCCAGCAACATACGGAGTATATGTCGCGCATGGAGACCAAGTTGAGATCACATAATTTCACTTTGGCATTCAGTCGAAAGTTTCCGAGTGATGTTACAGCTGAGGATATGCGGGAGGTTTGTCTGCCCTATCTAATAATTGCATAATATATATATTTAAATATATATTTATTTATTTCGTAGCACTTGGGTCAATTGAAAGCAGCTCACTCGAGGATCATCATAGCGGAACTTCATATCGATAATGCTGCTGTTGCCATCTGTGAAGCCATCCACTTGGGTGTAAGTATCTTTTATTTGTTTCTCGTATTAATTATTAAATAATATATTTAATATAATTATATTATGATACTGAAGGTATAAGACAAAGTCGGACAAAGCGTTCAAATTGGAGTGCTACGTTAATTTCAAATCTATATCTATCGCTTATATCCCACAATTTTAGAGATAGAATCAGCAAACTTGAACAATATTAATTTTTGAATTTTAATATTTTAAATTTAAAAAAAATAAATAATTTTAATATATATTTTACTTTGTAAAGTTGAACTACTTCGAA
Organism: Drosophila paracracens; assembly: GCA_035044025.1. Lineage (NCBI taxonomy): Eukaryota > Metazoa > Arthropoda > Insecta > Diptera > Drosophilidae > Drosophila > Drosophila paracracens. Next base: position 2,034,965 of record JAWNMN010000835.1, on the reverse strand, counting down.
ATAAATTAATAGTTTTCATTTTATTTTATTTATTTATATTTTATATATATATTTATATATATATATTATATATTTATTTTTTATTAAACTCTATAACTAAATTAAAATTAAATATTGAATAACTTATTTAATTTTAGATGACGCACAAACAAGGTTATATTTGGTTTTTACCAACTTGGATTTCCAAGGACTTTCAAATGTGGCAGCTGAAAGTGAAGAACAAATGCGCTGCCAAACAGTTGGAAAACGTAAGTTTTTTAAGATGAAAATTGAAAATTGGATAATGCATAAATTATTCAGTTGTTTGATGTTTTTTTTTGTAGGCCATCGAAGGACACTTTAGCATAAGGCACACGCCCTTTGGCCAACCAAATGCCAAAATGCAGGAGGGCAAATCTATAAATTCTTGGCTAACCACATATGGCCAAGAGTACGAAACGTTTTCGAATTATGTGGGATTCGTGTACGATGCCGTTTGGACCTATGCGATAGCCGCACATAAATTGCTGCAGAACAACACATATGCCGCGCACAATTTGAGGTCCAAGGAGGTCGTGAATCAATTCGCCCAATTTATTTGGGCAACCGATTTTGATGGGCTGTCCGGCAAGGTGCGTTTTGGCCATGGCGAATTTGGCGGATCACGTATTATCGATCTGGATATCCTACAATGGACAAATGGGTCCTATGTTAAAGTCGGCACATTTCAACCTCACTTTCGGGGTAATGGTTCCGATGTCCATATATATGGTGGCAATTTGACGTTCAGTGCCGGGGATGTGTTCCGTGGCCGGATACCAGAGGATGGCAGATACGACTGTCGATTCTCGGGACTAGCTCGCCTTCTTCGTGTGGATTGCGAGATTGCCTCGATGATCTTTAGTTTTTTGATGTGCCTGCTGGTGATCATGGCCATGTCGCTGATATCATTCTATTTTTGGAAACAACGCTATGATCGGAAAGTGAGACAATCGGTGCAGATAATGAAAATGTTTGGAATTGATTTGATATCGCCATCGCGGAATAAAGTCAACACGTTGGACAAGTGGGAAGTGCCCAGGGAGAATGTGGTCGTCAATCGAAGATTGGGCGAAGGTGCCTTCGGCACTGTTTATGGCGGTGAGGCGAGATTCAATTCGGACGATTGGACAGCGGTGGCCGTTAAGACACTCAAGTCTGGTGGCTCGACGGAGGATCGCTTGGATTTCCTGGCCGAGGCCGAAGCAATGAAGAAGTTCAATCACAAGAACATTATAAAACTTTTAGGGGTCTGCCTGCAGAAGGAGCCAATCTATACAATCATGCAATTCATGCTGTATGGCGACTTGAAGACCTATCTGCTGGCCCGCAGGAACATGGTCAACGAGAAGATCACTGATGAATCGGATGTGTCGTCCAAACGTCTGACCATGTACGCCATGGACGTGGCCCGAGGCTTGGCCTATCTAGCGGAGCAGAAATATGTGCATCGGGATATCGCGTGCAGGAATTGTTTGGTTAACTCTCAGCGAGTGGTGAAGATCGGTGACTTTGGCATGGCTCGACCCACATTCGAGAGCGATTATTATTGCTTCAATCGGAAGGGGGTTCGTAAATTGTTCCCGGTGCGCTGGATGCCGCCGGAAACGCTGTCGGTGGGCTTATTTACGTCTGCCTCGGATATTTGGTCATTTGGTGTTGTACTCTTTGAGGTTATCACATTCGGTTCGTATCCGTATCAGGGCTTGACAAATAATCAAGTTCTTGATTTTGTTAAAAACGGAAATACGTTGCAAATTCCGAATGGTGTCAAGCCACAGTTGGAGGGTCTCCTGAAGGCGTGCTGGAGTCAGGATGCCAGCAAGCGACCCACCGCCCTGGAAGTCATCGATTATATATCCAACTATCCGCGACTGCTGACTCCATCCCTCGACCTGCCCGGCACTGCGGTTCAGCTGCCAGAGTCCGACGATGAAATGGAGCTGTTGCCAAATGCTCTTTTGTCTTCACCACGGCTCCACGACTCCAATTTGGACATATTGGCCAAGACAAACAGTGCTGGCAATATGCAGAAATTCAATACCATCGGCGATGGCAATCTATCAGAATTGTTGGCCACCGATGATTCGGGCACAGTGAGCATGCCTCACGACTCGTTTTCCTCAACTACGCCGGATGGATACAGCATAATGGCTCCACTTTTGACCTACAACAAAAAGGTTGTTACTTCAAACCCGGAAAATTAATCCATAAACTTTGAACGTAATATTGCATTTTTAATAATCGAGACTCGAAAAGATTTTATTTAATTAGTTGTTAAAAAAAAACCAAAACATAGTTTTTAAGAAAAAAACCAGCAATCCAAATCTTAAATTAATCCAAAATAAAAATTTTTACATACCACGTACGAACGGTTCTGAAAGTGATATATTAAGAAAAAATGTAATATTTTAAGATAAGTAAAAATTATATATAAATTATATGTAAAAAATATAAAAAGTTTCTTTTGAAGGTTTTCATGTAATTAGAAGCAGCAAAAAAAATGTTTAAAATATACTTTGACAATATTTTAGATTTTAAAATTCTGATTTTTTAGTCGACTCTTTGAATGGGAACTTTACAGTAGTTCAGGACAAGCAAAAAAAGTTCCGTTGAAAATTTGCAAATAGTACAAATTTAATGAGTAAAGAAAGTTCCGCTAAAAAATAACAAGCGATGCGTTTGTCAAATAACTGTGTAAGTATGTGTGCACATATACGTATAACTGTACATCTGCATAAGTGTGCGACACTCGCAGCTTTTTGGTATTTAAAAAAAGATTTTATATGAGTGCCGAGTGAGTGAAGAATAAAAAATTAGAATGATATTGCGGCGACTAAACAATTAAGCATCCCCACATACAAAATTGTATATATATATATGTGTATATATATATATATATATTATGGCTGTGACTGTATATTTTTAAACACTTGCACACACACACACACACATATTGTAAATCTGTGAATTAAGAAACAATCATAATAATCGCACTCAGTGCACGTAATTATGAAATCCACATAACGGCATAAGACAGAGAGAGAGACAGAGAGCGGGAGAGGGAGAGGGGGAAGGTTGGGCCTAGGCTAAAGCTCTAGCCGTAAGCTGCATGACGAAAAAGCACCCCGCATCCCACATCCCGCATCCCGACCGCTATCACACACACCCACTCCATTGTCTCCAGTTAGCGCCATGGCTGCTGCAGCAGCAATTGCTGTGGAAAGTGCACAACGACATTATGTTGCGCTCTACCGCGCTAATGCAATGGTCTATCAGCAGCGTCCAGAGCAAGCGTATAAAAGAACAGAGACCGACTCAGAGACAGAGAGAGACAGAGAGAGACAGAGAGGGAGAGAGAGAGAGAGAGAGTGGCAGAGAATAAAGGCAAAAAGGACCCAGTTGAATGCGACAACCGCGTTGCGATGCAATTCCAAAGTCATCATTAGTTGTGCTAATGCACCGGCGCTCGGGGTAGGGTTTAGGATGCATTGCAGCAGGAGGGTGTTATCGCGGTAGCTGCTGCTGCTGCTGCTGTTGCTGCTCTAGCAACCATCTGCAGACAGCAGACAGCAAAATTCTGTCTGTCCAACTGTCTGTGTGTCTGTCAGTTGCAATTGGAAACCAAACGGATGAAATTGTTTCATGTTACACAATAAAAATTCTATATATGAAACCAAAACAATGGCCTAGTAAATAAATGCGGGAGCGTTGAGCGTTGACTCGAAATAAAAATATTTATGGCATACAAACACACACACACACACACCCACCCACACACACACACACAGACATGAATATGTTAATATTAGTGCATTATGTTTGTTCATATATTGTTAAACGCACAGTGGTTATACTCTGTGAATTATGTTTGACAAGCAGAATATATAAATTAGATTTTTTTTTTAATGTGCAGCCAAGAAAAATTCCGTTCTTAAGTTCTTAACACAAGGAAACAGCTTGCATTTCAATACTGACGTATATATCTACAAATTCTGAGAACAGAAACACATCCCAAATATTTTTTAAGACGATTGAAAAAAGTTAATTTGTATTCCACAGTTTGCTTTTTATTTTCAGATAATTTTTCCTTAAAAACTGTACCAATAAATTGCATTTTTTTATGTACTGTTTCCCTCTCGACTGTCGTGTTGCCATCAAAAATGTTTGAAATTGGACATTTTTCATAGCTTCGAGTTGTTGTTGTTGTTGTTGTTGTTAGTTAGTTAGTTAGTTGTGTTAGTACAAGTGTGATTCCAATTACTTTCACCCAATGGTCTGTTGCCCCTTCTCTTTAGTTGCTGAGTTTAGTCGCAAGCCAGACTGCATCCTTGCTGCTGCAGCAATCAGAGCGATGTCGATGGGTGGCACAGCTGCTGTTGCCAGGATTCACCAAAAAAAAAAAAAAAAAAAAAAACCAGCAAAAAAAAAGGCCATGGCCGTTAAAGTGACAATACGCACTTGGCCATCATACAATGGGGCATTTCTAAGATTTCGCTAGGCAAATTACTTATTTGGAATCTTTTATAGGGTTTTTTTTATACCTATCATGCTGTCATTTTGTAAGCAATTTGTAAGTCACTCAGAAGTTATCTCTTCTGCTCTTATCTTACAGCAAGGTATCTGTTCCTTTATCTCATTTATAGAATAATATATAGTCCTTTAAGGAAGTGCTACTTAAGTAAAATCTAGCTCACAATTTATTTGTACAACGAGCATTTTACTGAAGCTCTCATTTATACCTGGGGAATGACTACTTAATACTTTCGGGAAAGGTAATATTATGAACAATAATATCATATCAAATTTTCACAGGTTTCATCCATAAAGTATACAAATTATGAGGTATTTTGGGTTTCATTATTAAAAAAATTAAAATAAGATTTAAGTCAACACGTAAAAAATATGCAAAAAGCACATATTTTTTCATGCGGTTCAGAAACTCTCTATTAAATATTAATATTTTAGGCATCTGGGCGAAAAAGGTGATATTTTGCTTCTAGTAATATTTGTACCTATGCCAAGATTAAACTTTATAATTTTTATATTTGTAATATCAGATATGTGAGGGAATAACATAATTTAATTATGAATGAGGTCAACAAATAATAAATAAACAGAATATATTACATTAAAATAATGGTTAATATTAAAAAACAGTTTTGAGAAAAGAGAGTACCAAAAAATATTGGTCTGACTGTTATTGGTAGAACAAATGAAGCCACTTTAAGAGTTCGTTCAGCATTGCGCTGCAGAGATGCATTGGCGAATTTTGGTATACCCTAAATTTGATATATTTTAACTATGTTTTTTTTTTCTTGACAAGTAATATAGCAAATTTAACCATGGTTCATGGGTGAATGTACATATGTGTGTGTGTATGTATGTTTGTATTTACATATACATAACAAGAATTTTTTGTATGTTTTCCTGACGCTGCAAATATTCGGAGCACAACTGGTCAACGCCAGTAAATAGTGAACGTTGCACAGTGTCCGTGTGGGCGCAATTCATGAAAACGGCAACGGCAATGGGAACGGCAACGGCAACGGGAACGGTAACGGGAACGGGAACGAGAATGGCAACGGGAGCGAAAACGAAAACGAAAACGAAAACCCAAACGATATCGAAGGGTGACGCATGCCAGCCAAATAATGCTGGACCGGAGCAATGTGAAAATGGCGTTCATAAAAAAGGCATACACATACATACATGTATGTGGGTAAGCATGGATGAATGTATGTATGTGCATATGTACATAAGACCACGATGGCGCATATTCGCGCATAAGAATATGTTGATAAATATATATAGACACATATGTGTATGTGTATGTGCATGTGTGTGTGTGTGTGTGCACACGCGTACTTATCAACATTTGTGTTTGCATATATACAAATGTATAATTTCTTTCGAACATAAATATGTATTTAATAGTGCATACGTATGCAGCGTACACATCTGTTCGCATACTATCAGATACACACACACAACAACACACACACTCATACACACTTACAGCATGTCAAGAAAGTATCTTATTGTTTTTGTTTTTTGTTTTTTTCGATAACACAATTGTATTTAAACGTATTTAAATGTATTTAATCATATTGTACATACTTTTGTTTGTAACGGAAATCATTCTTAAATTTAACTTATCCAGCAATTGCAGTTAAAAACAACAAAAAAAAAAACCTGATTTATGCGCTTCAATTATTACTGGAAATTAACTACAGAGATGCATATCTGCAGATGTTCAATTCGTTTAATATTAAATTCGATGTGAATAAATAAGCAAACTAACTGTATATATACAGTGAGAGACAGCTCAAATAGACCAGTGTCTAAGAAAAAAAGTAATTGCCTGCCATAAGCTAATTATTCATTATTTTTCAAAAATTCCAAAAATCGATGGTAGGTACATGTATTAACCACCAATATGAATGTATGACCCTAATAAACTGAGGTTTCCCCACCTGTACCCAGGTGTTCACAATGTACCTGGTCCAAATAAGTTGCAGGCAATTACTTTTTTTCTTTGACACTGGTCGATTTGAGCTGTCTCTCACTGTATATACACCGAGAAAAAAAAAGTATCTTATTTGTAATCAATTATATGCATAAATATGTATATCCTTGTTATATCTTCACCAACGAACTCTTACATATATCCTTGTATTGCTTAATTCTTTACAATTGAGATTATAGTTTTGTCGGAGAGACCCCATAAGGTATAGTAAAAGTTATAATGATCAGGCACTATAGGAACAATCGGTCAAAGGACGAGCTCCTCTATGAAAAACTTTTGCGTTTAACAAGTTATCCTAACTAAACTAAACTAAAACTGCGTTTTCTTATGCTCCTCATAAGTTGGACAACAAAGGATCAACATTGGAACTTGGAACTTTGCTATAGCATATAGCCATAATTGGTTGGTGTGATTTGGATGTCGGCAGATTTGCAAGAGTATCAATTTTGAAGATCTAATCAAGTAAGCACGTCAATGTTCCCTACTCAAAATCTCTTCATTAGCTTATCGCACTTTTAATTCACTTTATAATGGTCCCTAGGCGGATGCAGGCATTTGCTAAATGCTTGGCTAAAGAGTCCATTAGAGAGTGCAACATTTGGCGACACTTTTGAGTAAATAGTTTTATCGCTTTAAAAGCGGGAAATGACTTGCGAAATAGTTAACAAAATGCAATTAAAAAGCTGCAATTATAATTATAATTGGGCCCAGCAAAAAGGAACATAACAATCAGAAAGCAGTCAAAAAATCTAACGAGCGGATGGGAAATGAGGGTGTAGGGGTGGCGTTGTAGGGATGTGAGTGTCGGAAAGGTTTAAAAGGAGAGAGAGAGCACCGCGGGCTAAGTAAATCTGAAAAGCGTTAATTGCTGCTAAGCCTGAATGGGCAGCAGACAACAATACAATTATTCCAAGTACGACAGTTTAAGCCACGCTGCTGCGGGCAAGGGAAACGATGTTTTTGAAGCATCCTCCCCACACCCACCCCCACCACCACCACCACCCCCATTGCTTCAACAAATTATAAATATTTCATATTTTGCATAAATAACGCTGCTAAATTGCATGCCACAAATGAAGTAACATTTGCATTGCATATCTAAATCGGCTTAATGAGATTCAAACGATGCCGATTTAAGCTAGCCAAAAATTGCATTTATTGAATATGTCATTTAATCTACAATTAAAATTGGATAACACGTATTTCAATACCTTTGTGGCGAGTATTTTAATGTTGCATTAGATGTACATATGTATATGAGCCGACATAAGTTTATTTTGCTGACATCAACAGTTTGAATAACTATAAAAATATGAAATATTCATTCCAACTGGAATCATCAGAAAGAAAAAAATGTGTGTCAAACGATTTTTTTAATATATATAATAATTGAAAACAAATAACAATTATTTTTGTTAACAAATATAAAAGGAAGCAACAACAAATATAAAGGTTTCTTCTGGGTTTTCCCCAATTCATGCAACAAATGTTGGACCAATTTGCTTCTAAATACCCCCAGAAACCATTTTAATCATTTTAATCATTCTTATTTTTAGATTTATTTATAATTTTAACATTATTTTAAATTAAATTAAATTAAATTTTTTAAGTTTTTGTATTTTTTGTGTCGATTGAATTTTTGTTTACAATAAATAAATATTTATATTCTTGATCACCATCAACAGCCGAGTCGATATAGCCATGTCCGTCCGTCTGAACTAAAACTTTCCAAGAAAATAGATTTGACAAAAGTGACTCTATTTTCAAAAGCTCGAAAAGTGTGTTAAAATTATACCCTGGAAAAATGGTCTTTGGGACGATTCAAAACTTTCCAAGACCATAACTTTGTCAAGTGTAAGGCGTTTTGATCTGGGTTTGATTTGAGAACTGCATTCTAAGCTGGAAACGTTTTTCGAACTCTAAATACGTTTTAAGATTGTAAACTGGAAAAATGGTCATTGGGACGGTTCAAAACATTCTAAGCCGATAACTTTGTCCAAGGTGACTCTATTTTCAAAACCCAGCACTTTTTTTTTACCTCGAACCCACTGAAAATTGGTATAATGGTTTTGTGCAAATGTATGTAACAAAGGGAAGGAAGCATTATATAAGTTCTCCCCATCGCAGATCAAGTTTGCTTAATTTTATCGATAACTGCCTCTGTTACGCAAATATCGATATATATCGTTTTCCGATGGCAATAAAATCCAATGAACTGATCAGGAAAGGAATTCGGAAACGTTCACTAACAATTGTAACTGGGCGTTTTCAAATATTTCCAGCGTGAAGGACCTTTGAGACTGTTTACAGTTACCACAATGGGACCTCTATTGGTATGGAGGATAATGTAAATTAACTTTGATTGTAAAATTTCTTTAATTAGGATGAATTACATAAAGAAATCTTATTTTTTAAAGGAAAATTTCGAAAAACGACCATAATATATTTCAGCTGTGTTCAGGGTGTATCGAAGTCGAACACACTCGACTATAACTTTCTTACTTGTTTTTTATGATTTATTTAGAAAGAAATGTTTAAAAATATTGCATTTTTTATACGTATAATGTAAATTTTATAAACTAGACGATAAGTTAATTTAATTAAAAAATTAAATAAAATAGAATATTGATAGATAAAAGTGCAATATGAAGCAAACTTTTGAAGACCTGAGGAAACCTTAATTATTTCAAAGACCGACCTTGTAGAATGGGAAAAACTCTCATCCAGACAAACACAAAATCTGAAATATTTCCCCCAAAGCATTGCATACACTCAGAAAAAGGACATAAAGGATACTGATTTTGATAAGATGTCGAATGCCTTAAGTAACTAAAATAATGTGATTTTTGTCAAGTGTATTTTTTTTGCAAATGTGTAGTGTGAAATGTGGAAAATTTGTAGTAAGACACATGTGCCCCATATGCCCCATATGCACATTTATAGATGGGATTCTTTTCTATATTTTCTTACTGGTGTTTTTTTTTTTTGGTTGCTGCTAGCATTTTTGGATAGTCGATGGCAAAAACATAACACAACACTACAGACTGCGACAGAGAGAGAGAGAGAGAAGGAGAGATAGAGAGAGACAGAGGGACAGTGTGTGACGCATTTCATAATCCTATTGAGCTCAGATTGTTTTTGCCCGGTCACCGACATTCTAATCGCTTAACAGTGCACACAGCGTGCAGCCGGTTTCTTGCTCTTCGCCTTTTGGCCATATCGGCATTTGGCCAGTTCGTCAGTTCGCCAGTTCGTCAGTTGTCGCATTCTGTTTGGGATTGATTTTTCCTTTTCCTGTTTTGCTTCACATTTGCGGGTGACTTTAATTCGTACGAAATTTCCAATTGGCTTAGTGATAACACATGGCGACAATTGGACAATGTGAAAGTGATTTGCGAACATTCGGCTCAGTGGCAACGAAAATTGTCAATTGGTGCAAACATTTTATTGGATTATAAGTTTACAATTTACATACACACATGCCAGCCTTGTACTTCCTGCCAATATATGCATATGTGCAAATTTGATTCATTTGCATCAGCTTGAATAACTTCTTATTTAAATGGCCAGCCTCCAAGAGCATTGCTTAGGTCGACCACCTCCAGAGCAGTTGACATTACTTCTGCTGACTCCTTTCCTTAATGACTGTCCTCAACTTCCGTATTCTTATATTCTACTGTTAAAGGTCTTCGAGTTCTCTGTGATATTAAACAGAGTTCTAATCTCTCTGTGTTAACGACTTAATTAAGCTCTGAAGAGTTCACCAGAGCTTAGTTCGACTGAGAGAGCAGAAAACATATCTTATAAAAATTGGAAAATATTGTTTATGTGGTGGTTGTAACCACTGTGGTCCAGACCATGAAAGGTACGCTCTTGTGTTTGATCTCTCCAATTTGAAACCTAACAATATCGAATTGAGTCTGTTCAGCAGCGATTTCTCCTCTGTTCCTATCATAGCTTCAATTCTTCAGCTTCCTCTTTGACCCCCTTTGACTACATTTTCAATTTTAACATATTTGTGGGAAATCTCAGAGATTTGATACATATTTATCTCTCAAAATACAAAGAATTAAATTGTAATTTTTTTCTATATTTTCCGATTTTTAAGTTTATAATTATTAATTTTTTTTAAATTGTTTATTTTTTTCTTTAATTATTTAACGTTTGTGTATTTAAGCAACATTAACTAAATAAACAAATAAAGTGCTACTCAAATAGACTCCCCAAGACTAATCACCACGTCTACAAATTCCAAATAATATCAAATGTCAATGTTAAATATATTCAATTTTATTCAGTTATTTATGAACTTAAGAACGATTTTAATTTAAATAGAAAATACATATATTTTTATTGTCCTGTATTTCATTTCTGAGTATTTCACTTGTTAATTATGTGTGTATATTCATATATTTTTTACAAATATGTATGTATGTGTATATATGTGTACCTATATCATTTTTTTTTTATATATATCATGTAAATTAACGCAAACTTATGTTAAATACTCAATGTTTGAATAGTAGTAACTTTCCATTTTTTTTTTAAATTTTATTAAATACACAAAATTAAATGCACTTTTCGATTTACACGTTTTCCCATGTAATAATCTATTGTACATATATGTTTTATATATATACGATCTGTTGATCTGTCATTAACAATCGTCCACTTCTTAGAACTAATACATATCGATGCCATATTCTTGCAGTTATATACAAGTTAATTTAATCTGTAAGTATTTTAATCCTAATTATAAGTTCAACCCGTTATTTTGAGAGTTTTTAAAGTGTGTTTTTATTGCGAATCTGTAGCATCGACTCAATAAATAAATTCACTTTTATTTATTGATAAAAGATAAAAATAATAATATCAAGTGAAAATGGTTTATAAACTTAACAAATGATTCAAACGAAAAATTTCAAAATATGCCTCAAAGGCATCTCAAAAACTTTTAATTTCCAATTAAAATGGTAAAAAAAAAACTTAAAAGTATAGCTGAACTGCTTGTGGTTTTATTTATGAGGATATGTGTTCCCTGATTTCAATATTGGATCTATGCTTGTGCAAATTAAAGTTTTTTTTTTATATGTATTCAATCACTTAACAAGTTGCTTTTATTTTGTTTAGTTTAAGATCTTTTTCAGCCAAGTTTGTTAGTTGACTTTTTCTTTTCAAAATGTTTACTCTTAAAGGAAGATGATATTATGCCAACTCTGTCATGCTGGGACTTAAACAGCAATTGTGCAACGCAACTCCAAAACCATAAATTTAAATATATTTTTTATTTTATCCATGGATAGTGTTTGGATTGGGTACAGGACATGCCCTAGTCGAACATAAGTTTTTTTTCTTCCGACATTTGATTTTAATTTCGGTGGATACTCGGTTTGGAATGTGTAGCCAACTTGTGATTTCATGTATGTGGCTTTTTGTATAGGTATTTACTACTAAGTACAAACACAATTTGTATCTTTATGCCAGCGGTTATTTAATGCCAGGTTTGCCCACCGATAATTACATGTGTACGAGTTGCATATATGTACATGTGTGTTGCAGTTGTATTGTTCTGTGGCATGCATATAATTTTACTAAGAAGAGCAACTAAATTGTCCAGCCACAAAATTTATTACTGCTGCATTGAACTAATTCCGTATTTTGGGCTGAAAGCATTCAAAACTGGCCCCTTCTTTGTGTCTGCTATTACTTATAATGGTATTAACAAACATTCATTTAAACATTTAAATGCATTCTGCATTGTGCATGAACACGTACAAATATAAACATCTACAAATAAAAACCAGCAAAAACAGCTCAGATCTTTTTGCCGAATATTAGATACCCTTGCCGATCAGGTCCACTCCCTCAGCTCACTTGGAATATGATTATTGAATTTTGAAAGATGATAATTAGTTGGCTAAAGTATTGCGACAATTAGTATTGACACAAATTAATTAAACTTTAAAAATGTTTAATTAATAATGTTTATTTAATTTTTAGCTCAACTTTGATTTAGTTTTTTGGCTATATTTTAAGTTAAGTCAAGTAAATTAGTGCTGATGAGAAAATTAATATTTTATGGGATTGAAGCTGACTTCTGATTTATGTTACACACTTTATGACATAGCTAACACACCCAAATATTTGTATATATTGCACATTGTAAATGCATTATCCAAGTGCTTACATATATTTATATATATATATATATATGTATATGTATATATATATACATGCGTGCAACATTTCTCTATGAACTTAAATGGTAATTTAATGGCAACCAAAGATAGGGAAAAAAAATAAACTAAAAAAATTTTAATTTTTCGTTTAAATTTCATTAAAAAAAAATACTTAATTTGATTCTCGCGATTTCTTTGCCTTGAAATTAATCAAGCTTAGAACAACTCAAACAAAACTGGCTTTTGTAATAAAGGCATTAAACTTAGTCAGATGGATTCCAGTCTTGTATTACCTAATAAGTGGGTTTAAATTATGTACTTGGTTGATGGCAGCAGATACATACGCACACACATGGATTTTCATTGGTATGCAACTTGAAATATTTAGTGCGAGTTGCAAGCTGGGAAATGGTGGCACAATTACGCACAAGTAGCGGACTCAGTATCTGTGGTCGACCACATGCACTTTCCTGCATTCGACGTCACGTAGCAGTGAGGCAAGTAAATTATGCATGCAGCTTTGAGTGCAATAAAACAGAATTTAATGGGAATTTAATGTCGAAAACATTATCAGGCTCTGGCATTGGCCAAAGTGCTGCGATTCAAACCAACAAGCAAACAAACGCGCTCATTTCAGCAAATAAGTATGCTATGCTTGTATGATATATGTATGTGTGTGTCTACGTGTGTGTGTGTGTGTGTATGGGTGTGATGACAATTGTCGAATCAGCCAATTTTTTTCTTTTAACTTTTTTGTTTTATTTTCTACGCTCGACGCGGCCAACTTAATCTCTGCTCTCCGCTCCAACTGCCTGCTTCTAAATTAGTGACAATGAGTGTGCAACGGAGTAGCGCGGAATCCATGAAACTCACTAATGCGTATACACATGTATGTGGGTCTATGTGTGTGTCTATGTGTGTGTGTAGGTGTGGCTTGTTGGCTATTATTTCCTGACCAGCAGCACACTGGCATCATCATCAAGCGCACTTGAAGGTTTTGTTCTTATCACCCGTTGTCCACGCGGACTCGATAAACAACATTCGGGCTAATATACAACCGCCGTTGTCATTGCCGCTGTTGTTGCCACTGTCGACGTCATTTGCACAAATGCGCATAATCATTTCGACCGCTGCTACATGAGGCAGCAGTCGAAATGCAACAATAGCTGCGGCAAGCATACCCAAAAACTCGACTCGCCGGCAAACTGGACAATCCCCCCACTCGTATCACAACCGGCAAGCAAAGGGACATGACCAAAAATCCCACCATGGCTGCAGCAATTCAAAGCTGTCGCATTTTGTTGCTCATCTCTTTACGGGTGAGTTCAGTTTGGGATTCGGATTGGGATTGGGATTGCAATGCAAAAGCAGCCACTTTGGCATTTTCAATCGCATGCATTTATGCAAATTCAATGCCACAACTGCATCCCCACAAATACAGCAACAGCAACAGCTACACACATGCACCCAAACTCACACACACACACACACAGATGTGGCATATGCATACTCATGGGTGTAATGTGCAGTGGAGGTCAAGCCCCCTTTAGAACTTGTACAAAATCATTTTTTGCTCGACATGTTTTTAAGTACTTTTGATTTTGTTCTTCAAATAGTTAAAATGTTTGAAAATATGTTGTTTTTTTTAGTTTATTTTATACTTAGTTAAAGTAATTTTGATGAAGATAGCTATTTAAAATCAAAGCAAGTTGGAGAAGGAATTTGAAAGTCATTTGGTAGCCGAAACATAGTTATTAATATAAGCGAAAAATAAATTTCAAATTACATTTAATAAAACAATAAAAAATTAAAGAGATTATGTTCATTCAATATTTGTAAAGTATGTTGTGAATATTCAAAATTCGAACCGAATATTTATTTTTAAATTTAAAATTAAATTAATTAATGTTGCAGATTATTTAACAAATGAAAGCTGAAAGACAAAATAAAAATGATATATTCTGTTAATTTTAAAATTTATTTCTTATTTGTTGGGTTGTTTTTAACTCTAACATTTCAATTAATTGTTTTATTTTTAATTTTGCGAATTAATTAATTAAATCAGAGGGCAATTGGCCTCTCACACATTGACAACAACGAAGACTTATAATGGAATCAGTGAGTTAGGCATGTGAATGTGAGGAATGTTGGGCAAATCGGAATCAGTTAAGGAGCCTTTTGTGTTGATGATGTACTTCGCAGGGATAATTGTGTCTCCCCCCAGAGCCAAACTGCTGGCTACGCCCATGTGCATGCATGCCAATGCATTTGTGCACTTTTCTATACATACAGATGCAGATACGGATACAGATACACACATACATGCATGCCTATGTGCACATACGTACAAAAAAGGCAAGCCGATTGTTTTGACCATGACAGTGATGTTTGTAGCAATGTTTGGAAATCATATTCATAATGCAGTTGCTGCAATTGGCACATGTTTTACTACATCCGCCATCTTGGATTGCTCACTTGTTAATAATGCCGAAAGGGAAACGCGCGTGAAATTAATACAAACACACACGCACACACGCACACACACACACAAAAATGCTACTGCGAATCTCATATGTAAATATGTATATATGTGTGTGTCAATAGATATGCATATTCATTTATACAAATATTTATCTGGTTGCGAGTATGCACAGGATATGCATGCAAATTAATTTTATTATTTGCAGCTTGGGAGTGAAAATGTCTGTGGGCCATTTTTGGAAACAAATCATTGAATAAACGATAATAACATAAATGAAATTAAATATCACTTCTGTATTTTCGTTGTCCCGCTTTGTTATGATTTCAATACACACACACACAACTACATATATGTGTGTGTGCATGTGTATTAAATGAAAAGCAACATGAATTTTGGTTTGGTTCGGGATATGTTTCAGTATATGCCAGTGATTGGGTTATATGTATATAGATATATAGATATTTAGTGATTTTAATATTTAATAAATTTAACTGCATTTTCGTCATCATATCAAATATGTACATTCATACAAAACTAGTAAGTTAAAAAACAATTTTAAATTGGATATAAAAATTAATTTAAAAAAACAAGAAAAAAAACTCGTCTGGGAAACATCCTGTACCCAATTGGCATGCTTCCTCTTACACATTCGATGACATTTGTGAGTTCATAGATATGTAAAAACAAGTAAGGTTGCTCTAGTCGAGAGTGCCCGACTAGGAGATACCCTGTACCCAGAGGGAGAGGCTCAATCAACTATGTCAGCTGCATTAATTGCATAAATAACTAGATGGATCTTGATCTGATGTTTGATCCATTAACTATAAATGTAATTTCAGCGATGTTCCCTCGATTCTATGCAGTTTTGGGTACCGGGTATATACGTTTGATATATATTTCTCTTGAGTACTTATATACTATATTTATATATATATATATTTTGACAATTAATGTATAATTATTGTTTTAATACAAACGTCAAGCTTAATTCATATGTATATTTTTGTTGTTCATTTCAATTTGTTTTTGCGGAAGACATTTCTGTATTGCATAATTCATTTTATAACTTTTGATTACGTTAATTATCTAATGTGAGCAAATAAGCTCAGTATAATGACTTATATATAAAAATTCTCGTTAACATTCAATTTCGTGTTGTGTATAATTATTGTTTTTCTGTTTATAATCATAGGTTTATGTTTTATTGTTACTGATATCATTGGACTTTGAACTATTCTTAAAGGGAGAACATTAAGTTGTGGCATACACACTTTGATGCACTCATAAGTATATATACTAAGTAGCAACTAACTTTAATGATTATGTTGGCAAATATTTATTATTTAATATGTTCGTTCTCGCCACATATCCGAATCGTTACACTTACAAATAATATATGTACAATTATATATATATTCAAATATATATACTTTCAAAACAATAAATATTGAAATTGTCAAGTAAATTAATGAGAAATTTACAGCTTTTCAAGCGCTTTATGAAATTATTTTAAGCTCAAGAAGCTAAAGGAATTTTGGATACAAATTTGGTTTTCCTGTTTCAAAGCTTTTCGACGATGATTTTTAATGTATTTTATACGTGTTCAAAATTATATTATATATATAACATAATGTAAAGCAAGTGGGAAACCTAAATATTTACTGAAAACACAGTTTTGAAACGATTTTGGTCGCTTTATTGAAATGGTTCAAAACAGTATTTTGACTGTTAGAAAAGAGTTTTCTAATCACCAAAACAGTTTTTGTTATATTTGTCTGTCAGATCTTCAAGATATGATACTGTATGAAAGTGCATTTGTTGGTCTTGATAGCATTTACTATTTCTAGAAACCCGATTTTCCCGGCCTTGAAAAAAACTTAAGAATTTATTGGGTTATGTCTTCTACAATTATCAAACTATAATGCCCTCTGCTTGGGCGTAATTGTTTTTAATGTTTTTGATTAATTGTTAACTCTGTAAAGTACATATAATATTAATATATATTTATATATATTGCATGTATATGTTTTTATAGCATTGGGGATGCGAGCATTAGCCAAACATACATATCGAATATAATTTGTATTTATTTCTTTTCTTTTGAGAAGAATATTTGGAAAAGTTGAGTCGATGGAAATCGGACATAAATATAGTATATGCGAGTACAAATGAAATGGCAAGTCAATTGAAACGCTGAAAATCGACTAACCCGTTAGCATAGCTAATTATGAGAATCGCTGTACTATATCCAATATATATGTATGAGAAGCTGCACCTTTATCTCTCTCTCCCTCTCTCTCTTTCTCTTGCTGACTGTCTCTGTTGGTATTTGTATCCTTGCCTCGGTGCCGGGTTTGTTATACAGTCTGGCATGGATTTGGCTTGGAAGCATAATTTTAAATGAGCTTAGCCGAATACATAGTCAGTATAGAGAAAAAAGCCATCAGGGCATTTGTCGCTATCGTTGCACTGGCGACCAGCTGCGACCCTCCATTCGCAAATATCCATGGCGAACGGGGCGAGGGGGCGACCCCACCCGGCGACTTATATGTCTTTTCGTGTCCGTTACGTGCCGGGACTTGCGTATGCACTGAAAACACATATATATCAAGATAAACTTTTAATTATTTACAAGTAATGCCAGTCTATATACATACGTGTATATGTATGTATGTATTGTATAACATATTATTCTACTTTAATTTAATTATGCCACAAACTGCATTCAATGTTATTTTGGCTCAATTAAATTTGCATTTTACTTAAAAATTGTTATTTATATATTAAATATAAATCTTCATATAAAATTGGAATTTTCGAAATTAGTAACTTTTTTAAATAAAAATAAAAATAAATTATTTCTCTCAAACTACATAAAAAGTAAATTATTCCACTTAAAGCATTTCTCTCATTAAAATAGACTTTTTGAAATTAGAAATTTTTTTTAAATAAAAGTAAAAATAAATTATTTCTCTTAATGCAAGTGTCTAAAAAAATAATAAAATTTTTTTTTTTTAAAACTAAATTAATTCACTTAATGCAAGTGTCTCAATAAAATAATGTTATTACATTTTTTTTTTCATTTTGTGGCTTATTAAAAATTATAATAAAATTTGCATATTCCACATACAAATTGTGTTTTGAATATTTAGTAAATATATTTATTTATTTTTATTGTTTAATATGAGTGAAACTTAAATGAGCCCAACTAAAGCGTGTGTCTAATTAAAAATGTTTTATTCACTTTCAAGTATGGCCTGAAATGATACCCGTTGCTGGAGTTGCGTTTGCCACTGTTGCAAGATACAATCGGGGCTAAACGACAATAGAAATGCACACTCGAAATTGAAACTGACTGCTGGAAAATTAACTTCAAAAGAGATTTGGCGAGTACTACCCGAGCAGTACCAAAATACGATTTCGGTTGATAAATCAGTGCGCTCGACAGCTGCACGAGTGCTAAGTCCTGCTGACTGCCACAGTTGTTTTGGCCTGGCTGCGTGGCTGCATGGCTGCCTGGCTGTGGTCGGAGTGGGGGGTGGGGATGCTCGCTTTAAAGGGGGTCACGTTCTGGGAACGCAACTGGGAATGAGTATGTTGCGGCTTGTTATTAGTACTTCTGGTAGCCAAAGATCGAAGAAGTAAAGCAAAGCCACCAAGAGTATCTTAAAAGGGCAGCAGCAACCAGCAACCAGCAAGCGGCAAGCAGCAAGCGGCAAGCAGCAAGCAGCTCTGATGCAGCGACATTATATTTGTCCAAGTCATAGTCCCCATGGCGTTGGAGTGCCCCACGGCATGTATATGGTTTAGGTAGCCGAGTAACCCGGTCCGGTATGTATGGATGCGGTTGTATGTGTGTGTGTGTGTGTGGGTGTATGTGTGTAAGTGTGAGTGTGTGTGTGTGTGTGAGTGTGAGTGTTTGTAACTGCCGCTTATGCCTGACTTCATTCTATGCTTGTGCTGCAGCCATGTACTTGTGGAATTTTCTAAATCGTAACTTACCTTCCGCTCCGTTTATCATGCCGTTGACGTTTCCACTTGCCACAATGCCACCACCACCAGCACCACCACCGCCAGCAGCAGCAGCACCGGCACCATCGCCACCGTTGGCGCTTTGGGGCACACCAATCCCGCTGCCGAATACATCGTTCTCTTGCTGCATTTGATTTGAGAAATGGGTTTCCTTGGCACGCACCACTTCGTTCAGTCCCTTGTTGTGGCCGGGCTGCTGCTTCCGACGCTGCTTGGCCGTGGTGTGCACATGAGGTGTTGGTGTCGTTGTTGACTTGGGCGGTAATCGTAATTCTGCAAGAAATTGCACCAATTATGAAATGCCGAATGCCGAATGCCTCTTTTTGCATGGGTGGACACCAAAAACAAAACAAATGGGGTGGCACACATCCGTTAAATACAAATATGTAAGCCGTGCGGCAGAGGCAGCAACAACAATTTCAAATAGAAATATTCGGATACCAGGACTTTAGAAGTACTCTCTGCCCGCTTGCCTTTTCAAGTAGATATGAAGTTGAAGTACTTTTTTTTTTTTTTACTTATTTCTTTTAGATTCTTCAAATTTTGATATCTTTTCCGCTGGCTTCAGATCAAGTGTTTTTCATTGTTGATAAATTCGAAAAAGCAAAAAATATATCTAACGAAAAAAAACACTTAAATTTTATATATTTAAAAGAAAATCGGGCAAATAATATTGTTGAAGTAGTAGTGAAGAAGTACCCGAAATATTCGAATAATTATTTTTGAAATTTGTTGATGCTGCCCCGCCGTTTTTTATATTTGTAAAAATTATAAAAAAAAGATTTCCAAACATTAAAAATTGCAGAAAAAATTGTGAGCATTTCAGATAAGTTTTTTATATATCAGAGCTTGGTAGGCGATCATTGTAATAATATATAGGCCACATCAAAATAAATATCGGTTATAACTAAATTGTATGCAACTCCGAAACGAAGAAAGACAGAGGCGAAAACGGAGCTGGGCAGAGGCACCAGGACTCCGACAAGCCAGAAGTCTTTTAGGTGGCTATAATCAAAATCGATTTAAGCAAGTCTATTGACAGGACACTGTAGACTGAGGAGTCACCTAACCAAATTAGTATTTATAGTAGCGATGTATGCAGGTTTTGTGGAAGCGAGGAGGAATCCTCAATGCACATCCTAGCAGAATTAGGAAAAGATACAGTATCCTAGGGAAGCATGTCATGAAGCCCAAGGACATAGAAACCCTCAACCCAACAAAGATTCCAGCAATCGTGCAGGAGCTGTGGTTGATGGAAGAGCTGTAGGCCCAGAAGGGAGCACAATAGACCTTATAGGTCGCAGGGCTGGGTCCCCAATTATAATAATAAAAACTAGATTGTATTTGGGTTAAGCCTATTTCAAGCCAATGATGAAAAGTCAATGTATACATCAATTGAATTCACAGTTAGGCAAATTTAAATAGTGACAAAGATTTTCTTTAATGTATTAAATGGCTAACAAAGGACTGATCCACAGGACTGTTCATGTCAAAGTTAAATTTTGGCTGGATTTAAGAAGTGGAAAGATTTAAATGCTGACCGAGATTTTGATTTATTAGCCTGGCTAACCAAAAACCAAAAACCAAAAACCGCTGGCCGATTTTAGATAATTTTAAACAGTTGTCTGTTTAAAATGGATTGAAGAAAATATATTTAATTTTTAGATTTAAAAGATCTATGTGAAAACTCTTGACGCGTATGTCTAGAGTTTCGCTCCAGAGGGTCTTTTAAGTGAAAATTGAAATTGCTGCCACGAACTTGATGCAGCTCCAGTGGCAATGCGAGCAGAGAAAGTTTTCCGCTGATTGTGCAATAATTCATGCTTAGTTTCAGCGCACCAACTCTCTACTTTGGTTTGGTTTGGTTTGGTTCGGTTTGGTTCTGGTTGGGTTTGGTTTGGTTTGGTTTGGTTTCGTTTGCTTTGGCAATGGACGTTGGGGATGTGGACTCGATGCGCAGATGAAAGATAGAGAAATGCTTCAGTCGTCTTTAAATGAGATCGATAAAAATAATAGACCGACGGAAATCCTATGTGATTTATTGCAAGGAAACTGAACGAATTACACATGCGATGAAGACACATACATACATACACACATATATATACATAAACATATATATATATATATTTATATATATACATGCGTACAGAGACCCGCAGTTCATTCGCAACTAAATTGATGGGCTCGAATTGGGGGAACTACTTGGCTAAGCCAAGCTCATGGCGCCACACTTGCTTCAAAATGTGCATGTGAACTTGAAAGTGGCATTCATTCATCGTGCCTCACCTTGCAATCGAATCCGCGCCTCGCTCTTCCCAAGAGCATTCACACTGGAACAGCTGTAAGCCCCAAAGTCCGACTTTGTCAGGTGTCGTATCGTCAAGTTCAGGTGCCACGTGTACAGGTTAATCATGGCTTCCGAAATGTTATACTTGTTGCCATTGTGCAGCTTAATGTTACCTGAAAAAGTACACGCAAAAAAACAACAAAGCAACAAAGTAAATATTAATAGTGAGAAATTTCTAATATATTTTTACATTTTTTGTTAACTGAGCCATAAACAAATTATATTATAAATAATAATAGTTTGAACACTGAGATGGACATTCCTGCAGAATTCTGGGAGTAAAGAAAGTTCAGAAGATAAATTTTTATATTTAATTTACAGTTCAAGCTATAATCGAAATTGTTGAAAACGTAGTAGTGAATATTTTATTCAAACAAAAAATAGTTTTTAAAGTTTTGTTTTCAGTTTTAAATTATGTGAAATTTAATCCTAGTTGCACTTGAACTTCACTAAAAATTTCTATAAAGTCTTATATACTTGAAATATACAGATGGCATTTGGAATGTGGAGCTTTACAAGTCAAAGTTTATATCAAAATGTTTGTTAAGAAAGAAAGTAAAGTGCATCAAATTTGAATGAAGTGTTTGAGTTTATACTCTGATTGAAAAGTTTCGAAAATAAGTTAACCATATTTCATGCAGCCAATTTAGCTTAAAAAACTGTAGAATTTAAAATATTTGTATTTGTTTTTATTTTTTTTTTAGTTATGTACAATTGGTTTTTTTGTAAAAGAAATATTTTTAATTATAGTTAACTTTAAGTCAGCGCCTTTCGCTCAGTGTATCTATGCCTTCGGAGTGTATCTATTCGTACTGTTGGCTCAATTTATGTGCCTTGTGTAATACGTGCTAAAATAAATTACCTTCATTACGATACCAGCCGTTAAGGGGTTTCGGATATACTTCCACAATGCATTCCAGTATCACTTCTCGCTCGACTGGCGCTCCCACTAACTGGTTTACAGCTTTAATAGTTGGAGGAACTGAAATTTTCAAATTATGGGAAATAGTTTATACTCATTATATAAATGTAAACATTATTTTGTCAACTGAATAGTTTACCTAATTTGTTGACTAATTTACACACCACTTCAAAGAGCTACCAAATGTGATGCTTAATATATTTATAACTTTATAAATATATAAATTTATGTAAAATTTAATTACACATGAATGTAAACGGAAAAATAGGTCAGCTGTCTCCACTGTGCATCTTTTGAAGTTGCAACAATAATTTTTCACTTATTTCTCTCTTTTTATTAGTCACCTCAATGATGACTGCACCAACTTCAAGCAAATGACTCTGCTGCATTCATTTGAAAGACAAACTTTTCGTATTTCGCACAGAGAGAAGATAGGGAAGATACACAAGAGAGAGAGAAGAGAGAGAAGAGGCCACACGTTGCGATAACTTGTGAGGGGAAGTGACACTCAATTTTTTTCGCCCGCAATTTGAATGCTTGGCAACTGGAACTGGCCACAACGACTGTGATATTAGCCTTACATATAATTTGCATGTTTACATTAAATGCCAGAACTGGCAAAGGATGAAATGAGTTCCGGGATAACATAGAGTAGAAGCCAATAAATTAAATTAGATATATATATTTTTGACTTCCTAATTGAAAGATAAAACAATTTTGTACTAATTGATAAGCGACAATTTAAAGAAGCTTCCCATTAAATTAGAATCACATAATCAAAAATATATATAATATAATAATGATAAAAATATTCTTATTTTAAGTATATTAAAAAGGAGTGAAAGCATTGATTCAACTGTAGCTCCGAGCAGCGTCCAAGTTGAACCGAAAGCGTTAAATTATTTATTGATGCTCATGAAAATAACAGTGAGTGTGAAAAGTAAATAACACCCCGAGTCATTTCAACTGTCAAATGGTGCGCTGCTTATATAAAACTAATATTATGCCACCACTTGACTTGTATACCACTACTGTAAAAATTGCAAAGTGAAAGTAGAGTATACATTTGATGAAACAGAGAAAGGAGTTAACTTTGCTGTACTGATTTGTTCAGTTGATTGGAAGATAGCAAACATTCATAATATTGTTGAAACTAGTTTGCGAGCGTATTCGTGAGTCGTCACATTCAAGTGTTTCATTTTATCTGTTTAGTCCTTGCACAGTTCCCAACAGATTACAACGACTGGGGCAACCCAAAAGAAGCGCGAGTGCACACAATCGTTGGGTTGGGTGCGTGAGTCGCTGGCTAAGTCTGTGGTGTGTGTGTGTATGTGGGTGTGTGGGTGTATGTGGGTGTGTGTGTGTGGGTGTGTGTGTGTGGTTGGTGTGGGTATTATTTTCCAAGAGACTTTTTGCTAGTGTGTGTGTGTGTGTGTGTGTGTGTGTGAATGACGACTGTTTCAATGCAGCAAAGGCTCATGCTATTTTTCCTGTCGCTGGTTGGTGTTTTGCCATAGGAGCTGTTGTCGTTGGTTGTTGCCAAAGGATAATTTTAAGCCATAAATAAATTGGATTAAAGCGCAATGATCCGCTCATCAAAATAGATTTCATCCTCAGTCACACTGGGGCATTATTAAAGCTTTTCAGCAAAATCAATAATAACAGTGCTTTATATAGTGGATTTCCCCGCCATATTATACACTTATTTTGTTTATTTTACTCCCAACGCATACATTGTAACATAGTGGAACACTTAAGCGGTATTAACTTTCATTTATAAGACCGTGGCAAAGGAAAGTTACTTTGTGCATACTATTCACACCCTCCGCCCCCCCCCATATCCGTCGGATGAGTCACCCAAGGAGTATTTATGCACTTACGCAAGTTAACAACAAGTTCGAGGAATGGAATATTGTAGCCAGTGCAATTTATCAGTAATGCGCACAATTTGCAACTATAGATGTCTGTATGTACATCGAAATTCCTCTAGCCGTACACAGTGTAAATATTTATCCCTGTCCCTGAATTGAAGTACTAATAAACTGCAATGTAAAAATATTTAAATTACTTTAAAAATATCAAATTTCATAACCTAACAATTAAATTTAAATAGAGAGTAGTTCCACAAGCATATGATTTCTCACTGTTTCGTTTTGAAAAAATATGTAATACTTTGAGGGAAATATGTAAAACACTAAAGGAAATTAATTGCCTGCCGGCGCAAACAAGATTAGTCTTTTTATCATTTTTCTCACAGTTACTTGAATGTTTGCATTCTGACATACTTTGGATAATGAGCGTTAGTAAAACAGAAACAGACAACAAGAAACAAGCAAGTAAGAAAAGCACAAGGAAAGCTGCAAAAACAGAAAGGGATAACAAGACTGCTAGTAAAATTGACAGCAGCTATCCATTTTTACCGCTTAACATTGTCTGGTAGTAGTTAATTGGTTTTGCGGGATCAGCCAATGTATAGCTATAGTCCATATATAAATGCATATATATAGTATGGATTTGTAAATTATCTGTAATGGTCATTTAGCTATACATACATGTATGTCCAAAGTCAACAATAAATTAAAAGTTGTCCAGCATCGCCAGAGAAGAACAACGATGCAGAGAACGTTTCGACAATTGCAAACTTTGAATTTGCATTTTACTGATTTTGACGCGGACACATTGCCAAAAATGGTACGCTTCACATTTGGCTGCTTGGGTACTTTGGTGCTTGGCAGTTGCATGACTTTCACTTATATACATACATATATCCGTACATACATTCTCCGGCGGATTGCTTAGTCTCTCACAATTACGAACTTGTGATTTTCAAATGTTTACTACGCAGACGAGGATACCATGATTTTGCAATGTTGTGCGCATGCATGTCTATTGCAACTGATAGATACGTATGTATGTATAATGCGATGCATGTGCATATGAGCATACATACACACAAACATAAGTACATACATACATGTGCACATCCGCATGCATTTAAATACATACTCATATATGGGAGTAAACAGTATAATAGAGGCAACAGCTCATGACAATAGTTCAATGTGTGTGCTGCCGGCTCCTCAGCTGCTTTGCTAGTTACGAGTAGTTATCACAATGGGGCAGACACCCGCACGCACACCCGCACACACACACTCACAATTGTAACTATGACTGTTAATACATATACATGCATACATATGCTATACATTTGATATGCTATGCTTGGTAGTCGAAGTGCGACTATCGCAACTTTCCACAACTGGTACTCTGAGTTTGACTTGACAATCTCATGGTGTTGATTTGTGTCTTGTGCCACACCAACGACATGTTCATGCCAAGCATCCGAAACAGCCTCTATTTAAGAATATTTTGCTGCAACGTATTCCTTGTTTCATCAGAACATATAAATCTTAAACAGAATCTGTCAAACCAATCGTACAACCAAAACCAAATAAAGCTACCACTCTCACATGGATGGGTTTTATTTGGTGTCCGTTAAATGTTAAATGTTAACTATTGAGGTTAAATAAATTACTTAGAATTCATTCTAAAGTTGAGTTGGGTCTGCTGATCTGTGTTTGCCTTACAACACTAAGAGCAACTGTTCAGCTGCACTTAGATAACTACACTGATGCATGTAAGTAATTGTACGCTGACATAGACAATAGTGCAATTGCTTCACTAATATTGTTAAATTAATTAACTACCTGATTCACATATACAATATCTCGATACAATTCATTGGTATGTTATTTAGATGGATTCATTCAAAATGCATTGCAGCAAAGCAGATTCAATTAGATAATTATTGATTCGTTTGTGGTATTGTCTTATTTCTGTCTTGTAAGTTGATTAATCAATGGTATTTCACAAATTATTCTAAAGATCTTAATATAGAGTAGAAAATTGAAATAATATTACACTGGCCTTAAATTTAGCTTGAAAAAATATAATACTCAATAGATTCGGCACGGTAAAAACCATAAACTATCCTCTAGAATTTATTAACATTATTCCAATCAATGAAATATTTTTTATTGTTTGTGTTGGAAATAATTGAATTTGCCCATGTACACCGCAGCTTGTCTTGCATTCCCGTTTTGAAGTCTTAATCTGTTGTTGTCTGCGAGCAACGGTAATTGTAAGTTCCTTATGATCATGACGTTCTTCGATGGTCTGTTTCAACTCATTGCATGTAGTTCGAAGTAGTCGCTTTTGGTCGCGTAGTTTAAGTCGCATGAAGTAAGTCAGTTCATATTGTATTAAAAAGCTCTGAATAAATAAAGCACAAGTTTTAATAGTTTGGTGACCTCGTATGCAAAAGCTCTTATCAAAACAAGGTCTATATGAGGAACAATAGAATGGAATAAAGTAGAAGGTGGTCACCGAGGGAAAGCTTGAAAGTGGTGTGTAAACAGACTTAATTACCAGTATATAGATTGAATTAAGAAACTTACAGTTTACGTGAACATCAAAGCGTTTGCTCACTGAAGGTGGCACCCCATTCGAAGCTATGCACAGATAACCACCCATATCGGTGCGATGAACATTCGTGAGACTCAATCGACCGCCTTCCACTGACTTTAATGCTAGAAGAAGAAGCAAAAACGAAATAAACTTTTTAATAACTATAACATTTAAATACGTTTGGTCTAACTAAGTTTTTTGGTTTGATTGTATTTTTTCTGGTTCTCACAAATCCATTTAACATTTTAATAATTTATTTATTCTTTTTTATATGCAATTTTTAATTTTTAATTTTATTTCATATTAATTTCTAACTTTATCTTTTCATTTTCATTTTTGAAGCTCTTTTTGGATAATTTTACATTTTCATACCAACAGATATATTCTTAATAAAATTTATATTTTTTTATTTTAATTAAAGGAAGTACATCCTTTCTTAAACCTTTTCCTAAAATTTTGGACAGTTATTATTCCACATTAATTAAATAAATAAATGAATTAATGTATACATATATTTATTTATTTACTTATTCACTATATGTCTTCTCACTTAACAATATGATTAAATTGAATTGATTTCTGATAAGAAGTCGTATCAAGTTTAAGCTACTTAAATATTCACCTTGTTTGTCCCTACTCTCCGATCGGAGTATAATGTCCTTTCCGCCCTCACGTCGCCACTGCACCATGGGTGTTGGAACACCTATTTATATTAAAAAAAAAATAGATGTATATATATATTTAGTTAATATTAGATATGTGTAGCTTTAGTTTTATTGAAACTGTCTAACTACTATTATTATCATAATTAGTTGTAATTGAAATATTTCTATTAAGTAAACAAGAAAGAATGCTTCAGCTTCGAGTTTTTAAGTTAAGTTAATACAGGGTATTTGATAGTCAGTAATGTTAGACTGAAGCACTCTTAGTTGCTTGATCCTTATGCTATGGTATTAATACCTGTGGCACTGCACATTAGCGCAATGCTCCCACCTTCAGTACTAACGCCTTCATCAATGTTCTGGTCAGGATGGTTGAGAATATCCGGTGGCACCACAACATCTAAAAAGCCAGACTGTAAATAATAGCAATAAGCAATAATTAATGACACAATTTATTTTTCAATTTACACTTTTTTCTGAATCTTGCTTAAAATGAGATTTTGAAACCACGCACAACATTTTATTACCGATTGGAATAATGTGTACTGAGCGAAGTTGTTATAAGCAGACTTAATATAACTATGAAATTTTCACCCGTAACAGACATGGCTTTGTTTCGGACCCGTCTTGAACTTTATTTACCCGGTCCAGTTGCACACACATTTTCATATTTCACACACACTCACACACAGTGTTAAGGTGAGGCTCAGACGCATATGGCGATAAGATTAGTGCCTCGAGCAAACACGAAAACAAACCACTGTTGTCGTTCGGGGAAATTGGCTGGGTGACATTGGGTGAAGTGGTCAGGAGCTGACCGGAGTAAATAGAGAAGGAGGAGGAGGAAGAGGAGGCGTTGGAGTATGGCTGACTTACCAGACTCTTCATGGGATCTGTATTCACTTGACACATGTAGCTGCCAGAATCGTTTAGCTGCACGTGGGATATGTGAAGTTTCCAGGTGTTGTGTCCATTGTGTGTCACTGATAATCTTGGATTTAGGGATACCATATGTGTATGTATACCAAGTATTGCTTTTGAATCTGACTTAATCCATGCCACCTGAAATTGCAAAAGCAGAAGCGAAGATGGTATTACACCTTACCACCACTGTTCGTTAGTGTAACAAGTTGCCTTCCTGCTGCCAAGTTCACTAACAACCCCCACTTTATCTCACACACATATCCTGTATGTCCTTACTTGTGCATACATACATACACACACATACATACCTATGTATGTATGTAGCTTAATATGTTTTGTCCCGGTAGACCAAATATTATTTTATACTTACGCGTACGCAATCTTAAGTTTATATGTATATACGTATGTGTATATAAGTAAGTACAAGATTAAATACATCTGTATTGGGGCGTAACGACCGTTTGGTTAAAGCAAATGCGATTTAATGGCTTATTAGTGCATTTCGAGTAGGATTGGATGGGTGCGGCAGTTGATGGTTTTTGTGTAGGTGCAGATGGACTCTGAGTACACATAACGCATAGTACTTAAGATGGCAAAACAAACATTTACTTGTATATACAAGAGTAATATATACTTAAAATAATTTATATATATTAAATATATAGCATGCTTCGTGTGTCTGCCTCATCATAATAAATTAAGAACAGTTTTTGACAGGTGTTTATTTGTGCACATTCATTGAAGATGCTTTTTACTACTTATGGTTGAAAGTTAGTGCAAACTGCATTAAACAAATTTTAAGTTAATTCTAATATTATTAAAAAGTTGTATATTGTATTTTTTTGTGTCGACTGATTTTAGTTGGCAATAAATAAATAAATAAATAAAATAGACAGAAAACCAAAAGAGTTTTTTTTTTCAGTTTTCAGCAAATAAAAATGGCTTCAAATATTTTTTGTAAATTCATTGAAAATTTGTATTTTTTACGAAAGATTTTATATTTTTTAAGCAAATAGCATGATAAAATACATACCCGATATAGCCCCAGGTTGTCCACAACACAGGTGAAAGATATGTCGCGGCCTTGTGGCACGCTTATATTTGATAGTTGTGCCAAAAACTGCGGTCCCACTTCATCGGGTTCGTTATGACCTATTATAGTAGCAGAATAAAAGAGAATAATAATGTCGCAGGTAGATTTTGTGGGCACAGGTGCATTTACACATTTCATTTACATATAAAGCATGTGAAGTAGATTTACTGACCAAAAAAATATAACGAAACAATAAGGATAATGAAAAATGAGCAAAACAAAATATTGCTAACGGGATCTGCCGACTGCACGATACTCTGTAGCCATTGTCACGACAGTTGGATAAATGTAATACTTCTACGCTCATACGGTTAGACAACCGGACGGACATTGCCTCTTCTCTTTGCAGTAGTTCTTCATTTGGGAACAGAGTATGCAAATGAATTACACAAATGTAAAAATTACCATTAACATATGGGGAGCTGAAGGAGTATTAAGCACTTGAAAGGGATTAAAAAAAACTATTTTGTTGCTAAACCTATGCACTCAGAGAAATAATCGCCCTGAATTGCAGAAAATCGCTATACTTTTGGAGCCAAAATGAATTTTAAAAAGGTTTTTTTTTCTTAAAGTAAATAATTTCCTATTTACTTTTTAGAAATTTTTTTCTTAGTAATAAAAACGTTTCTGCAAAATTTTGTAATTTATATATTCATATTTATGATTATTATTTCTATTATAAATTATTGTAATTTTCAGAAAGTTTTGCTTGTTTTCTAGGTCGATTATTTTTGAGTGTATTTTCCAATTAAACTTAGATTTAAAGTCGCCGAATATGATAATTAATTAATTTGTAAAATACAAACAAGAAACTGCTAAATTCAAATCCGCTATTAGTGAAAGTTAATAATAAAATGTTGTGTAAAATGCGCAAAGGGGTTGTGCAATATTTTTGTTGCCATGTTGCTAGGCTTAAAACTAATTGCGTATTATTTGCGCAAGCAAACAATTTTGTATAGAATACAAATTTAAATTTAAATTTATTCAAGCGCAATTTTAGAATAAATAAGTAAAATAGTTCAAAGGTAAGTTTATCAAATAACTACTTGTTTCAAAGATGTTATCAATACTACATTGCCTCTGAATCATTCTAGTGCTTCTTCTTCTTCTTTGAATCCTCTTTCTCTAGCATATCACAATGTTAGAGGTCTTAAGTCTAAACTTTCTGAACTATATATATATATTGACAGTCTTTCTTTTGAATTATATATTCTAGTATTTACTGAAACTTGTGAATAACTTTTTTGTGTCGACAATAAATAAATAAATAAATACTCCTTGAAATTTAAATATTACAAATATATATATATATATATATATATATATATATATGTAATCGATTCTTACCTTGTGAATTGGCCAACGAATGAGTTCCTTTCGTGCACAAGGTGCCGCTGAGTAACAAAATAATGACAGAGGCTAAGGTCCGGACGCAGAATTGCATCTGAGTCATTTGGGCAGTCTTCATTTTAATCATGGGCTTCAGATAGCGCCAATGGATCTTCAGGTACTTCCAACAACTTACTAATTTATATAATATGAATAAAAATCTCGCTATTCGAGCTGATCCCTTGCTTGTGGTATTCCCCTATTTATACCCGAACAGCAGTTCCTTCTAGTATTGTCTCCGTTAACATGAGTAAAAAATAATGTGTTTCACATCCAAAAATGTTTCTGCAAAAAATAATTAATCATAAGTATATTGCATAGATTAAAATCGTATACTTAAATGTATGAGGTAATTAATTTAATGTTACATTTTCTTAATTTAGACAACATGGTCTTAAAGACTTACTTTCAGCTAGCATGCATGCTATGCGATGTTAATGCAATAATTATCTTTATTTGTAAAGCTATTTGCTCAACCGAATGGCATTAAATGAAAGGGCAAAAGGCAACCAAAGTTAAAACCAAATTCCTCCT
This sequence comes from Drosophila paracracens, assembly GCA_035044025.1. Classification (NCBI taxonomy): domain Eukaryota; kingdom Metazoa; phylum Arthropoda; class Insecta; order Diptera; family Drosophilidae; genus Drosophila; species Drosophila paracracens. The sequence goes on along the minus strand of JAWNMN010000835.1, from coordinate 2,003,384 downwards.
CTGGAATGCGTCGCGCAATTCACTTTGCCAACTGGAATTTCTGTACCAAATTTTATCTTGTGAACAAGAAATTTCAAAACTGGTGGAATAATACAACTAATTCAAAAAGGGTGAGTTGTGGCAACAATTGAAGAAACAAAATACACATATATACATATATATATACACAAATTTAAGAAACACACAACATAAATGGATTGGTCAGTAAAGTAAACAAAGTATTGTTCTTCACTTTAATATGCTTTCTTAACACTAACAATTTTGGCAAGTAAGTAACTGTTAACCAAGTATAATTCGCAGAATCTGCCCTCCATTTATTATACATGACAGGAAGGATGCTCTAGATCTTTGTCGTGGTTGTGGCAAAGGAACAGTTTTTAATACTTTAAATATAGACTGGTATGTAAAGTAATATAATAAAGATCAGTTTTTGATACTAATCAAGATAGTTTGGATTGGTAAGTAAAGTGCATTTTTTTCTGCTGTCCATCAGGAAAAGGTTTAGCAATTGCTGAGTAACTGTAGAAACTAGGCTTAACTTGTAGGAGGAACTTTTTTTCTTCTTATTTTATAAGAATCTTTTTATGCCATTAAATTTATTTGATATTTTGAAAGCATAGTGCACGCACATGTTAAGCTTATGTTAATTTCAGTTGTTATCGATCTCTAATTGCATTGAGAAAGATTACATGAGGCGCAAAATGCAACCCTGTATTTTATATTACATTGTGTTATTAGCTTAATGCTATGAATACTTTGCCTGCTACAGATTCGATATACATAATAAATGGTTATCCCAGATCTCTCTTTATGATCGTTCTGACAAAGGGAAAGTTTTCAATGCTGATCAAGAAAATATAAAAATAGGGAAAGTAATATACATTATAACGGTTTTCTTTTAATTCCGATTAAGAAAATATATATTGGTAAGTAAGCAAAACGTATACCAACGGCACCTTTTAAAATAGATCAAGAAAATATAGACTAGTAAGTAAGGTCGTAATTACTTTGTGATCGGTGTTTTCGATAGTGATCAAGAATTTGTAGCATACTTTTTGGATTCATAGATGTCTGCTTCAAAGTACATTTTGGTTAGAAAATTGAAACACTTTTCGCTGGGATGATAATGAAGAATGTTATCCGTGTAGTACGAGATGTACTAATACGTACATAATGCACATCATTTGGAGTACAACAAATTTGAAAGCATCAACAGACAAACAAAAAAAATTACTTAACGAATAGCTGGAGAAAAATGTGTTGTGCCGTCTCTCTCCCCTCTATGCCCATCGCTTTTTCTCTGTGTGTGTTCTCGGCTTATCTAGGGGCCAGGGCAAGGGCCAGGGCTGGGAATGTGTAGGCCTCTATAACATGATCCTGATTTGCTTGCGCATAGCTTGCCCGGAGAGAAATGACAGCGACAGCAGCGAAAACGGCAGTTACAATGAAAACAAGAAGGGAAACAAACAATAAGAAAAACCACAAACAATTTAAATGGATTATGTGTTTACACTCAAAGTGGAAGAATGGGCAGAGTGCTGGCCACGGACCTTGGACAGCTGGTCGTGTGGGAGTTAAGCGTTGGCAGTGTGGCAGCAGCAGCAGTGTTGCAAATTGATGGTAGCTCTTCGTCATCAAATGGACAAACAGGCAGACGCTGCCTGGCTGCCTGGCTGCCTGGCTGCCTACCAAGGCATCAGTTGGATGAACGAACTGACAAGTTCAAGGCAGTGGGTGCACTGGTGGGGCAAATGCTGGACACCGCAGTCGCTGGTCTGGGCTGGCCTGGACGAGCATCTGGCTATTGGCAGCGCCGCAGTTTCCAACTGTAGGGATTACGCTTGAAACGCAACGCAACGCAAGCATCGCATTCGCATGCGTGTGAATGTGGATGTGGATGTGAATGTTGAGTGTGGATGTGAATGTTGAATTTGAATGTTTCTCAGTGTGTGTGTGTGTGTGTGTGTGTGTGTGCGTTTACTTGCTCGCTCACTTGTTTTTATTTGTTTGTTTTCACAAACGGAATTGTTTTTAATGAGATTTCAGACGCAAATCTTTTTATTTGAACTTTTTTTTATTTTTAGGCCCGTCGGAAATGCTCGACCACACCAGTTACTTCTGATTAAAAATTGTGGCGAATGGAATTCCGTATTACCCCGGACACACAGAGTGCACAATTTCGAAATTCCGCATCAGAATCCGGCACAATGTATCTGTATCTGTATGTATCTGTAATTGTAATTGTAACTGTAAATGTAACTGTAACTGTAACTGTAACTGCAACTGTATCTGTAGTATGCCACTTGCTGGCCGTACCAGCAATCTGGTCATGCAAAATCCACAATCCACATGCGTAATGTGTGCAACTGTGTGTACACATACATATTGCAGTAAGTGTAAGCCCTTGCACTCATCTCGTTTTGAGTTTGGCAGGCAGGCACTGTTTTCTCGGCTGTACCGTTTTAAATTTAACATGACAACAACAACAGCAGCAAACGAGAAGAAGAAGCAGAGTTTCATGTGATTTTAGCCGAAACGGAATATGAATAAATGGATCAGCAGGCACTTTATGCTGATGGCATTGATGTCACACAAAAGTAAAGGGACTTGGGTCTGCTGCTGCTCCCGCTGCTCCCGCTGCTGTTCCTGCGGTCGACGACTGATGTTCGGAGTGGTGCGAAAGCAAACATGAATTGTGGTTAAAGCATTTTATGCAATCGCAGTGCCTCTACATACACACACACACACACACACATATGTACATACAACAAGCGGCCAGCCAAGCCAGATGGGTTGGTCATTTGTAAAATCCTTTGATTGAAATCATTGAGAATTAAAAATTCCGACTGAATATTTTCTTTATTTTAACACACTCGGCCATCGCCCAATTAATTGTTGATGAATGAGCACTACGCACAAGCATGAGCATTTTACAAGCACACACACACACACACACACACACACAGAGAGATATATATAAATATATATACATACATACGAGAGCCTTTGCTCGTAGGTGTTGCAACAAGCCCATAAATCTGTACTTATCATATGTTTCACGCTGGCGGGTATTTTCCGCTCTTTATTATCCGTATTATCCCCGTATTATAAAGTGTGTGCTGCATTCTCTCAAAGCCTTTGTAACACGTACAGTTCATAATTTGTTGCAGGACAATGGATTTGCTGAAAACAATTGAAATACGTTCTCAACGAATTTTCACATACACTCATAAAAAATCGCCTTACTTTTATTCAGTGTGGATTTGTTTAAAGTGTAGCAAAATAATGTCCAATATTCATGGTGTCCTTGACTATGTGTTTTTGTTACTAATACTATTATTCAACATTAATATTTTAGATTTCACATATACACACAACCGTTTTACATAGCTTGTAAAATTAATTAGCAATCATATAAAAGCAGGACCAGTAAATTTCATAACTTGTTTTTGAACTTTGAAAGAATTTTTCTAAAAATTTTGCTTTGCATTTATAGTTTTTAAAATGTTATGCAAAATAATATAAAATATTTATAATAAATTGAAACAAAATCTGCATTTGGTCGATTTGGGGAAAGCCTTTCTAAATTTTAGAAAATTGTTTCCTAATACTTACAAATAATTTCTACAAAATAAAATATATATTTTTGAAAATTATATTATTTTTTTACATCTTCTATCTCTATCTCTATCTCTGTCTCTATCTCTATCTCTATTTCTGTCTCTATATATATCTCTGTCTCTATCTCTGTCTCTATCTATATCTCTGTCTCTATCTCTATCTCTGTCTCTATCTATATCTCTGTCTCTATCTCTATCTCTATCTATATCTCTTTCTCTATCTCACCTCGTTTTTAATAACTATTTATGCTTAGCTTAGCTTTCAAAATAAGCCTATTAAAGGTCCTATCAAAGTTCTTATCTTTTAAATCACTTCTTTAACCAAACTGGCCAGCTAAGAGTCTCCAGTCTGCAAGTGTATTTCATATCCGGCATGCCAAAAATGTCTGCTCAATCTTGTTTTACCACTCACCTTACTTTATTCACTCACTTTTTTTTGACAACACGAGCATTTTAAGTTTTCTCCATTGTCGCCGCGTTCTTATTTTGTCAAAAAAAAAATAAAAAAAATAAAAATGAGGAGAAAAAAACACTCAAGGATGCATTAAGTTCCATTTGGTGACACGGCGAGCACTCTGCATAAATGTCGACAGTGTAAAAGTCAAAGTTCTTGACATTTGCATAGCATGAACATCACGTGTGAACTGCTCATGTCTCTCCAGGCGACCCAGTGGTGCAAGAGAACAAAAATTATATTGAATGTTTTCGCTGCCTCCAATCACAATCGTAAGCCACACACCGTAATGACAAGTGTGTGGCATGTACGCTGTGCAACATATGTGTTTTGGGGCATATGGTTTGGTATCAAAATAATTTGAATAAGAGAGAAAGAGATATAAAGTTTCTTTTAGATATAGTTTCTGGTTCGATTAGGAATCAAATTTAAATATAAAAGTAAGAGTGTTTTTTTTAGAAAATTGTTTGACTTGTAGCTGGTTATAGTAACAAAGTATCAAACTGTAAATATATAGAACAACTATTTTATAAATGCTGGTTCGCTAGATTTACTCCCTAATTCTTTAATCCTTAAGCCTTAACCCTTATCTTCAATTTCAATAATATTTATACTCATTTAATTTTATACATTTTGTAACTTTAATTTTATATTGAAATTTTATATTTTAAAAACTGTGGACTCTGTTTTGCGAAATCTGATCATAAATTTCAGCTGACTTCGAACCATGTTCCACACTTTTTAGATCGCTTCACAACACTGCCAATGAGCTGATCATTATAAAATGTATAATATTTAAATTCAAAAACTGTACATCTTAAAAATAATAATCATAATAATAATATTAATAACAATAATTATAATAATAATAATAACAATAATTATAATAATATCCTGTTATGTCATGTTTTAAATTTATTAATGTTGAACATGAAAATGCTGTCACTTTAAACATGTGTTTAATAAAGCAATGTCCTTCTTAAATGAGTATGCATACACACACTGTAACTGTGTGAGGGGAGAGAGAGAGAGACAGTGGTGGGGACAGTGCTCACTCCGTACAATGACAATGTACAATTGTGTAAAAGAACCAACTGCAAAATAGTTGTCCGGCAAAAGTTGGCAAACAACACACAGCATAAAGAGATGGCTTGGTTGGTTGAGTCCTCGCATGCTTGAACATAACTGTTTGGCGAGAGCACTCGCTGCACTCTAAGTTTTATCACAACTATTTCGATGATAATAATAATATAAATTTCAACCTACACGTAAAACTTAAGAGGAGATTGCAGAAAATCTGCACTGCTTGCTGCAATGCTAGCTGCACTGCTTGCTTCATTTGCCTATATAAACATACATATATGTATGTGTGTATGTGTGTAAGTATGAATGCTCTCACTCATTTTACAGGCAGTCCTTAAGCCGTTACCACTATTCATAAACTGAGCCCCCCTCCCCCACCAACAAACTCCCCTCACCCGTCACGTCCGTTGCCAATTGAGTTGTGAAGCGTGCGCCGTGTCTGTTGACTTTGCTCCTTATCAACAAGTCGCCACTTAATTCAATTACATTAGATACGAGCAACGAACAAACGAACAAATAGATGGAGTCTGAGTGGAGGGGCGCCTCATAACTAAACTCGGCGAGGCGGCACTGTTGGCATCGGCCTGGCCTGGGCCTGGCCCCGGCGATAGATAGGCCAAGCATAGAATTCTGCGGTTAGATGACAGCTGAGCCTGGGCAGAAACACCAGCAAAGCAGCAAGGAATCCGCTAGTTGAGTATAAAATAAGAAAAAGGCACTTAATAATAGCCGGCGGCATTTTAATTTACATATTTTCCGACTCGATTTAAATGCCTCAAGGGGCTTCTTTTGTTGTTGTTCTTTTGTAAGTGTTTTGTGGCAAGCAGAAGGTTTCATATTCTCAACAAACGAAAAGCAATTGTCAAATCCTTTTCCTAAATGCTCAAATGTCTAAGGGCAATCAATTCCAGCAGCAGCAACACTTTTTACAATCTAATTTGAACAGCTGACCAATTTCAGGGCTTGTCAATTAATACCCACAAACATGTACATAACTATAATTCCTTACAGACAATGATTATTATATATATGTACAATAAATTGGATACCTGAGCATGTTAATTAAATTTGTATTTTGGATTAAAAGTAGGCATAATAAAGAAATACTTTCAATATATGCAATTAATTGCCACTTAATTCCGTTAATTACGTATCTATCTAATTAAAAGTGATAGTTCCTCTTTAAACTACCCATATATCATTTCCATATTGTACGTACACTTATGATTGACAAATAGACATGGAACAATTTGTTTCTCAATTTTTGGGCTAGTTTATTTCTTGCCCATAAATATGTCTTAAATTTAATATAAATATTAGAAGAATTTCTTTGTATGTAAACTATATATAGTCTTTATATTAATCAATATAATATATACCCAATGCCAAGACTGAACATTAATTTTTTTAGTATTATAAATCATCGTTTAGTGTCTAGATAATTTCAGTATTTAGATACACGATTCTTACTCGAAAACAATCCCAAAAAAATACTCGAATTTCAAATATTTCATTGCCATAACTTTGGCAAATCGAAACCTATTTTGAAAAGAATTTTTGATTAAATTAAGTAATTAAATTGTAAAAATAAAATAAATAAAAAAAACCCACTATAAATTAGCATAGCGAGCATTTTCCTGAAGATTTTATTTAAGTCTGGATTAAAACTACAACTTTATACAAGTTATTGAAGGTGTTACTTAATAATTTCAATATCATTTAAAATAATTAAATAATTAAAAATAGCTTGATGCATGAATTATTAGTGGTTTCGTTTGCTATATCATTTATATCCTTGAAAATTATATTTTAATGTTATCGTAAGGCTAGCGCATTGAAGGAGATCTTTGCAACCATGTAAAATGTAGATCATAATCTTTATATAGTCATGTCTGACAGACACTTATCTTTTTTAAAACCGAATTTGAAAAATATATTCATGGATCACTTTGTCATGAATGAATATGCTATTGGAACAATCGGTTGAAAGATGATTTCTGAGTTGTGGAATCGAGTTAGGCTACCTGCTGACCCATAATAGATAGAAAGTTATGATCTATCGATAAGAATGGCATTCATACAGACACCTTTTATAAATGGTAGTATTAATAATAATATTTTGATAATCATTTGATTATTTTCTTTAAAGCCGCATAACACTAATCGGTACAGAAAAAAAAATGGAAATTAACAAATAAAATGTAAAATGCATATTAAAAAAAAAATGTAATAAATAAAGTTTGAAATATGAAGTAGAACAATAAACATTTAAAACTGTTTTTCTCAAAACATAAGAAAAATATAATATTATATTCCACTCCGGAATAAAATATTAATATATATATCTCTAGATTCACGCAATTCTACAAGGAGAACAAAAATTAAAAATCGAAACAAAATTGGTTTTCGTGCAAAATATTTCAACAAATATTTTATGCCTGTTAAGCACGACAAAAAAGTGATTCCATCAAGTCAACGTCGATATCGACAACATATTTAAAAAGAAAGAGACTAGTCAATCCAAAAATGGATAGGCGGACAGCCGCATAGGCGGACAGACGGACAGCCGGATAGGCGGACAGACGTATATACTCGTACTTAGTCTGGCGTCAGTTTCCAAGACAAATAGAGCTTACTAGCTGTAATTACCCGGCTTGGCCATGTCAAAGTTAAAATGATTGCCCAGCTTTCGGCCAATTTCCGCCCGTGGGGCGTGGGGAAGGGCGTTCATTTTTCCATGAAAATTGATTAATTTATATGCCCAACTTTGAAAATTCAACAGAAATTTGTAATGGAGAAAAATAATGGATATTTCGTCAATTGAACCCGGGTTGTCCAAGCACACAGATGATGGATTTTCCAAAAATAGATTAAACACGCATCAAATGAATTATTGCTGGCAATCATAATAAGCCAGATTGCGCCAAATCCTAGAACTAAGAAATTAAAGAATTTAAAAAAAGCACAAAAAGTGAAGCAATTTATTAAGAAGCTGCTATTTGATCTATGTTTAAGTTAATCTGAATGCAACTGATTAACTTAAATGGAAACTCATCAGCGTGCAGCAGTTGACAAGTGCAACTAAATGTATAAACTGCAAACTGACTGTTTTTCTTCTTCTTCTTCTTCTCTGCTTACTTCCAAAGTTTGCTAATGGATGTTAAATTCATAGCTAATTTACTTAATGAGCTTGTTGGAGTCGTAGGTTAGCGTTTTTCTGGGGGTTTTCCAAATAATGCAACAAATGTTGAACAAATTTTTCATTTAAAAACCCTCAAAAATCATGGCAATTTTCATTCTTTTTATTAAATATACATGATTAATTTTACTGTCTAATTTCCTTTTTTTTTATTATTTGACTTTAAATAAAAAAAAAATTACTTATTAAGATATTGTTACTAAAACTACGAGTAAAGTTTCTGAAAAGTTAACAATTACCTTTTATAAAAGATGTTTGAAAGATCATAACTATGTAAATCCAATTTTTTAAATAAAAAAATAACACCATTTAAAATATTGTTTATATATATTAGTTTAAATTTATTTACTAAAAAATATATTATTCATATAAAGTAATTATGGAAAACGGCAATTATTTTGCTGTTGCAGTCAGCTTACACAAAATTCTTAATTTATGAACTGCATAAAAATACAAATATATATATGGATATATGTATGTGTAATGTATTTTGAAGCTTACAGTTAGGACATGGATAAAAGACCAATTTTATTCATTGTTTGCGATTTCCTTATTTGTTTCCATTTCATTTCTGTCCGTGATGTGGCAGCAACAGCAACGGCAACGGCAACGTTTGTTTGTATCCTGATTGCTCTGCAATTGCAGTGGACCACTTAAGTTTTTAACAAAATTAATTGCCGCTGCATTTTAGCACAAGACAAGCGATCGTTAATTTTTCAAAACATTAACTGCATTGTTATCAAAATGAACAAACAAAATGTAAAATGGAATGTGATTTAAAAACTAAAATGGAGAGTTTTATTGAGTGTAATTAGCAACTATGATTCGACAATACGACTTGAGTGATTGGAAACACCAACTTGTTTACTAATTAGAAATTCAACGACGGTAATTCGCGTTTTAGTTAACAGCTTACAGTTATTTGTGTTAAAATGCAACTTAAACACGACCGTCGCGCGACAAGCTCTGATTGGGACTGAAGCGAAGGCGTCTAGTGATAAGTTGTCCGTGCTGTTTAATGCTTGAGCGTGGCACGCTTCGTGTCTCGCTCGGCTGACAGCACGAAGCCGAAGCTCGCCCCTCCAATGGGCGGGGAGAGTGTTTGCTGTGCACCCATTGGCAACGAAATGGCAGGGGTTGGCGAGAGCGCACCGCAACGATTCTCTCTTATCATGAGTGTCAGTTGGGAGATAGAAAGACAGATTCCACCACGTGGCGTTGTGGATTGTATCACCTTTGTCCCACACCATCAAAGCTAATTTCTAAATTAGTATTTGCTTTTTGACTCGCATGTTCAGTTCTGAAGCAACAATTCTTCAATTGAGGAGTTTGGAGATGGGAAGCCGTAACTAGGATAAAATACAGGCAATATTTATATACTTTTACTTATATATAAAGCCCTGGATTTTTTTTTTTTTTTAAATTTATTTTCTTTTATATTTATAAAATTTAAATATAAGTTAAATGTTAATCATTTAAATTTTTATTTTATATATATATATTTGTATATATACGCTTGTAAGTTTTTTTTTGTCAAATTTAAAAATGCCTTAAGCAGTCCAATGTAATCAGAGAGTTAGTTACGTTCCAAACTAAAGGTCTCTTGCTCTTATGGTCTCTGAGATCGGTGCACTCTTACAGACAGAAGGATGACTAGATCGACTCGGTTTTTGATCTTGATCAGGAATATAAATGCTACATTCCCTTCTGCCTGCTACTATAAAGGACAACCTTTACCCATTTTCCGGAAACTATCAATCGAAAGTTGAGCTTTTGATATACTATTTGATTTTATAATTAATTACTCTCTTAATAAATCTTAATTAGTGTTTACTGGGTATCTTTTAGTCGAGAAGGCACACCCAAAATAATTTATTTTATTGGGTGTGTTTAGATGGCAGGCTGTGTATTAGAAATACATCTGTTATTGCAACATTCTACAGTTAAACTTCCTTTCATGAATAAAATTACATTGCTTACCACAAAAATCATACCAATGAATGGCGAAAAATAAATACAAACAAACAAAAACATGGTCACAAGTAAATTCAGTGTACATATTTGTTTTAAATATTTCAAATTCTTTTCTAAGCATAGTCCCCTAAATTATTTCATTTAACATTTTCAAGGTCCCTTTTGGTTTATTCATTACACCAAAGCTATGAGGATGCCCCAGCTTTTTATGCGTGTGTATAAATATGTGTATGAATGTGTGTGTGTGTGTGTGTTTCTCACAGATACAGATACACAAATGTGTGCCGGTTGGAGTATGTGGTCAGCTTCCTGGCAAACGTGTATCTCTAAGAATTAGTTTGGTGATGGGCGGACGGAGCTGGCCGAGGGTTTAATTTACACACTTTCAAGTATTGTACAAAAAAAGGGGTCTAGTTGAAGGGAGAGTTTTTGAAGTGTATAGTTACCTGTACTTACCCATTCAAGCATTTGGCAAGGCACAACATTTTATTCTATTGTTCATTGTAGCTTCTTGCATAGCACAAATTTCGACCATGGGCAAAATCTTTTAGCATATGCAGCTGATAAGAACTTGGTTTATATTTCACGAACTCTTATTAGACTTGTTACTAGATTCTTAGACCAATTTGAACACATGAACACAAACAGAATTTAAATTAGATTCCAATTCTGATTTTGGTACGAAAAGTTTGAGAATTCCAGTGTAGATTTCGGTGTTTTTAAAATTATATTACGGTATAGTTAGTATTGGAACATTTTTACGGTATGCTATCAATAATAAACAAAAAAAATAAATTGAAAAAATAACTGACCGCAAAATTCTTTCATGATAACTGATGACAGCCTTTTTCTAATCAAAATCTTCTTATTATATAGATCGGACGGTATTTTAAATTTATAACGAAATAGCAAATCTAAATTTAGAATTTAGTTTTTGATTCCGATTTGGAATTTTAACCGGAATGCATGTGGGAAGTAATCCCTGGTTTGAAAAATATAAATTGAAAGCCTTATTTTCGTATAAAACTACTTTCCAAAACTCAGAAATAAGTAATAATATTTGCCATTATAAAAGAATACCCTAGAAATTAGATATAATTTTTCTACATATTGGAAAATTCGTGCTTGGAATTAAGAACAACTAAGAATGCTGTAGTCGAGTGAGCTCGAGTACGGTATACCCTGAACCCAGTAATTTCATACTTTTATTGTCAAATTTAACTTTAAAACTTTAAATAAAATGAAATAAGCTTGACCAGCGTGGGGTATACGACAACTTATATTCCAAATTTGACTGACGGAAGGATATGGTTATGTATATACACATTTTTTAGGATCAGAAATGCTTTCTTCTGTCTGTCACATAAAATCATTATACATTTTTATCCATTTTAAATGGACTCAGGGTATAAAAAGCTAAATCTAATTTAGTGGACAAAACCTTGCGTTTTAGAAATATACTTTCTGAATAATAAGTTGAGCTGCTCTTGGCACCAATACAACGACTTTTTTTTGAGTGTAAAATCGGCTATCGTTCGTTGTAGATCGGAAGCCACCTACTGACATCCAAAATTTATTATAAATTAATCAATAATAAATCCATTTGGTCACAGATGATCCTTTCAAACTGAAAGACATCATGCTAATTTTCCAAAATCCGGCTCTTGTAGTCACTTACTTTCTGTCTTTATATATGCACTACTACATTTACATATTTATAAATGCTTTTATATGCTTTTTATATTGGATCGATGCATTATAAGCTTTGGCAAACTATTTTCTTTACAATTTCATCATAGACTTTAGTAAAACGACGCACATAAACTTAGCTCAGACTTCACACTCCGAATGAATTCTTGTTACATGATCTAGTTCAGCTTCTGTTAATTAACATTTGTTATCGATCACTTTTGCACATTGAATGCTATCGCTGACATATGTATGTATGTTTAGTGTTACATCAAATTGAATGCTAAATACCCCAGTGGGACAAGTTATTTGAGCAGAGGGTATATGTAAAAATCAAGTACCCGAAAATATTCATGAAAGGCATTAGCTGGCATCAATTGACTCTTGTCATGGCCACTTGTTCCTTAGTCTTCTTTCACCGGTGGCCATATCTGTCTTATGTCTTACGTCGAACATTAGCGATGTGCTCGTATGTGAGCTATACTTATGCAAGATGAAGCTTGTAAGTGTGTGTGTGCTTGTGTGTCTGTGTGTGTGAGCTACCACTTCAAATACAATCGAAAAGCCGATTTACTTTGTACAAGTCGAGTGTCTCAGGAAAAAAATGTTTGCTTTTTGGTTTTTGAACGATAAACGTAAGAAGCAGAAGGAGTGACAGAAAAAGAAGGAACAGCAGCAGGAGCAGCAACAGCAGAAGAAGAAGACGAAGAAGATGAGGAGCATGGCTTACCGAGTCGGTGCTCACGTTGCCGAAAAACAAACGGAAGTTGTTGCAGGCAAACAGGCCCAGACAGTCAGCCAGGCAGGCTGGCAGGCAAGGCACCCATGCATAAGGAACGACAACAGCAACGGCTTTGTCGGCAACGAAAAAACAGAAGAAAAAAAACATAGAATGAGTGCCAGGCAACAACAGAGGAGTCAAGATCTCTCAGGCAAGATGGCACAGGAGAGAAATGAGATGACGAATGCGAATGCGAATGCGAATGCGAATGGGAATGCGAATGCGCCCTTTCGCGAACTGCAAGCGAATCGCTCTAGTGGCAGTTACACATCACAATAAGTGTGTACATACAGACAGACGGTACTTGCTGCTTACATAAATACGTACACTCTTTCACCAGATTTCACATCATTTATTGTTCAAAGTCGTTTTTTTGAAAAGCAGCATCAGCATTGGCAACCCACTTGACTGACTGACTGACAATAATCTCTGTTGTTTCGTTTCGACATCGGTACTGCGAATGTAATTATTGTTCTTGTTGTTGTTGTTGTTGTTAGTCTTCGTTTTGGCAGTCCAAGTGTTCGAGTACCACACAGTACCGTGCAACGAGGAGGACTTAGAGGGTTGCTCCCTCTGCTGCTGAGCGATTGACAGTGTTTTAATGGTGGCGATTACAATGATTCTTGACTGTTTACTTGGCTCGTACAGAAAACAATTAGCCTGGCTGAACGGCACAAGCAACGATGTCTGTCTGTCTGTCTCTCTTTCTGTCAGTCTGTCTGTCGTGGGCGTTGTGAACGACGACGACGACGAGAGCTTAAGTGACGATGGATGAATGTCACTCGTCGTCTTATTCTACTACTTATTGTTGTTGGTCTCTCAAAATTATTGAGTACCTCTTTGCACTCCAATTAGCTTCAAGCAGTTAAAAGTTCAAGAGTTCAAGAGTTCGAGTTTGAGCGCCACCTAAAGCCGGAGATATATCTATCCCCAGAACATATATAGGATAAAAGAAAAACCTTTTGTTATTAAAGAAAAATTTTACAAACAAAATATACACTAAGAAAATTATAGACATGAATTTTGAAAAACTACAAGTATACGAAAGAAAAAAATTCGTCAAGTAAGAGTAGTCTTCAATTTTCAGAAATAATTTCCATTAATAAGAAACATATTTTTAAATAATTTGCAAATATAATTTAAAATCTTCAAATAAAAAAGATTATTTTTTGCTGTTATTAAGAAAAATACTTCTGAAAAGTATTAATGCAAACTTTTAATTTTTAGAAAACAAAATTCAGCAACAACTAATGAAATTTTCTGTCTAGACTTTTATGTTAGAGTTTGAATTATATGAACTTATAAATATATCTACAATGTTGGTATACTTAACGTCTTGAAATACTATCTAACTTAACGCACAAAATAAGAGATCTGTGAACACATTTAAAAGATGCCTGGAATTTAGAAATCTTTCTTTTGCGTTATTTTTTGGAAAAATCAGGACTAGTATTTACAAAAGAAAAGCCCTGGTAAAAAACTTCTTTTAAGAAATATACCTATTGACCTTGGTAATTTGAAAAATTTGAGGGCACCATTTTTGTCGAGTGTATTCAGCATAATCCCAATGTATAGAATTCATTGTTGCATTCACATAATCCTTTTAATTAGAGTATTCAGTAATCCAATTTTAATTCCTCATTAGTTGAGATTATCATCATTGTGATAGAATAGCATTTATCAAAGCATCTATGCAGCAATAACAGTTTGTTGTATTCGCATTCACAGTGGAAGTGGCAGTGCCACAGTGCCACAAAACAAGATGTAGAAGAAGAAGAAGGCGAAGAAGTCGAAGAAGTCGCTATCTATCCACACATTCGCCGACGCCATCGCAGTATATCTAAGTTTCATTATGTTTCAGCTGGCAAACTGTCGACTCCTTAAAGCAGCTATTTTACGTATGTATGTATGTATGTGTATGTATCCATGTAAGTGTGAGGCACGTTGCCAAAGCCCGCATTTGCGAGTTATACACACACACACACACACACACACATACGATTGAATGGGAAGCGGTCTTAACGTTGCAGAGGAGAGCCATGATGTTCTAGTGCTGAAGGCATTTTACTAAGCCGTTGAGATTCACTCAGCTAATCCTCAACAAGAAACTCAGTAAATCCGAAAGTGTTTCTTGGATTTTATTATTTAAAGTGATTAAAAGTTATTGTTGCCGGCTGCCATTGACGTTGACGGTTGACGCTTGACGGTTGCCTTCGCTGCCTTTGCTGCCTTTGCTGCCTTTGCTGGCTTCTGCTGCTTTTCTGTCTTATGTCTTCTGCGTTTGCCTTTCGACTTTCCATTTGACTATTCTATTCGACGGGCACACTTTGGTGGCTTTGCTAAAAAGTGATTATGTAAGCACAATAAAATCCTAGTTGTTCAGTTGTAGACTCTTGCTTACAAATTTTTCCCACTTGTTTTATTTGTTTCTTGGCATCCGCTAAAAAGGGGTTTTCTTTTGCCAAATTCGAAATCTAATTATGGAAAGCCAAAACTTTATCAATGCTCAATTCTAATCAACTTTTCCAACTACACATTGCTTACAAATGTGTTCACATGCCACCAATGAGTTGGCAATCACAATTCGAATGAAAATAAATTAATTTATTTATTAATGTTTGCCTGCACGGCTTAAAGTAAATGTAGTATCAATTTATTAAAACAGCCATCAAAGTTAATAAGTCAATGTAGTAAATATAATTTGCATTATTATTTATAATCCTTTTTTTGCCGGTTAATAACGATAATACTGCATTTTTTTTATGACTATGTCGCGTACTGCTCTTCTGTCATTGTCAACACAATGTTGACTGTCCTTAACACGTTCCCGACTCCAGAATACTCTGCCCAAAGTCTTTTAAATATCTCCGACACCATTTGTATACTTGATCTGCATAATTGAACGAATTGATGGAGCCATTTCCGTAGCTCATTTCCTTGTCTATATCTTCGAAAATATCCAAATGACTGTTAGTTAATATATAATAAATGAATATTTTTTAAGAGAAGAGAAAAAACTGCCTTTGTTTCATGGTATCGGGGCGCATTCGCTTTGTGTCTTAACTTGTTTGATTTGTGTGTCCATCACCTTTCACAACAACACGAGAAAGGTCATCAGCCATAGTAAGCTTGTTGACAAAGTAAAATTGCTTTTGAAAAGCGAAACAACATACACGCACACAGTAATATATATATTCAGTCGGATTCACGTTGAGTAACAATAGTGTCCATTAACACGCTGCCGGCCAAACAACTTGGCTATTGATGTCATAAATTAAAATTGCAATCGCAGACCATTGATGATAAATCATACGCTCGGATGAGTTTTCATCTCGCACATGAATTGTAGCTGCCGGCGACTACAGCTCCTGCTCCTGCTCCTGCTCCTGCTCTTGCTCCTGCTCCACCAATAGCCACAACCCCAACCCAATCCAGCCAATGCTGATGCACGACTAGCAGCGAGTGGCAATATACACACACACACACACACACACGCACACACACAGAGAGAAAGAGCAGTCAGCAAGAGTAGCTGTGGGTGCCATACAGCGACGTGATGGGATTTTCAAAAAATCCGAGCTAAATCGTTTTTGTTTGCAGCAAAGCTAACTTTGACTGCTAACTTTGTTAGAAGAGAAATTTATGTTTTATTTGGTGTCAATTTGTGGCAGAAATCATTCTCTTTATTCATAAATCGCATACAATTCGATTATATTCGATGATTTGATTGCTTTAAATTGAATTTGCCAGATACTAAAGATATTTCAATACATACTGAAACGTGATGATCAAACACTGGATAACTAAATATATGTATATATAAATACATTTATATATATGCGTGTGGGTGCGTATGTGTGTGTGTATATATGAGTAGTTCACTCGCACACACATAGCGGATTTCACATTTCACATGAGCTTTAAGCAATCGACTCACACAGTAAACATAACGGGATTGAAAGTGCTTTGTTTGTCCTAAATATTATGGTTTCTATGTCATGCAAGTGTGTGTTATAATAACTTCTACTGTAATGCATACTTGCATGGCATGAGTGTATAATTTGGAATACGTACAATAATTTGTTAAGCACTCCACGCAGAATATAGAATTTAAGGGCGAGCATATCTTTAGCTCAGTTTTGAGCTTATGTTAGGGTTTGATTTATAAACAATCAATGTCTAAAGTTCACTTTTAATATTTCTGTGAGTGCTCCTAGCAGATGATGGCATTTATCAGTGATGAGCTAATGTTAGCTTCAATTGATTTACAAATCTACTCATGCCCAAAGTTCAATTGTGGGCAGCCTTTGTGCTTTTGCGGCTAATAAAAGCATAGACAAAGAACTTTCTTAAATGCAATCAAAAACACTGCATACTTTCAGGCTGAATCAAATTGAATGCATGCTCGCAAGCGAGCCAGATAAAAGCATACTTTAAGGCTGCGCTTACAGACTGTAATTTTAAAGTACCTTTTGCAATCAGTTTCTCAGCATGCAGGTTTAGAATATGCATCAATGCATGTACATTATGTATTTATATCATATTTTCTTCATATTCTACGATGTTCATGATGTTGACAGACACATCGTGACACTATTATTATACTCTCCGCAAGGATCTTTTCAAGTTAGGCAGACAATTAAGATAGGGGCATATGGTAAGATGTGAATGGAACTAGATTTCTTTGAAGGTAAACTTTATTTTGCATACGTAAAATGCTTGTCAAAATAGAATACAAGTTTAGAAACAACAAGAGAAAGAAGAGTTTGGATTGCCAAATACTAAATACCCTTGCAGATATGTTTAAATTAATATTCACAAAATAAGTAAAATTACAGTCCATTGTTTCAATGGGTGACAAAGTTATTTAGTGCTGTATAAAAGTAAAAATAAATATTACACAGGAACACATCTTTCGATCAACATGTAAATGTGTGTACATATTTATTTATATACATATACATTTCCGCACATATACAATCATATATATATACGCTTGCATTCAATAATGTAGACACTTCCGACATTTGGCACTTAATAATTTAGCGTTAAAATGTTTGTGAAAAAATTGACAGAATTTTGACAGCAAAAAAAAAACATGTGCGTAGCAATGTCAGTTTCTCTATCCCTTCATGTCACCCTCACATTCGAGCTTTCGACCACAAGCTTCATTGTGGGCTCTATATGTCAGAGCCAGCGTATTTTTATACCCTCGCAGAGGGTATTGCTATTCACTCATGAAGGAAAATATAATTATACTACATAGATATATTTATTTATTTGACGTCAACTAAAGTTACTCGACACAAAGATATACAAAAATATATATAAACATATTTTGAATCAATTCATTTAATACTCCCAGAAATCAAATGAAAAATGATTCAAAATATGTTGCATGGATTGAGAGAAAGTCAGGAAAAAATAGTTAGTATGAATTATATAAAAATTGCAAGCGAATTGTTATTCAAAAGACAAGACGCTTAAAATTGAGTTATATTATTTATATTGCGATATTAAGTGCCATAAATATCGATCTTAAAATGAGTTGCTCAAATTTATCGATAACAAATTCTTTGTTCGGAATATAATGACAAAAATAATATATGAAAACACATGAACAAACCGAAAATTAAGGTAATTTTTGAATTAGCGAAACTAATAAATGTATCACACTTCTACCAGATGTGTGCAAGAGTATCGAATCGTCGGCAACTCGAACATATCTATACTCTCCCGTTGTATGTCATTGTGGGTTAACATGCTTCACGGTCTCACTTATTACAGGCTTGGGCGTCAGCCCTTCCACTTTTCCCTCGAACAGTGGCTGGATATATGTGTGGCATGCTTGCTATGTATGCTTCATCTCAAAATATATATATATATATTTATATACACAGCTTACCTCGCTCTCCTGTCAACATGAAATCCTAAGACGGTTGTCAGTATTTATGAAAAAATGTTTGAACTGTGGAAAACATCCTTCAACTCGGTTCTAATGCATTTGTAGTGTTCATGTTTCAGACTTTCTTGTATTTTTTATACCACGCTTTTTGGTTTGTTTTTTCTTATAATTTTTTTATTTTTCCTTACCGAAAGAATATGTAATCGTTCGATGGGTGTTAAGTTAACAAAAGAAGAGGAACATATGGAAAACTTCTCCACATGCAATAATCTGTTTAAGTTTGAGAATTTAAGCCAATGCTAGAAAACTAAAGTATATATAGTCTTGAACCTCGTACAGGGTATTAAGGAAGTCGTGCCTAGTATAGTTTTATATTCACTTGGTCTATTTACTACAATATTATCTATGGATTAGGGGGTGCAAAAATGATTCGCTGTCAGTTTCATGCTCTTATGCTATGAAAATGATTTGGCTAAAATTACATTTTGCACAAAACTTAGAAATTGGCAGAACTAGCTTCCCTTTTATGAGTGATGCAAAGAACTTTCACCTGTTGCTCTAATGTGAGAAAATTCAACTGGATTAATTATCACAAAATCGTGTATCAAAATACTATTTCCTGTCATCTTATTTGTTTTAGCTCACAGCTAATCTTAAACCTTAATCATTTCCATACATTCCATTTAAAATTTCTTTCCACACTCTTTAATAAGTATATTTGTTGGTACATAGTAAAATGAATCAACTCTGAATCGACGATTATTCTTATTATGGTTTATTTAATACTATTATTGTTTGGTTTCTTCAATAATGACATATTCTCTTCACTGTATATTGTGTGATCTTACAACTATAATGATTTAGTTTCGTAACTTAGATTTTGGGTGCGTTTCTGGCCAGATCTTGGCACCGAATAATAGCAGAAATCACTCCCATCTATGATCTATGATCTATGTTTTTTTTTATATATATTTTGACGTTGAAGTACTAACGAGCAGCACGTTCAAGTGGCCCAGCGATACCACGCACGGACCCAGTCAAAACTGCAACCCATCTCCCAGCCAACCGACCGAGGGGTGCGCCGCATAACGCGCGGTTACGAAGTTCGCGAACTGATAGATAGATGAGATAAGACAACTGTGAAATGGAGGAAGCACAACTTAATAACGGGAAAAGCATATTATAATTTGTACATATGATTCTAAAAGGATTATGAATAGTGTAATTCGAACTACAAGTTTAAAGAAAAAGAGGCAGAAAATTCCTTATTTTTCTGATCGGAACGATTAACAGAGGAAGAAATATGCTTGTCAAACTTAAGCTTGGGATCTAAAAGTATTCCCAAATCATCAACACATTCAATGCGCCTATAAAATTTGCATTTATCACAATTAATATATAAAAAATGTATACGACACCAGGCTTCAAAACTATCTAAGTCAGCCTGAAGGCTCTATCCAGAAAACGAGTCGGTAGATGACAGACACAATTTTACATCATCGGCATACATTAGTACCCAAGAATGACTTATAACGGACAGAAGGTCATTTATAAATAAAGTGAATAACAAAGTTCCAAGGTGACTTCCTTAAGGTACTCCGGAAGTAACCCGAACAGACTTTGCGACAGAACCTCTAAACTAAACTCTGTGTCCTACGCGTTAAGTAGTTTGAGATCCAAGTTATTAAGTTATTTGGAAACCCCAGAAGATTAAGTTTGTGAATTAGCAACGAATGATGAACGGAATCAGTAGCCTTACTAAAGTCAGTGAAATCCCTTAACAACAAAAGAAGTGAATACTGATAAGTTAGTGGTGGTAGATCTATATTTCATATTCCACACGTCTGTTAAAAACTGTGACCACTTCGGATTTCTTTCTGCCTGTGTGTCCTTGTTTCTATTCTTATTCCTACATATACATATATAAGTATGTGTGTACATTCCAGTGCGAGTGTATTATAAATAAATAAGTGGCAACACTTGTGCAACCACCATTTAACCCTCGACCTTTTGAATCGCTACCAAATACATATAATGCATAAAATCGTGCTCGCCTATCGTATTTAATTAGCATCGTTACTTAAACACTTTGTAAATTTACGACTCTTTTCGAAATTTTCAACGTTTATTTACTGGAATGAATTTGCATTCCTTTTTTATACCCTTGCAACTCGTATTATATATTGCCCCCAAATGTGTGCTGAATGTTGCCGTCATTTTGTTGCAATCACAATTTCTTTGTCTTACAAGCAGTTCCAAGTTTATACTTTTAACAGGATGGAAAAGAATTTTATCTTCGGACTACTGGATGTATATATTCTTTCCTTTCTGTTACTATATATTTGATTCACAATATATCTGAACACCTTTGTTTTTTATATATACTGTATACTTGCAGGGTATTAAGTCGTCTTTACTACGTCTATAACCGATTCTCTTGTTCATAATAATTATTAGTCTATGTCAATGAAAATAACTTTCCCAAGAACTCAAACTTATTCAAAGTGGCATAAAAATTAATGTTTATTATTGCAGACGCTTGAGCCCAAAAAGTTTCCCAACTTTTTGCCATACAATTTAACGTTGTAAAACTGAACAATTTTCACAGAATTCTGTATTTAATGGAGAACTACAAGAACATGGTATTTCTTAAAGAGAAATATATAAAAGAAAAATTTAAGAACTATACTGGAAAGGAAAAATAAAATATGCTTCGATTTCCAGTATTTTTAGTCAGCAAATAAATCAAAATCGCACACTAGAATTTTGTGTGCTCAAATTTCTGCGACAACGGATATTATTACAATTATTGAGGAAGTTGTGGAAAATGTGGCAACAAGAATATGCACCAGCCAGTTGCGACTGGGAGTTTTCCTGTTTCCAGCTCTAAGTTGACTTAAACGAAAACTCTGCCAAAATGTGTAGTTATAGCAGTAAGTCCGACTGTATACAGTACAGTACAGGGTATCTTCCAGTCGAACATTCTCGTTTGGGGCACTGTTACTTGTCTAATAAAGTGGATTTTCACTGACACCTGCAAGTTGCAAGTTCTAATCTCTAGTTTGGTGCCAATAAGTACGACGAATTTTGCAACAAACGTGACTTGAAACTTTCTAGACAAAATTTTACGTGAAATTTGTGCCCGTATTTATTACGTGTCAATATATATATATATATATATATATATATATACATATATATGTATGTATATATATTTGTATAGACTATAATAATATATCAACTATTTGCGAGACGCTTCAATTGAACTTGTTGACAATTGCAGTAATGATTATCTTGATCAAAATAATATGTAATATTGAATGTCATATATCACAAGTAAATGAACTTAAAAACAGTTAAAGTTAAGGCATGATACAATATATATATACATATATAATTACATTATTAATCATTTCGCAACATTTATTATCAAATGTCGAACGCAGTTATTGCATAAAGTACGAAAATAATGAATTATGCCACATTGTGTTGCACGTTCTAGTAGACAGAGACTTACTTACATACATGTACATGTATGTGTTCATTTGAGTTTATGTTTACATGTACTTATTTTGTGTGTTTTGGATATTTACGTGCAATATTTCCTGGTCGCAGCCATCGACTTTTTGATTAGCGGGTTCTGCATCAAATGGAGCGTTAAAGAATTAAATTACCGGAATTCCAAGCACTCCATTACAGAAGCACTACCAGGAACCAACACAGATTTGTGCAATATACACATACATACATATATGCATTTAAACATGCGAACATTTATTTGTTTTGATACAATTGCATTTAATTTATAACAAAATTAATTTGTTCCGCATCGAAAGGGGGCGATTTTTTATACGCTGATAAAAATATAATGGTTTTTGTGCAAAGTATGTAATGAACAGAAGGAAGCATATGTATTCTTGGACAATATGAACAATCGAGTTGATATAGGCATGTCTGCCTGTATGAACACACACATCTCAGAGACTATAAGAGTTAGACTCTTTTTTTTTGGATTATATCAAGTTTATTTATTTTTTTTTTTTGCGAATATCGATACAAAAGAAAAGATTTCCTATGGCAATAAAAGACACAGTCTTAATTAAAATTAATTAAATTAGCTTGACATACAACTTTAATAAGAGTCGAATAAGAAAAGGCGATGATCATAATGATCTCAATACTATCAGCAGGCGCATGCATTTTCTTCCTGTATAAATTTATGATTATTGAAACTCGTCTTAATATAAAATTATAATATTGTATATATTTAACAGCGTATCTTGAGGGAATCTCCATAACTCCAGTCAAGCTTGCCTATTGGTTATGAATTAGAATCTAGAAAAACTTAAATTTCAATACTCAATTTTGGATTTGAAATGATCCAAAAATGATCTCCCAAAAAAACTCACTTATGGATGATTCAATATTTTCCACTGCCATAACTTTGTCAAAAGCAAAATAGTTTTTTGCTGTTTAGAAATAAGTTTTTTCCCATAGTGGAATTTAGTGAACCAAACAATGGCAATTCCCTGCAGCAGTAAAAGCCAAGAGTTGAACATAAACAAGAATTTACTATTTATCAGGCAAACATGTTTAACTACTATTTCTTAGATGTTTGCATAAATGCATTATTTGCTTATGAAAAGTTTTGTCAATGGAAGCCACATTATAAACTTTAAGCAAATAAAATACAAAAGCCACTTCTGATGTGCAACTGCTGCAAGCTGCTGTTTGAACTCAATTTGATCAAAGACATGCAACTTATTTTGATTTTCAACACAAACCACATTTATGGCTAACATATCCTGCCTGTGACAATGGGCCAAAGTGACTATGGCTTGGAATCATCTCATCATCCAAGCCAATAAGAGATTTCAAAATAATGATAAGGGTCAAACATTGTGAAGGTTATTTTTCGTGATGCGTCAAAGTTATGTGTCCGCTGCTCTCCGCTGCTCTCCGCTGCCCCGCTCTACTCTCCGCTGCTCTGCTCTGCTCTATTTCTGTTTCTGTTTCTTGGCACAAAATGCCGAGTAATGTAAAACAGCAGTAATATAAAATATGTAGTCCCTTATACGAATTCCGACGGTGGCATTTTCTGCTTCAAATATTTGTCGTGCACACATTGCAGGAGGCAGGCTCAAAGTTACACTCAGCTTGCCACGCTCAGCTCCAGCTCCACTCAGCTCCAGGTAAGCACAGCCCTGCTCACCTATGTAAGTATGCCCTTCTCATATTGAAAATATTCACGAAAACCTTGTAAACTTTGTGCACCCTCATAGCGCATAGCAAGAGAGGATTACAGGGGGGGAGGAAGGGGGTTTCGACTCTGGTCACGCTGACAGAGCTTATTATGGTTGCTTTTCAATGTTTTCAAAATTCACTTCACGCAAGAATTCCTTTTGTTCTTATAACATATTTCAAATTAGTTTGCAACATGTAATACATACTCGAAGTAGTTGCTGCTGCTGTTGATGCTGCAATGTTGGCATGCTTCTATAAACATGTACATGTCTTTGAGTATCTCTCACAAATATGAACAATATAAAATGTTCATTTACACGCACATAGACCAGATTTCAAAGTTGTCTCCACTTTCACAGTTTCTCTTGCCACTTCCTCAATGACAGCGTCAGTTTGATAAACATGATAAATCGCTTCTATTTCAACGGACTTAAGTATATCTTTGCCAATCGCATGCCAATCGAAGGGGTTTGTCCGAGTTCAGCATTGCTTGGCAAACACATTAACTGGCAACTAAATATTCCGGAAATTCACTTAGCTTGTGGCCATAAACACCACCCACTCACATAAATATAAACAGACTGGCCAAAACGTATGAGCACAGCTCCAAATTGTCTCCCTCTGAAAACAAATAAACTGAAATGGCCAAGTTAGTCGCGATTTTTCTCATTTTACCTGACCCAGACACCCATGAGATACTTTAAAAATTTTTTTTAAATACTGACAGATATACAAAAATATATCAATCTCGGGCTTATCATTACAGAATTTCGAAGGATTTTTCAAGTACGTTTGAATCGTGAGAACTAATTGTATCGAACTGCATTGACGAGTTATGGTGGCTTCAGAGAACACTACAAAATATTTAACTGGCATGTGAGGCGAAAATGAGTTGAAATAAAAAAATCCCTGATTTTTCGGTAAGTTATATATAATAAAAATAGATAAAGTATATAGAAGACCTACTTACAACTTATAGACAAATATTCCCTTTAACATTAGTATAAATGATGTAAATACCAGTACCAATACCAATGCCAATACCAGTCCTTTCAGGACGATTGTGTTGTCCACAGGCAAATGCGATGATTTTGTTTATTATTAATTTGAATGAATATTCAGTTATTTTATTTGTTTTTAATTATTTGGATGACCGGCTTGTAGTGATACGACCTTAAATAATATATAAAACACCCTAATTAATTCGGTTCAAACAATATAGCCTTCGGATGGTTTTTAGATTTCTTACCTGATTAATTGGCAAGATAGTAGAAACCAAAAAAAAAAACATTTCGACCTTCTTCCATAGTAAACATTATCCTTTCAGTCGAAATGTGTTTTGCCACTATAACTTTGAGAAAATGCTGCATCCTTTATATAACTGCTTAGGCTAATTAGTCAGCCAGTTAGCACAGGGAGAGTAAAGTAAAGAAAAACTTGAATTTTATAAATTTTTACACAACAACTTCGTTTTTAATATTCTATTCCAATTGACAGTACAAATTGAGCTCGACTTTAAAATATCGTATTACGAATCGACATGACTTCGTCTCACGAATGACATTTGACATTTTCCAGTTTTAGCAGATATGCGCTCTCGACACTTGGCTTATAATTATGGCTTAAAGTAATAATTGAAAATAATTGAATTGCTACAGTTTTTCTTTTTTGATTATGTCTTTGGAAATTCAATGTTTGCGTTGTGTCCTGAACTTCGCACATACAAGTAACATAACAGTAAAAAATCGACTATTATTAATTATTTGGCTTACAGTAAGATGGTTTGAAGATGTACGTTGTAATATTCGTGAGTCTCTCAGTCTAATAATACTAATAATATTGATATCTTGAGACATGCATACATACAAATATATTGTGCATATTGTGCGAATCTATTCGAATTGATATTTTTCCAAAATATTTCTGTTCAATGTTCTATAATGTGTGTGAAAGAAATATTTGTATTCGTTGTATAAAGTATTTCATTCGCATTATCTATTGTTTAACTTACATCATCTAATATGCAATCCCAACACGAAATAGATCAATTTCAAGATCTACCAAAAATGGTGCTTATAGCTATTGTTGTGTATGAAGTAAATTTATAGTTATTAATATTATTACTAGTACTAGTATTCATTCATCTGATCTGATCTGATCTCACATCAATTTCAATTTCTCTTACATCTAAGTCTTGCAAATTTTGCAATTATTGTTTGCATGCATCTATCAATTGACTATATACTCAAAATCCGATAACATATGATGAAGCAACATCTGCCCAGAAATACATAATGGCCAAATTGGCTCACATCATGTGAACAACATGGCCCAAACATCATCTTTTATTGGACTAAAACAAACAGGGACTAAATCTACTTATCGCACTCCAAATTGAAGTAAATAATTGAAAAATGCCGATCTATGTGAATCAAATGAAGCACATATGCACATATGTATATATACATATATATAGCTTATGTAATTGTGGTCTTTGTCATTATTTAACACTTAAGATATGTCGAAGCACTGGATCGCATTAATATGATTTAAATGTTGTGATGGTCAAGTTAAGACTACACTATCGAATTATTTAGACCAAATGGCAAAATATGCACTACTTACATTCATAAACATTTTATAATCATTTTTGATGGTAATTGCAATATTTGAATTGGTAAATAGTTGTATGTTATAAATGCATTAAACCTGGTTATTATCTTGCAATTAATCTCGCACAATACTTATACATTTAAATTTGGCTAACCCTGTCAGTAAAGGCAGACGGAGGACTAACATGCTTCTCAGTTAAAATGTAATCTAATTGCTCCATTTTTGGATTCTTATGCAAGATGCTGCTCTCAGCCGAGCTATTTTCTATTTGATATTTGTGGTCACTCATTGTGGTACCCATGGCCAAGGTTTCCGAGTTGCTTAAGATCTCCATGGCATGGTATTCGAATGATCTGTCCGCATCCTTGGATACCTCCAATAAATCTAGTGATTCTATACTGTAAATATGACGATGATGACTGATGAACTCCCGTTGATCCCCTCCGCTATTCATTAATAATTCTCCATTCGTATCACCATAGCTCTGATTATAGCATGTTATTGACGTAGAACAACCGAGCTTGTCTCTGTCCTGGGGCTTCAGTTTTTCAATATATGAGCCCGGTTGGGCAATTGGTCGGGAGATGCTCTTGTTTTCCCCACAATCGCGATTAAGGGAGCTGCTGTTGGTATTACTATCGGTACTTTTGAATCGCTGGCGACTGGATACACTTCGGGACACATCTGCACATTGGGCTGGATCTTTGACAGATTTAATTGTGCCAACTTTCCGCTGGGAATCGCAAGGGTTCGCTGATTTCCGCTGCTGCTTGGCTGACGACTCAATGAGCCGGTAGTCGATGGGCACGATGTCCAAAATGCTATGTTAGTAGATATATAATTAGTACAGTTAAGCATTATTCGAATCGAAAACATTTTCCGGCTAGCCGAAGATTACAATCTACAAAATAAGTAGAGCAAAACTGAGAGAATGGAAGCAGACAGGTAGACAGACAGACACAAATGTACATGACTATATAGACTCAGCTGTATTTGCTGCTCAGGAACCGACGTTCTTATTCTAAATTCGAATAAAACAGATTAGGTACTAACTTACTATGCAGTTGAGGTCTGCTAAATACCGAAGACCTATCTTTACCAATTCCACCATCGTTTCTTATTTTCCGGCCATGGGCTGCAAAAGAAAATGTGTATTTAATGACGAATATTAGTGAATATCCAAATATAGATACCTGTTAGACCCTCATCGTCTATGTAGGTAGTAGTCTCAAGGATACTTCGATTATCGTCTCGAATGCGCTCTCCACTAATCTCACTATCACTATTTAAGCTATCGTACTCCTCCGATTCGGACTTAATAATCTTTGAG
Organism: Drosophila paracracens; assembly: GCA_035044025.1. Classification (NCBI taxonomy): domain Eukaryota; kingdom Metazoa; phylum Arthropoda; class Insecta; order Diptera; family Drosophilidae; genus Drosophila; species Drosophila paracracens. The sequence goes on along the minus strand of JAWNMN010000835.1, from coordinate 1,975,492 downwards.
CGGCGTTTCAGTCGCTTCTCCGTGTTTAGATGGTTGCTCTCATCCGAGGAGCCAACTATCACATTGGATAGCTTCACATTGGCATTGATGCCACCCACACTAGTGGCCATGATTCGTTTCCCCTTTGCCCCCGAGCTGCACAAGGTGTTTTCATCCTCACAGACTCGAGACTCGTACTTTGATGGATTGCCCGTGTAGCTTAGGGGAATATTCCCCGATTGGTTTTCGTGCTCGGGCAAATGGAATGTGGCATATGGATAAATATCCTCCGAGTATTCGGGTATGCGCTCGAGACCAGCAACCGATTCTGGCGGAGATTGCTGGCACGATTTGCGTACGGTGCCATAGAAGTGTTCACGACTTTGAATGTCCTTTCCATCGGCGACACCAATTTGTGGCCTAAGTGAGTCCACATTACGTGAAAATAATGTACGAGGACCTGTCCCATACAAAGTTAATCAGTAATTCTTCCATTCCATCAATAATACATTCAATACTCACAGTTCTTAAAGCAGATAAAGGCTCCGAGAAGGGCAAGAATTGTGCCAAAAATGGATGTTATGATGACAGCAATGAAATGAGCATCGGTGAACATAGCTTGATCGTCGGGTATTTCCTCGGAGTCCGAGCTGCCAGTGAATCCCATCAAGTGCTGTGTCTCAAAATAAAACTCCTTTGTTGTTGAGCCAGCATTATTATTGGCAGTTACTCTCAGATTGTAGGCGGTTCCTGGTTCCAAATCCCCGATATTGTAGCGGCTCTGTGAATAATTACATATATAAAATGCCATTTGCTTATATAATGTTTTTGTCTCAACAGCTCACATGTGTTTCAATTTTATTTGAGACTATAATCCAGTCACTGGAGGATTTATAATGCTTGAACTCGATGCTAAAGTGGAGTATGGGGCAGCCACCATCTTGCCACGAAGACAAGTCCAAAATGGCCGATGTTGTGTTCGCTCGGATAAAACTCTGCTTTTGTGGCGCAAATGGCTTATTGCCTGTAAACCCAGAAGAAACAGTGAATATGATTCCCCATCTTTATGATACTCCTTAGATAATACCTTTGGTTTGTGCTGATGCTATAGCGCTGGTCGCACTTGTGCCGATTTTATTGAAGGTGTTCATTGTCAGCTGATATTTGGTGCCACATTGCAGATTTTCGAGCATATAGGAAGTGATGCGTCTATCGATTTGGATCTCGTCCCATTCAGCGGACTCTCGGCGATAGGTTAAAGTGAAGCCTCGAATGGGTGCACGACCAATATCGTCAACTCTCCATTGAATGGACACCGAATTCTTGTGAACTGAGTTTACAGATACAATTGGAGCGGAAGGTGGAACTAAAACAAAATAAACTCAATTATTTAAATTAAGTCGAAAAGATTTAATCTCATTCTTACCTTGAACATAGAGCTGATAAACAATATGATCGGAGCCCGCGGAATTTTTGACAACGCATGAATAATTTCCCTCGTGGGATCGTTGGATGTTGCGTAGACTTAGGGTGTTATTTTTGCTAACTTCCAGCTGATACTGCTGCTTGGAGCGTGTGTTTAGGATCTTCCATTCGGTATTCGCTTTGGGATTCCCAACGTAGAGACACGGCAACTTGATGTCTGATCTCCAAGTGACGGACAGCGTCTGACTGAAGGATACAATGGCAGCGGGTATCGAAGTGCTGGGCACTAGTTTGATTACCGGGGTACTTGGACCCTGGCCAACCCTTGTGGATGCAGTTACCCAAGCCTCGTATGTCTCCCGAAAATTAAGATCTCTTGCCTCGAAATGTCGATTGTGTGCCGGCAACATCTCCTTCATTATTTTCAACTCCTGTCCCTTTTCCAGGACACGTATATAAACATTGTATTTGGTAATTAGGCCATTGGGTCTTCGTGGTGATAGCCAACTAATAACCACTGAGGATTCGGTGTTCACAGCAGACTTGACCAGCTCGGGTGCATCTGGCACTGCCTCCTCCGTAATGCAGGAAACTGCCGGACTTGTTACACCCTCACCGGCTCGAGTGAATGCCAGGACCTGAACACTATAGTTGGTGAACGGTTGCAGGCCGTGCAGCACTGTGCTAAGTGCGGATGTAATCTTCGTTTCCCTCACGCTATATTCACTCTCTAGGAAACCGGGCTCGTAGAGCAGCTTGTAGCCCTGGATGATGCCGTGACTCAGTTCCTTCGGCGGCGATTGCCACGATATTTGTATATTTTGCGCGGTGAGCGCAATGCATGACACCGATCGGGGTGATGCGGATGGAGCGTCCTCCAAGGTGTGACCAAGGGCCACATCGCTTGGCGGCCCATCGCCTTTGATATTGAATGCCGACACGGTGATCCCATATTGTGTGTACTTCTCCAGTCCAGTCAAACGAAAATCATTTATGCCCTCGCTTATGAGGCTGCCAACCTTCGTGTGATTCTTACCACTATCTGGAGTACCCTGTCTCTGATACGAGATTGTGTAGCCCAACAGTTCGCCATTCCAGGAATCTCGCACCGGTGCTCGCCACGTTATCAGCAACTATGTGTGTGGATAGTTACAAAAGAAAGAGAAAATAAATTAATTTACTAGCATAAAAGTATCTTATAAATATATCCATATACAGATGAATATTATTTAGCGGAAATTATACTTCTACTATACTCAGAAAACAAATAAGAGTGCGATTGTCGAGTGAGTTCGACTACGATATACCCTTAACCCAGCTGTTAAATATATTCTACTTTTATTGCCAAATTTCCATTCACTCAAATGTGAGCAGGTCTGCAAGTGGCAGGCACAGAGACTACAGAGTAAAAAAAAACTAAGCTACAACTAAGGCTGCGCATATTTCTAATACATGCTCGAACTGACGCGATCTGGCAGCCCACCAACACGTGCACATACATACATACATACACACAATCGCAGGTAACGGCGCTCTGAAGAATACACACAAAAACATATTGACGCTCGCGTCGATTATCATGCCATCTCTTTCTCACACATGCTTGCGCATATTATGCATACAGAAAATGATTGCAGCTGCTGATAGAAATGAGATCAATATGGGAATATATTTTCGACCATTACTTGGGTATTACTTATCCGATCTAGAGGAAATTTGGGCAGCTGATCAATAACATGCACATGCATATTATGTATTAAATAGAAGTTCTGTCTTCAAAATTGTAGCATTAATCGCTATCGGAAATCGAAATGTATCGATATTTCTGAAACGGTTGCAGCTATCGATGAAATAAAGCAAACTTGATCTGCGCCTGGTATTCGAGAACCTATGCTACAAATTTGTACAAATTTCTAGCTCATATAGTCTTTGAAATCCGCGTGTTCATACAGACGAACGGACAGACGGACATGGCTGTATCGACTCGGCTGTTGATCCTGATCAAGAATATATATACTTTATATATACTTTTAGCTGCTTTGGCAAGTTTGTAAATTTGTTATTTTTTCTGATTTACCAGCTGTGATTTTTTTGATTTTGATTCTTACCTGCTGTGGTCCAAGTGGCTCGGCCGTCACGTCTTGGGGAGGAGCAGATGGAACCTCCGAGTCAGTTTGCACGAATAGAACATCGCTCGGGGCACTGGTGCCCAAATGATTTTCGGCAAATAGTCGTATATGATAGACCTGTGCAGGCCGAAGGGAACCCAGCTGAGCCGTAGTTCTGTCGCCAGGCAGAAGTTTCTGATTGTTGTGCTCGTGCCAAACATCTATCAATAGAATTTTAAAGTTAGCAATAAGTATATTTAATTTTTGGTAGTACGTACCTCCAGCTTTCTTATATTGTAGAATATAATTCGATATTGGTTGGGCATCTCGATTATTGCCACCACCTCCGCCCAAGATGATCGAGTCCTGATCATTCGGGGACCAGGCCAACGTTACCGAACGACTGCCCAGATCTCTCACGTGCAAATTAACTGGGAAATTTGGGGGCTCCTGGACTTGGAGAATAATCACACTCCTATCCCGTCCGTATGCATTGTTGGCTATGCAAGTGTATTCGCCGCGATCCGTGAGAACCGTTTGCAGTATAGTCAGCTCAGAGGAGACGCCACGAGCCAGTGGCGAGTTCTTGATATGGTATCGTATATCATAAGAAGGATCAATGCGACTCGCCTTCGAGCGCCAGGATATGTCCAAGGGCTGATCTCCGTTCGCCTCGCAGCGCAATGTGATGCGTTCGCCACGTCGAATTGATAACTGCTTCTTCGCAACGGTAACTGAAGGACCAACTAAAAACCACAAGGACATCAATTTAAATTGAAATTGTAAGTTATCCTGAAGCATTCCTGCTTACCATGCACAGTCAATTTAATCAGTGTACTCAAGCCGGCGCCGATGCCATTGCTCGCCTGGCACAGATAGCTCCCCTCGTGCTCGCGAGATACCTTCGATATGATGAGGGATCCATTGGAATTGGCCACAATTGCGGAATGTGAGTTTCCATTGCCAATATCATAGCTGAGATCCCGATAATCACCAGAGTCACCTTTACATACATTTTATATTTATTTTTCTGTATTTCTAATCTAAAGATCACTTTTATACCTATAGACTGTTTCCATTGTATGGTGGGTATGGGAAATCCATCGGCCTTACATGATATCATAACTGGATTTCCTAGGATTGCGTCTTGATCAGTGGGCTTTAATATCCATCGGGGTGGTACTAATTTTTAAATTTAATTAATTACTTAAAATTTATTTAGACTGGCAGCTTAGCATGCAAAATAGCCATTACTTATTGCGACTTCATGCTAGTATTACACATAATATATATCTATGATATCAAAAATATTTTATCTATATTTATTTACAAATATATAAAATGAAGTTTTGATAATGGCCCGGTTCAAGCTTTGTCCAATATGTAAATATCCAGTTTAAGGCTGCATTGGAAATGTGAAGGGAGAAGGGAACTTTTGCTCCCTTTTAGACAGATGGCAATCCCAATCTGCTAGGTTTGATAAGGACTCAAGATAAATCAGATTTTGAACCGTATTTAAAAAGTATTTAAAAAAACATTACTATTTTAAAAAATACAGGGATCGCATATATGAGGATCAAATGAAAACTATCCACTTGACAATTACTAAAATATAGAAATAAAAACAATCAATAACTGAAGATTTAAGTTCTCCTAAAATAAAACAAATAAAAAAGACATATAAAAAGTATTTAAATTATTTTCGATGTTTAGCGCAAGATTAAATAGATCTGCTTTTATATTGATATTGATATTGATTTGACTTCATCTGAACTACTAGCGAAGAAACAAATCAACTTGAAGCACCTTCAAAAATATTTTAAATGTTCATCTGCACAGATATGTACAAATTTGAAGCATCTGTCAAAAAGCTCTGGAAAAAAAAATGCAATTATACATGCGACTTATAGTTATGTGGGTGGTTTCAAGTGAACTTTTGGTTCACAGGTATACGAGCAAGTGGGTGCAGAAGTGCCGAGTGCATTGTGCTCAGTGCATCAGTCTCCTATATTTTGGAATATCGGTTTGGAAAACGCGTTAAAGGTCGAGTTTGGCTAGCTTGCTATGATTTTTTGAGGCCCTTGAAGAACCCCCTGGACCAAAAAGTAATAATCAACATCTGGATTCTATATCTTTCATAAGAAAAATCTGTCACGTTATTGAAATATATTTTTTTAAATGAAATGTAGCTGTCGGTGGGTTAACTCCGATCTCGATGGACATGTCTAAGATAACGTTTGACTTTTTATTTATATTTCTGTTTCAAACACTAAAAATTGCAGATCCCTTCCTTAAAATTAAATCTATTTTTGAATCAATTTTCAACATATTTTAACCAAAAGCCGCTTAAGTAAACTTTTACAGATGTTTCCATCCATCGACTACTGCATGTGCATTTGTTGGTAATCTGTAAATATTCTTAATAAATAAGTCATATTTTGAATCAAAATGTATGTCGAGACATTTGCTGAGAGACCTGAAAGTACTATTTATAAATAAACATGGGTCTATGGATGACCAAATCCAAATCGTAAGTGAAGTGAAGTGAATCCTCCTGGTGCAGTTTCTACGATATTTACGGTGAAATTTGTTTTGTTCTTGTGCAAATTATTTTACATTTCAATATACTAGAATTAGAGCTCGTTTGTTTTTTTGTTTTTATTTTTAAGTGTTTTAGAAAACAATAGTTACACTTGATTTACCCGAAACCGAAAGAACAGCTGTGTAATCAACAGTACCAGCATTGTTGGCCACACTACAAGTGTAGTTGCCATTGTGCCCCGAGGAGACGTTGTGTATGGACAATATGCTGGAGAATGGGGTATATTGATTGATTGTCAACGACGGATCCGGCGGTATAAACTCTTCGTTCGGTCTTGTCGTCAATGGTTTGATGACACCGGCTGTGCTTGTCGTACTTAGAATCGGTATTTTATTTCTCTGCCAAGTTATATTGAAAGGTTGATCTCCTTGGCTACTGGAACACATTATCTGTGTCCGCATACCTTCAGTTATCTCGTCTTCAAAAGCAAAAGGAGAGATGCGCGGAGGAACTAAACAATTGAAATCCAAGAAAATTAAATCAAAATGAATGCAAATAATTTGAGCTTCATAAATCAGTTTATCAAGAACCTAGGAATACACCTCAAAAGCCAGTGACATACTTATCTCTATCACTGTACTCTCAGTGGACACAAATAAATATGTTTGATTTCAATTCAATAATTCGAAAACTAAAGTACAATTGCTACAAAATCTTAAATGAGTTTTTAATAAATACAAATTTAAATTTACTTACAAACCGAAATTTGACATGCAATCATAATTAATTAATATTAATTTGAATATTATTTAGTATTCTGCTTGATCCCATAAACATTTTTATTCTCTTAATCAAACAATTGCAAAATTATCAATTTAAAGAATGCAAATTAGCACATTTTAGATTAATATTATTATTAAATGTTATTTAATATTGTGCTTGCAACTTAAAATAAAAATGTGGTAAATTAAAAATAAATTAGTTTAATATTTTAAATATTATAAACAAAACTAAGGAGCTGTTGCTTCCTTTAGTTTAAAATGTATTATTTTTTATGTAAATAGCTTATTTATAATAAAAAGATATATCTTATTAGGTACAAACTAGATCATGCATAAACAGCGACTTATAAAAATGTGCAAATACATAACAAAAAATGTTGTGAAAAGGACTTAAAAAATGGAAAATGAATCTGCTCAAGCAGCCGACACATAAATCAATCGAATTGGAAATAGTGATCAACTTAAGACTGGGCGTGCATATATCGAAATCGGGCATATCTAAATATTGAACCACTTCAATTATGCAACTAATTTGCAACTTTAACAAAAACCAGAAAGAAAATGGAACGAAAAAACTAAATACGAAAATGAAGCTTTCACAAGTACCATTAACTTTGAGCTGTGCAGAGTGCGTTACAGTGGCGGCATCGTTTTGGACGCGACACGTGTAGGTGCCACTTTGGTCCCTCGTCACACTTGTGATGCTGAGGGCGCTTGTAAAATCATCATTTTGGCGAATTGTCACTTGGCCGCTACTTTCACCACCACTACGACCATTGTCATTCGGTGCAATGTGTTCGATCGCTGATGCCGACGGTGACATACTAGATGGATACTGCGACAATCCGGAGCCGGAGCCGGAGCTGATGCCGGAGCCAGTGCCGGAACCCAATACAGCAACGCCACCGGTACCCTTAAGCCCACCGCTGACACTGTCGGCCACACTACTGCCCGCCGCCGTTGGCAGCGCCTTCCCATCCTTCAGCCAAGTGAATGAAAGCGGCAGGTCCCCGGTGCCAATAACGCACTGAATGCTGGTGCGGTCACCGACGTTCAGATCGCGTGCGAATGAGAATGGTGTAATCTTGGGTGGAACTGCATGGATTATCATTTTCATTTGAGTATTGAGTGTATATATGGAAGAGAGAATAAACGTTTCCATTTTCGTTGAGGCACTTCATTTGAACAAAATATTACAACTATTATTAAAATGTGGACTCATTTGAAATGATGTCTTTCATAGCTGCCACGAAACTCGATTCGAATTGTTTGTAAATCAAAAAAAATATATATATTTATTTAATAGTTGTCAGCTAACAACTATGGATATTATTATAAAATATGGTCTATGCCAATGAAAGTGTTCACTTAAAGAACTCTTAACTTTATCACTGTTATTAAATAACCCAGATATGGCAATATATAGACTGACCAGAAAATCAAAACTAGACAAATAATAGAGAGAAGGGATTTGACTCAATACGAGTATATTTTATTCCAAAATTCACACCTGCGGTAAGGTAGACGGCTATAAAAATGTATGAGAATGAGTCAAATATGCTTCGCATACTTGGTGATAAAAAGTAGTCTTTTTGTGGGTGTACTATAGGTATAATAAGACTAGGTCTGGGCTAGAGAAATGTCACTTCATATTAAATATATGTTTATAGAGGTGGTCAGTAATCTAAAAAGTATATTTTTAGATATGTTCTATTCGAGGAGCAGAGCAGATGAGAAACCATCAAAAAGACTACCAAATAAAACAGCTGCGAAGTATGATTAACTGGCTCCAACTCAAAACGCCAAATTGAGGCTTTTTAGCCCAAAGGTCATAGGTCATTGGTAACTGGCAGTCAACGAGATTTCGAGCAATTACAACTCACAACTGTGGCGATAGAAACCCTGAAAAAAGTACCGCGCATGCCAAAGCAAGTGCAAGTGCAGTCGTTGTTTAGGATTACCAAATGCAAATGCAAATGCAAATATTAATATTAATATTATTATTATTATTATCATATTTAAGTGCAGTGAAAAAGTGCGTGAAACGGTGCATATTATACAGAATATTAAAAATCGATATGAGTACAAAACTATTATTATTATTATTATATTAGAGTGTGCGTATATTAAGAGGTTGCTTCCAAAAAACATACCACAATTAATATTGACATGAATTATTTGGTTTATAGAAAAACGTTCATTCAGTATAAAAATCATGAGAGACTCTCAATGATGTACTTACATACCTATTTAATCAATAACATTACCTAAACTTACTTACTACATTATTAGTTTAATTTTCTTATTTCTTTAACTTAGTTTAAGCCAACTTGCGCACTTTCAATATTCAGCAGATCCTTTGCGAATATGTCCTTATATAGTTTGATAGAATCTGTTCTAATAACTATAATTATTCAGCTTAAATTACCCGGAAGGGAGCGTGGTGCGTGCATTCAAATGCAAAACTTATCTATGCTCGTGCAACTTATCTAATTGGCAAACTGATTGCCCCAAATGCAAAGATCGGTTAAGATGAATGTACATAAATTCATGCATTTGTGAGAAAATTGTGGGAAATTGTAGTCGAATGCAGTTTTCTCGTAAGATATTACAGATGTCTAAATTCCAATTTATAGCTGCTTAGAAGTACCATAAAATTAATCATATTGTTAAAAAAGTAGATAATTCCTTAAGGACTTAATGTATTTGTTACTAAAGTAAATACCTATTTAATTATAATATTAACTACAATTTCAATGTTGCAAGTTTCATCTCTTCCTTCATTTTGACATATTTCTGAAGAAATTTTCATCAATATATAAAATTAAATTAATTATGGAGTTAATTCACTTAAATTATTTTGATAGTCCTTTTACTTAAATATAGAAAACTGCTCAAATACGTATTATAATTATTGTTAAAGTAAATACATAATTATATTAAAATTTATAATTAATGTGTATTTCTTTAGACATTTTCATAAATTTATAAATTTATAAAAAATAAATATAATTATGTATAAATTTATAAAAAACAAATATAATTATGTATAAATTAAAATAAATGTGTATAACTCTTAGTTCAAGACAAATTTCGATACATACCCAATACTTTGACTTCTACAGACCGCTGCGAGGTGTAGTTGTGTTTGTTCCTTGCAACACAGGTGTATGTGCCCTGATCGGCGGCACGCTGCACGTTTTCAATCACAAGCGTTCCATTTTGGACACGCTGTCACATATTGATTGGCAATCTGATCCCATCTGCAATAAAAAGAATCCGTCAGCGATGCTTTTATGGCTTTTATGAATATAAATCATACCTTTCTCAATATAAACACTTTCAATCGGATATCCGGCAATGGGGCATTTTAAGGAAAACACTTTGCCAGCGACAGCAGATATCTTTGGCATATGTCGTATGTAGGGCATGCCTTAAGTAAATTATTATTATTAATCAATATTTTATAAAAATAGACTCTAAATTAGTATATAATATTATTATATTATTATGAATATATTTTTTAATCATACCATAAATATTTAATCGAGCAGAATTTGCCACTTCGCCAGCTCGGGAAATCGCTTTGCATTCGTAGTCGCCTCCGTCCTCTGATTTGACTGCTGATATGTTAACGTGGCTTATAACATCACCAAATGTGGTAACGTATTGGCCAATCATAAGACGGTCATTCTGGAAGGCATGTTTGATCAATTTTCTTCGTATTTCATACATAAACCATATTCAAAATACTTACATTGGGTAGAGGAAACCCATCCAGGAGCCAAACAATTTTGGGTGTTGGATTACCACTGGCGCTACACTTGAGTGAAACTGAAGGTCCTGGCTGCATTGTTTGCTCAATGAACTTGTAAAGCAGTTGAGGTGCCACCTCTGTAAGTGAACAACAATTATGACAAATAAAACATTTGATTTTAATTTCAATTTAATTCTGAATTTCATTGATACGCACCTCCCAATCTTAGCTCGGCTGAACTCTGACTGGACTCTACATCATTTTTGATCACACACTGATACATTCCCTTATCCTCCTTGATGATGGATGTAATACGCATATGTTCCTTGGACAAGAGACGTACTCGTGCTCCAGATCGCAGTGGTTTGCCATCCTTGAACCATAATATTTGTTGTTTCGGAAATCCTGATGTGCTGCAAATCTATGAAATCCCATTAGGTGATTTTCTGTTCTTGGTCCAATTAAGTTGGTTTAAATAGGTCACTTTACTCACTAAATCGGCAGTATGACCCAGATTCACAGTCTGTATTCTCGGCTGCACGCTTGCGGTTAAGGGCGATGAAACTGCCAAATCCACCTCCAGCGTTTCACTGCCCTCCGAATTGGTAACGGTACAATAAAATATACCATTATCCGCTTTTGCGACCGCCGATATGATAAGAGTGCCATCTTTAATCTTGGCCCGTCCAGTCGCAAGCATATGTTGAATGGACTCCTCGATGTTTGATCGTGTCGTACGCCATCTGTAAAAAGTATAACATCATTTGTATAACCTTAAGAGGAATGCTTGAAAATTAACAATCTGCTTGTCTGACCTGTCGCAAAAGTTGTACAGTTTAATGAATGCCTGTTCTTGAAGTTTTTCAGTTTCAATTTGCAAAAAATTGCATTCGAGTTTTTGTGCGAACAAGTTTGGCACAGAAGTCAGGGTCTGTTTGTTAGCCACTGCATGTACATACATACATATATACAAGTGTGTGTAAAAATACGAATTTATGCATACATACATACATATATGCATGTATGGTTATATGTGTGTGCAATATATCATATAGCAATATGCATAAAAGTAAATGAAATAAATGAAAAAAAAATGCTTGCCACTCTCATGGTAGAATTCACTTGTATGTACGTTAGATACATACATGCATAGATGCATACATATATTGTACATACGTAGATTTGGTCATGAACGTCAAGTGTGGACCCGCAATCTAGCAGAGTTCCAGACAGACAGATATACATACGTGGGTACATACATGCACGTATACCTAAATGAATGTCCTTTCATCCATATCCCCCTCTCAAATGGTGGCAAACCCAATGCATATATACATATATACCAGTATGGATGCATGTACCGAACTCAAATGTGTGTGTGTGTGTGTGTGTGTTGGTACATGTATGCAATCACACACCACAAAGTCACAAGCCAAAGGAAAACATCATGCAGAAAAACTCAAGAGGAGAACATTGCAAATAAAACAAAGCAAACCCTAACATCGTTGACGACTCGTCGGCTAAACGCTTGGATATGTGTATGTATGCATGAGTACATGCATGTATGTGTGCATATACAGTGGCTAGCAGCATTAATGAAACATTGCATGCCATATTTAATTAAAAACTTAAAGCTGCTGGGGCAAGCTAAAAAATAATATTCCCTCTGAGCTGGACATAAATAAATTTATTTGAATATGAGCTCGATCGCAAATCAAATATATTATTATTATACTCGTAAAAATAATTATTATTATTAACTGTTCTACTATTCTTCATTTCATATATTTTTTGTGTATTTTTGCGTCCCATATTTTTGCTTACGCTTTGCAGCACCTTGATGTCCTGCCTGTGGATTGGTTCATTTTTAGCCGTGAGCTACTGTATGCATGCCGGATTGGGTACAGCAAAGGCAAAGACACATACATATGCATGTACCCACATATGCACAAAAATACTGTACATGTATGCACCAGATACAGAGGCGAACTCCACATAATTTAAGTGAAGTTGTCAGAGCGTCAGGCTTACCCTATCCAACTCGGGGACTCGGAGATGTTGCCTGAGCGACCCATACCAACATTGCTATATGTATGTGTATGTATATATGTATATATGTATGTATATGTATACATGTGCATTTGTGAAGATGGAAGAAGTATTGAAACAAATTTAGTTGATATGCTCGAGTGCATTGACATGCCAGAATTTAATCATTTGCCTCTCTCTTAAAGATGGACGATTTATTTTTATACATGTTGCAAATTATTTAATTACTAATGCAAAATATGCATACATATGTACATATCCTTAAGAAATTGCATAGTGCAAACTAAGCCTTTCAGAGTATGTACGTAATTAAGACGAAAAGGTTCTGGAAGGTGGAATTTATTTCTGTGAAAAACCAAATATGAATTCTACAAACTAACTAAAAGTGTCCACAAATTAATACGTTTTTGCGTAAAGGGAATATTTGACTTACTTGTAAGTGGGTTTTGGATTTGCATAAGCAACACATGCCAATACCAAAGGATCTCCAACTCTGGCCATAACAGAAACTGTCTTTTCATTCATAATTGGTGGCACAAGCTCTCGCATTTCTAAAGGTTATGAATAAGTTTCAGTTTAGTTAGCTTACTAATTAGTCAGTGATTAGTAGTGACAGAAACTTACCTGTTAGTTGAATTTTACCCGCATTACTGCTGACTATTGAGTCCTGTGTTAATTTGTGATGTGTACGGCAACGGTATATTTTTTGAGAATCATTTCTAGTGATGTTGTATAGTAAAAGTTCCCCCGTCGGCAACATATGATTTTTACCATCTATTAAAGATCGAAATGTATTGCAATTGATTAAACACGTATTTAACACATTTGCTTCTCTGTATGATACACTTACCGCCCTCCAATGATGGATATATGTTGAAGTTGGGCTCTTGTAGCCAGGAGGTGACTGTGACATACTCCTTCACAAACGATGGAATATTGCATTTAATCAGAACGTTGCTGCCAATGAATCCACCAGGATTTTGCACCTCCGGTTCATAATGCTGATAGACCACTGAAAAAGGAAGAATTCGTACGGATTTATGGTTATATTATCAAACAATGTTGCTTTTGAATACACTTACCTGCTTTAACAATCACATCTCTCGATATAATCGTTCCCACGATGTTAGATGCTACACATCGATAGACCGACCAATGCACATCCTGTCGAAATTCTTCAGCGGAAAATGGTGGAAAATGTAACGAGCCATTGGCCAGAATATGTCGAACCTGAAATGAAAGGATCTCTTTCTGTCATACAAACTGCAATATTTATAAAAGAAAATTTTGCAACTTTTTTTTTTAACTTTTTATAAACAAACCTTGGATATGGATGTGATTGGATTATTTTCTTTATCTAGCCACTGGACATTCGGTACAGGATTTCCATGAGCAATGCAATTGGCAGTGTTTCCAGCCGTATTCATAAATTCAATTCTACTAGGTGGCTCGAGGGAGAAACTGGGTCCTTGCGTGTCAAAATAATTTGAAATCTCTGCAAAAGAAAACACAAAATATTTATATACATATATATATATATATACATATTTGTATACCCTGCAAAATATAATTATATTTTTGATTTCAATTGTTTGTTTTTTTTTTAACACCCCCCTAAAAAAACACTTCCGTTAATTGATGCAAGCGAATGGTGTTTCCAAGTCGAGCACACGGACTTTTACGATTACAAAAAAATAAAATACAACGAACAACAAACAACAAACACGCCAATGTTGTTTACATCCCATTTCAAAAGGCTTTCACACACTCCACCGCTAAAGCAGAATGCGACCATCCCTTACGGAGGGAACGAATACGTTGTGATGAATACTTTTTGAAAGAAGCATACATTTTGAGATTACATTGCGATAAGGTCTGTGTGTGTATATAATTGCAATGTAGATTAAACGATATACTAATTGGTGCGATTGCATCTGTATATTAAAGTGCTTGAGTTAATTTTGCCACATAAACGGCTTATCCGTGTAGTGAAGGGCTTATACTCTGTGGCCAAGTGTAAATAGAGAATATATTGATGCATTTGATATTATCTTATCACTGCCTGTTGGTCAAAGCTGAATCGATTTGTTTAATCATGATTTGGCATTTTGATTAATAATCGTGTTTCAACGGCTTTCTTTACTTCGTGTCTCTATGGTTATCCCAATAAAATTCCACTTGGGGACTTAACAAATCTTGACTTGAAGCATTTTTCTACAAGTTTTTGCTCAACAACATTTGAATAATTTCCAAAATATTATGCGAAAATTTGCTTACCTGTCGTAGTGGCTGCAACACATAATGTTAACATAAGAATGAAAGAATATGATGATTTCCACTTTGCCTCCCACATCCGTGTCATTTTGTAATCCTCTTCTAATGCAATATTTATTTCAAATATCCTGAATGCTGGCGTTATTTTTCTGCAATGTGCAAATTCAAATTGTTTAGACATAAAACAGGCCATTACTTGATTATGGTCGAGAGTCGAGGGATATGCCAACTGTGCAATATTCTTGTTCTGACAAAAAGTAGCAAACTAGCTGAAAATTTGCGCATAAAAGTAAAAGGAAAAAACTTTGAAGACACTGCCAGGATAATGCGGGCGCTTTGAAAAAGGCAAAGCGTGTATGGAGGGGAAATGTGGGGCAAGGAAGTAGACCAGGAACACCTACATAGCCAATTTTTAGTAATGAAAAAACTGCAGGTTGAAGGGGGAGAGCACAAAGGTCAAAGAAGAGCATGCTGCATGATAAGGAATTTGTGCCACAAATTAGTTGAAGGCTGAGAATTCCATCATCTAAAAATTCGTTTTTTTAGAAATGGCGAAAAGGAATCCAAAATAAGAAGAGGCCTCAAAGAGCACACTTTCGATCAAGTAATGACCTAAGTGATTAATATTTTTATTAATCATAATCATAATATTCATAAACATGATAAACACATTTGGTACAATTGTACCAAAAATTGTACTCTTTTTACATGCTCAGATCAAGCTTTCAAAATGGTACATTTGTAAATGAAAAAAAAAACATTTGTTTTTAATGTAATCAACGCTGAAAAACATGAAATGTATATGCAAAAGATACACAGTGAAAAGTCGACATACACATATTTTCAATATGTATGTAAGTCTTTTTTTCAAATTGTTTGTTTTGTTTGTTTGCATTTAAATGATGCATAGAATCGGTTTCACACAATGTTTGTTTATAATGAATATTTTTTATAATGAATGACACCAATTCATTTTTTCAAGTGACAAAATGCGCTCAAAAATATCATAAAAATCTCTTCATCGCTCTCTGCCAAATATAATTAAGAGAGCCGCATTTAAGCCGTCATAATTATTAGTTATGCATCGCATGTGACTGCTTGATTATCAAATTCATAGTTCTTATCACAAGTGTACACAAAGGCATTCACAGCATATCATTTCTGGTATTTACTCAGCCTTATAATTTCCGTTTTGTGCGGCATTCGTCGTTACATAAACTTAATTAAAATAAAGGTAAAGCTGCCGGTATTTTTTTTTTATTTATCTTTTTTCTGTTTTGTAATGCGCTATCAGGCCAAATAATATTTGCTGGCGATATTAAAGCACAAGCAGACGCACTCGCATAACGCTTCCCTGTAGTGACTACAGTGAAACAAGCACCGAAAATGTATTCGTCGTATGCACATTGAGCACTGTATCCTGACACATACATCTATCTATGCTATCTACATGTGCAAGGCAAATGTATATGGCTGCTGGGAGGCTTTTCTATCTACAGTAAACATTAAATTGGTTTTTTTTAAAACTCATATTGTTTGTCTACACGGCGCGATATGAACGTATGACGATGGCCGTATGTGCGATGAACGACTGTCTCCTCAAGAGCATTTGCGATGACTGAGATATTCGAGCGCAGCTTTTGAACTCGAATCCCCGGAGCGGATGCTTATGGTACATGGGTACATGGGTACATGGTACATGCTCCTGGTGCGCGTGTCCTCTGCGCAGAATCTGTTTTTATCTATTGTGCTTTATTTTAACAATATAATATTGAAAGCTTTTTTAGTCAACTATGCCAAGCTGCAAACTGGACTCGGGCTCTGATAAGAAACCATCTGTTTTAGTAGTAAATAATAAGCATGCTCACTTCGACACGCACACACTACACACATACATACACACCCGCAAATATTACGTTTCAAAACAAACGTACACAAAGAACAAAGCTGTCAAAGAGGCATGCCAATAATTTGAAATTATGCATTGGACTATTTTCAATTAATAGAATTCAAATATTGTTTTTTGTTTGGCGACCTCTTCCGGGTTAAGCGAAAAACATATTTAAATTATAATTAAAATATATTTAATATTTGTTCGCTATAATATACCCTGAATAGTGGCGTCCAACTGCTCATATATTGATTCATATAGGAATTAAAATTAGTTCTTTAAAATATAAATTATTCACGTTCAATTTGCGACAGATTGTGACTATTTTATGCTTATAGTAGGCCGATCCGCCCCGCTCCAATGCAAAAGAAAAACAACAGATTTCAATTTTATCATACGGACAAGCATATTTATAATTTATTGCAGCTAATATAAAAACATGAAATTTACAACGCCAGCAAAATCTCAACATTCAAATTGGAATTAACATTTTCAAGGATTGAGTCAAAAACATTCTGTTTAAGACCCATAAATTTTATTCAAACTAGAAGCAAGTTCATGGACATTCTTAAAAATAAACACTGACATGCATTATTGAGCCAAAAATGCCGATGGACAAATGCAGGCCTCACAACTCGATGACACAGATGCTTCAGCCTAATTAAAAATAGATATGTACTCTCGATGCATTAGTTCTAGAAATCTTTAAGAAAATAATAACAATAGAATGGATTAAGTTAATAATAAAAACTAGTGACATATTAATGTATTTACCACAGGGAATTAAATTATTTTTCAATTGCTCTTGAGTTTGCTGATTGACTTTCCAACAAACTAAAAATATATATTATTATTATCATTATAATATTAGATAAACTTAAGGAGAGTCTTAATAGTTTTGTACCTGAATTATGAATTTCATAATTTTGTGCGTTTATTTAAACTATCTCTTGGACTGCCAGATGATCTCTTTCGTGTGAAATTCCGTGACTTTTCCCTGCAATTAAATAAAATAAATAAAACAATTTGATAAATTATGCTTATAAAAATGCAAATAAAATATTGCAAAAGAATTTATAAAAAGCAGGAAAACGTCATTTTTTTCATATACACATTTTTAGAACATGTTAAAATTTACTGGTATTTTGGATAGATGGACGGTTGCAATGGGAATTGATGCAACCAATATATTAGATGCTTACCCCTGCAAATTGACATCTATTGGCAGTTGAGCATTGCCTCCATCGTGCGTACTTTGTTTAGCCGTTGTATTTGGCACTGCGTTTGTTTGCTTTGCTTTGTGGCCTAATTCTGGCATGGTATTCTTACCCAGAATCTGGGGCGTAGCCATTAACTTGCTGGCCGCTGCAAACTCAGATCCCGTTGATTTCTTGGCCAGTTCCGCTTTAGCTGCAACTTTAAAATAATTGACACGAATTTTTTTTGTAGTTTGCACTTGGGAAAATAAATTGATTTCACTTTACCTGATGTGTTTTTTGTGCCTGAGTTCATGTTAAACATTTTTGTATTCTGTCTATTTTCAGTTAAAGAAATGTTTTTTTGTGTTTCAGGTTTGGTTTTTTCCGTTGTGTTTAGGGCAGTTAGCGAAATACTTGGAGACATTTCATTAAGCTGCTTCGTAATACTTATTGTACCCGGGGGGCTAGTTGTCGGTATAATTTGCATTTCAGAATTACTTTTCAGAAAATCCTTGCCACTTGGATATACCGAGCCGAAATTTATATTCGCAGCCTTTGCATTTTTCGAAATCTCATTGACGGGCAAGGCTGGCAATTTTTTTAAGGACATCGGAACGGGTGTCGTTTTCGTGAGATCAACCGATCCAGCGGGTTGTGTTTGATGTGCTTTCTTTAGGGGTATTGGGTTTTTGGCAAATGTGCCAGCATTAACAGGGATATTAACTTGCGTCGGCATCGTCAGATCGACCGAGCTGACAATCTTTTGTGAATTATTTGAATCGCTGGATGATTTCGATTTTGTTGCTGTTTTATCTTTTGCGTTCAAACTCTCAACTGCATCAAGTACCGTTTCTGGGTAAAGAGTGCTGGGAAAAGTATTAAGACCTGCACTCAAATTGGCATGCAAGCTTTCGGCTTGACCAGGATAACTCTGGGCAGAATAATTTAATAGACTTGCCAAGGGATTTTCAAGCATTTGCTTGTAAGGGGCTAAATTCGAGAGAACACTATTTGCGTTTGAATTTGCGGCGGCATTTTCGGGTGCTGATAATTCCGCCGAAAGTGGGTGGTGAAGTTGTGGATGCGTCATTGAGCTAGTGCGATTCTTTTGAGTATCATATATGCCAAAGTCCCTCGCCTGTGATTTCTGATTTGAAATGCCTGAAAGATTGGGGATCAGTGCTGGGTTCGATTGAAGGCGATTGAGATTTTGGGGATTTAGAACGCCAAAGGGCGATGAAGCAAAGCTATTATCAGTTAAGCAAGAGTTCATATCCTGATAACGCATAGCCGTATACTTTTGATACATATTCAAAGTGTCCATATAGGTTTGATTTAAACCGTAATTGTACTGTGGCACGAGCGACGCAGTATTTAGACTGTAGTTCAAAAGAGTTTGCATCTGAAACAAACAAAACATGTCGAATTAAATAAACAGAACTTTGTTTTCATCTAATTAGCACTTACGTCGAGACTTGGAACTGATCCCAAATATGAATTTAGCTTAGAGTTTAGCATCGGGTTTTGCATCCTGAAAATAACATTTTTTTCTTATATATTTCGGTAGATTATGGTGTTTGAATAAACTTACTTCTCGGCACTTAATCCTTCTTGTTGGGCTAATAAATATAAGAAATATAAATATAAATTTAAAGCTCAAAAAATGTATAAGTATTTTATTTTCTACTCACCCAAATTCATTTGCAATTCCCTCTCATAAGTGTCCCAAGCATCCGTTTTTTCCTGCTCGCTCAATTCTTGTTCCACTTTATTTTCCAACAGACTGTCATGCTCATGGTACTTATAAACCAACTCCGATTGCCTCAATAGATGCGCCAATATTGTGTCTTTCGGTAAAAGGGGCATTGTCCTTTCGCATTGTTTGGGATACGTTAATCTGAATGAAAGCATTACATTTCAAATGAGAGCAGATACGATAATGTAATTATCATAAGTTACGTGTATAGTTCAGCCAATTCTGCCATATTATAATGCCTGTCGATTTGCTGTTCATCGACAACTCGAAAGCTCATCGCTTGCTTTGTGACGGATCGCGAGTAGACCTTTTCCTCCATGGTTCCCTATACAATGAATATATTACAATATTTTTCTAAATATTACTTAAACAATATGGAACCTACCATTGCTATTAAACGGTATATGTAACAATTTTTCTTCTGACCCAGACGAAAAATGCGAAAGATATTTTGTTGATCGTTCGATGGATTCCATGAAGTATCCAATATTATTACACGATTAGCACCAATTAGATTTATGCCCTGTCCCCCAGCTTTGGCAGATATTAGAAAAACGCGAGCTCGCCGATTGGCTTCACTGTTAAACCGCTTTATCATTTCATGCCTGATATTTTTGGGTGTTTTGCCATCCAGTCGATAATAGTCCTGCCCATTTATCCATGTATTCGACACCTTAAAGCTTGTTGGTATATCTACAGATGGCATGAAAATGATGTAATCAATAAAATTTGTAGTTTGTTAAAAGATATAATTTAAGCTTACGAATTTGTTGCAATATTTCGGGATCAGATTCTGTTATCTTTTTAAAAAAGTATTCAACCACATTAAGGACAGCAACAAAGGCAGAGAAGATTAAACTAAATAAATTGAAAAAAATCGATAGTTAATTGAATTATTTTTATGTTTAACTAATCGTTACCATTTTTCACCCTTCTCTTCACACATACGGAGTATGTAAAACATTGTGCGTAGTTTGTTGCTGGGCATAATGGTCTCAAGGTCCTTTTTTGAAAGATCTTTTCGCCACCAATCATTGGTCACAGAGATAGAACCCGTTTGACTATCATATATGTCATCAGGCTGATCATCGTCTGTATGCGGATTTCCGACTCGCTTGTTATCCCTCTTGTTTTTTTGCTAATAGTATTAAAAATAATATACAATTTTGGTTGAGTTGACGAAATGAAATGGCTTACCATATTTGCATTCTTCCACGCATCTTCCAGCACTTTGGGATGTGTCCATATCTGTAAGTAAGCATTTTTAATAACATGTTCAAAAGTACCGGAGATAGTTTCAACTACCTTTCTCAGGACCGTATAATCTGTGATTAGACTTTTGCCTCGACTATCCCCACGATTGGCTATTGCTTCCAAGATATATTCATACAGGGTGTTCTAAGGCAAAAATTCGTTAGTTGTTGTTATTGAAATATGATTTCTACATACCTGAACTGCGGTCATTGGAATGAAAAGAACATATTCAAATTTTTGGGGTAGAAATGTTTTCAATAACTCGGCTTCCTTTCTCTGAACGAATTTCGACAGCTTTTTGTGTAATACATACGATCTTTGCTTCATAACAGTGATATCCTTTTTGCTTGAATCCTTATGTTGACCATTTTTAATTGGGTTCGCATATAAATTGGCAAATTCCTTTTCAGTTCCCAGATATAAAGGTTTTATAAAGTTAACCATACTATAATCTGCAAAAGCAATAACACATTTTATTATTAACTATTAAGCAAATTACGCTTAAGGTTTGCACTTACATTCTTTGAGATTATTTTGAATTGGAGTGCCGGTTAGAATAATTCGTTTTGGTGTAATAATTCGGGCAACAGCCATACTAATAGCAGATTTGCTATTTTTTATGATATGGCCTTCGTCGCAAACGACAAGATCAGCACCTGCAAAACAATATTGGTTAAACGTTGCCTTTACTATATTTAAAACGATTTATTTTACCAGGCTGCAGTAAATAGTTATTTACTTTCTCTCGAATACTCTCTAATTTCGCAGAGCTTAGGTTGCCTCGGTTCTTATACGAGTGATAAAACACAAGAGTTCGGAAAGCTTCATATCCAACCAGCAAGCAACCAGCTCTTTTGACCGATGAGTGCGACCATTCCTCCAAAACACGTAATTTTTCTGAAATATCACTAAAGTAACAAAGAATTTATTAGCAATGATGCGACAACAGTCATTAATACTTAAGCTCTACGTTAAACTTACGATGAATCCGGAAACACAAAAACTTTAATATTGGTTTTACTTTTTAGTGGCCCCAGCCAGCGCTGCAGCTCATCGGCCCAATTCATAACCGTGCTCTTTGGACAGAGCACCAGGACTTTTGTTGTGCTGAGCTCCTTGTAGGAAATGACGGTGTGCAGCAAAGCAATCAACTAATGAGTAAACAAAATTATGTATTATTGATTGATTTTGTTACAAGTTTAAAGTATAGTTGACCTGCAGAGTTTTGCCGAGGCCCATGCAATGTGCCAATATACAGCCAGAACCCGTGTTTTTCTTGGCGTGATCAATTCCGCCGTAGCATGAATCATACATAAACTTGACGCCATCGATTTGATGTGGCTTCAGTTGTTTAACAATATCCTCGTCCACTTTAACAAATGTTTTCGTTTTCTCGATATAATCCAGTATCAATTCGGATCGATTTGATGTTTTGTTTCCATTTCCGCCGATATGCTTGATGGCCTTAGAAAGTATCGAATGTTTCTTATCCAATCTTCGGATCCGCTCACTTTCTGATTTTTGAGCAGCTCTCGTCTCATTTGCCAACTGATCCATCCGAAGCATGGGCTTAATAAATCGAGTTTTTTCCTCAACGGGTCCCGGCTCTGCGTCAGAGTAATCGCTTTCGGAACTAAGAACGATTTCATCATGTTGATTGCGTTTTTCTGCTTCGGCCATTAGTTTTTCCAATGATTTCTTCGATCGCTTTTTTTGAGTGAAATTATCGTTCCACAATTCATCACTCACATCCAAACTATCCGATTCCTTTATTTCCGCCTCAAATTTATTATCTTTGGCCTCGTTGATTCCATCATCCTTAAGCGTATCCTCAGTTTCGCATTTAAAGACTTCCAGAAACTTATCAACAACATCCCTTGTATTTTCATTATCTGTTGATGATGATTTATTGGAGTGATGGTAGTCACTTTGATCCGACAGGCCAGAATCACTATTTGATTCATTTAACAATTGCATTTTAATTTGCTCATTAAATCGGGATAGATACTGATTCTCCGTTATAACCTCGTCGTCACTCTAAAAATTGCAAATATTTGTATTACATTTTTCTAATCATAGATATTCCAAGAGAATTGTCCAATTTGTTTTATATCTTAAATGTACATACAAACTCACTTCTTTGAAACTATTATCAGTGTCCGACATTTCCAAATCCTCGTCCAATTCATTTTGAACATCTGTATTTTTCATACTTAACGTTTTCAGTTTATTTTTATCCTTGGGCAGAGCACGTCTATTTGCTTGATGACGCTTCTTCAGACCATTTAAATTGGTAAGCCTATCAAGGAAAATGTTTCATTTAATTGTATATATTAAATTATGATTTTTCAATACATACCTATCGATTTCTTTATCCGTATTATCGCCAGATGTACAAGAATTTGATCCATCATTGGCAGGTTCACAGGACATTTGTCGAAATTTCCTATTTTGTATATCTAATTTAATATATTTACTAAGATCAATACCATCGCTGTATTCCAATTCCTTATTCAGTTTAATATCATTTTTTAAGCCCTGAACTCGATCCACATTGTTGTTGCTCTCATTGAACACTTCCAGCTTTTGTTCACCACAACTATCACTGCTGGAATCCGAGGATGTATCTAAAAGAATCCTTTTCGCCCGATGATTTATTCGATGCCTCTTTTTGCTGGAACCTTTCGAAGCAGTTTGCACACATTTATCAGTCCTGTTCACAATATTCGCAACAGTCCTTAATCTATTTATTTTATCGTTTATAAATACTTTAAATTCTTCTTCGGTTTTTGATGCCAGTGACTTGCATTCGTTATAGAAATCTTTTGCGAATTGAGTTGTGTTTGTGAGAAGCGTATTTAGGGGAATTTCATTTTCACCCATGTTCTTATAAAGGGTTTCAAAATACTCATCGTTGACCTCAACTTCCAGGGGCTCCGAGCAATTCTCCGATAGCGTTGTTCGAATTGCAGACGTCGGCGAGGACATTTCATCATTTCTCTCAATATTATCAAATTGAAACATTTGGATTTTATTGATGGTGTTATCAATGAAATTTGTGACATTTGTTGGCACCGATTCAAGGGATGATTTGCTTGGTGCAATGTAATTCAGCAGCATATCCTTAACACTGCCCAATTTGGGTTGACTTAATACGATTTCTTGTGACGTATAATTATGATCATTTAATGCATCAGAGATTTCAGATTCATTATGCTCAACAGATTGTTTATCATCCAGCTGTAGTTGGCTCATTTCACCAATTTCTTCAGGGCATTCCTCGGCGCTGTCGAGAACTGCACCCACTTCCTCATGATAGATCAGTTCCGTTGGCGTCGCGTAAAACGTTGTCTCCGTTATCTGTTCGGGCTCAAATGTTATTTCGATTTTAATCTGCCTCCTCAAATTCATTTCCGTGTCCTTGCCACACGGCACAAGTGAGGAAAACAAATCCATTTCTGATTCCGAATCCATTACTATTATTACTGCAATGAAATCAATTAGTTATTAAAGACAAGATAAATTGACTACATCAATCAATGAAGAATACTCACACAACTAAATTACTTATATTATTGCAATAACTTAATAGCATAAATATTTATTTATTCTGAAG
The DNA here is from genome assembly GCA_035044025.1 of Drosophila paracracens. Classification (NCBI taxonomy): domain Eukaryota; kingdom Metazoa; phylum Arthropoda; class Insecta; order Diptera; family Drosophilidae; genus Drosophila; species Drosophila paracracens. Next base: position 1,950,860 of record JAWNMN010000835.1, on the reverse strand, counting down.
GAATGAAAATATAGACTTGAATTAGGGTTGGTAAATTAATATAATTATATCGATAAGCTTTGGTTTTAAGAAGACCCTTTCTCTAATTTATTGTACATTTAGTATTTAGTTATCGATATATCATTACCTTCAAATAACACAAACATACATGTTTCTGAAGGAATGAAAATATGGACTTACATTAGGGTTGGAAAATTTATATAATTATATCGATATATCGTTTCGCTTTGATTTTAAGAAGACCATTAAGCAAATTCTTGCGAGTATAATATTCAAATATCGATATATCGATCAATTGGTATTGTTTTACCATCCATAGGCATAATCAAAGTAAAACAAAGTGGAGAACTGGTTTATTTTCTTGTAAATATTTTACATTAAAATATTTAATTCATCAAAAATTCATTTTTTGATAAAGATCTATAAACTACGAATTTACATAAACATGGTAAACAAACCAAAAACAAATAAAAAACGGTAAGCAGCTTAACTTAGAAAGTTATAGAGGAGGAAGAGCCGGTTGCAATTAAAATATTTACAACTTTTTTGTAAACAACATTGGAATACAAATTAATTAAATAAAACGGATCTTTTCAGGACAACCAAAAATGGAGATAAACCATTCGAAGAGAAAATAGAGAAAAAATTTCGAATTACGCGTTACCCACCACGACGAATTCCAAAACATGTGCTAAACCGAAGCCTCCAAATAGTCAATGAAGAGGATGATAAATTTTGGTTAAACAGAAATTCATCGTGTCAGCCGCCCGTGAACACCACACAAACCGAATTCAAAAGGTGTTCCGATTCCTACATGAAACTCAACTTGGCCCGCAAATGTCTGGTTACCCGAGATTGGAAAAGCTTGGCCAAACTGTTGACGTCCAATCTAGTCGGGGAACATATGACTCAGAGGAGTGCATATCCCATATTCTCAGAAGTGAGTACATTCCCGTCTACATCTATCATAAATAAATCCAAATTCTTTTAGTTAAAACCTGGCTGTTTTGCAAAAAATCTTCAGTCAGGATTATTTATATATATTTATACCTTAACTAACTTTAAATTTATTTTCAGTATTTTACCATCCTTTTAAGCTTAGAGGATCCAGAGCTTCTAAAGAAACTAAAGCAGACAATGGCGCCATCTATTTTGCATCCAACAAACATCACAACGGAAAAGGATTCTTCAGAGCCAAAGAATGACAAATAACACAAATGCTTAGTTTTTTAGACTTGCATATTAGTTTGTAGCAGTTTTAGGATGCATATCAAAAATGGTAAATAAATAATAATAAAATAATAATCCTCCTTTTTTCGTGTTTATTCCCCCAAATTCGACTTTCGCTAGCTGAGACCTTAATGATGCTTTAAATATAATACCTGATCCTGGACCTATACGAGTACAGTCATTATTTTGAATTAACTTATCTAGGCAAAAACTTTACATCGTCTAGCTTCCCTCGATAATAATCTGTAGATAAAAACACTGGCGCAATTTTAGAAACTTATGTTTATTTTTAACGTTTTATATTAATATTGTTTTGAATAAAATATTTTATTAAATATTACATGTGTATTGTGTATTGTGTAAGTTTCTAAATTTGAAATATGCCGTAAGTGATGCATTTAGAGAATTGCTATGCACAGAATTTGAATCCATGGTCATAGCGTTTAAATTAAGATCTGATATTTCTTATACCGCTTTGCTCGCCTGCTCTTTTGTGCCCATTAAAAGCGCACTAAAAAAAAAACATTTGAAATATTTAAAAAAAAACTATATTTATATGCATTTGCATAAAATGAGCAAAATGAAAAAATGATCCAAACACTAAAATTGATTAGTAAAGATCCTCTTCCATTGAAAAATCGGATGTCTCCCCAGCATAAAGCGAACTGAAATCAGATGAGGAATAAGGAACAATAGTTTAAAAAAATGTATGAAGTAGATTAAATTTAGATCATACTTTACGGCACGACTGGTGAAGAAGACAATGCGCTTTAGCTTCTTGTTGTAGAAGAAATAGTTAAACGACCACAAGCAACCGGGCTCGCCAAATGGGTCCGAGCTCAAGTCCGGATTATAGCTATATATATCGCATTCCGATAGATTAACCTCATCATCAACGGCTGACCACAGGGGCTGGCGCAAAACCTGATACTGATCCCCAGCTAAGGCAGATAAATTTGAATGAACCGAATTCATGACCCAGGGCAAAGAAGGCTCCTTGCTAAACTCGTGCGACTGCAAAAGACAAAAGTAAAACCATTAAAATAAATGTGTTTTTTTTATAATTATTTCCGACTTGCCTTCGCATCCGAGAAATCATAATCCGGCTCGAACGAGGCATTTAGAGTTGCAATCAAATAAAAAAGAGTTTTGCGTGAGATCGTGTCACAGAGAATGACGCCCTCATCGCCGGACTGACTGTTGTTCCGATGAAAATTGGGCGACAGATCCGACAGGGTTTGCGGAGGCGACAACGCTTGCAGATCATGTCCATGGGTCTCTGCCGTAAAGCGCTTGTACAACACCTTCTCCGCTGCAACCATTTTGCTAAAAACAGAAACAAATAATCAGTACATATAATGAGAAAGGGAATAAAGCAAACTTACCACGAATAGCTTTCGATGCGTCCAAAAATGGTGATGCCTCCAGTTTGAATGGAAATGGCATTGTTGATGGCCTCGAAACGAGAGCTCTCCAGCAGTTTCATTTTGCTGTCTGCCCGTCGATAATCTCAAGGGGCCAAATAATCAGATTCGGGCGAATGTTGTGTTTTAAATTAATGGACAAATCAATTTGCTCAATCTCAAAACAACACGGGCGATGATGTTGATTATGATGATTGGGTTGAGTTGTATATAATCCAAATCAGACAAATTTATATATGTGTGTGGATTGTTGAAATGAAATTAAAGCAAATTAGGCGCATTGCGGTCTTATTGTAAATATCGGCGTTGTAATGTTTCTCGTCTGATTTGCTCTTGATCCGTGCATGGCCCAGAAAGTAATCGTATGGAGGAGTTTGCAGTTTCTAAACATGGTACCCGGATGAACTATAATTCTTTTCTTAACGGCCACTTTTTTCTCGATTTTGTAGATTTGCTGGAATTGGCACGGTCTCATTAGCATTACACTCTGCACCAACAAATTTATTGTTCAAATTTGATTTGGTCTTTCGACTGGTTTTGTTTTTGGTTTTTTTTTTTTTCTTTTTTTGCTCCTGCAAGCGCACTTTTTACTTTGTGTTCTTTGTTTATTTGTTGTATAACTTTGTATCACATACAAATTTATTCATATGTGTACACAATATATATATATATATATTTAATGACTGTGCGCCTGTGTGTGTAAGTGACCTTCGTATAAGGAATACGCTAAAATAAATATGGCGTCCCAAAATTTGTCCAAGTTCAACGTCGTTTTTGTTTATTTTTATATAAACTTTAAATCAGTTCAGCCGTGACTTTCAGCACTTTTGCTCAGTTATAAATGTTCAGAATCCATTAATTGCGACATATTTTTATATTTGATATGCAATTCACTAATTCCGTAGACCGAGATCATCAACATGCGTACAGCGGGTATCGAAAAAACGAATTATTATTTTGAACACTTCTGAAAATGTTGAATTATTAACACAACTTTTATATATGTAGACTTCTGGTTTTTATTTAGAGCAAACACATCTATACTTCACTGTTTATTCAATATTATCGGATTTTGGCATCGCTCTCTTTGGCATTTTTTATTTCAGTCAAGGTAGCGTCGATTTTTATACCAGTCGTGTGGAACAGTGGATATTAGAACACCCGATTTTTTTTCTTCAATAGCTCTCAACAGATGTGTTCATCATTTAATGTAGTTTAATTTAATTTTAAGCAATTAATTTTTTAAGTGTATACTTAAGCTAGGGTTACAAATAATAAAATTTGTATGTATAAGTCGAGTCGCAAATATACAACTGAAGACTGTGATGATATTAACATATAAAATAATATAGAATTAGTAATAATATTATGCTGACTGCTACAAAAGTTGTGGTTAAAAATTGTTAATCGTCCAAACATATATATATTATAAGAATTATAATTATATATTATATTATAAGAATCTTGTCAATATTAATATATGATAAAAATAATTACTGAATATGCATATCCATCTAAATACCAGTCTGACATAATCGAAATATAAATCTATCGAATCGACACGAACATATCAAATTTGTGTATGAATACATATGTACATTGTACAATAAATGTATCGCAACCGCATAGATGAATAAATAAAAAAGAAGAAAATTATTTTGTGATAAATTGAAAGCTTATTAGATTATCAGTGATTCATGCGAATAGATAACAAATAACGTGTTAATATCACATTCGTTTCAAAGTCAAAAAATCGGGCCAATTATCGCATTAAAGGAGACAAACTGAATTAATCGCTTCGGGTGTTGCCCCAAAAATAATATACATATACATTTTCCATTATAATAAGTTCATGTAAATTCAAGTAATTGTCTACACCTATTTTAATATCTCCGGCAATTGTGTGACGCATGACATAAGATACAAATTCCATTTTTTTATCTGCTCAACTTTTAGATTACAAAAAAATTTGTGTATATAAGATGGCGGAGGGAAATGCTGGAGTTAGTGCTGAGGGTGCCGCTGCCGTTGTGGCTGTGGCTGCCCCACATCCCAACGCCGAAGTCATAAGGGGGCAAATATTTGAAGTTGGCCCCAGATATAGGAAACTAACATACATTGGCGAAGGCGCATATGGAATGGTCGTGTAAGTTTTCCTTTTTAATACACCTAATAAGCCTACCCTTCTACACAGTATACATATATACATCTGTACACATATAGGTACAAGTGTGTACATACATCCTTAATAGAGATGAGCGATATTTTTATATATATTCTTAAGGTGACAGCTGTCTTTGTCACACTTTCAAATATCAGTAACTGCATATTACAATTTATATAAATACATATACAATTTAACATCGATTATGGGATAAAAAAGCATTCAAAAATTAGCTTATCTATTCATTATTAACAAGAGAATCTGCACTCATCTAAAATCAGGTAGTAAACCAACCGCTCGTCCTATCGGATAACAGGTGTTCCCAATTCATAAAGGTCCACGTTAACGAGGTTTGGATAAATAACAGTCTGTTATTGGAGACTTGAATTATTTTGTCGGTTGAAAAAACATTTTAAAATGATTAATAAGAAAATTGACTTTGTTTGGTCGGAGAGCAATTAGTGTATTATTATCTAAATGCCGAGTTTGGATTAAACTGGGAATTTGAATTGTTAAATACATATATTATTTTATTTTACAGCAATTCGAGAAACATTTATTTAGAAAAAACATTAATATACAATTGCAGATCTGCGGATGACACATTGACAAATCAAAGAGTTGCTATCAAAAAAATTTCTCCATTCGAGCATCAGACGTATTGTCAACGAACTCTACGAGAGATAACCATTCTCACCAGGTTTAAACACGAAAACGTAATTCAAATGCAAGAAGAAGTTTGTTTAATTTTAGATTAAGAAGTTTATTTAATTTCAGATCATCGATATACGTGACATCTTGCGAGTAGATAGCATAGAACAAATGCGGGATGTATATATTGTACAATGCTTAATGGAGACTGACCTGTATAAACTACTTAAAACGCAGGTAAATAAATTAACTTATCAGATAAGCAAAGGGACTGTCATTAAACCTGTATCATTTCTATTTGCAGAGGCTGAGTAACGATCATATTTGTTACTTTCTGTACCAGATATTGCGTGGTTTAAAGTATATCCATTCGGCAAATGTTTTACATCGGGACCTAAAGCCGAGCAACCTTTTGTTGAACAAGACATGCGATTTAAAAGTGCGTATAGTTTATATTATGTCTGAAATTATTAACATTTAAGCAATCACTATTTATTGATATAGATTTGTGACTTTGGCTTGGCCCGAATCGCTGATCCAGAGCATGACCACACTGGTTTCCTAACGGAATATGTGGCAACTAGATGGTATCGGGCACCTGAAATTATGCTTAATTCAAAAGGGTATACCAAATCAATTGATATCTGGTCGGTAGGATGCATTTTGGCTGAAATGCTAAGTAATCGACCCATATTTCCCGGCAAACATTATTTGGATCAACTTAACCATATACTTGGCGTGTTAGGGTCCCCCTCACAGGAAGACTTGGAATGTATTATTAATGAGAAGGCAAGTCCAGCAAACATCTATTTTGATTTCATTGATATTAATTATTGTTACTATTATTCCTTGATTTCAGGCACGGAATTATTTAGAATCGTTGCCTTTTAAGCCAAATGTGCCATGGTCGAGGTTATTTCCCAATGCAGACGCATTGGCGTTGGATTTACTTGGTAAAATGTTAACGTTTAACCCGCACAAACGAATTCCAGTTGAGGAAGCTCTTGCACATCCCTATTTGGAGCAGTATTATGATCCTGGCGATGAGGTAATACCAAAAATAATTTTAATGTCTAATTATTAATTTAGATGTAGTGTTTAATTTAATGCAATTCAACTTATATTACATTATATATTATATTATTATATTATATATATATATTTGTTCTCTTCTAGCCTGTTGCTGAAGTACCATTTCGCATTAATATGGAAAACGATGATATCTCCCGGGATGCATTGAAGTCGTTAATTTTTGATGAAACGTTGAAATTTAAAGAACGACAACCAGAACAGGCGCTTTAAAAACAAATATTTCAAAATAAAACACACACATTTTTAAATAATTGTTTTATTTTGATTTAATTATATATGTAATGTGGTTTTAAAAATGAATACACCTTCTTCCTACGTTAATGTTAGCATCGTTTCATAGCTCTGGTTATTTATTCTAATTGTATTTACAACAAAATCCTCAAATTAGCGTTTATATATATACATATAATTAATCTGCCTATAAGCACGACAAACAATTTCTTCAAAATATTTGGTGTATACCTAAACATATACCTCAGTGATATAAGTATATGTTAATTTTTACCACTTACTTTTGGGCATGCAAGTTTTTTTTTTATTTTTATAAATTGTTTTGGATTTTCTTTGACAAAAATTTGAATTACTGACCTGTGAGAATGCAGCCAACAAGTTAAGCTTGAAAATCTTTACGACTTTTCAAACGTTTTCAAACTAAATTAGATAATTATGGCAAGAGGGGAAACGTATGTCTTGCCCAAAATTGTATAATATTATTTAATTTTAATTACAAATTAGAGATAATTATAGTTTTTTGACTGATAGATGATCAACTCCCCAAGTTTAAAAGCTAGGAGGAGGTTAACTTTTATGATATAAGTTAACACTATGGAAATCTTCGTTACGCCGATCGCAACTGTTATTATCATTATTATTTTTGAAAATTAGCACGTATATTTATTTCGCCGAGGTATTGATATTTATATGTGTGTTTTCATTCAAGCTCATGTCTTATGTGCATTTACGTGTTTCAAGATATTAGAATAAGAATACAATTTTTGATCTGCACATTTCGTCATTTAGAAATTCAAATTTTCCACCAATGATGTGAAGAGAAAACCTCATTTCTACAAACTAACTGTAAGATATCAAAATTTCAATGAAATGAAAAACGTTGCTAGATGTCAAAACATTCATACTGATGATATGTAAATATGTATATCAAAGTATATACTTATGAAACATTATATATTGAATTAATCAAAATTTGCGAACTCAAGTCAACAAAGAAAACAGAAAAAAAGGTCCGCTGTGACCAAAAACAACAAAAACTGTTTATCTGATGTAATCAAATAAATTGTCTTCAAATCAAGTTTTTTGTTTTTATTTTATTTACTTTGTTAAACATTTGCTGGCCATTAGTTGTGTTATCACAAAACGAATCCTGAAATCTTTCCAATAAAAATAATAAAATATGTAAGAATTTTGCCACGGCAACTGTTTATTATATAAGAATGCTGAGAAATACTTGGATACAAAATGATGTGAGTCAAAATAAAATAAAAAAAAAAGAAGAAGAAAAACTAAAAACAAGATTAGTTAATAGCCATGTCTATATTTACGAACATTCCTTATCTTTGTCAAAAGTCATAAAATCCACGCAACAACTCTCAGCAGATTGCGAAGTTCAAATTGTCAAATTTAAATCCATTTAAACTTTGTGTGTGTGTTCTGTATTCAAGGAACGGTAAAGCCCGAATTTCGATAATAGAAAAATCGATATTTTTTTTAAAAAAATTTAAATATGTGTACGTTTATGTGTCTTAATACTGTTTTTATGGATTCTCTATCGGCATTCGTGCAGACATAATTATATTATAAAATAAATGTATTACTTACATTTGTTCCTTTTTACCTTTAACAACGGGAAGTAAAATATGTATTTTGCTCATCAGATTATTAAATAAACATTCCATATATTTGTTAATGTGTTAGGTGTATAACTGCAAAATAATATCTTTTCAAATGCAGACGTCTGAATGTGTACATGTATGTATTTCCAGTACAATTATTAACTGAATTGAATGACACTATGGATATAAGTAACAATTTTTAAGTCTTCGCGTTGTTAATAAATCTTCAAAACAATGTATGTTGAATTTTTGGATAATTATTTTTCATTTTGATTTTGAAACCATAAATATTTATCTTTGGCATTGTGGTGTGGGAATATATGTATTTGTTTCCATTTCTTATCTATGGTTACTGTAATCTACATTTAAAACAAAAATAAATACATTCCTTATCAGTATTTGTATAACTGTTATATATTTTCGGCAATGGGAAGCACAAGTGCAATCCAATTAACTAGTCATTTATTTCAGACTTTCATTGCGAACTTTTGTATCTAATCTTTCAACAGTTTTCTGTTCGTATTTTGGTTATGGTGTCATTATTTATTATAAATTGTTCATTATTTAAAATACACTCCTTACATTATGAGCCATAACTTTGAAAACCCAGGGCTTTTTGATAATGAGTGGTCACCATTACGAACTAGATTTTTACTTATAAAAAGAGCTTTTAACCAACGTTTTCCATTTGGAGGCAATGTTAAATTTGAGCCGCTGACAATTTCCTTCCAAAATGTATGACACCACCATAAAAATGTTGTGAAATATAAGGTCTTATCGATATTATTGATTTTTCAGTTCCTAAGTTGGAAGTGCAATGGAAAACTATTGCACTTGTATTATTATATTTAATCCAAAACAAGAAACTGTTTTAATCGATTCATTATAGTTGAGCTCATTTAAGTAGAGAAAATTTACTTCTTTTCTATTTCCCTTTTTACTAGCGACCGTAGCCTTGACAACCTTAAATACATTTGTTATTTTTGTCAAATAAAGCGAACACGATTTGAGTGAATACACATTTTGTAAGCTGAACGTGCAACACAAGATATTTGCCTATAAGATGGCTGATATCAAGGTTTTGGAGAATTGCGATTTAACCAATGGTTCGGAGGATGTGCCGGGGCCAGCGCTGGAGCCCGAAGAAATGGGTATTCTTCCGCCCGATCATCCGCTGCTGCGAAAGTTCCAACAATCGCTGAGGGAACATTTGATGCGTACAAAAAACCAGTTGAAAGATGAGATTACGGATATGATATATGAAGTTAAGGCCAAGGAGGAACGACGGGAGGAACAAGGAATACTCTTGTACGATATGCAAAGTAAAATTAGCCATCAAGAGCAACAAATCAGAGAGATCTCAGCCCAAATTGATGAGCACATTGAAAAGCGGCAACTGGAAGAATCTGCTGTCGAAACGATCAAGAAGGAATATGACGAGAAAATCAAATTGACAAGAGCACAAAAATCGCTGTATCAGAATAGAATGATGGAATTGGAGGATTTGCAGAGTCTACGTAGCAATATTAAGCAATGGGCTTACGATGTCGAAGATGAGGTGAAGAATGCCAAACGCATCGTTAGCCGAGATGCTCAACTGCAAAAGCAACTGTCGGAAGAGAAACGCAAGTCGGATATATTATTTTATCGTCTCGACATGGAGGTGAAGAAAAAAGAAGCCGAATTGCAATCAATTAGCGACGATGAAATCGCTATCAAGGAGGTTGTCAATGTACTAAATATGAGCATCTCGGATGCCAACACCGATTTGGAGGCTCTGCAAAATGAACACAAGCGTTTAATACAGGCCTGGTCTGAGGTCATCATTGCCATACAGCTGCGAGATAAGATTCTATTCCAAGTCCAGGACAGTATGCGGTATGATTCAATAAATTATTTTGATATGATGGAAATATTTGATTTTGTTGTAGTAAGCAAAAGGAGTCGATAAAACTCAACTCGAACGGGATTGAGGCAGTTAAAAAACAGACTGCACGCGAAATGGAACTAAATAAAAAGCTGGAATCATTTAAGCAGCGCTTGGCAGATGACATGAATACCCTTAGTCGAGATTGTAAGTATTTGAGAAATTTCTAGCATTATTTGTTTTAAATTATATTTGTATGGTATTTTGTGTAGGTCAGCGGGAATTGGATAACATAACGTTGTTAAAATTGAAACTGGATGAATTTCCCGACTTTTTGGCTCAAACTGAAACCGATTTAAGTGAAGCGACACGTGAAGGGACTAAAATACAATCAGAAGTCCGCCGGCTTGACCACACCTTGGATAAAAATCATCAAAAGAAATTTCAAATTGAGGAAGCTATACTAAAGTTGGCACAGGAGCAACTGATTACGGATAAGGCCAGTGCCTATCGCTTAAAATTATTGAACAAGGCCCAGGAGCAGCGTCGAGTTGTGGATCTATCATTGTCGAAAGTACAAAGCCAATTGGCAATGGCTATGCTGGATGTGGAGAAGCTGCGAAGTGTTCTATTTAATGCACGCAAGGAAAATGCCCAGATTCAAGAAAACCTCAATAACGCGGAAGGCAAGTCCAACGATCTCGATGAAGAACTGAAGAAATTGCAAGCTAAGATTGACATAAAAATGAAGCGTTTTGAAAAGTTGAACAGCCAAATTGAAGATATCCAAGCCACCTTTGGCACTGATTGTGGTAATCCAACCGAACTGAAGGTAAGGCATACAAATAATTAAATCTCTTCACTTATTCAACTATTATCATACATCATTTTAGATAAAGCAAATTGAGAAATCGATTCACATTGGCGAGCACAGTATCAGGGAACACCAACAGTTTTGGATAATGCTTCAAAACCACTTTGTCAATTTGACCCATAAGAGAGGCGATCAGGTCCATGAAATTCAGGTGACGCGAAAACGTAAGTTTCCTTAATATAATATGATATTGCTCTTAAATTTATATTCCTGATTTAAACCCATCTAAACAGAGTTGTCAATCATCAAGCAGAAATCTCTTAAGGTGGATCAAGAACTAGAAATTTCTGAAAATAAGACGAGAGACCTAAATCTGGATATTCAGAAATATACCTCCAAATTGGAGCTGCTTAACGAAAAAGTGTACACTAAGCGAAAAAATCATGACGTCGAAGAGAGCGAGTACGAGCACGAACAAACTGAGCTAAGTCAAAAACTAAAAGTACGTAAATGCAATTATCCGAAACTTAATTTAACACCTTCATATTTTAGGATACTGAGATGAGTACATTGAAATTGGAAAAAGATATTAATGAATTGCAAAATGAAATTGAACTGCATAAGGATCTGGTGCTGGACAACCATAGAGAATCGTTGTCCTGGGAAACAAAGCATAAACTAATTGAGGAAACAATCAATTGGACTAAAACAGAGCGATCGCTGAATGGCGAAATCGGCGCCATGAAAATCGAAATCCATAGAATGACAATTCGCTTTAATCAATTGAAGCGGGCGCAGGAAAAACTGGTGCAAGATCTGGAGCATTGTGTGATGCATCGTGAACAGATCTTCGTGAACGCAACTGTCAAGGAACACATCGATGGCAAGAAGAAAAGGATCAAGAACTCATCGCAGGTACAAGCTAAAATTGATGAGGTGCGCAATAAAACGAAAATGATTCAAAATGAAATAACATTTCTGCAAGAGACTCGCATAGTCGATGATAAAAGCAAAATTGAACGCATGATCTACATTCTCCGGAAAATAGAAAATGATCTGAAGGAAGTTACCGACAAAGATACCGGGGTTCGGGCCCTAATCGAAGATGGTATGCTGACCAAACATGCTAATTTAGAGCAAATTGTGCGCAAACAAAATCGGGCAAAAGCATTTCGCAAGCTCCTCAACTCGAAGGGACAACAGAAAATTTTGCGATCTGAGAGCACCATTCAGCTGCAATTTGAAAATCAAATGGAAATGAACGACTCCCTGATGGAAATTGTTCAGACGCTAACAAACGATTATCCCGATAAAAAAACGTTCTTTACGAAGTTAATTCATTTCCTTAAAGAATAAATGTTATTCGCTAAAAACTTTTGCCTCAAAATTAAAAGCAAACTTTGTTTATTTAAATGATAACGGGTTCGAATCTTTTGCAAGGTATACAAATATATCGAGATAGATATAATATCGATAATAGCATTAATCATCGATGGCATAATTGGCATACTCGATATTATGATAATATTTACCCCTAACAGCGCATGCGCTTTTAAATAAAACTTTTCATTTCAGTGAATTGAATTCTTGGGAGAAGCAGCAGGTTTTTCATAACATTCTTGGGTAAATTAATTCAAAATATTAATATAATTGAAAAACTAATTAAATAATTCACTTGAATGCTTGACAGATATGTTAGATATGTGTTAAATATGTTTTTTTGTATGGCAATAGATATATATACACAGATCTTATAACGAAGTACGCATTTAAATTGACAGAAATATATGTATGTTTTTGCGCGTGTATGTGTGTTCATATACATAATTGTGTCGTAAATTTGTGGCAGCCGCATGAGATATGTATGTAGCAGATATATATGTGAATACTTATCACATGAGTAACAACAAAGAATTGTCCACGGGATGCTGCACAGTTGCCCAGAGTTATTGGGATTAATTATTCATTTGACGTCTGTTGCTGAAAACGCTGAGCATTTAAAAAATCGAATAAATAGTCAGGCATAAGTAAATAAATAAATAAATATAAATAATAAATCAGTAAATTTTCAGTTTAAATCGGCAATATTGTATCTGATGTAATCTGTTTAATTTGGATAAATTGATTAATATTTCCAGGATCTAAAAAAAATGGATGGCATGGGTATCTCAACGGAACCCAGTTTCCTTGAAGTCGAGCTTCCACAGACGCTGCTTGAATCACCGTCAACATCCACATTTTTACCGGACGAAGAGGCCTCTATTTGTCCATTGCTGCATTCAAACAACAGCGCTTTGGACCCGGTCCTGTTATCATCCCACCCACTGAGCCCGAATATTGTAGCTAACGATATTACCTCATCAAATATAAGCAACACAGATTGCAAGGCGGAAACTAGTTCCTCGGGCAGCAGTGATGGCATCGCCATGGATGCCATGGAATCTACCTCAACCAATCTATTTAACAAAGTGAACTATCACCATTTACAAAACAACAACATTACCACAAATCAGGTAAATGAAAAGTGCATTCGTTATGTGGCTTAATATTAACAATTGATCCTGCTTCAAATAGGCTTCCAATAATCACTTCTTAAATGGCAACAGACGGCAATCAAAAGAGACCCCAAACTTTGTATCCTGGAACTGGCCAATTATACGAAAGTGTACATTTTTCCTCTTCATCTCTGGAATCATGGCAATGGTTTCAATAGTTATTGTCAATATTGCCACCATGCCAAAAGTCTGTAACCCAAAGTGAGAACAACTGAATACACTTTACGTGAAAGTGTAATTTAACTAACTATTTTTTCTCCGCAGACTTTCATGGTATCGAGGGAGTGTTTTTTATGAAATAGATCCGGCCACATTCATCGACTCTGATCATGATAATATTGGTGACATCGGCGGCATAATAAACGGGATCGAGTTTTTTGCTAATTTGGATATATCCGGACTACGACTGAACTCTATTTTTCCATCCGGTCCGTCCAATGATAGACACATTAACGGTTCATCGCTAATTACAATAAGACCAGAACTTGGCAGTCTAAGTTCGGTGCGGAATTTAGCGAATATTTTACATTCACACAATATCAATTTGCTTTTAGATTTGCCAGTGCAGCAAGTGATTGCTGCCAGAAGCGAGAAGGAAGTTTTAGATGTGGTTTCAGAATCTTTAGAGCATTGGATCGATCAGGGAGTGAACGGATTCTTTTTGAAGGGACTGGATTCCTTAAAAAACACTGCAGCTTTGTCAATGTGTTTGTCATCATGGAAACGCATACTTGGCTCGAATAGAGTTCTCATTGTCGAAGAGTCTGTCTTCAAGGATAAATCAAAATCGGAAATTTCTCTTCTTCTGGATCATATCGATTTGGTTGATGTTGTTCTAAATGTTGAGAATAATGCGCTAAAAATGAAGGAACGCTTACAAATGGTTTTAAATAAAATGCCAATTGGAGAGGAAGTGACTTGGGTTCAATGGTCGCTTAGCGAAGTTAAGTCAGACAACAGTCTTCCCTCATCCAACCTAGAAAGAATATTTCCAGCAACAATTATGCAGTTGACTTTACCCGGAACCTCAAATATTGTGCACACAAATCAAATAGCCATTGCTCAGAATAATAAAAATAGGCTACTTACCGATCAAGTTATTCAACATTGGGATGACGGAGTGACGGATCAGCAGACCGATAGTGAAACGGTACACAGAATGATATCCTTGCGTGAACGGTCTCCGGCAATTTACAAAAGCTTCGTATGCAAGGGCGAAAATAATAAACAAAATACTCAGATACTCGCCCATAGCAATGCCGATATTCTAATTATAGTCCGGAACTATCCCCGAAAGAATTCGCTTGTATCAGTTACAAATTTTGGGAGTACTAAAGTGACAATCAATTTATCGTCCAAGTTTTATAGTGGAATACGTATGCTAATGACTGAAACAGACGTCAAGATCTATTTCGAAAGACTAAAAATGTTTGCCTATGACACAGTTGTTGTTAAATTGGATAAGTAATCGTTTCCAGCAGCTATGAATTTAAATTGTTCGATCACTTGTAAATGTATGTACTTATTGCATGTTGAGTTTTATAATAATAAAAAACCATTCTCCAGACTAGAATGCATTTTTCCATGTTATTTTTCTGTGTATCGATGAGTCGATCAAAAGCTCAAAAATGAAGTTGAAAAGCTTCGAAAGAAAAGCTTTCTGGATAACTTTCAGCTTTGCGCGAATTTCGGATACCAATAAAATCCACCAGAGAATGAAATCCAATCGAGAATTTATATACGTTTATATAGATTTTGATCTGCAAAACATTTTAAGAAACAATGACGAAAATCGTATATTTGTATTTATTTGAATTGGTTTGGAATTGAGTATGAAACAAGTTTGTTCTGTTAATTACTAAATAAAATATATTTGGTTTATTTGTTGTTCAAATAAGTGAGGAAGATTAAAAACAAATTCAATAGCAATTACAACTACATACGAGTACAATCTAGATGTAAAATTACTAATCACCATGTTTACCTTATAATGTAAATAAATTCAGACGACATCTTCGGGCATCCGAAGTTCACATATATTCATAATTATATATATATATGTATTTTCAAGTCGCTTGTAAAATTTAATAAACACTCATTTGATGCTCCATTATTATACAATATACAAAACATTAATTTGAAGCAATTATTATTATTAATATTATGATTACTATTATTCTATACAGTAGGGGAATTCATTAAATGTCGATCAGAAGGATATTTTCTTTTAGAAATGTTAAATGTATTAATTAATTAATCAGCTGTTTAATTTACAGTTTGAATAAAGATTACAAAGCCAGCAATGCATTTACATATTTCATACATATCCATACATAGTATGTATTTATAATACGGGTATATATATATATATGCTCACATTTTTTCTTTTTTATTTGCTTGTGCATAATTGCATTCAACTGACGAAACATAATTATTTTTATTTTTATTTTTATTTGTTTTTTGTTTAAAATTAGCCGTTCAACATTTGGTTAATCGACTAAGCACAAGTGCCCTTAATTGTAGCTTTGCAAGACGTTAATAACAACCAAATTGAGTAGTTCGGACTTTTTGGGGTCTATACATATTTTTAGTGGTGTAGTTAGTGGCAGCAGTGTTTTTTGGCGGTGCACTTAATAATCAGCTGATTGCCCTCTTAATTGATTACTATTATTCAATATGTTGACTAGACCGTTTTGAATGGAAAACGAACTGAACCCATTGAAACACTAGGTTCATCCGATTTAAATTATATATATAATTCATTGCTTGTGAAGACATCTCATTTTTTTTTTCTTTTTGCAAATCGAGCTCCCTGTGATCTCTGGCGATCATTTTTGAGGCACAATACTATTAGAAATGTATTTTTTTTATTTTATTTTTTTATTATTAATATTTGCTTAAAACTCTATTGCTTTGTCAAATCCAAAAACCAAAACGGAACGGTCAAGTCGATTAGATTCTGATTTAGAATCCTGAGTGAGTTGTGTATATATATATATATATATATATATATATATTACTGAAAGCACTTTTGATAGTCTTCTGCTAAAAACCTCTGCCATCCAGCATAAATTCACGACAATTAGTTTTTTTTTTTTTTTGTTAGACTTTGATAAATTTTGTTAGCGATATTATTGAAAAAAAAAAACATTTTTTTCAAGTGTATAGTATTATTATAATATATCTTTGGGAAGGTCGAGTAAAGGAAGCATTTTTGTATTTCGACGTTAACATGGCTGTTATAAAGAAAATATCAAAAAAATAGACAAATGTGGCTCGCTATGAAAGAAATATATATATACAAAAAGAAAAAGGAAATATGGATTGGAAGATACATAATACAATCATCGAAAGGATATTATGTATAACTGGAAGATTGAGGACGTTAATATGAATACTTAATATATTTGGAAGTACAAAGCATTACATGAGCCATGCTATAATCTATAATATATCCTTCTTTGGAAAACAACCAGTGTATTTGTAATAGTATAACATTTTAAATTTCTGCATAATATTATAATAATTAATCTACTCTATTTACATATAAAAATGTTTTTTTTGTTTTTGTTTTTGTTTTAAGCCTGCTACTCAGCAGGTACCATGTTTTGATCTAGATCTGGCTTAGTATCATCCGGATCCAAGCTCAAGCACTCTGCAAAATAATGTTCCATAGACGAATACACATGCTCTAACACACCATTCAGATCATGGCCTTCATCTGCATAAGTCTGTAAACAAATTAAATTATGAACTTTGCATAAGATGTGGATTTCTTCAAATATACGAAATGGTTAAATTAAGATGAAATCAATCAGTCAAAGACAATGTTTCGCTATTAGAATTGGCTTGCCTATATATAATAATTTACCTGATATCGATATAATATATTTGCTTCTGTTAAGGATTTGGCTAGTTGAACACCATGCACATACGGTGCAGTTGAGTCTGCCAAGCCGTGAATCAAGAAGAATGAGTTTGATTTGATTAGACGTGCTCGTTGCGTTGCATCTGCCTCCACATATCCTTTATAGTTCTCGGCAGGCATGCCCAATATACGCTCAGTAAACGCAGAGTCTATGTTTAATTAAAATCCATTATTTATATAAATTTGACTTTAAGTTGTGATTGTATCTTACTATAGTAGAGCCAATCTGCAATAGGGGAAATAGATATGCCACACTTGAAGACGTCTTGCTGGGTGCCCAGTACCATCGAGGTCACATAGCCCCCATAACCCCAGCCCCAAATACCAACTCGAGTCTCATCTAAAAAACTTATAGTGTCCAGAAGATATCTGCATAAAATACATGTTTAGTTTAGTCCAGTTTTTTTTTAATTTTAAATTGTTTACTTACCTCAAAACAGAAATTTGATCCTGAACTTCGACTCCACCCAGATGACGGTATATGGATTTTTTGCTTTGACCTTTTGCTCCTCGTACATCCAGGCGCACGTAGATGACATCATTTCTGGAGGACATGTATGTGCCCCAATCTATTCGAAACTTTTCAGAAACAGACTCTGAGCCAGGTCGACCATTTCTGAAAATAGGAATAAGAAGAAAATATTTGAATATTTGGTCAAATGTTGTAGCTTAAAAAAACATACACTTCAACAACAACTGGAAATGCTGCGTCCCGGAGTTCCTCCCGCCAGCTGGGTGGCAAAAGTAATTGCACTTGGGCTCGGCTACCATGGGGCAATGGAATTTCGAATGATCTTTGAATGGGTAGTGCTAGTTTCTGCAACCTTTCCGTGTAGAAGGGCCGTGTATCATACAATATCTTAACAAGACTGTGGGTTTTCTGCGCATGCACACCCGAGACGGGTAATCCGGGACCCTGACACTCCAAGATGTAGAACTCAATTCCATAGTTAGTCGCAACGCCAGTTGTGGGTGTGATGAAGGCATCAAAGTGGGAACAATTCGTATAGTAATATCTGCTGCTCCACAGGGCCTCGCCCAGATCACAAGTGATGCATTGAGGTTCGCTTCTGGCAATAAAAAGAGACAACAATTAGTTAAAAAACAAGTTAAAAAAACTTTACATACTTTCTGGTGTCATCATGCACGGGATCCTTAACCGAATACAGATGCCTTTGGCCAGGCTTTTTGTCTTGAGTGGCAAGATAATAAACCACATGATTCGTTGTATCCCAGCACAAGATTTTTAAAAC
Organism: Drosophila paracracens; assembly: GCA_035044025.1. Taxonomy (NCBI): domain Eukaryota; kingdom Metazoa; phylum Arthropoda; class Insecta; order Diptera; family Drosophilidae; genus Drosophila; species Drosophila paracracens. The sequence continues at coordinate 1,932,032 of JAWNMN010000835.1, read as the reverse complement.
CTTAATCAACAAATAAATTGACATTGAATAAAGGTTTAAAATTGTAAGTCAAATGAATTTACCTCATAACGGCCATGCGATATCACTGAAATCCTTTGCTGTGAAATGGTTATGTGTTTAATATGGGTGAAATGATCATTTCCCGACTCCTGTATCCCTGCGAGCAGCAAGAAACTGTTGCCATCTGGAGCAAACACTGGATGGGGAAAAATGTCTAGCCATTCATCTTCAGGAGCTCGCTCGGAATGTATCTAAATAATGTACATCAATTATTACATCATATTTTCATAAATAAATATGCATTTTCACTTACTTCAACGCATGTCCAATTTTGTTCCTTTGCGCATGTGGCGATTATACTATAGTTTTGGGAGCGTATCATAAAGACGACAGATACCTGGTTATTGCTACCGGATACCCAGCTGGCCGATGTTAGGTAAAACTCCCTGTAATTAAAAAGAATAATGATATCTTAAAATATCATAATTAATGGAGTATTAAATGGACATTTGACTCACTGTCCATTTAGGGAAGGTGGCGGTCTCAATTCCATTTTAGCGATGGATACAAAACTGGTAATGTCGACGATCCACATTTGAACTTCTGGATTGGCAGTGCCTGGCGTTGGGTAACGTACATTTTTCGTTTCAGGAAATGAGCTTCCCGATGTCATACCGCTACCAGCGATTATGGCTCCAGATGCTAACCACGGATATGTCATCATCCCCACATGCGTATCATTAAATAAGGCAAACATAAAGTGACTGCCATCCATGGATGACCAAATTGCTTCCGGAATATCAAAAATTTCCTCTAAAATATAAATGAGAAATTGTTCAATTTTTCCAATTTTGCATTAAAAATAGTTGAAAACTCAAAAAATACCCTGGTAGAGCCAATCTGGTACTCCATTATATATATGATTTTCATGGCCTGTTGTCGTTATCCTTATATCTTCCTCCATCGATGGCGATTGTCTAACAAATATATCATTGTCAGCAACTATAATGATTGATGTTGTGTTTCCCAGCCAGGACGCATATTGAAGTCGAGTTCGTTGCACCTTCGATGAGTCTTTTAACTTGACCGGCATATGGTGGTCATTGTCCACATCATAGATTGTGTAAAACGCAGTAAACGATTTCTGAAATATCTGTAATATCGGGCATTATTTATGTATAATTTTAAAAGAAGAAGAAGAAGACTTTATCCATCTCTCTTTGCCTTACTTTTTTCACATTATGCCTGAAGAGGACATATTTAAGATCGTGCGAACATTGATAGCCCCTAACATTTAATTGACGAATGGTGTGATTGGTAACTAAAATATTGATTGAGTTCGTTGTTGTGTCCAATATGGAGAGTCCACCGTCATCGGATTGAAATACATATTTCTTCGTTGTCACCCAGGATGGCTGCAATCGAGTCGGCGTCAACTCTCCTTGTAAATATTCATCGAGAATCATGCGACGACCAGACCAATAAAGGAGTTCGTCCACATACCTAAACAAAATATAAATAAATTAATTTTGAATAATGCTTATTATTATTTAGCATAAATAATTAATTGCTTATATACGTACCCCAATAAATATATAGCAGTTATAATGCCAGCTATTACAAAACTAATAACCAACAGAGAGAATATAATACTGCGCCAGTTGTGTCCTTCATCAAGATCCAAGTCTTGGTCTTTATCTTTCGTATCTTGAACCTGTAATGTCTCATCGGGTGGTAGTCTCCATGATCCGCCGCGATCAGAGGCAGCATTGGCGTGCATTTTCTAAGAATCCAAGAGGGACGTTTCAAGCGAAACTAAATTTTTGAATAATTGGAAGTTATGGCAAGTCGAAGTGTGCTTCGGACGGTTTCGGAAGAAGAGAGCTATCCAAAATGGATGTAAGAAAATATACGATTATTACTATTATATTATATTCTTAGATACAACGTAGTATAATATTAAAAAAAAAATACTTTAATGAATAATTCAATAATTTAAAATAGTCTATGACAGCATTATTAGTCTTAAGCAAGGGTTGCTTTGAAAGTGGGTTTGTAGAAGGCATACCAAATTGCAAACTTACTCACTTTGGCTTTATCATCATGCTGGAATCTTGTTTGTCATCGCTTATTATCGATTCGCGAAAAATGGTCGAGCCAATTTTCTGAAAAGATGGAAAGGATTGAAATAAATACGATATTTATAATACTGCTTTTACTAATGATTGTTCTAATTAAGAATTTATAATATCTAAAGTTAGATAAAAGAATTGAGTTCTTACCAATATACATTGATGACCTCACGATAATAGCATTAGCTCCTGGGGCCATTCACATAATTTATGTAAAATACATAACATTGAAAAATGTGGACATATTTTGTTTACATTTCTCCTTCACAAAATTATAAACATAATCACAGCCTCAAGGAATGGATGCTTTGCAACCTGCAAATATATAATGGTATATATATATTATAATCTCTTCTTAATCTTAATCTTCTTTAATCTGATACTCATCACGTATTGATTTTGTATTTTCTCATTTGACAAGGTCTCCAATTGTTTTAAGCCAAACTGGATTTTAATGTCAGCCACTTTTTGTTGCTGTGTGTAGTAGTTTAACCTTATTGCTTTTATAATCATACTTTTTGAAATTCACAAAGCTCTTCAAGCTGAGACCACACAATGCAAAAGCGAAAAGCGAAAAGCGAAAAGCCTTCATTAGTCCTTAAGGTTAAGTTGGCATTGATTTTTCTTCTGTTTTCCAGTCAGTCTCTCAAGTTGACCCTTCTCACATATCAACCTTTGGATATCGCAACCTTTGGCTGCAACTATCTATGCCACAAAAGTGTCTTATTTAGTCGCTGATTCTAGTTTTTAACAGCTCTTAACAGGTGGGCGTAAGTGGGTGTGACAGCTTGATAAGTTTGATAACATCTTTCGAGAAGTGAGCGAAAGTAAAAAATGTAATTTAAAGCTAACTGTATGTAGAATTTAAGGAGGAGGGGGCATGGCTGAAAGTCTTAAAGTCTAAGCGAACGAATATTAAGTGAATTATTGGAATAAGTATCATTATTGGAAAAAGTAAGCTTGTTGCAGCGAGAAACTTTTGAGCACACAATGCTCTGTTCCCAGCCTAAGCTCTTGGCTCCAGTTCAAATTTCAGAGTCTTAGCCAGTTTGTTGCCATTTTGTAAGAGGCGGAATCGGGCGTGGCAATAAAGAAATGACGCGCTTTGAGGTCGTGAACTTTAATAAATCGATCAAGTCGAATGGATAGAAACATAGAATTCTCACTTCTTGTTTCAATAATATTTAACGGGAAATATATACACGTGTATAGCTTAAATATATATCCATTTATAGTCGCCCACTTCTAACAAGCGTCACAGACGTAAATTCAATGAGCAAACACATATTTTGCATGTTTTGTTTGTAATGCTAATTGGCCAGGAAGCTTCTTTTTGTAATTAAGTTTACACGTAATAGCATTTATAAGGATATATATATATATATTTGTATATATATATATATATACGTATGTATGTGCGTTTTTGTGTGTCTGGCTTTACATAAGCACTATGAGGTAACAATTGGCAAAAAATAATAGTAGACTACTTTTAGTTGGGGCAACTCAAATCGGACCGAAACCATTAAGAAGTCTGGTAACATAAGACGTGTAAAATACATACATGCATATTTACAGACACACACACACATACATACTTGTGTCTGTGCATGTGTATGCGTATTCAAATTGTTGTTGGTAGTTGTCCTTTGGGCTCGTTTATCCAAGCTTTAGTTTGTTATTATTCACTTGTTTAATTTTGCATTTGAATTTATTTATTAATTATTAACTATTTATGATTGTGTATAAAACTATTATTTAATAAAAACAAAACAATTCACGATTTTGTAACTTTTAAGCGTTTTTTTTTTGCAATTCCGTAAAATTATATAAATACCCCAGCTACCGTTATACATTCGCATGTATTGCTTATAAATTGCCCATTGCAGGGCAGCCTGTTTCATAAATATGTAAAAAAAAAATTCGCATAACTTATAAGAACTTATATATGTATATATTTATGTATATATATATATGTATATTTGTAGCAAATGTAGCGGCCTCTTTGCACATAAATTGTGTGTTGTCATGCTTATTGACTACAAATTCACATTAAATTTGTTGTTTTATTAACACATACATGCATGCATGCATGTGTACACATACACACATACATCAAGCGTATATGTTATGCATGAATTTCACATAACACCAAGAATATATAAAATTGCAAGCAACCCACTCAATGGTTTTATTCTACATCTATTCAAAGAGTTGTGCATATTTTTCATTTTCTTACAAAATCAAATCACAACCTTCAGAGTGTGTATACACATACATACTTTAATGATAGCCAAAAACGCAAACACTGGGTTTCAGTTATGTTTAATGGAAGACCATTACCCAGCGACAGGCAACCCGGGACTGAAACCTACATTCGACTGTTGTTTTAAGAATTCCCAAAAAAAAAAAGAAGCAAGTTTGCTTGCCATCAGATATACTGAGAGGATTTTAATACAGGGCAATGCTGTAAGTACACAGCAAAAATACAATATTTCGAAATAATGATACATGTAAAAACTTAAATAAGGGTTAGACTAAAACTTTAAGTACAAATTATGAATTAATATATAAATGTTTTTGCACAAATAACAATAATTAATACAAAAATCTTAATTTTTTGTAAAATTTTAAATTTATTTATTAACAATAGTAGCGATTTTTAATTAATTTCACATTATTTATATTTTCATCTAATAAAAAAGCAAGCGACTTTCAGGCCTCTAGGATATTCAGTCAAATATGTATTAAAAGAATTTTTGAATTATGTTCCAAGTCTGTATTTTTTTTTACTATGTATTTGATACACAGCCTCTTATCTCGCTTTCGATCAAATATAAGTATTCAATTTATATTCTAAATATACTATTAAAAAATGTAAAAATAGAATTCGTTGTCATTTTTTAAGTGTAGGAATGTATACTAATAAACCGTAGGGGTGGCTAAAATAGGTTTTCGCACTTATATGATAATCAGAATTTATGGCAAATGTTTATGTGAAGAATTTATATGCCACAACATTTTGAACGGTAAGCGATTAAATATGCATGCTTATATTTGCATAAGTGCAAGTGTGTTGTCTCGCAATTATTTATAATATTATTCAAATGAAACAAGTGGACAGGCTTTGGTCATTTCTCTCTTAAAGAATAATAGTGGTTTGCTCTTTACATTTTGGGGTTGTTTTTAACTTGTGATGTACTTGTGTGAAATCAGTGCGTATTCAATTGCTCTTACAAGTAAGAGCGTGCTCAAATCTTGTTATTTTATTATTGTTTTCGAGTGCTGCAATTAGTAATGAAGCTTAGTGCTTTACGAGGATAATTAGGATAATTCTATTTTTACCTGAAATTACCTATTGCAATTAGTCTATGTATTTATTTAAAAAGTGTCCTTTTCCGTCTCAAGTATTAAGTAAGGTAGTAAATAAATAACTTTTGCATGAAATTCATCAACATAATATCAAAAAATTGTCCGATCGCACAGATCAAACAGATTGGATTGAATTAAAAATCAATTGTTCGGATTAAGAATGTGTTCTAATTTTAAAAACGGACTTAAGCCAAAACTGTTATTGTAACATCGATGCCGTATAAACGTTGGTATTTTTCAATCGGGCTATCGATATAAACAGTGAATTCGACTTAGACATAATTATCGAGCCATTTAAATATACATCGATATTTGTTGAATCATCGTTTACTTATTTGTTATTAGTCAATTTTATGTTAAATATTACATTTTTGTATTTGTTGGTGATTAATTTACATGGAAACCAATCTAAACTATTCAAAATATGCGCTCATCTCGCGTCAAATTGAGCTGACCTCATGTGAGCTTCTCCATTCCGATGTGGACTGCAATGTTAACAACAAATCGTATCCAAATACGCATTCCGAGAAACCACTGCTGGTCGAACCAGGAGCATTAATTAAAATTATTGGCACTCCCGATGGCAACGAAAGTGATAAAAACATTGTTCAGCTCATAGATTTCAAGAAGAACACCTCTACAAATAACAACTTCTATGAATGCAGGACAAGCTACTTGGTCAAAGTGACCGAGGTACTTTGGCCATATGTGATAAGCATTGTGAATTTGGAGCGACGATTGCGTTTGGCGTGCAACAAGGAACAATGCCTCTGGTTACTTAACTTAAAAGTCGACGATCTCTTGAGTGTCCATGGAGAATTGTTTAAAAAGAAAAATACATATTTTGATTGCATTCTGCGGTACATTGGTCCAGTGCCGGAATTAAATCCAGTTGGTTATTTTTTTGGCTTGGAAATATTGGTGAGGAAAAGTCGCTGCTAAGTATTGTTTATATATATATAATCTGATATAAATGACAGAAGGAGGCTGGGAAGTCGATAACGTCGATAAGTGCGAATCGATAAAAACAAAAAGCTAATGCTGGTGACTTCCTTTAAAAATCGGCATCCAACCTCTGCAAGAAGTATCAGATTATGCCCGACTGCAACTTTCTTATCTATTCTAAATAATTTTGTATATATATTTTAGCATCTTAATAATGGTTACTCACCACAAGCGAAGGACATTCCATTCGCAACGAAATATATGCCGTGTGAGTCGAGTTTAACGATATTTGCGACCGCTGATTGGATAACTCCCATTCCGAATGAATTGAAGAATAAATTATCTGCAAGAAAGTTGATTAATGAAACAATTGAACGGGTCTACACAGCCATAGTGCCAAATGTTCATACCACACAAAAGAAAAGACAGCCGACATCCCAGTTTTATGATTCAAGCCCTCTAATTGGCCGGAGTCCAGCTAAAGCCGATCTGGATACAATGGCAGAACCCTTGGAAACTGAGGATTGTATGCCAATGGGTGACAAGAGCAAATCCAGCAATAAAGAGTATAAAATAGCTATAGGCAATAATGTGCCGGCATCTGTGGAACGAAAGAGTACAAATCATTTCAATGCAAAGGATGCGACAGGATTTCGAAAGAACACTTTTCATGCTGGTGACACCATGAACATTAAGGATCGTGACATTATCGTCATCAACAAATCGGACATAGAGGAGTCCACGAAGAACGAACATAATGTTATCATTGTTAACAATCCCCAGGAGAAGGAGAACGTTGATTTGGCCGATTTGCTTGGTTCGAATTGGCCAACAAATGCTGGAGGAGCTGCCATGATTTTAAACCGACCAAAAACGACGGACAATAATTTAGAAAAATCGGTAACAACGTCTGCTAATTTTGTAAGGAATAAGGAAGACTTTGCGCAAAAAGTTATTTCACCGGTGGATGTCAAATCTATTGCAAATCCTGGTAAGAAGAATGAAGTTGAACTATTCACCATAATTTCAAAATTGAATGAAATAAATAACGTAAATCAAATCAGGCCGATTTTTACCTTGCCCATATATTTAGACTTATTTTGAGTGTATGTAAAACAGCAGCAGTTTTATTTATAGAATCTGTGCCTCGATGAAAAGTAAATAATAACGTTTTCTATTTATTTTGCACAAACAAATAACTTTATGTTTGAAAAACGATTACTTGAAAAGTTTTGAACTGAAAAACTGAATATTCTTGCAAGTGTGATTCAAAATCTTATTCAATCTGTCTTGCGACATAAATGTACATATATATTTATATAAATATAGGCATTGTAAAAATAACTTTTTCGCGCTGTGAATACTATGTATAAAAATACATACATGAACGAAGTAGAATTTTTCGCCACAATAATTGTCTATTAATTGAGAGTCGTGTTGTTTTCACTGAATAATCATTGAAATTGGAAGTTTTATTCGATTTTCTCTCAGTCATAAGCAGTCATTCAATAAAATGTTTGATATTCCATTGACGGTTTTGGAGTTCAGTGTACAGAATACAGAAAATTGCTTTGAAGGTATGCATCAAAACATTTTCAGTCGCATTTTGTCGGACATTTTGAATCATTTTTATTGCCATATTATAAACAATATAAACAATGATAATGTAAACATTGTGTACATTTTTGCTTTTAGAGATAAACAGTTCAAATTACCAGGAGTTACATGAAATACCTGGAACTAAGCTGACCATCGGATCTCTCGTTGAGGTATCGGATTCCGGAATTTGTGCCGATCTGTATGGCGTAATACGTTGGATCGGCATAGCGCCGGACTTGCCACACATATTAGTTGGCATCGAAGTCGAAGATGATCCAAACCTAAAGAATCTTACCACATCGGATGGAACTTACAATGGCGTTCGGTAAATGATCTACGTATATCTATCGGAAATTGTCATTTAAGCTTCAAGTAACCATGATCTAATTCGAAAACTTTGATTTCTCCTAGATTGTTTCAGTGTCGCGAAGGTGGAGCTATTTTTGTGCCGCCCAGTAAATGCACAAATGATCGTAGGTTTGTCGAAACCGAGGGCAATCATTCAGTAAGCGTTATTTCAACTGATGCGAATGCTGTTAAATTTGGACATGTCGATTGCCCTCCAGTTTTGGGCGCTGTTGCACCGTTAGGTAAGAGGAATTAACTTGAATAATGTGTGTTAACCTGTGTTTATTTGTAATCCTCATTTTAGGCATACACAACATCGATGAACTGGAAAATATATGCGGCAAATTCAAAGGCATCCAGGGACACCACAATTCATGTTATTTGGATGCAACATTGTTTTCTATGTTTACGTTCACGAGCGTATTTGATTCCATTTTATATAGAAGACCAGATGCTCAGGTAAGTTTTATATTCTATTCACTATTCTATGAGATTTATTATTCATTTTCATTATTATTAAATTTTCCAGGATATTTCACACTATAGTGCTGTTCAGAACGTTTTACGAGATGAGATTGTTAATCCATTGCGAAAGAATGTTTTTGTTCGTGCGGATCGGGTAATGAAACTACGCAAATTTCTGGATCAACTTAGTTCTGTGAGCGGATTGACCAGTGAGGAGAAGGATCCAGAAGAGTTCTTAAACAGTTTGCTGTCGCAAATAATGCGAGTGGAACCATTTTTAAAAGTAAGATAAACTATTAGGATTAACATTTATTGAATTAAATCCGATCAAAATGTATTTCTTTTAGTTGAGCTCTGGACAAGATTCATATTTTTATCAATTGTTTGTGGAGAAAGACGAACGACTGACATTTCCAACGGTCCAGCAGCTATTCGAGCAAAGTTTCCATTCGTCCGATATAAAATTGAAAGAAGTGCCGTCTTGTCTCATTATACAAATGCCTCGCTTTGGCAAGAGTTACAAAATGTATTCCCGAATTTTACCATCCCAAGTGCTGGACATTACAGATATAATTGAAGACTGTAAGTTACGCAAATGTCATCACTTTAAGATTTTAATATGTTTTTTTCTATTATTGCTATTAGCACCGCGACAGTGTTCGGTTTGTGGCAAACTGGCTGAGTATGAATGTCGCGAATGTTTTGGTTCCTTGCAGGCAGGCTCTGGTCTTGAGGGCACCGCCTTTTGTCAAAAATGCCTTAATACGGCTCATATGCATGCTAAAAGGTAAGTTATTGAATACATATCAAGTTAGTATACTTTAATTGTGCTTTATGTATTTGCAGAGCTAATCATGAGTCGAAAAAACTGTCTGTGCCAAGGGATTTCAAAGTGATGGCTGATCACATGACTTTACCCAGACTGTATATGGAGTTATTTGCCGTTGTGTGTATAGAAACATCTCATTATGTGGCATTCGTAAAGGCAGGATCAGGACCAGATGCTCCGTGGTGTTTCTTTGACTCGATGGCAGATAGAAAAGGTAAAAATCTAAAAGCTACTTCTAAAATTGATTCACAATTAAATTTGATGACTTTTATAGGTGAAAAAAATGGATATAATATACCTGAAATGATATCCGTTCGGGAATTGCCTCAATGGCTATCCGATGAGGGCGCTCGAGTAATCAATGAAAGATCAATAAAGGATAAAGTTTTACCTGAACACGCAAAGCGTCTGTTTTGCGATGCCTATATGTGCATGTACCAAAGCACCGATGTTATGATGTACCACTAACGATATGCTTATGATCAGTTATAACAATAAATCATTGCTACATATAATGTAAATGTGACTTTGTTATTGTTTAAGTAATCAGTTCTTAACATCATAATCCAATATTCCAAATTGACAAGTATTTCGTGACGTTTAGACTAAAAATAAGTTCATTATAATCCTGCTGAAGTAGTGTACTTATCAATGCACTTTGTTTTTGATATAATAAAAAAAACTACCACTTTTCACTCCACAATTGCTTGTCTTAAGAAACTCTTCATATTGATGACCGACCGGTTAAGTTGAGGATCATGCCGTGGCTTGTGGCTGATAAACCAATGAGGCGCTGGTTTCTGAGAGAGTCTACATTTAAGTTCTCTGTGTGTGGTCGACTCTGTCCTACAAATGCAAAAAGTGCTGCATCTCTCTTTCCTGAGTTTGGGTGAGCTGAACTTTTGTCTTACTAGGGCTGAGCTTTAAGCTCATTTAACTTTTGATCAAGCTTATGCAGTGTTTTTTTGCTATTACGAACGTTTTTTATTGCTTTGACTATATATCTATATATATATATATATCTCCCACAGTTAAAGATGTAATGAAAGACAAACAATGTTCAACATCAAAGGCAAATTTATTAAAATACGTACAAATTATAATTTGATAATTATGATAGCCCGGCAATTGCCACAATAATTCTCTTGATAGGTTGAAATAGATATTAACTAAGCTACAAGTAATATACAATATTTCGGACAATAGGTGCAATTTGTTAATTAGTCGTACTTTTTAGTATTTACATAGGTTTTTGCATTTTGGGATAGATCTAAACCATTTTTAAATTTTACTTATCAAATAAAAATGAATAATAAAAAGAAACGATTTTTTCTTGTATATTTTAATTTAAATGAAACCCTTTCTCCTTGGTTGCTGTTAACAATCGATCCTTCATTATATCCTCAGACGGGTAATCAGGCAGCTTCAAATAGTGAACACAAGTGTTCACCGATGGATAGCTTCCTGTGCCAGCGTCCACCTTGCGCACCACCGTCAGTCTGGGATGCAAATTGGCCAATCCACCCGGTGGCAAACTGCTGCAGCCAGTTGTAAATTGCAAAAACGCTTTGCGCTCAGCGCCCGAGAAGCTCAGCAGAACGTTCACAAAACGCAAAAATCCAGGACTAAAAGAAGAAAAAAAAGGATTAATAATTATAAAAAAAAGATCATTTGATTTTGGTTAAATTAAACGCACCTATCCTTGGAATAGCCGAGTTTTGGTTCAGTGAACGCCATTAGATCTTCGCGGGTCCATTGCGGATATTGTTCGCCACAAATCATCATTCTGGCCTCGGTTGGATTAAATGCGGCCAGTTTGTTCAAAGGAAACACTTCGCAGAAACCATCGTGGAATGCCTGCATCTGCATGGCGATACCATCCTGTAGCATAAAGTTGAGTAGCAATTCGCAATACGCCTCTAAATTATTAATGTCGACTTCGATCGCTGCACCATTTGGAATAAGCTCGGCATATGTGTAACCATATACGGATGAGCTAGGTAAATAGGTGAAAGTTAGGGCTAATTCCTCTAGTGATACTTCAATATTATTTTTCGTGCACATCTTCAGATTTGTAATCAATTCATCTTTCTCCTCACAGCTCAGGTTGTCGTCTAATTCAATTGTTTGCTTGCGCATCAGCAGATCCTGTAAATCGATTAGGAATTGATAGCGCGTTGCATCGATCTCTTTGAGGTTCTCAATATTGAGGACGCCGCTGAACCACTTGGATTGGGTGTAATCATCGTTCAAACCCTTCGAATCGCTGCTTGCCAATCCTTCGGAATCCCTCGACACCACTGAGCTAACAATCAGATCCTTGAAGCGTGCATTGGAACGAAGCTTGATATCGTTGCGTGATAATATTTTATTGTGACAAAGCAATTGGAGAAACGATTTGGAGAGGGGCATATCCACAAGTCGCATATCCTGCAGAACCTTGGCAATGAAAACCCCAAAGAACCAATAATACTTGCAGACCTGCTCACACAGCTCCGAGTTCTGTGGCAACGGAGCCGGGAACAAACCATTCTCACGCCTATTCACATAATAGCCAATCGGTTTCGTTGCATCCTCAATGTTGTGAAATTGTGGTGCTGCATCCTGGAGGTGATCCTGATCATCATCATTCAACTCATCGTCGCACAGCCACATGCACAAATCCGAGCGTTGAATCTCTGCAGCAACGAGGGCATAAAATTCCAGTGTCGGTCCCAATCCGGTGCCTTCCTCATCGAGGAACTCGACTTCGAGCACCGACTTGCGATTGCAATGCGCCTTCATCACTTGAATGGCCCATTTGAGAAGATCTTTGTTGCGCGGCACCTTGACACGTTCGTGCTTCAATCGCCCAACGCGGAAATCATGCTGATCATCGCGACGTGGACTCATTATGGGTATTCGCTGGCGCTCATTGGTTATGTCACGCTGCGACTGCAGGCAAACAATGCTACGCGATGAGCCAAATGCCGTGCAATTGAAATACAATTGTCGCGTCTCGAATGGGAATAGAAATGGACACGATTGATTCAGATCCTCACACCAATTGGGCAGAGCATTGCTCGAGAGGACGAGTGGATCATGGATCTGTTGTTGCAGCTTATTCGTTATTTTCTTGCTCATAAAGAGCTCAACTGGTAGACAGGTAGGATTCGCTGTTGAGGAAACTGCGTTCTGCTCATCGCCATCCAATTCATCAGTTTGATTGAGCGCATTGATTTGGGTGAGCAAATCGAGTACATCCTCCACGGAGCACAAGTTATTATCGGTTATACTTAGGCCGCCGTGCACCGGTGAGTTAGGTGACAGTGTGGACGCTCCACTTCTCGACGAGACGCCGGGTGTCTTTTGACCCTCATCCGATTCCATGTAGGAGCCGCCGCATTCCAGCACCGTTGGAAATGTCTCGCGATAGACAATTGTGTATGTCGGCTCCCACAATTTGCGAAATTTGTCATTCTTGTTGAGTTGACTGTTCTGCAGCAGTTCTTGAACGGCACGGAAAATGGTCCACTCACTGTTATCCAGATCGATCTCAACGTCGGGTACTCCACCAACACCGGGACCACGTAGCTTCAGGCCGAGAGTTGTCTGCTCGGTGTTGGTTTGACCACTTTGCTGATAAGTTTCCGGATTCGAGTCGGGCGGACAAATTTCCAAATCGGTCGTTTGATTGACATTGGTGCGACCCGGTCGAGGGTCAAAGGCCGGTATTAGGGCCGAAAATTGTCGTTTTAGAACGTATTCATCATCCCAGGATTTACGCTTGCTGACGCCGGCCAAACGATTCTCAAGCGACTCATCGTCCATAAAGGTCAAAAGGTTGCGTGAGACCATCACCTGCAGCAGGGTATTGCCCACTTCTTCGTATTCATCTTCATTCTCCTCCTCGTCATTCTCCTCCTCCATGTCATCCTCGTCCTCCATATCGCCAAGCAGCGTGGGCGCCCGGCAACTCTCCAAAAAGTCCTCCAGTGACACTTGCTCACTGTCACTTGATGTGGACGTCAGACTCATGGTCAGAGTTGGATTAATCGAGGGCGTTGGATGTTGTTGGCTAAGTTTCTTATTGGTTGAGTTCGACGATGAATTCTCGCCATTATTCGACGACAGACTCGGATAACTTTGGGCGGTGCTCAAGAGACCCGAATGGAAATTACTGGACAATGCCAACTTCACAAGGCTCGTCACCGAATTGGGACCCCGAGCAAAAAAGGAGCTTGCGCCCCCCACATTCTGATTGCTGTGCTCGTTCTTATTGGCGTTTGTGTTGTTCGACTGATTCTCCTCGTTGTTGGTGTCCTGCGAGGTGCGACGACGAGCAATTGCCGCAAATGTTTCCAGCAGACCCGTATGGACGGCCACCTCAGATGTGGATGAGACCTCAGACGAGGAACAGGTCAAATTGGGTACACTAATGCTCATTTGATTGGAGACGGCGGACACAACATCATTCGAAATCTGTGGATTCATAATGTTCTCAATGGAAATGCCCGGATTCTCATCCCGTGGCGGCGTCGATGATTTATCCGCATCGACAGATTCATTCTTTTGGAGATTACCGGGTTGAATCAGCACGGACACCTTTGTATTCCCCTTGAGGCCGGCTGTTGCATTCGTGCGCGGTATGTGCAACTCATCCGAGGACAGAATGTTGTTGGTATTGTTGCGTATCATGTCGACACCATCGCGCATCTTATCAATGATCTCGTGGGTTTCAGCTGCACCAGCACATTGAGATTGAGAATTGCCGCCGCCGACGCCACCACCTGCATTCAATTGCTTCAGATTGATCAAGAGACCCTTGGCCACATTGTTGGCATTCATCTTGTTGTTCTCCTCAATGTGTGGAATGCGTTTGGCTGCATGCTGCTTTGAGGTAGCAACAGGATTCGCTGCTGCTGCTGATTCGCTTGATTTAAAATCCGTAGATTTCTCCTTGGATATCTCCACAATGGATAAACTCTCCGTAATCGTTGCCAGATCGGAAGCAGTGCTCAAATTGATAGCCGGCATTGAGTTATTAATGGTGGACAAATCGGCGATGTGTTGCAGCTCGCGAATCAATGGAGATGCCACAACATTTGCTGACGACGACGACGATGTTTGATGATCTGCAGCACTCGCCTCCTGGCCACCCTCGCCGCCTGATGCAGCAGCAGCAGCTGAAGCTGAGCCTGCCACAGCAGCCGCAGCAGCGACAGCGGCAGCATTCGCTTGATTGTTTGCAATGTGCGACTTGACCGAGCTGAAAACGTTCTCGGTGATCGTTTCGACGGTTTGCTTCCAGGCCAGATTGTCGGCGGAAACGGTTTGATTGGACGCATCATCCGGATGATGATTCTTATTAATCTCCGTGGCCTCGGGCAGCGATGGCGTTGAGCTCGACTTGCGCGATGTCAGCACATTGGTCTTATCATTCTTCTTGCAGCAGCCACCACCAGCACCACCAGATGAGGCGATTGGCAGCATCGAATTGACGCCGCCTTCGAATACGGAAACACTTTCCAAATTGGCCAATTTCAGATCGTATTTTCCCTCTGCACCCATGCGATACGAATTGCGTACACCATGATCCCATTTGACATCGATCCAACCGTTGTGGATTTCGCCAGTGATGGTGCCCTCACAGCAACCATCCTGATCATCCCAGCGCCAGTCCACGCCGCGCACAACGCGTGCTCCGCTCGTTATGTGCTTGAGCTGAGCGCGTATCTGGCGTCGTTCGCGGCGTGTTTTGGCCTCCGCCTCTTTGATGGTCTTGCCAATGTCATCACATACACCAACAACACGGCCATAAATCTCAAATCCACTCAGGCTCAAATAGTGCGTCTGGCCGGAGGCATTGCGTCCATTCTGCTGGATGCGAATGTGGCGATATCCTTTCGTATCGTCCGCATTACAAATGATGGGCCACGTTGCAGTGCTGCCCGGCTCGACGAGACTCTTTTCATCCACATGACTGATTAGAGTGGTCCAATTAACGCTGTCCTTCGACGCTTGAAGCAGCCAATTCCTAAGCGCTGAGCGTCCATAGCCGCGAGCATGACGCAATGTGTATGCCGTGGGCACAATATACACGCCCAAATCGATGGCAAACCAGGCCTTCTTATTGTCCTTGGTGTGGCAATTCAATGAGACACCGTCACGCGACAATATATCCTCCAGTTTGCCGTAGGGCAACGTTTTACCCTCCGAACTGGTCACCTGCACCAGACCGTATTGGGCCGGATTGACCCATTCATAGGTGCCGCCATTGGAGCCAATATAATAGATTAGACCCTCCTCATCGAAATCGAAAATGTGTGTGAAAGTTGTGTTCTCCGGCTGCTTGGGTTCCCGCAACTTCTTCAAATATAAGAATGTGGAACGATCCAAATCGTACCACTGTTTGGCTACCATTTTAAGTAGATATTTAGCCAATTGTCCGACTGTTGCCAGCGGTTCGATTTTCAAAGTGCGTCCGGTACGATCAAAGAGGGTACTTTCACACGAAGCACGCTCGAGGCGAAAGCGGAGACGTTTCTGCAGGATTTGTAGGCCGTAGCCAGTGCCGGGTGCATCGTAGAGAAAGACGGGCAACTTCTCCGTACTCTCGAGTACAGCGACAAGTTTCTGTATAAGAATGCTTGCCGTATTTTTTGGACTATTCGATGGTGCTTCAGTGCTGCATTCACCGAAAATGCACTTTTTAAATATATCGATGCGTTCCTTGAGCATTTTATTCGTTTTGCACCGCGACAAGTGCATTTCCCAATAGTTGTTGGACAGTACGGCGACCAAGGATTGAACGAGACCCGACGAGTGCATCTCATAGGCACTCACAACGCCATCCTCATGGATCAACTGCGACAGGTTGGTCAATGCTGTGAATAGGGTTGTCGACCAGTTGCTGTTGCCCAAACGTTGCTCCTCGAGGGCCACGTTGATTTGCTTAACGATCGCCGTCAGCTTGGCAACTGCTCCACGCGGTATCACTTGAGCCGTCTTGAAGTATTTATTATAGATTTCCCGGGATACGTTCACCACTTGCACCTTTTGCACATCCGTTTTCGACTTGATGCGTTTCTTCTTCTCCGTTGACCAACCAGATGCAAAATCGGCACCCAATGATGTTTCCGCTGTGAACGAATGCTTTGTGCCGCGATTGCTCTCGAATATGAATCCCTGCATATCATCCTGCAAGATGGTCACCTGGTGTCCCTCCGTATTGTGGATTTGCAATTGATTCGGCTTATGCGATTGCAGCACCCAATTGCCAACAACCAGCCTCAGCACACAAACCGTCGGCAATATGGGCTGCGATGGTGTGCCAGGACTAACGCTGGAGCGAGCACGCACAAGTTTCTCCAAGAACTCGCCACGATTTTCTAATAAAAAAAAATAAAGAACAATTGTTTAAATTCAAGTCGTGTTGATATTGTTGGGCTAAAATAATAGTAGTACTGCTTTTTAAAATGCAATTTCTCAATATTTTCACAGCTCTTAAAAATTTTTAAAATTGATTGGTTTCTCATCGAGAATGGCTTAAACAATCGCAATCGGAACTTGTCCGGAAAATCACGAAATTGTCAATAAAATCTGTTGACCTTATTTTGGAAAATGCACGGATTTAAAAAAAACCACGTGAAATCGAGTGTTGAAACTGTTCAGTGACATCCCAGAGATAATCAACCAGTAGCTAGAAGTCTATGAAATGGATCCAAAAACGTGCTGCCAAGGAACATTTAAATTGGCCATTGCAGAAATAAATGGACTTTCACATCTTGGACGAATCCAAAATTGTTTTATTTGGTGGCCTAGATAATGTCGACAGTAAGACAATCGCCCAGCTCGCAATCTATTTCTAAGCATAATAATAATTTGGTCGGATTAACATTGGATAAGAAGAATCTCGGTTCGGCACAATATATGTTATTATGCTGACATACGTTACTGATAAGTTTCCAGAATCAAATCTCCACAGAATCGTTCAAGAAAAACTGTTTCTAACTTTAAGCAATCGTATAAATCTGATATTTTTGCAACTATGATGAGGAAAGCAACTATCTAATTTATGGTAATTGCATACTTCTTAACTAAAGAAGAAGAGAATATTGAACTGCTTAGTTTATATACTGCTTTAGAGCTACTTAGAATCATACTAAATGCTTAAGAATCTATTGCATATTGCTAATACGAGTACATTAATATTAACAGTCCACATTCAAATTTTTTTCTTATTTAAATGAGAATATTGAAAATGAGATTTAAGAAAATATAAAATATTTAATAAAAATAAATAAAGATCGCCCGAGCAGGGACTTGAACCCTGGACCCTTGGATTAAAAGTCCAATGCTCTACCGACTGAGCTACCCGGGCATACATTTTTCCCAGCTATGCAAATTTTGCTACCAATCCACTACTATTTTGACCGGCTAATTGACGACTTTAAGGACTTTAATTTATATTTATTAATAATAATACTGCTATTCCATATTTTAATTATTACTTATTTTTAGTATAGATTGCTGTGTTCAAATAATCTTTTCATCATTTTTTAACTTTATATTAACTAATATTATTTTGACTGTCTTTTTTGTGATTAGCGTGAAGACTTTAATCTTTTGTTATAATAATCAATAATATCAATAATTTTATAGCTAACCTGTTCAAATAAAATTCTCATCATTTTTTAACTATATTTTATATAATG
This sequence comes from Drosophila paracracens, assembly GCA_035044025.1. NCBI lineage: Eukaryota > Metazoa > Arthropoda > Insecta > Diptera > Drosophilidae > Drosophila > Drosophila paracracens. The sequence continues at coordinate 1,913,649 of JAWNMN010000835.1, read as the reverse complement.
TTTTCTTCACATTTTCCACTACTATCATTTTGACCGCAGCTTTACTCACCTGAGCTATCATTTCCATTTTCAGGGCTGCCACTTGAATACATTGTGGCCAATTTGCCATCGAGTATGAATCGGAACCAGCCATTGGAGCCATTAGATAGCTCCAATGCAGCCGAATCTGACCAAACATACAAGCAATCTCGGCCACGGCAAATGCTCCAGTCCCGCCAATGGTAGGGCTTGCCCTGCAATATCTCCTTAGCGTCCTCGACTAAATCATCTATAAATATAATTATTATTAATTTCTTAACATTATTAAAATGTATGCTCGACTCACCTTGCACCGATCTATGCGGCATACAAAGGGCAGCAGCTGCTTTTGACAGATCCTGCGAGCTACCTGCTAGCTGGCTAGCGCTTGCGTCCTCGCTGCCGTTATCCATTAAAGCTTGCACTTTGGAAAAGACGCCCAGGCGTGCAAAATGCTCAAGGAACTCCTCTTGTGTCTTGCACATAAGCTCTTCAATAATGTTCAAAATGATTAAGTGACCATCTTCATCATCCTAAAATGAAAACCGATTTTTAGATCGAGGAATTGAATTCAAGGACTATCTTCTTCAAGCTGACAATTCAAGCCTTACCTCGCTATCCAATACGCTGGCTATGACTTCGGTTAGCAAGTTGCCAACACTCTGAGCTGATATTGATGTTGAGGGCTCGTTGCACTTCTTGCAGATACTCTTGAGCACTGTGGGATGAGCATACTGCACGATCTTTTTGATCAGACCCAAACTCGCACGCCGCACACTCGTCAGCATAGAGCCCTGAAAGGTGCGACAGAAAATGGGCAATAGCAGTTTCAAATAGACAGGCGCCATTTCTGGATCACCGCGTGGCTCAATCAATGTGCACGTCTGTCCATCCTTGTTGGCGGCCAGCATATGTCCCGATGACATCCATTCGCCGGGCGATTGTAATATGGCAGCCACTTCACGATGCCCATCATCGGATCTTTCGCGTGCTTTATCAAGTGGCGTTTTGCCATCCTCATCCCGCAAATCCGGATACGCTCCAAATTTAAGCAGTATCTTTGCTATGCCTGGTCGCCCAAAGCAGGCCGCATAGTGAAGCGACGAGCTCCTTTGTCCCTTGTTCACATCGGCGCCCTTCTCACAGAGATATTCAACCATCTCCAATGTGCCAAATGCCGAGGCCCAATTCAACAGGGTCTGTCCAACGTCATCCATGCAATTGACATCGACACCACAAGTTTCAATGGCCTCCTGCAATGCCTCCGTATCCTTGGATCGTATACAATCGATTAGCTGGCGATGCGTGCGATCTGTGGTGGAATCGGTTCGTTTAGGTCGCGGCACCAGCTGCCCCTGATTCGAATTAGCACTGCCCCTATTCAAGGCTTGACGCCCCTCAAAGAGTAGCAGGAGCAACAGATCTGCAAATCGCATGCAGTCCAGCACGCAACGTTCATCGCCCTTGAGAGCTCGTTCAATAGCCTCCGGCAACTGAGATCTTAAAATGTCGCGCGTTATTGACGACGATCCACGACACAAGGTGGACAACAGCGAAATTGTTGTCGATATCGATTGAGGCGAACGCATTGATTCGCTTGCTGGTGATTTGCCAGTTGGTGCAGTCGTCGTAGGTGCTGCTGCTGCTCCGGCTGATGTGGATCCCGCTCCTGACCCGGATATATTCTCGTTCAATCTGTCCGAGTTAGGGCTTGCTAATTGCGGTGCATTTAGTTTTGTTGCGGATGTTAGCGGACCGCCCGCATTCTCCAGCCGTTTGAGCAGCTCCGTAACCAAGCCGTATTCGGCTAGGGGAGCGGGATCAATCCATTTGCGTGTGAAGCGATCCGCAACAGAAGCAAAGCATTTCAGAGCACCATCCGATACCAAAGCATCCTCATGCTGTAATAGGGTGCTCAAGCTCTCAACACAATTATTTATGCAGGGTGAATTGGGTTCGACTTTGGTGCAAAGTCGCGAAACGACAGACATTGCCGAATGTAATGTGTCCTTGTGCACTTGAGATCCGCAATCTCGGATAAATGAGAGGACACAGTTCAAGCCGCATCCCTCAAAAACTGCACCGGCTTCGCGGGTGCAAATCAATTCCAAGACTTTGATGCACTGCTCGGCCAGATCGCGCGAGGTTCGCGACGATAGATCGGCGACGACCAGACGATTGCAGATCGCCTTAATAGCGCCATCGATCGAGACAATTCTGCGTGTGCACTCCGCTGACACATCCAGGTAATAAGTGATGGCGCGTGCAGTAACCTCCAGCACATTCTCCGGTGCAAGCTCATCCAAAAATATCTTGCACAAAGCTGGCAAAAATGTACGCGGAGGACAACTGCAAATTATACAATAATGCAAAGAATCAATAAATATTCATCACTAATTTAAGGTCTGAGGAGTATTTCAAATTACCTTTCGAAACAACGATCAACATTATCTGACATCAAGAGAAGCATACACAACTGCTCCAAAGCAATTAACTGCATGTCCCTTTCATCTCCTTGCCCCATGGACAACCATTCCAGCAACGTTTCCGGATCAACGTCGCTCATCTAGAAAAATAAAATGAAATCTTTGATCGTTATAATATATCTATATATATGACACTCTTCGTCCAAGTGTACACAGATAATTAATAAATTTGACAAGTATTTCGAATGCTCTAGTTCAGAGAGTTCGGCTTGACAATATCCTTTACTTATTTATATGTTTAAGATTTGTATGAACTGTGTGCACAAAGTAAAATATAAAAAACAGAAAATGCGGTGTAATTCCGAAAACATGATTATCAGCATTCTTAACAATATCAATTCTTAACCGATCTTGTTCAATAATGAATTGAGGATAATAACTAACAGGTCATATGTATTTTATAATTCTAGATTTTACTGGTAACTGTATATATATTCCCTAAAATATCGATACGTTTATACAAACAGACATGGCTAATGCGACTCAGCTTCTGCTGAACGAGAATATATATGTACTATATACTATGTATATGTATGCCAGTGACAAACATCTGCCAAATTTTCTTATACCCTTTTTATTAATTTTTAATGGATGCAAGGCAAAACGGCATTTTCTATACGGTTGATGGACTGTTTGTTGCTTAAGTATAATTTTTAATTATTTTTTATTAAACTTTGTACAATACTTACGTTGTCTTCTTATTTTGTTACAAAGTATTTAAATTGGGGATAGTTATATCTGAAAATAGGAGAAAATCAGAATTAGTAAGGCGAGATCAAATTATATATATCAAAACAAAAACAATATATGTGTACTCCAAAAACAAAACACATTTACATATATATTTTTAAGTCTGACATGTGACAATGGTTATTGAATCAATCGATTGATAAACTTTATCTATTTGTTCCCAGGTCATGGTAATGTTATTTCGTGGATACCATAAGCTCAATAATATATATAGAAAACGGTAAAACCCAAATAAAAAGTGTGCGTTTTTGTAGCGGTAGTTTATTGTGGTTTAACACAACTAAGTAAACAAAATGATTATACAAAATTTGTATTTGTCATCTTTCAACTGCGCAATATTCTGTTGTTTCCAACTTGCTTGCTACTTTAGTTTAGACAGATATCGATAAAACTACTTTTATACAGATCCAAATCCACACGCACAACATGGACAACAAAGCGAGTACGAAAAAAAACCTTGTGAAGAGATGAAGTCTACTGCACTTGATGCGTTATCAAATGATGATGGCAAAATGTATGATTCAATTTTACTACGTCTCATTTTCACCACAATCGTAAATTTGTCATAAATGCTGCCCAGGTCAGAAGAGCACTTTCCACACTTTGATGCACAGACAAAGAAAAAATATGCCATCATTTCAATTTCCCCGCAATAATTACAATCAGCTGTTCAATAATCATTTTCAATGCTCTTTTATAGGATAAAATGTCCTTTTTAAATTGTCAATAGATTGCCAAAATGTAGATGAAGAAATTGCCCTAAAAATGCATGCAAAATTCTGATTCCAATTTTAGTGTAAGTCAAAAACGTGGATGTGATTTTTTTCTCTCTTATTTCGTCTTATACCATGCACTTGGGCCATATAAGTACACACATACACATGTACATTAGAGAGGCAAATGGAAAAAGAAGTACAAATGCATATGTATGGATGTATGTAAATGTTAGCATAAATATATGTATGCATATGCCTATGTTATATGTATATTGTGCGTGGCAATCATTTTAGTATTTCGCATTCTTCGACAGTTTAAATGGCACATATATTTTTTTTTTGTTATATACATACATACATGCGTTGTAAAATATGAACCTACTTTAATTATTGGGAAAATATGTGCATACATATGCATATACACACTTGCATACATACAGACTAGTTATATAAAACTTTATGATTGTAAGCAGCTCTAATATAAATCACATTTCCTAAATTTTTTTCATTTCTCAATCGAACAATTTAACACTACGCAAACACACACATACATATATATGTTATATATAAATATATATATTTATATATACGTAATTTGGTAATTACCTTTTGCATTATAGAGCGGCACTGCATATCTTTGGCCTAGAACGGTTGTTTAGTTTTACTAAATGCACATCTGCAAATTTTTTACACGGCTTTATTTTTAAATTATTAAATTTTATAATTTAATATTGCCCAAAACTGAATGTCTATTGAAAACACACACATTTATACACACATTGATACACAGTTTCAATAACTTCAGGTCAGAGTTGTTAATTTCTTATCGATATATCGTATAAGAGGACTCTGCAGTCATTTTTAAAGCAATTTTGATAACAAATGATTTAACAATTTAAAGTTTATTTAGGAAACATCATAGACCGATTCGTTCTATATAGCATTTGTTTACTTATAAAGTAATGAGAAATGTTTATGAACAATTTATTTCTTAAAATCGATTAAGCTGAATCGACTTCTAAATCAAAAATGGGATCGATTAGTTCGGCGAGCAAGCACAGAAAAAATCGATATATCCATGTTCTAATGTTTTTGCATCACTACTTCATATTACTTATTATTTGCGAATTTTTCTCCACGGGCTGAATCTGGAATAAAGTGAAATGGTAAGAAAATTTAAAGAGACTTTAGCTTCCATAAATATGTAACTTATCACAAGCTTCTACATTTATACTAACTTCCAAATCAAACACAATTATGAAAAATTATTAAAAATATGCAATTTTGATATGTTGCACAAACACATGCAAATACATTTAACATTCATTTGACCTTTTTGACTAATTATTAACAATTAAAAAGTGGCATACCGATAATATATGTACATGTGAAAGGAAAAAAAACCTATAAGAGCCAAACTGGATATTATTTGGAGAACGAGGATGATATTGGGAGAGGGATGAATTGTGAACCGCACACAAAACAACAACAAAAGTTGTTCTTGTTGAACTGTAATCTTAAAAGCAAAATAATAATTTGAATGGCAAAGTTCAAAATAAATCAATACAGGCTTAAGTAACATGCATATACACATTTTGTTATACATACATACAACCAATCGTTAACATTTTGGATTAAGCGAAGTTCTGTTAACATTAAAGTACGCATGTTTTCATAACTGATAAAAAAGGGCGACCTATGATCCCAACATTGCTCAAGCCTAATCAGAAGCAGACTATAATATACTAAATATTTATACTATATTGTGTACCCTATATACACAGTCTACGGCAAATACTTGTTAGATTTTAAATTAACTTTTCTTGTATGCCACAATTTAACGATTGAATAATATGTACATAATTGATTAAACCAGAGGGAATACAGCCCAGATAAACTCAGAAGCAGATTATAACAAATACTATAAATAATATCCTATATTCACAGTTTCGGGCTAAATAGTTATTAGATTTTAAGTCAAAGTTCATGCATGTCATAATTTTATTTTAACAATTGAATAATAATAGGTAAGTACTTGATTTTGATTTGTGGAATTCCTTATGTGGATACTTTTTAAAGACATTTTCTCGAGGGTATCAAAAACCAGTTAAGAATTCAAGCCACAGTTCGGATAAGCATTTATATATATGCATGATAATAAAAGTCTGTTGATTATTTTTTTTTTATGATTTCGAATGTTTCTTTAAATATTTTGAACAGATTTATATGTATATACCATGAAAGGTGGATAGATTGTTTGTACGATTTTAATGTTTGCTTAAATAAGAACAGAAAAATATGTATAAATATTAAAATTAGATGAGCATTTTTTTATGACGAATGTTTCCTAAAAATAAGAACAATTACACAAATATTAACTCTTAAAGATAAATATGGAATTTTGTTTGTTTGAATTTAATATACCTTTAAATAATAAGAGAATTTTCTTTTTATTATTCGTAATGTATTATTAAATAATAAGAACAGATATGAATGTATGACCTATCAAAGGTTAAATAATTTTATTTATTATATAATTATAGTATATACATTATTAAAAATAATATAATTGTTAATGAATTACTTAAATTATTTTACAGGCTGAACCTATTCGTGTTGTTGTCACAGGAGCGGCTGGTCAAATCGCCTACTCCCTGCTTTACATGATTGCACGTGGCGAAGTGTTCGGCAAGGATCAGCCACTGATTCTGCATCTGCTCGATATTCCACCAATGGTTGGAGTGCTAGAGGGTGTCGTCATGGAGCTGGCAGATTGTGCATTGCCTTTGTTGCGTCAAGTTGTGCCCACAACGGATCCCCTTGAAGGATTTAGGGATGTTTCCGCCGCATTCCTCGTTGGCGCTATGCCACGCAAGGAGGGAATGGAGCGCAAGGATCTGTTGTCCGCCAACGTGAAGATCTTCAAGGTGCAGGGAGAAGCCCTCGACAAGGTGGCCAAAAAGGAGGTGAAAGTGCTCGTCGTTGGCAACCCGGCGAATACTAATGCCTTCGTCTGTGCCAACTATGCACCATCGATTCCACGTGAGAACTTCTCGGCTATGACCCGTCTTGATCAGAATCGTGCATCTGCACAGATTGCCACGAAAGTGGGTGTCCCAATTAGTAGTGTGCAAAACATTATTATTTGGGGTAATCATTCCTCGACTCAGTATCCAGATGCTAGCCAGGGCAAAGTGCTTGTCAATGGTCAGTGGAAATCGATTGTTGAGGCCGTTGGTGATAATGCCTTCCTCGAGGGTGCATTCGTTGAAACGGTGCAGAAGCGTGGAGCTGCAGTGATTGCCGCCCGCAAAATGTCATCGGCCATGTCGGCGGCAAAGGCTGCCTGCGATCATATGCATGACTGGTGGAATGGCACTGCTTCCGGTCAATTTGTGTCGATGGGCGTCTTCTCCGATGGCAGCTATGGTTCGCCAAAGGACGTCGTCTTCTCATTTCCCGTGGAGATCAAGAACAAGCAATGGAAAATCGTCGATAATTTGCCCATTAGCGATTTTGCCAAGTCCAAGTTGGTCTTGACTGGCAACGAATTGCAGGAGGAAAAGGATGAGGCGTTGTCTGTGTTGGACTCAAAATTGTAAATTACCTATGGGCCTGATTAATGCGCATTTTTGAGGTAGACTCTTAGAGTAAAAAATGTTTATTTTGTGTTATGCATTTATACAAATTTCATACAATGTAGTTAGTATAAATAATAAATATTCCTTGCACGGTATAATGCTAAATGTTTTTTTTTACTCGAAAAAAGTAAGTTAAGCTATATTCTTCAATGTTTTTAAATCGATTAGTTTTCTTAACCAAACTTTTCAAATCCGGTAAAAAAATAGGTTTTTAGTTTTGTTTAGCTGGCAGTTATTCGAACAAGCATTGACCAACACTGCTGGCCAGTGTGTACATCAATTGGTAAGAGATGGCAATGGTGTGACCAAATCGGAGGTTTTTCTTTGTTTTGCGCGATAAATTGAAATTATGGCGACGTTCTGCACAAATGATTAGAAAAATATTGAATATTCATTGATTTTTAACATATCTGACAAACCCAATTATTAACTATATCGATAACACTTAGGGCTCAGCGCTAACTTGACATTCATTCGTATTTTTCATTGTTTGTATTTGAGGTATTTTCTGCCATTCTGTACACGGTCATACTAATTCATTATGGCCTTTTTTTAGATGTCCCTCACAACGAAAACACATTGTGATATTTAAGCAAAATCATGGAATCTATTGGAAATAATGACGCCAACCGTGACGAATTAATAATACAGCAGCAGCGCGAAATTGAAAAGGAGGTGAAGATGCAATGCAGCAATGCAGTTCTCAATGTTCGATTTTTATTTCCAATTTATTTAATTTCAATTCTACATTTAAAATTCTTTGGTTTAAGATCAGTGATTCAACGCCGCTTGTGAGCGGTCAACTGCCGTTGACTTGCCTGCGTGAAGAATACAATGGCGATGAAATATTCACAGATAAGATTCGTGAATTATCGAAAAAATATAAATTCATTCGACGGACTCGTCCCGACGGCAACTGTTTCTTTCGCGCGTTTGCCTATTCGTATTTGGAGTATTTGATTACCAATAACACTGCTTACCAGGAATTCAAAATACTCGCTGAGGCCTCCAAGGACAAACTGGTCCAGCTTGGCTTTCCAAGCTTCACACTGGAAGACTTTCATGAAACTGTGAGTAATTGTCGAAATCCTTCTTTGTCTATGATTTTAACTTATTTTTTTTGGATTTCCAAGTTTATGGATGTGATCAAGCGCGTGAATCCAACAAATTCCGAGGAGAATGAAAAAGTTAAAAATGAACTGCATACAGTATTCAATGAGCAGGGTTATTCCGATTATGTCGTCGTCTATTTGCGCTTAATAACGTCTGGCAAATTGCAAGAGGACGCCGATTTTTATCAAAATTTTATTGAAGGCGATTTCTCAATTGAGGAGTTCCGTCATCAGGAAGTCGAACCGATGTACAAGGAATCGGATCACATACATATCATCGCACTGTGCACAGCACTCGGAGTTGGCGTGCGAGTCGAGTACCTGGACCGTGGCGAAGGGGATCAGGTCAAAGCCCACGATTTCCCCGAGGGATCGGAGCCAAAGGTTTATCTTATCTATAGGCCCGGCCATTATGACATTTTATATCCAAACTGATGTTGATGTTGACAAACAAACATGATTGATCTGTATATCTCTCTCTGTATGTTGCAACTGTATAATAATGCATAATACTGTTGTAGACCTTTAGTCAAGTAAATAACAAACAAAAAACAAAACAAAATATATATATATATTATTCCGTAATCTACTTATTTCACGAGAACAATTTTTAATACATTTGAAAATACTGTGCAACAACTTTTGGCAGATTTTGCGTAGATTAACGTTAATCGAAATATCTCAGGTTATTGAAGACTGTTTTGCATAAGTAAATAATAAAATTTATTATTTGTTTCTTTGCTGTAACTACTTAAGTACATAATCGCCTAATTATAGCGTCCGACATATATATATATATATTCTTTAAAATTTCAACACTTCCGCGTATGATAGCCAATAATAATCTGTTTTTTGCCCACAACTATTTTAAGCAAATTCCCATTAAATATATTTGTAACCGTGAAAAGGGAAAGTCTGCGTAGCTCTGCTTGGACCAGAAAGTTAGTTGTTAGAGGTCCTGTAAAATGAGAATGGATAACGTAACCTCATTCCGGCAAAAATAAAAACAAAAATAAACACTACATATATGATATACAATTATAGTATTATTATTGTTTGATCATTTCAATTTATTGAATTGGATTAACAAGATCTGTTTCTGTTTGTGTGTAAACCTGAATGCAAAAAACAAACAATATATATATATTTAGATATAGATATACTAGCACTTATCTAAACGTTTGGGTCCATAAAGGAGGACATAAGCGCAATGCCAATCACCGCCACCGGAGAGTCGCAAGATCTGATCGGTGCTCACAGATGTTACATCGTCATCGTCGAACTTGAACCAAACATCACCACTTGAACGCACCCAGGCAACATAATGGCCCGACGAACTGGAGCGACCTTTGTGTGTGAGGACTGCTTTAAGTGTATAATAACCAGAATTGTTGCTGCCGAGGTCATCGTCGAACGAGAATGATTCGTATTTGCTATCATCATCATCATCGTTGTCATCGACTTCCATAGATTGGGCAGTTTTCTTTATCGTCGATTCCACATTCAGTTTCTTGTCCTCCTGATCTTTGAATTTGGATCGCATCGGGCTCAACTTGTTTTGCAATTCGGGAGTGCACAACTCGAAGGCATCGAAATCAATTGGAAATTTAATATCCTTCAAGACCTTGGCATTGATACCCTCCTTGCCCTTGTATTGAAATCTAACAAACTGAACCGTAAGATACGCTGGCAGTCGACTCACCAAGTACTACAAAAATTATAAACAATTTAATTATTATTGTAATTTTGTACATTTAAGAACTTACAGTTCTGGTATAGTTGGCATTACGACCCAAACTTTCCGAATTCTTAGCCAGCTGCTCTTTCATTCTCTACACGAAAAGAAATTTTGACTTAATATCGCCGCTAAAATAAATATTTGTATAAATTACCGATTTTAATCCGCTATGCATATACTTCACTTCCATGGATATAAAGCAACTGAGCTGCAAAAAGTTCTCTTTGGAGATTGTGGCCGGTTCATCAGGAGCCTCATCTGCAGTCATTTTCACCTCAAAGGTGCCCCCAAAGAACTGTTCAATAAATGAGCTTGAGGCATGGAATAAATTTTAAAAAACAATTTCTATATTTGTAAAGATGCTTGGCATACCTATGGTTTTTCTTTTCGACAACGGCGCCATCATCGGAGCTGCCTGGGCTGAGTGGCATAAGTTTCTGCTGCAGCATTTTCAATATCTCCGACCAGCATTCGTTGGCATCCTGCTGGCGATAGGTGCCATTTTCACCGGTCTGTGCGAATTGGGGCGATGCACGATGCAAGGCTTGTAACAGAACAATTGGCGTTATAGTTGTGCCCTTCTCCATTTGGGTAAATACGATTTTCATGGCCGATGAAATTGTAAATGCCGACGAAGTCGAAGCATCCGAGCCATCGTGTCGGAATTTCTCCAATGCTTTGCGTAATTCGGGAACTGCACGCAAACATTGAACAGTTGCATTCATATAGCATGTATTGCCAAGATTGGTCAAACCAGCCGGTACACGCATCTAGAACACAGATATATTTGTAAAATATTATAATATTTATGTATAAACTTTAACTTACAGCTGATGCCGCTTCGGTTTCGTTCATATCCTCAATGAATTTAACTGGCACTTGGGGTACTTCTGGCACCTTCTCCTTTGAGCCCAGCAATAAGACTACGGCTCCCTTTTAAAATATGAAAAGTGTCGTATATATTCGCCTTAGGCATATGGCGTGAAACTTACATCCTTTAATTGTAAATTCCATTCATCGTCCTTAAGTATTCCACCTTTGCACATTATTTTTTGGCGTTCCGGTTGAACTCCTGTTAGCGCAAAAAGCTGAGCTTTAAATAATATTGGCTCTTCATCGGTATTCACCTCAATGTCCGGATACATTTCACGACCCCATTTGACTTTAACTGAAGAAATCGAGTATAAAATAAGAATTATTTTGGATAATTTTGTTTTATAAAAACCTACCTTTAAAAGACGGCATTTTTCAAACCAAAAACAAAAGATTTTTTTAGAATATCAAAGTCATGCAAGTCGAGGTGAAGTTAGAGATGGCAATAACGCCTGTGTTGTGTACATACACACTCAATTATCGATATTTATTTACTAGCCATGCAGGGCTACAAGCCAGTTTTCACGATTTATTTCACTTAATAAATTTCACAACTTTGTGCAGATATTTTGACATTTATTCTTATCGAGGCAAATTTTAACAAGACATATCGGCAAATTACTCAATTGGAACAAAATAAGATAGGAACATGCCTAAAAAAATGTATATGGATGCGAAAATATCCGGATACTAAATGTGACGAGTGGCTATCATTTATCCAAATAAAATACTTTGTTTTTGTTCAAGATTTGGCATCTAGATTAATACTGCAAATATTTTTGGAAAAATCGATTTTCGCTCGAAATTCTTGTGAAAAATCTTAACCCAAAAATACCACTGAACCGATTTTCGAGTCTTGACAAAAGTTGAAAAACAAATCGTACATCAAACATTATGCTTTTTATTTGTAGTTGTGATTACTATAAATTTTAATAAAATTTATGTATTGAAGATAAGCTATAGGCTAAATAACTGTCTTATTAAGGAATATTTCATGCTCTACCGGGGAATATTTGTTGTGTTGTGGGCCTCGTAGTCCATAACTTCTTCATAGATTAGCTCCTTCCATTGCTCCACGGTATGCTCCCTTTCATCAACGCTGTGATCATATGGCTCTGGAGCAGGCTGTTTAAAAAACATTTAAATATTTTAAACATTTTTTAATTGAATGCTTTTAAATGCTAAGTGCTAAATAATTATTACTTACAGCATCGACTTCTTCAGCATCGTACCAAACATTAATGTATTCATGCTTTAAAGCCCTGTCAACTGATATTCGCTGCTCGGGATCAATCACAAGCATCTTGCTGAGAAGATCCCTTGCCTCGGATGCCTTCCGTCGGCTATTTTGATTGTTATCATTAGGAAACAGACCATCAGGAAAGAGCCTATCAAACGAATATCCAGTATATCGTGGACGATTCTCAACGTAATTACGAACAGTTGGCTGCAAACGCTGCATAAATGATGGGGACGGTGTGCCCAATTGCTCTATAATAATAAATGAAAAACAAAATTAAACTGCATCTACAATTTACCATGATTTTTTACCAAAATTTACCAATAATTTTGTTCCATTGATCTATATGATCAGTGCCAGGGAAGAGGACGCCACCTCTTATCATCTCACCCATAATACAACCTACTGACCAAATGTCAACATTCTCAGTATACCCCATTCCCAAAATGACTTCTGGAGCTCTGTAATATCTGGTAACAACATATGGTGTCATCATAAATGTTGTTCCAGCTGTGCGTGCGAGTCCAAAATCCAAAATTTTTAGAGTACAGTCGGCCTTAACAACTATATTGGAAGGTTTTAAATCCTGCGATAAAGGAAGGAAATCTTTGTTGTAGGACTCGGAGTTGTACAATATTAGGATCGGATTTCAGTTGACACTGCAAATCATAAATAGTTTGTTATACAAAATAATACTCAACTCTATGAATAATTCCTGCGGAATGCAGATGCTTGATTCCACACAGCATTTGATAAAGCAAGTAAGACATTCTATCATGGTCTAAGTCCATTTGAATAACTTGACATAAATTAGCATCCATAAGCTCCATTACAAGGTAAACATCCTGAAATTCCTCTAAATTGCGCTGAGGAGTGAATGCGTTAAGCAAGCCTATTATCTGCAAAATATTAAAACACCAATTGATTTGTATTGATTTTTCCAGGCTTTTTTTCTGAGTATTAATATCAACTTACATTTTTGTGATTTACAAGCTTCATTAGCTTGAACTCTCGGTAAGCTCTTTTAGCATGCGTCACATTTTGGAATGGTCGAGATAGCTTTTTAATAGCGACATGTTGCTCGGTCATCGTATCATAGGCAGCACTATAACAACAAAATAAACCAATTAAAATTGTGAATATTTTATTTTATTTAATTTACAATGTTCTACTATAAGGAAGCTCACGGTTTCTAAGCTTCTTCAAATCCAAAATTTAACATCACAATTTCATCTGCTTGATAACTCAATTTCTTGATAATAATTCAATTATCTTCCCAAGATATCAAATTCTTGATAATAATTTACTTAACAGAACCGCTTTTTTTTTGCTTAAAATCGATAATCCATCGAAGGCTTCAGCATAAATCAAGTCAACGATCATCAGTGGTTTGTTCGCTCCCGAATCCGGCTCAGGTTCTTAATGTGTTTATTCTCCTATTGGAGTCGGCTCAAATATCAGAAGAAAAGGGAACGGTCGAAACGATCAAAGTAGAAATCTATGAACCCTTTTTTCTATTATTTTTTATTAGTTAGTTTAATCTAATAAATTGCTATTATTTCCAGCAAAATATAGAGCTTTGCAAAAGCAGACAACACCAGCTACTGTATTATAAGGGATGTTTGTTCCTCGAACGCAATTCAAATATTTTTTTGTTCACTTACCAAACTATTCCTTGTGCACCAGATCCAATTGGCCTTAATTTGATGTAACGACTAAGTATTGTGAAATTAGTGTCGCCCACTTCGACGGTATAGTGATGAGCGGCCATGATCTACACGTTGTATTAATATTGGTGTTAAAAAAGGCTAATGACCATTTCGATCTAAAAAATATATAAATAAAAATCAAAATTATAGAATGTTCTAGCTGATTACATTGAGTATGAACTAAGTGACCAAAAAATGCGAAAAACTATTTTCAATTTTAACTATTTCTTATTATTTCTATTTATCAATCATAATTTGTTGTAGACAAGAATAGATAAGAATACAGATAGAGACACATTTTTATTAAAAACAGGCAGACAGACATTGTGATTGTTGTCCTTGTATACTAAATATGTAAATATTATATAAGGTGCCTCATTAATTAAAAAAAAACTTTCTCCAGCTATCCAAAATTCACAAATGACTAGAAATTACCATTTTTGAAGGGATTTGTCTGCGCTAAGTAAAATCAATAATTTAAAGAAAAGTATATTTTTCATACTTAAAGGGGCATGCATGCATCTAAACCGCAAACATATCGAATGGCATTAGTCACAACATTTTCCTTCTAAATTTAATTATTGAAGAATACTGAAAAGTTTACTTTTTGTCCGTTTCGGGTTTTTGTTTGTCGGCTAATGCAAAATTTTCTATGCGCCTGTGTACGTTTGTGTGTGCGCTTATGTGTGTGTGTGTGTGTGAGCATGTTTATATGTACTCAAAAAATAAAATCGATGTTTCTTTTACATGTTTGTAACATGCACAAACACATCACCATTTTTGAAATTGAAATCATATTTATTTTTTATATATAAAATGTTTACTAAATAAATAAATATACACACATATTTATTTATATATGCATATGTGCGTACTTCTGTTTATCAGTCATGCATACAGAGACAGACATGTTGGAGATAAAAATGTTTGCATACACACATTACACATTACTTGCACATAGATACATAATTATGTGTGTGTATGCAATGTAATTTTGCACATGTGTAAAAATGTTTTCGGTTTTACGTTAAAATTTACATGCACTTACTATTCTACGCTTGTTCTCTTGTGTATTATCAAAGGCAAAAGTTGAGTCAATTATTCTTGCACATACACCAATAAAACATATATATTCACCTCGAAGATATATAAGCTAACCGAAGAATTCGTGTACTAGCAAGAAAAATAAAATCGATTTTAGCACTGACAAAATAAAAGTATCGTAATACACTGCGCAATGATATTCAGCTGTTTTGTTATTTTATATTATCATATAACCGCAGCTAAGAAATGCGTATATCTAATTAACAAAATGGTTTAAAATTGTTTTATGTACTATAGTGCTGCAACACTATCGAGTTTAAGCGTCGCACTGCCGATAGTATAGATTTTTTTGGTTTTTGGTCACATATCGATAGATATTTATAGCCCAATAAAATATGATTCTTTTCATGCAATATAAATTTAAAAAGTTTCAATTAAGCGTTAATGTCCAAACTTATAAAAATGTTTATATTCTAATATTTTAATATTTGTGTTTTTGGCTTTAAGGAAATTAATGCACAGTGGCAACAATGGTTATCGCCATCTATCGGTGGATTGGAGTACTAGGGTGTGGTAATAGCGCAATCGACGGATAAATTTAATCTGAACTAATCTACAAAGTTGGTAATGGATTTTTGTGATTTGAATGGCAGTAATGAATTTAGCAGGCCATCTCCTTTAATTTTTGTAATTCGGACACTAATTTATTATTATTAATTGGATAAGTAATACATGTATATTTACAAAAAGAACAATTTTTTAAACTTATACCTAAATATGTGCAAAAATCATTATCAGCACTAACTCGTTTAAGCTTAATCCTACGAATGAATTCGCTCGTTGCACAGCGGCTGGGTGATCTCCTATATACAAAAATAGAGCATCAGTAGCTGTAATATAAAAAGGGTTTCATTCACAAAATCCACTTACCATTTAATATGTGAACATTAACTGATTGCGAATTTGCGTTTGACGGCAAGCAAGAATATCTTCCAGAATCAGAAATTTGTGCACGCTGTATTAACAGGTAAGAGGTTGTAATGTCACCCTTTTCAGTTATAACTGAAACTCCGCCCCTTGCAGAATCGTAGTTGATCTCCTGAAAGTTTAAGATATAAATATATGATTTTAATGGATATTCCATTATTATAATATATTATTTTATACTTGTAATTGATTTACATTACCTGATTATTATGAGTCCAGTGCACCATTAATGGTGGATCTGGAAGATGTTTCACAATACAAGTTAAATTAACTGTGGATCCCAAATCGATATATAATTCGGGACCACCCGGAATTGTTGTTATTGGCTCTAAAAGAAAAAGAATTTAGATTTGTTAGTTCATGTCTTCAGTGTAATTAAAAGTCGTTAACAAAGAGCAAAAAAAAAAATACAAGGGTATTAAAAACATGTGTATATTTTAAAAATCAAAATGATAATTTGCCAGTGTAAACATACCAACAACAGAGAAGATCATTGTATATCCAACTGGAGGTGTCGTGGATACCTGACACTCATAAACTCCGGAATCTCTTATTTGCGGATATTTAATCTTGAAATTGTAAAAAAAAACACAAAATTTCTAAACATTTAAAGCGTTTTTTTAAATTCTAAGATATGACATAAATATTTGTTATAATACCCGAGGTTAGGTATCAAACATTTTAACAAGGATTCACGGATACAATATGAAAGCTTTTCATACCTGTAAGGACCAATCGCCAGTTTGTTTATTATAAATTGCTGAAAATCTTTGGTCCGATGTGTAAGTGCTCTCAGACACAGTCAAAAGGTGCAAGTCTCTGTGACGTATCCAAGATACCTTCAAGTAATAAATGTTTTTTTTTTGTAAATATAATTATAAATTAATGTTATTTGTGAACGAACCGTTTTATTGCCGAGATTTTTGATTCGGCAGTTAAGGTGACCCGTTTTGCCAACGAGGGAAGTCACATTTTTTGTGGCAGTTGTATCAAAATAAGGTCCTCTGTCGAGAGGCCTCATATATTTCATTAGTTGGTCCTCATTAAAACTGAAACCATTAACTTCATCGCCCAACATAAACATGTCCGACATATTTATTTTTGGATCGAAATGAGTACGTTGGCATGTAGTTAATCTATAAAGTACTGCAGAAATTCAATTATTAGATGAATTATCAAGCATGAAAGATACATAACATCAAACAAGAGGGGATAAGAGTCTTATCACACGAAATGTTCTAATTTGAAAAGTTGTGCGAAATTTTCTGATAATGACCAACTTACAAATGAACAATATAATTCGAACACTTCGTGCATCAACCATTTTGTGATGTGTGAAAAAAAATTTTTAGTCAGACATTTAACACGTTTAAATTCGTTTAAGAGTTAAGGAATGTAACTTTTATCGCGAACTTTTTTTTTTACTTTGTTTCCTACATAAAGGACATGCGCATTGAGCAATAAAAGTGAAAAACAGTGTTTACCTAAAGTCATTTCAGTATATATTAGAAAATGCCAAGATTATAGAATAATAAAAAAAAACCAGGTCTCAAATATATACATAAACATTATCTGTTTGTTCACATTCAAAACTTATGTGCAAACTTTGAGTTTCATAAAAAATAATAATTACAAATTTAAATTAAAAACCAAAAAGGAATATAATATATACATAACACAGTAACAAGTGATTTTTTTTATTTATTGGCAATTCAAAAAATGTATAATTTTTTTTAAAATGTTGGCGAGTTTTGTGTATTATTTAAAATCTTACTGTGTTCCATTCCAGTAGTTTCAAATCGCCGCTATCTAACGGGTAATCTGTTTTCCTTTTGTCACATTTTTCCAATTGCACAGATGGTCTTGAAATATTCTAGTTTTGTAGATCTAAGTTTACATAAGTAAATAAATGAAATGAACGCGTTAAGAACGATAAGAAATAACTGGAAGAAAAGTGTATTCTTTTCTTGCATTGTTGGATATGGTGTCTCCACCTTAAATACAAACATACAGTGAGTAAAATGAATATGAATTGCAAATATGAATGAGAATCAATGTTTATATCCTTGCAGAATTAAACGCTATATGACCGATTTGTCTACTGATGTTCTTCATTCAAGTCAGAGTTTAGGGAATACACCGTTAAATGTGCTTGTTGTCATGAATCCGATTGCCAACAAGAAAAAAGCCGAAAATTTGGTACAGTTCAATTCAAACGAATACATTCCGCTAAATATTTCATTCACAAAATTTCATTCGCTTTCAGTTCAAAAAATACTGTGAACCCATTTTGCATTTGGCCGGTTTTTCGGTTGAGGTGCTGCGCACCAATCACATCGGACACGCCAAAACCTATGTGGAGGAACTGAGCAGGCTGCCCGATGTGATTGTTGTCGCCGGCGGCGATGGAACCAAATCTGAGGTTATTACCGGCCTCCTGCGACGCCAGGGCAAATCGTGTCCAATCACCTTTCTGCCGCTGGGTCGGGAAACCCAGCTGAAATTCAAATCATTCAGTTTAGTCCGTAACAACGAATTGGATTATGTGAAGGCGATGTGCAATGCTTTAATTCCATTGCTGAAGAATCAATTCAAGTACGAGAGTGTCATCAAATACGACGTGCTCAGCGATCCGTCGGACGAGGGAAATGTTAGCAATTTGAAGCCGATCTTTGGATTGAGCAAGTTCTCGTGGGGTTTGTTGAAAGACATTGACACGATGAAGGATAAATATTGGTATCTTGGACCGTTGAAGCATCATATTGCTGCATTCATCAAATCATTCTCCTCAAGATCTGACTGGGATCTGGAGACGGAATATGTGTACACGCCGCCATGTCGTGGCTGCAGCAATTGTTGTGTTCAAAGGGAAGCGACTCCGACAACGGGATTCTTTCTCACCAAATTGCTTACACCTCAAAATAACAGCAACAATGCAAAAGAGATGCAAGTCCGAAACGATGACTGCGCCACAGAACTGCATGGAACGATTACCTCCAATCAGATTAACATTTCACTTGGCGAAAACAAGGAGAACTTTACCGTACTGAAAAGTGAATTCTTTGATTCGCTGCAGCCTGGATGGGAGTTCATTAAGAATATACCAAATATTACGAATCGGACCATTGAGCCAAATTTTAAACTGAAAAGTAGAACAATCAAACTATTTCCATCAGCGAGCACTCCAAATACTTTGTATTCGATTGATGGCGAGGAATATGATCCACGACCCATAAAAGTAACCATTGTTCCTAATGCAATTAAAGTGTTTTGTTGATCTAATTACTGAGTTTTATTTTTATTCTTGTAGCAACTTAATAATAGTAGTAGTAGTACTTAATATAAATCGAACATTACGCATTCACAGCAAAAATCAACAGGAATTTCCTCCCAAATCCACAGGTATACATAATTATTAATTTGTTTATCTGATGTAATCAGATTATATTATCAAAAGAGCATTACGCATTCACAGCAAAAATTAACAGCGATCTCCTCCCATATCCACAACTGTGTATAATCATCAATGTATTTCTCCGAAGTGATTAGAATTAGTTTATCGCTGACGTGGATGCAAGAGCCGGGTTTGCGTCGCAGCACTTTGATGGTGAAGGATTTGGGTTTGCATTTGAAATGGCCGTACCAGCACTTCTTGGCAATGCACTCAATCGAACGTACGTAGCGCGGAAAGTAATTCAGTCCCAGGTCAATCCAGTTAATTATCGAGGAGCACTCCCAAGGACGAGTTTTAAATACTTCCGGCTTGCCATGTACCCCGCCGCCGCCTTCGATAAAAATGTTTCTTACGTTTATATCGCGTCTCTTCAATGAGATCTCCTCCTTCTTCTCAAAGTATGCGTAATGATTCGTCTCCCAGGCGGGAAAACTGCCCAATGAGACAACATTATTGTCGGCATAGAATGGTATATCCAAAAGCGATCTCTTCGATCCAAAATTTGACGTTTCTTCCCTTGATCCACTCTTCGGTGGGTCAATGCTCATGTAGCGTGGATTGAACGCTTGTCCCAAGATCATGCTCAATGATTTTTTGGACAGCTCTGCACAATAATCCTGCTGCACTGTGCACAATAACCCAACTGTGCAACATAGTTCGCATATCCAAAACAAGCTGAAATTCTTTTGGTATGCAGACACAATACTCATTTTGCTGATCAGTATCGGCGTGCATCTACATAATGAAATAAATAGTTATCTTTATGCAACTACTCAAATTGTATTATTTATGGTTTTGCTTACCGATTTGTTTTTCTTACGTTTATATGATACAAATACGTAGTTTTTTTTTTTCTTAAGTGAGCCAATATTATGTTAATGATATTTGCAGACAATTTGCAACATTACAGTTAAGATTTTTCTTCCTCCTTCTTCTAGTTTATCAATAATATCCTAAGCTTTGTATGCAGCTTACAAAAAAGGAACGAATTGGTGTCATTTGCATTCCTAAAAATAGGTATAAATGGTAGGTATTAAAAGACGGATGATACAAGTAACGGGTACAAGGACTATTATAAAAATAACCAGATCCATAGATATTCAAAATTGTGTAAGGTATATATTGTCGTGTGCCATTAGAAAAAATATATAGTTTTTTCAAATTTGGTTTAATAACTTGTGATAAGAATCGAGTTCCAATTGCAATTACAATTAAAATTGATTGGCTTTCAAATAAGTGCGAATAAATAGTTGGACAGAAATAATTACAACATGTAAATGCATTTTAAGCGCATATGGTACAAATCTAAGGATTTATAAAACTATGAGTTATTTAATTATCAACGCCGAAATTTCGTTGCTAGTATATAAGTGGACTGCAATAAATTTATCGCAAAATTTCTGTCTCATATTTATTAAAAGAATTAAATTCACATTAAAAATGCTTTGACATTCTCTAAGTTTAACTAGTCAATATCACAATGGCATTTACAAAAAAAATTGTCATAATACATTAAAATTGATTGTGAACCAAGAATTAATTCCCATACATTTTCAGAAGAGGAACACACATTTAGAGATAAAATGGTCTAAGTGGCATCACTGCTCGAAATGAACCAATGAACAGTTGCTGAGTCAGCAGAACAGTTCACCAAATAAAAGTTCTTTGTTTATTATGAGTGACTCGTTTATTTTGGATTGGATATTAAGAAAGTGAAAAAATGAAAACGGTAGTTAATGATAGTGAAATACGTTTATTGTGCATATTAGTATTATATCAGTTGCATGTCTAATTTCAGGCCCAAAAGTCACCGGCTTTACAGTTTATACTGGACCAGGATGTCAAACTCACGGATCGTTTTGTGTCTTTTTTGCTGCGATTTACCACATTCAAATCGCTTAAAATTCACTGCAAATTTTTGGAAATATCCTGTGATGGAATCGCTTGGCTGTGCACATGGACTGCCTTCATATGGCTACTCAGCTCCCAAGAGCTGTACCAAATGCAAGCAAATATGCTGATAGGATTAATATTAGACATTGTTATTGTGGCTTTGATAAAAGCATTTGTGCGACGTCGACGACCTGCTCCAGTTACGGACTCCTATGCAATTGGCCCGGATAAGTTTAGTTTTCCATCGGGACACGCATCAAGAGCGTTCTATGTGCTCACCTTCTTCACCCAATTGCATGCACTGCCCATCATATTCTGGATGCCCATCACTGCCTGGGCCGTCAGCGTTGTCCTCTCAAGACTTGTGCTCAGGCGTCATTTCATTTTGGATGTTTGCGCGGGCGCATTGATAGGCATTTTGGAGGCGGCACTCCTTGGACTCATTTGGCTAAGTTCGGATTCGGCCAATTATCTAATTGGCTTCTTGTCTGAGGACAAAATCCTTAGCGAAAGTACTTAAATTTAAATATTGTGTGGTTGAAAGCAACTTTTGTTATTTAATTTAATCACCAAATAACTTTTGTTTTTCGATGTTAAATATTTATATTTGTTATTACCCAAAAATATAAGACTCAATGCATAATCTGATAGGTATAGACAGACAGAATTTCAATTATATTTTATAGCATTAAATCTAACAATTTGCAATCAGCTGCACAATTTGTGATTTATTTTTTTGGGCTTTTTCAAGCCTTGGCTGCAGCATCCAAGGCATTTTCCAGATCATTTATCAAATCGTCGGCGTCCTCCAGGCCGACAGACAAGCGGATCAGAGCATCAGTTATACCCAACGTCTTTCGGTCTTCAACGGGCACCGAGGCGTGTGTCATGATGGAACTAAGAATAAAATAAATATGGAAAATAAATAAAATAATATAAAAATAAACACACTATCAAGAAATATAATTTTAAATATAAATAATACAAAAAAATTAGCTAACACTTACGGCAACTCAGCCAGGCTCTCATATCCGCCCAGACTTTCAGCTAATATGAATAATTTAAGGGTCTTCAAGAATGCCGAAGATTGCTTCAGGGATCCCTTGATATAAAATGAGAAGACTCCACTGTAACCATAGGTCTGCTTGAGAGCGATGGCATGATGTGGATGTGACTCCAAGCCAGGATGCAGCACTTTCTCAACAAACTGATGGGATTCCAGAAATTTGGCGATTTTAATTGCGTTCTTCTGGTGTTGTTCCATGCGCAACGACAGCGTTTTCAGACTGCGATTCACTTGATAACAATCAAAAGGAGACGGAACAATGCCAACAGCTGCAACAAATATACATAAATAAATAAATAAATATTGTTCCTAATCAAATACAATGAATTGTCTGAACAGACCATTTTGCAGGAACTTCAATCTGTCATAAAGACTATCACAGTTCATTGTTATGCCGCCCATGACAACATCAGTGTGTCCATTCATATACTTCGTCAGGGAATAGCAAACCAGATCAGCGCCCAGCTCCAAAGGCCTTTGAAAATACGAGGTCAAAAACGTATTGTCGACGGCAACAATTACATTTCCAATTGCATGACACACTTTTGTAATGGCTTCAATGTCCGCCACTTTAATAAGTGGATTCGTTGGCGATTCAATCCAAACGAGCTGAAATTATAAATCGTAATAATAATAATATATATAGTTATAAGAAGTGACCAAGATTTACCTTTGTCTCTGGCTTGAAGGCAGCTTTCAGTTTATCCAAATCGGTCGCATCCACAAAACTAGCTGTGATACCCAGACGCGCTGCCACCTGCCTGAAATTGGAATAAATGCATTATTTGTATATAATTTTTAAGCACAAATTGCGTAATTGATATCTTACCTGATTAATCGGTTAGTTCCGCCATATACATCGTCGCCCATTATGATGTGATCCCCGCTGTTGAGCATGGTGAGGACAGCTGTAGTTGCGCCCAATCCCGACGAGAAAGTCAAACCATACTTGGCATTATCCAGCGCCGCAAGGCAATTCTCCAGCACATTACGTGTGGGATTTCCACTTCTTGAGTATTCAAAACCCTAAACGAGAAATAATAATAATAATAATAAATTAGAAATATGTAAAATAAAGTATAGAATATATTTAAAAGATGACTTTTGTTACCAACTGGTCGAAAGATTCAAATTTAGCTTAGACAACGCTGGCCCCACTTGGACCTGCTTGGGTTTTAAAGACATATTCTAATGATTTCGATTAGATAACATAGAATACAGGAAATTGACAATTTTGAAAAGTCATCTACATATGGCAGAGGTTAACTGATTTCGGCTATTTCAGCGATAAGTGCCTGTTTTAATTTATTTTATGTTTTGCTTATGATAACCAAATAGTTGTGTTTTTTAAATGCCAAAAATACTTTGCTTGAGCTCAACATTCAAATAAATATCAATATTAATGGAATCGCATCATTCACCCAATCAGAATTCCTATTAAATATTATCCAGTTGGACGAGTTCAAGTTGATCTGACAATTGAGTTTTTGTTGTTGCAAATAAATTACTTTCAACAATATTGTGAAAAGAGCCTAAGTAATTGTCAAGTCATTGTCTTTTATTAATTTATTATGGCATGTATATAAGTAAATTGATTGTAAATCATTTAATATGATTTTTTATTTAATGCCATATGAAGACTAATAAGACATCTAAAAGCACAAATACACCCATACCTAGAAAAATACTTAT
The DNA here is from genome assembly GCA_035044025.1 of Drosophila paracracens. Classification (NCBI taxonomy): domain Eukaryota; kingdom Metazoa; phylum Arthropoda; class Insecta; order Diptera; family Drosophilidae; genus Drosophila; species Drosophila paracracens. Next base: position 1,889,230 of record JAWNMN010000835.1, on the reverse strand, counting down.
ATGGTATATCAATATAGCAAATATTATTGCTATACGATATTGTAAGCAGACATATGCCAGATACGACATAACACATACGATATAAGCGTATTAGAACTTGTGCTGCTTACACGATGTTCACCGGGTGCATCCTGCTTGAAGGTTGTGCTCAACGAGATGGGCGGAATAACACAAGCACTTTTCCACTGCTCGGGATCTTGACCGGCATGAATGGATTTGGTGGCGAAACCCTTTGGCTGGACCTTAAAACTCATATTCGGATGAAGAAGCGATGTACACGCGGCAAACACTTGTTACACACTGCTCAAACATGATTCTGTTCGTCCAATTTGAATTCTTAAACCCATTTACACGTTAGTTCACGATGAACTGATCAGATCAGTGCTGGCATTTGAGCTTTTTTTATTATTTGAGCTGTAGGCTGCAATGCGGCCAACTGTTAGAATTAAGATTGCAGATTGTTCATATTTTTATAATATATGATAGTTGGCTTATACTTTTAAATAACTGCATATTAAAATTAAAAATTTTAATGAAATTAGGAATGGTAAACTAACGATAGGCGAATGAACTTAGTTCGCTCCGCACTTCAATCGAACTGGTTTAGTTAGAATCAATAACACAATCTTATTCAATCGTAAGATATCACATTAACATATGTGCATAACATATGCATTTTAAAAGAATTTATTATTTCTGACACAATTTGGGGGTTTTAAGAAGGTAAGCTATTATGATTTAAGGAAACAAATCGATAACTATTTTTGAATACATTTCTGTGTGTAGATGTAAGTATATTTAGGTCTGTAAATACCGGCTTTTGAACTGTTGAAATGTGATCCAAAATCATATGTTTTTGCCTGGCTTATGGTAAATTTAAAATTGATGAAAACAAAAGTTCTTCAATGGAGGGGAATGGTTATTATATGTATGTAATCGCCTTTGTCCCACAGTAATAAATATTTTTATTATTTAAGATAAAGATGCCCCTGGGTGAGCTTGTTTCAAGTCTGTCGACAAACCCATATTTTGGAGCTGGATTCGGTTTGTTTGGCATCGGAGCAAGTGCAGCAATACTCAGAAAGGGTCTGCAAGGAGCCGTGATTCTGTTTCGGCGACACATGATGATAACGCTGGAGGTGCCATGCAGAGATAAATCATACCAATGGCTGTTGAAATGGATCACGATCCGAGGCGCTAAAAAGACGCAGCATTTAAGTGTGGAAACTTCGTTTATACAGAACGACAATGGTCAGGTGAAAACAAGCTACGAATTCATACCGAGCATTGGCAAACACCTCTTTCAGTACAAAAACAATTGGATACAAGTGGAGCGGACGCGGGAACAGCAAACACTCGATCTTCACATGGGTGTGCCATGGGAATCCGTAACGCTGACAGCCTTTGGCAATAATAAACAAATCTATTTCGATATCCTTGAGGAAGCACGTCATCTAGCGCTACAAGCGACCGAAGGTAAAACTTTAATGTATACAGCGATGGGTTCGGAATGGCGACCCTTCGGCCATCCACGAAAACGGCGACCAACGACATCCGTTGTTTTGGATCGAGGTATTTCGAAAAGGATTATTGCCGATTGCAATGATTTCATTGCGAATTCATTGTGGTATACACAGCGTGGGATACCCTATCGGCGTGGCTATCTACTATATGGACCACCCGGCTGTGGTAAATCCAGTTTTATAACTGCCCTGGCAGGTGAATTGGAATATGGCATCTGTTTGCTAAATCTATCGGAAAGGGGACTCACCGACGATCGTTTAAATCATCTAATGAATGTGGCGCCAGAGCAAACAATTATCCTGCTTGAGGACATCGATGCTGCATTTATTTCCCGTGAAGCGACGCTACAGCAAAAAACGGCATTCGAAGGCTTGAATCGCATAACATTTAGCGGACTTTTGAATTGTTTGGATGGAGTTGCTTCCACCGAAGCGCGAATCGTTTTTATGACCACCAATTATTTGGATCGCTTGGATCCGGCCTTAATTCGACCGGGTCGCATTGATTTAAAGGAATTCATTGGCTATTGCACACAGTATCAGTTGGAAGAGATGTTTAAGAATTTTTTTAGCGATTGTGAAACATCGAAAGCGACAGAATTTGCTGAAAAAATTATTGCCACAGGTCGTCAAGCGAGTCCAGCACAAATCCAAGGATTCTTCATGAAACACAAATCGTCCCCGCCACAACAAGTAGTCGACAGTATCGAGGATATTTGGGAAAATTAGTATAATTTACGATTAGTGCTAGTTTATTATTATTATTGTTATTCGTCTGGCGTAAGCAGGGCCAAAAAAACAAACAAATAATAAAGTTGCAAATTGAAGAAAATAAACTTGTTATTTTATATGAAGATTTTTGTTTGCCTGTAGACAGAAAGATGTGTTAAATGTTTTATAGATTTTAACAAACAACCACTATCTTAATATATTTTTAGGCTCATAAGTAACATTTGTCCGTAAAGCTAAATCTATACGATTTACATATACATATATATAGGAGTGTACAAAAATAAACTTTCTCACTTCAATTTTGGAATGTATCTTGTTTCCTGATCTTCCTTAGACAATATTTTGATTTCTTCATCTAGCTGATCATTTGTTGGTCGTAGCATATTCCACGATTGTATTTCGCCCGTGCCAAAGAACTGATAAAATATGTAGGTGACCACCGAAATAATTCCTGAGACTATAAAAAATATTCGCCATTGGTCAATGGAATCCTTTAAAAGAAAAGAACAAATAATTAAAATTTTAGCTAAGAAAAATTCAAGTAAAAGTTTAGTGTTTACCTCCTTGGTAACCAAGAATCCAGCGGTCAGCGGTGATAGAAATGATGCGGACATATGAATTGTCTGGCAGAAAGCTAATACTGCTCCAGAGTGTCCATAGTTTGGCGCGAGATCTATTATATTAGCCATTGCTCCCGCGTAGGATGCCGTTATAAATATAACTGCTATAAACCAGATTGTCAAGAGAATTATTATATTTTCTATATACCCAATACATAAGATTAGCAATCCGGGAATTATTTGCGAAAGCGCCGTAAATAGTTTTCTTACATTAGTCATACCTAAAATATTATGCAATAACATTTTATCGGCAATATAGCAAAACAATACCGAGGAAAGATAAGAAAATATGAATGGCATTCCTGATAATATCCCATTTGTATCATACTCAAACTTAAGAATATGTTTCATAAATGTTGGTCCACTAACAATAAACACATAATGTACAAATATTCGACCGAATGTTGTAATTGCAATTGCCCAAACTGGCAAAGATCTAAATATGTGGCCCCACGGCACTTTCATTGTGGATGCCTTCAACACATCCTCACCAACATTGAGCTCAATGTAATTGAGCTCCTCTTGCGTTATACGTGGATGCTCCTGGGGTGTATTGAAAGCTAAGGTATACCATAAAATGCACCAGCCAATGCCTAAAGAGCCGGTTGTATAGAAGACAAGCGGCCAGCCGAATGTGTTTATGATAAAGCCACAGATTGCATAGGTTAAACCGATTCCGATACTAAATCCTTGAAAGCTTGACATAAAACGCGAACGTTCCGTCAAAGGTATCCAGTAGCCAACAATTGCGTACATCGCAGGCCAGGTTAGGCCCGAAGCAAATCCCTGAATTGAGCGTAAAAATATTACAACTGCATAGTGAACTTCTGCGGCTAACGGCATAAGTAGACTGCATAATGCAGTTGCCAACTGTGACCATCCAAATACGCACTTTGTTCCAAATGCTTGCGTCGCAATTCCACCAACAACTTGCGATAGAACATAACACCAATAGAATGAGCTAATTATCACAGATTTCACCTTTGATGCATCTTCCTCAGAGGCGCCACCCTACAATGCATTAAGTTCAAATTGATATTTATAATCGCTAATATTGTATTATTAATACTGAGACATTTTACCATATTTAATGAGTAGGAGACACTAGAGTTCTCTTGTTGTGTCTCAGTACCATTGTGTATCATGGCAACTAAGGCAAAATTCATATCATTGCGCATCATAAAGGACACCAGGAAACCAGACCACGAAAGAAAATATAAAACTAAACGAGCAGGAATTTTATCTGTAATTAAATTAATTGATGATTATTAATATATAACAAATATATTATGAAATAAATAAATTATTATTGAAATCGCTAACAATATCTTACCGCCTAATCTCGAATAACACGAGATAGATTTCCTAGATTTCCTAGAAATCGAATACATTTTTTATGCGCCTTGTGTTTCCTTTTCATATATACAGAATTTCTAAAAACAAAGAAGATATTTAAGTGATTTAAAGCTATGCAGGTATTTGTATTGTATACTCAGCAGCTGTTTTGCACACTATGGGAAAAAAAACAACACAATTAAGTTGTGATACGTAGACGGTTACAGTCATCTCGCCATATATATTATATACATATAGTATGTATTATACGAAAGTAAATTTTATTGATTGATAATGACAGCCACATTTCATGGCAAATCTTATCGATTTTAGTATTCACGTGGCTCTTATGTTATGCATTATTATATGTCCCAAAATATTAGTGTTTTTCCCCCCAAACAATTCAGATTATTTTTTTTTATATTTTCACTGCGTTGTACTTGATAGAGTTTTATCGATTTCACATCGATAGATTAACGAAATGATAAAAAAGAAAGCATAGAAATCAGCTGATCTTTTTAATTTCATCATGCATGCATTTCAAGGATATTTCACTTTCAAGGTGAAACATTTTCAAACTTGTTTTGTATTTCATGTGTTGGCGGAAGCGAAACCTTCATCACATACATACGTACATATTGACATACATAGATATGTATATTTACGTATATATATATATATATATATATATATATATACTTACCAGATAAAGCACATAAATGTATTTTTCTCAAGCTGGCGTTTTCCAATACAATGCAAACTTAATTGTAGGATTTTATGTGACGTGTCTAACGCACTTAGATTCGTACATAGTACTATTTACTATCTACCACTCGAGCAGGTACATGTTTTGTATACACAAACATTTGGTGTGCGATTTATGATTGAACAACCGAGAAGGAGTTGGTATGTTGCACAGCAGTGATGCGTATTTAGCCTTTTTTAGTTATGTTGTGTTATTATGCTCAGTTTACAAGTACAGCTTTATTATCGTATTTTGATGGTACTTACAATATTTATTTAAGACATTAAAGCATAAGTAAAGCATTTATGTCCCACGTTTGCTCACTTCTGAAGCCAACACACGAATGGCATTGCTGTGCAATATAAAAATATCGATAGACATCGTATGCCACCCCTATTATCACATATTTATGTTATGTTGCTCATCACTATTTCTGATAATCTAAAGCTACAAATTATTTTTAGCCAACATGATATCGGAATTGATAGCTGCGGCTTTTGCTGCATTAGCCCTGAGAGCTGTAATATCAATGAACTCATTCTCTGGTTACAACAAAGCGCCCATGTTTGGTGACTATGAGGCACAGCGGCACTGGCAAGAAGTGACAGTGAATCTGCCGGCGAATCAATGGTATACGAATGGCACAAGCAGCGATTTACAGTATTGGGGATTGGATTATCCGCCTCTAACTGCATATCACAGTTATCTCGTTGGCTGTACAGCTGAATTGGTGAATCGCAGTTATGTTGAACTGCACACGAGTCGTGGCATTGAAACGAGGCAACATAAGAGTTTTATGCGCCTCACAGTGTTAGCAGCGGATGCATTTATTTATTTGCCAGCGATGATCATTCTGGCCATTTGCATGGAACTCACCTTTCACAGAACCAACACCAACAGGCAGCAATTGTTTGTCCTGCTCGCAATTTATCCCGGTCAAGTACTAATCGACAATGGACACTTTCAGTACAATAACATATCGCTTGGATTGGCGGCTTTGGCCATTGCTGCGATATTGTTTAATAAACACTATGTAGCCGCGTTTGCCTTCACGCTAGCATTGAATTACAAACAAATGGAATTATATCACGCATTGCCATTCTTTGCATACCTTCTCAGTTCAACATTATCACACAAAAGGTATATTATTTGAAACATATTCATTTAGCAGTTAGTACACTAGATGATCTGATTGTTCAGAGTATTTAATTTATTTTTTAGGTAGCTATTTGCTTAGTTTATTTTAAAGGGAGTCCAGACTTACTTTTCATTTAAAACTACCGAGCTTAACTATGGATATGGTTTTCTGTTTGGAATTAGACCTGTGGGTTCTTTTCTGGGGTACTTTACACTTTTAGCTTACTCACTGATTTACTGATACCTTGAAATGATATAGAACTCCAATGTAGATGCTATTTCAAAATTATAATACCACCCGAAAATAGTAAGTATGATCGGCAGAGCTCGAAGGACGATCGAAGAATAACCACAGAAGTAATTACTATTTTCTAGTTATCAATGTGGGTTGTTGCAATGCGAGGCCGAATACAGGGTATCTTGATGTCGTCCGGCATTAGTTAAATGTAGCTTGAATGTCACTTACCTAGATGGAAATTGACCATGCGCAATTCAAGTACGCAGTTTAGTTGCATTATAAATTATTTGACCTTTCAAAAAGTACCGTATTCAAAGTAAACACATTAATCAATATAATTTAATTTATGGTTACAAGTCCGAAGCAAAATTACACCAAACTGACACGAGGATATCAAAAATTCAACTCTACAAATTAAATATACATATATATAATTTGTTTGAACAGCAATAATGTATTTACATTTAAGCCATAAATTAAAAAAGTACCTTCATTTCCAGCTTTAGATCGTCTGCCGTTGAACTGGCGGGAATTGCAAGTATTGTGCTGGGATTGTTTGTGATCTTATGGTTTCCCTGGCTTGGTTCTCTTGATGCAACTTTGCAGGTTGTGTACCGTCTCTTTCCACTCGGACGCGGTGTATTTGAGGACAAAGTTGCAAACTTTTGGTGCAGCTTTAATGTCGTTTATAAATTGAAGTAAGCTGTACCTAATATGAATAAGAGATAGCAAACAATTTTAATATTATTTTTTGTGCGCTTACAGAAAACATATCTCAAATGACCAAATGGCAATCATTTGTTTGGGCACCACATTATTGGCAATACTTCCAACAAATATACACCTATTTTTCCGCAGAAGTAAACACACATTCCTGTTAGCTTTATTTAACACGGCTGCAGCGTTTTTTCTGTTTTCATTTCAAGTATGAATTAAGATTTATGATTGCCAAACACAATGCCTTAAAAAGCTAATTTTTCTTGTTATTTTTCAGGTTCATGAGAAGTCGATTTTGCTGGTTTCATTGCCAGCGATATGTTTATTTCCTTGGTGGCCTAGGGAAATGGTTTGGTTTCTGGAGGTATCCGTTTTTAGTATGATTCCGCTCTTAACGAGGGATAACTTGTTAGTTCCGACCATAGCATTAATGATCATATTTCATATTACTTTTAAGTCTAGGTATTTTCAGGTCAACAAAACAATTGAAGATCAAAAGCATTTGTTAAACTCCATCATTAAAATATCGGAAAGTTTAATGATTAGTATTTTAGTAGGCTTTTTGGTGATAGAACCATCTGCCAGACTTCCAGATATTTGGCCATTAATAATTTCAACAATAAGTTTTGGACATATTTGTGTATTCCTGGTCTGGGGATATATTCAACAGTTTTCCAACTCTAGTCTAAGCCTTAAATAATTCGACTTTGTTAATATTATGTATAGTAAAGTAAAAAATCACGTTGAGAAGTAAACTATTTATGTAATGTGATGACATTAAGATTTATTGAATGAACCATCAAAACAATTGCACAATGCCATTTTGTAAGCACTATCTTTACATTTTTTATTTGAACAAGTGTGATGGTGACAAAGAAATTTTCTAATGCTATGTAAAATGTTTAATTTGATTACCACTATTTCGGTTTTATTTGATCTGGAAAAGTCTGTTGGTACGTAGACAATGAGAGTCGGACTACAATCTGTCGGGCATCGTCATTCCGTCAGGCGCCTCCGCAGGATGACCTTCTTATTGAATTAGTTTGGAATTGACCGCAGGATTTTAGCTCAGTGAATACTTCTGTGAAGAATGCTGGTTCTGCATTTATTTTTAGCATCTTATTACTTAGTCTGTTGACAATAACCAGACATCTGAAATCAAATTTAAATTAATTTAAACAATACATCCTCAAAACACTATTTCTTCTCAACTTGATTTGTTTGAAAACTGTTTATATATTTAAATAATAAATGCGCTCAAAAATGCTGCTCACCTGTCCCAAAAGTGTTCCTTGGAGTCCTCAACTAGAAATGGCTTAAGTGGATAGCTAATCTCGTTACCCATGTAAGAATACGACAGATACAAACAGGTGAGCACAGATGCTTGAAGATCAGATTCCTTTGTTTCCTCTCCGTTGACAAGTTCGCGTACTAGCATGTATACAAAAACAACGTTTGCTGGATTTATAAATGCCACATCCTGAAATTAAATTTCAACTATCAATATTTTGATTTCAAGAACGGAACGGAATGACCTAAAATAAATTAAAATCCCAAATCTACAAATAAATGAATAAATCATGCTCTGATAGAGACAGCTCATTAAAAATAAATATTTAATTCTGTAATCTATTGTATGTATGTGTGTATGTATGTATATATGTATGTAGAATATGCCAGCCTTATGATAGTAGTTTGTTCATTATAAAAACATGCTTTGCTTGATGACTTTGGATTTTCTTATCTGATCTTGATAAACTTTGAACAGTAACATTCAATTGGGAGGCAATGATTTTGGAAACTATGCTTTTATTGCTATCGGAAATAGCTTCATATCTATATTCACTTAAGCGGCGGAGTTATCGATAGAATATAATAAACCTAGTTTGCGCTTGGCTTACGAGAACTTCCATTCTAAATTTAAAACCTCTAGCTCTTAAAGTCTCTGACATCGGCGCTTTCATACAGACGTATAAAAAGACATATCTATATCGACTTGGCTTTTGATGCTGATCAAGAATGTATATTTATAAGTTGGATATATTCTCTTCGGCCTGAAAATACCTTTGCAATACTTTAATAAAAACATGTTACACAATTTTAATGGAATCAGTGTACAATAATTTTAGTTTTTATGTTCAAAATTTGTTTTCAGTTTTAAAATTAAAAATTTCATAGCTTTAATATTTACGAGCAAGTTTTTAAACGGTGTTGATTTATTTTTAAGAATTTTGATTACAAATTATCCGAATTTCAAATATTTATTATATATTTATCAAATAAGATATTGTTATAAAACAAAAGTAGAATTCAGGAAGCAGTGGAAATTCTATTATATAATTCAACTCATTTCATTTCTTTATTTTCCCCGAACTTCGAAATAGTTTTTAATGCCTTTATAAATTAAATAAGAGAGAGTAGAATGAGAGGTGTAAATTCATTTACCTGCCAGCCTTGCAATAACAAGCTTCGATCGACAGCTCTTAGCCACATGACAGCGTCTCCGGGATCAAAATTGTTTAGTCTTTGGCATCGGTAATGTAAAAATAGGCCTAAGCATTTCAGGAGCTCTGAAGTAGATGCCTGCAAGTGCAAAACTCAGTAAATCATAATTCCGATATAGAATCAACAAGCAATCGAAAGTTTACCTGAATAACAGTTTTGCGTGGAATGTGATTCTGATTTGTGTTCTTAAGTTGTATTGAAGATGTTAGCAACTGCTGGGGCAGTGTCAGTGCTAACGGTTGTTTCTGAATTAATTTATTGTGATTTGTTATCGAATTTGTATTATTAACACGGCCCAGTTCCTTGGCAGTTGATGGCTTTTGCGTTTTGGCCGATGGGAAAAACGGAAGTTCCCGAATGACCTGATTTTGATTGCAATGATGCGATTGATGATTCTGATTTTGATTCTGATTCTGATTCTGGTTCTGATTCTGGTTCTGATTCTGATGCTGATGATGTTGATGCTGATGCTCTTCAATATGATTGCAGTGGAGTTGAATGTTTTTATTTTTATCCGATGACGACGAGTAAGAAGCCTCTAAAAGCTGGGCCTTAAAGCATGCTGATGGTAAATTCGCACATTTATTCTTATTTTCAACTTTCTTCTTATTATGCGATGTAGACAGTTTTTTCCACGAGAGCGCATTTATGAACAGCGAATGTTTCTTTAAGCTTTTCTCAATCGAACTCTTCTCCGATATAATGGTTGAGTTCTCGTTGTGAGCATCCAAATCATTGTTAATGGTATCTTTAGATGTATACGTTAGATTGTTAAAGTTGTGCGAGTTGATCTGCGAGTGCATATTAAATTGCACACTTGTATTTTGATGTCCTGAGCCATTCCTGGATATTTGATGGGTAATCGCTTTCTTGTTTTCGCGGTTCTTCGCATTATTCAATTGCTCATATGAAAAATTATTCAAATGTGAATCAACTGACCCTGAAGTATCATTTATCTTCTCAGTTTGACTGTCAGCGGATTGATTATATGGAAAATTAGGCTGTGACGAATATACTGGATGTCTATCCCGTGGATTGAAACTTAAAACCGTGCCCATTTTAACTATAAGAAAAAATGTATTTATTTATGCATTAAATGCTCATATTCATATTAATTCGTTTAAGAACCACAATTTTATATTATGTATTGCAAAGTATTGATTATTTTTCACAGCTGCACTTTTATTTGTGTACATACATGTTTACTTAAGAACAGCGTTTAAATAAATAAATAATTTTTCAACTTTTTTTGGGGAATTGGATTTTTTTGTAAGATGGACCAACCAAAATTACCTGAATATATCAATTAAAAATTCAACTTAATTTATTGATTGATTTCTTAACACAACGTGAATTGGAAAAAAGGAATAATTACTTTGGAGTTTTAAAAACTTAAGTAATTTGTGTATGTTCTTAACTTCATAGACTTTTTCTATTTTTTACAATTTTTTTAATGGGATATATAATATTATTTTACATTTTCTTAAAAGCACATTTAACTAGAAAACTTCTGAAATATTCCTTAAATCGATTTCCTGCAAGCAAAACCACATTCACCAACCCTTAAGTTCCCAACTACTGAGCATGCTCAGTAAGCAAGGAAATTTTTATTTACCCCTATTTTTGGCACTTGAAGTCACTTTTATTAGGTTAATTAGGAAAAGAATCGAATATACGATTGTTAAATACATATACCTTATGAAAAGAAGTATAAATACAAATAAACATGTCCGCATATATGCCATATTTACAACAATATATGTGCTCTCCTTGTATTTGTGTGGCTGCTACTTACCACACCCTCTTTCAACATATAAATAAATTTCCCACTATTTTCAATCTAGGATCCCAAAATGTGGCAAACGTTAGAAAGCTAATGATGAATCGTTTCATAAAATGGAGGTTGTGCCTTAAAATATTAATTAACTTATTTGCTAACCAATAAATGATTTATACTTCGATTTTTCTTACAAAATATGCCCATGTATATATTTTTTTTGGTATATTTGTACAATATTGTCAGGCTATATTAAGAAAAAAAGGAATCCATAACATAAAGTAGTCAGTTGTTTTTAAGTTAAGTTAATTAAAGATATTTGGAGCAAATTATAGTTATTAATAAGACAAGGGCGGACTGATCTTTTGTAAAACGGTGCTAGAGTAGACCTCCTCTATATTTCAAATTTACATAAACGCATATGGTAGGTAGATTAAAATTAAAATCTTTTTTTTTACAATTCGATAAGTCGATTCTTAAAAGCAATAGATTTTTTAATTTAGTTCGGCTTCTAGATTACCTCTCTAGGAAACACTAGATCAATTTTTATTCAAATTTTCAGGAATCTAAGGAAATTTCAAAGGTAGATCCATATTTTTTATGAAATTAATAATAGAAAGAAATAAAAATCTTTATAGTGCCTTTACAAATATTTAAAATTGCAGAAATGTTTTCAGCTAAATTAATAATTTGATTTTAGTTACACAATATTGCAGACATCTCATATTCTCGCTTTATATATATAATATTAAAGTATTTTCATGTATTGTTGTTCCGTTTCAGTGTTCCAAAATGAATGCTAATTGAGTGCTAGTTGTAAAGATATCAACTCATGTTTAAGCTCAGCGATCTTATCGAAAAGTTTTGCGATATATCGTGAATTTACCCAGCACTATCACAATTTGATTGTCATCATTCAACAACGCCGAACAATTGAGAAATTTGCAAAATGGTAAGAGCTATTGGAATACTTTGTGATAAACATAAGAGACAACATATAAATAAATATTTTCAGTTTCGCAATCAATATGATAGTGATGTCACAGTATGGAGTCCACAGGGCCGCCTGCATCAGGTGGAATACGCCATAGCCGCTGTTAAGCTCGGCACCGCAACGGTCGGCTTAAAAAACAATGATTATGCAGTTCTCGTTGCGCTCTGCAAACCACCATCGGAGCTATCTGCTTCTCAGCGCAAAATAATTGCAATTGATGAGCATTTGGGTATATCGATTGCTGGCATTACGGCCGATGCGCGTGTGCTCAGCAAATATTTGAGATCCGAGTGCTTGAGCTATAAACATTCCTATGGCTCAACTTATCCCGTGCCGCGTCTCATCACCACTCTTGGCAATAAAATGCAGACGACAACTCAACGCTACGATCGTCGTCCATATGGTGTGGGCTTACTCCTAGCCGGTTACGATGAGAAGGGACCACACATCTATAAAGTGGAACCATCGGCGAATTATTTCAATTGCAAGGCCATGACCATTGGATCACGATCACAAAGTGCTCGCACATATCTGGAGCGTCATTTGGCCACGTTTAACACATGCACCAAGGACGACATCATTTGCCATGGCATTCATGCCATACGCAGCACACTGCCCAATGATGAGCTAAGCAAAGATGACGGTGCATCTCAGTTGGTATGATATATTTATACATATTCCTTAAGCTATTTGTTAATACTTGCGTCTTTTAGATGATCACTGTTGCCGTTGTTGGCAAAGATCAGCCCTTCAAGGTGCTCACTGATGAGGAGAATCTATTTTATCTGGACATGGCTAAGAAGCGTGGTGCAACAATGTTATCGAAGTCTGGTGGGAATGATGATGATGATGATGATACTCCACCACCCATTAGCGATCAGCCTGAACCAGCAGGTCCGCGTGATCCTCAAGTGGCAGTCGCTACCATGGAACGTCCTTAATAGATCATACACATTTACTATTTCGATGTTTTAATAAAGGTGTCTGAAATATTCTATTTTTCTCTGCTTTTGATTTTAATAAGCATTTATGTTTACGCAAAGTGGCATCATATCGGGGAAAAGAATACTATCCAAAAATAACTGGCTAAAATCTCAATTTGCTAAAGATTGATTAAAAATGACGAGAAATGTAATACAAATATGTAACGAAATTTACTAAAACTTTCAGTTTGCATAAGGGATATTAGGAATTACAATTTTTGTACACATATGGAAAAGATTAATATCAGAAATAACCAGCCAAGATCTTAGCCAAGCCCGTAGTAAGGATTAAGGACTTAAAATTACAAGAAATTTATTACAAATTGGCTAAAAAATTTAATAAAGTTAATCTCAGCTCAATAATGGATGATGATTTGTAGCAGTTTCGATAAATTCTTTGAAATCTTATTTCTTAGATGGGACATTTCTGCATTCAATTTGGGAACAGGTAACAAAATTAAACAAACGAATCTTACTAAAATATTCTCTTGGTGTTTATTAAGAATTAGATTTTGTTGAATGCAGCAATATCGACACTTTGCACAAGATCCTCGATTTTCTCGATCTCTTCGGTTAGCCAATCTATGGATACTTTTTCATCCTCCACAACACACGATATTGTTATCTTCTGTATGCCAAATGCAACCGGTACAAATTTGGATGCACCCCAGAGTAAACCATCTAATTGGATTTCACGAATCTTGGCTTCCATTGCTTTTAGGTCGACTTCATCGTCCCACGGCTTCACATCGAGCAGAATACTCGATTTGGCAATAATGGCGGTTTTCGTTGACTTTTTCTCATTGTACTTGGATAGACGTTCCTCCCTTATCCTCTGTTTCTCAGCATCCTCCTCCTCGCTGTCCGAGGCAAATAAGTCAACATCATCATCATCATCAGCAGCAGCTGCTGCTTTATTATTGCCATTGCTTGTTTCTACTTTTTTTACTGGAGCAGCAGAAGCCGCATTATTATTGTTATTCTCAATTAGCGTTATCTTTTTCAAAATTGCTTGATAAAGCTCTTTTATTTCCTTGTTCTCAGCTTCCAGTACGGCAAGTCTGTTTAAAATTCCCGAATTCGAGCACGGTTCAAATGTAATATCATCAATCTGAAAAACGAAAAAAATCATACATTAGTATCAACATTATTTTTTTTGTTAAAGTTTAATTAAAGTATTCTTGTTTATTTATTTAATGTTAACTAAAGTCAGTCGACGCAAAAAAAAAATACATAAAGTAAAAAATAGATTAAATGTAATCAGTAATTAATAAAGAAATATTTTAAGATTTCTAGGAGTTTTTAAAAGCAAAATGGTCCAAAATTTGTTGCATGGATTGTGGAAACTTCAAAAAAACCAATCAGATGAGAAAATAGTTAGTGTGAATTAGTTAAGTTGCCTAATTTAAAATTGAGTTCTTATTGATAGAGATATAGGAGAACGAAGAATGGTTTATATGATAAGGTCTATTGTAATTATTACAGAGTACTCGAAACGGTTCATGCACGGAATAATAATGGTAATTAAGATTTTGACCAAATTAACTGCCTATCAGCTCAGGTTGAATATTATTTATCTTTAGTTAGATTTTTTAATTTGTTGCAACTCACCTTCTCAAGTGAACTTTGTATATCCTCTCTGGCTTTCGCAATTTCCGTCACTAAGAGACTGCAATTATTCGTCTGGGCACCCTAAATAGTAAAACAAAGAAAATTTAATTTTCAATAATAATTTAAGTATATATTTAAATTATATGCAGTATATATTTCTAAACCAATTGCCGGCTTTCAATTGTGACTCGAATGGTGCAAAGGAATGCAACTTTTTTAGGTTAGGTCGCTTGTTCGCTTCGCAGCCAACATGGCATAGCGTCCTCTATATACATATATATATATATATATATGAATATATATAACTATTTATGCAGATTGGACGAACATTAAAAGGTGAGTAACTCCTATTTTTACTGTAATTGCATATTGTGACGTAAGTAATGCAAGAACATGTGCATTCTTGCACAAATTTCTGAACATTTACACGCACATGTACTAATTTGCACATATTAAACATTAAGCTAAAGCACATATATATTAACACATATGTATACTTATATGCACTTACTTTGCACAACCATTCTTGGTATAACTTTTCTGCTTTGTTGTAACAAGCTTTATCAGTCCAAACTTTATCCATATTTTTAGCTATGTCCATTTCAGCAGGCTTGTTGAATATGTAGCAATGTGTCGTTATACATATATCGATGAAAACAGATTTCTGATACTACATGTCGATAGAATCGTATCAATATTTATGTGCGATATACACATATAAATAAGCAATCGTTAAAGTGATGACAGCGATATTTAGCTTATTATATTTTATATTATTAAACATTACATTATATATATTATTATATTAAAAAAATGGCAGATATTCATAATCTAATTGAACTTATTTACCTTACTCCTGCACTTATGCAACATATGCTCTTGTACAAACATTAAAGATGAGATTAACATATTTTCTAGCCAATGGCATGCTTCCATATAAGAATTGGATTTCTTTTGTATAACAGCTGGTTGCTCCAGAAATTAAAACGGCCAGTTATGAACAAAAAAATAAGCTAGCCAAGCACCATAATAAAGGAACAGAGCTAATTCCTATATAAGATAGTTCTTGTATAAGAGTTGGTTGCTCCATAAATTAAAACAGCCAGATCTGAGAAAAATGGCTAAATTGTCACCACTGCCTTGGACTAAAAGAACTGTGACTCCAATTCACGAACTTATGAACTTTTTCGTTCAGCCAGCAAGTTCGGCATTCTCGAAATGAACTCATTTATTCCACACACATTCAACATTACGTGTCACAAACATTAAAATGGCAAAAATGTGGATTTTATATTATGTGGCAATAGCATATTTAATCTTAAATGTTACGCATGCGGAGATAATCAACAAGAATGTGGAAAGAACTTTGGATTTATCGTCGCAGCTGGCAAAGACCACATATAAAATTTCCGTGGAAGACACAGCCGGCAAAGCCCTCAAAGACTATGTGTTTGTTGTAAAAGAGCCGAATTTATCATTCATTTCGATCAAGGACGGGTTTAGCAACAAAGTGAAATATGAGGAGAAAAAAGGACTGGCAAACGATCAGACTGAATTCAAGCTAACATTTGCCTCAGTTTCGCCGCAACAAAATTTGGTTATTGAAACAGTGTCTACGAAAAATATACTGCCACATCCAGCCGAAATCAAACAAAACGACAAACAATTGGTTAAATTTGTGGGCAGTCTCTATTTGTACTCCAAATACGCAACGAATGCACAAAAAACGAATGTTGTGCTCAGCTCATCGATTATATTGTCGCACACGCAGGTAAAACCATATTCCGTATCGTCAAATAAATTGGCATTTGGACCATATGAAAAAATTGCAGGTGAGTTAAATATTCTTTTTATATCTTTATTATACTTATCAATTTTCTGATTGCCTTTAGCATTATCTGAGGACGAACTGGTCATCCACTATGAGAATCAATCGCCCTTTTTGACGGTGAACTCTTTGGATCGCAGCATCGAAGTATCTCATTGGGGAAATATTGCTGTCAAGGAATCGATTGACATGACCCACACGGGAGCCAAGCTAAAGGGGTCTTTTTCGCGTTATGATTTTCAGAAGGATGGACGTTCTGGGCAATCGGCTGTAAAGTCATACAAAACCTATTTGCCCGCATCCGCATCTGGGGTGTATTATCGCGACACTAATGGCAACATTTCCACATCAAATATGCATTTTATGCGCGACTTTGTCGATCTGGAGTTGCGTCCGCGATTTCCACTCTTTGGCGGCTGGAAAACCCAATACACTCTCGGCTATAATGTGCCTTCCTACGAATATCTATTCAGCTCGGGCAATAACTATGTATTAAAAATGCATCTGATTGATCATATCCATGACAATATGTCCATTGAAAAGGCTGTTGTAACTGTCATTTTGCCCGAAGGCTCTGCGAATATTGAGCTGATAACGCCATTTAGCATAAAGCGTCATCAAAACGATCTGATCCATACCTATTTGGATACTGTGGGACGTCCCGTTATTTCCTTCTCCAAGCAAAATCTGGTTGAAAATCACATTTCGGAATTCACTCTGAAGTACACATTTTCCAAGGTGTCCTTGCTGCAGGAACCATTGCTAGTCATTGGTTTCATTTATATGATATTTTTATTCACCATTGTCCTTCTGCGCTTGGACTTCTCGATCACATACCATTCCCACAAGGAATAGGTCGTGCGGATTCACTCAGGTTTTGTGATCATCTATAAAGTGAAGCTTTCAATTGAACGAGAAGCAAATAATTAGCAAGTTTACAACAATTCCATTTTGTGTTTATTATGCACACTATTTGTATGTTTCATAATAAATAAATAAAAGGTAAAATCTTCACCTATAAGCATGTATTGTTTTTTTTATAGATCATTATTTATATTACAATATTTCGTTTGAAACAATACCACTTGAAAAGCCTTATGAAATTTGAAGATTTAATATGCATTTATGATTACAATTGAGAAATTAAAAAGTATCTTGTTGATAAAGGGAATAACCATATAGAGTTAGTTCATATATTAATGCAATACGTCCCAACATGGTGTGAGGTTAAGTGGTATTTTCAAGAGATCTGTTGTGATGCCAAACCAAAAGAATGTGTCAGTGGAATAGAGATAATACTGGAATTGAGTAGGGATGGGTTTTAATGAAGTGATGTTTCTTATTTATATACTAAGTTATTTGTAAAATCAGCATCTGATGGCAGATAATCTGATTATTATTACTAAATTCATGAGATCAATAATTGTTTTGTTTTTCAACATTGCGATATATGGAATTTAATAAAAGAAAACATTTACAAGCCAAGCGATAAAAATACAAGCTACTGTCGCACCGCCTTTATCGACCAGCCTCCGCAATGTCTGCTTGACGACTGCCAAAATTGAGAACACAGAAGTGAAACGCCCTGTCATCCAGAGGGCACCCTGTACTGCGCATGCCTCCCCCTTTGCCGTGCTGACGTAATTGTGCGTGACTTGCAGTTGATATGTTGCCGATCAGCATGCATTAACTTCTTTGATTACAGAACGGGAACAAACTCGAAAGCTACCGAAGGATCGAAAAACAATATGACCGCCTGAATTATCGGTTCACTTTTGATAAGTTTGCTTTTAGATTCGATTTACCCAAACACATTTGGTGCGCTGCTATAACTAAAGCTATATAATTTTTCTACAGCCTTATGAGGGAACGTTTAACTCTTTAAAAAGAAAAGGAAACCAAAAAAAAATAATATAACTAAAACTTGAAAATACATAATTAAGACTAGATTATTGAAGCTTAAATTTGCAGTCACACAAGCAGAAGCAGGGCGATTATTAATAACGTTTGGAGAATGCAAACTTTTTGAGTCCGGCAATATTGCACAGCCGAATCATTGTCAAGGACATAATGTATGATGCCCCATTTGGTTCGCAGCACTAATTGCTCCAGTTCCGATTCCGTAACGCCATCCCTGTCCAGCACACACTCGTGCATGAGATCATCGGGCAACTGTATATGAAATGGAAAACAATATATCTTCACCGATTTGAGTTTAACGGTCCGCTTGCCACCAACGCCATGCCAGCAGACGTATTTATCGACTTCGATTAGTTGAATGCTATCGCATTCATGCAATTCTGACTCTTTTAGGGCTGCCATCACATAAAGGGCAGATGCTGGCATAAAGAGCGCCATGCGATCTGTCTGCTTCATGAATGTGTCACGGAACTTGGTGTATGCCACCAGCGGATATTTGCCTCTACACTGCTGATGCATCAGCTCGCCCGACTCCTTCAGATAACTGCAGCGTGCCGGCATCCAAGAATTGGATGTATTCAGCGAATACCCGCCGTCTCCATGCAGCAGTAAAATCAACAAGCTCAGCATTCGCCTCAACTCAAACATGATGCAAGCACTTTGATTTGGTTGCAAATTGCTCCTTTATATCTATGTATATGGATATATTTATAAAATAACAAACTAAAATATAGATTTTGTAGTAATCGATTGCTATGCTAGAAGACAGTTGGCTTCGATTTTTTTTTTACTTATATTCTTAATTTATGTATTTATTTATTTATTATTTGTGGTGAATTACGCAAAGATAATTATGTATAAAAAATAAATATATAGAAAATATTAATTTTTAAGTTAATGTCTGATAGTTTATATAAATAGAATAACACAATAATAATAAAAAACCATAACATTTCAGACTGATCGGTAATTCCAGTCCATATGCTACTGTTAAGTATATTTTGTTCCGTTTCACTCGTTCCGATTTCGACGCTTTACAAAATAATCGTTCAAGTACACCAAATGGAAAGCAACTCCTATTGGTATGTGTAAAACATGTAATTATTTTGCGATTCTTAATAGTGTAAACCGTATCCACAATTTATATTGAGTCTTAAATTCGTAAATTTAAATATCTAAAATATTGTAACATTGGACATTTGGTTCGTAACAGTAAACTAAATACTTGCCTCTCACATTTGTACATTAAATAAAAACTGAAAACCTCATAAGAGTTAATCTAGTCAATATTAAAATGTCCATAGTCACAATGGATATAAAGAAATGTTTTATAATTTTGTGTTATTTACAAATGTGGTTGGATTCCTGTGTTGTCACAGTGTAGATAAAATAGATATTTATGCGTAGTTAGCAATGTGAAAGATCTGTTTTTTTTTTAATATACATATATGTACATATCCCTAATACCGATTTGTTATACATATATATTTTATGGTGCGCGCAGCAGAAGATTTTAGTGCCAAACAAAACCATTGCGCATATTAAATTCTAATAAACAATAAAACCGTATTTTTCATTACAAATTGGAATTTGTTGTTCATACGTTTATCTGCTATTCGCCTGCGACAGTCAAGAATTTCATAATTTTCCTCGCTAGACGCTATTCGCGCACCTCCGAGACTCGATGAATTTTACTTGACTACCTGAAAGTTCGTCTCCGCTCTTAAAATGGATTCCTATAATTTCTCACATGTGTAAATTCGCACACACACAAAAGCGGTTCTCAGAAAATGAAATCTTTTGCTTGTGGGAAAACTGTGACTCCAAAGTGTGACTGTGAATTTTAAAAAGAATATCGTCCTGAGAGTGCAGGAATTTTTTTTTTTTACCGTGCTCTCTGGAAAACAGCAGTTTAACTCTAAATTCTGGTGATTGGCAGAGATACGCCCAATTTTCTTAAACACTAAAACAAGTAATCAATAATTTAGTAAGTGTAGCTTTGGGAAAGTGATTGGAGTTGGCTGACAAAGTAGGCCCGTAAAACTGGCTGGACTGTTCCAGAAAGGAATTGAAAAAATGCTCATTATCGATCGCGTCATTAAGAATTCAGCGATCGGCAGTTTGCGAATTCGGTTCGTGATTTGATTATTCGCTTCGTGCTTGTGCCGAACTAATGGAAACGATCAAAGTAAAAACAAGTAAAAACGCTGTAGTCGAGTGAGCTCGAGCTGAACCCAGGAATATTCTAGTTTTATTAGCAAATTTCCCTTTTAAGAGTCTTGCACGCAAATGTGAGAAGGTCTTCAAGTGCGCTCTTTTTTTACGGCAGGAACAGGGGCTGCAGAGTAAAAAAAACCAATCCGGCGCATATTCTTCACAAGCCCGAATTGGCTGGCTACAAACAAATGCACATACATTCAAACATACACATTTATGTATACGTAATCGTAGGTAACGGAGCTCTGCAGAATTCACACAAAAACATATTGACGCTCGCGGTGATTATCATGCCATCTGTTTCTCAAATATATATACATACAGAAAATGCTTGCGGCTGCCGATAGAAATGAGATCAATATGAGAATATATTTTCGGGTGTTACTTATCCGATCTTGATGAAATTTGGGCAACAGAAGATTGTCTTTAAAATTGTAGCATTAATCGCCATCGGCAATCGAAATGTATCGATATTCCAGAAACGGAGGCAGTTATCGATAAAATAAAGCAAACTTGATCTGTGCCTGGTATTCGAGAACCTATACTCCACATTTGAAGTCTCTAGCTCTTATAGTCTCAGTGACCCGTGGGTTCATACAGACGGAAGGACATACAGACGGTCATATCGACTCGGCTGTTGATCCTGATCAAGAATATATATTCTTTTTGGGGGTCGGAGATGTTTCCTTCTGCCAAAAAACCCATTTACCCATTTTTAATGTCTACCTCTCTCTGTCTCTTCGTCGCATGCCGTAAAGTACGATTTATGAGGTGTGGGTTCTCGCTCCCTCCCTCCCTGTCTGTCTCTCACTCTCTCTCTCTATGGATTGTCTTCTTTGTGGTATTAGGAAAATTAAGTGTAGAGAGAGCTTCGCATAGTCCAAACGCTCACGTCTTTCCGGAATCGCGTATTCTATTCCCTTACCATACGTCCACTTTCGCTGTGGATCAATATTTCATTCCTTACTGTAAAGAGACTAGGTCAAAAGGGGTACGTTCCGATTACTTGTATGGAATTGCTTAGAAAGAGAGGGAGTTTCCAATGACTTTTGTCTTCCTTTACCCGTGCAAGCTATTCATTACGTTGCCTAAGAATGACCCTACCCTCAGATTTACACTGATTAGTTTTTTTAGCGACTTATTTATTAGGGTGTGATTCACTTTGATTTGGACGTTTCCTATTTCTGTCTACCCCTGGCAGAGATTAACAGATTTTAGTGTGGCCAGCATATTGTGTTGGTGTGATTTTTAATTTACTTGGTCCTCAAAAGTAATCATAGAGAATAGATGTGATCAATCAATAGGTAAATCTCTGTTTTAGTAGAGAAGCTATTCCTCGGTTATGTCACTGTTTCCTTAGCTGATCTTTGCTGCTTGGCCGGAGTTTTTGATAATCCAACTGCGAAAAGGTATCTCGGGAGTTTCAGATGTTCATCTTCCATTTTGACACGATGGTTTCTTGGCTGTGAGGAGTCTAAGGAGTTTTTCTGTCACATGAACTTTGGAATGAATAAATCCAGAAACTCAAATAGATTTTTGACTCAAGTCATGATAGATCGGATACCGCATTCCCTTGTTGTATAGATCGAGTCTCTTCTACCTTCCCAGTTGAGAGATGAAAGTTCTCTTCACTGTCCAACTGTGGTCAAGTAATCAGAAAGGGATTTTTCTTAGTATCGCAAGTGATCATCTATATAGATCAATAAGTGATATTTGGTAAATTCAAATTACTCCAACGATCACGATCACCGCTCCCTCCTATGCATTAACTTATTGCATTTTTGTTTATATTTATTTTAGCAACAATGGAGGAATCAGATAAATCGCAACAAAACATGATTTCCAATCTGCCACTGCTGTTTGCAAATGGATATCCAACTTCCCTAGAGAAAATTACTGAATCACAGCTGGAAAATTTCATACCGTTTATGGTGCAATGCTCTTTGGGACACATTAATTTACCAAAGAAAATAGACTGCAGTGAGCCAGAGTGGTGGCCAGAAAATGCTCCATTTGGCATTCCCTTGAAAAAGCCAAAACAATTTTTTGGGGTAAGTCGCTTGAGCTTGTTTTTTTCTTCTCTTTGTTTAACTTGCCTAATTTTTTACTTTACAGAATTGGATGGAAATAATGAAGGAAATTGTAGTTATTTGTTATCAGTTTCATAAAAGCCTTTTTCTTTTACGATTCTGCAATGATTTAGCTGCGTACGAGCACGCAAGCTTGAGATTTATTAACAACTACAATTCGACGACATCGCTTTACGATAGGCGAAATAATAAGTTACTGGTAACATTTCGAAATGAGAACATGGTAAGTCAAATAATCAATCGAACTTAATTGTTAAGAGTGTGATAAATAGACCTACCTTGGCTCACAGTTCAACTCGACCATTGTCAAAGAAAAAAAGTAATTGCCTGCCATAAGCTAATCATTCATTATTTTTCAGAAAAGACCGATAATTGGTACGTATATTAACCACCAAAATTAATATATGACCCCAATACACTGGGGTTTCCCCACCTGCTAGGTATTATTATTAAAATGTTGCCTACTTTTTTGTGCACATATCGTTTGTACCAGGTACATTGTGGACACCTGGGTGCCATAAAACCCGAATTTTTTACCTAAAGTTGAGTATTTTCGGTATAAATGGACCAATCCTTCGTAGTCAGTTTAGTTTTATCCTGCATCTCGGGTGCAATAAGCCAACAAGGGCTATGGGCAAACAGACTACCATTGAACTACGGAAACTCATCCTGGAACACCACAAAAACTGATATTCACATCGCCAAAAAGATGAAATGGTCAATCTGAGTCATTCAACTGTGTATAACATCATTCGGCGCTTCGTCGACGCAAATCGGATTGAGGGCAAGGGCAGAATGGCACCCAACAAGATTTTCACCGAAGAGGAGGAGCGAAGGATCATCAGGAAAATAAGGGGAAATCCCAAGCTATCGGCTCCAAAAGTGGCTCAACAGGTGCAGGATGAAATGGGGAAAAAGTTCTGTGTGGAAACTGTGTTTACAAGCGTAAAAAATAAAGGGACTTGGATGACGTTCGCCAAAAACCACTTGGACAAGGATTTGGAGTTCTGGAACACAGTCATATTTGCAGATGAGTAAAAATTCACAATTTTTGACTCAGACGGACGGAGTTATGAGTGGCGACAGCCCAATACTGATCTGAATCCCAAACACGTAAAGGCAACAGTCAAGCATGGTGGAGGAAGTGACATGGTATGGGTATGTATCTCGTCAGCCGGATTCGGGAATTTTGTGATTTTTGAAACAACAATGGACAAGAATGTGTGCCTCAACATACTAAAGGAAAATGTAGTCCAAAGTGCCGAGCAGGTAGGAATCCGGCGTACTTTCCGGTTCAACCAGGACAACGATCCCAAGCATAAGGCCAAGCTAGTACAGTCCCGGCTCATCAGGAACTGCCCCCACGTGATAATTCCACCTGCCCAGTCTCGAGATTTAAATGTCATTGAGAATTTGTGGGCTCTGCTGGAAAATAACATCCGGAAGTACAGCATATCCAGCAAAGAAGACCTCAAAAATGCTCTGCGGGATGAGTGGAGCAAAATCAGCCCAGAAGCTACCAGGAAGTTGGTATTTGCCATGAATAATAGGTTAAGGGAAGTTGTTAAGGCTAAAGGATATCATACTAAGTATTAACATCCTTATTTAAGTTTTTATACTCCAAATATATTATTTTATTTAGACGGGTACAAATAAAATTTGTCCTAAAAATAGGCTACTTTTTTACATAATCCTACCTAGCAGGTGGGGAAACCCCAGTGTATTGGGGTCATATATTAATTTAGGTGGTTAATACATGTACCTACCGTCGGTCTTTGGAATTTTTGAAAAATAATGTATAATTAATTTATGGCAGGCAATTACATTATTTACTTGACACTGCTCGATTTCAGCTGTGAGCCACTGTATATATAGATAATCCTTAATAAATGATGTATTTCATTTACAGTCTTATGATCGTCAGCAAAAAAATCGAAAATGTTTGCTACCGCACAAAAGTAAAACTGATACTCATGGTGAGGATTCCCAATATATGATGTTCGAACCACCTCCATTCGATATTTATCTTTGCGACAACTGTGATGCCGAACTGTATTCCAAGGAAGCTATACTTGTAAGTAAAGAATCGACTTTACTTTGAATGAGAGTATCTATTTATAAACCTACTGACAAATTGTATCTTATTAATTTGTAACTTTGCAGGAACATGAAAAAATTTGCAATATGGAGGATGATGTAATATTGTGTGACTCTCCGGAACCAGAAACCAAACTAGAAAATAAAAACAATGAGAATGCCGAATTGCGAAATGCTTTCCTACTCAATTTTTGCCTGCAGTCGAAAGCGACAAGCTGTAATTCTTCGAAGAAAACGCAAAGGACACATTTACAGAATGAGGAATTGGTGCAAACGACAAAAAATAGAAATCGACGCATATCATCGCGAAGGAATCGAGCCGTGCCTTCCCTAAACAGATGTTCATTTATTCCAATATCATCGCCAGCTGGACAAAAACTACTGAAGTCAATGAAACAGACAATATCATCGGAATATGTATTTGAAAGACAAGAGCGTGTCGATCGATTTTGTTATACGCCCTTAGTGGTGAAATCTGGTTGTAGGCAAAAGCCCTTTGAAAAGAAAACAATTCCAAATAACATTCATATTACGTTCAAGAAATTGAGTGAATTTAGTTCACACATTTATGCTTTTCCACGACGACAGTTTGCGCAACGCAGGGACACAACACAAAATTTCTTGTTCCTTAACTCGCCGTTGATTAAGAAATGCCGTCCAATATCGGTCCGATTAAAAAAGATGTCGGACAATGTCGGTGAACAATTTCCAATACCTAATACTAAGCTTAATATAAGACTAACACGCGATACTTCACTTAATTCCCAATGGAGAATTTCACCTTCCACCGAGGTTGTTGTCGACACAATTGATTTGTGTTCGTCGGATGATGACGATCAATCCAATTCGTCGCCAACAGTACTGAATACTTCCGACAATCGGTTTGCAATAATATCAGTATCGCATAAATCTGACGTCGTCGTCAGAAGACAGGAGAATCACATTGCCGATGGAACAGAATGGGCGTCTTCCCCACCCGGCTATTCGCAGGCAATAATAAGCGACGATAATTCGCCGAAGCCACTGCAGCAGTCCGTTTATATATTTTCCAATTACAAGACTAACTCGGTGCTGAATCGATTTGGCTCCGAAAAAGCAAAGGCAAACGGTTCAGATAAAGCGCTGATGATGGCACCGTCAAACACATTTTCCCACGCATACAATCAAGAAAATTGCAATTTGTCAAAGAGCTTGGTGGCAGTCACCGACTGGTGTGCCGCCCATCCAACGAGCGCCGAAAAGACGGACATTAATCAGGCAGCCGATAATGGTATTAGCTTGAGCAATGGCACCTTTGAGAACTCTTTAGTTGTACAGCCCTATAATTCCTCTAGTAGAATCATTTCAATTGACTTAACAACATAGGCATAACCACTAAGTTTAATTTAGTTTTCAAAATATAATTGTTATTTTATACAATAAAGTTTATAATTAACTGTGTACACAAAATGTTTTATTTAAAGAAATTCCTCAGTATTTGATTAATAGCAGGTATAAATTAGCGGAATTAACATATTTCCTGAACTTGTCAACTAATTTCCATTTAAAGGAAAACGTTTTATTTCTAGGTTCAGCGGAAATTTTGTACTTGAGAGCAATTCCACTCTTAAAACACAGCTTTATTGGTATGACAGCCGCTTACTGTGAAACAGGTTTTTGTTGCACTTACAAAACGCTTACTTTTTTTATTGTAATGTAAGCTTATACTGCAGATTTAGAGATTTGCAGATTGCAACACATAAAACTGGCAGGCGGCATAGCTTATTTCATTGATTACGTAATGCTATGCCCGCAGGCAGATCTCCAATAAAAACGACTCGAGCTGCGCGTTATCTTTTCATTGCGGTCTGCAAAAAAATGCCCCTGTTAATAATTGATGCAAGAGAAAAACAACACACTCAGAGGCAAAATTTAATTTAAGTTATAAGTTTATTGTAACTGTTAAAAGATTTTGAGATTATTAAATTCGAAAAAATAAATGTGTAACTTTTTCTTAGCTTAAAAATATTTATTTAATATTACATAGTTTATTAAGATCGAAAACTGCATTTGCTTTATTTAAGAATCTCTTATTTAGAAATATAAATATTTGTTCAATATTTGCTTGAAAATTTTTCTTTTTTTTTTTTTGCATGGTATTATGAATATTGCTTTTAATTGTATAGTTTTACTATTTAAAAATTGTGGAGATTATTTTATTATCACATGATTTTCATTTACAGGCAAGAGATTTTACAAATGTTTTCTAGCTATAGAAATCGGCTGATTAAACAATAAGTTCTTTAAATCATTGTCTGGATCAAAATATATTATTGATTTATTGCCAAACATACTGCAATTTATTTTATGTATACTTTACACGCATTATTAATAACTTATCAAAATGCTGCCCTACGAGCTTAATTTTTTCTTTTCTTTTTCTTTTTTTTTTTGCTTTGATTTCAGCAGTACAACTTTCTTCCTGATCAAAAATATATAAATAAAATAATAATACGTTTGAAATGATGTGGTGAACTTTCTCTAATACGGTTGCTGGTTGTTTTCAACTCCAAATACTTTAGGGTATCGCTGGCATTCACCATCAGAATAATGATGGGTATCATTGAGTTGATCAGGAAGTAAGTTGTGCTGTTGAACGCGCCCAGTTATTATTCATAATAGCAAACAATTGAAGTTGTTATATTTTATTCGAACATGTTCAAAGGTAAAATATCTGTTTTATTTGACAGCCAGTATTGCCAATTTAGGTTTAATAATTCGGAAAATAATTTGAGGATCGAGCTACAAAAGCTAACCATTTTTTTGTATTGTTAAAAAATGTTTTTTTTAAGCAATTGATTACACACACGAAAAAAAAAATACATTTTAGCATCCTACAGTGGGTATAAATACTTTACAAATAGCTCAAAATGTATCCTGCAACGACAATATAAACTAAACTTTTTATCACTTATTGTCAGGACTTTTGAAATTCAAATTTGTATATAAAATTCAAGAGAAAAACGCGCACATATTGTATAAATAGCTAAACTATTAAATTTGGATGAGTTTTTTGACAAAACGAATGCTCTAAAATATCTGACTAAGAGATACCCAAACATATTCAATAAGGTTGTTATATTGAAGCATTGTCTTTCATTTAGTTCCAATCTAAAAAAAAAATTATAATCAGGCTGTCAAACCAAAAAGAAGTTTCATTCCGATTTGAAAAAGGGACAGAGTTGAATTTCTTTTCGGTTTGACAGCCTAGTTATAATTTATAACTAATTGTTAAGTATCGCCCTAAGTCAATTATTTTTATATATATTTTGTTTCGAGCCTAATTGGTTATTAAATAACAATCTGTGATTATTGAGTGATAGGTGTGAAGTAAATGTAAATGTTTCTGTAAATGATTTATGTTATTATTGAAAACCTAACTAGGGTATCTCATAGTTGAGTGCATTTTGAAATTA
The DNA here is from genome assembly GCA_035044025.1 of Drosophila paracracens. Taxonomy (NCBI): domain Eukaryota; kingdom Metazoa; phylum Arthropoda; class Insecta; order Diptera; family Drosophilidae; genus Drosophila; species Drosophila paracracens. The sequence goes on along the minus strand of JAWNMN010000835.1, from coordinate 1,860,706 downwards.
CAATCTTAGATTTTCGTTAGATTAGTTAGCTGAATTGTGTGCATTTGGTTTGTGATTTAATTTGTTTTTTTTTGTTTTTGTTTTTTTTTTGTTGCTTTTTTTGATTTTGTTTTGTTTTTTTTTTTTTTGTTATAGATGCTGATTTTTTGTTTTGTTTATAATGCCAAGCTACTTAAAAGTGTCATTAAATGTTAAAAATACTGAAGCATGTATTTCAATAAATATCAATATCTCTTTAATTGCTTACATTTTTACTTTATGTATAAAAAGGATTAAGTAATTCTGTCCGTGATTAAGTTAATTTATTTCACACCATAAAATTAAAACTTTGAACCCAGTTTTTTTTTTAGTATTTTGGTATTAGTTTCTAAGAATACAAATAATTATGAGTATAAGTATACAATACATATATATAAATATATATATATATGATCGGTTCTGATTTCTTTTCTTTTGTTTTTGTTTTTGTTTTGTTCTATATATGTCAGTGCATATATGTAAATATTGAATTTGTTGTTGAGTTCATAAATAAAATTGTGTGCGCTTGATGGCTTGATTACTTGAATTTTATTTGGCGTTGTATGTTAACTTTGCATTATTTTCACTGGAAACAAGGTTAAGAGGTACAGATAGTTCCTCGCCTGCGTGGGTTTCATTGAACTCAGGCAAAGATTGTGATTTTGTTTGTTTTAAAATAACATCTTTGAGTGTTTCGGCCGTTCCTGCTGTCTCAGCTATTTCCGTTTTATATTTCTGAAATAAACAAATTAGAGGAAAACTAAGTTGAATAAAGCTGTTTGGACTTTCCGGTTTGGGTATTGATCATTAGTCACCAAATCACCAGTAAGTCAGAGCGGATATCTGTAATTAATGCATAATGCATAAGCTGAGACATATTAATTTTTATTTCTTCGAAAATGAAGTCATCAGTGCCACTTAAGCCCTGTTTTCCGATCGATAAGAAAAGTTATCGATAATGAAAAACTGCATATAAAAAAAATAGATGGAAGATAGGTCGACAAATTTTAAATTTACTTTGAGACGGCAGAACTGAAACTGTAAATTCACTGTTAACCTGTGTGAATTTTGAACAGCTGGTGGCTGCAAGGCCATTATTATTAAAATAATGTAAAAAAAATAAAGAAATTTGATACATTTTAACGGCGGTTATCGGCAAACCACCCCAAAACCATCGAAATGAATAAAGTAAATTTTGATAGAAAAAGCATTTTAATCGTCATGAAAAAAGTCAATCTGAAAACTGGGCTTTAATTTGAACCTGGGCGGGCTTCTATTAGCTTTTTGGAAACGTTTCGCATTCTATTCAGAAGTAATTTCCAATCAAATGTTATTTCAAAAATTACACTTAGCTATAGGTTAATTTTTCAAAAGGTTCAAGAAATCTATCGGGTTTGTTTTCCATTCTTTCACATACATTTTAAGCGGTAGTCCTATCCGCTCCGGTGATAATAAAGGAGAAGAGAGCATTATAATAATACTTACGTTAAATACTGAATCTGAGAAAGTGGGCGTCTCTTGACATAATGACAAGTCCGGCTTCTTGCATTCTATAGAGCTATTTATGATATCCGTTTCATATTCTACCGCCGAGCTGCATGCTAGTTGCCTGTTTCCTATGGATGGTACACAATAAATAGACTTTAATATATATATACGGGGGTATTTTTCTTACTTTTCTTGGATTTCTCGCACTCTTTTGGACGCCTGCGCCGAGTATGAATCGTATCGCGTCTCATCGAATGCGGTCGATTGACGCCATGCAGCTTGAAGTATAATCCGCAGGCGTTGCAAACCATTTCGCCACGGGCGCTGCGTCTCCATATTGTTGTTGTTAGCGTACCACAATTCGAGCAGGACATATCCTTTTGAGAACTGGATAAAGCTGTGCTGCTGCTGATACATTTTAGGCTCTGCAAATATGGTTATAAACATTAGCAAATCATCAACTACACAAAAGTGCATATAAGGTCCGGTTTCTCAAAGTCCATGAAGTGTGGCTCGAGTCAGTTGTATCTGCAGTCCTAATAAAGTTATCTTACAGAAACCTATATCTATATTTGGATTATCAACAAAATACTGCTGATTTTTATACGGACATTTCGGAGAAAACCCTAAACTAAAGTTAAGTTAATCGCCACCTTAGCTGGACATTGAGAAAACGGACCCAAGTAGTGCGTATATACTATTTATATACCTTTTTATCTTTGATTCCGTCGGTAATTGTTGTTTCTGAACGAACAAAGGTGCCGGCCGCCTTAACATCTGGAGCATCGACGCAATCAGATTTAGTTGGAAAACTTTGCTTTCTTCGACATATTTTAACAACATTCGATTGCGATTCGGACATGTCCTATTCATTAAAATAGTTTACATAGGACATTTTAGAATTTAGCGTTCTTGAAGTGACTATTGATGGTTGCTTACCTTCAAAAGTGGTATTGGCTCTACAGGTACTTTTGTCAATGCTATAGTTGACGGCGTCGGAAATACAAATGATTGACTCATCATATTTCGCAGAATTTGCGTTGCTCGACTCTCATCTTTATTTTTAGCTGAAACAATCAATAATTTAGAAACAATTTTAATTTCAAATCATTTAAACTCACCTGCCGATCGAGCTAATGCCTGCCATAGTTGAGTGGTTGCCGCATCTGTTGCATGATCTGAACTAACACTCTCCGGTGTCTTGCGATCGTAGATCGCCGATGCTATGTCCATTTCTAATTTATTTGAATCGGAACTATCTTCGGAGTCCGATAGACACGATGCAATACTGTCGGTATTCAGTTTTGATTTTGTGTTCAATTGGTAACTAGAGGGGCCAACGACTTCATTGATCGTAATACTATAATTCTTAAAATCAGCATCGGTCCTTAAAGGACTTGCACGGATATCAAGTATTGGGGCTTGGCAAATATTACGTGTGATTGGGGCGACTAAATTCTGTTGACTGCAAGGATCAGTTTTCAGCTTTTTGATCGATAAGTCGATTTCCATGCCATCTTGCATATCATTATCATTTGATGGACGTTTTGATTTTATCACAGAACTTTTCATATTTGTATCTACAAATGCAGAAAGACAAGGAGATTGGGGATTCGAGCATGGTGGCGAGATGACAATTTTTTTACTTATATCCATAAGCACCGCGGCAGTCTCTAATTGCTTCTTGTATTGTTCAACATCGGACACTTTAGTATTTACTGATTCACACACAACACCGTTATCTAATTCCATATATCCATCCGATAATTTAAGTTTGGATGTTATGCTGCTGGTATCTGGTTTCTGTTTCATTATTGCATCTCGTTCAATTGTGTTGACAGTTGGTTTTGTTGGCATTTCGTACAAATTTGAATAGATTAAAGGCGTTTGAAACTCCTTGATCTGATTTTCGATTTTAATTTGATGCTGTTCCTTTTCCTCATTCGATCTCAAAATACCATCAAGTGTCGGTTGCCGTTGGTTGTATCTTGTTTTTGAGGATTTGCTCAGCTCAGTCAGTGCCTTAGCAGCTATTGCTTCCGATGAAGACTTTAAAATTGCATCCAGTTTCATTTCCAAATCGTTTGAATTCTACAGAAGTCGAAAATACGATTATTATTATTACTATTATCAAAATATTTGATACGAACTCGGCCTTATCTGTAATTTGATTAGATCTTTTTTACATGCAGGGTGACAAACCAAAACCAATTTAGCTTCCGGTAAAGATTTTAAATTTTTTAACTTACGGAACTTAACCGTATCGCTATAAAGTTTCAAATAGAAGTGATAATAACCGTTTTGCTTTTGGTTAATAATAATTTGATCAGTTCCGGTTAGTGGTTCTTAAAAATTGTTAAATTTCGCTTCCGGTTCTGAATTTCAATCAGTTAATTTCGCTTAGCGGTTTCGGTTTGACACCCTGGTTAGTTATTGGAATAAAGTCTTTTTGGAATAACTCACAAGTTTAGAGGATTCTGTTAATGTCAAAAATTCCCTTAAAGCATAATGTGAATTCAGTGCCATATTGCGAAACTTCCAAAATGATTCGAGCTTAATTCGGCAGTCACGGCACACAACGGAAGGGTAACTATCGTTCGGCAATGGCTGAAAAATAGATAAAAGATAAATGCATCAGAAACATTTGCGATAAAGTTCAAATACAAAATAAGTTTGCCTTAAAACTGTTTTATTTGTGTGAGTAAAAATGTTTTCTTATCTGACCTCATAAAATAATATCAGAAGAAAAATACTCACGTAAAATTAAAATGCTCGATCTGATCAAGAATTAATATGTATGTATACTTTTCATAACATATACACACATTCGCATTATTTTTAATATCGAAAATATCATCCACTCAGCACGTAACATGTTGAGTGAAAAAATGACGGCACTCTCGCCAAGAGAGTATAAAATTGTTATCGATATTTTATCTCTTATTGGAGCACATGAACATGAACAGCATATCTAATGTCTGATTAGAGCAATATTAAATTATACAATTCTTATCAAACATATTCTGATTATACACAACAAAGCGAAAATTGATATTAAGTCAAATATTTATTTATTTTTCTTATCATAATTTTCTTTTACCTGTGTTGCACACATGTTTAATGTAGACACACACACACACACACGCATAGGCATGTATTTATATATTCACGTGTGTTTGAATATATCTGGGTTTATAAGTTGCATGGAAAGGCAAGTCAGGCATTTCTCTTGTTTTAATGTGTAATGGTAGCGTAATTACACATACACACACACACACACATGCAAATGTACACACAATCACACACATACACCCATGCAAACACATGTATGAATGACAGACCAACAACGTGAGTGAGTGAACATACACATGCACACATGCACATATATAAATATAAGCATTCGTAAATGTATGGGTTATTTTGTGTGTGAGTGTGTGTGTGTATTGAATTAAAAACAACTTTGCCTTACCTTAATAGAGAGACAGTTGAATATCTGAATTGTAATGTGCGGCGTTGATGAATCATCTTTATGCTCTTGATTGTTGTACTCCACGTTTTGAAGAAATATATTTTTAGTGGGAGTTGCTATTGCTGCTGCTGCGTTCGTTGCTGCTGCTGTTGTTGTTGTATTAGCTGTATTATTATCGTAGACCACACTCGATTGGCACGATTGTGAAAATGATTCCGTTTCGCATTTAACTAATTTTGGTTGCGACTCTAAATCTTGTGTGGATGTTGTTGTGGATGTTGTTGATTGATTGAATTGTGATAATTCGGTTGCTGTTGTTTCAACTTGCTTACTATTATTTGAAAACACTCGAGCAAAAATATTGGTGCATGGCGGGTTGGCAGAGGCAGAGGCAGAAGCAGAGGCAGCAGCAGCAGCAGAGGAAGGCACACTTGGTGTGTTGTAATTGTTTTGATGCATATGTGAATTGAATGAGGCTGCGACACCCGTTCCCGTTCTCCTCTCCATATTATTATTATTGCATTGCGCGACGACAACTGATAACGAGTTATCATCATTATCATTATCATGATTATTTTCATCATAATTATTATCGCAGCAACATGTATTATTTGGGTCGCATTTGGATACATTTCGATGAATAATATTGCACGATTTCACGTTGTGTTGTTGTTGTTGCTGTTGAATTTTATCATTTGGGGGACTACTACTGCTGCTTGGCTTATAAATTTGTAGATCTGCGATATCGCAGTCGTTAACCAATGTGAGGCACAATCGACAAACTTGACGATACTTATGTGGTACATTATTATACATAATTAGTTGTAATTTTTTTTTGTTCCGCTTGTTGACACGTTTGGTTGGAACACCGCACAACGATTTGCACTTGTGTTATATTTTTGAAAATTATAACTTTAAAACAAATTAGAAAACAAATGTAAACACTATTTGTCACTTTTTCATTGTTTTACAATCCACATTCAGCTCACCGAAAATAACTCATTGCCATAGTTCTTATAAATCATGATTATATCGTGAACTACTAGTTCTTTTATACATAAATGTCAGGGCTGCATAACAATATTTACCCATTTATCAATGATGACTAGAAAACTAGCGGTTTTTTGTACATTTTGTTGAATGTATAATGAATAAATACTCATTTTGATTTAGTTGTTTTTGTTTAACTAATCTTGTTATTTTTGCGATCGATTAACTCAGTTGTAACGGCTGTAAGCATTTTATATTTACTTTAACCCTGATCTTATGGGTATACATGGAATGGTTTTTTGCCAAGCCTGAGCGGACAATTCAATAAAGATCGATAATACTTACAAAATAATTAAAAAAACCTACAATAATATCTATTTCGTTTTGAAGTTTTAACATTAGATTACTTGAAACTCCTATGATTAATAACATACCGTTGAAAGTTGCAAGTATGTCGTCAATATCTCGCCCACTTTAAGAGCTAGGGTTGCCAAAATTAAAAATGTTTTCTAAAGACCTCCTTTCAAGGTCGAGCTCCCGCCTTAAAAAGGATAAAATGCCACCGTTTCAGGCTAGATAGCAAAAGTTATTAATAAGTTATCCTAGCTTAAGGTGATTGCTGACTGGCGGTTATCAATGTCTTTTCGGGTGCAGCTGATAAGGATAATAAGGATGTTATGCATTAGGACAAACAGATTTTGAAGGAATATCTACTTCTTAAATATATTGGAATCTCAGGATGTATTGCCTAACGAACCCAAGTACAACCCTGGAAGACACTAGTGCATCTTTCGACTTTGTTTTAGGATGTATCGTTGGAATTCAATTTATTACCCATCCAGGAATTTCGATTTTGAAAATCAAGTAATCTAAGCATCATTCATTTTCCTTACAATCCATAACACAAAAATCCATACCGATAGATATTTATTCCATGTAGGTTTCGCTTATGGCTCTAACAGTGACACGATTGGAATTCTTCGGCATGCATCGATAAGTTCGATTAGTTTCAAAGTGCCACCACTATATTAAAAAAATCATTAGATTATAAATTAACACATAAATATATGCCTATTGAATTCGGAGTATGTATTCTGCAAATTATATATAGTGATAATACATAGCAAATAATTTCCACTTCGCATCGAACACATTTTTTTTGTGCAGTAGAAATAGAATAAAGCTCTGATTTCCTCAACTATATTTATCCATATATGAAATATGTACATATGTTTACCCATACTGCGTATACATATGTACATAAATATCTATAAGTTTTCATACAGCTGTGCGTATTATTAAGCACATACGTGTAAATATGTTGATTTACTAAATAAATTCAGCAATGCAGCAACATGTTTAGTAAGTGCCTCTAAAACACACTCCACGATTCTGGCTGTTTCTCATGTGTCAGGAATTTCGCAGTTGATAACAAAGATTTCGACAGGCGCAAAAAAACACACAAGAGTCAAATATTAATTTGTCTCATAAAAAAAAAAGAAAAAGAAATAGTGTTACACAAACATATGTGCATACCTGCATATGTGTGTGTAAGTATGTATATTTCGAGCTAAGCATTTATATTAGACATATATTTACTTAAATACATATGTTTGTGTGTGTGTAAGTGTAGTGTGTCTTTGCTTATGTGTGTGTACTATATGCGTAGTATCTGACATTCAATGCAATAATTTCAATGATACATAAATACACAAATATGCCAAATTTATTTATGTATTATGAATAAATATTTTAATTCGTAATTTAATCAATTTAATTATTAAAAATAATTAATTTCACTCATACATAAGTGTTTTTTTTTACAGATTAGTGAAAACAGGATACAAATTAGATTTTAAAACTAAATTTGTAAATTACATATGGAAGTGCGTGTGTGTGTGTGTGTTGGCTGATTTAGGCATTCATTATCAATCCTTAAGGCCGCATACAATTTCACATTACACACACACGCATACTCAAATAAAATACCTAGAAAATCACAACAAAAAAAAACTATTATGATTTTTAGTTGCTGAGTCATTAAGCAAAAAGTTGCTACCGAGAATGCTGTTGAGCAGCTGCTGCTGCTTAAAATTCCTTAATTCTTTATCGCTGTGTATCTTCGATTCTCTACAATTCTCAATTGGTTCTAGCAAACCCAGCACGCAAATTTATGGTCTGATTTAACATTTAAATAATTACAACATTCCCAATATACTGAATCAAATATTAATTTTTTTATATATTTCAATTAACTATATTTTATAACGTTCTTATTGCAGTCATCTTAGGCGGGAAGATTTATGATGGCTTCCATGTCAGACAACGGAATCGTACTAAGTGGATTTCAAAAGAAATTGAAAACTATGAAAAAGAAATTCTTTGTGCTCTATAAGGAAACGAACAATGGCGCTGCCCGTTTGGAATATTATGATACGGAAAAGAAATTTCTACAGAAAGCCGAGCCAAAACGCGTCATAGATTTGAAGAGCTGCTTCAATATCAATCGTCGTATCGACACGAAACATAAATTTGTACTGGCTCTCGCATCGAGAGATGGCGGCTTTGGCATCGTTTTGAATTCAGAGAATGATTTACGCAAATGGTTAGACAATCTTTTATCCCTACAACGAGATAATACACCCTACGGTACTTTGACTAAGCTCCAAAATCTATAAATATAAATTAATTAATATTTTTTTTGTGCATTGTAGAATATGTTTGGCAAGTTGTTGTCCAAAAGAAGGGAATGTCGGAAAGTGTTGGAATTACGGGCTGTTACCACTGCTGCCTGACCTCAAAATCGCTTACATTCATCTGCATAGGACCGGAAAAACAACCAAATGGCGATGATCGCCACGTGAAAGTTGAGATACTCTTAACAACAATAAGACGGTGAGCATAAATTGACGCTTAAGTATAAGTATAAATTTTGATCACAGAATTAAGACTGCATTTTTGGGTTGCTGTCTGATAACTATCTAATCTTAATTATTTATTTACTTAACGTCAAAGTCAGTCGAAGGAAAAAATTCATTAAGAAAATTAAATTAAATTAAAAATTAAATTGTATATTGCATTTCAATTTATATATATATAATATTATAAATATTATAAACCAGGGAACTCATTGATCGTTGGCATACGTACTATATATACTATATAAATTCTCTTGTATTTCAGATGTGGACACGCGGACACACAAAGCATTTTTTATATGGAACTGGGCCGCCAGAGTGTTCTGGGTGCCGGTGAACTGTGGATGGATACAGAAGATGCTTCAGCTGCCAAACATATGCACGATACGATATTAAGGTAAGACATTTGCAACTTTATTGCCCATCTTTTAGAACTATAGATTTTGAAAATAATTAGGTGATTAGTGTCAAAATCAACATGTGATGAAATATGATTTTTATTTTTTGCTACGAATTCATATGCAAATTAATTTTCTGTATTAAAAGACTTTAACCAAAGATAGCTTGTTTGATCACCAATTAATTTCATTTGAAATTCATATTAAATTCAACACTAAACCCAATTTTAAATTTTAAATACTGTGCCCATTTTTGGGTTCTAGATTGTTTATTTTTTTAATGTCAACTGAATAACACTGAAAATAATAAAAGTTAAAATTAAATCAAATTAAAAATGAAAGTTAGTTTGTAAAAAAAAAAAATAAACATTAATAAGTTTAATTCCGCATTTCAATTTAATACTTATTGTTATTTATTTTTCAGCGCAATGTCCGTCAAATCCGAGTCGAATATGAACTTGTTGAATGTGTACAAAGGAAAACCTGATTTAGGCAGTGAACCGATGAGGAAACGTTCGTCATCAGCAACGGAGGCTTCCAAGCCAATTAACGTTCTACAAAAACGACAAAATCCTATTGAAATACGAAATAGCTTTTCGCCGCAGTACAACAGTAAGTCAAATATATCAAACGATTCTGACTAAAAATGAAATTGAATTTTAATTATGATCGCTCTGTCCTTTATTAGGTTATGGGCGAGAGCGATGCGACAGTTTACCAAGCAGAAATCGGACACTGAGCGAGTGCAGCAATCAAACATATATTGCATATAAGCATGGGCATCGATGTAACACGATATCGGGAACACGCCCATACTCGAGTCAGAGACACAGTGATAGCCCACCAATTAATTCAGCAATGAAATGCTCGGAGAGTGAAGAGTCATCAATTAGTGTTGATGAGGCGAATGATAAAAGCATCTATGACGCTTATCGAATAAAGTAAGTTGGCCGATTTCCAATGAGAACTTACCAATTGAATTGCTTTTTCGATTTATGCTGTTTGTTTAGCTCAAGGACCTCGAAATGCATGATACCCGAAGAGAATGTTGATGATTTAAATGTGTCCGATAGCAACAAATTGTCAGGAATAAATGGTACTGTTCCCATTCGAGGTAATATTGCAAGATATGCCTTTTAATTTCATTTCATTTCATTCTTAGAAAACTTTGAACACTATATTTCTATGACCCCAAACAAATCAATGTGCGAAAATCTGAATGTGAATGCGAATCTTCAATTGAATCAATGCACAGGATCAAACACATTTTGTAATGTTGCCGAGGAAGACTTGAATATCGATTTTCCCGAGCACTCATCCGAGAAACTAGCTAAAGATGCCGAAGTCGATAACCAGTGAGTCTATTCTAATAAGTCTATGTGTATTTTGTTGTATTAAATATGTTATTCGCTTTTAGGTATGAACGTCCAAGTCGTGCATATTCAATTGGCAGTAAATTCGAGCACATGAAAATGAGCAAACCGCTGGGAAACCTGAATGAAGTGGATATTTCATCGCCGCGAGTGCGCGCCTATTCCGTGGGATCAAAGTCAAAGATACCTCGATGCGACATTCAACGTGGCGTGCTCTTCTCCAACAAGGGGAAGAATTGGGGACAGACGCATAAGGGTAGCGTTTGCAATGTCGATGTTCAGGCATGCAGTGAACTTTTCGGTTATAATACGACAAGGGAAATTAAGTCGACAAGTGCTCCACTTTTAAGTCTACGCAGTGGAGTCAAAACACTGCGTATGAGTGATTTAATGGAAATCGATTTCTCCAATGTGACGACAGCATCTTCCACAACGCAACAACCGCGTGCGGTTTTACGAAATTATCACCAGCAGCAGCCAAGTGCAATTCAAACGAAAAAGAATCCCGTCGCTATATTGCCCAATTCGAGTTCTAATGGTAATATCCGGCAAACTTCGGAAATGCTCAAACCGGACACAATACCAAAGTCTGTAGACAGCTCGGATGGCGGTTATTTGGAAATGAAACCCGTTGGAGTTGGCATCGGGCATATGAGTCATAGACCGCCCATATGCATTGAGGATCAGTTGGAGAAGTTAAAGCTGCTGAATTCAAATGGCACACAGCAGCAACAGCTGCAGTTGCAGCAGCAGCAGCAGCACATACGAATGAAGCAGCCGGATACATTACAAATGAATAATGATAATAGCAATTGCTATGTAGTGAGCGAAACTAATGCGGATTTGTCCGACACCAATACTATATTAACAAATAATTTAAATCTAAATATTGCTGATAAAAATCATCATATTCTTATCAACAGTCACATAAAGAGCAGTGACATGCACACCAAATTGGAGAACAATCAATTGGAGAAAACAATATTAAACTTTGCCTTAGATAGAAGCAACAGCACGCCGACAGCGGGCCGAAAGTTAATTCATTCGATAAGTAATGAAGACTATACGAAGCATATACATAAATCGAATGCCGGCCCGGACACTAAAGATGTTGGCTACCAAATTCTTCAAATTAAAAGTGATAGTTCCCTAATTTCAAAAAAGAAAAATCAACGGCCCATCCATAAACCACAATCTGGCCGACAATTTCAGATCGATGGTGTCAATAAAATGGAGAAAAAGCTGTTAATAACAAATACGACACCAACAACAACCACAACAACAACGAACACAGCATTCAACAACTTGGCGTCGTCGTTGTTAATGAAACCGGAATCAAAGCTATTGAATGAGGATTCAGTGTCGAGCAAGGATTGCTCATCATCAAATAAGGATGACAATGCATCGTCATCGTCGGGCTCGTGCGATCATGCACTCTATTATGCCAGTCTAGACCTTCCACAGAGCAGCGGGCAGACGAAAACAAAGTGTCTGAAGAAAGTCGCATGTGAATCTCCGCCAGCGAATGTTGTTTGCTTTGAAAACACCACCAGTTCATATGCAAAAATTGATTTTGATCAATCGGACTCCTCGTCTGCTTCGTCAAAAATTTGTAATATCTAATATGTAATTTAAGTATAAATATATCATTTTTTTCTTAAAGATCACAATGCTTTTTAATTTTTGAACAAATTTTAAATATATGTGGATGTATATATGTGTGTATATATATTATCAGAAAGTGTGTAATATGTTTTCAATCAATTTTCACAGCGAAACAGTTCGATTAATGAAATTCAGAATTGGGAATAAAATTTGTCATTCTCTGACTAAACAAAATTCGAATTTTGAATTGGCAATTTTGGTAATTCTACAACTCAACTAAATTATGAAATGTAGATTTACGGATTTAAGAATACATATTTCGTAATTTTTAACACTCGTATATAGTACATTTAATACACTTTAATATTTACAAGAATTCTTAATACAGACATTCACGAGTAGTCGTTAGTTGGTCAGGTGTTTAATTGTGTTATAATCTCGCATTGATTGACACCTCTGTTCATAGTCCAAAAGCGATGATTCCAACTTAGTGAATTCAGCATTCAGCAATTTGTTGTTCTGCATTAGTTGGGCTATAAATGTGTCCACAGCTGACGTTGGCACTACGACTGCAATAAATAAATAATATGAGAAAAACAAAGTAAACAAATTGTAAATATTTACTTTCAGGTTTGGGTTTGCTTTGTGCATTTGTTGTTGTTGACGATGATGCAGGTGATGAGGACAGTGGAACGCGTCGTATTTTATTACCACTTTCAACGAATTGGGCAATTACACTGCGAAATTTCTCTGGTATTAGAAATAAACGATCGACATTGCCTTTTTTGTAGCAGAGATATGCAGATTTCATTTGGAACCATTTCCGACGAACTTGCGTTGGGGATTTGTTGGGGAAGCCATGTTTCTTCATTTTGCTAGCGATTGTGGTGAAAGTGTGATGCGTAGTTGTAGCATGTGCAGATCCTTGGGCCATTTTCACCTCCTTTATTAAATTTAGCATACATTCTATTTCGGCAGTTAGCCAAAAATTTCTTTTTAATTTGGCTGATTTCATTTTTGTGTGGGGAAATTGTTTTTATTTAATCAATTATAATCAAGTTATCGATATCTAAATTATAATTTCAAGCTACGAATATCGATATATTCACATAACCATACTCCGACTTCAATAAAAATAGTTGTCTTGAGTTGACCATTATTGAATTATTACTTAACTATAACTTTTTCAAGCATAGTCAGCAAAATCAAAATAAAATACTTCAAATTTTATTTTTATTAGTTTGTCATAGAAGTGAACGGGAAAAAACACTATTCTCTTATCGATAACTTGACGAAACGCTTGTCTGGGGTAGAACTTCAGATATATCGATATAGCTGTATATGCACGTGATCTCACGCACATCCCTAACAGAACCTTAAAATAAAAATATATTTCCAAAATGTTATAAATATCTAAGAGGTTTTTAATACAAATCCAAATACAAATATAAATATGTTTCGCAATTTACACAAAATATGTGCATGCGATTACATATCAGCGCAGATATTTCCCGGTCAAATCAATCCGATAAGGGTGAGACACCATAAAATGTTATGCAATATGAATTTTGTCGTAAACTTAAATATTAATAAATATTTGTAATTATTATTAGCTGTCTGCTGTCGCCAGGCCAACTGGCAATGGAACACAAAATGCGCCAGCAGCTGCAATGCTGCAAATACCACCCGATCTGCCCCGTAACCAAAAAGTGAGCGTTGAATATTTGCCATGGATACCGAGCCCCTATGCACATTTGGGCAAAAAATTTAGTCAATACAAGAAACTATCAAAGTTTCGCCTCACATGTAAGCTAAGGTAATAAGGCATTAAACTGGTTAATACATATTCTTATTTTTTGGCATTTTAGCATTAGTTGTTATTACAACAATGGGCGGCTATGCAATGGCGCCGGCTGCCTTTGATTTGACCACTTTCGTGATGTGCTCAGTGGGCACAGGATTGGTTTCCGCAGCGGCGAATTCTATTAACCAATATCACGAGGTTCCCTTCGATTCACAAATGTCGAGGACGAAGAATCGTGTCCTAGTCACTGGTCAAATGACACCACTGCATGCCGTGGGCTTCGCTGCTGTCTCAGCTACAACGGGATTGTGCATGTTGTATTTCGGTGTCAATGGGTTGACGGCGGCACTGGGAGCGGGCAATTTATTCCTCTACACCAGCATCTACACGCCGATGAAGCGGATGAGCATTGCCAACACTTGGGTGGGTTCAGTGGTGGGCGCCATTCCACCACTGATGGGCTGGGCGGGCTGTGCCGGCTCTCTGGATGCAGGCGCAATGATTCTGGCTGGCGTTTTGTACGCCTGGCAATTTCCGCATTTCAATGCGCTCTCGTGGAATCTGCGACCGGATTATTCGCGTGCCGGCTATCGAATGATGGCTGTGACCAATCCAGACCTTTGCCGACGAACTGCATTACGTTATGCATTCGCCATTGGCGGACTCTCCATGATGGCGCCACTCCTCGACGTGACCAACTATTGGTTTGTCCTGGAAACGTTGCCCCTGAATGGCTACTTTTGCTATTTAGGTAAGTGTATATAAGTATAAGTTTATATTAGTTATTATGTATTCATAAACACATAATTAAAAGTATATAATAATGAGAATGGTGCTATTAATTAGTTCCATTCATTTTCATAAATTTGTTAAATATTTTGAAAGCGCTGTCGAAAATTAACTAGTTTTAATTCTTACGATGTTTTTAAGAAACTTCTAAGAACATATTAATTAATTTACAATTTATATTCCAACTATAGATATTATTTTACAAATATTTGCTCTATGTTTGTTTGCAATTACAGCGTATAAATTTCATCACAAATCTGACAGTGGGAGCTCCCGTAAATTATTTCGATTTTCGCTGATACATCTGCCTGCGCTAATGTTGCTGTTTCTGGCCAACAAGAAGAAATGGTATTTCACCGACACTGCGGACGAGAAAGTTGCGAAAAGTGATAAGACATTTTTGTCGCTGTTGCCTACCTCGCCACCAACTGGCCTCCAAAATGTTCTACCAGTTGCAGTGACAGCTGCTTCAAGGTGATCGATCCTGGCTTAAACGGATTGTTTGTTAAATATCAATTTTTAATTTCAATGTCGTGTGTATATTATTAACCTATAAGTGCAAGTAAAATAAGTGAAAGATGTCTATACGAACGAAATAAACCAAGCTTTATTTAAATAATTGCGTTGCGGATTTTAATGTTATTCGAAAGTTGATTTCAATTGGGGATTAATGTTTTATAAACATTTATGTTAACTTAGCTTTTGTTTCCCTCATGAAAACTGGTAGCACTTTTTAAATTGGCAGCACTAGTATATAATGGGCAGCACTGGAGCTTGACAAATAAAAATATATCGGTTTTTGATATTCACTTGCAGTGTGTGAATGCGCTATACGAGAATTTGTAAACATGGCAAATTTCTATCTCTATGTTGGAAAATCCCCTAACGGCATTACCTTTTTTAATAAAAAAAAATAAAATTTGTAATACCGTTTTTTATTAATATTTAATTGTGTACATTTTTCAACTCAATTAAAAAATAAGAAAATGGAATACCAAAGTTATTATTAAACAAAGTTGTTATGAGTCAAATTTTTATTCTTATCGATATATCTATGCGATATTTTTTCACATATTTTCTCAGTTTCCTTTTCGCTCATTATCAGTCTGTCTGCTTCGTTCTTCGATTCGTTCGCAATAATTGTTGGTCGCAAAACTTGAGAATTGAACTAATTTCCAAAAAAGCCAAGTCGGTGTAAGATTTCGTCCCACAAGGAATTGGTTATTGCATATCTAATATATAATAATAAGTATA
Organism: Drosophila paracracens; assembly: GCA_035044025.1. Taxonomy (NCBI): domain Eukaryota; kingdom Metazoa; phylum Arthropoda; class Insecta; order Diptera; family Drosophilidae; genus Drosophila; species Drosophila paracracens. The sequence continues at coordinate 1,844,600 of JAWNMN010000835.1, read as the reverse complement.
CAGATTGGTGCCTTGGCTAAAAATGCTCTGATTGGAACCCACACACATACACACGCACACACACATCAACACCAAAATACGTGTACTAAATACTTTAATAATTATGTATGTACAAAACTAACTTCGTTTTCCTCATTTCTATTCACATGAAGACTTGCATACATGTGTAAGCGTACATATATTTACCTATGTATATGTATGCGTATATCATAAACAGCATATTGCCAATTTTATTTTTCATCGTGTCTTTTTCGTGACAGTTTTTATTTTCGCATTTTCAAAAGTAAATAGAAATTTGTGTGCTGCATTCATAAATTACGTGTACATCTTTACGCCTCTATTTACTTTAAAATACGTCAATTAATTTGTGTTTTTTGGATTATTGGCAAGTGTTTATTTTTTCGATAATTGTTACACACACATACACCATATGCGTGTGTGTTGTTGCATGTGTGTGCGTGAGTGTGTGTGTTTGTGTAAATCTAAGCGTTAATACATAACAACATATCCATTTTTATTTCATTATTATTACAAGCAAAACTATTTGGAATCTTTTCGAGAGCGTTATTTACACTCCAACAATATTAAATGTCATTTTATCTTGTAACAAAGGCGCCCTTTTGTAATAATCTAAATGTATATACATATATGGATATACATATATATATATACACATACATATGTACAAATATCCAATTTCTCAATGTGTAAATATGTTCATTTCTGTTTACATGCATTATATAGATAAATAATACACTGCTTTCTTGAGCAACTTTTCTCTTTGTTGTGTTATTTTTAATGCATTGCTGATAATATTTTCGATAAACACACTGAAATTAACGTCTCAATTTTGTGGAGCCCTTGCTTTGTTATCGAGACAGGTGTCGCAGAAGATCCTTAGTTGCACTTCCTTTTCTTGTCATTTACCGATTGTTCACCTGTACGATTTTCGATAATTCGATCAGTTTTCATAGACTGGTTTACGCCTAAAAAAAAATTCTGCATCTTGAAAGTCTTGAAGCGTTATTTTAAATCGAATTACAACTCAATTTTACTTTAAACACAAAACGGAGTCCTCTATTTCAAGTTAACTTTCATATAGATCATTTAAGATTACAAATCTTATCAATTTGGAAAGCTGTACTAGAATATGTATAGCTCTGCTTTATATATTCGATTATTTTAGTGACAAATGTAAATACAAATTTTCAAGGTAGAAATTCTTAACCCATATTGGATAGGTAAGCAAGAAGAATGTTGATTATGATAATGGGAAAGGTTAAAGGGAAGACTATAGTTGTACATGGAAAAAGAAAGCCCACCAAAACTGTAAATCGGTGTTGACAAGTTGCAAATGGAGATGTGAAAGAGATTTTCAATATGCTCTATTGGTTATTTTACCTTGCTTTTAGCTTTATAATGGGGATAAACACAACCAGCTCCGTCTCCATTTGTAAATCAAGTTGATAAGATAAGAAGTGGTTCAATTAAATTTGGCATGTTGGCAAACATGTCACTCGTATTGTGATCACAAAGTATGCTTTTTCTGGAAAAATGTGTATTATTCTTCAGATAGATCGAGCGAAGCTAAGAACTACAACAGTTTTCTTTTTCAAAAACTAAATTTAATACAAATTTTTGTTTTTCTTTTTTGTGCAGCGAGATAAATCACTATCCATCGTAACTCATTAAACAAACCAAGTAAAAGTGAAAAATTATTTTGAATAAAATAATGAACGGTCTGGCTAACAGTAACGATGACTCTGTGGAGTGTCCATTGTGTATGGAGCCCCTTGAAGTGGATGATCTGACCTTTTTTCCATGCACTTGCGGATACCAAGTAAGTTTTTCACATCATTTATGCACTTATCATACCCCTTAAATGTGTTGCGTGTTTTTATTGTTTTGCAGATTTGTAGATTCTGCTGGCACAGAATTCGTACAGACGAGAACAAACTGTGCCCAGCATGTCGAAAGGAATATCCGGAGAATCCAGCGGACTTCAAGCCTCTGACGCAGGAAGAAGTAAGTTTTCAAAAATACTCTTTTTGAATATCATTAATAGAGTGTGTATTGTGCCCCTTGTTGATCATTAAGATATAGATTTTCATCTAACCACCCATCTTGTATAGGAATGCCAGAAATGTTTCTGGTCTTAGGGCCCTAGTTGAGGATATTTCAGTCTGCTTATTGTCAATCACTCTTCTATAATGTGTTCTGGAGTCTCTCGTCCATACTCGGCCACGAGTTTTAGGTTTTGTAGATTAAATTATTTAAAAGTAATTGAAGTAGTGCACACAGTATTTGTTCGTCATTTATAAGATTTATCAGCCGTCTAAACAAATATACTTTTTATTTCATCTTAGATGATCGCTTTCAAGTCCCAGAAGCGGCAGAGAGACCAACAACGAAAGCAAAAAATAACTGAGAATCGGAAACATTTGGCCAACGTTCGGGTTGTGCAAAAGAATTTGGTATTTGTTGTGGGGCTGCCACCTCGACTGGCAGACGCAGATGTAAGTAGTAAGGCATGACACTGCACTTGGGGCATCCTTAAGGGACACAATTTATGTTGCAGATACTCAAGAAGCACGAATACTTTGGCAAGTATGGCAAAATCCATAAGGTGGTCATCAATCCCAGTACAACTTACGCTGGCGTGCAGGTATGTCAGACAGACAGATTAATTATAATTTTAACAACAAGCTAAATAAATAAATAAATGCAATGAATTAGGGTCCCTCGGCGTCGGCATACGTCACCTATGTGCACAATACGGATGCACTGAGGGCTATACAGAGTGTTAACAATATCATGATTGATGGGCGGCTAATTAAGACCAGTCTCGGAACAACAAAGTACTGCAGCCATTTCATGAAGAATCAACAATGCCCTAAAGGCGACTGTATGTACTTGCATGAATTGGGCGATCCGGAAGCGAGCTTTACCAAGGAGGTATTCATACTTTAATTATCTTAAATTTAAACTCTTAAACTCTTTATCTATGTGTAGGAAATGCATCAAGGCAAACATCAGGAGTATGAGAAAAGATTACATGATCTTCTGATCGCAACTTCTGGGGCGAATAATGTGACTGGAATCGGAGTATCTACAAATGGTACAACTGCAGCTACTGCTGCTGCTGGTAGCGGCAGCGGATCTACAAAAGCAGCTGCGGTAGCTATGTCATCATCATCGTCATCGTCAGCTTCATCGTCCGTATCAATTGCAAATGCAGCGAGTTCAGCTAATGCGCAGCAGAAAGAGGCATGGCCCAGTTTATCAGTATCCCCGGTTAACAGCAAGGAAACGATTGGAAATGGTAGCGCCGCCAATGGGAACGGGAAGAGCAGAAAGGAGAAGTCACGAAACGAAAAAGGCCGCAACGAGAAAAACAAATCTAAAAGCAAAAACAATATATTCCCAGGCAATGCAAATACATCAAACAAGGAGAATTTTATTCCAGAATCAAGGACAGTAACCACAACACCAGTTTCAACCGAAGACACAATTGTTGCTGCTGCTGCAACGAAAACCGAATCGAGTGTTGCCAGCAGCAATCGACCAAAAACAGAACGGAATAACAAGGAGAAGGCCTCGTCCGGTCGTGCTGCCCTTGCAAAAGAGCAAAAGGAAAGCAAGGATGCAACACATGGCTCACCAACGGAAACACAACCGGAAGATGGTGCGAATCCGAGCACTGATTTGGCCAGTGAAAGTACAAACATGTTTTCATTACCAAAACGATCGGCAACATCCAATAATGTGCAACGATCGCTCAGTTCGAGCAGCGAGAACAGCGATGATCGCGTATCCGAGAGCAGTGCCAGCGAGGAGAGCTCACCGGATAACCTAACAAAGACGCGTTGTGATACTCCCAGCGACGGTGACGGCGATGGTCATAAAGATATTGTCCTTAATAATAATAATAACGCAGTAGAAAACGGTTCATTTGTTGTAAACACAATGGATGATGTTAGCATTCACAAAGTTACCGATCCCATTATTAAAACAAAGGATGATGCAATTCAAACGGCCCAAGATAATGTTGAAATCCAAAATACTGGTGATATTGACTGCACAAAGGAAGTATCGGGTATGTTGTGAATGATTGAAGCGATTCCTTATTCCAAATATTATTTAATGTTAATGAATATTTCAGATGCTCTCTTCAAGATGAATATATTCGATGACAGTAATAGCTTCTTCTCATCGTCACCCGCATTCCAGCAATCACTGCTGCTAAGGAACAAAGTCGATGGCGATATGCGGCAGTCTCAAATAAATAGCGTAACAAATTCGCATTTGCCGGACTTGCTAAATGGTAATTTTATTGGAGCTCCCTCTGATTTGTACTGCATTGATTTAAATATTATTTATTTGTTGTACGACAGGCATTGATGGATACCAGCACCCGGCGAACACAAATGGTATATATATATATATACTATATACTTTAAATGTGTAACTAACTTTAAAATGTATCGGCTTTGCAGAATGGGAGGAAGCCTTTCAGAATGTAATGCTACGCAACACGAGGCAAGTGGAGGAGCAAGTGCTGCATCAGCAACAACTGCAACTGCAACAGCAGCATCACCATCAACAAGTACTGAAGCAACAGGAAGAATTTCTGCGGATTCACGAATTACAAAAACGGAACAATCTAGTTAACAATATTGGAATTCCTCAAAACACACACCCTGGTAAGTTATCAATTGATTCGTTAATATGCAATTGGCACTCACTTGTGATATATATATATATATATGTATTCTTCAGAATTCCCTAACCATTATCATGGCAATGCAGTTGACGCGAATAGGAGTCAACCCCATCCACCGGCTGTGCATCCACCGCATCTCGCACCGCAACCTGATGAAAATCCACTTAATAACATATTTGGCAATATGTCAAAGTTCTTCGACTTTCATAAAAGCCAGCAGCAGATACACCAACAGTACATGAATGGACATCAGCTTAGTGATTCTCATCGTTTGGCCCTATTTCTGGAGAATGGACGTGCTTTTGATAATGGTAAAATAGTTTTGTACAATATTTTCACTAATTGTTAATACAAAATGATTTTGTTTTGGTTATTTGCAGGCATTTTATCGCAACAGTCGCAATTGCATAAACCGAGATTAATGGGAGCCTTTGATAAAACAGTGAGTTTGCTGTAAATATATATATATATATATATATTCATATGACATATAACATTGTTTCTTTTTATAGTCTTCTAACCAACCTCAAAATACGCATTCACCACAAAATCGGTTTTCACAAAGCTCATTAGCGGACGATGACCTAGGTAATATATTAAATGACTTTTCACTTTCTTATTAATATCATGTATAATTGAATATTTACAATATTTTTATGGTTTAGGCTTTGATCCGTTTATTGAAACCCAAAAGGGACTGGCCGAACTTATGGAAAATGAGGTAGTACAACAGAATGTAAATATTGGAAATGCTGGACCCAAATTGCAGCAGCCAACACCAGCTACTCATCAGCAACTAATTGATAATATGCAGCGTGCCCGTATGCCTCCTCCTGGATTCAATCACATGAATACTCTAGGATTTGACGGTGCAGCTCGGGTACACTCGAGCAAGATTCTACCATTTATCAATATGCCAGGCGGCGGCAATCCAGCAGTTGGCAACAATAGTGCGCAACTCGAACAGCAGCATCAACTCCAAATGGCAGCCAACTGGAATCCCCACTTGGCAACATTGCATCAACATCCTGGACAACCGTTAAATGACACTCACTTGCAACAAATGGCTCAAGCTGCTGGCGCTCACAATAAAGGTGTGCACAACAACATACACACATATTTAAACTGTTGACACCGTTTATATAATTATATTAAAAAAAAAAAATAGGATATAGTAACAGTGATTGGACATCTATGGATCCGGCTATTCTGTCTTATCGGCAATATTCATCCTTCCCACATCAAGGTCAAATGCCACTTCATCAACAACAACAAGATCTATTTCTGCAACACTTGGCTCAAAATCAACAACAAAACGGACAAGGTACGATTTTCGATTCGATTTGAACTACTATATCTCTATTTTGAATAAATTATTATTTGATGTTTTGTCAACAAATAGGTTTCAGTAATCAATCCCAACAAGTGCTTCCTGGTATGAATATGCCTAACAATTTGATGAATGGACAATCGTCATCTCAGACACAGGTCAACGCCAATGTTCAGGGTATGCTGGAGTTCTTGAAAAACCGTCAATTTGTTTAAATAATGTCTGAATATAATAGATTTGTTTACCTGTACTACTTATTAAATACTTATTACAATACATGCATATAGAAAAAATCGAATATAACAAATCGAAAATCATTTAGTGTTTTTAATCTGTAACACTTTCTATTGAACAAAGTTCTCACTTTTGATGACTGTAATCAAATATTTTCCATCAAAAGAATCGGAATTTCGTTTAAAAATATATCGGTTGCACCTCCTCGAATCACACACGAACTTCAATAATATGATTTATTTTATTTACGTATATATATATAAATATATGTATGATGTATATAAAAACTTTAAAGATATCTCTTAAGGTAGGTGATGACACAGAATATAATATGCATTATTGTTGTGATAAATAGGAGTTATGATAGTTGGTTAAATTTGATGACAACTCGAGAGGACCTTCTTTTTTAACTGATCGACAGTATGCTGAAAAAACATAAAAATAATCGTACTTTTTAATTAAATATATATTTGTATTGAACATAACTAATGTGGTTTTATTTATCGATTCACTTTGATTGGGGAATGTTGCGAATGATATACGAAAATCGATATTGAAAATTATAAAATTATAGTCTGACATAGTTTCCTCGATTCATTGCGACGATTATTGTTATATCTTAAGGCCAGCATATTCACCACGAAATTGCATTTGGATCATTATTTAACTTACTTTCAGTTTCCCAACCAGCCGCAGGATTAGCTTCAAAAAGTTTAGGAATATACTCAGGTACAGGATCTGAAAAATGAAAAAAAATATGCAAAAAGTATAAAACGATATAACCAAACGTAAGTTAAAGCTGACAGTTATTATCACAAACAATAAATAAGTAACATTTAATAATAATAGATAAATAACCTTAGTTACCTTTTTTAAGTTTATTATCATAATTATTTCCAGCAACTAAGTTTGCTTGTGGTGAATACATCTGAAGAACATTACAAGATTGAATTCTAATTAGTCACTGCTTGTAAGAACTGTGAATTTTCAATTTTGAATTTTATTTTACCATGCAATTTTTTGTGTAATTCATTCTTGTAGTGCACGTCCCAGTATATGATGGTTGCATTGCCATCCATTGAGAGCTATAGGAAAATAAAAAAGATATTATCGATATGTTATATTATGCTCATGAGATATATTTATATTCACTTGTAACTATATTGGTAGTAAGATTGTTCCGGTACTTGAGGAACAATCGTTTTCGAATTAAATGAGTCACTCAATGCGTGCAGCCCCGAAAACTTGCTAATATTTCGATACGGTCGTTTCATTCGACGTCTCCTTCGATAGTTTCCGTTCTCAAACATATCCTCGTAGTGCGCATCCAATGTCCAAAAATTTCCCTTTCTTTCACCAGCCCCTTCTCTGGGCACCTTAATGAAACATTCGTTTAAGCTTAGATTATGTCGAATCGAATTTTGCCATCCCTTCTTGTTTTGTTCGAAATACGGAAATTTTAATGTTATAAAATTATAAATTTCATTTAACGTTGCTCTTTTCAATGTTGAATTCTAAAAAGATACGTAGTATAATAATATATATATTTTTAATTTAGTTAGGAAGTGTGTGTGTGATACTTACTTGTATAGCCATTGCTATTAGGGCCACATAGCTATAAGGTGGCTTAACCGAGGATGTGTTTGATGCATCTTCCGCAAATCTGTAAATCAATCAAATGTTCAGTACGAAAACAAGTAACAAATCGAGAGAGCTCAGCTGGGAGGGAGATACTCTAAACTCAAACTAGCCATAATCGTATACATCTCAGATTTTTAAATAACAGACTGAAATAAGCGAGAGCACATATAGCATGTTTGTGCGTATGTATGTGTGTGCACATGTATACAGATAATAAAATATAATTAGGGAAAAATATTAAGACACGATTTGAAATTTATACAGATGCTAAATATTATGTTAGGCTATATAATAGATTAGAAAGATGTAACATTAATATTGTGGTTTGTATTGCAATCGAAAATCGATTTGTATCAATATTCGCAATAAGGCGAAATTTATCGATAAAATGAAACAAACTTTAGCTCTTATGTCTCTGTGATTGGTAGTTCGTACAGATAATAATATAATTCTGCATTTAACACTATTTTGCTCAACTTTATAATACACTTTCCCCTTTTATAATTGTTTCAGTGTATAATTTAATATATATTTACTTTTCTTTGTCCATGTATAATTTTTCATCAATACAAATCTCATTTGTGGATGCTTTTGTTAAAATAGAAGTGTGCATATTTTGCTCTGTAAATAGAAATGGAATTAATGTATTAAGATTTATCAAATGGTTTTTCATTATTTCAAATAAGTTAGTCTCTTTAATTGGTATTCCCAAGAAAGCCAATTATGTAAGGAATGTATTCGACATATTAATTATTTGTATATAAATTAAGCTCGTATTCGAGTTATTTGTCTAAATAATGCGAAAAGTTGCAAATGCCAATGAATATTTGTTTTTAAATTTGTTTGTTTTATTTGTGAGTTAAATTAAACAGATCCTGATTGGTAAGCCCTTCACATTATGTACGTACATTTTAATCAAATTTAAGCTAAAATATACATGGGGAATTTTATATTTATTATTATTATATATTATTGCATTAACAAAATTTATATAAAGTAGACAGAAAGAGCACATGCACATTCATACATATAAATATAAAAACATATATATAAATATACATTTACTAGATCACTATACTTACTAGCTCAAAACACAGAAGCCACTTTTAGTGTAACTGTAAATAAACTAGATCAAATTATGTGGTTCATATATGCGTGTGTTTGGAGTCTTCGCTAGTTAAGACATATTCATACGTACATAAGTATGTAAAATTCATACATTCAGAAAGAGCCGCTTCAAATTGTTACAACAACAACAACAACAACAAAAAGCAATAGTCTTGAATAACCGACGGAACGCCCTGAAATGCTAATCGCAAATGAAATGTGCAATCGCAATCGCATTAATAAGCTTCTGGTACGAAATATTTACATACAAATTATAATACATACATACATAATTATGTACTTGCTTACTTATATATGTAGATTATTACCTTATTGGTCTCTGAATGCACATTTAAGTATTTGTGCACTTATACATGAAAGTTTCCCATACAAATAGACTTGATTAAGCTGTATTTGAATGCATTTAATACAAACAAACATCGATTTATATATATATATATATATATATATATATATATTTATATATGTATACCTGTGTTAAGTTACACATATACACACATACACTACAAGCTATATACAGTCAAACTTATTTAACTTTACTTTAAGTAAGAATAAGCATAGTTTCCTCTTGATCAGTTTTAAGGCCTTATAAGCCTAAGAACTATTTTAAGAATTGTGATAAGATCATGTGATTTCAAATTTTAAATTTAAAAATTAAATTCATGGAATAAGCATATTTATTCGACTTAACGGGGTTCTACTGTAAATATGATCATACATACAAACATACTTACTGTAAATGCAGTGGTAGTCTTGAGAGACTAGCAATAAAGAGTCAGCATTTTTGAAAGTATTTTACTGTATATACATATACACATGTATGTATGTGTGTATGTTAGTAAAAGTTAACACATAAATAAACATATATACATACGTAAATGTGGTATATATACCACGTAGAGTTTACCAAAATTCAAAAATGCAGTACAAAAAAAACTATCTTCAACGCGTCGAAAATTGCATACACTTGATAATTATAACTTTTTTCTAATAAGAATTTCCAATTGGAATTCAATCTGTCTCTTGTAACTGGTCCCATTGCAGCTAATTAAGATTTGAGATTTAAAAGATATAAATTAGTTTCCATATCAGCAAAATTTACAATATGATACGCTTTGTAAGGGTATTAAAATGGAAAATATGCTACTTTCAAGTTTTTAAGTATGTACACATGTATGTAACAGGCAGAAATAGGCATCCCCGTTCCTAGTAAGTTAAGTACTGTACATATGTATTTATTTAGGAATATATACATAACTATGTACATAAGTATAATCTGGATCAGCAACAACTATGGGGACGATCATCGTGCCCGACTTTGTTCATGTAGAGAGAAAAAAAAAGGATGCCTAACTAGAAGATACCCTGTGCATGTAGACTATATATGTACTTGTTATGGTTTATTTTTACCTCGTCTACAAGCAACAGACTATAGTTATCTTAAAACTTATTTGATTATACAGCTTTCGGTTTTTTTCTTTTTCCCAGCTTTGTTGTACTCTCCTCAAAACATTTTTAATATTTACAGGGTATACAAGTACAGATCTTATATTCAATGTAAGTATGAAAATACAATACGTGACTTTTTTGCCATTACTTTTTCATGAGCGTACATAAATACATGATGGTAATACAGTGAGCGCGCGTTATAAATTTTGAATAGAAATATCGGATTTTCAAAAACATATTTATTTTGCATCTTTTAAAAAATTTCTAAAATAGTTAAGATAGAAAAATATTTGCCCCGACACTTGTCGTTAACCATATTCATATTTTAAAAGCAAATTACAATGTACTCACATACAGTGGCCCACACCTTATTTTGCTCAGTGTCAAAGAAAATAGGCAACTTTTTACATAATCCTACCTAGCAGGTGGGGCAACCCCAGTGTATTGGGGTCATATATTAATTTAGGTGGTTAATATATGTACCTACCATCGGTCTTTTGAATTTTTGAAAAATAATAAATAATTTGCTTATGGCAGGCAATTACTTTTTTTCTTTGACAATGAGCAAAATAAGGTGTGGGCCACTGTAGATACAGCCTATAGACTAATTTGCACTGGACTTCACATCTTAAAAAATTTGCGGTTAATCCGCCGAAATTGTATCCATTTTAAAATTTAGACTCTAGATGGATCATCTTCATCCAAGATCCGCTTAAAAAGGGGATTCCCGATCCTCCTCAAGCGCATTCTAAATATATTCTTATATATATATTCTATAGAAACGCTCAATAAACTTCAGAACACTTGTTTTTTTATCCGTATGTGGTAGATTTGGTTGTGGTTTATTGAAAGTGCCTTTGTTATTTTTTTTGTTTTGCACATATAAATCAAATATAAATGGAATTGGTTCTAATGTACGTGCGGCGCCGCTATGTTGACTATCGAAAATGTTATCGCCGCATATGAAACAAGCATGTATTTTCATGTTCATCGAGTTGGTATGTGACTAGTTGCAAAGCATTTTGGCGCCATTTCTTGTCTAATTGGCAAACTGATCGCAATTGTTAATTGTTAATAGAACCTTGTTGTGTACCTACAATTAAAATGAATAAGTCCAAATCCCTTAAGCCATCCAAACTATATGTTATCAAAAGAGGTAAATAATACAGAAATTAGCATATGCTTTGTAGTTACAATTCAATTAATTACAACTTGCAGATGGAAGGCAGGAGGAAATACATTTTGATAAAATTACATCCAGAATACAGAAACTATGCTACAATTTAAACATGGACTTTGTTGATCCTGTAAGTATTCCTATATTCCTACATATTATGTTGAATGGAAATTTGTGAAATTTACAATTTCACCACAAAATGTGCAACATTTGTACATGTGTGTGTGTGTGTATTTGTAGAAATATTCTTGATCAATATTAGTTTTACAGTTGCGTATCTTGATTAAATTATGCAAATGTGTACATATACTTATGGGTATGTATTTACATGGATTCCTGGGGATTAAAGTGGAAGATCGATAAAAACCATATTATGCTCGTACACTCATAAATATTTTTTTGTAAATCACTACTTTTGGCACATTTGATCACCATAATTTCAGAAAGTATATTTCTTTAGTTTTCTGGTTGTGGCTTTCCAAAAACTGGGTCTTGCATTTTTTTAAAGTACTGTGCGGACTTTTCTAAAATGTAGAAAAAATGTCGAAATTCCCGAGTGATGTTTTCTGTGGGTGTGACTTGATTTATATTCGCTTGTTTTGTTACTTGCATTATTATTAATCATTTGTATTGTTAGACTCTTTGAATGTCGCCAACATTTTGCTCTTATGCTAAGGTTATGTTAATTTATTATTATATATTTCTTTTCTCTTTGTTTATAGGTTTCAATCACCCTGAAAGTTATAAACGGATTGTATTGTGGCGTTACAACACAGGAATTGGATAATCTGGCAGCGGAAATCGCAGCCAGCTTAACGACTCATCATGCCGACTATGCGATTCTGGCTGCTCGAATTGCTGTATCTAATCTTCACAAGGAAACCAGAAAAGTGTTCTCAGGTAAAGGTTTTTCTTCTGTTAAATGTCGTAGTTGATTTAATTCTCAATTGTAACTATTCTTGCAGATGTCTTTGAGGATCTTTATAAGCACGTCAACAAAGAGACTAACGAAGCCTCTCCAATGGTTTCAGAATTTCATTACAATATTGTTAAGAAACATGCTGATCGCTTAAATTCGGCGATCATCTACGATCGCGATTTTGGCTATAATTATTTTGGCTTTAAGACGCTCGAGCGATCGTATTTGCTGAAGATTAATCACAAAATAGCAGAGCGCCCACAGCATATGCTGATGCGCGTCTCGATTGGGATACATGGCGATGATATTGATGCTGCTGTGGAGACTTATAATCTGCTGTCTGAAAGGTATTTTACGCATGCATCTCCAACACTTTTTGCCGCTGCCACAAATCGTCCGCAATTGTCGTCGTGTTTCCTTTTAACCATGGTCTCCGATTCGATTGAGGGCATTTTCAAATCCGTCGAGCAATGCGCCATGATCTCCAAATCGGCTGGTGGCATCGGACTGAACGTTCATTGTATTCGTGCCAAAGGCACCTCGATTTGTGGCACAAATGGCACTTCCAATGGGCTGGTGCCAATGCTGCGAGTATTCAATAATGTGGCACGCTATGTGGATCAGGGTGGCGGTAAGCGACCGGGTGCATTTGCCATCTATTTGGAGCCGTGGCATGCGGATGTATTGGAATTTTTGGATTTGAAGAAGAACACGGGCAAAGAGGAGAATCGGGCTCGAGATCTGTTTTATGCCTTATGGATACCCGATCTCTTTATGAAACGCGTCGAAACCAATGAGGATTGGTCCCTGATGTGTCCACATAAGTGTCCCGGCCTTCAAGAGGTTTGGGGCGACGAATTTGAGAAACTGTACGTTCAATACGAGAAAGACGGCAAAGCGAATCGTGTAATTAAAGCTCAAACACTTTGGTTTGCCATCATTGAAGCGCAGGTGGAGACTGGCACTCCTTATATGCTGTTCAAGGACGCGTGCAACCGCAAGAGCAATCAACAAAATGTGGGCACCATCAAATGCAGCAATCTATGCACCGAAATTGTCGAGTATTCGGCACCTGATGAAATTGCCGTGTGCAATTTGGCATCGATTGCATTGAACATGTTTGTGACGCCCGATAAAACGTACGATTTCAAGAAATTGAAAGAAGTCACCAAAACAGTAACCAATAATTTGAATAAAATTATTGACATCAACTATTATCCGCTGCCGGAGGCAAGGAAATCCAATTTACGCCATCGACCCATTGGTATCGGTGTGCAAGGATTCGCGGATGCATTGATTTTAATGCGTCATCCTTACGAGAGCGAAGAGGCCGCGCTTTTAAATCAGCAGATCTTTGAAACCATATATTTTGGCGCACTGGAAGCCAGCTGTGAATTGGCGCAAAAGCAAGGACCCTATGAAACCTATGAGGGATGTCCAGTTAGCAAAGGTATTTTACAGTATGATATGTGGAACAAGACACCAACCGATCTCTGGGACTGGAACTCACTGAAGCTGTCCATCAAGGAGCATGGTGTGCGTAACTCTTTGCTTGTTGCGCCCATGCCAACCGCATCCACGGCTCAGATAATGGGCAATAATGAATCCTTTGAGCCCTATACCTCAAACATCTACACCCGACGCGTGCTGTCCGGCGAGTTCCAGGTGGTGAATCATCATTTGTTGCGTGATTTAACGGAGCTGGACTTGTGGGATGATGATATGAAGAATCAAATAATCGTCAGCCGAGGATCAATACAAAACATCGAATCCATACCGAAAAATGTGAGGGACCTGTATAAAACCGTGTGGGAAATATCCGTGAAGACAACCATCAAAATGGCAGCCGATCGTGGGGCATTCATTGATCAAAGTCAGTCGTTTAACATACATGTGGCTGAGCCCAACTATGGCAAATTGACATCGATTCATTTCTACTCGTGGAAAGCCGGTCTTAAGACGGGTATGTATTATCTTCGCACAAAGCCGGCTGCAAATGCCATACAGTTCACCGTAGACAAAGGTACGCCCGTAAAGCAAACGAACGGACTTCATAACACCTCTTCGGTCGAACATAATGCTTCGATGGAGAACGGCAACGTCAGCGAATCGGATTTGGAAAGGGAGCGCAAAATGGCCGATATGGTTTGTTCCCTCGAAAACAAGGATGCATGCATGTCATGCGGATCTTAAGCTGCATTTACCAAATGCCTATTTATATACAACCTATATCTATAAGTGCAAATTTTCTTAGTATACATAAATAAAAAATACCATATTTAATAATCAAGAGTGTACACAAAAGCTATCCTCAGGAAACCTAGAATTGATCTGCAATTATCTGCAAGCAGCAGGTGGCACATAGCCAGCCGGCTGGATCGGCTTACTATATAACATACATAACTGTCATTGTAACTATAAGTGAAAAGATGAATTTATGTCGGAATTTTCCAGTCTTAACTGAGAAGAAAACAGATTTTGCTTCCGCCTCATCTTGTGCAATTAGTGCTCAAAACCCCGATTAGGTTAATTCGATAACTAATGTGCAACCCTACTTCTTGCTACCTGCACACAAAATTTATAATAAAAGTTTATAATAACAAAATATTTATTGGTTTTCAACCATTGATCCCGCACCACCTAAACGAACCCAGTTTTGGAAATATGTACGATTAAATCACCCCCTTTTTTTTAGTAATATGCGCTTATCCATTACACATTTCAGCTACCTTTTGGTTTTTTGGGCAGTGTTAGCCAAATGCCGCTGTGTTCGGGAAAATGTATCGAAAAGTGGTTCATAAAACAAAAGCTAAGTACAGAAAATCAACCACATTGGCGATATTAATCGAAGTATTTTCACGGAATACCATCTGCAATACATGGTTAAAAGTTATCGATTATTCGCAACTTCCATCTCTGTAAATTTGTATTTAACATTAGGAACGCTATTTATTATCAAAACACATTTGTTATTTTATATAAAAAGCGAAATAATATCACGTATGCCGTTTTAAGTGTAATCCATTTGACGTGTAAGTTACAATCGCTAATACAGCATTGCTGTACACGATTTACTGCATTGCAGAAATAATCTTCATCGGTATTTATGTTTCTCGTGTAAATATCTGTGTATGCATGTGTATTTTGCACATTTTCTTATGTGTATATGTAACTTAACAATAATGATGTACATTCTGCAAACTTAAAGATGTATACATAACGTGTAACTACCGTGTCACTGAATACATACATACAAATGTGTGTGTATGTTCATATGTATATGCAGTCTCCATTTGTTCGAACGAATTTATACAACATATATGTGCATATGTATGCATGTATGTTTCATCAACAAGTATTATAATGCACAAAACCAAAAAAAAAAAAACTATCGGCAAAAATGTACATACGAAAGTCAGTGTGCAATCATAAATAAGTGAATTTGCATTATTCACACACATTTTAACATGTACTCTCCGCATATAAACACACACATACTTATATGTCTGTATTCATGTTGAAATATTTGGTAAAGAAAAAGTTTGGCGGCTTTTGCTTTTGTAAATTGGGAAAAAGTCCACTAAAAATGGGTCAATTTCGTTTGGGGAAGGGTATAAATAAGAAGGGGCAGGTGAACTCATCGTGCCGGTAAAAGCTATCATTGCTGTTACTAGTCACTTTCAAAATGTGGATTGCCCTTCTCATCCAGCGAAACTATGCCATTTTTAATAAATTGTTTATTTATTTCTTTACAGTTCAGCAAAATCCACTAAATAATAACTTTTACCAAGTATTCAAATCATTTGTGGGACTAAATTTGAGACGATTATCTGTCTGACTAATTGGGCGAAAGTTTCGTTGATGGGGTTCAAATACACCTTTCGTAAGCATCGACATTATATAAATTGTATTTTATTATTTTGTGTGTTCAATTTATTTGTAATTAAATTAAATATCTGTTTTGATTTCCATTTCAGAATTGTCCGTGCAATAAACAGCACCTATATGCCTTTCTAAATATAATAAAAACGCAAGTTTTTGCAATGAATGCATCCTTTCATTCATATACTGATATACTGGCGGCACATCAGCAAGATTCCTCTAGTCCGGAAAGTTTCCCTTCCGTAGTCATTGGTTATCGGACCAGTCACACCAAGGATATTGCTGAAAGTAACTCAAATATTTCATCGTCTCAACTGTCGTTTATGGATGAATCTTCGAATGACTTTAATAATCAACAGTTAATACACCCAAGCACATTAATTAAAGTGTGTGGTGGTTGTGGAGGTAAGTTTCAACACCTCCATTCCATCCAACTCTCTCTCCCCTCAAAGTGTTGCAGATGCCGATGGTCCATGCAGCTTGAGTAGGGAGATAGTAAATAGCTCTACTTAAATAAAATTGAGTGTAATTAAAAAACAAATATATGCGAGATAAGTCTAAAATTGAATATAATGTCTCAATCCTTAATAGATATTTTAAATTAATAGTCGGAAATACTTCGTCACAAAGTTTTTCTGACTGACTTGCAAACCTTATGTTTTATGTACATAACCTATGTACTACAATAAATTGATAGATATATGTATAATTACAAAACCATTGTAAAATTGTATGAACTAATAATTTTCTTTCTTTTCTATATTTCCCTAGATAAAATAAGTGATAGATATCTTTTATATGCTTTAGACAGATATTGGCATAACGGTTGCCTAAAATGTCATTGCTGTGGAGCGATGTTAGCCGATGTCGGCTCCAGTTGTTTTACCAGACGTGGTTTAATACTCTGTAAAAAGGACTACTCCAGGTAAGATCTACCTCGCTTTGCTGAAATATCGATGAGAATTGGTAAATAAATAAGTGATTAATTTATTTTCCATTTTTTTTTCAGTATGTTTGGCAGCTCTGGGGTATGTACTGGATGTGGGGAAACTATACCCCCAAGTGAAATGGTTGCTAAAGCTCTTACTGGAATAAATAATAATATCGATTTACAAAATCAACAAAAACATATTATAAATTGTGTATATCATCTTAGATGCTTCAGTTGTGCAAAGTGCGGTTCGAATTTGCGTCCTGGTGATAGGTAAGCTTATTTAGTTTACTCACTAACCATACCTTTGTTATTAACGTAATCCGATTTATTGTTTTAGGTACACAATGTTGGGAGCTAACCCGGTTTGTGAACAAGATTGGCATAAATTGCTTAAGAATCCATCGAATTCGAATGGAACATTAGCACAGCGAAAAGGAAAAGTTGGAAGACCAAGAAGATCAAAGGACTAATATAATTACATATTTTAACTTAAATAACATATATTTTAGATCATAGTTCATTATTTGTATTTCTATATTTTAAAATTCGATCTAATTAAAACAAACTATAAAAAAATTAATCTCTAATCGTCGACACCAATTCAAACTGTAAAAAAATTATTAAGATGCATTTGCGCTTTGATCCAAATGGCTAAAATAATAGTTTGAAAAATTGATCTGACCCTGCCCAGCCATTGAAAATTAACGGACTCAGCCAGAGCAGATTACAGGACTATTTTTCAGCGCCAAAACGGATACGTCGGATACGAATGCGTTTCTAAATGTTCTTTTACATTTTTAGTAAAGCAAACTGGATGAACAGATGTCATGTTGCCCTAGACGAGATTAGATCTTTCTTTTTAGTGCAAAACAGCCATGACCATACCCCTAACCGACTTACTCTGATAAATCTTCGCCTGAGGATTATTTTCTGTCGAATTAAAAAGTGTTTGCATTGGATTTAACTGATCTGATACAAAGAGATCTCCACAAAGCATCTTCGCTCTTCAAACCTAGATAAGAACTATTAACAGGAATAAGATAAACTGTAATCAGCAAAAAAATTGTCAAAAATCAAACAGAATTAAGTAAAGTACACACAATTACTGGTAAATTGATTGATTGATATTCTTTAGCACGTTCAATTTTGCTTGAGTTTATTCAACGTTAAATAACAGCTTATAATTAATTTAAAAGTAATAATAGTTCATTAAGAATGCTTTTGGTTGTTTCCCAATAAACTTAACATAATCACAATAGTAAATGCGTACATACGTAGAAATAGAAGATATATATATATATATATATGTTTTTTTATTTTTATTTACACATGTAAAACTAATGAAAGTTTGTCTCAATCGAAGCATTCTGAAATTAACCTGTCCATTCCATGGCTCTCTCTATGTACTTAAACTTATTTATTTACAAAAATTGATTGCATAATCAATAAAATACCAATGTTACTTAGCTTGTATCCCAACACTCACAAGAGAGGAAAGTACTTGTGTGCTTAACAAGATTAAAGATCAGGATACCTTTTAAATTGTTTGATGTGGAAGAATTCCACGTCTACCTAGTAAAATACTTAGTTTCAATATCTTGATTAAAATGCCAACCTACAGTCGCAAACTTTGGTGCATATCATTTCTAATACTTATCGTTTGTGTTTAGTATGCAACCATTAATTCCATTGGTAGCCATATGATATTTAGTTACTCAATTCAGAAGATGGCTTTCAATAATATGCTCTTGTTTGTTAGTTCTGTTGCCCAGAATACAACTTATTTACAACTTTGTATAGCAATTATTAGTTTCCTTATTCCTTTAGGCAAACTCGAAGATTCACAATTTTCAGTAATTGATTTTTATGGAGTTGTGTTTGTATTCTCCATTGAGACAACCTAAACAAGGATCCGCTCTTCCTGCATAACAATATAATAGTTTTCTTTTGCTTAAGCAGCTCAACATTTTGATATTATTCTTATCGATCCACACTTCAAGTTCATCCATTGTAAAACCAATTTATCCACTTGGGACCTGCTCAGAAGTATTACCAGATAATTCCTTATAATTCTTTGCACACTTCGGGCATTTCCTTCATATATTCAGGCAGAAGATTCTCAGATGCTCTCTCAATCGCCAGCTAAAGTGCCGTCTAAACTTCAATTTGCGATCCTATTCGATTCGATAGAAACCACCATCGATTGCCCATCATCATTGAATTGTTAAGGCTAAAAATGTTGAAGAAAGTCAGTCCCAGAAGCAAAAACTAAACTAAGCCACAATTGAAAGTAGTTGATGTCTAATTATTTTACTGCACATATATATTTATCAGAACAATCGGAACAAATGTATGTTTTATTAACAGACTTAGAGCGTTTTTTTTTTGGTTTTTGTTTTTTTTTGTCAACGTGCAGTTATAAATTAACTGCCCTTTGTTTTGGATGTTCGAAAAAATGTTTTCATTTATTGCACGTTAAATTATATCACAGTTTTTATACTGAGACCTTAACTGAACTCCGATAGACGCTATATTTGAATTGAAATGTATGGATAGATTTTGATCGAGAAATAACGATCACATAGCTACCGTTGGAATAGTACTTAATAATAAGTCTACATCGGTATATCAGTTTTAGAGTGCCAACAAAAGCGGCTCATTCATTTATAACATAGTCAAGTCCTTTTTACAATTGTAGTTTTTGTGTGTATGTTTTTCTTATTTTGTTTTGTTTTTAACTTAATTTCTTAATCATATTTTATATCGTGATACTAATGTATTCTTATGTACGTTATGCATGAGTATATATGTATATATATACAATTCCTAAAAATACAATTGCCAATGTCAATTGAATTGAAACTACGCAATTTATGATTTAAAATTTCAGCTATTAAAATTACATAATATGAGTACGAAGAATATAATTGGAGTCTGTTTGTGCAACTGGGACGCGGAAGGAAGATTTGCTAGCAGACATAAAATGGATATTAATAGGGATGGCACTGTCATCATCAGACTGTTTGTGCCATTTAATCCTTTGATATTGTTAAAGCCCAATGTTGTATTCGAACTATTTTCACCATCCAAACTTCGGTTTGCATGCTGCATAGCGGCTGGTTTCTCACCTAAAGAAAAGAAATAGTTTAGTTATCATTCATCGGCTGTCGAAAGCGTGTGTTTCAATACTCACCTCGAAGGACATGTACCGTTATGCTGGCTGGCCTCGCATTCGATGGTGCACATGTATAATTGCCAGCATGATGAAATGTTACCGTTTTAATGGTAAGGACACTCATCGAGGAATTTGGAAGATATGGTGATTTATGCTGCTGCTGCTGTTGTTGTTGCTGCAACTGTAATGTCGAAAATGGAGTCATTGGCGATGTGTGAGGCGACGGGCCCGAAGGACTAATGGGACTACTGCCAACATTCAATTCCATTGTACCGCGAAATGTTTTATTTTTGCCAGCACCGACTTTCGATACATTTTCCAGATTCGGAAGTGCATTCTCTACCACAAAGCCGCCTTGAGCATCATAGTTAACCATTTTGTTTTCATGATACCTAACAAATACAAATTGATTAATATAAATGCATAGAATTTGAGTTTATCAAGTTACCAAAAGACAAAGGAAGGGTTTTCCGTGGCACCTTTAAGTTTGCATTGTAATTGAAGTGTGGAAGTTTCGTCGATTAGAATATCGGATGCATTTGATATTTCAGCTACCGCTTCTGTTGATGGCACAATGAAAGAGATTTTTAGAATTATTTTGTTCTATATAAGCAAATATTTTATGTACGCTTGTACTTACCAACGATTTTTAATTCTATGAAAATTGATTGAGTTGGGTAAATTGACAATTGACACTCGTAAAATCCCCTGTCCTCCTCCCGCACAGCTTTAATACGCAGTGACCAATGGCCCATGTGACGTGTGTGCTCAACTAAAAATCTTTTGTCGCTACTGTGCGTCGATAATCCCACTGTGAGCAACTGAAAATCTTTTCTTCGTATCCAAGAAACCTAAAAAAATAAAACGACAAAATAGATTTTTTATTCAAGTTTAACAGTAAACATGCTCCAGTCGAGGAGACTGCTCGATTATTTGTGCCTAAAAGGCATCTACGAAGACACCTTTGTTTCGCTTTTGTCAATGTTTAGGTTTACAAATAGCATTTATTGGGGCTAAAATTATGGCTTACCGTTGCCGGGGAATTGACTTTGACGACACATGGTAGAATCGCAAGACCGCCTTTCTGGGCGATGACACGAGTGTTATTTTTTGTATTGAATTGACTTTGTACAGAATTTCCAAAGTGATTTTGAGATGAAGTCATCTTTCCTACATCTTCAAAAATATGATAAAATATTATATTATACATTAATAATATGTTCGATATGTAATTGAATTAAATGAATTTTTTAATAATTAATTGTTTTTATATTAGAAATAATACTTACTTGAATACGTTGAAGTGATTAATAGTAAAAAGAAATATATTCGCATGTGCCATTTTTCCGGTTCCATTATTTTCACATTTATTTTCTTCACAAGTATAATTTTTTATGTGTTGACTTGTTTTATATTCATCATCTTCATTGGCTTTGCAGCATGTTCAATTCCCTAAAACATCATTTAAAATTTTACGTTTACGCATTTTTCATATTTGTGACAGGTAAGTAAATATTGTTTAACGCACATAAATAAATATGAACATAATTATGAAGAATAAATTGCACTAATTCATGTACAATGTGTACATCTTTACATACATAAGTATGCAGATATGCATACATAGTAAAAAAAAATATAGTCATTACGTTTTAGTACAATTTTTATTTGTTGGGGTATTTACGTATGCTTGTTCATAACGTAAGAGTAACGCACACATATGTGGTTCATACTTGCATACATATACATATGTATGTTTCAACTTTTCTTTTGTTTTTGCACGAAATTACTTTACCAATGTGAAAAAAACGATTTATTGGATTTATCAAATACATTCATACATCTTGTACGTATGTATATTTGTATAACATATTTTTCTCTGCCGTTCATTCGCTTTATGCATTTTTATTTGAGCTGGGTACGCATAGATACGTACACACATACATATGTACTTAACTCGTACATTTGCACGAATTGAAGACTTAAAGAGACTTGTGTATCACATGGGTGCAACACAAATCAAGGCGCAATCTACCATCAACCTATATACGTATGTGTGTATGTATGTGCATAGGTATTCACACAATGCTTTCAGCATTATTATAAATATGTAAATCCATTTATACGTATGCATGTGCACATGAACATACACATAAACATATGTCGATTTATTTTCTTACATTGTTCAGCTTAATTTTCACATGCATATTTTTAAAATATTATGTACATGTACATACATACACACATGCACATATATTTTTTCACGCTTGAAATAAATATCGTATTTTCATCAGATTGCATTCGATTCTTGTTCGGGTTTGAGCACTCTGAATTAACAAATCAATTATTCTTACATTATTTTTTTATATTTTGTTATTTACACATGTGTGCTACATTTATGTTTTATTTTTTATTTGTGGAAAACAAAGTGCACAATATGAAATTCACATGCATATGTATGTATACTAATTTGAAGCCGCGACGTGAACTGCTCTGCTTCCACTTGAAGAAGGACCTCTTTACCGAAGCGCCATACGGAGACTAAATTAGAGTTGACAACAAGTTTACTCTTCGTAACTCACGCAATCGCAATTCGCTGCTCGCATTAAACACGGCTGCAATGAAAATACTATGTGTGTGTATTCATTGCTTTGCCTACACACGAACAAACATGGGTGTATTCCGCAGATACACACATGCATACATACATATGTACATATTTAAGAGAACTCTTGGTTGCAGCACGCAAACACACATAGCCACTTCCAGAGATGCACATAGATGAGGGATGATTTTGTTTTAAGAGAGTTTTTTGTGCCAGAGAGAGTAAGACTTTTTTGTTAGTTTTCCCGTTATTTTAGCTCTGCCTCGTTCAGAAGCAACAAAAAGTTGCTTATCCGGGGTCAGTGAGCATTTCCTGCTCGATAATTTGAAAATGGCGCTGTGCCAAAAAAACCCTTATTTCGCTGTTCCCTACGATTTTCAAGTGAGTTTGCTAAAATTCATAAGATTAAAGTAATAAAATACTAAGAAAAATAATATATTCGGTTCTATGTAAATAAAAGCAATTTGAATATTTTAGATTTGCTTGTCCATTTGGATGACTTATTATTAGATTTTTATTCAACATTAATTTAGCTACATACATATATAAATAAATATTCATTATATCTGCATCATTATAAAATTAAAGAAATATTAATTTATGTACATATACATGTGTATGTGCTCGTTTGTGTGACCTAAAATAAAACTAGAGCTTGAACTTTTTGCAACTATGAAATATAATAATGTACATTATTCGATATGGCTGAATTTGATCCAAAATAGGGGACCCATTAAAGCTTCGCCATTTACATAGTTCCCGTTAGCGGCGTTTGTTGGTTGTTTATTTGTGTGTTTGCTCTCGAGTGTGCTATTTTTTTTTTAGTAAACATGAGTAAAATAAATTCCTTTAAATAGCCTTGAGTCGATTTCTGTTTTTTTGTTTGTTTTTTTTTTTTACATAGTCATAGGAATGAAAAGTCAAAAGTTATTGTTTCCAGAAATGTTGAAATTATTGAAATATGTGTGTAATATTTAAGTAATAACTATATTAATAAGTGTGACAATGGTCGGGCAATTACATAACTAGATAAGACGAACACCCGATCCAAAGTTTTGCTTGTTTTGCTTACATTTACATCAACCTTTGACATTATTAGTTTTAATCTTTTTTTATATAGCTTTTTACAATAGTCTACTTTGATCAAAGTTGAAGCACGACATAATGGACTAAGGCATTGGAAGGTATTACTCTTCGGTGTGCCCAATCCTTGTACTCAGTTAAACCTAGACGATCATTAAATCTATGTAGCTTCTAAATAATATGTATATATATAGATTTATATATAATAGTACGATACGATACGATATTAAAAAAATATACACGCACTGTATTTTGTATTATATTGTTTTCTTTCTTTCTCTTTCGAAATAACCAATTAAGATGATATTTTGCTTACCTTAGGCATAGTTATATGTTAAATTAGTGTTTTATTGCTATTATACAGTACTAGATTAGAAAATAAATTATACATACGTACATATATTATATGCTCTACTTAAGATCTTTATATTTATTAAAACCTAAGCTTCAGTATTATTATTATTATTCATATTTAGATTTGTTGTCTCGGTATCTGTTTCCGTTTCCGTTTCCTTTTCTAAATTATGGTTTAACCAATAAGACTAAAACAGTTTATCTCACGCATAGTCATCGCCACTGTAGTCATCATCGTCATCCGATGACACAATTTTCCGGCGCTTCTTTTTACCACGCTGCTGGCTTTGCTTACGTGCAAGTAACTTCGCTGGGGAGAGGGCTGATTTCGCAGGACGAGTATTCGGCGTGGTATCAGCACCTGGGATATCCTGCATAACAAACTGCCAATCAGAATTGATCAAATATTTATACATTATATATATATTTATATAAATAACTTACTGCCGTCGATGCTTGAATATTGCTGTTGGTAACGTTTGGCGTAGTCACTGAATTTGGTTTGTCAATTTGCATTTGACCTGGCCTAGACGAATTTAACGGGATTGAATCATCCAGGAGCCCAGAACTATTTAATTTGGACTTTTCTCGAGATTCATCCGCATCCGAATCGGCGTCTTCCGGATCCAGTTTGAGCATAAGCTGCTTGAACTATAATTTTGACATGAATATTAAAGTAAAATCAAACAATTGTGGTATTTCAAGTTGCTTACGTCCAAATATTTGGCGACAAGATCCATTTTTTCCTCATTGGTGAGTGTTCTGGAAATACATTCAGTTTCTGTGCTCGTATAGTTTTGTGTATGTTGTTTCTTAATCACATCAATTGTCGATCTTGGATTGAAGTCGGCAACGCTTCGCCGTGTTATTGCCTTCTCGTATATTTTTAGCTCGGAAGGCGAATATCGTGATATTTTACCATCAGTTAGTCCATACATATCCTTTAAGTGCTCCTTTAGCACTAGAAGTAGCATGCATGCTTGTGCCGAAGTTATACATTTCTTAATTTCGGTCATATCTTCCGGTAATCGATTGAAAATGACATGTGGATCCTCCTCATCGTCATCGTCCTCCAGAATATCGCCGCCCTTTTCACTTGGTCGCAGATGCTCCTTGAAAGTGGTTAAGAGATGTGTGCCAGCCATCGAGATAAGCAAATCGATTTGATGTATCAGATATAATGGCTCGTCCTGAACTGCATATGGAAAATATGCGAGATTGTCGGCAATATATAACATTTGCTGTAGCGACGTTTTCTGATCATCGAACTGTTTCGTCACAGTTTGAACCAAAGCGCGTCTTTGTGGTTTTGTTGTACGGAGCAACGAATACAAAAAGTCATTTAAAGCTGTTGTCACTTGATCTGGTCCGCGTTTACTGCAATCGATTATATATGTAATTAATTAAAGAACAATATTGAATTGAATATTTGAATTGGGTAACTCACGCATAGCCCCGAATTATTTCAATTTTCGCCTTGCTATTCACTTGCAATATTTCCTGTAGCTTGAAACAAAGCTGAAGTCCCAATTGCACTTTCATATTTACAAAGCCCGAATATGTTTTATCAATATCTTTCAGCAAAGCATCTGCCCTATGCGCTGACTGTAAATAATAAATATATATAAATAGCGAATATATACACATACGCAGTTATTGTCTTTACTTACCTCAACCTTACAATCAGTGCTCAAGCATATCAAATAGGGCACCATTCGAACTGGATGTACTAATCCCTGGCGCAGAACGATTTGAACGACTTTCACTGCCCAAAGGCGCACTGAGTCGTCCCGATTGAGGAAGCAGTCGAGAATCACTTCCAAATACAGCTGAATGATGCGACTTGCCATGCCAGAAGAGACATCGTTCATTTCCTTGAGGTCTTCGTGCTTTGATTGTTTTTCCCCTAAAACGAATATAATTATTAGCATAGCTACAGCTACAAATGTTTTCCTTTTTTAATAAATATACTTACACTCTTTTTCTTTGTTGTGCATGAACATTTCGGATTCAGTCAGGTAAACCCAGATATTTCGCATGCAGACTATTTTTATGCCGCCATCATTTGAGGATGAGCTTAGTAAATCACAGTAAAATTGCTTTAGCTCTGATCGCGTCAGATAGTCGTCGTTCATAACACAAAAAGAGCCAAGTGATACAAGTGCTTGTTTGCGAATTTCATGATTTGCGCAAACACAAAAGAACATCAAGCACTCAAATACGTTATCGCATATTGAAGCTGGAAGTCCATTATTGGATTCACCTTAAATTAACATTTAATTAATATTTAGTCCTACTAGTTATATACAAGTATTCAAATGAAATTACCTAAAGCGATGGGAGATTTGAAATCAAAATATCGCATCAGAATACCGATCGTGAATAGACTTCTCCGAAAGCTAGGCGTATAAATATTGTCTATATTAAATCCATTCTGTACAACTTGATTCTTAGATAGATCCAGAACACGATAGAATCTGAAAAGTACAACAAAAATAAAAGTTTGTTAATAAGTTGTTTTTGGTTTGCAAGGGATTCGATACGATACATACTTTTGAAAGCAGTCACGAATTAATTTATAGTTCTTTGTGATCTTATTCACAAGTGCGCCCAAACACGAAACGCAACTGGTTACTTCAGCCTGATTGCGCGAAACGACGAGCAGCATCAGATGCTCCTCCAAGGATGCCAAGAACGATTCACTGGCGTTGTTAACGAGCGGCACAACCTTCTCGAGTATATCGGCGACAGCACAAATGAATTTCGCTGCTGACGCTGAATGACATTTGATGTTCAAATATGGCTCGATGGTCATCGCGTGCCGTATCAAAAGTTGAGGTCGAACTTTGGCCAGCAGATGAAGTGTTGTTATGCATCCAAGCATTTGGGCATTGTCGGTGTCCTCCAATTCAATTAGGCGATCCACAAGACCATCGGCCAGTTGCTGGCATGCCAAGACAATCTCCTGCGGTGGTTCGGTGTTCTTTTTAACCGGCTCCTGCGCACTTCCATCCAGCTTCAGCATATTCTCTTTTGGTTTGAAAATCTAAATAAAGCCGAAAAGTCAATTAAACAGAGTCCGAAGTTTAAAAAATGACTTTGCTACTTACGCTCATCAAGAGACCCTCCAACCAGGTTGTGCCCGTGTCGTGAGCCGTGTTTACCACATCAATGATTTGATTAATTTTACGCTGTATTCCGTGCTAAATAATAAGAAACAGATTTTAAAGTTATAGTTATAGATGAAGCAAACAGAGCGAACATACCTTGTCATTTTTTATACAAGCCGTAAACCACATTTTCATAAAGACTTCCGTGACAAGCTTCTGAATGCCCTCCTCATCGTTGACGCGACGTATCATTTTCACACAGATTTCGGGTATCTTTTCAAAATCCGGATATTCAATACAAATATCACGCAGAATTTTTATAACTCGTTTTCGTACTGAGACACCAGTGTCCTGAAATAAATATGCTATTAAATAATTTGATCAAATCGGGAATGTCAGTTTAGCTTACCAATATTCGAGTTGAGAGCATATCGTAGTATTGATCAATTAGTTCTTGATTGCTGAGAACAAATTTACCAACTAAATCGACAGCAGCTTCGCGTACTGATATTGCCGTATCCAGAAATTTCTGATTAACACCCATTTGCATGTCCTTTCGCTTCAGAACCAGTGGATCCACCTCAACAATATTTGCTAGACATTTCATTGCACGCGTCCTCACCGCAATCGAGGGCTCACTTTAAGAATAGAAATAAACATTTAGTGCTACTATAAATGAATAAAAAAAGAAAGAAGATAAGTACTTACTTTACGACTAAAATGATTTTCTTGAGACATCCATCAAACGATTGACTAAATGGCCGTTTGGTCGCTAGATATTGTGCTATCAACTGTGCATTATTATAATCGATATACGTCTTAATGTGCTGATGTGATGTATGACTGTGATCGCCCACGACCGAATATGGTTTTATTTTGCTGATGAAGTATTGCTTGCGTTCCTCCAGAACGTTAAAGATTTCCAGATTGAGTTCATAGTCAACAACGTCAACGGAACGATTGCCATTTTTATTAGAGTCCTCGGGATCATTTTCATCACACGAACCAGAGTCCGATGAGTCGGAATAGTCGCCTTAAATTGTAAGATAAAAATAATTCCGATTATATATAGAATCTTTTATTTTATTATGATGAGAATGATGACTTACCAGATCGATGTTTTAAATGAGATTTGGGCTTCTTCAAGGCAAATCCTTTTTCGCCCTCTTTTATTCGACGGCGCTGATAGATAACATCCCGATACCATTGAGCCAAATAAAAATGCCGAGCATAGTCCCAGATCAAGTTCTCCTCTTGTGCATTCACGGCCAGAAAATCTAGTAGAATCTTTTGGAGAAACTCGGTTCGTTGCTCTTCCGGATGCAGCTCGATTTTTGTCTAAAATGTTGTAATGTTTTAAAGTCGATCAATTTACAATGTGGGCAGCAATACTCACATTTGTAATTGGTAAATCGCCTTCCTTTTCCTGTTCGGCTTTAATTGATTTAATCATCGAATCAATAATATTCACTTTGCATCTCGACTCGACGGTATCCTTACGCAAACGAGCAGCAACAATGCCAAGATAATCCAAGGATACGAGGCGAATGCTTTGCTCTATAGTCTTATCTGACACGTAACGAACTAGCATTGTGCCTAACAGCGAAAGCAACAGCTCTGATGCTGGCCATTCCGGTTTGTTGGCCGTGGCCAACAGATCATGAATGAAATTCTCAAAGAGCGGACGGAAGTCGGTTTCATTGCTGCGGGACTTGCATTTGTTTAGAAATGTCGTCAAGAAGTTACCACCAATACTAACAGCGACATCGTACTTTTTCAGCACCAACAGGTCCTGATTTGGCTTAACTATTTGAGATGCACCGCTCGGCAGATCATCATCGAAATCATGTATGGATTTCGTACTGATCTTATCACTAAGTGAGTCTGTCAATATTGTAGCGCATTGAATCAATTGCAAGACGAGTGCAGTAACCATTTGAATATTTCCACCATTATTTGTTAGCTTATAGGGCCGAAGATTCTTCTTGGATGACGGCAAGCGATCAATGGAGGATAGTATATCGCCCAAAATACTGTTGCGTATTTTATCATATCGTTCCTTGCGAAAAATCTAAAATGTATCAGAAGTACATGAGCATAACTGATATAATATATCATATATAAAATATATCACTTACCGTTGTTACCAACTCCAGGCAAACAAACTGCAGCGTCTCAATATTGTCCACAAAGAATGGCTCGATGGCGAGCGTTGACAATGGTAACACGATGGTATCGACAAATATACATTTGTCGAAGAGCGCCACAAATACCTTCAGTAGCTCAACAACTTTCGAGTAGAAGATTTGTAAGCTGCGATGATGACTTTGATGCGACTTTGTCTTTTTACGTTGCGTCGATTTTTTCAAACTTTTTACCGTGTACACGGGATCGTGCAACGGAAATATTGTTTCACGCATTTGAAACTGAGCGAATTTGATAATGTGTGATATATTATCCTCTTGCAAGAACTTCAAGTCGCTCACTGTTGAATAAATGTTGCAGATAAGCAAACACGCATCCATTGCGTTTAATATCTTATCTATCACTTCATCATCAACGATTTCATCTTCGTCTTCCTGCAAAGAATAATGCACACAAGTGAACAATTAAAATTTGATTTTTAAACAGAGACTCGCTTCATCAACGAAAGCTTACCGGTCCCGCAGAATAATTTCTGGCCAAATAAACGTTGCGCATGGCATAGTTGATGAGGAGGGTTAATTTGTTTTTCGGTATAGAGTCCAATGCTTGCTTGGCCTTCAACTTGGCGACATCGTCGCTCATTGTATTTAGCAGTTTTGGTGAAATGCACTCAATATTGTCATCGACGTCTTCTGCGAATTGATGTAAACCAATCAATTAACAAAGTTCATTTAATTTCTTAACTCTTAATTACCTGAATCGAAATTGGGCGATTCAGTATCGTCGAGCAGTTCGATTATTTGCTCCATATTCCGCATAAATTGTTGGTATGTTTGCGAACGCGTGACTTCTTCCTTAGTGCACTTGGTTGTTGATAAGGCCATTATGCGTTCAACTTGACGTAGTTTGGGTTTGGAGACTGAAATATGAAATGTGATTCAATGAATTCAATGAGTGATATTAAATTTAATGAATGTATTCATAGTTTCATTAACTAACTATAAGGTAATATTTATTTTACTCACATATTTGCTCTGGTGGAATATCGCCCAGTGATATTGCAAGTTTCCTTTTGGTTGTCGAACGTTTCTCATCCGCTTTGATAACCGTAAATATATCAACGGAAGCCGCCGAGGGGTGTGCAGCATCCGTCGTTGTGGAATTAAATTCAGCAGCTAACGATAGATATTCACTATCATTGGTTTTGTTACTTGCATCGCGAAGTAACCCAATATTTCTTGCCAATTCTGGTGACTTTTGTACAAACTTTTTAATACTCTGTTGCATAAGGCGAGCATCCTCGACGTTAAGGCGATTTATACATACCCGAACCTGGGATTTGCCGCTTGACGATGTCGATGTGGATGTGGCAGTTGATGTCGCATTCGTCGATTGATTAAAATCATGCCCAAATGTTGCACTACTACTACTATTGTTGTTGCAAGACGCCAGTGAGGTCGATGCGGTGTAAAATTGCTGGGCTGGCGATTGAGGTTTGGTGTATTGTTGTTGATGTTGCTGCTGTAGTTGTTGTTGCTGCAGATGCAGTTGTTGTTGTTGCTGCTGTTGTGTTGCTCCATCGGCAATCTGTTGTCTTTGTAAATTTAAAACATTTTGAAAATTGCCCTGTATGGTCGATGTTGTTGTTGTTGCCGCTTGACATTGAAATGCAATCGGCTGCAATGCATCACTTGAAATCTTATTAAACTGTTGATTGCTATTGATGGCTGATGTGGGTTTTGTGCTCTTTGAGCTGTGCTGTTTGGTTGTATCAATCGGATCCTTATGTTGTTGTTGTTGCTGCTGGTTGTGGTACTGATAATACGTTTGGGATTGATGTCCGTGTTGATTCACAGCTTGAATTACAGACGACTGTTGTTGATGATGTTCCGCCGGCATTACTAACGATGGCTGGTTAGTGATTTGCATTCCCTGCGCGTTCTGATTAACATTGTCCACGGAGCCATCCTGAAGTCTTTGCCGGGTTTCTCGCTGATCAGGTGTTAACAGACTCGTTACATCCATGCTAAAACCAAAATCAGAGAATTATTAGCAAAAAAAAACTTAATAAATTGAATCAACTAAAAGCCGTCTTGCTAACCCGATTGATTGGTCTATATAGTCTTTTGTGTTCGAATGATGATGCTGCTGCTGTTGAACATTTAAATTGAAGGGCGCTTGACATATATCATTAGAGAGACCAATTTGCTGCGAATGCAAAGGACGATGCTCGCTTGGTGAATGCTCCGCAAAGTGTTGCTGTGACGTACGATCGTTTATAACTAAAAATAGTGTTGTTATTAGTACTTAATCAACATTTCTTATTCATAACAACTTACCAGTTCGGCGTGGTGTATTAAATACGGTTGGGCGATAGTTGTAGATACCCTGTAATAATTCAGGATATGTGCTAATATTAGCGCCATGCTGCTGAATGGAATATTGCGGCTTGAGTTCTCTAAAAGTATATGATTAATGATAAAACTTTCTTTTTGCTTTTTGAGCAAGGGGACTATTTGTAGCTTACATATTGTCCGAGTTCGTTTGCTCGATCGCATTCACCAGCTGTCTGACAAGATTCTCATCGCGCACAGAGAGTAGATTGTTGGATTCGTTGGCGACCAATGAGTGAAAGAGCAGCGATTTATTAAAGGATGCTGCGCTCTGAAGGCAATCGGAGACGGGCAGCTCGCTGAGCACTAAGAATTTAAGATGGGTAAATATATATGTAATATATATAGACTATATGAAATACTTACAATCGGAGGTACTGGTGAGGCCAGCTAGTGTTGTGACGGGTACACTTGGGATGTCACGGTCCCCCATCATTAAGAGAAAGACAATATTTGTGAGTCTTCAAACTGCTGGCATTTATAATACACATGTACACACTTATATATATATACATATATATATATATATATATATATCGCTGGTTGTGTGCGATGGTAGATTAGATCTGTACACTCCTGTGAAGAAAATGCGCTGATTACATGCTTGCATTGATTGTTGATTGTATTTCATTTAAGGAACTCCAAAGACACGGCTTGACTTATATAC
The DNA here is from genome assembly GCA_035044025.1 of Drosophila paracracens. Lineage (NCBI taxonomy): Eukaryota > Metazoa > Arthropoda > Insecta > Diptera > Drosophilidae > Drosophila > Drosophila paracracens. Next base: position 1,811,651 of record JAWNMN010000835.1, on the reverse strand, counting down.
ATACGCACATAGGACATGTAAGCATGAATCTTGTGTACATACATACAACTATGAAAATATAAATATATGCACGCATACGCGTTTCTATTTATGCACTATCCAAATAAATTGTTTGCTTTAAGTAGTTCTTAGTTTCTTGGAGTTTCTTCACTGACGCAATAAATGCTCAGCAATAATTGTGGTTCATTAAAACAAAACATATTTACAGTTTTCTGCACATTGTTTGTAAGTCACCATAAATATTAACTGTATTTTGCTGAACTGTGCGGGTGCATAGTTAGATACATTTCGTTGTTTATTAATAGTAACCTTTATGTGCTTGGTAATCTCATTTTTCACACAATCACGAATTGGGCTTCCTCGCGTTTAATTCTTTTATTTTATTTATTAATTCCCTGCAAATGGCGAGTGCTAAGCCAATATGGCTGACACACACGTACAAATGCTGACTGCTATGCATATAAACAGTTTGATATCACGCAGCTTTTGTATTTGAGGTAATGGTAACTATTGAGTTGAAATGATATTTATGTCAAGTGAGCGGCATAATGGAATTTGCATTTAAGACACGTCAGCAACTAACATTAGAAAAAGTAAATGGGAATGGTTTATCTATAATTGATTATTTTATATTTTTTGCCATAAATTTCGAGGCACAATAAATGTCAAAAGCATATCTCTGTCAAGTTTGTCAATTGAAATATTTTTGTTGGAGCGAATTTTAATATAATTTTAAAGTTTTTATTTTAATTTCCATGTTGCTGTATTCATATTTCATAAAACTACAAAAAAATTAAGATGAGTTCGAATAAAAAATTTGTGTGACTCAAAACTATTTGTAAACCGATAAATATCGACTATCGATATTTTCGTGTGAATCCCTTAAGCGACATCATTTTTTTTGTTAGATGGCTGTGACATGAGCTATTTTGAATAAGGGTGGGTTTTTGCATGGTCTGATTTGCTGTTACACCATGTTATCAATCAACCTCCACAACAGCTGCTTGGCGACTGTCAAGTCTGGTACGATCACTATGTTACCACCTTTTACATTTGCAGCATGTTGAGGAGGAGTTCATCACTCTGATCCCCATTGGGACTTAGACATTACAAAATAAATTCAATACAAGTTAAACCAGTCAAATTTTAATCACTGGACGGTACGAGATTTTTTTAATTTCATCTGATCTCAGATTAAATATTTAACTTACAAGTATTTATTTTACAATATTTATTATGTATATTAATAAATTAAATTCAATTTCTTGCATTGTGTTTGTAAGCGTTGTTTGCTATTTAAAATCACACAAATCCATAAATTGTTTTTAAAAATTTAAAATTTTTGGTCGATATTCTAAAATTACTGATGCTAAGTGTGAATAATTTATTTAAGTTTAGTGATCAGACACGTTCGACCAAATGCTCCCCATAGAATGGCCTTCAAATAGTCAGGGTTCCCTCCATCTTCTTTCATTTGTCACTAAATTCTGTGCCACCATTAGAAGATTCATATTCCTCTTCGGTTAAAATACTTCTTTCGGATTGAAAGCCAGACTTTTCCCCATCGTCCGTTGAATCGCTACAATCCGTGCATTTCGTGCAAATTTTCCTACGTTGTGAAACACTGTTTGCGGCCACAAACACCTTGCCACATCTAATGCATTCATCTTGTGGATCACCTGTAAGGATGAAGGATGAAGAAAAGCGTTAGTCGAAGAAAGAATACAGGGTATTAAAAACTCAGCTTACCCTCGTGTGTCTTCATATGTGCTCGCAGGTTGCATGCCAGTGCAAATCTCTTTTTGCATAGTTCACAGCCATGTGGCTTGTCACCTGAAAAAAATTAGTAAAATAATTTCAAATTCATTTAATATTATTGCATTCTAAACAAAACTAACCACTGTGCAGAAATAGATGATTCTTCAGATTTGTTTGCTTTGAGAAACCGCGGAAACAAATGGAGCACTTGAAGGGCCACGATCCACTGTGAACGTACTTGTGGGATTTTAAATCGCCAGGAGTTGGAAACGACTTAGCGCACAAATTGCACTTGTGTGGCTTTTCCTTTAAAATCAAAAAATACAAAAATATATTCAAAGATTAATAAGTGATCTTTTGCTATAATATAACTATGGCATATGTGGTTTCATAACTATTATTACCTTAATATGAGTCATCCGATGATAATAAAGGTTACTGCTTGCGGTAAACCTTTTTCCACATACTTGGCATTCGTGCGGTTTTTCCCCAGAATGAATTCGCCTATAGTTTCAAAAAGATATTTTTCCATTTTGTTTGTTTTAAATATTTTATAACAGATAATTACCTATGAGTATTCAATGAGCTGGATGTGCTGAATCCCTTGCCACAAACCATACAAATATGTGGTTTTTCACCTGCAGGGAAAATAAAACTGGTAATTAAAATACATAAATAACAAATGAAAGGAAAAATAATTAAGGCGAGTATAAGGAAATAGGATATCAGAAAGAATTAAACTTAATTTACCCGTATGAGTTCTCATATGTCTTTTGAGCAGACTTGGACGATCGAAGGCTTTTCGGCAAACTTCACATGGTAGCAATGATCGTTCATTTCTGCCGATGCGTTTTTTTGTTGCCTCATATTGATAATTTGGGATATTGATCGTTGTCTTATGGGGATTAGCTGTGATGCTCTCGAAGGCAGACTTCTTTACGTCATCCATGGATACGGATGATGTTGTTGAGTTGTCATTGGTGCTATCATTAAGTGATAATAAGGAACCGGAGGAGTCACTCAACATTGACTTTTGTTCGTCCTCGCTCGTTGGCGGAGAAAGCGGTAAATTTGGTATCTTGTACATTAACGCTAATGACAAATCGAGGGGAGTATCTGGAATATGAAACGAATAATAAAAACATTTACTTTTTTTTTGAGGGGAGTTGGTAAATACCTTGTAGAATTGAGTCCATTGCTTGGCGATAGAGCGTTGAACGCAGAGTCAGGAAAATATTCTCTTCGGGACGTTCGGGCAGATAATAGGCAACTAACTCTTGATAAGTCTTAATTGGCTTGATGACCTCGTACAATGGATCCCCCTTAACCATCGTACAAATGAGATTTACATTCGAGTCAAAAGAACCGCTAGTTCGTAGAAATCGAATCCAATTGCAATGGATTGCACGCGTTCCATAATTGTATGAAACTTCATGATATAAACCATGGCGATATCTCAACTAAAAGAAAAATAAACAACAAATTAAAAACCAATTAAAACTTGATTACATATTATTATTATTTTTAGCTTGAAATATTTGCTTCGCAATTATGCGATTTTTTTTATATTTTTTTATTTTGATAACCTCCTACTTGTGCATGTGCATATGCTAAAAGCAGATGCAATTTGCAATTCCTTTGCCGTGATTGCTAAACTGGATGTACCAGTTTAACAAGTCGAGGAGGCTCTTACAACTACTACGAGAACACGAAGCGATCATAAAACCTGGAGAGGGCTACATAGCCTTTAGGGTTTTTAAACATTCGATAAACATTCGATAGACATGCGAACAAGCGAGAAGGATATCAATAAAACTATCAGTTTTTTAAGAATGGAAACAATTCGAATATACCGAAATTCTAAGTGCCTTATGCTCCATAAAAGAGTATATACGTATAAAAATTAAAAGCCATGTGCAGGGTATCTGATAGCCGTTCACTCTTAACTAGAGCACTCTTACATATTTTCAGCTTGCACATATAATCAATTTTAATTGACAATTAGAGCATCTAGAATTTTTAATTTAATATGCATGCGATGATGTGTTTTTAATTTTCTTATTGCTAACCTGTGTAAAGCTTGCATAAGGCAATAAATGAAGTATACTTTGTTTATGTTATAAAATTCTATGTATTTGAAAAGTTGCCCGCTTCAAAATCGTTTTAATCCTGTTTTATTTTATAATTGAAGGGTGTGCCAAACTGTTTGTTAATATATATATATATATAATATATATACACACACACTCACACTCACACTCACACATTTGAACACATTGTACATATATTTTCCGAAACCAGTAATCAATGATGTACATGCAAAATGCCATACATCACTCTGACTCGGAGAAGAGAAGTGACCATATCCTTATATGCATACACACATATATATATACATAAATTACTCTCTCATACATACGCACATGCTTGCATACATACATACATTCGTATGTATATGTGTAAGTGGTGCACACACAAATAATTCCAGGTTCGCACTGCTCGTTTCCGGTAGCACCTTACTCTGGCTCCCGGCAACATACATACACACATTCATACCAATGTATCCATATGTATGCGAGTATGCTGCACATACGCACACAAAAATATTCTTGAATGACTGCTTTGTTTATGATTCGATCGCTTTTAAATTTTCAAGATGAAGACAGGTAACGTGCAATATATGTGTATGCATGTATATGTGTGTGTGCTGTATTTATGTGTATAGTGTATGTATGTTGGTAGCTCTGAAAGCGCTACCTTATTTTTATACATTGGTCGGAATGTAAGTAAAAAATATTTGAGCCGCAGCGGCTCAACTGGAATCAATTAATTCATTTTTAATTAATTAATGCTTCGTCCTAGTAACTTATTAACGAAGACTTGTGATTGTAATTAATATTATAGCAGATCTGCAGAAGCTGATCAACATAATAATTAATAAATTACCTTAGAAAGCATTATAACGGCAATACCTAAGTAAATATTTATGAAGAGGCTTAAATTAAATATGTATGTATAATCAAAAGTTAATTATTGTTATGCACTTCAAACAAATATATTTTTTCTATATAAATCATATGAAAATTTGGTAAAGCTGATCAGCATAATAATAATAATTCACGTAAAAAATGAATGTTGGTGACTCTTTATGAATCGGAGGAAATGAAATATGATCTTAAAAAAACAGCAAACCAATATGCATTTGGAAAAGGTATATTTTTGGGAAATCCCAAAAAAATGTAAGATAAAAAAAATATTAAAATGTTTACTTTATTTATAAATCAGTTATTAATGTAATCATAATAAAAAATAAAAAAAGCAATATGCACTGAGAGAAAATAAATTTTTTTTTATTATAAATCCTATAAAAATGTAAAGACATAAAACAACTATTGCAATGTTCAATTAATTTACAAATCCACTAATATTGTAAAAAAAAAATCAAAGGGCAAAATAATACGCACTAAGAACATTTTTTTTTATATCGTATAGAAATTAAGTTTTAATCGACTTTGTACTTGTGTTTGAAGATTTGAACAATGTATGTAAGTGTGTACAAATAGTGCACACCTACATATACATTATAAAGACACATAAGAAATGTGTTACGAAAATTGGTGAATAAAAGTCTATGGGGTGTTCACTCTCCCATGACGTTGGGAACTCTTCAAGACGGACATAAGAAGTTCTCACAGTTTTCTTTAATGCTTCAGCAATTATTCAACGTTAGCCTGAGAAAACTTGGGAGGGGCGGGATTCGTACATACTTATTTATAGGCATGTTCGTCCAAAATAATTCTGCACCAACGATGCATGAAAAACGCACACACACACACATAATGTGAAGCAGAAGCTATGGCTCCAGAGAATACCTGTGGGTGTATCAGAGATAGCTTGGACTAAGATTTTGTGTCTTCCATTTAGAGATGGTCATGGGAAGTTTCTCACGGAACAGGTTTTTTTTCTAACGTCCCCATTGCGTATAATCAATTGCTTCCTTCTGTAAATATTCTATAGCTTTTATATTGGACTATAGTAGAGTTTCCGTAATCTTTTATTTGCAACTTTGATGATATTTTTAATACAGCTATATATCAGGGTGTCTTAGGAAAAAAAAACGTAATCTTTACCGGAATCTTTACACTTTGTGTGTCAGAGCCGGAATCGGAAACCAAATTCGTTTCTGGTTTATACATATGTGTATAAGAATTTTTTTAGGCCTTGGATTTAATAATATTATATTGAATATTTTATAATTTCAATCACGAATATGTCAATTCAGGATATATAGATATACAACGATTATTTTTCTAATTGAAAAGCAGGAATATCTATCACCCAAAGTTTTGGGTCTATTATTCAGATAAACTTTGTAATCTGCACGCTTCAAATATTATCATCATTAAAAATCTTTATGGGATGGGGCGAGGCGAGGAATAGTGTGACAGATTTGACAGATTTGACAGATTTGACTCATATTAAATTTGTTCTTATAAGGTTCTTGTAAGATCGACAAGTATGTTACACAAAAAATCAGAGATCTACGTGATAATATTGACATTATGGTCTAAATAGTGATTAATATATGTAGTTTATATGATTAAGTTCTTTAGGACAGCAAAAATTTGATATTATAATCTGTATCATTTCTATAATCATAATTTTAATCCCAGTTACTTTGATGCTGATAATATTCTAACAAAGGATATTTCTTAGCAATATAAAATAAAAATAAAATATTCATTGATCTAATTTTGCAAAAATAAATCAAATTACGAATCATTTAATTAAAGGTCTTAAGTAAGTTAAGAATGTTGTTAAGAAAACATAATTAATTGCATAATTATCATAACAAGCTATTAAATACGATATCAATGCTTAGAATTAAATTTTCATTAATCAATTCTAGACTTAATGAATAAGAAAACCTATAAAATCGTATATATAAGAAATAACTTACATCATTTTCGTCCGGATATTTTAGGTTATCGATTTTGTCGGTACGGATAGTACCTTGAAATGGGTAAAATAGAGATCCTTTTTTGATATTCGTTGTTGCACACACGGTTAAAACGGATTCGCTCTTACTCGTGGGCAAGGATAACTTAGTTAACGCGAACTCTTTGGGTATTAAAACGCAGGATTCCATTTTGATTCAAATAATGAACAGTTAATTCGCAAATAAGGACGATTGCATTAGACGAACGAGAGTTGCGGGCTTATTAAAGTTTAGTGTGTTGATTTTATTTGTTTTTCCTTTTTTGTTAGGAGTGACAATGCGCACCCATTTCTTTCAATGCTGAACAAATACTGCGTGATCAGGATCGCTCGAATCGGCCATGACCTTCTCTCCGAGGAAAACTGCACAAACAAAAAACACACACTTGAAATACCAATACACCATTCAGACGCGAGACGCGACCACTCACAACTACACACTAAAAAGTCGTCTTGCGGACAAGACCAGCAGGCAGCAGCAGCAGCAGCCAGCAGCAGGCAGCAGCAGCAGGCAGCAGCAGCAGCAGCAGCAGCGACCAGCTAAAATTAAGAGTCAGGCTCATTTAACTCAATGCTCCACTACGTTACCAAAACAAGATCAACATTACACAACGGCTACGGCTATCAATTGATCTCAAACAAACTCGTCTTGAACGCTCTGGCACGAGCAAGAGCACCTGTGCACGTTTGGGCACTCACACACGCATACACACACACACACACATACACACGCACACACACTCAAACACACACACACACACACACATGTATGTATGTATTTATGCTCGTACTAGTTGTAGGCTTCGTTTGATGTACATACGTACATACCCCTATGTATGTATGTATTTTTTACAGGTAGCAACTTGACTTTTCCCCAAGACGAAGACCGCGCGCTTTGCCGTCCATCACCTGTTGCATTGTTTAGGTGAGGCGAGCGGCTTGTTATCGTTATTTTTTCAGTATGCCTTCAGCTTCCTTAGTTGTTGCTGTTGCTTTTGCTGTTGTTGTTGTTGTTGTTATTATTTTGCTTATACTCTTTTTCTTTTTCTTTGAGTTAACATGGCCATTATGTGTTTACGTGTGTGTTATATTTGAATGAAATATTCGAGGTGAGCTGCTTTTACTCAGAGGATCATTGACAGAACTCGCTTTAATTTCTTAGTCGCGCTCGTTCTCTCCTTCTCCCCTTCTCCATTCCCTTTCTCTCTCTCTATCTCTTATTCCATCTCTGTCGCGCTTGGTTCATCTTCAACTTCATCTCTCTGTCTTTTGCGCGCGCTCGCTGACAAGCAAGCTGCTTACTGAGTTACACTCAATGCGAATATGTTTCCATTTCTGGATGGAACAGGTGCAGGCACCAGGCACCAGGCACCCGGGCACCAGCCACTTGGCCTACCTACAACTACTACTACTCCCATTCATAACTACTGCCGACGCTTAAATTGTGCTCAGAGTGTGTGTCTAGTCGAAAGATCCGGTTTCTTGAGCTTGAGTGAAAATATGCTATAAGATTCTTTTCTTGACTGGTCAATGCTATCGGCGTCTCTTTCATTGCTTAAGGTGAACGGTGAACGTCTTAGACACGCCCCTTCCTATACCCTGTAATAAAGAGGCCTGCAACTATGTATACATAATAATGGAATGTACATCATTTGAATAATACATATGTATAAGAAACGTATCATTATCTTAAATCAGCAAATAGTTTGTTAACTTGATGTTGAACTTTTTCCAATTGACGGTATTGCTTCAAGTTCAAATTGCATTTTGTAATTATTAAATTATTGAATAATCTTTCATTGGTGTTAGTTCATATACTTGTTTTACTATAATCCATTGTTTTATTAAAATCAATAAATCACCAATAAATCTTTGTACTTTGCACATTCAGAAAAGGAAATTTATGCTGAATATTTTAATATTTACAACTTTGCTTAGATCGAACCTTAACTATTTATTAAGATCAAACAAGCTGTGCTTATTTTATTTTAACTCTTAAGCTATACTAACCATATATCGCTTAAAAAATTATTTTATGAATTTATATTTATTCAATTCAATACACTTGTTGAGGATAATATAATCTTTTCGTGAAGCTTGTAAGAGACGTCGCCAGCCTATATAGAATATGTGTATGTGTATACACATTTTGTAACAGCAACCCAAGTCGACTGGATATACTCATGTCCGTCCTTTTTCTGGTTCTATAAGACGTAGTCCCTCAGTTTTCAAGCTATTTTGAAGAAACTTGGAATATATTCATCTTTTTGTAGCAGGCAGTACACATATTGCAGCCGACATAATCGGATCTCTATATCATATAGGGACATAAGAACAATCGGTCAAAGATAAGTTCTCCACTTTTCTTGTTACCAAGTTATCCTTATTATACTCACTTAAGAAGCGAGTTTTTGTGCTACTAACATTTAAATAAAAAATAATCAACATTATATCATATAATCCCTTAGAAACAATCGACCGTTAATTTAAACTATAGCGAAATTTAAATGTTGGCAGGTGGACTATACTCTGCAAGGGTATATAAACTTCGGCGTGGCTAAGATATGCGTTTTTTCTTTTTGTTCTTTACTTAGTGCGTTTCGCCAGCAAAGTGCAATCAATTTCTTCACCGCCCCTTATTAAGGACTTGCAACTTTAAAGTTGCACAGTAGCTTGTAGCGAATATTTTAATCGACCGTGTGTGCAGTGTTGCAGTTGTTGCTGGCAAGAGTAATTGTTGTTAGCCCATTATTTGTATTGGTATACAGCACATGGAGGGTTGAGGATTGAAGAACCAAGCAGACTACCCTTCGGTGCGGAGGAATTCATTGTATAGTCAGGTGCAAATAATCTGTGGCAAAGATAGGACTTAAGCAGTTTGAAACGTCAGTTTTATCTTGTGCATCAACGGGTGGTGCAACCGGGCTTGCTTAACAGCTTGAAAAGAAATAATTCCTTTATTTACTTATATATTTATTTATGTTTTTTATTTTTATTTTAGTAATCGTTATGAATTTTATCATATATATATTTTAATTTGTAAACTTTATTTTAAGTTATATTTAAGATGTTTAAAAAAACCTTTAATAATTTTTTCGTGGACTGTTTTTAGTCCGCATTTAATAAAATAAAATAAATATAAATACAAATTCCATTTTGAAAGTAGTTCCGTTAACTTCTTTAACTGATCTAAGCTAATCCAGCGAAGCCGAATTGTTGTGTATCGATTTGGAGCAGAAGTAACTTTTCAGACAACTCTAATAGACTATTACCAGGTGTATACTTATATATCTGTACAACTATAGCTGTATTTTATTCTAAACAGACTTATCCTTATTTAAGTTATTTACAAAGATATGATTCATGCATTTAACATCTGGAAAATATAAGTCACAACGTTAAAAAAACTAATACTTAGGCACGCCGAATATTATATACCCTCGCAGAAAGTAATCCACCTGTTACATGATATAGTGCTCCCATGTTGATGATATTTTGCCCAACTGTTAAAACTATTATAATTGAAATCAAAATATTTTGTATCCAAGAAAATATCTTTCAGCCGATTGTTTGTATGGTAGATAAATGATATAGTGACCCGATTCAGAAGAATCCGACATATGTACTGTCTGCAGCCAAAATCTAGGTTTATAATTGAATGATTAGTTCTTATAGAAATAGACATTTCGACGGACTTATCTACATCCAGTCTATTGTATATTTTAAAAGAAGTCAAACACTACGACAAAATTATGATACCCTTTAGGCCATAACTAAACACAAAAAACATAATTTTGAGTCGCAACTTTTTAGACTTGAGCCAGTTTGTCTGATTGGTTGTAAGACGCTCAACGAGCCCGGGGGTGTGGTAAAACATTAAACATTTGTTTTATTTTTTATCATCATACCTCTAAAGGTAAAAGTTTCTATTTAGAGCACTCTAAACTATGGCGGTTAATGAGTTATTTATTAATTTTTGTATTAGTATATATTTCCATCTTAGCTTTGTATTTAGCATTTAATATAAGCCTTATTAATATTATCAATAAATAAATATAGAGCATAACAAGCTTCCCATTAAAATAACATTGTATGTATGTTATTTTACAGTTAGATTGAAGCAGTAGGCTACAGGGTATGTTCTAATTTTAACCCGTACACAATACAAATGGGTACAGAGGGAGTACCGTAACTGTATGTATATGTATGTATGTGTGTATGCATGTATGTACGTGTTCACTCTGTACTCTACACCATCGATACTCTATCACTCTTTGTTGCTGTTTGCTGTTTGTTTGAAAATTACATTATGTATTATTTTGGATTTAAAATTATGTATAGTCTGTAATATAGGTGATATCATTAAATAAATTTAGATAAAGTTTTTTATGCTTAAAAGCTTGTACTTACGTTTCCATTTAAAATAAGTTTTATGTGTGATAAAGCTATTTGATGTAGTCAAACTATATCTGAACACAAAACCGTAACGACCTCTTATGGTTTGTATGGATGCAGGGTATTTGGTAGCCGGGCCATTTGTGTACAGCATTCTTTAATGCTGTCGGTCTTAAAAGGTGAAAGATGAAATTTCGGTTGCCTGCAATACAAATAAGAAGAATTTAAATGAACATTTTGTGAAATGCTCTTTTACAATAGGTTATGCGTGCACTAAAAATATATTTTCGCGGACATATTCGTACCTTATTTTATTTCATTTCATTTATCATTTAGTATTTACATAAAAGTAAGTGTATATATAATATATATTATATACCTATTTGCATATAAATATATATATGTATAGATGCATATATAAATTGTATAAACATTTATTTATAGATAATGTTTAGATGCACTTATAAATTCAATTGAATGTTGCAAAGGAAATGCTCTCGTCAATAAAAACTTTAGTTAGTTTGAATTAAGCGAATCTTAAGGTAGTTTAGAATATTGCTATAAGGTGCTTGAATGAAAGTCATATATTAGTTCATAAGACCTGTCACTAAAGGACAACATTTGTTATTGTTTTCGTTCAAGAAATTTTATGCATAATAAACGAACAGTGTTATTATAATGGCTTTCTCTTGGGATAATCGAGTTGATTTCGTTGTGCGATATATGTATGGTAAGTAACTTAAACCAAAAACAAATGCACTACAAATAAATGTGTCCTTCTCCCTATTACTAAATACCTACACATATATGGAAAATATTCACTTGTAATACAATCCATAAATAAATTTTTGAAATAACCCAAATGTATTTAACATATGTGAAACTATTTTATTTATTTATTTTTTATTGTGTAAACATGTTCCTGTTCATTCTATATCTAATGACTATACCTAAAAACAATGAAACATGTCAATTACAATGCTTGAGTGGCAGGTGCAGTCTATCTCTTTGAACAATCTCTTGTTAATTAAAACATTGTAGTACATTTAATTAAACTATAAATAGACATATTTAAACAAACAGTAGAAGCTACGAGCTAAATGATTAAAATAGATTTTTTGGGGTTTGCAAAATGAAACGGGTCGTGAAATAAATAAATTTAGCACAGCTTTCAAGCAAAATAGAAAAAGGTGATCGCCTGCAAGGCAATAGGAAGCTTCAGGTTCATATAAGGATACAACAGGAGGAAGGAATAAATGTGCTTTAATTATAATGACAATGGCTATGAGTTTATGAGCCTTTATGAATATTTTTCGGCTTACGCCTTTGAAAGCAAACAAAATTGTTTACAAGTAAATTGAGGGCTAATATAGGATCCAAAATAATTTGTAGATATTTTATAGCATGTCAGAAACCCTGAAGTAATACTTGAAACAATTATTTAAATTTATTTTTTAAACAAAATGTTAACACATGCTAGAGCAATTGACCCGATACAGGATATTCTCTATGCTTTCTTATTACTGTTTTATATTAAGGTCAAGCTAATATATATTGATTTGAAATCCAACTTCTTGCATACATTTTCAGATATCGACAACAATGGATTCCTGGACGAAAATGATTTCCTATGCATGGCAGTACGAGCTTGTGTCGTTGAGGGCAAGGGAGATTGCAGTCCCGCTCGTTTGGATGAGTATAAGAAACTGATGAGGAATTTATGGGATGAAATTTCTGCAATTGCTGATGATGATAAGGTGAAGTACAATAATTAACACACACATAGTTCCAAATAACAAAAATGTGGCCAATGTATAAATAACATACTCTTCCTGTTGCCCTATGGGACAGAAGCCTGTTTTGTTTTTTTATTTTTTATTAAAAAGATAATGAAAAAGATGTCGAATGTAGACTTCTCTTAAGCAGCTGTTGTCGTTTTAAATTTTTTTTTTTTTCACCCAATAGACTTAATGTGCATACCTTTTGCGTTTTTCTAATCCAATTTATTTATTATTTTAGGACGGAAAAATTTCCAATCAGGAATTCAAGGATGCTGTTAAAAAAACATGCGTAGGAAAGAAATACGAAGAATTTCCCCAGGTAAGAGATTAAAATACAACATTAAAAAATAATGTATGCCATATATGGAAAATTAACAGAAAATAAAATAGCATTAAAGGGACCAGTAAAGGATTTCAAAAGTAGCATCGAATAATGATTTTTCCATTGTTCGGACAGATTTAAGTAAATTAAAGTACTAAAAACAGATACTCAAAAAATCAGAAGAGAATTTAAATCAAAATAGTTATGTGTTTAAATTTGTAATATATTATTTGCAATATAGTATTTGTTTTCATGAGAAAATTGAGAAACTGTCTATGTTTCTCTCCCTCTCTCTCTCTCTCTCTCTTTGTTTTCTCCTTTGTGCTTGCCTAGCAACCAAAGTTGAATTGGATTCACAAATATATTCAACAAGAACATACAATATTAATAAACTGTTTTGGAAAATGGAAAAATTTAAATTTTCATGCAAAGTAAATTACTTTATTAGAAATTTTAATGCTTTTTATATTTCTATAATTATTTGGGTTTATTACAAATATTTGAATTAAAATTAAAAGAAAATTTTGAATTATTATAATTATTTAGGGTGAAAAAATATAGCTTTGACAAATGCTTTTTATATTTTTGAAATTCTCTTTTAATAATATCTCAAATACTCCTCGACCATGCTAAATATAATAAATCAATTCTTTTAATTACATTTTTAATTGTGCGTTGAATTCTTTTGACTTTTCAGTTCTAAGCTTTAGAGAATTGTTAATAACTATGCATTGTTTTTATATTTAAAGGCCATGCGCGCATTCATTGAATCCAACTTTAAGCTGCTTGATATTGATAATGATGGTGTTGTGGGAATTAACGAATACCGTTACAACTGCATTTCCCGTATTGCCATTGATGACATTACTCCACTGAACAAAGCGTTTGAAGCTTTATTGAATGTAAATTATAAATTAACCTGAAGCACTGTGCCAATTGTATATGGTTTTTCGTACTATTTGCAGGATGATGATAAAAAGCGTGGTGGACTCTCGCTTGATCGCTATAAAGAGCTCTATGGCCAATTTTTGGGAAATACAGCTGATAATCATCCAGCGGTTAATCTCTTTGGACCTTTATAACTATTTACTTTATTATTGTCTTCGCTGTTGTTCAACTACTATTTTTTTAAGTTTAATATGTAATTACTATGACTATAAATTAACTAGGTTTAATGCATTCATATCATTTGTGTAGAATCGTCAGATGAACAGTTCGTTAACTTTAAAGGATTTTATAGTTAGAATAGAAATTTGCTCTCCGAAGCTAACCTCAGCATAAAATGTTGATTTTCTCTCAGATGAAAGCTCTAACAGATTGTTTCTCTCTCCTAATCTTGTAACATTTAATCAAATTGTTATTATGTTATGTTTATTTAGAAAAACCGTTTTTGTGTAAAATCAAAATAAACTAAGCGAAATGCGAAAATACAATTTCAGTCTGAAAATATATCACATTTATTGGGCAGGTAAATGAAACCTTTTGCTCTTGCCAGCAAATATTTTGTGTTTCGTTTCTACATGTTCCTGCAAACAAACATCTACAAATTGCAACTTTCAATTGTGAAAACTCTGCTGCGGTAAGTTGGCAACTCTGTTCTCATTCCAGATCGAACATTTGTACATCGAACAGCAAAAACTATGTAGCAACCATAATTTAAATAAAAATAAATGCTGACGAACGTTTTTTGGACGTTCGCTGTTATTTCAATTGCATTATGAAGTTAACTGAAGACCCAGCAGCTAACTTCCAACAAGTCATCCATAATTATAATGTTAGGATATTACAAACAGAAAGTAATTTATACGATTGGTATTCAACTTTGTTTATATTCAAATCATATATCTAAATATTTAGAAAAATGTTTGCACAAATAAATATATACAAAATAACTTTAAATTGGTATCGAGAAAATTAACACGAACATTTCGAATATGCGAGCGAGGTTTTTATTTGGTTCCATTTCCCAAGACGTTCCACTATCGCTTAGCATTAAACACGTGTGTCAGTAAAAAGTACTAAGAACAAGCAAGCAAACACCGACAAAGAATTAAAGTATCCGAATTAAGATCTTAATTTGCCTATAATAACATAATGACTATATTATCTTAAATTCAAATTTAACTTTAAAATAAATTTTTGTTTGCATTGTGCTTACGTAAAATATATCGAAAGCATTGCATAGTGCTCCCATCACTAGTGAATGTGCACTTTTTTTCCGAGTGATTGTTTTCGTGTGATTGGTACTATTGATACCAAGTTGTAAGGCTGTAAAGGTTTCTATCGCTCGTTAGGTTGTATTTGTGATATTAATAAGCCGTTAAGATAAACTCATTTTGATACGCTCCTTGATCTATTCGGAGTAGCCTGAAGTTATAAAAGTAAAAATCAAGAAGTAATACATATTTTTTTAGTATAACAAAAGTAAGACATTTAAATACACAGACACACCGATAATCATTATAAAATAAATCAATCTTTCGCTTTTCCAGATCGTGACACATACACAAAATTATATATTAAATAAACCGCCACGATGATGACAGAGAAAATTGTACCCGGTCATTCAAGTCTGGTCAACAAAGGGTGTGTACTTTAAATTCATTTACTTACGTTTTATAATCCAAAAGAAATTTGGCTTCATCAAATACACATACTTGTGTATGTATGTATGTATGTCCATACTCTTATGCGTGCATATACTTCCTGTTTATGTATATGTGTGTGAGAAGGTGTCGTTTGGCGGCTTTTGCAAAAAAAAAAAAGGCTGAAAATCGAAAATTTGCGCTGAGGGAATGTGAAGCACATTTTGTGGAGTTTCCATTTGTTAATTAAAAAGATAACAAAATAAATCTGCCGTTTTAAACAAACAAAATAATGGAAATTACTCCACCAAATTTATAATTTAAGTACAAATTAACACGTGTATATTTATTTAAGTGTATCCTATTAAGTGTTTAATAAATTAGGGTATTTCTCATTTGTTTTTCTCATTTTTCATTTTCAGAATTTTGAATGATCATCAAATTGCCAATAACTTAAGTGATGATATGGGATGGAAATCCAAACTGAAGCTTCCCCCAAAGGACAATCGATTCAAAACGACAGTAAGTTCAAATTTCAATTAATTTTCTTTTACCCTTTACGATTTTCTTAATAATTAAAAAGTAGGGGAAATCGAATTGAGATAATCCATATATCCTAATTTATATGTATATATATATGTATATGTTTTGATTTTAGGATGTGACTGATACGCGCGGCAACGAATTTGAAGAGTTTTGTCTGAAGCGTGAACTGCTAATGGGTATTTTCGAGAAGGGTTGGGAACGACCATCGCCGATCCAAGAAGCTGCTATTCCAATTGCCTTAAGTGGAAAAGATGTATTAGCCCGTGCAAAAAATGGCACTGGCAAAACCGGAGCATATTGCATTCCAGTTTTGGAGCAAATTGACCCAACTAAAGACTACATCCAAGCCCTGGTGATGGTCCCCACTCGAGAACTGGCACTGCAAACCTCACAGATATGCATCGAACTGGCCAAGCATCTGGATATCCGAGTTATGGTTACGACAGGCGGTACAATTCTAAAGGATGACATTCTTCGTATATATCAAAAAGGTATTTATCATATTTATTTTGGTTTCACATTTAACTGGTGTTCTAAATTGCATTGTTTGATATTTGGATTGTGTTTTATTTCAGTACAATTAATTATTGCAACTCCGGGTCGAATTTTGGATTTAATGGATAAGAAAGTTGCTGATATGTCGCATTGCAAAATATTAGTCTTGGATGAAGCCGATAAGCTGCTCTCGTTAGATTTTCAAGGCATGCTGGATCATGTTATATTAAAATTGCCCAAAGATCCACAGATATTGCTGTTTTCGGCCACATTTCCATTAACGGTTAAAAACTTTATGGAAAAACATTTGCGTGAACCCTACGAGATCAATCTGATGGAAGAGCTAACACTGAAAGGTGTCACCCAATACTATGCATTTGTACAAGAACGCCAGAAAGTTCACTGCTTAAATACATTATTTTCCAAATTGCAAATAAATCAATCAATCATATTTTGCAATTCGACGCAACGTGTCGAACTGCTTGCGAAAAAGATAACGGAGCTGGGCTATTGTTGTTATTACATTCACGCTAAAATGGCCCAGGCGCACAGGAATCGAGTGTTTCACGATTTTCGGCAAGGCCTCTGCCGAAATTTGGTCTGTTCCGATTTGTTTACCCGTGGCATCGATGTACAAGCTGTAAATGTGGTCATCAATTTTGATTTCCCTCGAATGGCTGAAACATATTTACATCGAATCGGTCGTTCTGGTCGATTTGGACACTTAGGTAAGCAATCTGCTTTAACATCTGGATACGAGTTTACAATGTCCACATTGTGTACTCATCTCGCCTAAGAAAAAATCAATATATTAATTTTCTGGTCTTTTTCAGGTATTGCTATAAATTTAATAACCTACGAGGATCGGTTTGATCTGCATCGCATTGAAAAGGAATTGGGAACGGAAATTAAACCCATACCGAAAGTAATTGATCCAGCACTGTATGTGGCAAATGTTAGTGGCTCCTCAGGCGACACATGCAACAATAGTGATCTTAATAACTCAACAAATGAAGAAGGCAATGTTAGTAAATAGAGAATTACAAATTGATTTTAAAAAGAAGTAATAAGTTTTGAATTATCATCTAAAACAATGGAAACAATAAACGAAATCTAATATTGCAGTACACTTTATTGTGAACTCAGTTTTTTTATGTGTGTTTTGGTTTGGATAACCTATGCACGCTGGATCAGTTGGAAATATATTTGACATAGCTTCCAAAAGTATGCTTACTACAAAGTTACATCTGTACAATAATTAGATAAACTATTAAACCAATCCGACCAAGTAAATCCTGGCCTCCCATATAAGATTAAATTAATATTATTTTGTTTGACAAGAAAACAAGGTCAAACATACTAAATAAACATGATTAAATAATGCCCCCTTTATTTGGACAGATAAATGGGACTACTATATAACTTCCATTGCAACAATCGGTTAGTTAGTTCTTTTATGAAATGCTTTGTTTACCAAAATATCCTGATTAAACTAATTATACCTGCTATTGTGCCTCTTACATTTGGACTCATCTTTTGAGTTCCTGTGTGATAAAACTTTGCCAAAAAAAAAACACAAAAAGTAAAATCACCACAACAAAAATTCAATTAAAAATAGTTAATTAATATTTCGATTTATTTTCAATATATGCTAAGAAAATAAATAATTCAATCAGCATTCGACGCAGTTTGTAAGGGCGCAAAATATAATTTGTGGATCCCAGATTTTTAGATAGTGTTTTGGAAAATTCCGCCTGCGTGTAGCGATAATGGCCACAATGTGATTTTCTCACGCGCTTCCCAAATTATCGTAATGTCATTTTTGCAGTTGATCAATATTGTGACGAGTCATGTCTTTAATTTACAGATGGATTTACAATGCAAATGTTGCCTCTGGCTTTAAGATCGGCGCCTTCACACAGATAGATAGACCAAAAATTGACGCGACTGCTGATTTTGATCAAGTATATATATATCAGTTATGGCGTAATAGATGCTTACCTCTAACTGTAACATACTTTTTCAAAACTTTACCATAGGTATTTTTAATGGGTTAACATTAAAATAAAATTAGGAAACTGTGTGAAACATTACCATACTTTATGATAAAATTTTCAATAAATCTGAATCAATTTTCTAAAGCAGGCATATAATTTTCCATAGTAGCCAAAGAAAAAAAAACATTCGATTCTTTTATGGCCAAGATCTTGGCTTAATTCTGCATTTCACAAAATTGATCAAAATTCATAAAATCTTTATTCCCCTTGACTTCAACTCTGATTAATTTATTTTCCTTGACTTGATCTCTGACTTAATTCTGTATTTAAATTGTGAAACACAAAATTAGATAAATATTACTGAAACATTATGATTTTTGACTTGATCTCTACTTTACTTCTGTGCTTAAAATTACATCGATTATTTTTATCAAATACCTGAAAAACTATTCTTGATTCGATCTCTGCTTAAATTCTGTATTGAAATTTTGAAAGGAAATATTCGATTCAATCTCTTGAAACAACACACATTTTTCGTATAATACCTTAATCATTCTGCTTTATCAAGGAGTAGCAGCCAAGTCAAAACCTATGAGAAAGTGATGCGATGATTTTCATGTATGTGCACATACCGTGTGTACATACATACATACATAATGTTAAAGATGTATCCGATTTTCCAAGCACTCTTGCGCATGCTCCAAACCCAATACTGATGTAAAAAAAAACAAGGGTATTAAAAACAGGAAAAGAAAAGGGGATGTGTGTAGTAAATGTAATAGATGAAAGAAACTCGAATTGCATTAACAAATAATCGTTAAAAAAAAACTATTGAAGTCTTAAATGCATAAGTAAGCTATGCAGAATATTGAATAATATCAAATTGTATATGAGTTGAGCGAATTCTATTAAAAAAACGCCTTCAAGGATATTGATGTGTGCATAAGTATTCGCACAAATTCCATGTGCAAAAGTTTACGAACTCTATGTTGAGTGTTCAACAAATATATGTAAGTACGGATATAGAATAATAGATAGATAATAAATATTTGTACAAGTATCCATTTACAGTTATTATAGATATACCAAACTAACAGTTTATAACTGTTGCTCGACAATTATAACATTTTCTAACCAAACAGAAGTATGAGTGTTTTCTCAGTCTCATGTATACACTTTTTTTTACCTATGCAGGAGGTATTATAACTTAGTCGTAGGGTGTGCAACGCATTGAAGGAGACTTTGAACCCATAAAATATATTGTATAGTATCTTATTTTTGAAGCTATCTTGATAAAACTTTTCCTTTGGCGTTAGTTTTATCTTGTTTGATTACAACTAAGTATTTTCTCATTTGCATACTTTGCATACTTTATATTTAGTAAATACATATTATTCATTCACAGATTGACCACTTTCACAGATTGAATGACGTAGCTTCCCATTAGCATCATGATATATCCACGACTATCTTTCAGGGTGATTTCGATTGTGGCTCTCTATACGCTGTTAACATTGGCAATTGTGGGTACAATTTTAATGATATTCCCAACAAATGGCAATGAAATCGCCTTTCTCTTCAAACCCGACTTGGCGAGTAACCACTTAAATAATGCACCAAACTGGAAATATCACAAGTACCCCGAACATATTCACAATGGTACCAAAATACCTATTGTACCTACCAAAAACTATTTGCTAAATAATCCAGTGGCCGATGAATTGGATCAACAGCAGCATATTTATATTGATGATTTTTATACTCCGAATTCGAAACCAAAGCCCATATTTGATTCATCAGACTCTAGCAGTGCTAATGCAAAAGATAGTGAGGATAAGTCCGATTTATCTCCTGGTATTCGGAAGCAAATAATTAAATCCAATGTGAATCGACAAAGCGCTGCAAACGTTCACCGAGCCAGTGAGTGGAACTTGGATTATTTTGTTAAGAAACCGACTAGAGTACATTTTGATGATGATAGCGATGAAAATAAATCGTTGCAGCAAAACGATAATGTTGCCAGTGGCAGTGGCGAAGGATCTTCACAATTCGATGTATACAACAATAAGAACAGCAACAATGGAAACGATGTTCTGGACTCGGACACTCAAGAGTTCATAAAGCGCATCAGTCGCAAATGGCTGTTGACGTCCAATAACACCATTTCACGGGACAGGCAAAATGTTTTAAGAAAAAAATATCAAACGAAAATTCGAAAATATGAAGAAGCAACCAGCAAGCGACCTGTGAAATTACCAACGCCATATCCATCCTTACAGTTAAGCAGGCTGCCCACTCTACCCACATTGCCGGAGAACGGTGCCAAGTGGCAGAGGCAGATATTTTCACCATTTTGGAAAACGAATCAGATCCGAACCAGACGCATCATTGCCAACGAAAAGAAGAGTGCCGAACGCTCCCGACAACTATTACTGTGCACCAAGGGCACTTTGGGTGGCGGAGAGCTTTGTCGCATGCTCTTCAAGGAAACCTAACTTTTAGTATTAACGAATAAATTAAAAACTAAAATAAACAATAGCTTATCATATTTCAACTAGACATATTCAGGTTTGTTTCGAATTCGGACTCCGTCTGAGATTTGCCCACATGGAATTGATTGCTGTTCTGAACATTTTTTAAAAAGTTGCCAAATTAAACAGAAAAATCAAATAAAATATCCATAAACACATTTCTCCAATAGTCTTTAACTGAAATAATCTTTGGAATATACAATGTTTTCTCTTTTACATTTTCAACACACAAATGCCTCTTTCTAAAGTCGGTTTTGCATTCGAAATGAAAACATTTCAGATTCGAAATCAATATATTAATTCGGAACAAACCTGATTGTATTATATTTAAATGTATGTATGTAGTAGGCGGATGTGTTTCGACGTTGGCAGGCCAAGGCGAATTAGTAATAAAAGTTAACACTAAAACACATGAATAAAATATATATCAAATTTAAAACGATCACGCGTAATCCTTTATTGCCACATCACATCTCTTAATTCACTTGGCACTCGCTGCAACATCTGCTTAGCTCCGGGCGTTGTCGTTCATTGGTGCACCACAATGCAAACCGCAGCTCCTCAAACATTTCCACCCAGAATGAGCGTGCCGGTGGCAAATACGACAAATCCATCTCGCCTTGAGTATTTTTCAAGTGATTTGGATTTTTGCAATCGCTGTGATTGATACGCGCTGTCTTCGCCTGTTGCCGAAAGTTGATCAAAAACTCGAAGAAGGCCACAATGAAAGCAACCAAAATGCCCGCTATCAACACAACAAATACGCCACCTGCAATAACACACACACATATAATTATCGATAACATCGATAATATATCCATATAGAAGTACTCTACCTATACTTTCCAGACCCAAGGCATTTGCTTTCGAGTGCTTATTGCTGCTTATCCGTGTACAAGTTTCATCTGTGTTCTTCCACCATTTATCGTATAACATTTGAATATCACCCTTCTCCTGCAGCTCCAATATGGCCAACGATATCTTGTCCCGCCATGGCGAACCCTTGGGTGTGGCAATGCCATATCCTTCAAAATGCATTTAAAATCAAGAAAACAATAATATAATATATAAATAATATATTATTCGTGATCCCAATTATACCTTTAGTATCTAATAAACCGCCAATTTGCGTTAAATTACAGTCCCGTTGAACAGTATAATCAAGCATTGTCGACTCCATTAGGAAGGCATAGTTGCCCTGGTTGACACGTCTAATGCCATCCTCATAGGTCGATGTAAATGACTGCGGTCTCTTATTGTCCATAATTCTCCACATTTTCTTGTAAGTTTCAATCATGGAGTCCTAATCAAAATATAACAAGACAAAAATCAAATATATAATCTAGTAAACATCAATCTAGTAATAATTTACATACCCGAAAGAAGGTCATTGTTGAACCACTATCCAAGGTGCCATAAGAGATTTCCGTTTGGCTGGCCAAATCTTCAGCATTTTCAATGGGATTAATCATGCGTTCGACAGTTAAAAATGCGGCCAAATTCGCCGTATACGATGCAACAATAATGAGAGAGAAAAATCCCCAAATACTGCTAATAATTCGTGTGGATACGGCCCTCGGATATATATCCGAACTCTGCTGCATTAGCGTCGCAATAGTAAACCAAAAACTGTCCGATATTGTGAATTGATTGCTTATCGTGACGTGCTCCAAATCACACGGATTAATACTCCTCCATTCGATCGGCGATAATTTGGCCACTATATATATGGTAACTGATACGAGTAGATATGCCGCCAGAACATAAATCCATATTTCGATCGCCAGTGGATTCATGAATGAAAATAGTCGAGTTGGTTCCGTTGTTGGCACCTGAAAATATCAATTCAATTCTATTTTAAATAAATTTTTGGGGGAGAATAGCTTAATGTCAAACATGCCTTAAATAATATGCTAATGCCCAGATTCATGAATGGTTTGGTAAAATCAATAACACTTTCTCTCGCATAGGTTATTGTCATAGATCCAACGGCCAAGTCTGCTTTCTGCAATTTATGATTATGATAATAATGAGATATGTTCTCAGATCAGATAAAATGATACAAACATATTTCATTAGCTGAGCGACCATTCCATTCCATTGACCTGTTTCTGGATCTTTTGCACCATACTTTCTATCTGGCACCAAATCCAATATATAGTCGAATCCCACCTCATGCGATATGGTTTCCAATATATCCACACAGAAGCCGTAAAAGCGTTCATTTCCCGTATAATTTTTTCCGTAACGCATCATTACGTATGGAGTTTCCTAAAATTCAAGACTTATTTCAAATAAAAATATAATCGCAAAATGTTTAAATATAAAAGACAGACCAGTATCGTAATTACAACTAAAGTCACATTCATGGAACCAGAATCAAAAAATAATGATGGCTCCGTTATATTCAGATGATCTTGTGGTGTCCATTCTCCGACTTTGACAATCGAGTGTTGCTTTAATTTGATCAAGTCGAGCTTAAATTGAACTCGTTGTCCCTCTTTAAATTGTATGGGTCCAGTTAATCCCTTCCATTCAACCTAATGTAGTCAAAAATATGATTTAGTAACTTTCAAAAATTAATTTTCTCAGCAAGCATATAAAAAGATGATTTCTAAAAATACCGCATTTATGTAGTTGATCAGACTTAGTCCGTCATTCCATGGGATTTCATCGTTGCAGGTCAAGTTAGTTAGGTGAATCAAGGGATATATAGACTGCAGACCGATGGCGAATACATATACCGAGTCAAACATCAAAGCGGCCTCTGTCTAAAAAAAAGTTTTATAAAGAAAAACATAATTAACAAAAAATAACACAATCATTTATATAAATTATCATTTACCTCAATGCTAACGGATTTCTTTAAGCTATATATGGATTGGTTTCGGTTCAAAATCAGACGATCGTAGGATTCAATATCCTTTAGAATTTCCTTAACGGCCACATCGCCCAAATCCACAAGCCGGAATGATGTTATATTCACAAAATTGTATTTAAAATCTTCCAGATCGAACGTTTCCAAATCGAAGCTGGTGAACAAATAATGATATTTATACTCATTCATTTGTTGCTGAAGTATCTGTATGAATACAAAGAAAAACACACTCATAATATTAACTGGAAGATACCCAGTATATGATATTCAAATATTTTGCGAATTTTCATTTTATCGAGCTCACATTTTTCAATAGAATGGAAATGCCAGCCGAGTTCGTGTCAATTAAGATGTTATGAATTTCTTTATTCTTAAACTCATTTAGTACGGATAGGTAGGATAATGGCGACACTTGTCGTATGTGCACTTCAGCCTGAATTGAGCGCGAAAATTGATTCAATGTTAATATGCCTGGAATAATCGAAAATAAGCCTTCAAGGAACATTATTTTATTATAAAGAATACATATCGGATACATACCATGATCTTTTTCATATAGAATGCCAAACCTTGTCCAGTTTAGATATTGTATAACATCGATGAATGCACGATTTATGTACTGCTGCGATGGATGAACATTTATTGAGAATTCTTGAGTGGATCTACCGATTCCTATATCCGGAATATCGAGATCATCGCATATGGAATTAATATGGGTGGCCAAAACCGAATCGGTTGGACTAAATATTGCCTGAGCCCCGCCTTCGATTAGACTGCACACTGTTCCATATATATTAAATATAAACATATACAAATATGTCAAGTAATTTCACACATACCTTTTTGGACCGCCTGAAAGGAATCGCTGTCCATATATTTTATGTGGTGCACCAGGTCTGCGTCCGGTAAAAGACTTTTGTCTTGGTTCAGTCGATGCACGGCGTATTGAAAGGCAACTTCCGGGTTGCTTTGTTGCTCAGATGCCCTTGGAAAAAGGGCGCCTTCCATTCACATTCATTCATTACAAATATATATATATATATAGTAGTAAGATTATTTATTTGTAGATACCCACCTACTTTAATAATGGAAGTTGACGTCACTTGAGCACAAAGCTTAAAAATAATCAAAATGGTTATCACAGATGTCATTTTATCTGATGTTTAACTATTTGTATTAAACTCGCTAACACAGTAAATTCAATTGCACTCTTGTCGAAAAATGGCAAAAAGAACCCAAAGAAATGCAGTGGCAAAACAGAAGGCAACGTTGACAAATATACATACGTATATCTATGCACATACATGTGCATGCTACAATGCAGGTGAAATGCACGATTACAATCAGTATTACAATTTGTAAGCGTTTGCAAATTGTGTGCATAAAATGATCAAATACCTTTTTACACAGTTCTATATTACAAAATAACAGAAAGGAATGCTCTAGTCGAGAGAGCTCGACACTGAACCGGTCTTTACAGAAAAATGCTTGCGCTGCGTTATTTGATAATATTGATGAATAGCATTCCCGATTATAAATATATATCTTTTATTATATAGAAGAGTGTAAAGTGTCTACGACTCGGCTTTACACAGCGGTTTTAGCCAATCTCCAATATATTCTACACTAGAAATATGTTTTAAATACCTGCTGATTTACCGATTGTATTAACGTCAATTGCTGATCAAAAATAAGCCGACGATAGCGATGATATCAATTTGCTTTGTATACATTGTTTTAAAAAGTAAGTTTTTCACAAAGTTCATTTTTAATCAACTGTCAATTATGGGTAATTATTTTCGAAATAAAGTGAAACAGTCTTACCTAAGGTGTCAAATTAAAATGATGCGGTACATATATAATATGAAATCGGTTTAAGCATATGTTTTATTTGCTCTATGAGAACCGAAACGATTTTGCATTGCCTTAGTAAACACATAATACATTATTTAAATATTTGATTAGCCAGATGCAATGCCCAAGGCAATTCCTCCAACGAATGCGGTTAAAAATATATGAAGATCATTGATTTTTGGCCCATCTTCGTCTCCAATATATTTGGCGTACCATTTCTTCACTTTATTTGACTTGCCTTTGAGTGTATTCTCTACTCGGTCCATTTTGCGATCCACATATCTTTCCGTCTGAAGATGTAAATATTTAATATTACTCAAAGTAAATGGTTTTAAGCAAAATTATTTCAAATTACCTTATCTAACCAATTTTGATCTCTGCCTGATATTGATTCTTCAACCTTATCAGCTATTTTGTCAACACTTTTGGTTAACTTCGGCCAGTCGACTTTAATGAATCCTTCCTGGTGTGCAATTTCTATTAAGATAATACTTCCGCCAATAGCAAATGCCGCGAACTTTCCAAACTTCATTGTTGTGTACCCAGTTGCCCTATGAAAAATACAATATAAGTAAATGGTTGACAATAAATGTTTTTAAAAAAATACTCGGTAAGCCGAAACATTTAATATTCCATTTGAATTAATTGTCTTCGGGATGCCGATGACGATAGACATATAAATAGATATGTTCCAAGGGTACATAGAAACCGGCAGAGGCCAACGACAGACTACTTCGACTCAGCTCATCGAAAATATGTAAATATGTATGTCTATATTTTGGGGTCGGAGTTACCTATCCTCAAATGCGTTACGCGTTACATGTCGTAATAGAATGATGTTACGCTCTGCCGATGCGTAGTAAAATATGACGTAAAATAAAATCAGTGCAAAACATCACAAGTGAATCATAGGAATCTTTTTTTTCTCCAATTCTATGGGTGTTTAAAAGAAGCGCTCATACGTAATGCTTATATTTAAGTGTTGCATAAGCAAAACTGAACAATGATCAAATTTACGCATTTTTGAGAACCATTTTCTGTTATTATAAATTTTTCTTACAATTTTGGTTTTGATTTGCATCAGACGCACATGTGTGGGTATGTATGTGAGCATACATAGATACATTGACAAGACAATAGGCAAATGCGTTTAATGGCATTATCAAATGCATAAATATTAAGTGAATTAAAATTGTACAGATTATATTTATACATACCATCCTGATGATACACCTATGAGCAGCTGTGAGTACGCTGAACGGGTGCTTATATCGCCTAGCACTCCTTTTAAAAACTTTGATGCTCCTTCCATCGTCGTATCGCTCTTAGTTCTTTGTTAGATAATACGCTTTTACTCGCCGTTCAAGTTAAGATTAATTTAATTTAACCTAAGAGAACTCAAATTCAGTTTTCAGAGATTCACAATACTGAAGCTGTTGTTCTAAACAAAAACAAGAGTCCGACTGCAAAGTCTAGAAATAAATATATTTAATGATGTCACCGTTACAGTAGTAACTGCTACTTTTTTTTAGATACCAATGAAAACTATCGCGACATTTCGATAATGGTTTTTTTTTTCGGTTTCCATCCGCAATTTCGGTTAGTCTTATTGTAGGGTTGCCTATTATACTTGAACACAAATAAGAGCATAAGAGAAAAAAAATAAAGAGATTAGAAAGAGTTTAAGACTCTTTATTTTTAGAATATAGTACATTAAAATAATAAATTGGCAAGTTTGAAAAAAAGCTTTCCGAGAGCATTTATTTCTTCAAACGGTTTAACCGGCTCAATGTTATCGAATGCGTGTTTTTGGTAACTCGATACGTAAAAATACTTACTTATTTACGAATGACGAAAGTATTGTTCATCGCTAGCAAAAATTTTATTACAGTAAAATTAAAAAGTCAGAAAGTCTTTGAAGACGTTGATTCAATACCATTAGGTGCCTCGTTTTAATACTACAACTGTGCGCAGATTCGTAGTATGAATAATAAATTGTGTTTAATTAATTGTGTTGGTGGGTATCATATATTTGATTTGTGTTTATGCTTGTAGATGTGCATGTACACAGGAACACATCATAATAAGACATAGCTACACATATAGATTGTGTAGATATCTTTGTTTAAAATGATAACATTGCACAGCTCCAAATATGTATTTAGACTATAAGTAACTGTGTGTGTGCGTATCGCTTTAAGTCAACTGTGACACATTAAATATTTATATATATATGTATATTTTTATGTACCTTTGTCCGTTTATTTATTAGCTTCTATTCAATTTGCATACAAATGAATGTACATATTTATTGGTCAAATCTGCAAGTTATTTACAATTTTAAAAGAAAAGAGGACATAGATATATGTACATATTATTCCAATCACACTCTGCATATACATGTATGTTAAATCAAAATAGGCCGAGTAGACACAAGCGATAAGGAGCAATGACACAATCAAAGGACTTTACGGATATGAAGGGGAAAAGAGAAAAAACAAGAAAACATTTAAATGTGACTAAGCCGATACGAAAATAGGCAATTCGAAGCTAGACACACGATAGTAAACAACAAAACACAGTTCAGAGACACAGATTAAAAATACAAATAAAAAAAAATCTGGCTAGTTATATTTTAACCTAGTTACCCTTGTAGAAGCATTTAAGCTTTGTCCCACACATGTACATATATGATGTATAAGTTGCTTTATTTAATTGTACATGTGCATGCGTGCATTTGTACATAGCTAAATTGATCAGTTAACTTCTAGCCTTTACTCTTTACTCTTATTATGCCCTTGCCAGCTAAGACATTATAATCGACTGTATAATGATTGTACTACACGGTACCTCAACTGGAGTCAAATTCTTCATATTTGGCATAATTGTCTCCTTATTTGGAGCATCACAGCAGGTGAGCTTTAATATATATACAAGAAGAAGAAAAAACCACTTTGCTAATGAATGCAATAATTCACTTTCTATCGATAAATAATTGAAAGCATTTAATTAATCACTTACCATTTTCCAGGATTGCGTCTGGTATGGAGTTTGTAATCAAGATGCTTTTTTACGCAGTCAATATTGTTCCTATAATGGCACAGCAAAGCCAATGCCTGAAGAGGGTCTCAAATTGTTAACAGAAAGATGCAGTTCCTTGCTTGAAATTGAACAGAAGAACTTTTGCTGTGACGTTGACCAGGTAAGACCTATTGTAAAACTAAAAATACCCCCATACAATAAAAGTCTTTATTCTCTAGATAAAATTATTAAATAATAACATAAAACTTGCTGCTAATATTCTCGAGCGTTGTCCATCGTGTTTTATAAACTTGTCTCGACATATTTGCCAGTTGACGTGCTCTCCGCATCAAAGTAAATTCCTTAATGTTGCTGCTACCGATAATAATAAAAATGGTAATTACCAAAACTTAAGTACATACTATTCTCATGTTATGTAAATATATTATGTTTATGTTTTTATTTCTAGGTACTTATATAGCTTCACAACATTCTCATGTTATGTATATATATTATGTTTATGTTTTTATTTCTAGGTACTTATGTAACTTCCGTTGACATACACATAACAGAGGAGTATATCAACCAGACTTATAAGTCATGCTCTCAGGCGAGTTACATACACATTATATATTTTATTGCGATTTCTCTTATCTATGTGCCATATTTAACACAACAAAACAATGCCTTTGTTTGCTCGAGTTCGTAAACAAATCAGCTACCGAAATCTGGATACACCCTTTGAATGTATATATGCTATAAAAAGTCCACTGAGCTTTTTCTTTTCTTATCGCTCAGATCTGGAAAACAAATTCTAAATTCCTAAATGGGCATATGGTGTTCGTAATTGAAGCAACAAAATTGTTTACTTTTAATTTGTCCAAATTTAATGGCCCTGGCATATGGCAATGTGTTAATCAAAAGCCGTAGTAGTGGTCTACTAAATTACATATTTGATTATATTGCAGTTGTGTTTAATATTAAAAATTTAAAAAACAAAATAGAATTCAGTGAAAAACTGGGTACTCTCTTGCCCATTCTTAATTAATGTTTATAGTTCAAATGCCAAGTCCATGTGGTTGCGAATTGTTGTAAATTGGTGTGAATGGGCGATTTCCTACTGCAATGGTTAATTCAATCGACTTGCGCATGATACCACTGAATTGATTGACGAACTGGACAACCGAAACGAGTAGGGCTCAATGAGGTCAAAATAATTAATAATAATAAGATAATCTCAATCAAATACAATAATCACGTCGAATTGTCATGTAACAAAAAGATAATAAAATTTTAATAATAATCATTTCGCGTTAATAACACATTTTCACAATACAGATTTATTACAAATTGTAAATGTTTATTATTTGCAGGTGTCTGTGCCGCAAACCGGTAAATTAGCATTAGATCTTATGTGCGGAGCCTATCCAGCATCACGATGCAGTGCGACAAAATGGTTTACATTCATGGGCGATGCATCTACTCCATTTGTTCCATTTCAAATCACATATATGCAACATGCCACAAACGCAACAGTGAACGGATTCACTCCACTTAATCCACCAATTACTCCCTGCCAACGGGCAGTAAATGTAAGCATTCAATGCATACACTTTTTAAAAACATAATTAATTGGTGATCCTCTCTTTTAGAGTAAACTTCCTGCGTGCTCGTGTACAGATTGTGATTTGTCATGCCCTCGACCTCCAGATGAACCAATAATACCCGATCCACTTAAAATTGCTGGATTCGATGCATTCACAGTTATCATGACAGTCGTGTTCTCGGTTGGCGTAATTGTCTTTCTTATGGGATCGTTCCTATTTACAAAAGACTCAATAAATGGTTAGTAATGAGATTTTCTAAAGATAAATGCATAATTTGAACTATGTACTTCTCTTTTAGATGCAGACTTTCCCATTGAAAATGATGGAGTGACAGATGATTCGATGTATAGACAAGAGCCAAGATATTTTGAAAAGCTTGGTGCGCGTACAGAATTCTTTTTGGAAAACCTATTCACCAGATGGGGAACATTTTTTGCAAGTCATCCATGGATGACTTTACTTGCAGGAGCAAGCGTTGTTGTTATCTTGGGATACGGCATAACGTATGTTCAGATTACTACAGATCCAGTTGAACTATGGGCATCGCCTACTTCAAAATCTAGAACGGAAAGAGAATTCTTTGATTCCAAATTTGAACCGTTCTTTAGAATTGAGCAGGTAAGTTTAAAACAAACCACTTCATCTCCAATCCGTGTCCAAAGATAGAAACAATCAAGAAAAACTTTTTGGTATTGCTTAGGTTATAATCAAGGCGGTAAACTTGCCAAACATTGTACATAAAACATCGAACGGACCAATTACATTCGGGCCCGTATTTGACAAGAATTTTCTAGCCGAAGTTTTGAATCTGCAGGAGCAAATCCAAAATATAAACGCCAATGGAACGTTTTTAAAAAACATATGCTATGCTCCCCTGAAAGATGACAACACAGATGTTAAAACTTCTGATTGTGTTGTCCAAACAATTTGGGGCTATTTTCAAGACGAAATAGATCGACTTGATGATAATAGTGAAGACAATGGATTTAATGTAAGTATTGAAGATAAGCAAAAATTCTTTTTTGTCACAAATCATTTCTTATTTTATATTTTAGGTTACCTATTTAGATGATTTGTACGACTGCATCAGTAATCCGTACTTGTGTTTAGCTGAGTACGGCGGACCTGTTGATCCAGCTGTTGCCTTAGGCGGATTTCTGAAGCCGGGTGAACAACTTTCGGCTAGTACACAATATCAGCAAGCAGATGCATTGATTCTCACATTTTTGGTTAAAAATCATCATGATAAAAAGGATCTAAAGCGTGCACTAGAGTGGGAGAAGAGCTTTGTTGAGTTCATGGTTAAGTATATTAAGAATAATAAGAGTGATTCAATGGATATAGCGTTCACATCGGAGAGGTCGATTGAAGATGAACTGAATAGGGAATCACAGTCAGATGTCTTAACGATTCTAGTTTCATACATTATTATGTTTATCTACATAGCGATATCCTTAGGACATGTACAAGAGCTTAAGCGATCACTAATTGATAGTAAAATAACATTAGGTATTAGCGGTGTTATTATAGTCTTAGCCTCTGTGGTCTCTTCGGTGGGTCTGTTTGGGTACATTGGCCTGCCTGCAACATTAATCATTGTAGAGGTAATACCGTTTTTGGTACTGGCAGTGGGTGTCGACAATATCTTCATTCTAGTTCAGACTTATCAAAGGGATCAGCGTAGAACCAATGAGACAACCGAAGAGCAGGTGGGACGCGTTCTCGGACACGTTGGCCCAAGCATGCTGTTGACGTCGGTGAGTGAGAGTTGTTGTTTCTTCCTCGGTGGCTTATCCGATATGCCGGCGGTGAAAGCATTTGCTTTGTATGCAGGCGTCGCTTTACTAATCGATTTCATATTACAAATCACATGCTTTGTCGGATTGTTCACGTTGGACACAAAACGAAAGGACGAGAATCGCTTAGATATCTGCTGCTTTATCAAATGTAAGAAGTCCGATGTTGTGCACAATAATGAGGGACTGCTATATAAGTTTTTTAGGAGCGCGTATGTGCCATTTTTGATGAAAAAGGTGGTCAGGGCAACTGTTATGATTATATTTTTTGGTTTACTTTGTGCAAGCATAGCTTTTGTGCCCAAAATTGATATTGGACTTGATCAAGAGTTGGCAATGCCTGAGGATAGTTTTGTTCTGCATTATTTCAAATCGCTGAACAAACATCTCAATATTGGGCCCCCAATGTATTTTGTACTCAAGGGCGATATCAATTTTGCAAATAGCACTAATCAGAATTTGGTTTGCTCGGGACAATATTGCAATGATGACAGTGTGTTAACACAAATTTACATGGCGAGCCGACGATCAAATATGTCATATATTGCACGCCCTGCTTCAAGTTGGGTCGACGATTACTTTGATTGGGCCGCGTCGTCTGATTGTTGCAAATATAATCCGAAGAATGGCAGCTTCTGTCCACATCAAGGTAAGTTACTTATTGTGTTCTCTTTATTATAAAATGAATCAATTTGTTATCTGTTGTTTCATTGTAGATCTTAAATGTTCGAACTGCAAAATCCAGCAAAACAATTTGAAACGACCTGATGAACATGTGTTTGGAAAATATCTGCCGGGTTTCCTGCATGATAATCCAGATGATTTATGTGCCAAAGCAGGCCATGCTGCCTATAGCGGAGCAGTGCGGTATTCGTATGACAAAAGAGAAACACTCAGTGTGGAGGCTTCATATTTTATGGCTTATCATTCAATACTAAAGACATCGAAGGACTACTACTTAGCATTAGAATCAGCCCGAAAGATATCGGCTAACATAACGCAAATGTTGCAAACCAATCTTATCTTAAACGGTCTACCAATGGACTCAGCTTTACAGGTCGAAGTGTTTCCTTATTCAGTATTTTATGTTTTCTATGAACAATATTTAACGATGTGGTCAGATACGTTACAAAGCATGGGAATCTCATTACTTTCCATTTTTATAGTTACATTCATTTTGATGGGCTTTGATATACATTCCGCGCTTGTTGTAGTCATCACTATAACAATGATAGTTGTTAACCTTGGGGGCCTTATGTATTATTGGAATATATCACTCAATGCTGTGTCATTGGTTAATCTTGTTATGGCTGTTGGAATTTCGGTAGAGTTTTGTTCGCATCTTGTGCACAGTTTCTCAGTCTCAAAAGAGTTGAATCAAATTGATCGGGCTACCGATAGTTTAACAAAAATGGGTAGTTCCATATTTTCAGGTATAACTCTTACAAAGTTTGCCGGAATATTAGTTTTAGCTTTTGCTAAAAGTCAAATTTTCCAAGTATTTTATTTTCGTATGTACTTTGGAATTGTAGTTATCGGAGCAACGCATGGCTTAATCTTTTTGCCAGTTCTGCTTAGCTATATTGGTAAGTTCACTTTATAATATTAGTTCCAAGTAAAACCTTTATTTTAAATATTTATTTCATTAATTTCCAGGTGCACCGCCAAATAGTGCAAGGCTAGAATCTCAAAGCCATGAAACCGCTGAACAAGAAACTTCGCTATCGGGGGCTAGATAATTTTTCACTTATGTATTAAGCGTGTTGTGCAAGGTCAGAAACGAAATCAAAGAAATCTCGAATGACACAAAATTGTCAACTGTTAAAACATTCTATTTATGTCCTAAAATTGTATTATTTGTGTTGTTCAATCTTGGCGAAGTATTCTATGCTACTTTATTTTTATTAGATGTTTATGTACAACACCATTGAATTGTTTAGTTAATTTCCTCTGAAAACATTACGTGTATGTAAACTGGCTAAGGTGTGATAAATTTTAATCAATATTTTATGTACATATGTAAGTATACACCGCGAATAAAACATGAAAAAAAAAAAACATTTTACTTATTTTTGCTTTAATCAAATGAGCAGTTGGATTATTGCAAACTTGACTAGTTGGGACTAATAAATTGGAACTTCATCTAATAAACGAAGAGCTCACATCAGCACAGAATATAATCTTTTAATATGTATGCTCGGCTATACATCTCCAGAAGCCCCAAAAAGAAACACAAAGTTTTTTTTAACAATATTGTTATTTTATTATACAAGGTGGTAAATAGCTTAATTTACATTCCCAGATATTTATATATATACATACAAATATGTTTCATTAAAATTAGGTGTATTTCTGTAACATATGAACTTACTTTGAGAATTTAGGAGCTTTTGGCAAACTCGAACTCCGATTGATCATAGTTCATGTGGTTTAAGTGACTGTGCAAGATTGAATACGTAAGGTCTTTTGTGTGATAAACAAAATGATATAATACATACTTGATTCGGAAATCCTGTGTCTCCAAAAAGAAGATCTTGACGTCGAGCTGTGCGCCTGCGCACCTTTGGACTCTTGTCGGAAGACCTAGCATTTGGACATAATATAAAAGTAATAAATAATAAGTTTCTTGATTCCCCATGTCTTCACATGTATTTTGGATTACTCATCGGTCTTGCATACTGTTTCAAATAATTGATTGATTGTAGAGTAAGCTTCATTATTACTTAACAGAATCGTGACCTCTTCAAAATTTCTTGAATCGTGTAAAAAAATATAGAAAATTTTTTATTTTTTAAACCAATATTGTTCAACTACTTAAAAATCTGGTAGGTATAATTTAAGTTTTATCGCTTTACTTGGTTTCCCTCCTGTTAGTATTTTATATTCTTTATCATTTTTGTATTTAATATTAAACTCACCTTACGAAGTCATGCAAGTAAAGCAATAAACAGAAATTAGACACAAAAATCAACATATGTTAATATTATTTTTAAATTGGACATTAAAATTGCGTTTCACTTTTTGTGATCAAAAACATTGCTATATGTCTGGGTATATTGATTCAAAATTAAATAAAACAAGTTCTTACGTTTCGTTTGTTGCATTGGGCGATGATCCTCGACTCCTGGACACATCGTCTTCGGCAAAAGAAGTATATTCAAGTGCTTCACCGCGCGGTATATCATAAGTTCCATTGCTGTTTAAAGACTTTTGCGAAAAGGTGCGGCTTAAGTGACTTAAGTTTAACTTGTCATCTAGATTCATCGAATCAAATAAGTCCGACATTTTCAAATTTTTGTTGTTTAACAGGCAATATTGAAATAATTGTTGTTGTGTGACACTTTCGCGTTGAGCCTCCTTAAGTAATGCTTCATGTTCTTGCAAACGACTTTCAATCATGGAGGAATTGCACGTCATATAAATATTGTTGTCTGTTAATTTTTGAAGCAAGTATTTTGCCTCTTCAATTGTGCTAATATTGTCTAGGATACCCTGCATTTTGTATGCATCAGTGCTTGCCGGATCCTTAACATCCTCAAATTCCATGATAGCTTTTTGAACATGTTCAATATTTTCTTGTACATAGCCTATGTTGGTTTTTAAATTATCTTCTTCGTTTGAGTATTCAGATCCCTTTTCAATATGCTGGGGATCCTGAATTAACTCCAACTCCCGACACAGATCCTCCCTTTCTTTAACGTGGCGTTCTAACTCAGTTTCCAACTGAGTAATGAACTGCTTGTTTCTCGCTGCGTGCAATATGGTACGAGATAAGGTATCCCAGCGATGATGTAGAGAACGTATCTGTTCAACTTTTGATTGTGACTGTCGAATTGTTTTTATGCCTGCATTTCGACTACGTTGACTTTTGCGTAGTGCTGAAACTTCCTCAGATTTCCTTTTCAAAATTTGCTCCTTTGCATTCATTTTGGCCTGTAAGGACAAAACAGCATTCTTTTGCCGTCTCTGCTCTTTACGCAATTGCGCAATTTCTCGAGTTTTTCTTGAATTTTCCTCTTTGTGTCGACTCGTCTGTTCGGATATTTTTTTCATCAGCTTTACCTAAAATATTAGAGACATTTATTTAAATTAGTTAAGTTAATTTCGATAGTAATTAAAGAACATTGACAATTACCTTACTACACTTCAATTCACTCAGTTCCATTCGCAAGCTGTGTAGTTTCATTTCCTGGGTCTTAATCTCTTTTTGTTGTCGAATATGTTCGCGTTGAGACTGCTGTAGTCTTTTTAGTTCACGATTCATCTCATTAAGCTTACGTTCGTATTCTATTTTAACTGATTTTGAGTTGTCTTTTGGTTGATTTGCCACAGCAGAAGCTACAAAAAAGATAAATTGATGATCCAACAAATGCGATTGCGAATTGGTTTTACTTACCCATATTCGCTAACATTTCTTCCCTCTCTTTTTGTGTGTTAAATATTTTAGATGTTAAGATAGTTAGTTTTTCTTCATAATGCTGTCGCATAAGTTGTATTCTCTCTTGGGACAACTCTAATTGTTCAATTAATTTAGTTTTTATTTCAATATCTGAATTAATTTCATTTAAATTTTCCTCCATTTCGATTTCTGCAAATTAAAAATAGAAAGCTTTAACACGTAGATTGATTGTGATCGTAATTTATATTACCATTTGAATCACTATCGCTGTCAGAAGACTCGAGTTCTACTAGCTGACTGTTTTCATTCGATATTCCAGGCAATGAGCGAGACATTAGGAGTTCGCGATCTTTCTCTAAGCCTCTCTTAGCAATGTCTATCAGAAGACTTGGATCTATAAAGGCAATTATACTAATATATTTGTATATTGTTAAAAAAAAATATGGCATGTCAGCGCTCTTACCATTATAAGACGGTTTATTACCGCGTGGCGAGTTTGCTGATGAACCCAATTTTTTTAATTGCTGACACATATCTTCCGATTCGATTAATTTAGCTTGCAATTGCTCGATCTCGCTGATATAATTCCCAACTAAGCTGGTGACTTCTGAATCGGAGCGGTTGTCTGTTGACCATGCATGAATTTGCTTTTCAAGTTTAAGCTGTGCATTTCGTTCTGTTAAGATGTTAATAGTCTCTTGCATTGATTTAAGTCGTTGTTGTAAGCGTTTATTATCAGCCGAAAGCATGGAATTTTCATAAAATTGGTCTGAGATCAATGTATTTCCTTGGGAGTCCAATACACGTTTCCCCTGAAAGAGATATTGAATAAACATATGCTTATAGTGGTAAAATAAATATTAATATAATACCTGTTTATATTCCAAGAGCTCCAATTGCAAAGCTGCAATTTCCCTACGCAACAACGAAATTGTTCGAGAGCTTTGATCTTGGTTAATTTGAACTTTGTTTTTAATGTTGCGGGCTCGATTAGCGTACTTTAAAGTATTTAGCGTTTCCATAAAATCCCGGTCACTTGGCGATATGCAAGCAATCATTAAAGTTTGACTGTTGCCACCTAACGAATCTTGAAGGAGACGTGTTAGCTTCGAGTCACGGTATGGCACATGCGATACCCTCTTTGACTTATCTCCCAATGCTGATATACAATTTCCAAGTGCCAGAAGGCCACAATTTATGGAAATGCCCTCGCGGGCTCGTTCTCCGGTGGCTAAGGTTCGTTTCAATCGTTCCGAACCAGCCAAATCAACAAAATGGAACTTCGATGTCAGCGTTTCAAAGTCATTATCGGTAAAATCATTTTGTGGCTCCAGCAAATGTTGTCTGCGCACAAATAATGTAAATACTGCATGCGATCGAGACGATAAATCATTCATTTTAGTCGAGGCAGTGGTACGAGCTAAAGCGCCCTCCTGTAGCAATCTGCACACAACAAGATCGATAAATTGGCATACAAATATCAATAAATAATATTTTTATGTACCACTCAGTACTGAACAGTTCTATATAGGTATTAATATAGATGATTTTATCAATTTTATACTCACTTGAGAGCTTCCTGTGATTCGCTTATTGGTTTAATAGTAGCGCCTGCCACAGAAATTTGTCCATTTGCACTTTCGTGTATTTTAAAAGCTGAGTGTTTATTGAATGGATTCAACAGATCGATAATATCCTCGTTGTATAGCTCGATAAACTGAACAGCCACACTAAACTGTGATTTTGTGACGGAGACATCTTCATTTTCTTTCATTTGCATTCTTTCGATACCGGCAAATATATGACGAATAGCCCGGGGTATAATGCCCAGTTGATAATCGCCAGATGCGTTATCAAATCCTGTACCCATTGTGTATGTCTTCCCGGAGCCTGTTTGACCATATGCAAGTACTGTAGCGTTGTAGCCGCGTAAGGTTCCGTCAACCAACCGCTCCACACATTCGGTATATATATCGCACTACAAAAGAGAATTCGCTGAGCTAATGGATTCTGGATTTTGATTCTAGTATGCCCACCTGATTTGAGTCCACATCGTATACATAATCAAAGGTAAATGCCTTGTCAGATCCAATAACAATTTGCTGTTCGCCAGGCGTAACCGTAGTGCAAATCCGACACATGTCAATTATCTCTCGTGAATTTTGAGGACGAATTCTACATAAATCGAAGATATATTTTTTCGAATCAGTTTCTAATTCAAATATATAAAACCCTAAGACAACAATAAAATTATGCTCTTCGCGAAGTTTTCGCCTGACAGAAAATATCTTTTCCACCTAGGCATGTCCGTCACCTGACCTCGAATATGACGCATTTTTGGGGAAATGAATTCTCTTACCTTACGGCCACTCGAACTAAGCAATCCTTCTCAACAGCATCAAGTTCAGAAGCCATGATGGATGATGATAGCACACTAAAAATAAACATTATAAATATGTCAGTAATTATCAACTTTTTGTTTGTATGCAAAACCTTGATCTCAGAGGGAACAAGAATTAGAGATGCCAAGTTTGGTGTTTACATATGTATGTACCATATATCCATAAATTTAACAATATAGCCTTCATGTACGAATTTTAATATTATTCGATTAAGTCATCTCTGTAGTTAATTCGAATGCTTGTGAAATTAAATATAATTTAAAACTCGTTCCTATTCAAGAACTCTCGTCTCGAGTATTTTAGCATTTCATCAATGAATTTGAACGTATTTTGTTGTAGGCATATGTTGGAGAACCGATTAAATGGATATAACCACTTCAACATGCACTCATATTCATATATTTATCTATACATATATGTGTGTATGTACATATATATATATATATATATATATATATATATATATATATATATATACATATATATATATCTAAATGGTAGTTGCATACAAGCGTATACAACCTGATTAATAATAGTTGACACCTGCTGCTTCAATATGCATACTAAGCCAAACTTCAAATCTTATACGTACATATTCAATTATATATAATGTGAACGTGACTTACCAATCAAAAAAAGTAGATGACTTCGCAGTTTTAATATTCACAAATGTATTAACACCAACTTTTCTTACATTTATAACTTTACACACGCTTAGATATATGTGTAAACATTTAACAGCTGATAGCAGCTGATGTCATTAGCGATGAGATAATCAGAAATATTCCCCAAGCTGCGTTTGAATTAATCGAATGAATGTGAAATTTATTGGATTAAGGACCATCATTTTAATATAACTTTTTATATTCGCTTTACATTTTAAGTAAAAGTTTTTCACACATTTCTCACCAGTGATGTCACTCTACATTTAAAACAATTTAATAAGCAATCACAAGAAAAATTGATCGAAATAATGACATTGTTACGATAGTCATGTTCGATACTTTCAAATCGATGTCTTAAAGTAAACAAATCAATAGACTGCGACATAAATGAATAGCTGGCCAAAAAAATTATTTTACAGTCAATACACATTGCTTATTCGCTTTTTTAATTGTATCTTCTCTATCGGCCAACTTGGCTATTGAGAAAGGCAAAAGAATTAGGGACAAACATAATGGCACAAGGAAGTGAACTCAACTTTAAGGGGAAGAAAAGTAAATGTTGAATAAATATGCATACATGTACATGTATAAAATATGCATACACAAATATACTTTTGTAAATTCATTTTTTTTTCTTAATATTTTGTGGTTTTTTAGCCTCAGAAAAAATATCTGAAAATATACATATATTTGCCAACGATCCATCTTTAGCCTTTTTTCGAATTCAGGTTTGTTTTCATAGTAAAAAAAAAACCTTCATAAGTTATATATATTTGTATGTATTATGCATTCTAGGAACACATTCGTAAGGTACTTCCTGCCATTCTAGAGAAACGGACTGAAGTTCTTAGCTTACAAAACAGTTTGCAAGGACATTGCTATGATATGGAATATGGAGTTCAAGCTCTCAAGTCTATAGAAAAATCCGAAAATACTTTCTACAACATACAAGAAATGATGAAGACTTCCATTTTTCTGAAACAACAACTAAAGTATGAAGAAAGTCGAAAGAAGACAAAAAAAGAAAGTGTGAAAAACTCGGTGTATAAAAGGTTCTCAGCACACCTTGCACTAGATCTTCCGGACTTGCCCGACTTTAGTGGAGTTATGCGGGACACAACCCAACGAATGGAGACAATGATTGCACCAGGCCAAGGGCGTCCTGACAGTTCAACTTCTCAGTCCAGTTCGGTTGAACTTCAGAGATCTCACACTACATTGCATTAAGAAATATTTAAGATATAGGAATTATGTTTTATATATCTCATATACTTAAGGAAGTCAAAATTCAATGTTAAAATTCCGTAAAATCAAGATAACACAATTATTTTGTATTTGTTTTGTTTCTGCTCGAAATTCTAGAACAAGCTAAAGTCATTTTGTTATTTATAAAAAAAAAAAAAATTATTTATTATGAAAAAATATTGGAGTACTGAATTTGTTCTTAATAACAATAGATTTACTTTGCTCGTGTAAACGCACCAATGGAAAGCCTGACTAAAGAAAATACTGAATTCGATGACATGCATCGATAAGTTTGTCGTTTATATTTTAGTTATTTAAGTATAAAGAGCTCCTCTCTAGTCCTAGTTATTACAATGCGATATTTGTTGTCTCATCAACGCCAGTGCAAAATCATTGTTCGTGCATTATATCTTGGGACGGCAAGTAAACGCAAGTTTTGAGCATACAATTTACAAGTTTCTTATTTTCTAACATTATTTTCTCACGGTTGGTGCCTTTTGCTATATAGATACGTCAACTATTCCAACCGCCGGCATGTCAGATCTCGCTGAAAAATCTGTTAAAGCAATGAAGCAAAAATTTGTATATCCTGTTGCACGCAAGGATCTGACAATTGAGGATGATTTTCATGGGTCAAAGATAAAGGACGTTTACCGTTGGCTCGAGGATCCTGATGCCGCCGAAACACAGGAATATGTCAATAGCCAAAATAATATAAGCCAGCCATTCCTTGAAAACTGTGAACAATGGAAGAAAATTAATAGTAAACTAACAAAATTATGGAACTATCCGAAATATGGTTGCCCGATGCAATATGGCAAATACTATTATTTCTTCATGAATACCGGTCTTCAGAATCAAAGGTAATTAAACTACTCATTGTTCAGCCAATAAAGCGCCATCTATATATATTTGTATGTGTAAATGTATGAGTTCTATTATTACAGTGTTATGTATCAGCAAGACTCTTTGCATGGTGAGAGCAAGGTATTTCTTGACCCAAACGGTCTCTCCGAAGACGGTACAGTTGCCCTCTCCCAGAAAGCGTTCTCCGACGATGGCAAGTTTATGGCTTATGGACTGAGTGAAAGTGGATCGGATTGGATTAAAATTCGGATACGTGATGCTGAAACCGGTAAAGATTTTGATGAAGTGCTTGAAAAGGTGAAATTTTCGGAAATTTCATGGACAAAGGACAATAAGGGATTCTTTTATGGAGTACGTACAAAATGTGTGACAACCAGACTACTGTGCTGATTAATAATAATATAAACCTTTATTCAACAGACATATCCCGACCAAGATGGCAAAACTGATGGCTCGGAAACCAAACAAAATGAACACCAAAAGCTTTACTATCATCTCCTTGGACAAAGTCAGGCGAAGGATGTATTAGTAGTTCAGTTTCCCAAAGAACCGTCGTGGCGCATGTATGAAAATATACTTCATATTCATATTGTTTAATTTGTTATATAAATGGAATTATTTCCCGTCTATTTTTAGCCAATCTGAGGTATCTGATTGTGGAAAATACCTAATCCTGGCTATTATTAAAGATTGCCGTGACAACATAATATACTACGCCGATTTAAAGCCCGGAGAGGAGATAGTTTCGGAGCTGGATGTTAAAATTATTGTTGATAAATTTGAATCGGATTACGACGTAAGTACATTAAGTTTTCAGATGGTCGAATTAGTTCTAACTAATTATTTCGTTTGCCTTATGCAGTATGTGACCAATGTTGGCTCAAAAGTGTACTTCCGTACAAATAAGAATGCCCAAAATTATCGTATCATTATAATCGACTTTGAAAATCCAGACGAAGCAAATTGGGAAACCCTAATACCGGTATGAAAAATATCTATAGGCATATCTGAAATATAATAACTATAATGTTCTCTTATTTCAGGAACATGAAAAAGATGTCTTGGACTGGGTTAAATGCGTAAATGAAGATAAACTTCTTCTTTGTTATATAAGAGATGTTAAAGTAAGTTGCATTTTATATGGATGCTGTTAGCAACTGACCTAATGAATCTGGTATTTTAGACTATATTGCAAGCAAATTCGTTAGAAACTGGAAAACTGATTCGACAATTTGATTTGGATATTGGCACCATCGTTGGCACGTCTGGGAAAAAGAAATATTCCGAAATTTTCTACAATTTCTCGTCGTTTTTGAACCCCGGCACAATTTACCATTATGACTTTAAACACCCAGATGAGCCACCAAAAGTGTTTCGGGAAATCAAACTGAATTTGGACGGATTCCGACGCGAAGACTATACTGTCGAACAAATCTTTTATTCCAGCAAGGATGGTACCAAGGTGCCGATGTTTATAATACGGAAAAACAAAAATGTACTCGAGCCCCGACCCTGTTTGCTGTACGGCTATGGCGGATTCAATATTAGCATGCTGCCAACATTCGGGATTACGGGGTGAGTGTTCACATATATAAATATATTTTTTTTCGATTTCGATTACATAATTATTTCTAGTCTTATGTTTGTCGACACTTTTGATGGCGTCCTGGCTTATCCCAATATACGTGGTGGCGGCGAGTACGGCGAAAAATGGCATAATGGCGGACGCTTGCTGAACAAGCAAAACGTCTTCGACGATTTCCAATGTGCTGCCGAATATTTGATTGACAACAAATATACCACAAAAGACCGCTTGGCAATTCAAGGTGGATCTAATGGCGGTCTGCTGGTCGGTGCTTGTGTTAATCAACGTCCTGATTTGTTTGGAGCAGCTGTAGCACAAGTTGGGTACGTTCGAGTTCTTCTCAAATGTTTGTTCATTTCAATAATTCTTGTGTGTTTTGTCAACCAGCGTCATGGACATGTTGCGGTTTCATAAATTCACGATTGGTCACGCTTGGTGCTCGGACTATGGCAATCCCTCCGAAAAGGAACACTTTGATAATCTGTACAAGCTGTCGCCGTTGCACAATGTTCACACGCCCCAAAATGAAAATAAAGAGTATCCGTCCACGCTGATTCTGACCGCCGATCACGATGATCGCGTCAGTCCTTTGCACTCCTTGAAGTTTGCTGCCGCATTGCAAGACGCTGTACGCGATTCCAAGTATCAGCAAAATCCGCTGCTGCTGCGTGTGTACAAGAAAGCTGGCCACGGTGCTGGCAAGCCAACATCTAAGCGGATTGAGGAGGCCACCGATATTCTAACATTCATGTATCTGAGCCTTAAAATGGATGCCACTAGTCTATAAACTGTATCCATATATACATTTTAATCTTGATTATTTACAACAATTTATGAGTTCATTTCATTTATTGTATGCTTAAATGTTAAAATCTTTTAGCACTGTCAATAGATGTTTGCATTTATAATGTATAAAACAGGAAAATTCAATTAAAAGCATACTGAAAAATACAACACTATTTTACTATTGGTTATGAGGCTGAAAGTTCAATTTATATTTCGGTGTGACGCTTATAGCCTTGATTTAAATTTCTAACCCCACTTTCGATCGGTATCTACTTTACCGCATAATACACTGGTAACGATAGCAACTAAGACATGTCTATATATATCCCTTAATAGCCCAGTTTACGTTAATCTA
The DNA here is from genome assembly GCA_035044025.1 of Drosophila paracracens. Classification (NCBI taxonomy): domain Eukaryota; kingdom Metazoa; phylum Arthropoda; class Insecta; order Diptera; family Drosophilidae; genus Drosophila; species Drosophila paracracens. The sequence continues at coordinate 1,766,783 of JAWNMN010000835.1, read as the reverse complement.
CATAAAACAAAAAAGGCAGAGCAATAAGTCAGGCTTAAATTGGTTGTTTATTTATTTATTCATTTAAAAACAGGTTAAAATGAAAGCCTGATTCAAAAAGCGCCGGCGCACTACTTTTCTTCTGGTTTGCTGAACACAAAAGTCAAGTTACATTTGCCACAGTAATGACGATCTTCGTGGGCAGCCATAAAGACTCCAGCGCCACAGTTCTCTCCAGGACACTCACGCCTCAGGCGATGGATCTTTCCATTCTCGTCAACCTGTAATGATTTTTTTTTACAAAAAATTTAAAAATATTGAGCGAAAAACAAAATATATATAAATCTCATATTGAATTGCAAACCAAACTCAACAAGCAAGTCAATAAGCTCAAGACACCAAGACTCAAGAATTCCAAGAACAGATCGAATGAATTGTTCTGTTCTCTAGTTTATTGAAGGGTGTAGAGGTAGTACCTTGTAGTATTTCAAGACAGCTAGCTTGACCTTCTTCCTCTTGTGCTTAATTTTCTTGGGGGTCGAGTAGTTCTTCTTCTTGCGCTTCTTGGCACCACCACGAAGGCGGAGCACCAAGTGCAATGTTGACTCTTTCTGAATGTTGTAATCAGAAAGAGTGCGACCATCTTCCAATTGCTTGCCAGCAAAGATTAAACGCTGCTGATCTGGAGGAATTCCTTCTTTGTCCTGGATCTTGGCTTTGACATTTTCGATGGTATCCGAAGGTTCGACCTCAAGAGTGATGGTCTTACCCGTGAGGGTTTTAACGAAGATTTGCATCGTACGCAGCCGTGGCCAACTGAAAAATACCAAAAATACAAATACCAGTTAATGCATGTCAATCGAGGGGGAAATAAAAAGTTCACTCTTAAATCTTAATATCTGAAAGTATTTATAAACAGATTTGCATTTTTTGTTTAATAATTTCTTTTATTGATGCGATTTGCATACAAATCATACACTTAAAATAGAATTATACAAGTAGTACAGCGTTCACAACTCCATCGTTTTCGGGATTGTTTGTGACCTGTGCGAATTTACCCCAGACAACTTTTCCCGTTTGCGTCACCAAACCTAACTCGGAGATGTTTACTTCGATCACTGTGCCCTTTGTCATCACACCCAACGAGGTGAACATTGGGGAGCTGGGATTCTTTTTTACGCCAATGATTGGTAAGTGGAAAGTTGCTTTTAATTCCGGATGCGTCACATGCGCCTTTTTCATGCGCAATGCCATTGGACGGATGAAGCGTTCGAACTTTGGCGGTTTACGTGTGAAATTTTCGCCAACAAATGTCACTTTTGTCACCATGCGTTTCCAGGCCTTCCGCTTCGTTTTTCCCGTTCGCAGGACCTTGAACACTTCGGCATCAGATTGCGCACGAACCTTGGGTATTGGTACATCCCATTTGCCAGCCTTCTCCTTTCGCTTCTGTTTGATCATATTTGAAAGAACCTTTGCACTCGACTGGATGCCACGATCAAGCAGATAATGCGGCAGCGCTCCATCCTCCACCTTCTCCTCTTGCTTCTTCACCTTCTTCTCTTCGTGAGCTTGAATCTTCTTTTTGATTTGTATCTTTTCATTGCGACGCTCCTTATTAAACAATTTTGCCTTAATGCCACGCAATTTGCGCGCTTTGCGTGCCCGATCTTTTGGAAGACGAGCTTCCTTCTTGCGTTTGCGTTCCTCGTAATCGAGTCGCCGACCGTACAATTTACGGTGGCGGTCCATGTACTCATTTTGCGGCATGGTGTATGACTTTTGTCTGCAGACCTGCAACATTAAATTGATTAGCAAACATTAAACAACTGGGCAATATATATGTGCGCACTGTGAATTCTCGAAAGTAAATACATGTATGTCTTAATATATATAAATATACCGCTATATGTTCTGCATACATAATAGTTTCTTTTCTGACAATCCACAAGTCACATATTGACCATACTCCGAACTCACCTTTTATTTTTTCACTTTTCAATTTTTTCATATGCAAATATGCATTGTGCATGTATGATGAACGTACATATGCTCATGTACTTAAGTATACATCACACATACACAAAACTATCTTTTTTTGCCTTGCACATTTTTTACACACTCGAAATATATTAAATACATGCATACTTATAGAAGAGTCACATGTATGTACATCCATACGAATGCTTCTTCTTGCACATGTATGTACATACATAAATGTGGTGCACACATTCAACAAAAGGTCGTAAGTTGCATTTTTATCTTTTAACTTATATATATAAGTTAATATTGTCGTATTTTAAACTATGTTACATTTGTATTTGTGATTTTCGACATAAAATATCACAAATATATCAATTAAATCTTAATAAATAAATTCAAAAAATATTCACCCACCTTAGTCTGCCAAAAGTACGATAGGAAAGAGCCCAATACACGCGGCGCTAGCAGGAAATGGCTTTACCGCTATACGGTTGCACTGTGATGAATACCAATCGATTAACATAAATAATCATCGATATTAAACAACTCAAACTAATTGGTCCAGTGGAATGGAACGCAAATTTATAGATTTGAAGTCTTGAATATTATGCGAAATATTATGCGGATAGGCGAATTTTAATACAATTGAATTGAACTTCGTTAATCCGTGTTTTTCGCTACCGAACTATTTAAAGTTGAGCCCACTTTACAGATCAAAAAAAGTTATTGAAATGTCTTGTAACACGTCTATTGGTTCCCAGTGGGCAACCTCGGCTAGCTCAGATTTCCCAGGGTGGGGTAGCTCCAACCCTGCCCATAGACGGTACAGATCTCAAACAAACTCGACCTTCACAACACTACACCCTACATGCACACACACAACAAAATGGAACAGTTGGCCGGCCTGGTGTATATGGCCACGACGTACCCTTCAAGCCCTTCCTGCGATGAACCCACGGGTTTTGTTGGTCCATCGCCCTAATTATGGAATTGGCGATTAATCTACTCCATACTTCCGGAGATTCTCCCCTCTAAACGAATCTACTCTCGTTTCATAATCTTACTATATTATATGCATTATTAACTAAACTCTATTGCTTAATTCCAACAAAAATTTGCCTATATTAATAGGTCTTCATTATCGACATATAATGTGTCACTTAACCCAAATACAAAAAAAATATATACAAAAAAAAAATGTGAGAAGACAAAAAAATATATATATCAGAAAAAAAATACAACCAAAAAGAAACAACAAAAAAAAAGAAATCAACAAAAAAAAAATCCACCTTTTTTTTTCTATCCGAGCCTTTCCTTGCTTCTGCTGTATCTGGCATGCCTATACGCCTGCGCTTAAACCACTTGGGAATTATAAGCCGCCGCAAGACAAAACTTACGCCCAGCATGCCGACAGGTTTCTGCTTGAACGGCTTGGGAATTGCAAGGGCCGTAGACAAATTTGTGGCGGTATCGATTGGCGCTATCGATACCTTGTCTAGGAATGCAACAAATGAAAAACTTAATATAATGATAACGGTGCCAAGCATGTCATGTCCCGGCGGAATTTTGACGGGCGGTCAGCTCAAATCCGCAAATCTAAAATCTACAATGTTAACTCACTGTGACCTGCGCAAATTCTGTCCAACTGTTTCAAAATAATTAGCTTTGATATGTTGTGACGGCGGCTATCGGCAAACCATCAGAAGCGGTGCATCGAAAAGGAAATAGTAAATTATGATTGAAAATTTATTTTAATCTTCAAGAAAAAAGCGTACATATAATCACCGTATAAGCGTGCAAATTAATTAATTATATTTTTGTCCCTCAGCAGACATTTTTGTTTTTAGGTTCCAAAAACGAAATATATTGCATATTTCGGTCTGTAAAGTGGGCTTAATTGAGGTACAAATCAAACCCTTAGTATTCGTATTAAAAGATGTTCCGGTTAATAGGAATCCAGATTATCGTGCGTCAACAGTAAATAAATAGCGCTGCTCTATGAAATCCAGTTTCCAGGTGTTAAGTTGCAAACACGAATTTAAGCAGGCATTCGTGCTAATCCAACAAAAATCCACTGCAAACTGCCATAAATTTATTAAAACTGAATTGGTTTTCAAAAGCATTTAAAATGTGAAACAATTTTTATCTGTAATTCTCTTCCAAAAAGATTTACTCTGAGACGGATCCAAAATTTCGACGGCCATAACTTTGTCAAAACTACGCTAGTTTTCAAAACGACATTATCGGTGATGGTTCGATATCTAGATTATATTTTCATTAGTTTCCTAAGCCTTTTGCATAATATGTATATTTTTGTAGATATTGGGTAATATACTGCTTTTGTATATTTTTAAATTAGGGGTAATAGTTCATGGGGAATGTACTTTTAAAATTTTATTAAAATATTTTTTATACACTTGTAAGCAGTTTCTTTATTTCGTCCTTTTCTGCTACATCAGCATAACTCTGGCCGTCTGGAGTGGTCCCATTTTTATCTGCACCCTATTAAATAAAAATAATATTATTGTACATTTCCTATTAAGTTTTTTTATTAAGCCTACCTCTTGCAATAGATACTCGACGCATTTTGTGTGTCCTTCCCAGACAGCAGCCAATAGTGGAGTGATCCCATGCTTGTCCTTTTTCTGTTAAAAGTAGAAATGCTTATGTCTGAGAAACTGATTAACAAAAAACGAATAGACCCAGGCAAAACCGGGTAAAAGCCTCTAGTAATAATATATATATATATAATTATTTGTACATATTGAACTTTTTTTTTAGTCACTCCATTATAATAATGGAATTCTGCACCTAGATTACCCTCTTCAGTAATTACAATTAGCCCAGTGACCGCAAAAATGTGTAAATATTTCTCTTCATGTATGAATTTCGGTAACTGAATATGTATGCATTAATATAGATACATACTCCTACTTATCTTTGTACGTATACAGGTGAATACTTTTATAGATACGCAAGATAATGATGACATGCTTACATTTACATCGGCTCCCACTTTAACGAGAAATTTGAGCACATTGAGCTGGCCAAAATCGGCGGCATAATGCATTGGATATCTTCCTTTGATCTCTGTGTTAACTTTTTGAGTCTGCAAATGAAATAAATTAGACAATGCAATTTTAATTAGGCTGTCTCACGCACATCATTGCTGAAAGTTGCTTGTACGGCATCAAGTTCTCCATTTTTAATGGTCCAGATTATATTTTCATTGTTTTCTTCGCTCATGTTTTGAGTCTATCAATTTAAATGAATACTTTTTATTTCTAATAAGAAATATGATGAGAAGATTGTTAATGTTGTGTCGATACTGTCGATATATTTAATTATGTTGCGATAGTTTTCTTAGATTTCCAGGTATGATATTACAAAGTATCGATTGATTGCACCGATAACTTGTTAAATGCTAGATTTAAAAAAAAACTATTTAATATTTTAACAAAAATATGTTTACAATTCATAAATTCAATTAAATATAAATTTTTATTATCATTTTTTTATTTTTATCATATTGATTAAGATTATTAATTGAATTGAATTAATTGAATTGACTAAGTCCACCAAATTCGATTTTTATTAATTTATAATTTGTTTGAGTAATATAAAATAGAATATTATGTTTGTGACGCGCAAAATTTAACTATTGAACGCTGATAGCGTTTCATCGGTCACAATTGATACTGACAATATGATTGTGCGTTTTATGGCCAAAAGCTGATAAGATTAGATAATTGTTGGGAAATAAGAGTAAGCCTAAAAATTGAAACTTTAGTTGTTAGTCAGTTTGTATTCAGTGTGAACACCTTTGCGCTTCTGCTGAATATAGAAACATAAATAATTAAATAAAATAATAATGAAAGGAGTTTTATATATAATTTCCATCTGGATAACGCTTTTTGCGGTATTATTACCCTTGGGCTATGCAGTTGAAAATGACGCATCCAAGAACGAAACCACAACTCCACAGGTAAAATATTACGATTATCAAAAACTTATCAGTGCGTTTGTTTTATATGTACTTACATGTTTATCTATATACAATGCTCTTGTATGGAAGAACCATAATATATATTACAGAAAAGTTCGTGATAGTTAGAGCCAAATGTACAAATGTATTTGAAATCATATATGCAATGAGAATATGCATCCCAAGGTTACATCAATTTTCTGCAAATGCGTCATTAAGTTAACCATGTAGCTGATTCATTAAAAAATTCCACCTAAAAATAACAAATCTACAAACTTATTGACCACGATAAGTGACATGCGTGATAACAATTTCGTGATAAAACTCAAGAGTTTAAAGCATGCAGTTATATCAATTATTTTTTTAATGTATTAATAAGTAAATAAATAAATAATCACTATCATTCATTAAAATATAGCACATAAAATATAAAATCCTTGTTTTTCTTACAGACGAAGGTTGACATATTGAAGAGTGAACTATGCAAAAAGTGTGTTTGCGATGCCGATGTTAGTCAAATTGATTGCTCAAATAAACTCAACGGGTGGTTTTCGGACGCAGAATGGGGAGTCTTACAAAATGGAGATATTGTTTTTGAGATCATCAAAATGGAACATAATAATTTAACGGCAATACCTGCAATACCAACATATGGTGTACAGCATTTGTATTTGGCTAATAATCAAATTGCGGCGATTACGTTGGGAGCTTTTCAAAATTTGACAAAGCTTACCACACTTGATTTATCACATAACCAATTGGCTTCAAAGGCATTGGTGCCGGATGTCTTTAAGGGACCATATTCAGTGAACGATTTTGAACCAATGAAAAACCTAATATCACTAAATTTGGGATATAACCTCTTGCACTCCCTGGATGCTGATTTGTTTGAACATCTTCCAAATCTGGAGGAGCTTGTTTTGTGTTCTAATACTTTTCAAATCATCGACCAGCTAACGGAAACGACACTGTCCGGATTGTCGGCATTGAAGGTATGTTATTGGTTATTTAAACACTACTAGCAATACAAAAATAAAAAAATCATAAATTTTCTATCCATAGGTTTTGGATATATCATATATGGAACTGAAAACATTGCCGGAAACAATTTTCCATGGTCCACGAGATCTGGAAACTCTTATTGCATCAGGAAATTTATTTCTTGAGTTACCCAATGCATTGTCGTACGCAAAGCACTTAAAGCACCTTAACTTAGACGACAATCCCATTAAAAATTTGGAGGGAGAAAAGTATGTGCAAAACAAAACAATCTAAAATATAAAATTATTTTTTTTTCTGATAGTGTTTTTCCCGCAATGGCTTATTTGCAATATCTGAGCATGTCGTATATGCTTGATCTTTACAAAATTGGACCCGGTGCACTGAAAGAGCTACAGAGTAAGATTCCAAAATCATTTTTATTAAAGCTTTGCTTAATTTTCTCTATTTTTATTATATTTTATAGATCTAACAGTCCTTGTTTTAAGCGACAACAAAATGCTAAGTGAAATCGATGAACTTGCTTTGGCGAAGAATATTACTGGAGACGTTTTGGACTATCCCCCGCTTGAAAAGGTAATCTAAAATATAATGTTTATTTAATTACAATATAGTTAACGATATTGATATATGTATATTTTTTAATAGTTATATTTGAATAACTGCAATCTTACGAGAATACCCAGAAGTCTAATTGTCCGATGGGATAAGTTGAGCACGCTAGATTTTCGCTTTAACCCATGGACGTGTGATAACTCCAATGAATATCTGATAAAGCACTTAATTCAAAGAGTGAATAACACTACCCCAATTTTGGCATCGAATGTTCAATGTGAACTGCCACAAGAGATGAAAGGTGTCGAACTTTTAACATTGGCAAAATCTGACTTAGTGAATGCTTCACATGGTGGCAGTCTCGCCTGGATTTTCATTATAGTTTGCGTTCTTCTGGCAATACCCTTGAGCGTGGCTGGATTTGTTCTATATAGACGTGGAAGTCGTCGTAGGCATAACAGGACTGATGCATCCTTATACAGTCGAGCTAGTTTTAACGAGGATTTCCATATATAATTCAGTCATACAACGAACGTTAAGTGCACATGTATATAAAAAATATTTAATTTACAATATCAAAAGTAATAAAAATAAAATAATGTAAAAAAAAATAAAAATATATTTAGTATAAGAATATTAATATATTTTTTGTATTTTTAATAAACTTTATTTTTGGTTTTATTTTTTCAATATTTCTATACTTTTAAAAAGTAATTTTATATTTTGTTGCTTCGTTGCTTCGTAGCCAATCCGCTGCTGAATGCATCCAGTTCTTCGCTATCCGCCGACTCGGCAGCAATCACAACGGCAGCAGCAGGAGCAGCAGTCGTCTGAGCCATCTGCTTCTTCTTGCGTGATTTTGTGCGCGCCAAGTCGAGGCGCAAGTTCTCAATTTCCATGGTCAACTCATCATATCATATTGCTTGTGATTAAATTGATTAAATTAACTAAGTCCACCAAATTTGATCTTTATTAATTCATATTTTGTTTGAGTAATATAAAATAAAAGAATATTATGTTTGTGACCCGCAAAATTTAACAAAATTAAGGATGTAGGTCTACAAAAAATTATCTATTGAACGCAGATAGCGTTCCATCGATCACAATTGATACTGACAACATGATTGTGCGTTTTTTGGCCATAAGCTGATAAGATTAGATAATTGTTGGGAAATAAGACTAAGCCTAAAAATTAAAATTCAGTGTGAACACATTTGCGCTTTTGAACTGTTGAATATAGAAACATAAATAATTAAAGAAAATAATAATGAAAGGAGTGTTGCATATAATTTTCATCTGGATAACCTCATTTGCGGTATTATTACCCTTGGGCACAACTGCACAGGTAAAATGTTACGATTATCAAAAACTTATCAGTGCGTTTGTTTTATATGTACTTACATGTTTGTATATATACACAATGCTCATATATGGAATAACCATAATATATATTACAGAAAAGTTAAAGCCAAATGTACAAATATATTTGAAATCAGATATGTAATAAGAATATGCATCCCAAGGTTACATCAATTTTCTGCAAATGCGTCATTAAGTTAACCATGTAGCTGATTCATTAAAAAATTCCACCTAAAAATAACAAATCTACAAACTTATTGACCACGATAAGTGACATGCGTGATAACAATTTCGTGATAAAACTCAAGAGTTTAAAGCATGCAGTTATATCAATTATTTTTTTAATGTATTAATAAGTAAATAAATAAATAATCACTATCATTCATTAAATTATAGTACGTAGACATAAAGAGGAGTCAATTATGCAAAAAGTGTGTTTGCGATGTCATTGCTCGTCAAATTGATTGCTCAAATAAACTCAACGGGTGGTTTTCGGACACGGAATGGAGACTCTTACAACATGGAGACTTTGTTTTTAAGATCATCAAAATGGAACATAATAATTTAACGGCAATACCTGCAATACCAACATATGGTGTACAGCATTTGTATTTGGCTAATAATCAAATTGCGGCGATTACGTTGGGAGCTTTTCAAAATTTGACAAAGCTTACCACACTTGATTTATCACATAACCAATTGGCTTCAAAGGCATTGGTGCCGGATGTCTTTAAGGGACCATATTCAGTGAACGATTTTGAACCAATGAAAAACCTAATATCACTAAATTTGGGATATAACCTCTTGCACTCCCTGGATGATGATTTGTTTGAACATCTTCCAAATCTGGAAGAGCTTGTTTTGTGTTCTAATACTTTTCAAATCATCGATCAGCGAACGGAAAAGGCACTCTCTGGATTGTCAGCATTGAAGGTATTTTATTAGTTATTTAAACACTACTAGCAATACAAAAATAAAAAAATCATAAATTTTCTATCCATAGGTTTTGGATATATCATATATGGAACTGACAACATTGCCGGAAACAATTTTCCATGGTCCACGAGATCTGGAAACTCTTATTGCATCAGGAAATTTATTTCTTAAGTTACCCAATGCATTGTCGTACGCAAAGCACTTAAAGCACCTTAACTTAGACGACAATCCCATTAAAAATTTGGAGGGAGAAAAGTATGTGCAAAACAAAACGTACAAAACGAAATCTAAAATATAAAATAATTTTTTTTTCTTATAGTGTTTTTCCCGCAATGGCTTATTTGCAATATCTGAGCATGTCCTATATGCTTGATCTTTACAAAATTGGACCCGGTGCACTGAAAGAGCTACAGAGTAAGATTCGAACATCATTTTTATTAAAGCTTTGCTTAATTTTCTCTATTTTTATTATATTTTATAGATCTAACAGTCCTTGTTTTAAGCGACAACAAAATGCTAAGTGAAATCGATGAACTTGCTTTGGCAAAGAATATTGAAGGCCGTTTGTACCATCCCACGCTTTATAAGGTAATCTAAAATATAATGTTTATTTTATTACAATATAGCTAACCATATTGATATATATATATATATATATATACATTTAATAGCTATATTTGAATAACTGCAATCTTAAGACATTACCCGCAAGTCTAATTGGTTATGGGTATTCATGGAGAACGCTAGATTTTCGCTTTAACCCATGGACGTGTGATAACTCCAATGATTATCTGATAAAGCACTTAATTCAAAGAGTGAATAACACTACCCCAATTTTGACATCGAATGTTCAATGTGAACTGCCACAAGAGATGAAAGGTGTCGAACTTTTAACGTTGGCAGATTCTGACTTAATGAATGCTTCACATGGTGGCAGTCTCGCCTGGATTTTCATTATAGTTTGCGTTATTCTGGCAATACCCTTGAGCGTGGCTGGATTTCTTCGATATAGACGTGGTTTTAACGAGTATTCCCCTATATAATTCATTCATACAACGAACGTTAAGTGCACATGTATATAAAAAATATTTAATTTACAATATCAAAAGTAATAAAAATAAAATAATGTAAAAAAAAATAAAAATATATTTAATATAATATTAAAATTTGTTTGTATTTTTAATAAACTTTATTTTTGGTTTTATTTTTTCAATATCTTTATACTTTTAAAAAGTAATTTTATATTTTGTTCGTACATTAACAAGCACATACACACCATAATACAATATTATGAGTTCAAGGTATTATATCGAGAGATTTCACAAATAAAGTTGTGTCTAATTATGTATGTAGATACAAAAATATGTTGACAGAACGATTGAAGATTATTGACTAACTTAATTTGCAAAATAAATACATATTGTATGTAATGTAGGTAATAGCTTTACAGGTCTTTTTAGTTACATTTGATTTTTGTTTGTTTACTACTTGACTACCAATAAAATCAACAACGATGTCTATGCACTTGATAAACTCTGATAAATGTGCATTGTCTTTCTTTTTTTCAGACGCATAACCAAATACTGTTAGCTATATTGTATAATATATATATATGTATATTTATATATATATATTTATTTATGTTTGTTAACTATATCAATTATTAATATATAAGGTCAACATTGTATACACCAAATATGAAATTCAGTTAGTGGATTATTGTATTACAAATCAGTACATGTCGATTGTTCCTTTCTGTGCATGGATGCGTTTTCCGATGGTCTCGTTTTGAACAAATTTAGTGATATCGAGAACACATAATTCACTAGAGACGCACACAAACGAGTAAATAGTATGTAAAAATAAATTGTATATAATATTAAAACAATATCACTCCAGCAGGGGTGCCGAGTATATTGATACATGATACATAACACATTGTATGACTTCGTTGTGCATTCATTGTTTTGATTCCTTTTAAGGTATTCCAGATAGGCCACTGATGGTGGCCCCAACCAGCTGATGTTGCTGCTGATGCTGATGAATGAGGTTGACACGTGCCCTCTGCTGCTCCAATCGCTGCACAGTGGCGGTCAAATGTGAATTCTCCACATACAGATCTTTCACAAGAATATCGGCGTTCTGCAGACGCTGTGTCTGATCGGCAAGCAAGACAGTCTGTGCTTCAATACGGCCATGCAAATCGTTGAGATCCACTTGATGCTGACGCCATGATTCTGTAGATGAAACAATCACAGTTCAACACATAAAAAACATAAGCAAAAGTAAAGTAAGCAAAGTATTTACGCTGCATCAGGGACTCGGTATACTTCTGCTGCTGTTTGATCACATTTTGTAGGTGACGATTGCGCAACTCCAGTTGATTGAGTCGCTGCTGTAGCGTCGGATGTGTTGTTCGCTGTCACAGAAATCAAAATTAATGAAAAATCACAATATGAGGGACAAATTATGGTCTTACCGCATAGGCCTTCTCGAGAACTGGACGCGCCTCCTGCAACTGTTGAAGTTCCATTACTAAACCATCACGTTGCAGGCTCAAATCCTTGATCTGCTCTCTGAGTGAGAGCTCGAAGAATTTGAGGCGCTTCAGTTCTTCCTTTAATAGATTCGGACTACTGCACTTCTCGTGACTGAAGCAAGATGTCTTACTAGTTGACATTACGCTGTGCGAATCGAAGCTCTTATTTGATGCAGTTGATGACGTCTCGCAATCGGCAATTTCACCCTCTGATGGCGCCTGTTTGGGCTTGCAAATAGGCGCCGGCGGGCAAGAGCCGCCTGGCAAGGCATAGTTTGTTGTATCACTGTTTGTGGGCGATGGACCCGATATAGATGATCCCAGCGGTGTAGTACTAAAGATCGATGTCTCCGATGTAGTCAGCTTGTTTCTATTAAAGACAATTTCGTTTATATAAGTTCAAGTGGACTATAAAAGAATTTCCATTGCTAAGCAAAAAATACGAAATTTAGACCTAAAATCGTATTTTTCCGAAGCTAAACATTTTGTAAAATCTAAAGAGACTGATAACGATATACGGACAGACTATGCTGATATATATATATATATGGTTTTAATAATAATTTAATTTTGTGAAAATCAAAAGACTTTATAGCTTTTATGACCTGTTCCACTTGTCGATATTTTTTTTATTATCAGATGACTATTTTTATAGCTGTCAGATTACCGACTATAAATTTAAAGGAAATACTTTATCTATTATACCCAAAATGGGAGGGGTACATATAGCATTCTAAGTCAGGTGCTTTGTACAAATTAATAGACTCACTAATGTGAATATAATAGAATCTTCTATGGTTTGGAATGCTAATTTATCATCGGCATCCGAAGAAAGTGTTTTGAATTACTTTATTTATATACTTAACATTTCAAAAAGTATTTTGTAATTAATTAAAAGTGTAGCCTTAAGCGTAATATATATTTTATTTATTTACTATTATTTGAGAAATTTATTGATATATTTTTTATTTATTATTATTTATTGTTATTATTTATTTAGTTACTTATCAGTCGGGTAGGCAGAGGAGTATTAAATTAAGACATTCAATTTGTATGGTTAAGAAACCTAGTTTCAAAATTACTCAGAATTATGGGTCTTTTGGGAGCTGCGAAAATCAGACAAATAGAATTATAGGCTTTGGAGTATTGTACTTACCGACTGATGGCCTTGTGTGTGGGTGATTCACCGAGCAGAGCCAAGGCTTTGGGGGAGCTCTCGTCGGCGGCGATGCCGTCAAAGGTTTTGAGTGGTTCCTGGATTGTGCTCTGGTGCCACAGGTAGCTAATTGGAGAACTGGCTGGACTTTGACCCGCCTGCACGTTTAACTGATGCAGTGTCTCTGGATTGATCTCACTTGCACCGGTGAGTATTTCAACGCTCTCGCCAAGACGTGTGCGCAGATCCTCGATTTCGCAATGCAACTCGCTGATTTGCTGTGACTTTTCCTCTAAAATGCGTATGGAGTTATTGCGCAGATTTGTGGTTTCCTGCTCGAGCTCGAGATACTGCTGCTCCAGCATGTCGCGCTCATCGATGGGCGAGAGGCGACCATCCTTGCTGAATTGCTCCTCATATTCGCGCACTTTTTCCATCAGCTCGGTAAACTTTTTGTCGCTCTCCATCTGCTCATCCTCATAGATGTGGCGCTCCTTCTCAAAGATTTGTCGCTCCTCACTCAGCTTGGACTGCCAGTAATCCTCGCAATCCTCGTATGCACGCTGCATTTGCTCCAGACTGTTCTCCAGCTCCTTGCAGCGTGTTTCCGGCGTGGTGGCCCGACTACCGCTACTCGTTTTAGCTGCCTGTAGCTCCTGTTCCAATTGCGCTACATTCTGGCGCAGGGACGAGAGCTCCTCATCGTGACTCTTGCAACGATGCAGTTCCGAGTTCAGTGCCAACCAATCGCCGCTATTGTCACTGACCTCGCCACCACCCTCCGAGCACTTGCGCTGCTTGCCCAGGCGTGGACTCTCCTCCGTTATGTGCGTCTTGCTGGGTGAGTCACCACGTCGCTTCGTTGCCAATCCGCTGCTGAATGCATCCAGTTCTTCGCTGTCCGCCGACTCGGCAGCAATCACAACGGCAGCAGCAGGAGCAGCAGTCGTCTGAGCCGTCTGCTTCTTTTTGCGTGATTTTGTGCGCGCCAAGTCGAGGCACAAGTTCTCAATTTCCATGGTCAACTCATCGGTTTTGTCACGCAACTGTGCATTCTCCATTTGCAGTGCTGTCATTTTCTCCATGACGAGCAGCATCTCATCATCATCGGATGCCTTATTATCTCTGCCGACAGCGGTGTCAATGCTGCTATCCGATTTACCAGTCGATCGCAGTGGCTCACATCTGGCCAATTCCTGGTTGAGTTTAATATTCTGCTCCAATAACTCAGTCATTTGCAGATGCGCCTTTTGCTGTTCCGCCTCCAGCTCAGTGTTTTCAGTGCGCACCAGCTCCAGATCAGTGCGCAGCGTAATCTCCTCTTGTTCGAGGCTCTTAATCTGTTTTTCCAGCCGCGACGTAATGCTCGTCCAATGATCACGATCGTTTGTTATACGCTGCGTCAGTTCACGGACAACACTCGCATGCCGCTGCTCCAGTTGTAGCACCTGCTGTTTGCAATTATCCTCCAGGCTTGCATGCCGTTCATCAACCTCGGTAGCCAGCATCGCAACTCGCTGATTGGCGGCCTTATTGTCGGCACGCAGCTTGAGGTTCTCCTCATGCTGCTGGCGGTATGCCTGTCGCAACGTGCCCAGCTCCACAGATTGGAGCGCGACCAAGGCACGTAACACATTCGACTGTGGATCCTGCTCCAGGCCACGTAACTCCTCCTCCAGCACTTTGGTCAACTGGCCGAGGTTCACCTCCTCCTCATCGAAGCCCAGTGCGTGCAGCAGACCACCACTATTAGTGATACTTGCCATTTCCCACGTCTCAATGATGCTGTGCGCACTTATAGTCTCCAGTTGCTGCGGTGTCACAATATCTGTAAATTATGTCCACGATTGGTTATTAGTGTTGAATACATTCAATTACATCCCATTTATATATTATGCACACAAGGAATTGTAGCCCAAGATACCAAGATGGGAAAGTGAATTTCAAGACTCATTTAAGTAACTAAATCCGACTATTTACCACTAATTAAAATTAAAGAACTCAAGATAAAGATTATATATTTCACTCAGAAGTAGCCCGAAAGGTCTTTATCAATAAGTCGATTTTTATATACAACTTTAAATTGTTGCTTATCTGGTAGTTTACAACCTATTTTATCTATATACAGTTGTTCTAGCGTGACATAATGAGCATGTGAATGTGAATTGAATTGAATTTTAAACACTTTCCTCACTACTCTTTTTTTTTTTTTTTAAATACAACTCAGAACATTTTAATAGATAACAATCTGGCTTTCATTTTTATAAGAGTCTAGCAAATCCTTTCATAAGCTCCATTTAATTACATAACAAATGGAATGCAACACAAGTCGTGGCTCATGAATGGATACAGATTTCAAACAGTGCAGGACAGAGTGCAGATACAAACGATTAGGTGATTTAAGTAGTTAAGTGAAAAAGGGATTGGCTTATGTGGCACTTATGCTGTGTTCCCGTGAAACGGACAAACCTTTGCTACTGAAACGGCCACCGTGGTCGCATCCGTGGCTGCAGTGCTCTGGCCGTGCTGGCAAATGATGGCCTGCAGTGTGTACAACCAACAGGGGTTAATTATATATAATATTATTCTCTAACGACTAAGAGTGCTAGATTTTGTCGTCTACACACATCATCGACCACATTATGAATATAGTCGATGCTCGCCTCGCGTACTTACCCAACGATTCCACGCTGCTGCATTCCTGTTGTGCCTCGCGCAGATTACTTTGACCGCGGCCACTGCCCACTTGTGTGGCGACTGTTGAGGATGTTGTTGCCAGCGCCGTCGCATTGATCATTTTCGATTGCAAGTTCTTGCGTGCCGGCAGCGAGGCACAGCGTTTCAGTTTGCTCCCGCTGTAGTGGACGGAGCGCAGACGCCGGCTGCCGGGGAGATCGCTTTGCGACGAGGACCGTTGCACCTGCAAGAATTAAGAAACAAATTAGAATAAGGAAAAAAAGAGTGTCATTTTGACGAACTTGGACTGTGTGATCGGTGCAGCCGTTGAGGCTTTTGTGTTGATCCTCATCCGTATTGTCCGAATCCGTGACGGCGATCTCGTTAAGACCCTGGTTGTGATGCGGCCGTGAACGGCGTCCGTACTTCTTGGTGCCTACTATTAGCTTGGGTGAAACCTCACGATCGGACGCCTCACCCTCCGGCGGACTCTCAACATATGTGTTGCTAGGTGGCTCGTCACTGATAACCAGCGATCGTTCTGCAAAATAAAGAATTGTATTTAAAATATGTAAGCCATAATTTATGTTGCTGTTGCCCAATTTGTATACCAAAACGTGCAGCGAGCTTTTCAATGATCGGATCGATGCAATCCTTGCTCTGCTTGTAATATAGTCGTGTGCCCATTGTGTCTCTTTTAGCATCTGATTGATGACTGAAGCTCCCAGCACTTAGCTCTCGATATTTATATAAGTATATATCATTGTCCTTGTTTACCTGACCATGTGGTCATTAGGAACAGGTAGTCGACCCCCGTTTCAACCAACCCTCATAAAACCTAGTGATTATGACGCGTGTTTTATGATTGCCAGCTGACGTTTGAGATTAGGTCATACTAGGTAATCGTTTTTTACCTTTCAGTCCAGATGGTGTAACCAAACCAGATCGCGATTGTGCTGCTGAGCCATCGAATTCAGTGCCCAAAAAGTTAAGCAATGCCTCCTTGAACTGGCCAAAGGAAACCCCTAGCTTGGGACTACCATTGGCGGTTAGACTGGAGATTAGCGCCGATCCCTGGTCACGTAACTGGAGCAATTGGCACAGGCGGGTCAGCGACGCCTCGTCGAGCAGGCCATTGTTGCGTTGCTGCGATGTTTCACAACTTTGGAACATCTGATATAGTTTTTGCTCATACGGATCGGCCGACACTTCCATTATCTACGCGCTGTTCTTTTTCTAGCCGCGAATACAGTTTCTAGCCGTTTGCCTTGAACGTTTTATAAGAGATATTTATTTATATATATATTAATTGATAAAAATACTAATAATACAACGAATTGTCTGTGATTAAGCTAATCGAATCTCCGATCGGCATTGTTATCCCCAGTGTTAATTTTTATTTCTAAAAATAAAACCAATTTAAGTTAAAGAAGGACAGATGTGATTTACAAAATGTCAATCCAAATTATAGAAACTGCTAGGGTTCCAAAATCCAAAATGCCCAAAAAAGGGATTAGTTTCGATGCTTGGTATTCGGAGAAAATTCTAAATTTCCGCTTATTTGAGAAAGCGTTTTGCAAGAGTCGAAATTAGATCTTAATCTTAAATCAAATCAGACTTGCTCAATGTCCAGATTAATTGTCCATACAAATAAAAAAATAAATAAATATGTAAAACACAAATGAATGAATAAATAAACACACATACATAAATATATATATATATATATATAGGTATGTGTGTTACATATACAACTCAGGTGAGCACAACGTATGAGGAGTAGGAAATTAGTCCTTTGTTGTGTAATACATTTTAGCTAAACACTGCATGGGGATAAAAACAAATATAAATATATTTTATATGTATTAAGTTTAAATTTATACACTGTTTAGGTGAAATCGATAAGAGGCCACTACAAATGTAGTAGTTGTAAATTCTCTCCAGGGGGTCTTCGTAACGTTGGTTATAGTTGGGGTTTTTAACACAGTTATAAGCACACAAAAACATAAACACATAAACGGTAAATTGCACAACGAATCATTGAGTTTTTAAGCAGTATTAGATGCGTAAAATCTTGTAAATTGATAAAAACATAATATAATACATCAATAGACAGTAGAACAGTGGCGCAGAAGAGGGTTCATGCGTCTTATCGATATTTCGATAGCTTCTGCCTTAAAAATATTTATCGAGCATACTCTTTGAATGCTTCACGATTTCGTGACTTATATAGTTAATTATTATTCATATTGCAGTGGGTTTTCTTTTCCATGCTTCTTATCATTTAAAAGCGTTTGAACTCATTAAGGGACAAAATTTTTGCCAAAGAATAACTATTTGGTTTGTCTATCGACACCGCAATAATTTCGATAATGTCAGTGTTTGTGCAAATAAGCTGTTTAAAGGGAGAACCAAAAATGTCAAATATTTATAAGAATTAGGTATGCTGAACTTATACAAGAAAATATATGTATCCTTTTTGAATGCGTATTCTTGTCTCAAAATAAAATGTGTTTAGGAACACCCATATTTGTTTTACTTCGATTACTATTGACAGAGCAGTCTTGCTTTTCGTGTTTTCGGCTTGCCACCACAAAAATAGTAGCGATAGTTTTGCAGCACCACAGCGACATAGAAAAACATTAAAATAAGACTCAATTTTTTTGAATTCTTAATAGTTAGTGAAAAAGCAATAGCAATGTCCTAACAATTACTACAGCAAACAACGTTAGACGCAGTTGTGCTAATATTTAACATATTCTGATTGCCGAAGTACACTCTGTCCACCTTTCGCCCCCCTCCAAACTCCGCCACGGCCTAGATCAAAGAGCAGTATAAATAATTTTATATTTATTACGAAACTTTGGAAGAATACGAATGCAAATGCATTAACAAACAACGAGGACGGGAGCCAGGTGGAGTAGTTTGACGTGGGATGGCCATGCATCCATATATGCGAGCCAACCCGAACCCCAATCAAAACCAAACAAACAGTGTCAGTGTCAATCTGAGTCCGGATGAGATGCACAGCTTCCAAAAGGACAAACAGGCGTGGGAGCATGCCATAGTGCACTATCAGGGACCCGATCCGCTTGATCACTGGTACAATTATATATGCTGGTATGAGAATCACGCACACAGCGATCCCGAGCGCAAATTTCGGGAAACTCTCGAACGCTGCCTCACCGTTTACGAGCACAATGAATACTATCGACAGGATGTGCGTTTAGTTCGCCTCTGGCTGAAATACATTGCCATGCAAACGGATCAGCTGCGCTTCTATCAGGTACTGTTCCAACGCGGCACGGGACGTCAGGTGGCCGCCTTCTATATTGGCTGGGCCAGCTACTATGAGGCCCGGGATCAGTTTAAGGATGCCGAAGCAGTATTCAATCTCGCCTTCCAAGAAAAGGCCCACAGCAATGCCGAGCTGCAGAATGCTCATGCCAAATTTGCATACGTTCGCACCATGTTCTATCAGCAGCAGCAGCAGCAGCAACTCCATCAGCAGCAGCCTCATCCACCTCAAGATGCACTGCAGCATCTGACGACGTATACCCAAGCGCATCACCAGCAGCAACAGCAAGCGTATCCTCATCCTGCCCCATCGACACCGTCAAGATCGCTTCATCAGTCTCCAGATAACTTTCATCAATATCAGCATCAGCAGCATCCTCAGCCGCATCAGCATCATCCGCCGGAGCTACCATATCATCCACATGCCCAACAACAGCAGCAACCGACGCATTATCAGCATCAGGCACAGGTATTTCTCTAAAGGATATCCTACATATATTGTAAACATTTAATAAAATAATAATTAAATAATCCAATATAGCTGCCTCCACCACCGGCACCGGCGCCGTTTGAGTCACAGTTCCCGCCATCGACATCTGCAGCTGTGAACCAGAGCCAAGCGCTGCCACACCCGCAGTATTCTCCCGTCTTCCTTCCAAGTCGGGTAAGCACAATCAACAATTGCAACTTCAACTGAAGTAACTAAATCCGTTTCCCACAATTTTTAGCCGGGCATAAGTGACCAGTATGAGCCACAGCTGCAGGCACCAATACAACAGACCCCGGGAGCTGAAGCTGGAATAGTCAGTGAGGTGCAAGCAGCGCATCAGCAGGAACAGGAGGAGGAAGAGGAGCATGTTGCAGCGGTTGAATCCTTGTCCTTGTCGCAAGTAGAAGGTGTGCGGCTGCCGCGCAATTTTCATGCATATGGACGCAATAACCACGAGACCTGGAAGCCAGCACTGACACTCGAGGAGCCCGATGATCCCTCACGCGTCTGTCACTATGCCAAGCAGCTGGTGTATCCAGCCGGTGCCGGCATCGAATACAGTCCGGAAGAGCTGCTTGGTCGTAAATATGCCCAGCTGCTGGAGCAGCGGAAACAACAACACCAACAAAAGGCGCAGGCGCAAACGACGCATCTCAATGAGCAAAAGCAACACGTGGAACAGTTGAAAAAAGAACACGCAACATACGCAGCTGGACACCAACAGCAGCAGCAACAGCTGTCTGATTCCTACCAGGCATCGTCATATTATATGTATACAACGACCAACGATGAGCAGGCGGAGGAAGGCCAATCGGAAGTCGATGACGATGATGCTGATGATGAAGACGGGGACGGTGACGACGATGATGACAACGACGATGATAATGGAGAGGAGGAAGCGGAAGACGAATTACAGTCCGATCAATCCGATGAAGAGTCGGACATCGAGGGATCCGATCAAACGGATCAGGCAACCAAACCACCCGCCTACACCAATGGAGTGGATATGCACTTTCGGGCACAGACAACGACCAGCTTAGAGCAACAGAATCGCCCCATCAAGATGAAGTTCAAGAAGGAGCGCACGCTTGAGAGCAGCACCTATAGTGCCTATACCATTGAGAGCATTTACCATCAGCACCAGGAGTCGCCAGCGACGCCAGTCACGCCGCCTGCAATCGTCAAAATAAACGCACAGGATTGGAGTGGTGTGCAGCGTCAGCGCAATGGCAATCATCATTTCCATCCGTATCTGCTGTGTTCATCGACGCCGAAGAGCGCGAAGAACGAGAGCCGGCGAGCGCGTGCCAAAGCGAAACATGGCAAATTCCAGCCAGAATTGTTGGGCAGCAACAGCAACTCATCGTGTTCGGTGGCAAATGGTGTGGAGACCGCTGGCGCAACGGATGCTACAATAATATCTGATGCTGTTGTTGCAGCTGCGGCTGCTGGTCCTGCTGGTGGGCCCATACACAATGCTACCTTCAATGATAACGCCAACTTCTCGTTCTCCAGTGCCGGCGGCCTGGATAATTCAAATAGTTCACTGGCGCTAGCTGTCGGTCGACTTCATGTCAACAACAATCGAACGCACAACAACAACAATAATAATAACAATGTTAACAATATTAATAATAACAACAATTCTACTGTAAATGTTCAAAGCACAACATTGGCCGACTTTTCGACATTTCAGGAGAACTCCTATTTTGCCACCCAGCATGATGCGGAGGCGCAAGAGCGTCGCCTATCGAAGGCACTGGAAACGATTGCCCGCCATATGGAAAGAGAGGCAATCGATCCGTTTAACAGTGAACTGTGTCGTGCCTTTTTGGCCAAATTGAACTTTCCCGGCGATGATGATGCCCATGCCAGCTATAAAGTTGTCCAAACGCCACTGCCAAAAATATCGAATACCCGCACGCTGAACGTGCTCGAGGGCGTGCAGTTCAACATAGACAAGGAGGTGGGACGAGGATCCTATGGATCTGTGTATAAGGCGACTGATACACGCACCGGCAACGTTGTGGCACTTAAGTACCAGAAGCCACCAAATTCCTGGGAGATCTACATATGCGATCAGGTGCGTAATCATCAAGTATTAATAATAACGAAATCATACTCAAATATTAAATTATTTTTTTCGGATAGGTATTGAAACGGGTTCAGGATCCGGAGGTGCTGCCCGGATTGATGGATATATCGACGGCGATAATAGCACCAAATGCCAGTCTGATTGCCACCGAATTCTCACCATTTGGCTCGCTGCTGGACATCAATAATAAGATACGGCAGGCAACAACAAAAGTGATGCACGAGTCACTCGTGATGCATTTCTCGGCACAGATCTGCAACATCGTGGATCATTTGCATCGACAGCGCATCATTCATGCGGACATCAAGCCGGATAACTTTCTGCTGATGCGTGTGCCCAGCGTGGACAGTGATGAGCCATCGTTGCGTCTAATTGATTTTGGCTGCGCCATCGATATGTCGCTCTTCCCCGATGCGGAGGCGACCAAATTCCGCAAGGTTGTGCAGACGGATGGTTTCACCTGCATCGAAATGCAGGAGGGTCGCCCGTGGTCATATGAAACGGATCTCTTCTGCATTGCCAGCACGGTGCATGTGATGCTCTTTGGCGAGTATATGCAGCCGCAGAAACGTACCAATAGCTGGGATATACGCCAGAAGTTGCCACGCTATCTCAAGAAGCATGTGTGGTCGAAGTTCTTCAGCGATCTGCTCAACATGCAGGCGGACAAGCTGCCCCAGCTGCAACAGATGCGCAAAGTGTTCGATGAGGAATGCTACCGCATGGACTCGGAACTGCAGAAACAAATACGCACCCTATCCAACATTCTGCATCGACGATAACCAATGTGCGCCACTTTAACATCATTCAATCATCTTCAATCATTCAATCATCTTACCCAAGTTTCTATTATTTGCAGTTATATTTACAAATTGTCCATATTCAATTTGGTACAAATGTACCAAAACTTGATGCATTTTTGTGTTTATTTGAAATACTTTTGGTATTCCATTCAATCGAAAAATAATCCAATTAATATTTAAAAAAAAAAGTAACAAATTTGGTACTTCAAACACCAAATATTCTATTATCATGTTTATAATTTCTGTTTCAAATTGAAGAACATTTTAGTTTACTTGTACGAGTGTGGACAACAAATATAAATGTAACCAAATAAGCGTTATTTTTATTATTTGTAACACACACATTAAGCAATAGCTCTTTATAAATACAAACAAAATTTAAATTCAAATTTTCCGAGCACCAAAAAATTATTTATAAAACTATGTATAAAAAACAATTTTTTGTTTTGACAATTTTTTACAAATACTGCAAAATACAAGTGCACATTAATATGTATATAATTTAATCTACACTATTTATAAAATTGTTCCTAAATTATTTGACATTGTTAACATTACATATATTCATTTTAATTTGCTTCTTGAAGTCAAGTTATTTGCGTTAAATCATATATAATTTACATCTGATGAATATCAGCTATCAAAATGCTAAAACGGACATGTATTTGACTAGTGGGCTTTAAGTATTGTTGAAATAGTCAAATGACAATTTTCTATTTGATAAAACCACTCATAACGGACCACCAAAAAAAAAAAATCGATTAATATTTTATTTCTATTCGACTACATATTAAAAAAGAAACAAAAAAAATGACTTAAGTACATGTAAATAAAAATACAAGCACAGTCGCAAAATTTGTGCAAATAACATTAAATGGAGAATAATAAGTAATAATAATTATAATTGTTTAATGTACAGCATAGAGAGACAACAGCAAACACAACATCAACAACAAATTAAGTGTCTAACGCAATGTAAAGTAAAGAAAAAATGAAATAAAAAACTATTTTAAGTTTCATGTACTACTATTGAGTAATATATAAAGAACATTTAAATGCTAGAAAATAAAGTGAAGAAATGTTAAACGAAAAGTACAAAAAACAAACAAATACTAGAAACTATTAAGAATACTTCAGTCGAGAGAGCTCGACTGGAAGGTGCGCTGAAGTCAGCTCTTACATATATATTGAATCGATTAAAAGACAGGTTCCAGTTCCGCACAGTCAAATGCAGAAAGGTAATTATGCAAGTGTTCTCAATTTTGATGGCGAACTGAAAACAAAATCTAAGGTGAAAGTTTAAAGAAGTTCAAGAATGACTTCTGTCTGAGTTGTCAGAGCTGTAAGTCAATGTTTTTTAAGTGTTGCAAAACGCTTTGTTAAACGCCGGTCGAATGGAAAATAACTTGAAAATCGATTAAAAAACTGAGGTTTAAGGAAAATGCTTCATTTTCTAATTGAGTGAGGCAGGTATATTGACTGAAAAACAGTTATGAATCAAGAGTTTAAAGTGGAAATTTTGAAATCTAAGATGTTGCTCAATGCAGATAATAAAATTCTTTAATTATAGTAGAACATCTGGAAACTTTCTTAGAGGCGTTAGTTTTTGATAATTTATGCCAAAACCACAGCATTTATCGAACATTTTGCAATTTTTTATTTATTTTTTAGAGTGCTATTTTTTAAATCCTGAAGTTCTTTTTTCTTAAGAACTGTTTACATGCTCAGCAGCGGTATTAATTCGTTTATTGGAATTAAATCCTCTTACAAAGACTGACTTATATATTTAGGTGCTACTTCTTCTGCAGAATACAAACCTATCCATATTTGAGCTCTCTTCGCTTATCATTCTACTCTCTTCATAACAAATTAGTTTGTTTAATTTGAAAATATGTTTTAGTGTGAAAATTTAATTGTTTCTCATACCTGATGAAATTTTGACAGTTGATTTAAGTTACGTCAATATTTTGTTTTATCAAAGAAGAAACTTCTATCGTTAGGCTTGATGCTTTTATTTCTATCAGTAATCGATTTGTATCGATAGTCGCAAAACGAGCAAAGTTATCGATTAAATGTAATAAGCTTGAGCTGCTTAGGATTGATTAAATATGACGGAGCTGACTAAATATGCTCGACAGTTGATCAAGAATATATATATATCTATATACATGCTGAGAGATGCTTCCTGCTGCCTTTCGTTGTGTTACAAACTGTTGCACAATTTCATTATACCCTCTTCACCCATTTTCTTCATCATGCGCAGAAAGAAAAAGAGAAAATCATTGTCGTAACCCATTTTCTCGTGCAAATGAAATGCAAAATGGCAAAACAAACGAAAAATTGGAAATTTCTTTAGAGTCGCTTGGCAATTGTCAAGTGGTAAGTGCCACAAAGTGGGCCCGTGTGCCGCATGTGCAGCATGCAACAAGTAACAGCAACAACAACAACAACAATGCTGCGCTTGACCCACTTTTCCTTTTTGCCAACAGGCAGGCACAAAACGGTAAACAATTTCCACAAGCGAGCGAACGAGCGACTGGAAAAAGTTGCAACTTTTCATGCAACACACAAGCACAAAGTCAAAGTCGACGCTGACGTCGCTGTCTCTATTGTTGTAGTCGTCGTCGTCGTCGTCGTCGTCGTCGTCGTTGTTGCAGTTGCCGATTGCAATTGCATTTCGGATTTCGCATTTGACTCTCGCCAAGTGAAAGTAAAGTGGGACAAATGTAATTATTATTTGCTTCTAGTACCCGTAACCGAGTTAGAAGCCTCGATTGCAGTTCGGTTGTGAGTTGGGAAAGTTGCCACAACAGCAACGCTGACGCTGATGATGACGCTGACGTCAACGTCGACGTCGGCTTTTACACAATATTTTATTGAATCAAATTGCAAAGAGAAAATTGCAGCAGCAAACTGCAATTGCAACTGCAACGGCAGCAAAGCTGTATCAGGCAAATAATGCAACATGAAAACTTTCTATTTTTTGTGTGTCGGCTGCGACGTCAACTTTGTGATTGCAACTGCAACACACACACAATATGTGTGTGTGTGCATTTGAGCAATTGGGAATTTGCTGCAGATTGCTGTTGCATGCATTGATCTAATGAATGTGTCCCACTTTGCGGCACGTTAACGAATTCACATTGCGCGTTTCAGTCACAAATTATGTTGCATGCGTCTGTCAGTTATATATATATATGTGTGGGTGTGCGTGTAAATTAGTAATAATAGTGATTTTGAATATTCCTAGATAATTAGAAAACGATTGGCATCAATTGGCGAGAATTAGACCTGAGATTGAACAAATATTAATACACTTAAAAAAATATAATTAATTGCATAAATAATTGAAAATAGCATTAAATAATTAACTTTTTACAAGACAAACTTTTAACATTGAAGAGCACATTTTCATTCAAGGAGCTAAAGATTGAACGACTATATATATATATATATATACACTCAGCCAAATTCAATTCAAGTGTATAATCTAACATTTTTTTTCTTCTACATTAGTTAAGAAAGCTAAAAAAAATTGGTGCTTAGTTTAAATAGTTGAAAATCAAAGAATTTGTATACACTGCGCGAAAATCGATTTCCAAATTTGTTGCACATTTCTGAAACTTGGAATCTACATTCATCTATGTCAGACAAATTGGATCGAATACGCCCACTGTGGCTAGGAAATCGATAACACAACTAAATGCAAATCGATAAAACCAAATAACTCCCAAAATTTCAGGGCTAAACTCACAAAAATTTTAAAGTTAGATTGCCTTCAAAGATCGACCATATTTACCAAACTTGGAATATAAACTGCTACTATACCAAATTCCTAGGCCACACCCAGTGCTGCCCCTTGATAATCGGAAAAGTCTATATCATACACGGCTTAAGAGCTGGAGTCATCAAATTTAGATGTTTAAAAAACTTTCGAAATATTTATTATATATTTATACATACTTTATGTAAGAAATCAGTTATAACTAACCGATTAACTATATGTACGAATGTATATAACTAGGAAACATAAAAAAAGTATAACTGAACTATAACAGATATGATATTATGATCTGATCCGACAAGTTTCATAAATATAGACTTTAAACTGAGAAAAAAACAATCGAAATTAACTATATCGATTGTGCCATTCATGCTGATCAGGAATATATATAAATTACGGAATGTTTCGGGAATGCTTTCTTCTTCTTTATACTCCTATTCACCTTTTACATTTTCAACTGGTTCAGGGTATAATGTAAATCGCAGAAAGAAAGAAAAACCATTCGACTCTGTTGGCCATTTTGATGGTCATGACCAACTTAGCGCTGTTGCCATTTTCCATTTTCCCCTTCCCGTTTGCCTCCCGCTTGCATGGCTAATATGCAACAAAAGCAACAGCAACAACAACAACAACAATAGCAATAAATTGAGCGCCAAAGCGAAACTGGGAAAATAGTTAAGTAATTTGCAGTGAAAAGCGGCCTGCACTTTTTGCATTAGAGAAATTTGTTTTTGTTGCTCTACCTTTTGTTGCAGTTGCTGTTGTTGCTGTTGTAGTTGTTGTTGCTGTTGCATTTGGCACACATAATGCTGCTGCTGTTGCTGTTGCTGCGATCCACATCCGTTAGCTGCCACAGCAGCTGCAACTGCAACTCTGGCCTATTGCGGCTGATGCATTAGAAAGTTTTCAAGCTGACATGATGCTGAAAATGCTGCTGCTGCTGCTGCTGCTGCTGTTGCTGCTGCTGCTTTTCTTTTCTCCACCCCCGCCAGATTGAGCCTCATTTATTACTAGATACTCGCAAATGCATCCAAGTGAATGTGGGTGTACTCATGAGTATGCGATTCAGTGCATCCTGATTGTATTTTGCTTTCCATAAAGAATGTGTGTGGATAGATTTTTAATGATGTTAAATACATATATATTATATATGATTTCAGAGAATCAACTTCAAATTTAGAATGTAAGTTCTCGTTTACCGTAGATTCATTTATTCATTTGAATTTAATCAATAATTTATTCCCTTGCTCCTTTATCGATACAAATCGACTTCCGATCGCAACAAAATTCACAATTTTAAAGATATAATTTTCTAATCGAGCTTATATATACGTCGATAAGATATTGTTCATTTGAATAAATATCATTAAGATCAGTTGAAAACCTCAAAAGAAAATCGAATTTTCGTTAACAAGCATTTTCTGTACTTTCTATTTATTTAAGACTTGTGTATAGGGTATCTATTAGTAGAGCTCATTTTAACATGTTGTGCTTGGAAAAGTTGCTGAGTTTAGAAAACCCCTTTAATCGCTCATAAGCCTAACTGTAATCTTCTCTGGAAACACTTTTGTGAGAGAAGTTTTGGTTTTTAACTCTTCGAATAATATTTATTTGATAACCAAATCAGAGAATACAAAAAGAAATCAAGCCCCTGGAAGGAGTTCAAGCACATGTCACAGGTCAACGATGCCACAAGCTCTGCACAGTTACCTATTAATAATGTCTCGGCAGCTTGGCCGAAGGACATGGACCCTTTTTCGCGGGACACGTGCAATCGTTGGGAGTGCAATGACCAACGTCGGGGATAATATACGAAAAAACACCAGTCGAATCGAAAATTGTCAGATTACTTTCGTAACGTGGCCGAGTTCGATGGCACGCAAAAAAAAATGATGACAACAAAAAAGGTCCTTGCGCCGTTGCCGTCTGATGAACCTGACTCAAACCATTGCTGAAACAGACGCTTCCGTCGACTAACTGCTAAGACCCAAAAGTGAAAGGTTATTATAACAATAAGGAGCAGCCGCAGCCAATGTCTGGGCTAAGTCTAATAACCTTTCCCTTTCGCCCCAATCGACAACCGACAACCAGCAGACAAGGACAACGACGCCCTCTGCAGACACAGAGTGGAATGAGAGAATGGAGAGGTCGTTGTCGGCGGCGCATCTTCCTGCCGTTCCTGTGCAGCTTCATATACATCACACATACACGCTTACATACATACATATACATATACATATATACGTATACGTATACGTATACAAGTAAGTTAGTTTTCGCTCACAGTCTGTCCTGTTAAGTACATAGCACTCACATACACACACACATACAGCTACTTACATACATATACATGCATAAATTTGTATTCGGCTGCGACTATTTCTCGAATCACCCGCTCAATTGAGTACGTCCTGCTCTCGCACACAGGCCATAAGCTCGCACAAACAGGGTGTAGCGTACATCCTGAGAATGCTAACGTGAGCAATAACAAACGGGCAGACATCGAGCAGGCGAGGAGTCAGACCAAGAGGAGAAGAGACGCACAGTGGTGCACAACTTGCAAGTTAATGACTCAATCAATATGTGATGGTTACTATTAAAAATGAACTTATGCACACTTCGTTATGTATCAAAATATAGAAAAACATGATTAACATTGTCAGCAGAAAATACTGTTCTTCCTTATTTAAGTTTACAAATGCATTTGATTAGACATCTAATTAAAACTTAAAATTATAAAAGTAATGTCCAATATATTGAAAATTAAATGTGTGTATCGCTTACTACTTAATTTTGGTGGTACGCTTTTAGGCGCTAAGCTGCTGCAAATACTTTCATTTTACTTAGATACAAAATTACTTAACTATCTGCTTGTCAAATGGTGTTTTGTGCCACTGTGAGTCGGTCGATGGCTCTCCGCCAGGCAAATGTCATTGCTCGACGCTAGCCAGCTTAACCTTGAAAGTTTAGCTTCCAACCAAAGGCAATACGCAAAAAGGACCAAGAAGGGACAGAGAGGAAGAGCGTCAGAGGCATAGAGAGAGAGAGAGAGACAAAATAGCAGAGAAAGTTTGAAAGGTTCATTTAAAAACAGTCGATGGCCTCTTTGGCTGACTCATAGTTGTGGCTTTTATCAATTTTATGTATTTTATGTATGCAATTTATTATGAAAATACGTACAGACGCATTTACGATTTTTCGTTGTAATGAAAAGTAAATTGAAGCCATCTGAAAAGATCGAAGTGGAGCAAGAAACGAGAACTTCATATGAGGTCGAGTCGAAAATCTAAGTCAGAAACTAAGCATCGACAAATAAAAAAAAAGAAAAAGACACATAGCGCAGCATATCAATTGACTTGGACAAAAAAAAAAGAGAAAGCTGGCCATCCGTTAAAGAACATAAGCACCTAACGTTCAGATGGGGGACAACTAACAACAACAATAACAACAGCAACATCAAATTACCAACGAGTAAGAAATAATGAAAACTGGGTCGGCTCGCTGCTGCGCCTGTTGCAAACGAACCGAGTTCGCTTCAAACATGCTTGATCTGACCTGCAGTGTTATCCAACCTGCTTAGGTTGTGCATACATGTTGTACGAAACCAATTAAGTATGTGTGCGATCGTGCATGCCAACAAAGGGCGACTCTGAGAGTTTTTGGATCTTGCATTCTTAAAGCTCAGAACATGAGCGCATTTTGTGGTCACAGGAAGCAGCAGTCTTTTGAGGTTTACGACAGGCATCTTTGTGTGAGTGAATTTCACAATTTAACTAAATTCTACTATTGAAAACACAAGCAATTAACAAATAAGTATTTTTACGTACATATTTACGCGCGTGCAACAAATTAAAAGCAAAAGTTTTGGCATTGGCTGCCAAGAGCCACGCCCACCTCAACGAAAGTGAGCGCGGCAAAAAGGCGCGATCAAAACAAAATACCAAAAGTATATTTAGTACAACAACCAAACAGGTGAGAACCGTTAGCCTTACAAGTTTACATGAAATGTATTTATATTTAATTATTATGTTAAAACGTACACAATTGCACACATTTTTTCG
The DNA here is from genome assembly GCA_035044025.1 of Drosophila paracracens. NCBI lineage: Eukaryota > Metazoa > Arthropoda > Insecta > Diptera > Drosophilidae > Drosophila > Drosophila paracracens. Next base: position 1,736,086 of record JAWNMN010000835.1, on the reverse strand, counting down.
TAACATTTAGTAATTTTAATTTTAATATTAATTTAATTTTATAAAATGGGTTCAAAGTCCACTTCTGCTGTTAGTTAGGTACATTTGTACATATGTACATGTGTGTATATGATAGTTATTCGCTCTCTCATCTCCCTCTTTCTCTCTCTTTCGCATCACTGAGTCACTGCTCTGCTGGCTTTTGTTTCGTCCTCTGATTTTGATCGCTTCACTCCGAAAGATGAGCTGCTTACTGCTGATTCACATATTCATTCATAAAACTTTCAAAGTTTTCCTGTTGTCTGCATATAGATAAAAGCGCAACAAAAAGCAAACACAAAAACAGAAAGACGAAGACAGACGACAGATGACGATGAGAAGTCGTCATTTGATTTGCGATTACACGCAATTCTCTTATGCGGAAGTCGTTGGACTCGACAACAACAACAACAACAAGAAAAAAGTAACAAGAACAATGCAATGTTGGTGGCCATTTTATTATGTTCACTTTATTGGAGAACTTATTCCTTTGTTTCGCACTTATTACACACACACACACGCGTAAGAGCATGCATATGTTAATTCGCACGAATATGTGTATGTGTGCGAATATGTATTTGTTATCTCGACCCAGCAGCGAAAAGATCTCATTGCGAATTGAAATCTCAATCTGTACCTTGTAAGCCAAGATAAATATACTGTAATGCAGATGCAAATACGGAAAATGTGTAGTAGATAAATTAAAAATGTAGAAAGTTTACAATATTTGTTTTTATATTTTATAATATTTTTTGTATTTTGTTTTGCCGATTGACTTAAGTTGACACTAAATAAATAATAACATTTAAAAACATTATAAAATAAATAATTTGATGTCTTATTTTAGGATATATAACCATTTAACTTGTAAACATTAAAATCTATTTTATTCTCTACACAAATTACATAACCGATAAAAAAAAAACACTTTACGACGAAACTAGAATAAGCAATAATTAAAAGAGATAGTAAAACAGATGTGAAATCCATGCATATAAGAAATATGTAATAAATGTGGGCACAGCTTTTGTTGCTGCAGCTTTCGCTTTATCAAGCTTTGTGCTTGACTTAGAAGCTTCAGCATGTAACTCTTACTAGACAATGAATTACTTTATGTGCATACAGAATGCATTCGGTAATGAGGGTCAGTCAATATCTCACTGCTGGGGAGTTGAGCGAAAAGCTTACATCAGCCATAGGTACACACCTATCTACGCATACCCATAAATATACATCTACACTCATATATGTACATATATGTGTTATGGCTGATAGGGGCGAGGAGAGGCAAAGTTGTTTTATTTTTTTTTTGTCGCCTATTAACTGAAACTCAACAATCTCAAGGTCTTGCGTCAGCGTCTCATGTGTGCAATGTTGTGTGGGGTCAGGCAATATGAATACATATGCACACAGGTACATATATATATATATATATATGTGCATGTAATAAATGCATACACACCTACACACTCACATGCAAACACCCGGTCCACAAAGAAAGACAAATTAATTGACGTAGCTGTTGTTTTTGTTCTTATTTGCTTCTCTTTATAACTCTCCATTGTGTTCGACCGTCTGCCTGTGTGCGTGTGTGTGTTGGATATGTGTGTGTGTCTGTGTGTGGGTATCTGTTTTGCCAAGCATTCTATCCCGCTGCACGATCGGCAGTAGGTTCAAGGCCAACGCCTGAAAGGTTCAAAATGTTCATGCTACACATGTATGTGTGTGTGTAGAGAAAGGAACGCAAGGAACGATGCATACATACATGCTTACACCACGCCCACATATACACACACACAAGGAAAACTTATCGCTGTGTTGTTGGACAGCGATTAGTGGACGTTTATGTAATATAATACTACATGGGGGCGCTGCAGATAAGGACAAAGCTTGCACACACACACACACACAAATACATAAGCAGTAAATGCAAATAACCACACTTGCCTGCGCACATACACATATACATATTTATTTATAAGTTGCGTACGTGTGCGTGTGACAAGACCACATTCTAGATTACATAAAGCAGCGCAGAGACAGTCGCGTCTACAACAAGATCAGACAGCGACGCCAGACACAAATGCAGTGCAAACAAAAATTCTCACTCCCTATCTCACTCACGCACACACACACGCATGCTCCAGCGCAAAAATGTTCTGTGTTTTCTTTTTTTGCAACACCACAAACAGCGCAGTCGTCGTCTCTGCGTGCGTGTGTTTGTGCGGTCGCCGAGTTAATGCACTCCAAAGAGAAGTTCAAGGCTGAACAAATCAGTCGCCGCTCTCTCAGTTTGCTCATGTTCATGGCGTCAAGGCATACACACACACATACACGCACGTATGCACATATCCAGGGCAGAGTGAGAGAGCACTCTTGCATATGCCTGCGTATTTGTTTCCAACACGATAATTTTTTTAGCTGCAGCGCAATACAATAAAAACCAACAACAGGCTAGAACGAGATAGAATGCGAGAGTTAACGTATTATTTACATGTGAATGTGTGTGTACATACATATTTAAATTAGTAACTTCAAATTTGGCCAGCTGGCTGCAAATGTGCGTACGTAAATGTAAAAATGTAAATATATTAAAGTTGATAAATAATAAATTATATAAGCACAAAATCACAAGTAATATTTATTACGAGAACAATAACAGCACTTGGCGTCGCTTTTACGATCAAGCCACGCCCATTTTTACTTAAATAAGTAGGTACATTATATTTTTTATGCGTATGCATTTCCACACATACATACACACACACATACATTCTCATATTCCTGACAAGCACCAGCGTGACTACTTATGTAATATAACAGTAATAATTATATTAATTTGAAACTTTCTTATTATTATAATTAAAATAAGACTTTAAAATTCTCAATTTCTATAGTATATATTTAAGCATAAAATATGCATTGAAAATTTCGAATAAAAAGCACACAATAATCGACGTATGCGAAAAGCTTAGAAACACATACACATATACATACACACTTGTAGGTCGATCGCTCCTTGAGCTTTTCTGGATTCCACTGGTAATGCTCTTGACCACAGGGCTCTTCAAGCATTGCCCGTTAGTCAGCGAAAATTTCAGTGCTGCAACGGTGATGACTAATTATTTTAATGTCTAGGGTTCAAAGGTCAGATGTGTAACAATTATTTATACAATACGCGTGTAATAATTTGTGATTAACCAAAAATAAACCATTCGCTGTTGCCTTTGTTCGCCTTAGCCAGCCAGCAAAACATGTACAAATGCATAAAATATAAATATATATATACATATATGTGTGTGTGGATACTAATTAACAGCTAGCCATAAAAAGCGTTTAGGTCATGTGGTGTCTATCGGTCGATGGCACCGCGACTGCAAAAAGTTCATACACATTTTTAATATTGCATGCAAAGTTCAAGTTTTTGGGCGCAACAGTTTGAGTTCGTTTCGTCTCGTCTCAGTTCGGTTCGTGTCGGTTCGATTCGTTACTGTTGTTGTTGTTGCTGTTGTTTTTATTGGCACATTTGCTCACGCTGCAACTGCGCAAATTGTTTAACAGCGCACGAAGGGAAAGAAGGAGAGCGCGTGATTAAGCAACAGAGAGAGAGAGCAAGCCAGAACGTTTTCTGGTTTATTGAATGACCAATCAACCTACTGCTTGATGCGGGCTGCGACCGCGACTGCAGCCAGGGATCGTGGAGTGGGGAATGAGAAACGAGGGAATCGGAATGGGGATTGTGGGGATTGGGGCCTGTCTGCCTGCCTGCCGCTGCGCGCCATCTGTTGTCGTTGCTCTAAATTTAGCATTTCTGTTGAATTCTGTGCGCTGCCTGCGCCGTTGGCATTTTCTCCTATATAGGGATAATATGTTCTTATTGCTTGCCTATCCCCATTCTAGGCAAATAAATACATAAACACTTGCAATTACATGCACATTAACATATACAAGCATATGCATATGCACATGCAAGTGTGTGTTTGTGTGTCGGTTGTGTTCTTGGTGTATTTTTTTGCATGCATTTTGTTTTTGTTTTTTGTTGCCTTCTGCTGCGCATTTCATTCTTATTCTTCGTTTATTTCGTAATAATCGCAACATCCGCTAAGAGTGGCGAGCTGTCTTCTCTTCTCTCTCTCTCTTTCTCTTTCTTTCTCTCTCTTTGTGTATCTGCTGTAAAAGGCATCGTTCTTTGTTGGCAAGCAGATTGCGTCTCGGATCGGGCAATATTCTGTTTTCAGTGCGCTTTCTTATCGCTGCATGCATTATATAATTGCATTTATAAGTATTTACTGTATATGTACTTTTAATATTAATTTTAAATATGCATAAGCCATACGTTTTATTTATAATTCAATAATAATGATCATGATACTAACAATAGTAATGATAATAATGACAATAATAATAATAATAATAATAATAGTATTAATACTAATAATAATAATTAATTAAATATTTTTAATTTTTGTGTATTTCTGCATAGTCGACTTTAAATTAATAAATTAAAGACTCAAAGTAATAGGTACTTCACTAAAGAAAAACATTTTTTTTACTTCTGTAACAAACAATAAAAATAGAGTTATTTATTATTAACAAAGAAAGGCACAGGCAGAAATAAAATTAAATATTTAATCTAATAGGAATTCAATAACAAAAAAAGTCAATCCAAATACAAAATGTTTATGTTTATGAAAAGGAAGAGTAAAAGGGGTGAAAGAGAGAGGTAAAAAAATATGTGGCAAATATTTTTGTAGCTTAGAAAATAATGTACGAGTTGCAAATTGTACGAGTTTTCTAAAAAGCCAAGTGGTTAGTAATAGTACACATAATGGCAATAAGCGACAATTGTAGAAGCAACAACAACAACAACAACAACAGCAGCAGCAGCAACAATTAGTAAAGAAAGAAAGAAATTTGGAAAGTTTGTCAGTTTGCTGAAATGCATAATTCATTTGGCCAACGTTCGTGGTTCGACAATTTGTTGTACAGTTGACACATTAGCTGCGATAGACGCGACACAGACAACAATTGCAAAATGGCCGACTTAAGAATGAAGTCGCCGCAGCCAAGTGAAAAGCCAAAGCCAAAGCCAAAAAGTGCCAGCGCGAAAGCAAATTGCCAATCAACTAGAGAGCGAGAGAGAGAGAGAGAGAGATAGATAGCTAGAGAGGGGGAGAAAGAGAGGGAGACCCACGACGTATGTAAGAAGATGTTGTCAAAACAACAAATGAAGCGCATTGTGCAAAACTTTTACCCTGGCCTCGGTCTTGCTGTGGTTATTGACACCGCAGCCGCATACAAACAAATGCATATGTGGTAGATGTGTGTGTGAGTGTGTGTGTACATATGGCTATGCGTTGCTTCTACGCGGCAAGAAGAAAAATTAATTAAACAATCAATTGGCGTAACACTTTCTCTTCTTGAGCAATAAAAAAAGAAAGAAAAAACAAACAGTAGATCTTTATAACGTTGCTTTTAATGAGCATTGGGCGTGAGTGAACGTTCTAAACCGGTGTTTGCTATAGTTGTTGTTGTTGCTGTTGTCGTCGTCTTCTCTTGCAACGCGTAACGCATATTATTTTTTGTGTTTTCACCAGCAGCTCAAATGTAGAACAGCCATCAAACACACACAAACGAAAGCTCAAAGCAAGTCAGACACGCAGCATGTTTGAGCCGCAACCTGCATGAGCGAGCCGAGAGACAGAGCCCCGAAAGCAAAGCCGGGCACTAGGTAAGCGAGAGCAACAACAACAACTCAAACGTCAACCGGTTTCGTGTGCTCTGAATTTGAAATTCGGTTTGTGTGTTGTGAGCGGTGTGAAGACGTAAAGACGAAAAGAAGGCAGCGCAGCTCAGAGCGACTGCGGTGAATGATGACGCTGCTTGAGCTTTGTTACGTTCTTGAGTTGATCTTGCCGCAGCAGAAGTTTCTTTTGTGTGCGTGTGTGTGTGTCTCTGTTTGAGTGAGTGCGCTGCTGCCACGCAAGGTAAATACACAAATCCGTTATTTGACCCAATTCTAAACTGGAAACGAAAGACGAAAAACTTAAAAAAAAAGTAACAAAAGAAAAAAAACACAATGTTGCAGCGTCAGAACGTTAACGTTAAGAGAGCTGCGCACACACATGTATGAGTTGTCACATGCGAGTGTGTCTTGCGTGAAAGTTTCGTAATTACATGATGTGTGTTTGTGTTTGTGTGTGCGTTAATCGAGTGCTCCGTCGGCCTACTTTAACGGTGAAAGTAAGAACGAGCCGCGCTCGCTAAGCTTTTAGCGCTGTTTCTTGCCTTGCATTTCCTTGCCTTCTTCTTTATTATCATTCTTATTGTAATTGATTACATAATACGAAAAATCTTTGCGCGCTCTCTTTTGGGAATGCTTCGTTAACTTTGCGTTGCGTTGAGTTGAGTTGAGTTGCGTCGTCAAATTGACAGACTGACTGACTGAGTGACTGACTGACCCATTGATCATCGTCTCTCTTACGGTTCTTATTCTCAGCTTCAGCTTCTGCTGACTGAGACACTGCTGTTGTTGGCGCATAACGGTATTGTGGACTCGAAAAGTGTCCATAATAATGCTGTTTACCTAATTCCGAAAAACTTGTTGAGCATTCGGTCTCTCTCTCTCTTTCTCTCTAAATCGTTGCGCTAATCGCTCTGTATACTTTGTGTGCCATATTCACCGCTTACCATTTGACCCAATTAAGCTTTTCTATTCAAATATGTGGGAATGTAGGTGTGTGTGTGTGTACCCAAGTGCTTTTTCTCATGACATTACATAATTGCTCACATTTTGAGGTTATTCTTTAAGAGAAATGGAATTGAGTTTTCGCTATGCTTATTTTGTGTGCCAAATCGTTAAATTAAATATAATTAGTGATTTATTTGTTATGAAACAGAAATAGAGTCTATAGATTTTGTTATTTTGACATAAATAAAAGCTAACACTAAAATTAATAATTAAATGGAAAGTAATAAGAAATTTATTTATTTTAGATTCTATAGATTTTGTTACTCTGACATTAATGAAAACTTATATACAAATTTATAATTAAATTAAAAGTAATTTGTTGGTGATTTGTTATGAAACTTAAATGAAAACAATAGATTTTTGTAATCTTACATAAGTTAAAACTAATATAAAAATTAATAATTAAATCGTCTATAGATATATATAAATATAATATAAAAATTAATAATTAAATTGAAAGAAATTAGATATTTATTTGCTATGAAACAGAAATTAAATCGTTATATGCTTTTTTTCTTACGTGTGAAAATCTAATATAAAAATGTATTATTAAATTAAAATTAGTTTGTAAGTTATTTGTTATGAAACAGAAATAAACAAATAAACACAGAAATAAATTTCTATTTTTTTCTGAGAAATAACACCTACACACACATATGCATAAATATTCACACACAAATGCTTACATATTTACTGTTATTGACATTTAATGGCGAAGCGTTAATAATTAAGCAATTAACAGCTTGGACTCGATTTTTGCCACAACACAATGCCAAACATATTATGTGAAATTCTAATAATAATTTCATTACAAAAAAGAAAGTCACAAAATAAAGCTATTCATTTTCTTGTTATTTCTGCTGCTGCTGCTGCTGAGCTTTGCGTCGCTGTCGCTGCGTGCGTTGACTTTCCATTCTTGTGGGAGTAAGGGGTGTTGCGGGGGGTGAACGGGGTCAAAAGCTTTACAAGTCATAAATATGCATAAATAAATGCATGATCATGCATGATTTTAAGATACATTTTACATATAATAATTTCATTATTCTAATCGTTTTCCTAACGAAATGGAAAAATGAGAAAAACAAAAATAAACAACACATAAATATTATAAAATTACTTCTTATACAGATTGCCAGATTTCTTTCATACGCAAAACAACCACAATAAAAACCACAACAACAGCAACGTAACGCAAAAGTTGCACGTTAAAAAGAAAGCAGAAAGCAGCAATTCGTATTGCGCGTAGATCTTTCTACAAATGACGCGTGAGTTCTGCGCGTCGCAAGAGAGCCCTCAATTAATGTTACACTGCTACTCTCTCTGTCGTGCGCTCTCTTAGTCACACACACACGCATAAGCTCTCTCTGTTTTTTGGCTTTGCAATCGATCGTTGAACTTTGGTTGTGAAAACTAGAGCAAGACCCAAATTTCTACAAAGCTTCGAGTCTTTGACATCGCATTGCGCATTATGTGTGCGAGCATGTGTGTGTGTATTTAGTGTTATCAGCTTCCCTCTCTGTTCCTCTCACACTCTGATTGAGTCAACGATGGCTGCTTTCTTTCTTTTGTCAAGTGATTTCTCAATTGCGACTCTCTTCTAGTCGTGTGATAAAAAGAAAACAACTCTACATTTTTTTGGTATTTATTATTATGTGTCTGATAAGCGTTAAAATAAAATAATCTATGAATATGTGTCGCACGAAAATAGTACAAAAAAATAAATAAACAAAACAAAGAACCCAGAAGAAAATATAACAGATTGTTATCAAACGAATAAGTGGATAAATGTAAATATTTATATAAGAAGCGTATCTAAATATTTATGCATACATACATGGATACATACATACATGTATGTGCATGCACACAACGGAACATCCACCTTTCACATATGTGTGAGTGTGTAAGTGAGCTTTGGCGTGAAAGTTATAAGCCAACACTTTTTTGTTGAGATTTTCGGTTCGCTCTGCCAGAATAGCAGCATGCGGAGCGGAGAGCGGAGGCAGGGGGATAACATCGAGGAGGATGAGTGCGAGCGAGCGAGCAAGTGAGTGAGTGAGTAGAGCTGGCTGCGTGTGCGTCGTTTACGGGCAAGTTCATTCACATTTGCACTCATTACGCGGCCAAAGCTAAAGCCAAAAAGCAACGCCAACGCTGACGCTGACGCCAACGTTGACGTCGCTGCTCTTGAAATTGAAACTGTTGCAGACAACCGAAAAAACTGCAAGGGTCGCAACACACACAACCATGCGCTCGCACACATGCACGCACTTATGTTCGATATCGAACAAGCAATGCCTTTGTGCGATGTCGAATCAATCAAGAAATGAGGTTTTTATTTGGCGTTGCGTAGTTTTGCGCACAATTCGCAAATCACGTTGCAGCGCTCAGTTGTAGCCCAGGTTTTTTATCGTTTCATAATAAAATGCGCCCCTCGTCATGTAAGAAAGTAATGTGCTAGCAACCCCTCTAATCACTTTTGGGCGCACAACACAACACACTCGTGGCGTGTGTGCAACGTGAGAACGACACACAATACAATGTGCAATTTTCCAAAATGCTTGCTTCAGTTAACCAACCTGTTCAATAGTAGGCCAGCAGAAAATTACATCGAACTTGGCCGACGTTGTCACGTTTGCCGCGTCAACCACTCACGTTTTTTATTCCAGCGCAGCGCAAGCCATGCAACGTGTCGCACTGCAAACAGGTTGTAACATGTTGCATGTGCCCGAACAACAATTAACGTAACGCTGTGCTGTGATTTGCTGTGCTGTTCTGCCCGGGAATGACGGTTGGGTTACATTCGTATAAGTTATGTGTATTGGGTGGGGGAGTGCGTGGAGAGGGGGGGATTAGAGAATGTTGTTGATATGCCGTGTGTGGATTTGGTAATGCCGTGCTTTTATGCTTTCTCACGTTGCAGAGCCAACAACAACCGCCACACAACTCTCCAGAAAAAATCGTTGGCGCTCAAAGTGCTTTCGGGGTCATATTGGGTGGGCGAACCATTTTGGCTCCAAGCAACTCCAAACAACTCTCTGCCCTGCTCATGGCCAAGAAAAGCTTTCTAGCTTGTCGTGCAGCCAGTAATCATGTGTGTATGAAAAAGAAAAAAAAAACTACAATTTAGAAGCAGATCAGCCTGATAATGAAGAAGCTTGAAAAATCCAGTTGACTTTCTAGTTGAAAACGGGGTCACTTCGTATGTTGGACTGAAAACAAAAGTTTCGAATTATCTAGAAAAATAGTTTTATAATAGATACTACTGGTTTTGATCATACTTAAAGAGTCGAATTCTAAATACATATTTTAAGTACAGAAATCGCTCGAAAATTAGATATTACAGTTATAAAGCTCTGCACATATTTATTTATATAGAAAAATCATTCAATCAGTTGCTCAACTCGCTCGGTAATATTAATGAAGACTTTCTGATTGCAGACCGTAACTTATATGGGTATAACTTATAGTAGATATATATAAACAATCAATATGCATAGATTATAAATATATGTTTTCATAAAGTCCGCTTCTTTTAGATATTATAGAATTTTATACCCTATTGAAAATGATTAAGAAGTGTTAATGAAGTAGTGCTAAAATTGCCGTATGACCTCAGACTATATATAGCTAAAGATTTTTAATTTGTAATATAACTTATCGCTTACTCCAAGAGTCTTATCGATAACTGTCACAGTTTCGCGCATAGCGATACAAATCGATTACCGATAGCGGTAAATGTCTCAATTTTAAACATATATCTTTGGGCATATAGATAAAATTACGTAATAATGATTATTTGTTATATATTTTATTAAGATCTGGAAAGAAAATCATATTTTCATAAAGGCAGCAAGTACTTTGGGTCCAGCATATGTCCTAGTCGAGATCTTTCGACTTACTTGTTACGCAGACACTTGCAAAAATAGAATTTCCCATAAATGAATGTCATTCATTTGTTACTCAACTTAAGTGTCAATTAGACATGTTCTTATCAACAGAACGGGGCAAATTTATAGCCACTTACCACAAACATTGTTGCAAATCAAATCAAAAGTAATAACAAGAATGTGCCTTATCTATATATATATATATATATATATATATATAATTGCGTAGAGTTATTATTATTAATTTAATAAAGATGAGAATTCCATGTACGAGTATGATCAAAAATATATATATTTATATATATATATATGTATGCATATATATACTTTATTATAGAGTCGCTACATTATAAAGACAAACATTTATTGCGCCCTCTTCACAATGTTTATAGGCAAAGACTGATAAACAACACTACGTTAACAAATGCGATTACACGGACTGAGACAGGGACAGGGACAGGGGCGGGGTGAGGAGCAACAAAAATAATACGTAGATCTGGAGACATTATGTAAGCACTACAATGTATGACTAAATAAACTACTGATTGACTGATAGATTTGTTTACTTGGCGAATTAGCTTTGCTGTTCTACACTGAACTGTGGCGGTCGGGACAACTCGAACAGCAGATACCCTGTAGACAGCAGGATTATAGTTGATCAATAATATGTCGGGGTATATTATATATTAATTAGAAGTCAAAATATTTAGAAATGTGTCTTTTATTGCTAGCTGAATTCGATATTTATCGATTATCGCATAACGGAGGGGCGACAGTTATCGATAAAAAGAGATACACTTGATCTGCCTAGGATGAATGGGAATATATATTTCATATTTGAAGTATATAGCTATCTGAGAAATATCAGCCTTGACTGCTGATGGTGATCAAGAATATATATCTTCTTCAAATGTCACGACAAATTATAATATCCTTAATATGCGTATTATCTTATTCAATTATAACATCCTCAAAATGGAAATGTTTTATTTGAAGAATCCTTCGAATCTCGACTAAATACTTTTTGGAAATGTATAAATTGAGTATGTTTGTAGATTAGTCGCCTTATATTCAATAATATTCAATAATATTCGAGAAAATATTTCAGGGTACATTCTTTCTATGTAAGTAAGGTCATTTAAGAGTTAAAAGTTATATAAAAATATTCATTCTTGATGCTGATTGCACAACAAACAAATAGAACAAAAACCGAGACTGATTATGTAAAATGGGAAATAAATTCTTATCAGAGAATTCTTGCTGTGGTTTTACAAAGCAGAGACGAGTAAAAATGTAGGGGCCCAAGCGGAAATATAATAAAAATGCAGCCGAAACTCGAAATAAATACTAAAGAGATTAGAAAGTTTGTGATTTGATGTCCAAGCAGTAGAAATAACTAATTGTAACTGTAATAATAATAATCGTAATTATATTTGAAAGCTAATATGTATTCATATCTTAAAGTATTATAATAAATATGTGACACAATAATGCACTCAAAGTTAAGTTCATATATGCGGGTTAATATATATAACATAACTATATATTTTTCAAATTAATGTATTATGTGTTTATGTATTTGGTATTTATAAGTTAATAATAATTTTAATTATTCTGAGAATGATTTTTATACGGGTTAATAAGGGAGCAATGAAGTTGAAAGACGCTAATTATATAGCACACATATATATATATATTCTGGATCAGCATCAAAACTATTCGATATAGCGATAATCGTCCCTCTGCCTTTCTCTATATAACCGACTATAAGAGCTAGAATAAATTTGTAATAAAAATTCTCGTTTAGATTCTTGATCGATAACTATACTCAATATGCAAATATCGATATTCGATAGCACCAAGTGACAGTCCTCCATGTGATGGATAAGCTGTGAAAAAATCATTAAGATCGGATGAGAAACGCAGATTCTGCAAACTAAATCGTAATTTCAAATCGCAATTTTCAATCGGTTATTCATGAGTGAACTCATAATTCAAATGAATTAATTAGACGAGTGCACTAATTATACAAATAGCAGCTGATGAAATTCAAGAATACTTAATCCTAATAATAAATGGAGAATCAATTGCATAATCCAATTTGGCTTGCGCTCAAAGTAAATCGTTGTTTGTTTTTTTTTGCTGCTCAATATTCAAATGCACTCAGTCGGTGGGGTGGGGGAGAGTGCACTAATTATTCAAGAGAAAATTAATGAAATTCAAGAATACTTAATCCTAATAATATTGAAAAACAATTGCATAATCCGATCCAAAGTATTTTTTTTTTTTCTGCTCAATATGCTGCTGCTTTCAGTGCTCTGCTTGCTATCTTGGATAATTAATTCATATTTTTGCGAGAATTATCAAGCACCCAGTTGGAGGAGTACACGTGAGTCAATTCCCTCACGTGGGGTGGCATTATTTGTGCACATGCCCAGCATCATCAGAATCCCAGCACTCAAAGAGACGCAGAGCACAAGAAAGAGATAGAGAGAGAGAGGGAGAGCACATGGCACACAGGTAATCAGCTGCGAAAAGGTTTGCTCACGTTGTGTGGAGGGGAGTGACGGAAAATGTTACACTGCAAGCATATGCATGTGTCTGTTTGTGTGTGTGTGTGTGTGCAAAGACGTCAAAGTGTTACGAAACAGCAACGTAATATAAGCTATCGACAGTAAATGGCGAACCATTCTCAGCTCAGAACTCGCCCAACCCCTTCCCTTCCGAACCCCACTCACGACACGTCCCTTTTGGGTTCTATTTATAATTGATACTTGCTGGGCAAGTAGTGGTTTTGTTGTGTTGTCGTCGTCGTTGTTGGTCACGTGTTCGCCAATGTGCTGTTGGCAGTGCATCGCTCCCGCGACATCGAACTCACATGTTCGAGACTTGAGTTTGCTATGGAAATCAACATTTTTTGTGCGCTTGCTTTAGGCTGTAGTTCTTATTGCTGTACTTGTTGTTCTTGTTGCTATCGCATTCGCACTCGCATTCGCCATTGAGATTGGCTTAAGTAATAAGTGCAACAACAACAACGGCAACTATTTGGTCAGACTATAGTGCGAGTGGGTTGGCAAGAGACGTGGGTCGGCGGAGGGGAGGATAGCTGTGAAACTGACAAGACATTGATTTCAGTTACACACACACACATATGTATAGATATTCTAGTTGATGATGTGGTTCCTTTGCAACGTGCTAGCTGCTTTATAAATAATATGTTCTAGCTGCCAAGTGGCCGACTAGCGCATGCTCTGTATTTTATTCTTATTCTAATGGATACACTTAGCTAGCTAGTCAGATTTGTTCCCTCTTCACAAAACAGATAAGAATGCGCTTGTTGAGGGAGTTCGACTAGAAGATACCCTGTACAAAATATACAAGTTGCTTTCGTATTTCTCATTATCGCATTATCTCACAATACCGGTTAGAAAGTTATATTTTTTTAATTTTTTATGCTATTGAAAATCGATTTTAATCGAAATTGTGATAAGTATGGAAGTTATCGATTAAATGTAATTAAGTAGAAAGTGATCTTTATAATGTTGCTCTTTGTTGCTATTCAACAAAAATTGTTATCCAAACTGATGTTTGTCAAGAATATATAACTTATTCAAAAAATTTAAATAAATACTTATTAAACAGCAAATGTCAAACATTCTTTTTGATTAATTGCTACTCATAATATATTTTCCAAAAATATCAAACATTTTCCGCCAATATGCCAGTTTTTGAATATTAAATACTAAGTATGAAATATGCCAATTAATATTAATTTGAAATGCTATTGCATTTGTTGACTGTTTATTATTGAATATTCGCTTCTATATGTATATAATATATAACGTATATATACATATAAATATGTATATATGTGTATGTATATATGTATTTGATTCGTTGTTTGTTTTGTCACTTGCTCAGCTAGTGGCGATTATTATATAATGGTTTTCTGATTTATTGGGCTTACGAAAGCGCTGCTAAATAATATGTGCATTCAGCAAATACAAATATATATCTATAAATATATACGTAAATATCGTATGATATGAGTGTATATATATCATTTGTATGCATGTGTAGGTGAGTACAATTACCGAATGTGATCAGGGCATTACATCATGTCTTATTCAGAACTAGAACACTGTGACACACACTCAACCATATATACATATACTCATATAAATATATATATATATATATATACATAAATGTAATAATGCATTTTGTATACCTTTAGCCTACTTTTCATACAGTTATGGGACACCGAACTAGAAATCATAATGTATATGAAAATTTCGATTAGATTAGATTGGATGAAAAAGATATAACGAATTTCGTAGACCCTATCAAATTTGAAAATAATTTTCATAGTTATGATAACAAATTGATTGATAAAAAGTAGGATTTTTTCTTCGTTTTTTAACTGGTATTTATTAAATATTTAATTTATGAAACTCATAAAAACTCTATAAATAACCGCAGAGTATAAATATACCATCTAAAAAGAAAGTGTTTAAATTCCAATATATAGGTAAAAAACAGTTATAGAAACCTTCAACCCTCTGACGAAGTTTCGATACTACTACGTGCAACATTTGCGTTTTTGCGATATTTTTGTATAAGTCGCTTGCGTCATCACAAGACAGCAACCAGCAGCTGCCTTACGTACATACATACACACAATGCAACAGAAAAAAAACACCTTCCGTCTTTATCGCCGTCATCATGTTTGTTACCCCAACAGGCAACAGTCACCCAACCAATCCGCCACCCTCCACAACCTGGAACGAACACACGGGGCACAGTCACGTTCTAGTTTCGAAATGTGCAGCTCAAAATGTTTTTCAGATTGACGCTGATTACTCAACTCAAGAGAACGAGCAACGAATAACGAGAAACGGCAATGTGATCGATCGCCTGCAACGCGCAATAGGCAGCAACAAGCAACAAGCAGCAAAACAGCGCACCAGTTGCGACTCCAACCAGATTCCAACCAGCTAAAATTTCACTTTTACCCGTGGCTCGCAGCGCAGCTATGTTCACGCTGCGAACATGCTCGAGCCGACAACGTTCGATGTTCGAACCGAGTCGCGTGTCGCTACTGCGTGCAGTGGCAACGTGACCGCGGCTACTATTCGACGGCGGCTGTCGAGTGAAATGCTTTTACAAATTCAATTGCGATTCAGCATTCGTTCGAAGCGGTCGTGAATGCGCTCGCGAATTGCGCTCCTATATTGAATGAAGTGCAATCTACTACTGGCGATTTAAAGTCCCAGACAAGAAAAACCGTTAAAAGTGCTTGTGAGACGCCCACTTAAAAAAAGAATATCAGCCAGCTAAAACTTAAATAAAGAATAGCAAAAATATTCTGATTGGAATACAAATGCCAATTGAATAAAAACTAAAAGGAAAAAAACTGCCAAGTTCTAAATTCGAAATCGACACATTACCGTTATAATTTCGAATTTTATGTGCGATTTTCAAATGGATAATAAAAATTGTGATTAAAAAAAACTTGTAAATACACGAGAAAACATTATGTCGATAGTGTGTCCGTTAGAGAAAAAGTTGAACATTTTCCAAGAGACTGCAAAAGCCACAAATTTGTTTATAATCAATCACAACAACAACAACCACAACTGCACGGATAAACTGTACAACAACAACAATAGAAGTCGCTATACGCAGTTTTGCACAACAGCAGCAACAAAACATAAAGCACAATGTAAGTGCAATAACAAATTTAACAAAACAACAGTGCCAAAAATGTGTTTATTAGTTAACAACGCAAAACAACAAACTCATGCGAAATAAATAAATACACAGAGAGAAATAGAAAGAGTGAGGGAGAGAGTGCTAGGGTGAGAGCGCAGCAGCAGCGCGCTTAGTCATTTTGTTTTTGTGAATTTCGACCCAAGCAGCGACTGCAGCAGCGCAGCAGCGTCGACGTAAAAAAAAAAAAATAAAAAATGTCGGCGTAGGAGTCGTAGGGGTTGCCGGCGGCAGCGACGCTGGCAGCGTCTGGCTGCTGACGTGAGTAAGCCAGTTTATGGCTAAACGAGTATAAATGTGTGTGTGCGTCTGTGTGTGTGTATTGTAGCACATTGAACTGCAAATGCCAATTCGATGGTCACGGTGAGGGTGAGGCGACAACGAGACAAAGACAACAACAACAATAAAAACAGCAACAGCAAGAGCAAGAGAGAAACACAAACACAGCCAAATCTCGCCGTGTGATTTCTTGTTTACGTTGCTATTCTAGCTATGCATGTGTGTGTATGTGAGTGAGGCTACGTGCGCTTGTATTTGTTTTGTCTTTGTTAGTACGGCTGCTGCTGCTGTCGTCTAATTCGTTGATTCTTGCATCATTTGCCGTAATCATTGTGTAAATGCTTCGCCGCATTAAAAATGAAAGCAAATGTGCATACACACATACATACAAACATACGTTTGAACTTCGAGTGGGTTCTTTGTTTGTCTGTATGTATGTCGGTAGATTTTTTGAGTGTGTTGAGTGTGTGAGAGAGAGAGAAAGGAGAGGAGATGAGAGGGTTTGAGCAAGGGCAAGGCCAAGGACCAGACAAAGAAGCGCAAATGTATGCGTGTGTGTGTGTGTGTTTGCGGGTGTGTGTTTGGCCAGACAAGATCGTATTAGACTGTGTGGCGTTGATTGCAATTGCTTTTGTTTTGTTTTTCAACAGCGATTAGCGATAAGGGAAAAAAGTCAACTCTCGAATTGCGAACTTACAAAATGATTAATTAGTTGAGGCATATCAATAATACGGGACTGACGTAAAGTTCAATTGCGTTTACAATTTAAAAAATGTTTAGCAGAACAAATTATTTTTTAAATGCAAAAGTTTTTATAGTTATTTGTTAGGTATTTAAAATATTATGTTTAAAATATACACTCGGCTAACAACTATTTATTTATTTATCAATTTACTATCCAATTTTTATATAAACCTTGAAAACTATATTTTATTTCTTAAGAAATCAATCTATTGAAGTATAAAATTAATTTTCGTGAGCTCTTCAGAATAATAAAATAAATATTCAAATTTATAAATTTATGACTCAATTTTTACTATAGTTATATTTATTATACTTTAAAAATCAATCTATGGTTTATAATTAAGAGGTCATCATATTAATAAATCATTTTATTTGTGTAACAACAAATTATAAATTGATTATTTTTCTTTTGCTTTAGAAATCAATCTGAGGTTTTA
The DNA here is from genome assembly GCA_035044025.1 of Drosophila paracracens. Classification (NCBI taxonomy): domain Eukaryota; kingdom Metazoa; phylum Arthropoda; class Insecta; order Diptera; family Drosophilidae; genus Drosophila; species Drosophila paracracens. The sequence goes on along the minus strand of JAWNMN010000835.1, from coordinate 1,718,195 downwards.
TAGCATCCAATTATTTTTCTAGAATTCATCAAATATTAAAAATGATTTAATAAGAGGTCATCAAAATAATAAATCATTTATTTACATAAGAAAATTATAAATGAACTATTTTTGTTTTAATCAATCTTAGGTTTAGAAGTATAAATTTGTTTTTCCACAACTCATTAGTAGAATATTACTTAATTTAAGCTTACTGTTGTATTTTTACAGTTACGCACAGTTACGCGGAGCAACAGCAACATTATCATCAGTACAGTGAACACCCGCAGTTGAGGGACAGCGAGTATTTAACGCAACAACTGTTGCTCAAGCAGGAGCAGCAGGAAATGCCCGAGGTGCTTACCGGCCAAGGTCACGGCAAAGTGTCCGCCTCCATAATGAGCAGCGTACGGATGGCGACAATATCGCCAACGCTCTCCATGAACGGCAGCTCTAACGAAGCCACCAATTGTAAGTGCCCGAAATAGCGAGCCTCTAGCAAAGACTGACTTTCTAATTTTTGTTCTCCCTCCTTCTCTCTCTGCTGCAGTGCATCCTCTGTCCATGTATGGTGGCTCGATTAGTCCACAGTCGAACGACAGTGGCATGTCCGATGGACACAGTCACGGTCATAGCCACGGCCTGGGAAAATTTGGGCCCGGCAATGCCGGCTATGCGCAACAGGGCAACGGTGGAGGTGGAGCTGGAGGAGGCTCCCAATCCACGCTGACAGCCGCACAAAAGGAGCTCTTCTCGCAGCGTAAACAGCGCGAATTCACACCGGACAACAAGAAGGACGAGAGCTACTGGGATCGGAGGAGACGCAACAATGAGGCAGCAAAACGGAGTCGCGAGAAGCGACGCTACAACGATATGGTCCTGGAGCAGCGTGTCATCGAGCTGACCAAAGAGAATCATGTGCTCAAGGCGCAACTGGATGCCATACGCGACAAGTTCAACATCTCTGGTGAGAATCTGGTGAGCGTCGAGAAGATACTCGCCTCTTTGCCCACCAGCGAACAGGTGCTCAGCAATACGAAGCGCGCCAAGATGAGCAGCAATTCCTCCGCCTCCTCCTCATCATCATCCGCATCCTCAACGTCCTCCTCATCGTCCATGTCGGGCTGTTCCCCAGCGGGCGCTGATGGCGGAGGCGGCGGTGGCGGTGGCAACAGTTCACCCACGACACACACACACAGCAGCTATGGTGGCCCACAAGCACCGCCCCTCTCTCCGATCATGTATACAGCCAACAGCCGCTTGAATGAGTCAGCTGGCGGAGGAGTGGCAGCTGTGGCAGCCACGTCCATTAAGAGTGGTCATCATGTGCAGCAGTTGCAACATGCAGCACAACCAACAGCAGCAGCAGCACCCCCACCGCCAGCAGCAGCAGCAGCACAGGCAGCCACACACACACACCCACACACACACACACACGCACAGGCCCACCCATATCAGCAGCAGGTGCAACAGCAGCTGCAGCAGCAGCAGACCCCCATGCATCATCAGGATGCAGCACCCGCCATTACCAATCTGCATGTGCTGCAACAGGCGCTGCATCGCAATGTGCGACCCGAGGATTTGGACAGTCTGCGCAAAGTTGTCGCCGTCGGCGCACTCTACAATGCAGCTGGTGTCGGTGCCACGCCCTCGTCTGCCGGCAGCAATGCCATCTATGCACCAGGACCTGCAGCGTCTGCTGCCGCAGCTGCTGCCTATGTGGCCATTAGCAAGGAGCAACTGGAGGTGGCCAGCTATCTGCAGAGTCACAATGTGGCCGTCGAGAGCAACAGCGTCAGCAGCAGCGGCGGTGCCGTCGATGCCGTCAGCAGCAGTTGCTCCTCGGTTGTCAGCTCAGCTACTGCCAGTGTCTTGAATCTGTCCAGGAGAGGCGCCTGCTCCTCGCCCAGCTACGAGCATATGCTCTCCTCGACCACATCGTCTACGTCGTCCGTCGCCTCGTCCGCTTCGTCGTCGGGCGCCGTTTCTGGCGATGATGAGCAGGAGCACGACATGACCGATGACAGCGCACACAATATGCATCATCAACCCCATCAGCATCAGCATCAACATCCACATCATCATCACCATCCACATGGCGTCCATTTGGCTGCAACGCTGCAACGGACAAGTTCACAGATTGTCGGCGGCGGCATCAGCAGCAATAATGGCGCCAGCGATGCCAACAATTGTCTGCCCCTCAAGCTGCGCCACAAGTCGCATCTGGGCGACAAGGATGCGGCGGCCACAGCGCTGCTCTCGCTGCAGCACATCAAACAGGAGCCCAGCTGCAATCTGCGTGCATCTCCACCGTGGAACGATGGCGGCGACAACTCCAGCGATGAACGCGACTCGGGCATCTCCATTGCCAGTGCCGAGTGGACGGCGCAATTTCAACGCAAATTGCTCGCGCCCAAGGATTCCGCCTCCGTCTCCGCCTCCTCCGCCTCCCCCTCATCGATTACCTCCGCCGTTGCCGTCTCAGCCGTGGCTGGTTCCAATGTGGGCGGATCCAATGTGGATCGCGATCAAATGCTCAAAAGCCAGCTGGAAAGACTCGAATCGGAGGTGGCCAGCATCAAGAGCATGATGATTCTGGCAGAGTAAGGCAAAGAAAATAGAGAGAGTGGAGCAGAGAAAGAGAGAGAGAGGAGAGAGAGCGAAGAGACAGACAAGAACAACAACAACAACAGAATTGTAAAAGGCAGAAAGATTTTGGATTGAGAGATATTCCCCCCTTTGGAGAATCCACTCTCATCTCCTTGTGAGAGGGAGAGAGAGAGAGAGAGAGTAGCTAAATATCCAAAATGTGTTTTCATTTTCTGTGTAGAGTTTCAATAATCGCATATATGCGCGATAAACTATATAGATCTCGTTTTATTCGGAGCCACAAAAAATGTTTGGCCAATCCCTCAAAAAAAAAAAAAAAAAAAATAAAAAAAAATTTAAATGAAATTTTTAATTCTCTTGCGAGCACATAAAACTATATATACGTATATATATGTATATACCAACCTATATGTATTTTTCAATATATTACCCGATTGTTGTTCTCTAAGTTTCCTTACATAAAAAATACATAACTATATAATTATTATTATTGTTTAATCGAAACGTTGCTAAGTATTTTGCTATTGTACATAAATATTATTATCAGCCTATAAGTGTAAGAATATATATATATATATATATCTATATGTAGATTATCAGTGTACAATAGATAAGCATAAGATAGACATAAATTGTAAGCTTAGCTTACCATTTTAACAGTTCGCAAAGCAAATACTATTTTAAACAATTACGAGATTAAAACTATTAACTATTCCCATTTCTGAAAACAATTTAAGAAAAAAACAAAATATATATAAATATATATAAAAAAAAGAGAAATTATTTTTTTTTTAAGAAGAGTATTTTGCAATTCATATCAGTTGCGACAAATAATGATAAACATACACCTGCTTATAGAGTGGGTATATAGAATATTAATATATATATGAACGTATTTATGTGTGGATTGATCTGAATCGATCTATAAATAGGGATGCCAAGGCTCCAGAATGTGGGCTTCCTACTCGTACTATTTGTATTGTGTTTTAGTTTAGCAGTTTAGTTAAGCGTTAGCCGATTTGTGTGTGAAAGCTTAAGAAGCGCTGCCCAGGGCAGCAGCACTTAGTTACTATCTATAAGCTGTATTACCGTTAAATTATATATTCGCATAAACATACTTATACCTATACTTATATCTATATATATATATATATAATATTATATAATTATTTACTTGAGCCTACACGCACCATAACGAAAGTTATAATCTTATTATTACATGATTGTCACTAAATGTGCATATATATAAATATAATTATGTGACACACTCTATAAACACACACACACAAACACACACACATATAATTAATGTAGGTGTAAGTGTGTGTGTATGCTTACCAACTATATAAATCGTTTGTTCTGATCAATGAAAATAAAAACCTACTTATAATGATTAATCATAAAATTTCTTTTGTATTTTTGAATATTCTTCTATTGGTTCTGGGATATTCGCTTAGCCGACTGCAGAATACTCTGTAATGGCAGCCAGATAGCTGGTGTGGGGCTAGACGACAATTTACTTTTTACTACTCTCAGATTATTTATTTATTTATTTTTTATTTATTTATTTATTTATTGTCAACTAAGGTAAGTCGACACAAAAAATAAGTAAGAAATTTCATTTAATTTAATTTAAAATAAAATTAAAATTATAAATAAATTTAAAAATAAGGAATATTTAAATGCAAAATGGACCAACATTTGTTGCATGAATTGGAGAGAACCCAGATAAAAACCCAATCAGACCAAAGATACTTAGTAAGAAGTAAGTGCATGCGAAAAAGTTATTCCCGAGATAGGACATTTAAAATAGAGTTTTTAATTCTAGAAATGGAGGACTCTGAATTGATAACCTGGTATGGTTGGTTATAATCATTACAGAGTACTCGAAACAGTTCATGCAATGAATAATTAGCAGTACAGCGATTTAGAGAAAGTGGGAAGAAATAACGAGACAGTCTAAAGGGAACAGAAAAATGTATTTGTAAGTAATTGAACTGCAAACATAACTCCTAGCATATGGTTAGGTTAACATGGTTAGTTAGGGAGGGAAGGTTAATAAGAAGCAGCCTATTGGTGTATGGAGGAAGTACACCCCAGTCAAAGCGACGAAGGGCAAATATTAATAATAGAAGCTCGACTGTACAGATTCCAATCTACTATGATGAATATGATATTGTGGAGACCACACACAAGATCCATATTCCAGAATTGGACGTACAAGGGAAGTGAACCACGCTTTATACCAAGAAATTGAAAAGCTTTGTTGACAGTGGATTTAATATGGTTATCGAATTTGAACCTGTGATCAAAAGAGAGGTCATATCATTATATTATTTTATGTTGCATCCTTAATTAAATATATATATTTTTTTTCATTTTAAATTTTTATTTAATGCTTTACTTTTATTTTCATTTCACTTAAATTGCTACTTTATAATTTTATCAATTTAGTTTTACATTTATCTAAATTTATCTAACAAAGTTTTTAAAAGTTGTGCCTTGTTTTTAGTTGACATATTATATATATATTTATATATTTAATTATAGTCAGTCACTTTTAGAACTATGTCAGGGCAAACAATTCTTACTTATTTGGCAATATTTTTTTTCTTGGCACCCTTAAAAGCAAATTATGGGTTAACAAAATCGTTGAAATTGCTTGATCCGACGCTATATGAAAGCGCAGTCGAAATTGAAGATGTTCTGGTCGTGTTTCGTGCACCATCTTGTGAGGCATGTGGTGAAATAAGTGATTTCGTTTTGGAGAACAGTTTCGAGCCTAGTCTAAAAATTGGAACCCTTGATTGTGCAAAATATGAAACCTTTTGCGCTGACAAGAATATTACCCAGTATCCAAGTTTAGTCTTATTCAAGAAGGGTGGCTTGGAGTCTAAGAGGTTTGAAGGACCTCTAAATATCATCGCTTTGAGGACTTTTCTGGGCAAAGATAAGATGATTCGAGAGCCAAGAAGTGAAGAACTAACTTGTACACCTGGACTTGTCTTACACCTAACGCCCGAGACATACAGAGCGACAATTGACACGGGAACATTCTTTGTCAAATTCTACTCACATACTTGCCCTTATAGCATCGCAATTATAGAAATCTGGAAATATCTGGCCAGAGATATGGCATATAATACAACATTATGCATCGCCGAATATAATTGTAAGGAGAGCAGGCCAACATGTGCGAGTGAACAAGTCTTTCTAGTCCCAACTATGATCTGGTTCGAGAAAGGAATACCTAAGAAAAAATACGAAGGATCCCGAGACGTAGACAGCTTCCGTATTTTTTCGGAAAGAATGTTGCATGGAACCCACATAATTTCGGCTCAATCAATTAACGCAATCAACAAGATGCAGCTCGTGTTCTGCATCCTTGCAGCATTTGTGAAATATAAATAAATAATAAATAAATATTCACACAGAAGACTTTATTTACATTCACATAAATAGTGTCTATAATTGAAGGAAAATAATAGAAAAAAATAGAGATTATATTCTCAATATTATATTCATACTATATACTATATAGAATGAACTACACACAAAAAGGATATAATGAAGTTGTGCAAAAGAATGAAGCAGGCAGAAGAAAGCATCTCTGACTTCATAAGCGATATATATTCTTGATCAGCATCAAGAGCAAAGTCAATCCAGTAAATTCCGTCTGTCTCTATGTACAAGCCGTCTCAGAGACTATATAAGAACTGGAGACTTCAAATTTGTAATTAAAGTTCTCGTTTGCCATTTGCAGATGAAGTTAATTTCACCTTATCGATAACTGTTCGTTTTTCAATTATCGATAAAAGTCGATTTTGGATAGTAATTTTAAAGATACATCCTTTTCTTATCGATAATATATATTATATTGATATTCTGTATAAATATTATCAATTTCAATTGACAAAAAAGAAAGAAAATAATCTTATTATGGACAAGGTCTTGGGACCTTGGGGTATCTCCTAGTCTAGCTTTCCCGACCACAGCATTCTTAGTTATTTGATGGTTAAGCTGAAATGCCCATTTTATATATTACCATATAATGTGCATAAAATAAAACAAATAAAATGCATGTCTCGAGTGATTGTAGATTGGTATTAGAAATTATTTATTTAGTAAGACTTTTTATTTGTTCACAACGAAAAAAAGTTGAATAATATTGTGTATTCGTAATTTAAGTTTTGTTGCACGTTTTATTTGGTATCGTTTGGTTTAGTTTTGTTTCTTTTATTTGTTGGTTAAATTTATACGAAATACAATCCAAAATGAGTATAATAAGTAAATGTTCCATTTGTTTAAATATTATTTATATACATAAAGTATTTATATATGTGTATATATTTATATATATGTTAATCTAAACATCACATGAAAAGTTTTTTTTTTGGTTTTGTTTCTGTACGGGAAATATTTGTTAGCAGATTTGTTATCATTCACAATAAAAATCGTGTTTGTTTTACATATTATACTCTGTTCTCCAGATATGTCCTCATGAATCAGAATATTATATTGTATTCCCAATGGTGACATTTTGCGACTTATATCTAAATCTAGAGTCGCGGATTTTTTTTAATCATTATAATTTCTTGACTTTAAAAATCAAGAAAAATACTAACAAAGAAAATGATTGGTTCATCTGTTATTACATCAAGGGAACAGAGTATTGCGCAGTCGGTTATGTCCGACTGCAACGTTCTAACTTGTTTTTTAGCCTAGAAAAAAAGGCATCTAGTCCACAAAAGTTAAAGACATAGATGAAGACCTGTTTATAAATTTCATATAAGTGCATATGTATGTATGTATAATACCGAACATATGTACATACATATGTGTGAATATCAATATATATATATATATATGTATATATATATTTGTGTGAATGTATGCAAGTATGTATGTATATTAAAAGTGAAATATCGAGGGAATGCGACTTTGGTTGTAAATATTCATATTCGTATATATTTAGATTTAACTATGCAAGTTTTAGAATGTACGAGTATGTAAATGTTTTTGTGCTTAAAAATGTTTTTTTGTCGTTTTTAAAAACTGCAGGCGCGATATTCGTATAGAGGTCGTTTAATATTAGTATATATGTGTGTGTGTGTTATATGTCAATACAAATGTACACTCTGAAATAAATAGAGATCACTGGAGTAACCAGAGAACTGCATCTGTCCATAAATTTGAAGATCGTCGGGAATAGGTTAACTGAAGGAACTTAAACCAAGTCTGTTTCGGAATAAGCTTCACTTGATTTGATAATTTTGTTGCTTAAGTGAATTAATTGAAGAAAGTTTTAAGAATGCTTTGAGAAATTTATACTTTGCGAATTCTCATCTTGAATTTAGTGCTGCAATTTTCTCAAAGTGTACACACGTATGTATGTGTGTATGTATGTTTGTAAGCGTGGGTTAGGGTGTAACTGTAAATTGTACTTAAAACTAACTTTGAGACATGCCACCACATCGCACCTAAAAAGATGCCTGACATAAGAACTGTAAATTTATAAATTTATCATTTGGTTTTCGTTATCGTTTTTGGTTTTTTTCTTTTTTATATGTTTTCGTGACTTTGCTGAAAAAATTCATCAAAATACTTTCATTCTATCTACATACAATTTGGTTTTGCTTTGCTTCTTGGCATTACCTATAAGAGAGGTCGAAAGTTTCGTCTTTTTTTTTTTGGTTTTTTTTTTGGTTTTGCGTTTTTGGAAAACGTTGATTTTGGCCTTAGAATATTGGTAGATTCGGTAAATTTGGTAGTTTCGGTTGGGTTACGGTTGTGTTTTGTTCGTTTGTGGGTGTGTGTGAATGGGTGTGTGTGTGTGTAAAAGGTACATGAATAAGATTGTTTACACGACTTAACGCGATCATGAGCTGTTTAACTACTACACTCAGCAGAAAACATGACCTAGTATTATGAAAATCTTCCTCAAGAATGGAAATGAAAAAGTTTTCCCCAATAATATTATAAATAAATGAGATAAATTAAAACCAAAAAATTTTAAAGTTCAAAAATACTTTTTAAACAAATAAATAAGAATAAATATTTTCACAAGCTTTCTGTATAAAATTCAGAAATATGTAAATTAAAAATCTAAGCAAATCATAAGAAATGCCTATTTCGATTTTCGGTCGACTTTCTATGTTCTAAGCCATCTTTTTTGTTGAGTGTAGACGCCCATGCGCAAATTACTCCACTCCAGCAGCAACTGTTCCCAAGGATGTGGACGCAGAGGCGGTGGCAGACGTTGAGACCGCAGCTCCCATCCCCATCCCCATTGACATCCCCATCCCCATTGACACCCCCATCCCCATCCCGGTGCCAGTTGCTGTACCAGCTGCCGCTGTGCTCTGCTCCAGGTTCCAGGGATGCACCATGCTATAATATTTCAAATAGTCGTAGTCAAACAGCTCGAAATCAATGCGATAAATTTTGAGCAATTGGTCCAGTGTTGAGCGATCCAGTTCGGCAAAATAGCGCTCCACAAGCTCCTCGGATTTGACGCCACTCCTCGCCTGGTTGCCAATCTTGCGCAGCTTGCGCCGCGGCAGCTTACCCAGCAGCAGCGACTCCAGCCCCGCCTGCCGTATGATGAACTCCGAGTCGCGCTGAAATGTCTCCGTTTTGCCAATGATGCTGAACTTGACGCTGCACGGCGTACAGAAACTGTAGATGGGTGCCCAGTGCTCGTCGAATCGACGGCCCGCCTCATGCTCCTGAATGAGGAAGCGCACAAACTCCTCAAAGGTGGGGCCACAACGCGGCCAAGTGCCGCCCAGGCTGCGTTGCCGAAAGCGATGCACGATCTTGGTGCCCAGCGCCTTGTAGAAGCTATTCCGATTGCCCTCCAGTTTGTTGCGGTAGGCGCTAAGGATGCGCTCGAAAGGATCGCGCACGAACAGGAAGGACAACGCACTCGGCAACAGTTCCAGTAACTCGGCCAGCTCCGGACGGGGGAAACGTTGACGTGCCAACTCCAGTGGCTGCACCTCCGTTCGTTGCAGATACTTCAGATCGTAGCCAGCTGTTGAAGGAATCAGGAATCCAAAATGAATGCTGAGAAGAAGAGCTATTAGGATGCAGTGAGGATTCTTACGATACAGTATAACTTGACTAAGGTGCTTCTCAGCGTTGAAGGAAGGTGACATATTTAAGTGATGAAGGTGATTAAGTTACAGTTAAGCAGGACTGTAACTAGCTTGAGATACAGTCCAACTTGCCTATAGTAAACTTCTGAACAGTGAAGTACTCCAATCGAAGAAGGATCTTTCAAAACATTCGACCCTCTCAGCCTCGGAATTTTTTCAACTCACCCAGTATATTGAAGTAATACATCCAGGTGCTGCTGGCCGCCTTGAAGACGTTGCACCAGACGAGATTGTTGTGGCCGGGCGAGATGAAGAACTCCCATGGATTCGGTGGGTACTTTTCCTGCAGCTTATATTTCTCGCAGATCGTTGCCAAATGTTCGCGACGCAACTTCAGGTCACGTTCGGTGCGGCTGTGCAGCTCCTCGGAGTACTCGTAGACGGGATTCAGGGTGCTCGCCGCCAGCACAGCCTTTGGTTCGCCTCCAGCAACTACATAGCTGCTGCCATTGCTCCCAATCCTGGTGCTGGCACGTTGCTGGGAGAGGGCACGTTGTCGTTGCAGCTGTTGGCGCTTGAGTTTGAGTTGCTGCTGCTTGGATGGATCTGCTCCATTATCGGCCGCTTCCAACTCGGCGGCTGTGGTCCGTTCCCGATGCTCGAATGCGTTGAGGGACTCGCGGAACAGGAAGGCAAAGTAGCAGACGCCAACGAGCACAAAGGTGCCTATCTTGAGGTACGTATGCAGGCGTCGTCCTGACCGCAGGCGGATGTGCATTTTGTGGATTCGGATCCTTCGTGTCCTAGCCACCGCACAGCAGCCACTACATGTTCCAGGACTCTGGATGGACACACTGCACACTGACACAAAAAAATGTGGTTTTATTTTAAGCAAGTAACTCCCTGAAAGCATAACTTCAACTCGAGCTCTCAATATTCTGAGAAAAATATACCCTAGAATTTTAAGTCTCATAAGCTTTAAATTATACAGAAAACCAGACATTTTAGTTTGAAAAATATTATTCAGACTATCCCAAAACGATTCAGTTTTTTCTACATTTCAGATATACCCTTTATGATAATTCATAATAACAAACTATTTTTTCATATTTTTAGAAACTTTCATTATATAGTTTGGCATACATTCCGATTTAGAACTTACAGAAAAAAGAATGATTTCAAAATTTATTTTCTGAAAGAGCATAAATATATTTGTTCAGACCAATATACACTTTCCACTCTAACGTGTAGGGTATAAATATTAAGAAGTGATTTATGCAAAAACTTGCTTAGCATAATCGGATTGCTTCTGGGGCAACGAAATATATATTTTATGGTAATTTGTTTTGTTCGAGCATTCTCGACTTGATTATTATTCATATTTTTCTTTTACATCAAGATTTGAATAAACTTTTCTTTTCTGCTGATTTCACGGTGATAAGGATTAATGGTGAACGTGTTGATTAATTTCAAGATCGATGAACATGATAACTGAGTAGATATATATATATATATACATATATATGTATATGAATATACATTTATAAAAGCAGATACAGATACTTAGAGCAGATACAGACACTTGGCCTCCTCCTCCCCGGAGAGAACGTGGATGGATGTGCTCGTGTTTGGCGCTCTTGCCAAACGACACTTGTTGGTGTGTGTACCAACACATACATGCATATGTACACATACATATACATGGAGTCACCTACATTCATACTCAGCACTCAGGCTGATGGCAAACTACGTCACACTTCACACAGATACACACGCACACACTCGAAAAATAGGACGTCATCCTTGAGTGTCAACATTTACTTTTGTTTTGGTGAGATTTCTCACTTCTCAAACTGTTAATTATATATATATATATTTTAACTGGTATACTCAAGCTCACAAAAACATATATATACATTTATATAGAGCTTGGATTTTCAACACAATTATTATGGAATTTATAAGTAAACTTTTAAAGAGCTACTCTTGAAATCTTTTCACTTCATATTTGCTGAAGCAATTGCGCTGGTATTATTTGTTAAATATGAGACAACTTCTTACAGACTCAATGTGTGTTGATATATATGTATATTTCATCCTATACCTATTGTGAGACGCGGCGAGCTCGATGAGTATATTCAACACTTAATGTCTTAATAACTCCTCCACCTGGGTGTACTATTTGTTCAAGCCTTTTTTAATATCCTGGCCTGGCTGCCTAGCCGTGCTGCTCCAAACGGCAACTCACACTCAACTGTCGGCTGCTCTTTGCTGGCCGCCTGTGATACAAACTTCCATCCGAAGTCGATTGTCCCTCGCATCCTGCGCAGCCGCTGTGAGAGAGAAAGAGAGAGAATGAGAGAGAGAGAGAGCATTAAATGCCAAATAGCGATTAGAACACGAATTTGAAAACTCGCACATTCGTCACTGCTCCCAATTGAGCCATCAATAGAAAACTGTGCAAATTTTTAAAACAGTTACATATGTGCATCGCAAGTATCGAAATCTAAATTCATTGGCTATCTATTTATTATAAATTCATAAAATGTATTACGCCATTGTGTTTAGTTAGTAAAATAGCTAAAAAAAAAATATATGTATGTTTATATATGTATAAATGTGCTTGTGCGAGAGCGGATCAACAAGTCGGTTGCATTAAGAATCTACATGGATTCTCTAGTCGAGAGTGCTTAGAATATCCTCTTCGCGACATCCAGTTTGAAAGGTGTAAAGTACCATGCATTTATGATGCACATACATATACACCTGTCTGTACCTACGTAAGTAGTTGTGGTTAATTTGATAATTATGCGTGCAAGACCACTGTGACTTTTCCATTATTGCGACGCATTATATTTTGAACAGAATTACACCAAGAGTCAGTTTATTTGCATCATTTTCAATTTCGAAGAAATTCATTTCACAATACACTCAAGAAATAATCCAGAATGATATACACGGGGTAGCTCGACTAGGAAATACCCTGCACACAGCTGTTAAATAAATATAGATATACTCGAAACGGGACAGTTATCGACAAAATTAAATATGCTCGATCTGCGTATGGTAAATGAGAACTTATATTAAAAATTTGAGGTCTCTAGTTCTGAGAAAGACAGACATACTGATGAACATAGACAATTCGACACAGTTGTTTATGCTCATCAAGAATATATATTACTAATAGAGTCTGCCATGATTCCTCCTTCCTCTGCCTGAAATCTCAATATAATGTTATTGATTTGTACTTTGAAGATATAGTCATAAAAAAAGTTGGATGCAATAGGGTCAATCCATTTCTAAGTCTTAGAAAATGTAACCTTATAGTTTAGAAATTATAAGCGCAGATTTTAAAAATACATGTTCACATGAACATTTTTGTACCCTAATAAAAATGCATTTAATTTTTTTTTAATTTTTGTGTATATTAAATCTTTGTATTTTCTTTTTTCTATAAATAATTTTTTACTTTAAAGTTAAAGTACAAACAAATTATTAATAATAAACTTCTAATACTACGTTTTAAGACACTTTCGTTTTTGTTGTTGTTCTTCATCTTGTGTTGTTTAATGCATTTGCTCTTTAAATATATTATTTGTTATACGTGTGTGTGTGTATGTGAGTGGTGTGTGTTGTATGTCTTTGTTGCACGTATGTATTTGTGTTTTATTGTTGTCATATAAAAATTAATTATGGTTTATAAAATATTGCCATTAACATTTTTGCAGATTTGTATTGCGATAAATTTGAGTTTGTCATTATAATTATTATTGATTTTGGGTGTATGACGGGGAAATGTGAAAACTTCACTAAATATGCTTCAAATTTTTGACATTTGTTTTTATTATTGGGGAAGTGTATGCATAAACGAATTCGCTTTAGATATATGTATACGCAGATATAGTATATACATATATTGGTACTACATATGCATGCTATTCTAGGGGGGAGGGGATGGGTCTTGGTTTTACATACGTTCTTTTCGTCCGTCTTGCTTTAAATTAAACATGTACAAAGTATCAAAAGACTTATTTAATATAGCAATCATACAATACACATAAGATAATAATATTGAACAATATATATATGTATGCGGGTGAAGAAATATATTTATATATATAGTATATAGACATATACTGTATATATACATATATATATATTTTTATATATATATTTAATGTGTTTTGTTTAGCGCTTTGCTTTTGCTATGCATCTTTGTTTTCCCCTTATTTGTTCAAATAACATTTAGCAAAAATAGAGCCTGCCTTATATACAATACAACTTTTGCTTTTGTGGTTTTTTTTTTTTTTGTTCTTGTTTTGTGTATGCAAAATATATAACATTATATACGGTTTGTTTCTTCTATTTGTATATATGTATATACATATGTTCATTCGCCGTTCAAAACTACAAACACTTTTTATAATTTCCGTGCTTTGCCTTGACTAACTTATTGCAGAGGTTTTTATGTGCATATTTAGAGGATTTTTTGTGTTAATATTATGTATATGACTTACAATACAGCTTTTAAAACTAAAAAACAAATTTTTTTTTTCGAAACAACGCAAACTTATGCATATAAAACTACATATATATATGTATATGTATATATATATATCTGTTTATCGTGTGAATAGATCTAAAAAAATTATTAAATAAAAACATTATGTAAATGTATGGTCTGTTTTCCTTTTTGTTTTTTCTATGTTCAACTTGTATTAAAAAGATAAACTTGTATATTTTGTATTTTTTTTTTTTTTCGTTTACTAAAAACATGTTTGTGTTGCATCTATCGGAATTATGTCTAAAGTATATACAATCTTAGATGAAAAAAAATGAAAATTCGCATGCGTGTTAGGGTTCTCGGGTTCACTACTTTGTTTGTTATGTATGGTAATATATTTCTGCATATATTTGATTTTCAACTAATTTGTTCACATTTCATTATCAGTTTTCTTTCTTTTCTGGTTTTCTTCTTTTTCTTTTTGAGCTTTACACAAATTGTCTGTTTCACTTGACTAGCAAATCCATTTACCAAGGGATAATTGATGGAAAGTAGCGATAAATTAACCGAGTAGTTTTCATATATGGGTGAATGTTGTGGGTGTGTGTGTGTGTGTGTGTGATGCTGCTCGTTTGAGATGCAACATTATTGCAACCTTTGGATACAACTAACTATACAAAATATTTAAAGAAAAAGAAATAACTTTAAATTACTAACGAAAACGAAGGGATGGGCTTTTGTATGTTTGTGTTTTTTAGCTATTTACAGAGCGCAGTAGAAAAAGGGCAATGCAAACAATTTTTGATGTAAGCGACGCCACTATGCCATTTGTGAGGAGCTGTTGCTGCTGCCGCCAGAACGATCATCTGCTGTCACACTTGACTCGGTGGCAAACTCTTGAAAACTCAGCTCCAGATTGTTGTTTAGCTGCCCAATGCTGAGAACGTCGCTAACATCGTGCCACTGCTGCTGCTGCTTGCCCGAATCGAGAGTACCATTTTCCAATCTATCACGATCATCAAGTTCCTCTTGATCGTCCTTCTCGTTGAGTATGTTGGTCAGACACATGTTGAACTCATCGTAGTCGACAAAGTTGCCGCAGTCTAAGGCAGTGGCATTGCCAAGGTCCGGCATTAGCAGGCTGACCGCATCCACACTTACATCCGCATCCACATCCACATCTACATCTGCATCGCTGCTTCGGCTGAGATTGTGGTAAGACATTAGATGCAGATGACTGGCGTCATCATCGCCCGTTTCCACATCATAGTCAAGGGTATTCTTTTCTGCCGTCTCAATGAGCGCTAGCGCCGATGATATATCAACAAGGTGCTCTTCATCATCATCATCATTATCATCATCATCATCTTCATTGTCGTCATCAACGTTGCTGTTCTCCTCCAACTCGACATCAACGTTCTGCGCCTGGACAAAGGGGAAACTGCTGCTGATATCGAACCGATCCGTATCCAGTTCGATCAGCTCAATCAAGTCATCCTCGTTAGCATCGCTCGCATGGTTCAATCCCTTTGCCAAGGCGCAAAACTCTGGTCACTTGTAGTCACGCGATGTCCTTCTCCGTCGTCCCTCGGTCAGCATCGACTCACCAATCACTGCAAATCTCATACTTTAAATGATGTCCTACAAAAACATTATAGAAAGAAGTGCATCAACTCACCAGCACTGCGTGTCTTGCGTCTCGCCTCCGCCACACTCTCGACGGTCGCATTTGAGGCATTCGAATTGTTGGCGCCACCAGCACCAGCCGCACCAACTAACCCGGCAGCAGCGCCACCCGTCGTCTTGCTACTCGGCGTTCCCTTCAGCTCGGCGGCTGCAGCTGCCGCCGCTGCAGCAGCGGCTGCATTGCTGCGACTGTAGATTATCTTGTTGGCAGCAGCGCTCGCTCTCACGCTCCTTCGCGTACCAATCTTCTCATCCGTTGGAGAAGTTGCGTTCACAATATTGTTGTTGTTTGTTATGCTAATGTTGCTACTGCTACTGTTGCTACTGCTGGTTGCAGCCGCTGCTGTAGCTCCACGTGTGGCATGTACTATGTTAGTGTTGTTGTTGGTGGGTGTTGCAGCTGCTGCCGGCGTTGTCGCATTGCCGACGGGCTGCAACGTCACATTGTTGCCACTACTACTGCTGCTGATTGTTGCAATCGGTTGTGTTTTGCCCGTCTTTGGCGCCTGAATCGGCGTCGCATTCAAGTTGATGGATTCTGCAAAGTAAGCGTGTCTGGTTAAATAAAGGTTTTCATTTCAAATCACATTTTGTGTGAACTCACTGTGTTGCTGCATCTGCTGCAGTTGTTGCTGTTGTTGTTGCTGCTGTTGTGCATTGCGTCTCGTGACGTGTTTTTCCTCAACCTGCGCCTTCGAGTTGCGAACCTTGCCTGCCACTTCAATAAGCGGCTCATCCGAGTCGGACGACTCGATCTCAATCTTCTTCGATATCATATAATTGAGACCAGTTGGCTCTGCGGTCTCCGCGCTGCTGTTGTTATTGTTGTTGTTATTGCTGCTGCTGCTGCTACTACTGAGACGCGTACGCTTGCTGCTGCCAGTGTCTGCATCGTTGGCGCCATCATTGCTACTCCCGCACTCGGACTCCTGGCGACGACGTTTCGTATTGTTGTTGTGAACTGGCGGTGTTGGTGTCCCCAAACGGGGACTCGGCGTTGAGGTGGAGACAACACGTGCCACGCTCCTCGCTGGTAGTGCTGTTGGCGCTGTTGTAGTCGTTGTTGTTGTCCCTGTAGTTGCTGTAGCTGCCGTTGTTGTTGTCGTGTTGACTACAGCTGGCTCGGGACTGGTCTTGGGTGCATCCAGTGGACTCTCTAAGCGACTGCTGGCCCGCGTTCGGATTCGCGGCGTTTCGGCATCAGAATGCTGGGGTATTTCAATCGAGATGGGCTGAAGTGACGACGACTCCGTAAGGGGCGGCGTTTCTTTTTTGACGCACTCCTCCGCCACTGGCTCCTTCTCTTTGGGCGGAATTGTTGCGACTATCTGTATGGCTGGGGTTTTGGGCTCCTCCTTAATAGATACTGTGACCGGCTTTTGACGACTGTCCTCCGAAAATGGCTCACTTTTCGTGGCCAGTAGGGTTGGTAGTTCTTCTAGCTTGATCTTCTCTAGCTTAACCTTTGCCTCCGCTTTCACTTCGATTGCTGGTGTTGTTACTGGTACTTCTGCTGCAGCTGCTGCTACTGCTGTTGTTGCTGCTACTGCTGGCAATGTATTCTTACTGTCCTCTGTCTCTATGTTGTCCGTCAGCTTCTTGATGAGATCATCGTGTTCAAGTATATCATGTTCACCATTCAGTTTTGTTGTGCTCGGCGTCAAACTGAAGCCACCGCCCATATCTGCAGCCGCCGCCGTTTCCTTTAGTACAGTTGCTACAATCGTCTCCAAATCATCCGGGAAACCCTCCATTTTGGCAAGCTCCTTTTCAATATCATCATGCTGCATCGGTTGCACTTTACTATTGCTACAACTTATTGCAGTTGCTGCTGTTGTTGTTGTTGACGTTGATGTTGTTATTACTGCTGCTGTTGCTACGGCAACAGATTTCGACTGTGCTGTTGTTGTTGATGCTGCTGATGAAGTTGAACCTGTTGCAGTCGTTGTTGTTGTTGACTGCTTGGTGACCATTTGCTGTTGCTGCTGCTGCTGCAGTTGTATGGGACTGCTTGAGGATTGCTGATGCGGACTCTTCTCGGAGAGTGCATCCATTGACTCAATACCACTATCCTCGCCACCGCCATTGTTGCCATGCCCGGGGGTGCCACTTCCGTTACTCGCCGGTGAATTTCTCAATGTGTTGGCGAGAACAGATGCTGGTGTTGGCGACGATGTTGCACTTGTCGCATTGCTCACGACTGTTTGTTGGTGTTGCTGTTGTTGTTGTTGCTGTTGTTGCTGAGTCACGTGGTTTAGTTTGTGATGTTGCGCGGATGTTGTCAGTGTCGTCGTTGTCGTTGCGGCATTTGCTGTTACAATGTTGGTTGCTTCATGAACATTGTTGAGCATCGTGGAGGAGTTTAGCGAGAGTGCCACTGGCAACTTTCTTTCGCCAATCAATGTTGGCAATGTTGCTGGGGCCGCTGTTGCAGGTGTTGCCACCACTGATGATGATGCTGATGAAGATGTTGTTGTTGTGGTCGTTGTGACCGTCATAGTTGTTGTTGCTGCTGCTGCTGCATCGGCGACGCTCGGCGCCAGTTTTGTGATCTCGACGCGCTTCAGAGTCGTCGCGCTTGGCAACATGGTTACGGCCGCCGCCAGTTGTTGTTGCTGCTGCTGCTGTTGCTGCTTCTGGAGCTGCAGCTGTTGCACAGCGGTTATATATGGCGGCGGCTTATGGTTTTTTGTCATCGGCTTACCGCCCACAATGGGCGTGATCGTCGCTGCAGTCTTAATCGGATTCTTCATTGTTAAATTGCTTAGCATGTTGCGGCTGTTGTTGTTGTTATTGCTGTTGTTGTTACTGCTGCTGTTGCTGGCATTGTTGTTATTGTTATTATTATTGTTGCTATTATTATTATTGCTAGTATTACTATTATTATTGTTATTGTTGTTGCTGTTGGAGCTGGTAATGGCGCTTAAAGTGATGCTGCTGGGCAACGAAGTTGCAATCTTGCTCAATTGTTGCTGCTGTTGTTGCTGCAGAGTTGCTGCCGTGCCCGTGTTTGTCGATCCGACTGTCAACAGTTGTCCCCCCTCTTGCCCGGCAACTTGCGTTTTGTGCGCCTCGACAATCGCACTTATTGTCAGCCCATTTTTACCAGCCACAATTGTTGTAGTCTTTGCACCAGCCACTGGCAACTGTTGCTGTTGCGGTGTTGTTGCCGGTGGTTGCTGCGTAGTCTTTTGCAAGACTACACCGGAACTGGTCAAACCATTCACATGTGGCGTTGGCGTTAACTTGGCCTGCTTATTATCAGTCACTCCATCGCCCATGAGCAATGCTGGCGGATTATGTTGTTGCTGCTGCTCCTGTTCGCTAAAGGTGCGCTTTATTTGCCGCACCTTTTGGTCCTCGTCGGCAGTTGGGGGTTTCTTGCGATCCTTGCGCGTGTTCTTCACAACCACCGAGTTTTTGCCGCGCAATCGAATCTGTAAAGGTGGAACGCGTGGCTCATTTAGTCCAGTGCCAACAGCCTGCTGTTGTCCACTTTGTTGATGTTGCTGCTGCTGTTGGAAATTGCTGTACACGGGATGATGCTGATGTTGTTGCTGCTGCTGGTGGTGTTGTTGTAGCATAGGCTGTTGCTGCTGCTGTTGTTGTTGCTGCTGCTGCTGTTGCTGTTGAGACAGCAGATGCGTTTGCATCGTCAGCTGTTGATGCTGTTGTTGTTGCTGCTGCTGCTGCTGTACGTGATTGCTATCCATTATGGTTTTGAGCTGGACATGCTGCTGGTCAAAGGACGTTGGGGTCATCTCAACTTTGTCCAGCTTGAGTCGCAGCTTGATTTTCTCCTCAGCAATAGCTGCAGCTGCAGCTGTCGCATTCGCCGTTGCCACTGCATTCGCATTAGCCGCTGCTGTTGCTGCTGCGTTTTTAGCCTTGGCATTGCCCTTGGCACGTTCCCGCTTTGGCTTTGGCGTCGTCGCCGCCGCTGTAGTTGCATCCTTCACTTTGCGCTCCTTTACACCCTGCTGCAGTTTCTCACGCAAGAGATTCGGTTTGGCCTTCTTGTTGTTCGCATTGCCGCTGGTCGCAAACGGTGAATTCAACGGCGAACTGTTGCCCGACCGCGGAGAGTCGCCTGCTGCTGCTGCTGGTGTTGTCGACGGCATCTGCTGGATTTGTTGTATTTGCATTTGCATGGTCTGGGCATGGTTGGCGATGTGCTGCAGTTTCTGGTGATGCAGCTGATTTAGGTTGTTGTGGTTCGCCTTGTTCTGTGGCGTTTTTCTAGCCCGATTCGAGCTCGATTTGTTGGAGACGAGGGAGTCGCGCGAACGTTCCTGATCGCTGCCACCCCCCAGCGGCATCTGTTGCCCGGACATGGCCGAGTTCGAGTCCTCCTCGGAGAAGAAGTTGTTCGGCAGTAGCATGTCATTGGCAGGATTGAAACCGCCGTAATTGCTCATTCCACTCGGCATGCTGTGGAATAGTAGCTGAGTTGTTTCCTGCTCGGCTTCCGTGTCGCTATCGTCGCTGGCCATTGGTTCCATGTCACCGGTGTGCGGATTAATGATGAATTGTTTTTGTTGCACATTTCCTTGGCGTTGTTGTTGCTGCTGCTGCTGTTGCTGCAATTGCGTCAGTTTCTTTGGTGCCACAAGTTGCGCATTGTGATGCTGCACTTGTTGCTGTTGCAGGTGCTGCTGTTGCTGCTGCAATTGTATCTGTTGTTGCGTGCGATGCGTTAATTGCTGGTGTTGCAGCTGAATCTGACGCTGCAGCTGGTGCCGTTGTTGTTGTTGTTGGAGCTGTTGCAATTGCGTTAATTGCTGTTGTTGATGATGTCGCTGCTGCAACTGCTGCTGTTGTTGCTGCTGCAACACCTGCTGCTGCTGGTTGAATGGCTGCATATCGAGCATTTGTGTTTGTTGCTGCTGCTGTTGTTGGGCTTGTTCTGTGGTGCATCCGTTGTTATCCTGAAGCGTGCTTAGCGCATCACCTACATCCATGCCGACCGCTGACAAATTATCCTGAATCAGGTCCAAGTCCAGATCCTTCGCATCCTGCAGCAACGATTCGAGCTCATTCTTATCCTCAAGGCTCAGCGTTGAGTCTAGATCACAGTTTAGAGTTGGCAGTAAAGCATCCAAATCGTTGGTTGTCAACGCATCCAGGTCAGACAAAGATATCAGTGGATCATTAAGGCCATGATTAACGCCAACAGCTGAAACGTTCGAAACGTTGGCCAAATTCGATGCCGATTGTTGCCCTAGCTGCTGTTGCATTGGCATTGATAACTGCTGCTGCTGTTGTTGTTGCTGCTGCAGTTGTTGTTGTTGCTGCTGCAGTTGTTGTTGTTGTTGTTGCTGTTGTTGTTGTTGCTGTTGTTGCTGCTGCCGTTGTGCTGCTACTGTTGTTCCTACTGGCACTGGTCCGGGCGGTACCACGTCCACCGCCGCATTCGATGGTCCTGCTGCCTGCTGCGCTGGACCGTTGCCTAAATTGATTTGCTGCTGTTGCAAATTGTATTGCATCTGGTAGCGTGTGAACTCCTGGAAACTGCTTTTGGTAGCCGAATCCATCGGCTTGTTGAGCGCGGGCCAGCGAGAATTAGCTGCCGCCTGATTGTAGTCGGGTGGCGGAGGCAGTTGCGCATTGGCCGCGCCAGCTGCAGGTACAAGGTGTGAATTTTGCATATTAGAAATTGGCGTCATCTCCTTCTGCTTCTGCTGAAGCTGCGCCAGTTGCTGTGAATGTGCCGGGCTATGTGGCGTCGTTGATGGCGACAGCAGTGACGGCGCCTGATGGTTGCCCATCAGCGGACTATGCATCGAATGGTGGCTGGAGGCAGGTGAATGGGCTATGGGTGAGGCATTGCCATGCGACATAAATTGTTGCGCCTGTGGCGAGGACAACGGCATGCTCATTAAACGTTGTTGCTGCTGCTGTTGTGGATGCGGTGGCGGTGGCAAACCAGCTCGGATTTGCTGCTGCTGTCTCAACTGTTGCTGTTGTTGCGCCTGTTGCAGGCTTATGTTACTGAAGCAATCTGTAAGCAAATTAGAAACAGTGATCAACTGAGCCATTAAGAGGAATGTTGTATTACTTACCAGTCGGCTGCTGCTGCGCAAACTGCTGTTGTTGTTGCTGAGGTGACATAAATCGCTGATGTATGCCTTGAAGCTGATGCTGGCGTTGCTGATGTATCTGTTGCTGCTGCGGATGTCGCAAGGCAGCCGCATGCTGAAAGCGATGTGACTGTGGCACTTGATTGTACAGATTCGCATTGCCGCTTGGGCTGAGAAGCAACTGTTGCTGCTGCTGCTGTTGTTGTTGTTGTTGCTGTTGTTGTTGTTGCTGCTGTTGTTGTGGCTGGTGGTTTTGCATATTGCGCATTATCACGGGCCCGCCGCCGCCAGTTGGAGATGAGGGCACCACCACTACCGGACTAGGCACATTTCCGTTGTCAAGAGGCGCATTACTTGTTGGTGTCATCACAAAATCGCTGGGCGTCGCTGAGGAGCAGCGCATCGGCGAGCTTGAGTTCATCATTTGGGCACTGGGACTCATGCTGACATGGGGTGATTGCGGCGTCGATGGCGCCGTCAACTGTGGCGATTTCATTTGGCTGGACATCGCATTGCCATCGTTTTGCAGCAGATTGACCAACAGCGGTGATGATATTGCGATATTATTGCTTCCCGTCGATGTGGTTGTGGGCGCTCCTACACCCAATGATGATGATGATGATGATGCTGACGCTGATGATGATGGCGGTGTTGACGTGGGCATATGATAACTCTGCACAGGCTTCGCACTAGGCACAGCAACTGCAGAATTATTGTTGGGTGCAGTCGAGCATGTGCTCGGTCCAAGACCCGGATATGGCGGAGGCGGATTTATGAACTGAGATTTATTCGAGGCAACCGCACCGATTGTGGCCGCAGCAATAACCTCGCCGTTTTGCGCTGCCTGATTATTGGACAGCTTGAGTGTTACATTGGGTGGCGGCGGCGGTGGCGGTGGGCCGAGTGCCGTCTCCCTGCCCTGCAGCACACGTGCCTGCCGCATACTCTCGAATGGGAAATCTCTTGGCACATTGAGTGTACCAGCTGGTGAGGGCAGCAGCGGCACCTTGCCCTCCATTGGACACACCGTGTTCGGTGATTTGAAAACAGGCGGCGTCGTTGTTGCATTGTTGTACGGCGAGGGCGGCGTCTGTGGCGGCGGCAATGATTGCTGCTGCTGCTGTTGCATTAGTTTCTGCTGCTGCTGTTGCTGCTGAGGCAGTACATTTCGTCGCTGGAGCTGCTGCAAATGCTGCTGGTTTGAGATTGCATCGTTTTGCGACAGTTGCGCGAGTCGTTGCTGCTGCTGCTGCTGATGTAGCTGCTGCTGTTGGTGCTGCTGCTGCTGTTGTACATAGGCTGCTTTGCTTGTACTGGGGCCATCGAAAGTGGGTGCAGATGACAGATGCGACGTCGCCACATTGCCAACGCTAACGGTGAGTGCGGCCTTGTTGGAGGACGTGCCAGCCGCCTCAATTGCACCGCCTACGACATCGTTTAAATTATCTATAAAGGGGAAATCATTAAGCGCACATTAGAGAGAGCACATATTAGTTTGAATAGAATAGTTCAAGTACATACCTTTTGTTATTTTAATATCTTGTCCTCCAACTTTTAAAGTTATCACAGAATCGCCATCAGGCTGCACGGATAGAATACCGAGGGCACGCAGAGTGGAACTGCCCTCCACGGCCAATTGTCGCAGTCGTTGTGCTGCATCCCACGGGAGAGACACCGATATCCGCACAGACGGTTCAAGCTGCTGTAAATTGTACAATACGTTTAACAAATGCATTGCAGCGAATTCTTTACATTTAAGGAAGCACAGGAGGTAGGCAGTGAAATTGATAGCGATGTGCGACTGTGCGATATGTCAACATTTATCGGTCTATCGTTCACTCCGTTTGTGTTTGCAGCCCTGTTGTTGTAGCAGCCACACAAAAACTTGTACGTGCAGATGTATGCATGTATGTGTGTGTGTGATACACAATAAACAAACGAAAATTGCTAGCTAGAAATGTTATTATTGTTTCGTTTAATATACAGCTTCTGAATAAAGCATCGATTTGTTTTCGCCTGTAATTATTCGGCCAGAGCAGGCAACATCACAAATCAATTAAAACATTTTGACATTTCTGTTTTGTGCTGGTGCTTCGTGTGTAGAGTGCGAGCGAGATGGTTATATGGACTCGTTGGAAATTCCAACAACAACAAATTATTTCAACAACAGAAATATTATATGGATTTAAAACCAAAGTGCCATCAACTGATGCATATTTATAATAGGAGGAAAACTTTACAGTGAATTGAAACTCGATTACAATACAACGAAAAAGAAAAGAAAATAAAATGTAAATTGTCAGTGGTGCACTGAATGGTGCCCACAGGTTGCTCACGTTCTCATTTTTTTGTGTCTCATGTTATCGATACCCCGTCGCCATTTTTCTTCTGGCTCTTGAAAGGGTGTGTGTGTGTGTGTGCGTGTTTGTGTGTGTGCAAGAGGGAAAAGGTAACCAAAATACTGCTGTGGCTGCCGTTTAGGAACAACGATGAAGGTGGATTATGCTGTGTGCTGTGCCCCTCAATAAAATCCCAAAATATAGAACTACACACAGCACATACGCACACACACGAACGCACAGCACGCTGAACGCATGACACGTTAGTAAAGAAACGTATTTTTTTTATTTTGATTTTTCTTGTCATCGTTGTAAAATTAATATAAACTGCCTGCGTGGGTGACGCAAGTGCTTAATAGGCAACAAAAACCACAACAGCGGTGGCGGCGGCGACTCTACAGCAAATGCAATTATCGTAGATCAGCTGTTTTTGGCACACACACTGCGATGATGGCGGCAAAAACGCAAAAAAAAAAGAAGACAATTGACACGGACACAAAATTATCGAGAAGTAACAGCAGCTAGGGCAGGGGATGGGATGAGGGGAGTTTAATATTTTACTCACCTGTTTAAGTGGCATATCATCACACGGCAATCGTAACCGTCGTAGTAGACTTAATTGGCAAATTAATGCACAAAATTTGCATTTAACACAACACAACAATCAATCAATCAATCAATCTTTTTGCTATAATAATCACGAATGCGTAGCGATATCATCATCATCGTGCCCAAAATTAACGAAATCGTCGTATTCCAAAATTAAAAGCCATGCATTTGTTGGATTTACTCGTCCTTTGTGTTTAAACAATTGCATGTTTGCAGTGCACACATCTAAACATACTATTTTGTGCATGTATGTGTATATAATTAATAATTTTTTGTTAGATTATATGACACACACACATTACACACACACACAGAGAGACAAACAAAAACACTGTACCGCCTGTTTCTCTCTCTCTCGCTCCCACACACACACGCACTTTCAATTGTTTTTTGCTTTTTTTTTGCTCACGTTACGCACTGAACTTAAGTGAAATCCTCTTGTTGTTGCTGTTGTCTATATACATGCTAGTTGGATTTAGATGTATTTGTTAGCTTGTTGTTACATTTTACATTAATTTATGTTTGATTAGGTTTAACCTCTGCATTTTTATTATTTCCGACGCGTTAACTTTTCGACAACGTGCGGCACGGTTTGCTGCGGAGTTGCTGGGCACGAGCGGTCGGGCGGGCGGGCAGCACTTGGGCGCTCCTCTGCTGCGGCTGTTTCTGCTGCTGCCGAATCCGATTCCGATTTTTGGGTTGCGATTTTCGTTGGATTTTCAACGGTTTTGAAATGCGGCTAATTGGTTAAATCGCTAGCATTGCTATTTACAAAATTGATAATGCACTTCTCACAGCACTGGTGTAAATGATTATTGTGGCAAAGTTGTTCATTTCATGCATACAAATTAATAATATTGCTTTTCACTGGCGTTGAATCTTTTTCATGTCACGATTTGCGTTTTGAACAAAAATTTTTGTGGCGTTGATTTAAGATGTTGTACGAGCGGGCAGAATGTTTATAACTACACAAGCAGTTAACTGAATATTTTTACTTGTTTTTTAGCTTATTGCTAGTGCTATGGCGTAGTGTTTTTGTTGTTTATTTTGTAAAAAAATCTTCGTAATTATTGAAATTCCACGAACAATAACAACCGCCATTTGCATTCGCCTTCAGTGGTAGCCATTTTTATTTTCCAGTCAGTGTTAACATACTGTTTTTGTACAAAACAACCTAAATAATGCCAAAGCATTACCACTTAGGGTTGACTAGTTGACTAAAATCGTCGCACAAATTGAAACAGGTTAAATTATTTTCAAATGCAATTTAAACCATTATATGTTTCAATATAGCGAAAATATTTTTATTTTTCAATATTTTGTCTTGAAAAATATACGTATTGATATACATTCAAGTTGAAATTTATTAGAATACTTAATTGTTTTCTTCAGAGCTGAAATATTTTTAATAGCTTCAATTCAAGTACATTTTTCGAAAAGATATTTTATGGGAAGCTTATATTAAATAAGAATATTGATTAATTATTTAGTATCTAAGTATGGAAACATCGTGCTTTCCGATACTACTTGGAATGTACCGATTAATGTCGGCTATTTGCCCTCCACAAGCGAATCGAAAACTGTTCAAAGTGTGGCAACCTTAATTCGTCGTTCCAAGAGCGTGGCAACATCAGACAGTGAATATTCCTTGCAAATGTGAGTAATATAAAATAAATCGCAATATTAAATGCACAATTATTATCCAATTATTGGATCAATAAAGAGCACACCAAAAAATTGATTAAGCGCGCTTTGTGCGCTACACATGTTTTCATAATGTTGAGTTGTGGTTACAGGCAGTTAATAATAAAATGAGTTACATAACAGCTGACCAGTGAAAATTTTTGTGTATTTACAGTCACTCAATCAGTCGCAATATTGAAATATGGCCAACACTCCAGCAACATCTAGCGCCGCCGCTCCCGTTCTCCGTGGACTGCACAATGCGACCATCAAGCGTAATTTGGCTGTTGCCCTCGGCCTGACCGCCGTCGTGACGGTCGCCTTCCAAATTCTGGTCAACGATCCCAAGAAGTCGGCCTATGTTGAATTCTATAAGTGTGTATTCAATTTGCTAATAATATAATCAAATTTTGTATTATAATTTCGTTTTGGCTTGCAGGAAATATGACGCCAACAAATCCTTTGAGCGCATGAAGGCCGCCGGCCGTTTCCAGTCGTGCTAAACGCATAATGCCATGGATCAACTGGCTATAGTATAGTTTTTAAGACTATAAAGTGTGTTACTATTCTGCTTGTAATGAAAACCAAATAGATTTCAATTCAAATGTGCGTGTCGACTCTTTACCTCTTTTTTCACTTACCCCCAATCTGTATTATGGGCTTAAGTTCATTTATTGGTATTTACAAACTTATCAAAATATAGTTTCACATAACAAAAAAACACACATAGAAAAACTCGTACAACATTTAGAATCTAATTGCAAAGTCCTTGTAATCCAGTCGATTCAAATTGCTTTGATTTCGCAAATCACAGCGCTCGATTTCGCAGCCAGGCGAGCCTTCGCTGGACAGCCAGGTGATCCTAAATGTATATATACATATATATAGTGTTGTCGATTAACCACATCATTTTTTATACATACATTTTGTCCACCTCGGTTTTGACACCCTGCATTTTGCCCACAATGGTGCCTTGCTTGGTGTTTTTTACCCAACCGGTGATTCCTGCCTTGACGCAGCGATCCCGCGTATCCTTTGTGAGGTTTAAGCCTGTTCAAATTATATGCACAAAACACATTTTGATGACAATAATTGTACGAAACCAAGGACATCTAATGCCGAGCCATCGTGCACGAATTATTTTTAGCACATGACCCTGGCGCTCTTAGACATTTTGTGTCCTGCAAAAATAATCAATCGCACCTTGTACATGTCCATACACCTCAAATTCCAGGGTGATTAACTGACGTATATCCGGAATGCCCATTTTTTTTATTGCTTTAATTTCTGTCGAACGCTTCTTCACAGGTTATATAAAGTCACGAACTTTTTTTATAAAAGACTTCAGCTTGTAAACATAAATGTAGATGTGGAGATTAACGCGTTGCCTTCAATACATTTTAATGATTGGCAAAAATATAATAACGAAATATTATTGAAAATATATGTTTGCCAATGGCAACTGTTTCAGCAAATGGCGAGTATGATTTTCAGCAACCCGTCGACAATCTCAAACTGAACTGCCAAGTATCTGCATTTCACGCCTTGCTAACAATATCAATTGCTTTCTATTTTCTATTTTCTATTTTGTGCTATTCGATTTGCATTTACGTATTTATTTTTGATGCGCATTTTTTTTCGCCTAGTTTCCTTCTACTTTTTTATTTTTATTTTAAGCAACAATTTGTCGGCCAATTGAACAATTGTACTCATAGCGAAATACCCTGCTAACAGTATGAAAAAATATATTTAATTGTAGAAAATCTGTAATTTTTGTATGTAACTTATTATAAATGGCTTCAAGCTCTGATTTATAACTCGACAAAAGGCAGTATTCAGTACGCGTTTTAAGAACTTTTAGAAATCCATTACCAAATTCGGAAAATTGTGCAACTATACTTTTAATTTTTCATTCAATAAGTTTAAAAATTATTGATAAACATCTACGTAAACATACATTGTAATATCAGGAAACCAGATGACATGGGCAACATTTTAATGATGAAAAACCGAAAAGAACTCTCATATATATATATTTATGTCTTTTTGTATTATTAAAGTGTGTTTGGGAAATTTATCGGCTTGGGTATAAACTAGTATTGTCGATCATAATTACTTACATGTTTGATTTTGTTGACTTTAATACGCTTTGTCGGTTGCCATTGAAATATTCTTTTGCCATGTTTTGATTGCCAACATCGTAAAATCCAATATATAAAGAATTTTCTAGACAATGCAAATAAACAAAACGACGTGTACTACATATACATATATAAATGGTAGAAAGGATGACATCTGTAGACTCGACAATATTATATACACTATATAGTATTTTGTATTTACAAAGAAATCATTATATTGAAAGTGAAATTGCATTAATGTACACAAGGGAATCGAAAACAAAAGTGAATTCCTAACAACGATATATAAGAAAATATATATATACGATAATATATATATATATATATATCTGCATATAGTCAATGTAATTAGTTTGTACAGTACTAAATATAACACTCCAGGCTTTTAAGTATGCTTGCACATCAAGCATCAATTATGCAACGAGTTACAATTAAGTTTATGCAATTAAAATTAGTTTAACACCTAAACTAGCGTAATGTTAGCAGGAATCGTGACGGGATCCTCTAGATGATCTGTGCGGTGGCATGGGGTTTCTCAATTAGACTATGCTGTGCCTCCATATTCTTCTCCAGATGGCCCCTGCCCAGTGTCCCATGATCAGCTTTCAGGTAATAATGCGGCGGCTCTGAGTGACGATTGTGTGCCACATCCAGTTTCTTGCTGCGTTCGCGCAGGAAATGCAGTCGCACATAATTGATGGGTAAGTGGACACTCTCCGCACCAGATCCTTCGGCATCGATGAACACGCCACGCACCAGAATCGAGTTGGAGCACTTGAGTGCGGCCAGCACCAGGAACGGAACGATGTGCGTCACCCAGGAGCTCTTTAGAAGATCGTCTGGTGTACGAAAGTGTGATGTGATCTCAATCAAAATCAAATTTATGTGTATATAATTAAAGTTGATTTTATTATTTACCCGGATAGACGTAAACATCCAGCAGATTCCAGATGCCGCGCCAAGCGTTCACAGCGCCAAAGAAACACATCAGATAGTATAAATCGCAAATGATTAGCTTTAGGATGCCGCTAATGCGGCGGGACACATATCGCATCAGGGGTTGCAAGACAAATGTCACAAATACCGTTAGGTAACCAATGAGCTGTTGGCGAAAAGGTCATCTAGTAAGGACCATAGATCTAATCTCAGCGAAATCCCTAATCCTCACCAGTGATCCAAATGCTGACTTTGCCTTGTCCTCCGGAAACAGGGTTAAATCAAAGATGCCCCAAATACCACGCCACGCAATCACCACCAGGGTGCCAATTACGAATACCGAAAACAGTGTGTCCAGCACATACAGACCTGGTTGCTTGAAGCCCTGGAATAAAATGAATATAGTATTGAGATTTTAATATAGTAAATAAAAATATATCTACAATTTTATAACATCAATGCTCAATAAATTAAATCGAAGGTATGTCATAACTGGCTAAAGGATATCTATTAGTCGGGCATTCTCGTATAAAACACTTAATTTCTTTATTTATATTTACATAAATGTTCTTTCTCACATGAATATGTTCAGATTTTCAGATTGATTAAATATAAATTTAAAACAATTTTCGAAAAAATTGTAAAAAGTTTTTTTTAAAGAAGTTAATTCCGTTCAAGCAGTATTTTCAAAATACACTTCATCTTGAAAAAATATTCCATGATCGAAGAAAATGTGTTTAATGTGTAGTAAGTTTTGTAACTTTGGCTTTTAAATAGCAGAAGGATTTAAAGGATATTTTTTTGTCTGAAGTTTCCGTGTCTGAAAAATGTATTGGAGGATGTTCACAGTAATTTACTCCGATAGTTTGGTACTTTTAGCTCTTAAATTGCGGGAGATACGAGTATATATATTCTTTTTCCTGTTTTTGGAAGAGAGAGTGGATGTCGCCGAAAAATTGTATATGCCGATCCTTGAAGGACTTTAGGGTCAGGTGTGGGTGTGGACATAAACATTTATCAATAAGGGCGGTTACCGGGAATATGCCTTTAATGGCTATAACTCAAAATCTAAGGAAGATATAACCTCCTGCGGAGGTTGGATTGGCCGATGCCGATCTTTGAAGGACATCGCCAATAACTTACCAACCAAATTGATGACTGTAACTTGAATTTTTTTTTGGAAATATGAGGCCTTATAGACTTGTGCTTATCGGTTTTATCGACTTCCTAGGTTCCAATACACTCTTTTGATCCTTAAGTATCAGAGTATAAAAATATTCTATGATCGAAAAATGTTACTAAATTTGGTTCATAGATACATCTAAAAAGGGACAAATAGATCGCTGCACTCATCTATTATATAATTGCCCAGGTTAAATAAAAATGTATAATATAAAATGTAAACTAACCGGTATTTTGAACATGGTATCCACCTCAAAGTAGTCGGTCTTGTGATCCATGGTGACCGTGTATGGTGCTGCGCCCAGATTGCGCAGAGTGCGAGTGGCGACCAGGAAGAGTAGGGAGACCAGAGTCACCACTGCAATGATGGTCAGGGAATCGATGCTCGTCAGCCAGTCACAGATCAGCCACGCTCCGCGCCACATATTCACACAGATGATGCCAAAGACGGCGGTGTAGAGGCGAGAGATGGCATAGTAGGTGAGTCGCCGCTTGTCGGGATGTATGTTGTCCTTGAAGAAGCTCTGCGTGATGGTGAATACAAAGTGTCCCGCACCGCCGATCGCAAAGGAGGCGAGCGCCGACATGGGTTTGCTGCTGGGGAAGAGCAGGAAGCCCATCAGCTCCCAGGTGCCACGCCAGTAGGCAATCACGCAAGGCGCTACGACGAGGCAGGATAGCAGGACATCCAACAGTTCCAGGAGCAACTCATGCAGATTCCTTCGCGGTGCATCCGGTGCATATTTCTGGCAATGCGGCTGCGTTGAGTGTGTGCAATGCAAATGGGAATGGTCATGAGGATGGGTGTGGGTGTGGGTGTGGGAATGGATATGCTGTTGTGCTGGTTGGTGGTGGTGGTGGGGTGTGTGCTGCTCCGACGCATGACATTGAGATTTCGGGGGTTTGTTGATCGTGCTGCTGCTAATGATAATTGGCGTCGGTGCCGACGAAGTGCACTTGTCCGTGGTCAGCATATTTATGTGTTCCTGCTCCGGCTGTGTCTTCCGTGTTATGTGCAAATTTTCTGTTTAATTACTAATTTGCCTGTCTTAATATTTTTTGTTTTTTTTTTTTTGTTTTGTTCGTTGTTTTTTCGCTGTTTCTCCCAGCGCTCGACCACAACCCAAAGCAGAACGAATTCAACTCTCAACTGCTGTTTAGTACGGTTTGCGCAATGGATTCGATTCGGTTTTGGCGAATCACATTTGTTGACATTGTGTTGATTAGCACGATCCGGCTGTGAGATGAGATGCGCACTTCCTTCCTCCTTCCACCGGCCACCCACCTCCTCCCACTTATCGTTGCACCGTTGCACTGATAATAATCCAGCACTGATAATTATTATAGTTATTAACGAACAGTCTGCCTCTGTCTATCTCGGTTGTATAATCCACATATACCCGGGGACTAGGTCTCTACTTGGAATAGTTTCTGACACGGCTGCTGCTGCTGCTGCTGTTGCTGATGTTGTCGGCTAAAAAGTGAAAATAAAGGAAAAACAAATGATGCAACCAAACAATGTTCATAATGCTTATGGCTGTTGTTTAGAGTTGAGTTTTGGATCAAGGTTTATTGAGTGCCTTAAAGTGCATTTTTTATGGTTGTTTTTTATATATTTTTTTTTATAATTTTTATTTATTAAATGTCACACAATTGCATTTAATCTTTATAAGTGCAATTATCTCTATCCCCTAATTGCGAGTATTTCCTCAGGTGTGTTTGATCGAAGACATTCACACACTTTATCTTTAGATAACATTTTATGTATTCTCTCTAGGAATAATAAGATATAGCAACATCTAGTTACTGGCCTTCTTCAATCTCTATGGCATCACGGCAAAGTAGTATATATTCTGAATCCTGAAAAAGCCAGTTGTATTTGAAATCAAAACAAAAAATCAAATTTATATAGTAGAAAATTAACAGTTTTCAATGCACAAAATAACAGTTATTTGATTCTAAATAATGGAAAATTAAATGAATAATTGAATAACTTTTCTTTCTTATAAGAGCTGATACGACGCGAAAATACACTAAATAAAATTGGTTTTTATAAATTGTACGGAAAAAAAGAAATTAATGTTTTTTATATTATTTATATTTATATTATATTATCTATATTTTCTTGCAAAATGCTCATAATCAAATCGTAATGACATATATTTTAATTTGTGCGTTATAATTAATAACCTATATTATCTTTGTGGATGCTGCGAATTTGATTAAATTGTTTACTGCTTAAGTATCCGCTGATTCCGATTGAATTTTACCAATGTACGAAAGTGTCTAGTATATGTACTGATATATGGCTATATATTTATGTGCTGAGAGGTCAAGAGAACAGTCGAGTGAATGCCCCTAATCTTCACTTAAATATCGCTTCACTCAAGTACTTAATGGATTCAATTTAAGACGCCACCCAACAAGAACAAGAGCAAACCCCCCAAACCAATAAAAGCGAGAGTTGTCAGAGCTTGACTGAGATTCGGACTTGATGTCGCCTGAACATGCCACAGTGACTGCTGGATAGGTGCTATTAGGGCCTGAGGTGCCAAAAATGTAATGAC
Source organism: Drosophila paracracens (assembly GCA_035044025.1). Taxonomy (NCBI): domain Eukaryota; kingdom Metazoa; phylum Arthropoda; class Insecta; order Diptera; family Drosophilidae; genus Drosophila; species Drosophila paracracens. The sequence continues at coordinate 1,684,779 of JAWNMN010000835.1, read as the reverse complement.
CCTATCCCAACCGTTTGTGTGTTGCCACGAGTCAAATGGAGAACTGAGAACTGAGAACGCGGCAAGGCGAAGGCAAAAGCGCAATCTGTATCTTTAAATATGCCCATGAGTGTGATTGTTCTTATTCGTAGATATCAAGCATGATTAGCAGAGTATACATAAATAGAGGAAAGTTCTCACACACTCGGTTAAAATTAGAGAGCTTTGTAAAGGTTGAAGGTTGAAAATTTTAATCAAGAAGAACACAGCTGTAAATACCTAATTTCTCAATTTAATAAAGTTGAGTTCCTAAATCTTTTCTTGATATTTATTATAGTAAGTAATTTATGTTTTGTAGCTTACAACTTATTTTAAATACTCAAGACTTCTTTTAAGAACCAAAAGATTTGTTTTTTTGTTTCTGATTATATCTATATGTACTTCTATATCTATTTATATATCTATATCAATTATATATATTTATATATATATATCTATTTATATCTATATCTATATCTATTTTAATATCTACATCAATTATATATTTATATATAAATATCTATTTATATCTAGATCTATCTCTATCTATACCTATACCTATACCAATACCCATACCTATACCTATACCTATACCTATACCTATACCTATACCTATACCTGTACCTATACCTATACCTATACATATCCTATACCTATACCTTTACCTATGTCTATACCTATCGGTTTGAAGTGCACTTGAAATCTCAATAGGCAACGTTGTTCAAGTTGTTCAATTCCGGTTGTAATTCAATTAAGAACAACATTTTTCTCCAAGTGTATGCAGAATGTGTATGACGCGTGTGTGTGTGTCGCTAATTAGACAAACCTAAAATACATGACTAAATTTAAATTGCTTAAAGCGGCGCAGGATGTTTGTGATTTGCCATTTGGACAATGTGGCGTGTGCGCAATAATTAAACCTGGGTCTGTCCATGGTTCTGGATGTGATGCTGTCTGCCTTTCTGGCTAGTTGAAGGTCTAGCAAGTGCGACTGCATTGGAATACAACAACAACAACAACAAAAAGAAATCAACGATGCTGTTTTGTGAGTTTGGGTCAAGCGCATTCGCATTTATATAAATCAAAGTGGTGAATTTGTTTGCTGGATAAATGGAAGTCCCGTTGTGCGGCTCATTAAGGTACTCGCCACACAGCAAGACTTCCTCGTCAAGCAAGGGGTCGCTAGTTGATGATCACACACATATATGCATACATCTATATATATATATAAATATATAGAAAATTAAGCCAGGCACACGCATTTCAAGATCACCATAGAGTGTATTATCGAGAGAGAGAGAGAATGAGAGAGAGGGAGAAAGCAAACACATTTCAAGTTCAGACTTAAAGGTAGATCAAACATCCCGAGAATTGTCAAGTGCTACATTGTACTATAATTACGACAGCTTAATTGACTAGGAACGGGTGACAATGCAAATTCCAAATTGGCATTTTTTTACTATCTTTTTTGCATATGCATCCTCCAGCTCTACTTAGCTCTAAGCTAATTAAATCTACCAACTACACACTTAAACGATATATGACTTTCAAATGAGGTTAGTCTCTGTGGGTACAGATGCAAATGTTTGGTTATATTCACACACACGTCTCTTACGCAATGTTGGCTTTAGTTTACTGGGCCTCTTGTGGTTTTAATGTATTTCTATTGTTAGTGTTTATGGCTTGCTTGTGAGATTGCTAATCAAACAGTTAGAGACGTTTACTGGACTTTAAAATGTCAATACTACGCTTATTATTTGCTTTTTATTATTCTACATTTATATAATTAATTAGATAAGTCACATACTTGAAAATTGTGCAAGCTTTGCAGTGGATTACTTAAGATGGGAGCTTGAAAATTGAGAACGATTATCAACTAAGATTTGATATTGTATGCATCTGAGATGTTTTTAACTGTTTTACTTACTAAATAGGCAGAACTATTAAGCCCTAGTTAGATCTATCAATTGTAGTAATATATATATATTATTACTATTAATATCAATTATTCTGGTTTCTATTATACTATTGCTATTATTTGCCATAGTTTAAGTCAGAAAATATTGTATAGCTGAAATAAGTACGTGAATACTTTCGTGGAAAGCGTATTGAGGACCTCCAACAAATCACTTTAAAATAATACAAATAACAATAACTTTTCAAGGAAACAAGTGAAAAAAGTTGGTCATTATCAGCTTGGGAGGAGGAAAAACAGTCACATAACTTCTTGTTGGTAAATTAACTACCTTAAGACTGAATTACTGGCATCTGCTGCTGCTGTCAGTGAACCCAGTCACAAATCTTATCAAACCCCAGCATTTGTTATCAAACAATCGATTAACAACAAACCGAAAGAGATCTTGCGTGCAATCAAACATAAATGCAAAAAAAAGACCAAAAAAAGACCAACAACTAAAACGCAAACTAATATAAATAAATGCTAAAAAGCAACAACAACAACAATAACAGCGGTAGCAATTGTTTACCGTTTCAAATTAGCATGAGTTTCGCTGTGGCGGCGTCTCCGGCGACTGCAATTGTGGGTGCGTGAGCGGCTAGTGCGCGTGCGAGCGGGAGCGAGATAGTGCGACTAGTCGAGTAGTTTTTTTCTTTTATATATATATATATATATTTATTATTTATGCATACGTACATATGTTTGCATGTGTGTACATATGTTGAATATTAGGACACGTGTAAATTGAAGAACTTGTAAAGGCACAATTTGTTGTTGTTCGTTTATCTTGCATATGTCGCCGACCGGAAGTGAAGAAGGCGACTATCGATTTCGATTGACTTTCGATTTATTATCGACCGTTAGACTTTTGACGTTTGTCGTAGAAGTTTGATGTTCGAATGAACGTAGACGACTTTAGGCGCTACTATATATACTTATAGAAATGGCTTAGTCGAAAACATACACAAACATACACACACACACACACACTCGAACACACACACACAGTCAAATATACACGGGCGGACAGACACAGAGAGGCAGACCGACGCAAAACACAATCTAGTTTATTTGTACGGTTATTTGAACTCCGAGATATTTTTTGCGCGGCGCAAGCTTACGGCACTTGGGCGGCCTGTAGGCATCCAGCGCGGTGGTCCCTACTGCGTTTAGTCGGTCGTCAATGGCACCAAGCAACTGAGCTGCGCTTGTTGCGAGTTTCGGATTTGAACTGAGTTAGGGTCGCCAGAAGTGGCCGTCGTCCCCAGATTTTCAGATATTCACACACTCTCTGGTCTGCTCTTATTACTACGGTGAGCGAGCTTATAAAAATATCAAAAAAAAAAGTATATGTATATATATATATATATATATATATAGATGTATGTATAGGAGGGCTAGAGATCGGCTCGCTGCCCAGTATAAAGCGCGAGTGCTTGTTACTGATAACAGTCTCCGTTCTCTGATCTCGGATCTGGGATCTACTATTTAATTGATTCTGTTGCCCGCACATACATAGCTTTAAGCTTTCCGCACAGTGTACAGTGCAAAAAGTAGCTTATAAAAATTATGAAAAAATTTGATATAAAGAACAAATTTTAAAAAATATTTTTAAGTTGCATCATGAAGATTATTTAACCTTGTTGATCGGATTGAATCTGCTGATTAGTATTAGTATGTCTTTTTGTTGCACTACTGGCTATAATTCGAATAATTCACATTTGTGTAGATAATTTGTAAGAGGAAGGGTAAAATGTTTGACTATGCCTTTCTCAATCCCAGCTAAAAACATATATATTATATATTTATAAACTTTATGGCAAACTTATACTACCCTCTACAAGGCTAGAAAAACTAATTTAAATTAGGCATACAACATTTTCAGGAAATATATGAAAATGAACTACGTCTAAACGAAACGTATCTCACAGAACTTACAGCCGTAAGATTAGTGAATTTTATTTAAGTTTTTTTTAATTTTTTTAAATTTTTGATTAAAACGCAAAATTTTATTGAACTTACAAATTGAATCGGCACATTTTAGAAAACTCTGATCAACTTCTCACATTTAGCGAATATTATTTCTTAGTGTACATAAATTAGAGTGTCGGGCCAAACATTAAAATACATTTACTTTTTAAATGTCGTAAATATGTTAATATTGACATGACACTTTGTAAAGTGTGTAAATTAAAACACGATCTCGCCTGGATCAAGGGATTAGTGCAACTTTAATTTTATTACTGGCCGTAATTAATGCAGTTTGATAGAAAGTCGCCGCTTGCAAGCAGATAGATTGCGCACTTAGCTTGAGAGGCTCATAAAATCGACAAATTATTCACACTTTTTAAGTAATTGATATTCATTTGCAATTTCCTGGGAAACTATAAATGCAACCAAGTCTTTGCTCAGCTGGGCACTAATTAATGCCAGAATCTCATTAGTTTTAGATAACACAAATTATTTGTTCAGATTTCATTATTACGATTGTAAAAATATAGTATACAGCCAGTCAACAGTCAACAAGTCTATCCGCAATAAAATATGTAATTAACCTGATTATTCCCACACTTGTCAATCACAACTTGATTTGCATACATTTGAAAGAAAGGTTCTGTGCATATTATTTTTTTGAAGTGCCAAATGGTATTATTTATATGTGAGTAAACACGCGAATCAGACAACATTATACAGCATGCAATCTAGGCACACTTTCTTCCAGTTTTGAGTGTAATTTTCTGAGGCAGATAAGACAGATAATGACAGCCCAACCTTGAATACGTCATATTCATAATCTTTTGCTCGAGCATATTAAAGTTAATTAAAAAAATTTGGCAAGCTGATAAATCACAAGAAATATGAAATGCATATTTCAGTAGATTGTTTTTATTTTTTTGCTTTCGCTTGTATATTGCAGATTTTCTTAAATTGGAAGCAATATACATAAAATTCCGTGATACATATTTAATTCAACACAAGGCACATAAATGTCAGCGATCAATTGGTTTAGTATGCGAAATACCTAAGATTAAACATAACTGACCTAGCATAAGATTATTTAATTAAACTGATTTACATTTGTTGCTGTTATGGTTTTTCAGTCGCTTGACACACATTTTTTAAGAGTTATTTTTAAGCATAATCACTTATGCAAATTGAATATGCCTAATAGTCAATATTATCCACATTATTGTTGGCTCGATTGTGTTTCGCTTCTCGTATTAGTTTGTTAGTATTGATTAATGTGGGACACTAATATTTACAAATATATATATGGAGTCGGCTCATCCAAGTCGAACGCACGGTTTTCATCAACTAACAGGCTTGTCAAATATTTCCACAAAATATGTCTTAGCGCCAAATAGAAGCCGCCAGCTGTGGCTGCGGCTTATCTACACTGATAAGGTTTTGTGCGTTCGTTGCCCTACCTATTTTAATTAATATGTATTTCATCTACTACTTAATTTGAGGCATCGCGACATATTCTTCGAGTACACCAATCGAACAAGTGCGAAATCAAGAAACATTTTATTTAATCGGTCGTCAAATCCCTGGTTCAAAAATCTCGGGCACTGGCTTCTTATCAATGGCTTATCAATTTTTCAGACTCAAAGCAGGCTGAACTGCCCATTAAGCAAGTCCTCGTTTTGATTGTCAGACTGTAATATATATTCTGCACGCATCAAAATGGGATTAAAGGGTATCATCAAGTGAATGCAAATCAATGTATATACCAGGTAAATGGTAGCCGCACTAAATAAATTTAATTATATTTATATATCTGTTAGAGAAACTAAAATAATTCAATTAATATTAGTTTATTTACTCGCATGTTATTAAGGAAATTATACAGTTTGTCAATGAACATTATGGGGAAAAAAGACTGCTGCTGCAAATAAGTTCTTAAGAGATAAAAAAAATATACTTCACTTTTTAATTACCTTTTAAATCAGACAAAATATATTTTTAAATGATGGAGTAATCAGCAATCAGTATATATATACACATACACATACATGTGATCGAAAGAGGAACAGTAATCAGTAATATATATAAATACTACACAAAAATGTATAATCAGCCACAGCTTTTAACTAGAACAATTTCATATATATATTTAAATTAACTAAATCAATATTGCAATGGTTTTGGAACATTTGTATTTATTTTAAAATAAGAATCTGTATCATATATACATTATATGTGCACATGATTATTATGATTATTAATGAGTATATAGATTATTATAAAAGCCATGATGTTCCTCGTATATAAATGGATGATTATATTTCTAACTATTCCTTGTGCGTGTAACAATATATAAATTAATTTACTAAATGTTTTATCTGGTTGCTCTTATTTCATTTATGAGTATTATTATTAAAATAAGAGAGTTATTTGGAGAGTATCCATATATGTATATAATATGGATTACATACAGCTGCAACAGTCGCTTCAAAATACTGATATTCGATGAGGAAAGTGCGATGATTTCCCTCCAATATTCATATTGTGTTCACTTTCAAGTGCTTTGTGTAAATCTTAAAGAAAACCCAAAATGCGAATTTAATATGGAAAAGGATGTGGTTTAGTTATTTTCTGCCAACTCATCTAAAGGAGGTAATAGTCCTCATCTATTTTCGCCAACTTCAGCTTCTTTTCAAACAGTTAAGCAGCTGACTAAATCTAACTAAGCGATATATAAGGATATTAATCATAGTATGTGGAGCCACTAGATAATTTGTGCTTAAAGTTTCCATTGGCTGCCGTTTGAGTTCCACCCTCCAGTTAGGTACTAGCAGAAAAAAAATCACAAGCTGAAAATCGATTGGATGCAAAGCACTAGTCAAGCGATGCAAGATTAAATTCATATTAGCAAACACTTACCGCTTTGTAGTGTATTTTGACCAAGAGAATACGAAAGCGGGCCAAGTCATAGCTCTGATTACTGTTGTCATCGACTGCAAATCGCTACCTTAAGCTGGGTGGATTTTTAAGTGTTTAACTGGCATTATGTTGCTTAATATTTTGCATGTTAGTTAATATTTTTTTAAGATTTATTTATTTGTTATTTCCTATTATATATATTATTTTTAAACTAAATGAACGCTGTGAATTCCGTCGTGATTCGATATATATTGGAGTATATATATATATAAAAAAAAACAGCAAAAATAAAACATATTTATGTATAAATGTTAAGTAAATATTTACAAACATGCTACCTGAATAGTTTTGCAATGTGTACAAAAAAATATTGTTTGCCATTATTCGCAGACGCTTTGCTTATCTTATCAGTCAATTACACACACTGGATTATGGGCGTTTAGTATTTATTATGTGGGCTGGTTGTATGAATAACAAAATCAAGTCAGAATATCAGTTCAAAATTGAAGCATGGAGACATTAGTACGCACTACTGATAGTGGGCCAGTGCTTCCTTGTTGATAACGCCGACGTAGCTGGTATATTTTGGCGAGGTGGCATTCAGCGCAATGAATTGCTCGGCAACCTCAACGGCAACACGAACCTGTGCCTCTGAGGTGCTTGCGCCCAAGTGGGGAGTGGCCACCACTTTGGGATGATTGATCAGTGCCTTGGTGACCTCCGATTTGGGTGGCTCTTCGGCATACACATCGAAGGCTGCGCCAGCGCATTTGCCACTCTCAAGGGCATCGAGAACAGCCTGCTCATCGATGATGCCGCCACGTGCCACATTGATAACCTTAACACCCTGTTTGCACTTGGCCAGCGACTCCGTAGATATGAGATCTGTGCGAAGGAAAGTGTTTAGGCTTAGATTTAATATAACATAATGATGTGCTGTAGTATTTACTTCTCGTCGCTGGTATCAGTGGTGTGTGGACCGTTATGTAGTCCGCCAGTGGCCAAATCTGCTCCAGGGATAGCTTTTCAATGCCAGCGGCCTTGGCCTCGGCCTCCGTCGTAATGGGATCATAGCCAATTACCTACGATATTCGATATTGGACATTAATTGTGGAGTGCGAGAGTATGAAGTAATATTTTCTTACCCTCATGCCCCAGGTCTTCATGCGTATGCCCACTTCGCGTCCAATGCGACCCAGTCCGAGCACCGCCAGCGTCTTGCCATAGAGCTCCGATCCGCTATATAGCTTCCGATCCCAGCGACCCTCCTTCATGCTCTGGCCGGCTGGCACGACGGGACGCGCCAGAGCGCCAATTAGGATGCATGTCAGTTCACAGGCCGAAATGGAATTGCCGCCGGGTGTGCTGAAGGTAAAAGGGAAACTTGATGTTAAGCTAAGTTAAGTAAACACAAGAAACGCTTGTTATGACTACACTCAGAAAAAAAATTGCGCTGCATTTTAAGCAATAGCTTATAATTTAAAATAACGCTTTAATAACAAAAAATTTTTTGTTTTTGAATAATTTCTAAATATAAAAAAAAAAATCTATAAACATTAAAAATTTGTTTTTTTTGAGTCTTGAAAAAATCCTTTTATAACTGAAAAGCATTTAATAAAATTTAGTGAATCGTCTTTTATATTAAAAAAATGCTGATGTTGTTAGAGTTGTTTGTAAAAATATGAAAGAACACTTTGAAAATTGGATACATTTTTTCTAAATTTTAAAAAATGTACCCTTAAATTTAGAAAAGAATAATAACGTGTGTTACATATGGCGCCAAAAATATGATGAATTTCCAAAATTCAGAATGATTTTTTGTCTGAGTGTGGACAGCGTTATGGAAATGGTGAGTATTGTATTGTCCTTGGCAGTCCACCAGGCTCAACGGCGTTTAATTATGCCCCATCCTTCGTGCTCTCCGGATGACAGGTAATTGACTGGTTGTTGGGCTGTTTCAGGAGTTAGTATTTACTCACTTGAGGACAACGACATTGTGCGTCGTCGCTGCAGCCACATCGATGTTGTCCACTCCGGCACCCGCCCGACCCACAACCTTCAGCCTGCCGGCACCAGCTGCTAACACCTCCGCTGTTATCTTCGTATCCGAACGGACAATGGCAGCATCGTAGTTCTGCATGAAGAAGGTGGGCAAAACATTAATTACATAAGTATAAGTATAAGTTATATATTTACATATGAACACAACACATATTGACATGTATATATATAATCATAATGACATCAACATGCCCTTTGATGCCTGTTTTTGAATGGGGATGGTTCAAGTTGTACTTCCCGGCATAATCGCTTTGTTGTTAGAGAAGAGCGTTGAACCGAAACTGCCAATTAGTGTTGGCATTTTGGCCTCTTATTTGTCCTTTTTCTAATTTAAGCCGAGGATCTGCTTTATCAATCAGTTAATTCATCTTATTTTCTCACAAAAAGTTTGTTTCTAATCGATTTGTTAGATTTTTGTTATCGATAAATATATATTATTTATATTTAGGCATTTATGAGTAGTCTATTCGATTGCGATCGACTTACTTATCGATTTTAAATCGTTTTCTTATTATTAAAATATATTAATCATTCAGAGATGTCAGCAACTTGGAGACAGTCTGAATTGTATTAAAAAATAACTCATCCCATTGAATTTTCTATTTTAATTTGTGTTAGAGTCGTTCTGTTATCGATAACTCATTGCAATTGCGCGAGCATATCAACTGACTTGTGAGCAATTGGGGCAGTAAACATCAGTAAAAGTACACAGTTTCTTAATAGATATATAAATATATATAGATATATAAAAATATAGTATTACTAGTTACAAGGTGATCACCAAAAGGTTGCAATACTATTAAATCTTTCATTATCAAGACTTCTCTTGCGAAGACTTCTTATTTGTCCATGATTAACATGAGTAATGCCTTAATCCAAGTTTGAGGGGTATTTTTGTGCATATTAAAGCCCATGTTTAATTCTCAACTCAATGTCATCCTGGCAGAATAAGTATCTTGAATGTGAATGACAGTCACAGCATTCCTTTTATTCCTAGAACGTTTCGAGCACTCTTTGCAGACGCCGCCTCGTTTCCGGTACCGAAAAACAGCTGATCGGTTTCTTATAGCGTAAGTGAAAAATTATAAGCTAATTAGTTTTAATAATCATTTAGATAAATCACAGATAATCAATTGAGAGATAAGAATCGGGACATGAGACATACGTTTAAATGTGAATCGAGTGATGAACTCGAAGTCGGCTGCCGGTTGCAAGTACGCATGCGGGAGACCAAAGTATGGCAACTGGCGGAAATTGTAAGCCTCAGGGAGTTGGAGGGGAAACGGCAGTTCTACGTGCACTATGTTGGCGTCAACCGGCGGCTTGATGAATGGGCCAACGATGATGATCTCGATTTGAGCAGAGTGCAATTTTTGAGTCGTCGTCTCCAAAAATCTGCTAATGACTCCAAGGTCAATAAAAATGTGGAGAAGAACGTGGAAATGATTGAGTTGGGTCGTTATCGCATCAAACCCTGGTACTTCTCCCCATATCCCAAGGAGATGTGCAAAATGGATTGCATCTATTTGTGTGAGTTCTGTCTCAAGTACTGTCCAAGTCAATTCTGTCTTGGACGGCACCTGGCCAAATGCACTTTGAAGCATCCACCTGGCACTGAAATCTACCGCAATGACACCATATCCTTTTTCGAGTTCGACGGCCGTTGTGACCGGATGTATGTTCAGAACTTATGCCTGCTGGCCAAGTTGTTTCTGGACCACAAATCGGTTAAGTGGGACATGGATGACTTTCTGTTCTATGTGATGACAGAGAGCGATTCACGTGGCTTTCACATTGTCGGCTACTTTTCTAAGGAGAAGTTCAGTGACGAGGACTACAACTTGTCCTGCATCTTGACACTGCCACCCTATCAGCGCAAAGGCTATGGCAAGCTACTCATTGATTTCAGTTACCACCTCTCTAAAATCGAGGGCAAAACGGGCTGTCCAGAGAAGCCGCTCTCCGATTTGGGTTTGCTATCGTATCGTTCGTATTGGGCGGAGACAATACTCGAGCTGCTGATCGGCGCGACCACCGTTAACAAGAAGAACGTGAGGCCCTCAGCGTGCCTCAATGAGATATCGGAGCTGACGTCTATTCGGAAGGAGGATGTTGCCTATACAATGGAATCGCTTCGGATCATCAACTACCTGAAAGGTGATACTATAGTGTGCATCAGCGAAGACATCATCGCCAAGCATCGCGCTGCGATGGAGAAACCCAAAATACGCATCGATCCGAAATGCTTGAAATGGATGCCCAAAAAGAGGACCAATTTTCAAAACTAATTAAATATGTCTTTCGAATCACATGTTGCATTTGCAAATGGTATTAAGAAACCATTTCAGTATTTGGTTTTTTTTTCTTTGAATTTGAATTAAAACTTTTGCGAATTTTTAAAAAATTCGAATAAATGGCAAAAATGTAAATGTAATTTATGTTAAAATTACAGTTGCTGTCAAATTAAATAAGAAATGTTCCTTTTTTGTTTTAAACTTTTACAACTTTAAACATTAAAATTTAAAACAAAATTTAGAAAAATGTTTTTTAAAATTTGAATTTTATATTTTTAAAATGGAACATATCAATAATAAATGCATATGTGTATACATATACACATAAATTTAATTAAATGCTTAAATTCTTAATCAAAATGTTTGCATATTTCTTAAAAATACGAATAAATTACAAAAATTCAAGGCCATATTTAAATAAAAATTGCAGCTGCAATTTAATTGAATAAAAAATGTTCATTTTTAAAATTTAAAATTATAATGGAAAATGTTTATGTATTTTTGAAATTGGAATTTAATAAATAAAGTACTCAAAGTATTCATTGAATGCAGCTGCTATTAAATTGAATATTTACAACAGGCTTGTCAGCGGGTTAATTATATTGCATGCACGTGTTTTCAACTGGCAAACAATATGTATATTTATACACTTGACTTATATTGACACGTATGTAGATCTATATAAATAATTACATTATATGAATCAGCTACTCACTTTTACTTCCTGGCAGAGTTCATCAACCGGCAGCTTAAGCTTGTATGTAACCTAAGTAAATATAAGCATAATGTTTGATTGTATTGTCCACCTTTATCTTACTTATATGCAAACATACATACATATGCATATGTGTGTATACTTTATATACTTATCATATATATATATGTAAATGTATGCATGGCTGTTGATGAACTTACATTGATGCCATGCTCTTCGAGGAGCTCCACACACGATTTATCGACTGCATCGCAGACTAAAACATTTTTAATATTCAGCGGCATATTTGCAATTGTAAATCAAATTTAAATTCAATTACTGAAAATTGTTGTTGAAGGGCACAGAGAGAGAAAGAGAACACACTTGCCTCGCTGGCTGTAATAATTCAACTGATTGGGAGAGCGAGAGCCATCGGGCAACGAACCAACTGGACAGCAACGACTTTGACGCTGAGCGAATTCCGATCGGATGATCCGACATGGCAACACTGGCGAAACTGCCCACATTGCTGGTGAGTTGGAGAACGAGAGCCCGCTCTATCATGTTGCTCGCTCAGAGTAACTCTCTCACAAGCTAACTGACATACGAAAGCCGAGTGTAATCAAGTAAACAAACACACATATTAGTGCAAATATATGTGTACATGTGCAAAAAAGCCGGACTGTGCGAAAACAAGCTTAACCCTTCACTCGCAACAAGGGTTTAAAAATCACACATTTTTTGCTGATCAACGATTTGAAATGTAGTCTATGTATAGAAATGTAATTCTCTTTATAGTAAACTATTATTCTTTATTATTTAATTTAATTCATTCAAGTAAGCACTTTAAATTTGATAAGATTATCGAACTAGTTTTCATTCCCATTGAATCGTTAAGGCAATATTAACCCCTCGCACATGACAAGGGTTAAAAGTAGTCACAGCTATTTTGCTGACCTACAAAGTTAATCTTATTGATACGAATGGTGAGTAAACTATTGTTGTTTACTATTTCATTTAATTTATTCAAGTAAGCACTTCAACTTCGATAAGATTATCTTACTAGATTTGATTCCCTTTACAGCTGCATAGTTAGAACTAAGAACTAGCTAAGGGCTAACGCATATCCCTTTCAGAGTAAAAACAAAATTTAGTAATGTTCAAATTTCATTTATTTTAATTGGTTTTATTTGCAATTTAGCGTTCATTTAACTACATACTCGTATTTGTTTTTTTTTTTGTTTTTGTTTTAATCATACTATTCAAAATGTATCAAACAAAACAACAGAAACCATATAAAACTAGGGAAGATTGCAACATTTGTCCCCCTCTTGGAATTGAAAATTAAACATTTTGAAACAAATTGAAATATCGTTAACTATTTACATACGATTATGGTAAAGTTATCGGTTTTTACAATATAATATATATGCGTAAAAAATATTCTATATAAATTGGATTGATATTTGCACAAATAGTTTTCATATTCTGGTTTTTGGTTGCGGTTTATATTTCACCCATTTTGCTTTAATAATATTTTGAATTCGAATTTTCAGGCGTGCATAAATAATTGCCATTTCTTTACTTCTTTTTCTATATTTATTTATTTAATTTATTTACTTTTTTTTATTTTTGCATATAGTACTTATTGTTGATAAATCAAAAATAATGCTTGCATTCATTTTATTAAAGTGTCTTAAAATCAAAAGGAGTCTTCTTTAGTAAATGTAATTGAAATTGAAATTTGCAATTTTTTTTGGTTTGATGAAATATGCATTTTGTATTTGAAATTTGTTTCGCTATAAAATTGCTTGTGTGTGATAGTGTTAGTAAGTCAACAAAGTTTAATATTTGTATTGTTGTTATTAAATTATGTAATGTTACTTTTTGTTAATTTGGTTTTGTTTGGATTAGATTGAAATGATTGCAATATTGAAAATAAATCATTTTAACATTAGAAATTATTATTTATTTGATTTTGTATTTTGAAATATTTTCTGAATTTTTTCAAGGTAATTTTTTTTTTGTTCATAAGAGTACTATTGGTAAAGTTTTTCAATTATTATTATTATTTGCATTTTTTTGTTTGCCAGTTGACGGTTGTAATTAAATTTTGTTATTTATAGCAGGATACATTTACATAGTTATTATATATTTTGTTATTGTGATTTACCAGTTCTGTGAATTAAATACAATACACTCATATGCATTCATATGAATCAAGTTTGTATAATTTACATATGTATGTACTATGTATAACCATATTTAGTATATGTATATTTTATTGTTTTGTGTATGTGTATTTTTGTTTTGTTTTTTGTTTTGTTTATGTTTTTATTTTTTGGGTTTATCAATGATTTACTTAATTAGTTTCCCCATCGTTCATGGTTGCCATTAACTTCAAGCTAATATTAAAAAGTAATTCTCAATATATATATTTAATTATAGCTAGGAAATAAATTTGTTGCCTCTTTATACAAGAACTGTTTGTGTATTGCATCGTTAGTATTTTTTGTATTAATTATATTATATGGCTGCAGCGTTCTTCACGTTCTTCCCTTAGCAACAGGGTGCAAACCGTAATCGCCTTTATCCTTGTCAAAGTAATGCAAAATGCTTCAACGTGCAGGTCTATTAGGTATGTATGTAAAGAGAGCTGAGAGCTGCCTCGATCATGATCGATAATAATCGATAACCGCCTCATATCTATGTATGCAGCTTTTTGATCGCTTAGGTTCGAATCGCATTCGAATTGGAGCTGGTTATTTTATTCTTCACTTGATGATCGAGCAAAGATCGGTTCAAGCGAGCATTACGAACTTATCCTAGGCTGTGATCGTTGCGGCTCTCTGGTATGTATGTATGTATGTGGGTATATGTATGTATGCATGTATGTTTATAGCTTTGTTTTATTTGCAAGCTGCACCAAATGCAAATGAGCATTATCCTGTAGCTCTACGATTTGCCAGAATACTTTTGTATTATGATTTGTTCGGATCAATTATAAAACCAATATTAAAATCTAACAATTTGTTCATCATAGTATAGTTTTTTTTACATACATACTTTGTGTTTATACATTTTGCTCATAATTGCCTACAAGTTGTGTTTTTTGGGGCTTGAACACTTGACAACTTTTCCCATAGTTTGCATGTTAAATATGCATTTAATTCTTATCAAAATGTCACGTTTTCAGAGGCATTTTCTTTTTTTTTCCAATATTATTACTAACTAATATTCGCGTCGTTTACAATACATATTCATTTTCCCTCTGCCAGTACGTAATTAAATTGTTTTTCTTTTTATAGTTCAGAATGCTGCTCTTTGTGTGCTATGATCATCCACTTGGACTTGGTAAGTTTGTTTAAATTCGATAAGGGCAATCCAGAAAGTACCGTTGTGTACAAAGACATTTCGAAATTGAAAAATATCACAATTTTCTTTTAGTTATATAATGCTGTTAAGAAGAAAAAGCAAAAACAAAAACCGTAAGCCAAATGAAAAAAGAAAGACGAAAACAGCAGTAATTAATGGATCGCCCTTTGGTTCTTAATCGAAATGGTTTATGTATTCATAGGGAGTGCAGTGATCAATCAATTAGTCACAATATATGTCAGTTAGCACATAGATGTATATATATACTATTGTATGGTATATGTATTAAGTAGTTAGCCTTGATTTTCATTTAAGGTGTGGAAGTAAGGACTACTTGCTAGCGCTAATCAATCAATGTTGGAAGTGCAGGCAGTTTTCAAAACTCCCCATTTTTATTCCCCGATTTACCCAATTTGGAGTCGCGATCGATTTGAATTCAGTGCGTTTTGTTTGTGTTTGGAATTTTCGAAAAAACCATTTTGAATCATTTCATATACAGGTGGTTGGAATTGTAAAAAGAGTGCTCGTTTGGAATGGGCCAGATCAACAAACATACTTACAATAGTTTCTCCATAATTTGATGGATTATGATTGAATCGAACGCAGGCGCACAAAAAACTTGATCATCTTTGAGGGCAACGAGGATACAATTCTAATAAGTACAATAATTTATGTATATGTGTGTGAGACATCTAGAGGATGTGTGTAATGTGTGTGTGTACTTCCTCTTCTTGTTATGGTTTTTCTTTTTGTTAAGGCACTGGTAGTATTAATTGCTGTACTGAAACAATCAACTTAGCAGGAAACAGTGAAGAGTACAAGAAGACGCCAAAAGAGATAAGAAATGAATGGGAATTTAGGAGATGCCTATATATAGATATATATAATTCACGCATTGATCTCAGAACTCTTCAGGAGTATACATTCACATTTTGTGCCAGCTTTCTGCTCGCTTTTTTCTCACAAATGCAGTCAATTTTTGGCTACAAACATTTGTATTTTTTCTAAGGAAATTTGAATATTCTAAGTTTGAATTGAAAATTATATAAATCTCTTATAGTCTCTGAGATCGATGAGCTCAGACAGACAGCTTGACTCGACTGTTGATGGGGATCAAGAACATACATATATACCTTATAGGGTTGGCCATGCTCCGCCCAGCCTGCTACATACTTATACAAGGCTTCATTATACTCCGTTTACACATTTTCAATGGGTTCAGGGTATACAAATTATATGAATAAAACTAATAATTAGAGGACATACGATTTGTTATGTGAAGACAATTTATCATAGCACTTATAGGAGCAACTGGATCAAATGCATCAAGATTCGAATGGTAGCATAACAATATACACAATTTCTTGGAAAAGCTAAGCATATTTGTTAGTATTTAATGAGGAGTTTTCTTCGACTTTTCAGCAATACAAATTAACTGATAACAGATGGCTTTATTGCAATAGATTTCAAGCGAGAGATTGTGTGTGTGTGTGTGTGTTTGCCTCTTTACTGCATTTACTTAGATTATGTTATACGTTCACTAAATTATTAAAGCTGCCACTTAGTTTACCGATTGCATAAAAATATATATATATATATACACATATATATATAAGTATACATACATATATATATATATATATATATGTATATACGGCTTACCGTAACTACATACATTAATGTGATTTCCTAACCCGGAAAAAATGCATTAGGTGTAAATCTTATGCTTACTTTCTCATTAAATTCATCTATGTATGTATGTATGTATATATTAATATATGTATATATATATTGGTTTTTTTTTTGTTTTTGGTTTTTAGTTAAATAAAATCTCATTACACTTAGCTACATATATAGTAATTAAGACACATAAGGCTGTACTTATTAGCATTGTGCTATTCTCATTAACTATGTATGTAAGTAGTATGTGTTTATGTATGTGTGTTTGCATGTACTTACTTTCCCATTGGGTCTACTACTTTCTCTCTCTCTCTCTCTCTCTCTCTCCGCAATGGAAATGTACAAATGTGTTTTGGCACTGAAATTAGTAAGTATGCTACGCTTGAATGGCTAGCCCTATAAACATATTTACACATATATATATAATACATGTATATATATATATATATATATATATATATTTATACTGTTTACGCCTTAGCATCATTCGTCTAATTTCAAGAAAAGAACCTACATAAACATATATTGTGCATCTATCTCTGCCTTTCCCAAAATATATATATGAAAGCTGCTCTTTTATATTTTTTTGTGCCCCGTGTTTTTTGTTGTCTCGCTGAAATCCTTTCAATAAAACCGATCCGTGCTCTGTATATCCTCCTCGTCCTCCTCAACAATGATCTTATTACGTATGCCATGTGTGACTGCCTCGATCTTCGAGAAGGATGACGATGACCAATCGCCGTGGTCGTCCAGTGCCGAGCCAGTGGCTCGGATTCTGTTTCGGTTGTCGCCGGTTGTTTTGCTGCACGCCGGATTCACAAATGATGTGCTGCGATGATGCTCGTGATGGGAGCGTGTGGCAGGCGCAAAGGAATGGGTGTACGTGTGTGGGTGCTGGGTGTGTGGTCGTGCCTGTGGATAGGACATTGGCTGGTGCCGCAACGGATAATGTTCGCGTGGTGGCGGTGCCGCTGTCGACAGGGAGAACGACGACGACGACAACGATGACAGCCACCGTTGGCCGCTGTGTTGACGGGCCACAAATGATGGTGCCGAGGGATGATAGAGTTGGGGTTCTGGTTGTGGCTGTGGATGTGGCTGTTGTGTGAGTGTGTGCTGTCGTGTCAGCGGGTGTTGTTGTTTGGGCTTGTGTATTGTGGCTAGATCAAAACTATTGTCACGTGCTTCCATCAAACCTGGCGCTTTCGAATCGATCTGATCCCACCCCTATATCCACGATTCCTACATGGCATTCAGCATTCTCCTACTACTTCCACCACCTCTGTGCGGACTGTATTCATCGCGATCGCGATCGACAACAGCGGCCGCCCGCGACACATCCATGCGCGGATCATCAATGCGTGTCGATGGTCCCGGTCCGTAGCGTGTTCTCGAACTGGCGCCCAACGGACGCTCGTCGCGCTCGAAATCTGTGTCCGAGTCGAGCAGACGGCCGCCGCGTGACAGGTGGCCGTGATGGGAGGCGCCACTGGGGCCGCTACGCATCGCCGGATACTCAAAGTTGCGCTCGTCGAGCATCTCATCGCTGTTCAGATCGTAGTGCATGAGATCACGATCACGGGCATGCAGTCGTTCTCTTTCCTGCGCCTTGCGCTCGTAACGCTCCCGTTCGCGCTCGTAGGTGGCGGCATGGGTCGGCGGGCCGCCGCTGCCCCCGCTCCGCTCCTGGTGACGTCCAGAGGCCGGCCGACGGCTGTGATGGTAAGAGGCACCTCCTGCAATATTGGTCAACACACAGGCTTGCATTAGTCGCACATTAATTCAATTGTTAAGCGTTAAGAAATAAACTCAAACTGAAACGAAAACGGAAACCAAACTAAAAGCAAAAGCATTCGAACGCATCAATTGGCAGCAGGCAAACAATTCCCTGCAGCCATTTGACAAAAGTAATAAACTAAAAAATCGTTTTTTATTTTTAATTTGTTTTTATTTTTAGTAACACGGGAGTGCAGATATTGGTTTTGAGTGGTTTTTCTAGCTATTCGTATTGCAATTGAGCCATCTTACAGTAAGGGCGCGCCCATAACGATTAGTACTAACAATTTTGGGAATCGGGGTTAGGATTTGGTAACGCAAAAGCAACAGCTAACAATAATATTAAATCAATACTTGTGTAAGCCTATACACATTAAATAGTTCCTTTGTATTAGTCATGTGAAAACAAATAAAGAAAAAATTGATATTCAAGTTCAATTTTCACTTGAATCGTATTCCAGATCAGAAGATTCGCTGGTAAACTAAAGAATGCTAAGAGTCTTACTAGCTGCACTTGGATAACGATCAAACACAGGAAAATCAAATGAGCATATAAATTATGAATATATATCTTTTATGTTTCGATTGTAGGATTGGAAAATAATATAACAGAATTAACAGAGCGAATATTTGTATGCAAAAAATGCATAAATAAAATTAAAAATATGCAATTAAATATGCACGAAAGATCCCTTGAAAATTGAAGAATTAATCTGTAATTAATCTATGTTGAAAATGTTAATTTTAGTCGTATCTTAAATTATTTAACTTCCTTCTAACTAGAGATATGATATATAAGTTAAAAACTGTCTAGGATAAATAAATAAATGTTTTTCTTTAATTAATTAATTAATGCCTCAACTTAATTTTATTTAATTACTTTAAATATGTTACTTGCAGCCAGGGAAAACATATTTAAATTATTAAAGAAGCTCAGCAAACATTAAACATTTTTTCCCGTTACATTTGTGTTTCGGTGAGCTCCTTTTATAGTATATTTATATTCCGATAAAATTCATAAATTTAAATTTAAAGTTTAATTTCTTTTTATTTAAACAGAGAATTGGATTTCCTTGTTGTGAAAAATTGAACTTATACCTACAAATAATTTTTCCTATTATTTCTGACAACTAACATTTTATAGTCAGCACTTTTATCTAGAAGAATAAAGCAACCCAATTTGGAGCTGTTAACAATTTAATTGAATTTATGACAGCATGAAGAAAAGATTTAGAATTAATTACGAAATCGTTACTGCAAACGAAATGGGGATTTGGGGAATTTATTTTCGAAAAAGAAAACAAATAAAGAAAAATATGCCTCAGCATGCAAAATAATGGAATTGTGCAAAATGCAAATATCCGCTCTGATAATGAATCAATAAATAAACAATTCAAAAATCAAGGGAGGTTATTTTAAACAGCTAGAAACAAATAAATGCGAATTCTTTGGCGAGTGCATACTCACTAAGCCAACATGTGTGTGCGGGTTTTTTATGTAAGGGTGTGTTCTAAATAACAATTACAATTTGAATGAATTGGATTTTTTGCTAACTTGAAATGTTAATTAAAGAACGCAAGATATTCAACAAATTGACTGAACTGAGTTGCTGTTGCTGAGCCTGGGACGGGACCCAAACAATGTGTAAATCGAGTAGAACGAGTACAACGAGTAGAACAAGTAGAACGAGTAGCACGAGTAGAACGAGTATAACGAGTAGTACGAGTAGGACACTAGAGGCGCACGACGCCAGCAGTAACTAGAAACGAGTACAAAACACATTTAGACAATAATATGTTTTTTTTTTTTGTTTTTTATATCCTATCTAATGGTCTTTATGAAAATGGTAAAGCATAGAGTTTAAGGTCGTTCAGGTTAGTGTTGTTAATAGAACTCAAGCAGAAAATATTATTATTGAAATTGAATCTTAATTGTAACGGTTAATATGCTCCCTTGCGGAGCAGGCAACAGGCGAAAGGAACAGAAAGTTTCCATTGATATGGATGAGCACCTCGAATTCAGGACAACTTGAAATATATATATATGTGTCTATATCTCGTGTTGCATTTGTTGTTCGTCGAGGTTGAGGGGTATTTTTGAGATACCTAAACTGGAACCGACTTCTGATTATTGTTATTATCGATTTGGACGTTTGGATATATAGTTTGTCTTTAGCTTTGTACTTTGTTGATATATATCGATATAGTGTTGATCTTGGCAATTGGTAATTTGAGTTATAGCATTGTTGTAAAGGAACCGGGTATGTCTCGTGCTGTGAATGCTGTGAAGTGTTTGCATAAAAGAAAAAATAAATAAACAGAAAACAAAAACAAAAAACATAAAAGGTAAATTATTAATCTAATTAAAATAAGGTAATCCTTCGAGAAGCGTTTCGACAAATGAAAACATAGAACGTTTATAACCTCGACGATTATTTTTTAATAAATGATTATAATATCTACTATCAAATTCAGGGCTAAAATACAATAAAACAAAGTTTAGCTTTTTACTCCCCCCCTGGGAAATAATTGAAAAGCAAAATAAGTGATTAATCTATTAACTATTTAATAAGTTATAAAATCAAAAAATTACTGGAGTACTGTGAGAAAAGCTGGCCTAGTTGTAGGTGGAACTAGGTGCTACATTTAAGACTCTATAGCTCTAAGTTTTATACTGGTTTAATTGACATCTATAAACGTTGTGTGCTATCAAAAAAGAATTACTTGGATAAGGGAGGGGGGGTTTTTGTTGTTGTTGGGAATTATGATTATGACATACTAGTTGAGAGTACAGAGTTAAGTAGTTATAAAATTGCTGTTGAAATTATGCGATTACATAATCAAATTAAAAGTAACATTTGAATTTACCTTGGTCCCAATCGAACTCTCTATCCCAATCCCTTTCTCGCTCTCTTTCCCATTCGCGTGCTCTCTCGCGCTCCCACTCCAAATCTCTCTCTCTGTCTTTCGAACTGCGATCTCTGTTGAACTCTCTATCCCAGTAGTCGCGCTCATTCTCGCGCTCTCTTTCCCTACTTCCACGCTCCTGATCCCGTTCTCTTTCCCGCTCCCTTTCCCGACTACCTTCGCGTTCGGCACTAGCCATTCGTGGCCCGTGTTCGTCAAACTCCTCGCCATCAACTGCGCCACACACACACACACACACACACACAAAGACACGTGAATGGGGAGAGAGAGCAAGAAGAAGCATCGATTGGTTTTTTGTTTGTTTTTTTTTGTTTATTTCGGTACAGTCATGGGAATTTGAATTTGAGAAAGACAAATTTTTTAGAATTGTATTTGTATTTGTATTTGTACGAGTATAGAGTAGTAGTATTATGTGAATATAGTTGTGATAATGCGTGTTTCGCAATATTCGTTGTGAGCATGTATCTGAGAATGTATATATGTGTATGTAAGTAATTTACTGTATTTTATGTCGAGTTAACGAAATAAATGCATAACTAGTTTAACTGATCAAATATCATCTGATAAGAGGGTCGCTTGCGTGACTTCTTAATATGGTAATGGGGCTCTTGAACCGATTATCTTTCGATAGGTTATTATCTTTTTTCTTTTTTTGAATTGCCAAACGAATTGTGGATGAGATAAAGAGAGATAGATATATAGTGGGCAATTGGACTGGAAAATTCTTGAGAATTTGACAACTTTCAGCGATCCGAAGGTGGGTTTTGGGGGCTTTGGAGTAGGGGGTGGGTGGAATACGATACGCACGGGTATGAAGATGACAAATGCGCTCATTGAAATATGAACACAATTCACAGCAACATCGACTTTACCTGGTGGTGTTGGACCCATGCGCGTCTGATCTGCCGTCGGTGAGGCGGACACCTCCTGAGACGGTATCGGCCTGGCAATGGCCGGCACTGTGCCGCTTCGAATATCCGGATGCGTTGCCTTCCAGTACGTCTATGTAGAGTGGGGGTAAACATTAGATATAAGTGTGTACATACATGTATATAGCAGGGTGTCAAATTAACTGATTAAAATTCAAACTTATTTTTTAAGCACCAGTTACCGAAAACGAATCTTATTATTTCCGATAAGAATGTACTAAAACAGTGCGTATCCCAAAATAACCGATTGAAATTCAGAAATCTTTCCACCTTACTCAAACTGAAACCGAGTTTTATTATCGTATGGAACAGTAAAGCCTGGTAGCTGTATAGCATAAAGACTTATCCAGTTACTTGCCAACCCAAAATAACCGATTGAAATCTAGAACCGAATCCGGAGTGGGAACCGAATTCAGCATTCTTTAAAGAGCCAATAACCTGTACCGATATTATTAGTTGGCTTTAGTCTATAAAGTCTAAGATGCTAACCCCAATTAATCTGTTGAGATTTCGAATTGGTTCCACAACGGACACCAAATTCTGCCTTTTTTGTATATATATGTATATATTAATATATATATTATATATGTTAATATTATATTATTATATTAAATATTATTATTAATTTTAATAGTCGATCTTGGTTGTAGTCAAATAAATCAATCAATAAATTAATTCCAATTAGCTTTGAAAATATTTCAGTGACAGTTTTTCAATTTTAATTGGTTTTTGTTTGACACCCTGTTTTTGAATTTGCCATACCTCCAGATATTCGGCGATATGCTCGCAGGCGTCTTCCAACTGGTTCTCATCTAAAATGACATCGAACATTTCGGGTGGGCATTGGGTTAGTTTCTCAGCGGCAACCATTTGTACGTTTAAGTTTTTAGCTTGCGATTTGCCCCGTGATTTGATTAAACGCTGTAAGACCTGTACAGATAAATAAAACTTATATTAGATATAGTGGTTAAAATATAGTTAGAGTTACTTGCCTTACTACTACTAATCTTTAAGTAAACTATTGTTGGCGCTAATGAAGTTTTTGCTAATTGTGACGGATGATTGATTGTATCACAATCGAGTACGACCAGCTGCAGTGAACGGGACAGCTCAAAGATGCGCTCGATCTCCTCCTGCACCTTGCCCATGCAATCGGAACGACTGCTGGAACGCTCCATGATCGCACGCTTCGATGGATTGTTGAGAATCGAGCGTTTCGCCAACGATATATCGGCCATGACGCGAGTGATGATGATGCGACCCTCAAAGCGATGCTTCAGGAAATCGAAAAGTGCCTTCTGCATCATATCGGTTACCTCGTAACCCTTAAGGCTTGGACCCACTAAGACGACGGGACGCATCGATGGCACCACATCGTAGGGGCTGGCCGTTTCCTGTTTCTTGAAGAACGGTTTGCGCTTCTCCTTGTTGGGTGGTGTTGCCAATGGTGTCTTGCCATGTCGTCCTGGTCCCATGGAATCTGATTCGTCACCTGATTCGTTAGTATCATTGCGAAAGAGATAATAATAATGGCAACGGATGAGCGAGCTTATGATTCATGATTTATGCTACCAGCGACGATCGAGCGCTACGGCGTTGCCACAAAGCCAATTTACAACTAAATTATATTTACAAATATATATCGTATATATATACACTTTACACACACAATTTTTTAGCTGTATTTTGTATCTGTGCGTTGTGTGTGCGTGTGTGTGTGTGTGTGCTTGGAAAGGAATTTAAATTTCAATTGCAACCGTACCACGCGATTTCAAATGCTGCATGAAATGGCCAAATCGAGGATGCGGTTTCATCTAGAGCATACCTTATATCTAAAGGGTATGTGAAGTGTGTGACTGAAATGACTGACTGACCCATCTAGAGACGGAGCTACGACAGAGACAGATGCAGATTCAGGGAGAAAGACAGAGACAGATTGAGTGTGTACAAGACAGAAGTTTCTACGGTGTTTCTTGAGCGAACTTGAATTTTTTACAGATGATAAATATAATGCCAGGGTATATACGTACCAGATTGGAAAGACCTATCAACTTGTGGGTTTCTATTGTTATCAGTTATCGAATTGTATCGATAATTGAAGAAACAAAGGACGTTATCGATCAAATGAAATAAAGTTGATCTGCGTATGGTTTACAAGATTTTATATGCCAAATTTTAAGTATATAATACTTATAGTCTTTGACATTGGCTTATTCACACAGACAGACAGATAGTTAGATAGATAAATCGTCATCGAAATCGAATCGACTTTTGATGCTGATCAAGAATATATATCCCTAATGGCTTTGAACATGCTTCCTTCTGCCTGCTATACATACTTTGTATAACTTCGTCATTCGGTATTTTTAATGGGTTCAGGGTATTTATAGCTAAAACAAAGGAATAAATGGAGCATTTGGATTGCCAATACTGCTCATCTCTAGATGGGAAATGTTAACGGATTAACGGTTAAAGTTACAAAATTTTCCGAGCACAAGCGTACATGGAATTGAAAATGAATATTCTGAGTACAAGATGAGTGTCATTGACAAACCTTGTTTTTTCTTGCGCGGTGTTGTACTATAGGGGTCTTTGGAACACGTTTATATCACACACAGTTGGTATTAGGAACATATATATTATTGTTGTTGTAGTTGTTGTTGTTGTTGTAAGTGATTGTAGTTGTTGTTGTTGCATATTTGAAAATGTAACATTTGTGTTAGGTGGTAAAAGAGAGTTGAGTGCAGTTAATAGGATTTTCACACTTTCAATAGAAGAGAATTCTAGCAAATGGGTTAAGAACGTGCTTATTAATTGTAATTGTTCTCTATAAGAAAGCGGGGTGTATACGAATGTGGGTGTGAGTGTGTGTGATAGAGCGAGATAGATGCGTTCTGGACCAATTCGCTGAGTGGTTGTCATGCGGGGAAAAGAGAAAGAGATATCTATGTCCGTAGTGGACCAGTGGACAAACATTTGACAAATGTTTTTTGTTTTTATTTTGTTTACGAAATATATTTACAATATATATTTCCTGATTGCAGTTTCATTGTGTGGAATGTAGCATGATATATAATTGAATAACACAAAATGTACGAAATCTACGATTCACTTTTTGTAGCCCAGTGTTTTGCCAGATTCGAGGTTTCCAGAAATGAAAATTATTTTTGATTGAGAAAAACGAACACGAGAGACCCTGTGACTCTGAAATCGGACGACCTTTCACAGCTTAGCTAGAAAAATCAGAGTTCTTTTCGTATTGCTTCCTCTGGGATTGACGGAGAGCAAGAACCCTTGACTATCGACAGACGCACTCACGTGTATACAGTAGTAGTAGTAGTAGTAGTAGTAGTAGTAATAGTAGAAGTAGTAGTAGTAGTAGTAGAAGTGGTAGTAGAAGTAGTAGTAGAAGTAGTTTAGAAGTAGTTGTAGAAGTAGTTGTAGAAGTAGTAATAGTAGAAGTAGTAGTAGAAGTAGTTGTAGAAGTAGTTGTAGAAGTAGTTGTAGTATGTAGAAATAGTAATTTAAGTTATGTAAAATGGTAGCTCGTTAACGGTAACGAGACGGTCGACAACGACGACGTCGAGAACGACGATAAATTATATAGACGACATAAATAACAAAGAAAACATAAAAGTAAATATTACATTTGAAAAAGTCGCACAAACAAAGAAAAGAATTTTTTGATTAGAAATCAAATTTGATTATACGATATACGAAATAAAACCTCGACCAAAAAGAAATCAGGAGAATGAAATGTGTGTCATACCAGGTGTGGGGGGTGTGCTACCTCGTGATGGCTCCGCACCTGCTTGTCCCGCACCAAGATTGCCGCTGGAGGAGCCCTTTGTGCCGTACAGTCTTGAGGGTCTAGTTTGATTCTGTAAAATTGTTAGAGAACATTTAGGAAAAATTGAATGCGAGCTGACGGCGAAATGTCGAAATTTTGTTCACCTGCATGCGAATGTTGTCTAGCTTAGCGGGGCTGGGTATGAAGCCCACATCACAGCCCTCCCTAACCAGTCTGCCGATCCACCAGTTATTGTCGTACTTCTCCTTGATGTGCAAGAACTCCCGCATCTCGAATGAAACCGCACCACCCTGCACGGGCGAATCATCATCGATGGCGCCATCGTATGCTACGTTGGTTCGCACTGCGAACGCTACTGGTTTGCTCTGCAAATTGAAATGCAATTAGAATGTAAACAGATTTTTACTATAGCGAGTTCGATTAATCGATTGTAATTAATCGTTTCGATTCCATCGTTCGTTTCGATTCGCCTGATTCGCGGTGCGAATATGAAGCTGAATTGTTTTATACGAACAGGCATACATATATACAATGTGTGGCATGTTTAGAGCGACATCTTGTGGAACCATTGCGAATTTTTCAAAGATGTGAAAACTGTTCACATTGGCAACATCAGCATCAGCCACATCTGTTAGTTTGTTTACAATTTGTTACGCGCATAAATTAATTTAATATGAATTTTTGCGAAAAAAATTAGAAGTTGTAGTTGCTATTTTGAATGCTCTACACTGTTTTGCAAGACCTGTCTGTCAAAGTAGATAGAAGAGATGGATCTAAAAGGTATGCAGAGTGACGCATTATAGACGTTCTCAATTCACATAAATAATTTTAAGTATTTTATCTCACAACAACTTAAGCAACTATATTAAAAAACCTTCAAAACTAGTCTAGTCTGCGACTTCTTGTTGCCTTTTATACAGTTAACTTAAAATGCATTTAAAACATATTATAATCTTGACAATAATATTTTATTTTTATATATCCTGATTGTCGGTCATTTTAAAATTTTAATTTAGATTCTTTGCGCTGGCTTTGTTTACATTTTCGTAGTGAATGCCAATAATTATTAGAGGTGGACCGAAAACTACTGACGGTATTTTGGGTGCAACAAATTGATTTAGGAACATCCCATTCATCATCAAAACTGATGATTGATGCGTGATGTTTGCTCTGTGTGTATCCAGGAGCGATCGATTGTTATCGATAAATGTAGCACTCTGTTACATACTTACCCTCGCTTTATCCAACTGGCTTAAGGCCTGACGTTCCTTTTCTCGCCGAAGCGATTCCTTTTCCTCGTCTAGCGACAGATCGGATGACGGTTGTGAGTAGTTCGAATCGGCAGAACCCTAGAAAGACAATGAAACAAAAGACAAATAAATCACGTGTTCTAGTTATTCGAGGCAAATATGTTAAGTATACTTGTGAGTAATATCACAATGCATTGTTCTGCTTAGATGTAATTAAATATTTTGGCTGCTGGCCAGAGTCTCTGGGTCAACATAAATTACAAACAAACAATGCCATAAAAATGCCATTAAAAGACATCTGTTTATTCAAGTCATTATTCAAGAATGCAGTAAATAATATTTTTATGACTAATAATTAGTCAATTTTCATATTTTTTGTAAAGTTTTTTATTCTTACGAGATGCATTATTATTTTATTATTATTTTTTTGCAATAGTATTTTCACAACGACAAAACTTGTATTTTAGTCAATTTTTTTTGTCTTTCATATATTCTCATATAAAATGCATTACTGTTTAATTCCTTGATAATAAAATATTTATTAATGTTATTATGATTATTACTGTTGTTAAGACAAAAATGAACTGTATTTTTGTGCATTTTTGCTGTTTTTAATTGGTTCTATTCTTATAAAGTGTATTATTTTATTGTTTTATAATAATATATTTCACAGTTTCGCAAAGACAAAACTGAATTGTATTTTTGTACGTTTTCTAATCTTATGAAATGCGCAAATATTATTATTTGATTTGTTTATTGCACCTGTGTGAATAGCTTATTGTATCCGCTTTGATATGTTGTGTATCCAAGGCCAAATCGAGATTCTCGATGTTGGCCGCCCTGGATTGAGGGAGCATCTGAGGATGATGCACGCTGCACCATGGGCCTGTCAGCCCGGTAATCTTCTTCGAATGAAGATATTTTGATAATGTTACCGACACAGCGACACAACAACAACAATAACAATCAATACGCTGCACAGCTGATTACTGATAACGTCAGTGGTCACGATGTTTACGTAGCGTAAGAGAGACGTAAAACAAGCACAATTGCCGCGTGCACTTTCCTCACACTGGTTGCTCTCACTGCTGCTGCTGCTGCTGCAATTCACAATTCACAATTCGCATTAAGAAATTGGCGTGTCCCGAAACAAACAAAAACAACGAGTGCGTGAGACAGAGAGAGAGATAACGAACTCTGGAAACCAGAGGCACAGTTAATGTAAACGGTGAATGGTAAATGGCAAATGGTAAATGTAACTGGAAAGGCACACACGCTGTTTAGACTTCCGCCGCTGACTGCTTGCCCTTCTCTCTCTCTCTCGCCTCTTGCGTTTAGGAGGCGAATCTCGGAAATCTTTTTTTTCTTTGCAACGCGTTTGACGCCTTATTGCTGCCGAATCGAATCGAAACCGTATTGACGCCTCCCAAATTTTCCTTTGTTGTGTGCTAAAAATAGGTATTTAGCATGCCAAAGTTAAACCGCGGCTCATTTCAATTTTTTAGTATTTGCTGGAAAAACCAAAAAAGTAAAAAAAAAGCTGTCGATGGCTTTCCGGAGAGTGTAGTTATTGAGGGAATTTTCTTCTTTATTTTTGTTTTTTTTCTTCTTGCTACTGCTTTTTTTAGCTTGCGTGGCTATTTTTGATTTTTTGCGATATCCCTTTTGATTGTTATCCTGTTTGTTTTATTTTTGTGTGTGAACTTGTGCTGTGATTTTATCTCAGATTTTTATTTTATTTTATTACTGTTGGGCCACATTCGATTCATATTTCGATTTAGATACCGCGTCGTCCCCCAATTTGCCACGACATTCAGTTTCGCATTCGCATTCGCATTGGCATTCGCATTCAACATTCACTCGAACTCAATTCCGCACGCAAACTGAATCGTTTCTGTATTTGGAATATATA
Organism: Drosophila paracracens; assembly: GCA_035044025.1. Lineage (NCBI taxonomy): Eukaryota > Metazoa > Arthropoda > Insecta > Diptera > Drosophilidae > Drosophila > Drosophila paracracens. The sequence goes on along the minus strand of JAWNMN010000835.1, from coordinate 1,655,208 downwards.
AAAAATTTTTTGTTCATGATTCGTTTCGGGAAAACTTTTGTGTAGAGTTTCCCTCACTTCCAGTGCGTAAATGTTGTTGGGAGTACGGTTAGCGCGAAACCCCCCCGCTGACCATCCCACTCACACACACACGCACACTGTGCGCTCTTCCACTCTGTGGATGTGTGTGTAAGTGATTACAAAGATTGAATGAGTATGAGTACGCGAGTACTACTTACTATGTGGGTTCAATTCCAATACAACTGCACTTTGCCAAATTGAAATGTAAACAAAATACTTTTTTTCAGCTCATTGGAAATTCAAGTGCAATGCCATTTGCCTCAGTGTGCTGAGAGAATTTATTTACATACATATGTATGTATTGACATATATTAATATATATATATATATGTATATTTATGAAAACTAGTTTTTTGTTGTTGTAATTTGAAGTAAACAGTTCCATTGCCAAGATTTCTGTTGCTGTGTGAAAAATCGATATCTGTCTATATTAAGCAAAAGGGTCGTCCACCTGTTGGGCAAGCCACGCTTATTGTGCACACATACACACGCATATATATATATATACATACATATATAATATATATGTATGTGTGTGTGAGTTCATAGTGGCAAACACAGTTGGGGCTATTAAACTATATCTGAAATATTAAATGTAGATTTTACAGAAATGGATTTTCTATTCATATTTTTAATATTTATTTTAATAATACATTACAATAACACAATTCAAAATTTATGATTAGCCACTATCATGTTGATATATATTATCTTGGGAAATTTAAAAATTAATAACCTACGAATAATAAATATGGTGTACAAGTTAATTATCAAATACTAAAATATCAGATACAATATTAAATACAATACAAAAGTCAAGAAAAGTCGTATACATAAATAAATAAAATGCTTTGAATTTCATTAATCCCCAAAACAGCAGTTTTGTTGTGGAATTTTGAAACAGTGAATGCCAACACACAATGTGCATTTTAACGTAAACATTATGTTGTCCATCTACACAGGCTGGCAAGCAGGGCATAAGAGAGGGAACATTTCCAGATGAGCACCGAGGCAGTTTGAGTGAGGCGAAGGCGAGACAACTGTAATGAAAGAAGTCTCCACTTTTGGTATGCGCATGCGTCGATCAGCTTTGAATGTTATTTGTGCCGTGGAGAGTGCGTTCTCCCACTAATGCTTCTTCTTGCCACTTTGTCCCATTGTTTTGTGGTGTGTAAACCAATGCCACAGAGAGAAATGCGAATGTCATTTGCTTGTGCGTTGGCCAGCTCTTCCACCTCTTCCATCTCTATTCCTTTATTCATGCTTGGGTCACTTTCGCTGGACAAAGTGCTTGGTGCAAATTATTGTTTACCTTTTCCGCTTATTCTAAAAGAGTGTCCCAGTGTGTTGACAATGCACTCACTTACTATTTACAGGTGTGTGTATAGTAACGGTGTCAGCTGATCTAACGTTGTCAGTGCCTGGCAACTGGTGGATAACATTGACATAATTACAATGCAAAATTGAGCATTTAAGAGTCGAAAATGATTTTTACAATTACATTCGATTTTGGGTAAATGTGAAATTCTTGGAAAAACCGGAATGTGCTAATCTGCACAATCATATAAAATAGTTCAGCCTTATTTGTGCTATAAATTCGCATGTTTTTTAATTATTTTTTATATTTAAATGAGCACAAACAAAAATAAATACAAAGATTGAAGAGATCAAGCACAAGCACTGAGAAAAAGCATGAGAGAACCCAGCAGCGAACTGCTGAAAGACATTCCATTACCGAATGCATTCTAAATGCATACAATCACTAAGCACTCAATACATGATACTATGTAATTCATTACTTATGCACAAACTTGACTTTAGTTATAAGTAGTGGTCTTATAAGTAGTGTAGTAGTTTCTAATTTGTTTTTCTATCCCTTTTAATTATTGCACTTGAGCACCTTTGCTTACTGCTATTTGGAAGCGTTGTAATGTGCTTTTTTATGCCAATTGTTTAGTGAAAAATAAAATATGTTTATGCTTCTATCTACAATTGCAATATATTCCAGAATAAGTCATTATATGCATAGGCCAAAACATACTTTCCATTTTTTGTGTAATCATATAACTACTAATAAGTAATGCAGCATGTCTACAAAGTATAGATTTTGAATTGAATTCGTAATGGGGTATTTTCGCTGCTGGGAAATGTAAAGAGTGAGAGAGAGTTCTCAGATCGTTGAGAGCACAAGTGTATAAAAATAAACGAACCGGGTCGAGTGTGGATGGCGTAAGGGGAAAGGGTGTATACATATGTATGTCGGATCTGGGGTTCGTACTTTAGGCAAACTTACCCGACGGTTTTTATTGTTATTCTTAAAGGGTTTGTATTGTTTCGCCTTGTGCTTGGCGCCCAGATGCAGCTTCTTCATTTTGGACTTTCTTCTCTTTCTCTGTGTGTGTGTGTGTGTGTTTGTTTGTTTTGTTTGTAGTAGGTGTGAATGGATATTTGTAGAGCCAGCGGCAGATTAATCACATACAAATTATGCAATCGTTTTTCGATATCATTTACCGCAAATAAATCGCAAATCAAACATAAACAAACACTCGGGCGAAATGGCTAAATGAGTTAATGGCCATAATTAAATTGAACGGCACATTAAATGTAATCAATTCAACGGCGGCGATTTCAAGTTTAACGAACTGGGTCAAAACGGGATAAGCAGATTGGAATGTTATGACAAATTTTCAAATTATCGCGAGAGTGAAACTCGTCGACCGATAACGCGAAATTCTTAATAATAATTTAGAATTTTTGTTAAAGATGAGCGGCAAACGAATTGCGATCAACCACAAACGCAAAGACAACAATTCCGACTGTATGTTGCCTGATGATGTTGTCGCTGTCGAGTTGATGCCGAATTGGAGGCGACATTATTTTTGGCAGCCGACGCATTTAGCGGGCTGCCAGACAAAGAGGGAAGATTCCACTCTCGATGCTCGCAACACAAATCAGCTTCACATCGAGATCCCCTCTTGAAAGGACAACCAGTCGTATACTTTATATGTATTTTGCATAAGTATATAAGTATAGTTAAATAATATATATTCCTATTCATCTAGTGTCATCAGCCTACCTAAGTGAAATTACATTATATGTGTATATACATGTAAATGAGAGATTATGATTATATATGTATGTATGTGTATATAGAATATGTTGAATATGAAGCCGATATGCATTTAATCCGGGTCGTCAACGTTTAATCATCCGATAATCCATATTAGCCAATTGAATGTAGGTGGGGAAAAGCTGCGACTATGCGAGATCCATCGGGAGCGGGAGCAGGAGGGGAAACAGCAGCAGCATCTCCTCCATAGCTCGAATAGTTGCCACAAGCGAATGTGGCACACATCGTGATCGGCTTCATGATCAGTCGCACAATAAAACACTGATAACCCAAAATGTGAGCTGTCCACTTTTTATACCCATTTGCAAAATTGCAAGCACGCATATTGATTGGATATATTGCAAAATCGGTTCAGCTTTCAATGTGCACATATACATATATGTATATAAATATTTGTTCATTTTTAAGTTTGTAAGTGTGGGCGTGAGTTTTTATACACACATATTTGTTAAAAAAGTTTTTATTTTTGCATTCTTTTTACGCTCAAAAAACTGCTTGGTAATCATTAAGCACTCAATTCTTAATTCAGAAAGCTTAACACAAGCTTAACGGTTTGCTGTGGTTAACATTTATAAAATGCAGAAAACTCCCGAAAAATAAATAAAATTAATAATCTGACTTTTTAGCATTGATCTTATCTGCAGATTTCTTGAAATGAATTTACGCACATATAAATACATATTTATTTAAGTTTATATTAATTTGAACATTTTAAAGTATACTTTTGACGGTTTCATCATTTTATGGAGCATACTTTTAGGCTTTGCTATTTAGTATACTTAGCTTCAATTGGATATCAGCTTTTGTCATGGCTTCGAATTATTTTTATACTTTAAACGAGCAAAAAAAATATAACGATTATTAATTTAGAACTTTAAAAAAGATTTTTTTGGCACTAATAATCACGATTGATCAAGGACAACTTTGGTATAACGAAATGGCTTTTATTTTCTAATTATGGAGTGAGTCACATACATTATATTAAAAATGGTCACGGATCAAAATAGTTGTTGCCTTAAATGAAATATGTTTAGTGTGGATATTCCTACAGTGGAAATTAATATCAGCAGAACACCAACCAGATCTATACAAATATCTTTCGAATCCGAAACAGTCATTATTATTATGGAGGAGCTCAATATTTAACCATTTCAAGTATTATTTCATTTATGAAAATACATTTCAGAATAACTTTTCGAACATTTTCTAATATTGATTCTTTTGCTTTTATATATTTGTGTATATAAAATGTGAAAATGATATAATTTGCAAAAGTATGTCACAGGAAGAATCAACAGCTCAATAAGGTATATATCTATTTATTCTTAGTAAGACTCGCTTTAGGCATGTCCGTCTGTAAGTCGGTTTTAGACAATATAAGAACTAGATGCTTTAAATTTGGCAAGGAACATCAAGTTTATTTCATCTCACATATTATTGACCAAGTATACAATTTTAGTTATAATCGGCTAAGAAAAGAAACACTTTTTAAGAGCCAACAAATATATAATCCTCTATATTTACCGGATTCTATTCACAAATGTAAATATATATATTTTTCGTGGAATGCAAATACATTCGAAAACAAACTCACATTTGTCAGTCATAATTGACAATTTGATTTGAAGAGTTCGAGGAGTGATGAACAGTTTTTGGATATGGCAGTCGTAATTGGTCTGCAACGGTTGCCTCTAAACTATATGCATACTATAGCAATTGATCGTAAATTTGAATGCGGAGCACAGTTTGATGATCTGTGTGTCTGTTTTTTGTTAGTGAACTTGATCTACATAAACATAAACTGCCTGCAGCAGTCGGCAGGTAAAAAGGGGCCAAAGACAGCGGCTAAAATTCTAATTTCGGTCGACGTATCGATGGATTCGGGCATCCAAATACCCGCAATTATCCGCATGCAGATCGCAGTGGCAAGCAACAAGCGGCATGCGGCATGCGGCAAGCGGCAAGCGTTCCGTTCCGTTCCAAATTCGAGACTTTAATTTCGGAAAATAATCATAGGGTTCAATACAGTTGTGTGTGCGTGCTGCTGGCCTTGGCAGTAGGGCACTGATACAGGTAGCAGTTGGTAGTGCAGCCGTTTTGATTGCCCCTCGATTGCTAACGGTAAACAAATGTGTATTGAACGCCGCTTTGATTGTGATTGAGTGTGTGTTAGAGTGTGTATGTGTGTGCGCTTTAGGAAAATGTATGTGTGCTTGTAGGAAAAGCCAATTTAAAGTTTTCTTGACTTGCCGCCGGTACTGTCTGCCGAGGCCACTGACTTTTGCTGCCTTCCCTTTTTTTACGCTCCAACTGTAGTTGGCACCTGCCTTGTGCTTGGAGGCACACAAAATCGCAATGCGGCAAACAGCTGCTGTTGCAACAAGAAAAAACTGTTTGCAGACTGAAGTCATGCTGCTAAAATGAAATTTCGCCATATGAAAACTGTTTGATTTGGTAATTCTTTATTCGAATGGTGTCAAACCAAATCGAATTTGAGTTTCGTTGTTGTTTTGGCTAATAACATCATTTCCGATGACTGGTTCTCAAAGAATATTAAATTTTGATTAAGATTTCAGTTCTGCTCTAGAATTTCAATCGCTTGATGTCGGGTAACGACCGTTTCCGGTTTAATACCCTGGCCAAAGTGTTGGGATCATCATTTTGTCTCCTCACTAGAGGGTTCTACTGGGATTCTTTTGTGAACGAAAAAAGTAGTTTTTATGCAAGTACTTATTTTAAGATTGATTATACAATAAAGAAGTTCGATTTGACGTGTTCCAATTTCCCATATTCTTATTACTTTAAGCAATAGTTGGACAACTGATGAGAGACAAGTTTTTACAGACAGCTATGGATATAACGATTAAGTATATATATATATATTTGAAGGATCAGATATAGGTCCCTCACGACAAAATAATAATACCCTCTGCAAGGGTACACAACAAAGAGGCAGCAGCGAACATGTCGCGGTACTTAGCCATGTTGCAGCCCCGTTGAGCCCCTTTCGGGGGCAACCCCGAGAGTCTAACAATTTTTTATTGCTTCTAATTTGGCGGCGTTGCCACTCGCTGTTAACTTGAAACATTGTTGTTGCAACAGCAACCAGCAACCAGCAACGGCAACGGCAACAGCAGCCGGCCAATTAAATGTGAAGCATTGAAGGTTTGGTTGGCCGCAGGATGGCTGATGAAATGCCAGGGACTGTTTTAAATTAAATTTAATTAGTTTATTGTCTGAGGCAACACCTTTCCGCTCACTGACTGAATAACAAGCAGAGAACAACAACAACAACAACAACAAAAAACAACAACACCAACAAAACAGCAACAGGAACCCAAGTGTTAAGGACTTGTGTCGTGTGCCACAGCCAAAGCGGCAGCTGCAATGTTGCAGCTAACGCCTACGTTGTGGCACAGGAAACAGGCAACATGATCGCATTTTGGGGCACTTTTGTATCTTGGGTGTGCTGGATACCGTTATAAATTGACTACTTGGCTTTGCTTTTGGTGTCAACATATATATGTCAATAAATGTCATTTGTCATTTTGTAAACCCAGCAAAAAAAACATACAATAATTAACAGGAAAAAGGAAGCAACTCCAAATATATATATATATATATATATATATATATTCTTATTCTTATCTGGACAAGTTGATTTCAGACATGACATTTAGAGACTTCGAATTCCCAAACGCAGTTTAAATTTATTTCATTTGATCAATAAATTTCTTGATTAATATCGATACAAATCGATTACCAATTGCCAAAAAAAAAAAACAACCATTCTCAAGATATTCCTTTCTAATCAGGTATCTATATAATTATCATTATATTAATCATTTGATATCAATGAATTACATTTTCTGTTCTCAATCTACTAAAATTGAGAAATCCAAAAATATTATTGAGCCAAATAAATTTTCAAAAGACCTATGAAAAGTTTGTCATCATTAGATATATACGTTTTTTTGGCTATATATTAATTAAACATTCTCTACTTCTGTATGTCAATTTATAATTAATTAATTAATTAATTATTCTTGTTCATTTTCAGAAATCAGAATAAACATTTGCAGTTATAAAATTTGTATTTGCTTGGACAATTTTCAATTATTTTCTGTGAACAGCAGATTTTCAAAACAAAATAAATGCATAGTTCTAATATATATAATCTATAATTATATATCATAATATAATATATAAGATTCTATATTTTATTTAAAAAAAATGTAAACCTAGTTTTACTTATTTTATGGCGTACCTGTTGGTTCCGCAATTCTCTTGGTGGTACAAAACTGCTGCTGAGGTGCTCAGTTGTACTCGTATTATCTACTGTACATACAGCTGCATATATATCTTTTGGGGTCTTCTATGTGCACATATCGGTCTATATATATATATATATATATGTGTGTATATGTAAGTAGGAGACTATTGGCTGACTGCTTTCTGTGCTCAGCTTAAGATTGGGTATTATCAGCTGAGTGTTTGGCGCTGGGAGCTGCACTCATCTGAAAAGGTAACAAACAGATAATGGATACGATATTATTGATAGGTAAAGTCCAAAAAGAGTTTACTAAATGTGAGGACTACGAGTCGAAATCATGAATTCAAGCATTTGCACTTCAACTTTTTATTGAGCTTCAAATAAAAGAGTAAGTAAAAAAAGGCAGACAAAACATAGACATATTTACAAATATATATATATATATATATATATATGTATATATGTATATATATAAATATATGTGTGTCTGTGCGGAGTACATTTGTGGCTTTTGCAATGAGAATTTCAAAGTCAAGGTCAAGCAAAACATTTGGCTTCCTTTTTTATTGCCCTTGTAGCGGGTATTTTAATTTTGTCGTCAAGTTTGTAACGCATTGATGGAAAAATCGCTCGAAGAATGAGTTGGTTTATGTTTATGCAAAATCTTAACCTATATCATTATTGTTATGCTCTGCAAACTAAAAATCGTTGAGATTGGTTTACTATATTCTATATACATAGATAATATATACATATAATAGATCGTGCAATGAGTTATCTTATATAAAATATTTACCAACTTATGCAAATTAATCTTACGTTTTTCACATTTTGTTCCAAAGCTATTGAGATCAGGCTACTATATAATATAGCTGCTATAGGAACACATTGGTCGATAGATGAGTTTTTGAATTTGTTAACTAAAATGTTAAAAAATTTGAAGAAATTGCCAAAATATGATCTATGTATATCGGACTAGTATATCATATAGCTGCCATAGAACGGATCAGTTGAGTTCCTTAACAACTTTTTTTTTTTACCAAGTAAGCCTTACCAAAATGAACCAATTTGAGGACAACAATCATCTATGCTTCACAACTATATTTAACATTCAAAGGAACATAAATTCAGTTTTTTAAATATACAGTAAAATTTAGCTGTCGTCAGGTCTGCAAGGGTATCTAAACTTCGGCTTCGGCCATAGCTGTCTTTTTCTTGTTCTTGCAGATTTCTGGTTTGCCTTTTAGCGTTTGCTTCTTTGTCTGCTGAAGCGAAGACTGCACGTGTTTTTGTATCTGTATCTGTGGCTGTATCTGCAGCTGTGTCTGTGCCTCTTGCGAGTATCTAACAGCTAAGCATGCGCAGTGTTGTTGTTGTTGTTGTTGTTGTTATTGTTGCAGTTGCTGTTGCTGTTGTTGTTGTGTCTGCTTTTTGCTGTCTGCTGTTCACTTGATCAAGCACAAGTACTGCGCTCGAGGGCCTTCAGTTTATTATTGCTGCCGCTGCTGCTGGTGATGCTGCTGCTGCCCCTGCTGCTGCTGCTGCTGTTGTTGCTTTTTTGTGTTCATATTCTCAAAGCTCACCATCGCATGAATGCCATGTGTTGTAGTATGTGGCATGTAGTGTGTAGTGTGGTGTGCAGTGTCTGCCACGACAAGGAATTCCAATTCCAATTTCGATTTTTATTTTGCTCTCTTCTTTAAGCCCAAAACTTTTGGAGTGATTCCCAAAAAAAATAGTCAACTCAACTTGTTTTGCCAAAATGTCGTAGAGCAAAAAACATACATGCATGCGACTCCTATTAGATGCAGCCATTTAAGTTGCAGTTGCACAATGGTTACAGTTACAGTCTGTGCAACTCATCAGTTCAATGGCCCAAGCGAACAGCACCTGTTAAAAGCAATATCCAGGTGGTTCTTTTTTAAGAGGGTTCAATAATAGGTTTACCAAAAATAAGGTAAGCGACTTTAAGTTTTAATACATATAATATATTTTTAATAATATAATATTGTACATTTATTCAAGGTATTTGTAGACTATACTCATCTAAAATTACTTACAACAAGTAAAAGCGACACTTCAAAGATTATATACCCACATATCAATTTTACTATATTCTGCAAAATTCGAAAAAATGTTTTTATGAAATATTTATGATATTTTTTTGCTCGATGTTTTTTTGTGCAAGTCTGAGCAGCTTAATAATAATTATATTGGATAAGTCTGATAAAGATCAAATTGTAAACTAAAATGTTATTCATTAAAGAGCCCATCCTTCCACCGATTGTTCCTATGGGAGCTATAGTATGTAATAGTCCGATGTCAATGATTTTTAGTCCGAGTGTGGGGAGCACAAAGAATAACTCATAGAAGAACTCATCTCTCGATCGATTGTTCCTGTGACAGCTATATGATATAGTAATTCGGTCTGGCAGGCTCCGATATATATATCAAGATTCATCAATAAAGCTTTAAGCTGGGATATATTAGAACTAGTTTAAATTTTTGCTACTTCTCTTTATATCTTAGTCTGAAAGAAGCCTAATTAAGAATCCTCTGCATATACTTTCAGCTTCAGGAAAATATCAATGTAATAATAAACATCTATATATACATATATTTTTTATATATATATTTATTTATTTACTTAATTTACCACCATATTTATTTATTCATTTACTTGTGAAATAAATCCAACAGTGCACAAATTATATATATATATAAAAAAGCCACAAATAAATGTATATATATTTTTGTAGATCTTTTCTTTGACTCATTGTTTTTGCGACTTTTGGGTTGTCTAACCTTGAACGTATTCGTATTCAGAGTGGAATGGCTCAAACATGTTTGGGGCCTAAAACATTTCCGTTGCGATCTTCGCCGCATTCTGCATTTTAATATCAATCGCTTCATAATTCATAATTGCGTATTTTGACCAAAACGCAATGGAATTTAATTAAAAAGTAAAATTTGTTTTTTTTTTTTGGGGTTGTTACTCAGGTACTCGCTGTGAATTTTGATTAGTTAGAGAATGGGCTGAAAGTAGTCTCAGTAAAGACTTTTATTTTTTAATAACTGGTTTACTTTTGGCTATATAGAACTTTAGAATAAGCCTTAATGATAATTACAGGCGGAGTTAACTCACAAAAGTTTATAGTACACATATAAACCGGCAAAAGTATGGCACACAAGGGGGGGTGAAGAGCGGCAAGTGCCACAGGCATCGTCAGAGCCACAGACTGAGTCAGACTGGCAGTCAGTGTTGGAGTCGAAGTTGAAGTTGCAGCAAGCCGGTCGCAGTCAAAGCCAAGTGCAGCGCAAATGGATGGATGGTTGCCGCTGTAGATGGAGATGGAGATGGAGATGGAAACGGAGATGAGGATGGAGATGGAGGCCTGCTTGCACTTATTAATGCTTAATAAATGGCATTTCATTTCTTATTATTGTCGGACTGGGCGCGACGTGGATATGTCCGACGATTTTTATTGCAGGCCTCATTCTCATTGTTGTTGAGGCTGTTGCTGTTGCTGTTGCTTAATGCGAGTCAATATATTGGTCATGACTAAGGATGCGCACACACACACACACACATAGAACGAGAACAGGGCAGTTATTCAGCGTCAGTCCGTCAGTCAATGTGTGCTAAAGTAATTATTTCATTTGAGCCAACAATGAGGCTGCAAAAGTCTGGTCAACGCTTAGAGCGACTGCTGCTGAGATGGACGTGGAAATTAAAGAAGCTGGCAGCAGCGGCAGCAGGACGAGGCATTGGCCGCATCCGCGTCCGCCTCATGTTTCATGGCTCACACGATAACCATTTTCAGTGCTTTTAACGACTCAACTTTGGCGTTGCCTCGCCTGGGTTGGCCTGGTCTGGCCTGTCCTGAATGCTCATTTTTTAAGTACTCGGGAATGTAAATGAAGCGGGTGTCTGTAGCGGCTGCACTTCACCGCGGCTGCTTAATGTTAAATTCGAGGTCTTTGGGGTCATTGCACTCAGTCCGCAAGCTAACTTACTACTTGCCACTTGACCGCTTGGCCATAATTTCTCTGTTTCCAAATATTGATGCACACTCTCACACATCTAAATGTATATGACATTTATATTTTCGGTTTTTTGGAATTTAAAATTTTGTACATTTTTTATTCAGTTCAAATATTAGAAGTATTAAATAAAAAAAACTGTATGCGCTTATATTTTGAATTATTTACTTTGGCGCCAAACGTGTTTAATATGTTATCGAGCACACTTGCAATCGATAAACAGTCATGCGCAATAGCGCTGCCTCTCTGTCAGAGAGCGGAGCTAAAGCTCATTAGTGAACAAGTTCCTTTGGTTCGGTTCTTGGCTTTAAATCTATACTGACAATAGTTTCACTGCTCATAAAAAAATAAGTCACTTTATTAAGCTAAATTGCCAAAATAAAGCAGTCACTAGTTGGGAATAAATTACAATATTTGAAGCGAACACTGTGAACTGGCTCACTGTGAACGAATAATCAAACCGTACTCTCTGAGAGCAATATCAATGTGACCAGAGAATGTATTGGATGTTCTGTGTAACAAATCGAAGACGCGTTGAGCGAAACAAATAAAAATAAAACAAAATTCAAGTAATTTATAGACAGTGTTTTGTTTAGACTTTAAACTGACATCTTAAATACTAATTGCAGATGGAAGCGGCGAGCTCAAATGCAGCCCCAGCACAAGCAGCTGCAGCAGCAGCGGCCTCAACCGGCGCTGCCAGAGATGCAATACAAATGCCATTGCGGGCTTGCAGCACCAGCGGCTGCCAGGTGAGCAAATATGTGGAAGTGACGAAGCGCAAGTGCTCTCAGTTTGTGTCGGCTCCATACATTATGCCCAAGCCGCTGGTGGTCAGTGGAAAGACAACGATATTCCAGGTGGGCGGCGAAAGGGCCAAATTAGGCGACATCCCAGCCCTGTCAGCAGGGACAAGCGGCGGCGGCGCCGGAAGCGATGGTCAGCCTATCTATCGGATTAAGCCCGGCACCCATGCGCACGTCATCAGCTATGTGTTCATAGACGAGGGCTCCGATTCCATGGAGAAGGCCAAGTCGGAAGATCCCGAATCTATGCGCATGCTGCTCGACTCCCAGCGCGAAAACGCCACAACAAAGCTGCAGAAATTATTAGCAACTCATCGAGGTCTTGCAATGGCTGCTGCAGCTGCAGCTGCAGCTGCCCCAGCGCCTGCTGCGCAGAGCATAGCAGCAGTCACTGTCCCAACTACAGCGCCAACTACAGCGCCAGCATCAGCTCCCATTACTACAACAGGTGCTGCAAGCGTAGTTGGTGCTACACCTGCGCGCACTCCTCCTGATTCTCCTGTTGCAGCTCCTGTGGCGAACAGCGTGAACATAACCACACCTCAGATACATCCCAACTTGTCTATAGCTAGTGTGGCCGGTGCTTTGACGCCAACACATACAGCTTCAGCTCGAATTCCAACTCCACCTGTAGTTGCTGACCCAGCCCCAGCTGAGGACAATACTGTTGGCAAGCTGCAAGCCGAGATTCTCGAACTGCGACGCCGTCTTGCATTTGCTGGCGGTCATCCGATTCCCTGAATGGAGTGGCCCTTATAACCAATAATAGATAGTAATTTACTTATAGTAGCTACAAATACGCTTAATCATATGCCAAAATATTTGTTAGATTCAATAATAAAATAGCTTTGTTTAGCTTTGCAACTATTGCAACTTGCAACTACTATGTATCTGTATTGAGTACTGTGCTAAAAATGCCTGCCACGTTTTCGAGGTAGAAAAATGAGAATTTGGCTTGCTTTTGTGTGTTGTCACACTGGCCATTTTATGTAGCTGAACTTTTTAATGAAACCGACAAGGGATAAACTGTCGTGGCGGTCGCACAGATTTGCCATCCACATCAAACACACACACACGTACAGCAACAGACGACACACCACAGTTGTATCTTAAGGGGTCGTAAATGCGGAATTTTATGTGTCATCCGTTGAGGCGGCATTGGCAACGGCTTCGGAGTTGGCCATTTCGAGGCGAAAACTTTGCAATCGAACGTAAATTAATTTTTATGGCCAGGACGGGCCACACCAACAGCAAAAACAACACCAATAACGGCTGCAACAGCAAACATTTCATGTTGCACTCAAAGAAGGACTCAGATATGTTTAAATATACCTATGGACACATAAAACTGACAATGATAACAAATTCATTTTTTTATTTAATCATAAATACAAAAAAAATTGACTTTAGTTGTTTCAGAAATATAACAAAATTGCGGAAAATTTAGTCAATATAGATCAATAATTATATTCAAAATATTTGAATATGCTCGATATAATGTACTAAATATTTTAGTTATAGAATTTAAAAATAAGTTTCAAGTGTTTAAGTTTAAAATGTGCAAAAGAATTAAGTAAATATAAACTAAATTACACATATTATAATTAATCACAAATATACATATTATATTTATCAAAATAAATCCAACAAAAAGGAGATTGAAATGGAGTAAAGTAAAGTTAAATAAAAAAATAATAATAGGTTTATAAATTTTCTATTTTTTTAAATAAAATAATTGTATAAAAAAAAATAATTATAATAAAGTGAAATGCATAATGAATGAAAATGCATAAAAAGTAAAAATGTATAATTCAATCAGAAATATAAATAATATAAGTAATAAAAGTTAATATGGATAATAGAGTTAATATATTATATTTACATATTACAAAAAAAAAGACAAGTCAATGTTTAATTAATAATTTCGATATATTTATATATATAATTTATTTATAAACATAAGTCGCAAATGTGGATAAGACAGATTTTCAATATTTCAAATTGAAATTAAAAGAGATGCTTACATATGGACCTACTGAAAAGATTAGTTGGGTAGTGTTAAGTTGGTTAGACTAGAGGAGATTTAGTGACAAGGAGACTTGATTCTTGAGTGTTAAGGGAAAGTGCCTGCTCCACTCGGAATGGTAGCACATGAAGGGAATAGTTATTATATTCTATATTATAGTTATTATAGATCTTCCAATAACCCTAAAATGAATGCAAAAAATTCGAGCTGATTACCTGTTTCCTAGGAAGATACATTATCTTCTAGCAATCATCTATAATGTGCTTTGACGATTGAGTATGGATATTCCACTATAGATCAGATAATTAAATTAAATGTTGTTCAAATAAAAAGAAAACATTTTTCAAAACAAACGAAGAACAATTACTAATTGTAGAAATAATTATACCCTGCAGCTACTAAAACAAAATCTAAAAAATTGTACAATAAAGTTTTTATATAATAGTTTACTATATATATATATATATATATATATATATATATTAAAAATGATGCTTGTTCTTATTGCTGGAATGCTAGTAAACAACTTGCATGCTTCAAATTGCAAGTTGGCAAATGGCAGCTTTCACAGCACTCAGTGCGACGAAGATCAGGATACGATTGCGATTAAGGCAATGCAATGCTTTAAGTCAACACACACACACACACACAGACGCACACGCACTGAGATACACACACACATGATCCTCAGCCATGATCCTCGCGGTCGCATAAAAAGTAACGAATGTGCGCAATAATAAAAATCATTAAAATAAAAATGTTTATGAGAGTGCATAAAGACGACTCCACAAAGCGCGGGGAGGGAGGGGAAAGGTGTAAAGGAGGGGTGTGGGGTGGGGGTGAGCGCGGGGGCACGCAAGCCGCCCAAAGCCGGGGCACTTGATGGCCGTTGAACGTCGCAACGCAACGCATGGTTGATTTGTGGGCTCGGGGGTGTGCGGATGTGCGGGGGTGTGCGTCAATGAGGCAAAAGTATCTCTGCACATTTGTTTCGCTCGCTGGCACTCAGCAAAAGTCATGCACACATACACACACTGACACACCGACACACACTCACACACAATCTTGAGGATTGGGATTGGGATGCTAACTCATTTTGGCGGCTGCTGCTGCTTGCTGCTTGCTGCCTGCTTTTGTACCTGTGACGAGGCAGCTTGCGAGACGCAGACGCAGACGCAGGCGCAGGCGCTCAGCTCAAAAATAATTTGCAATTTCTGAGAAATACTCGCTGACTTTATGCGCTGCCGTCGAGTCGAGTCGCCTCGCTTTGCGTCGCCTCGCGTCGCGTTGCGCAGCTTCTCAAGAACCTTGCCAATATGCGGTGTGGCCGTAATGAAAATTAAAATACGAAACACTCTTCTACCCAAAAGGTCGACCAAAAAGGAGCCAATGAGCAGGCGCAGCACCCCAGCAGCAGCAGCACACTCCCCCCCCGCCACTCCACCACCCCTGCACTGAGTGGACGCTTGCTTGGGGATTGCTTGTCGTTATCTTGTCATGTCAAAATGGTCTTACGAAAATGTATCTTTTGTATTCCAAGTGCAAATGAGCAGCACAGATACAACAACACCATATGCCCCCTCCACACACACACACACACACACACACACACACACACACAGTGCAGTCGTCGTCTGTCCTCGCAGTTTTGTTTCCCTTTTATTTGTTTGCTCACTCGCAATTTTTATGCCTTTATTTTGTTTACTCTTTGCCTTCTTTTCTGCAAATGCTTTTAAGACTTTAAGACTTTTTAGTTTGTAGTTGAGGCGTACAAATTTGTGTGCCCACACCCCCCCTCCCCCCTTCCACGCTTGCCCCTTGCGGACACAGAAGCTCCAAACAGGAACAGGATTGACCACTCCACGCACACCGACTGTAGCTGTATATGTAGCACTTCTCTCTCTCCCTCTCTCGCGCTCTCTCTCTCTCTCTCTCTCTCTCTCTGTGTTGATGCTGAGAACTGAGACGGCGGCTGACAATGATGATGACACAACATGAAATGGTAAAACACGCTGAAAAATATTAAATACGCTACGTCGCTGCCTTTTGACAGCGAACGTAAATTTTGCTTTTGCCCCTGCCTCCCTCACTCTCTGCCACCTCTGCCTCTGCCTTCTGCTTGCTGTTTAATTGCACATAAGAACGAGGCACCGAGGCACACCAACTGTGATTGTGTGGATTTCTGGGCAATTAAAATAGAGTGTAAGTTAAGGAGGCATAAAACGTTGATCTTTATACGTATTGCACTCCAATGCATTTCTGTCACTGCACATGCAGCCCCAGCATTTAGTATTATAGTTTTTATGCATTCCTGGAAACCGGGATGTGAATTAATTGAACATTGAACATTAATTGGCAATAAGCTAAATACTGCAAAAATATCAAAATATCATATCATATGTGTAGTACTCAGTTTGTTAAAATATTCGTACAGTTCAGGATTTGCAATTTATTTATTAATTCTAAAATGTAGAAAAAACAGGTCTAAATTCAATGGTGTTTTTTTTATATATGTATATATATATTGGCACAGAATTCATACATTCTGTATAATATAAAATACTAATCAAAAGTAAAAAAAAGAATTTTTAAATTTTCTTTCTTTTCTTTTTTTTAAATGTGTACCAAAACCCAGAAACACTTTGTAACTAAATATCAGGTCAAAAACAGGGAAAGGTCTAAAACCATAGTACAGCTAAGGAAGTTCATATTTTAAGAATTTTTAAAGGTAAATGGGATTATTCTCATTTTAAAAGAGTTACATCTTATATGGAATACACCTCTTATACATCTGTACCCTTTGACAAAAACATATATTGAACAATGTTGAGTATACAAGTTGTATAGCTGGGAAAGTTGCTGTTTCAAGAATGTTTTATGTTGGCCCAAACGATAAGACTCATTAGGAATCAGTTAAGTAAAATCATTCTCATTTTAAGAGAACTACTCTTCAAATCAAAACATTATTTATTTAAAAATATAATGATTTTATTTAAAGTTATTCTTAATTTAATGACTTGAACATTTAAAGCTGTGTCACAAATATGTGTATCATGATTTTGTTGTAGTTGATTTGAGTATTGTCTTTCTTAAGTATGTAATATGAAATGCACCGATTTTAAAATCGCGAATAGTCAGTATTATTCTATTAAAATTACGATTTATTTAAAAATAGTTTTTTGGGTACATTTCAAACTATAAAATAGTAGAAAATTCCGATTGTATTTGCAGTGTTTTTCTCAGAGTAAAAGCTGCAAAGTACAGATCCAAATATCCCCCCAACAAAATTCGAGTAACAAGCGCAAATTAAACTGAAGTGAAATGTGTCAAATTTAATGTGCAAACAAATGAATTTAATACAATTTTCACACACACACACACAGAGAGAATTATGAGGGCAAATTAAATCTTGCATATCGCCGGGATTGCGATTTGAACTGGGACAAATCGGCAAAAGCGGCAGCATTGACATGTGTGTGAATTGTTTATTTGTGTTTAGAAGCTTTGCCACATCACGAAAAAACAACAACAACAACAACAATGCTATCCCCGACACCAACTATCCCCCTGGCAAGTCAAAGTGATGCTCAAAGTCTGAATCTGGCAATATTGCCGTTTCCTGTGGCGCGCCCCAAAAAAAAAAATGAAAGCAAGAAAAAAAAAAATCAGGGCAAAAATACAAAAATAAGAAAAATAAGAAAAATAAGAAAAAATAAAAAAAGATCGTCTTCGTCGTCCTACCGCATTCTAAGTTCTATTGGCACAAAGACCGACTTTTGCATCTTCTTCTTCTTCTTCTTCTGCTTGCTGGCTGGGATCTTCTGCTTCTTCTTCTTCTTCTTGCTGTTGTTGTTGTTGTTCTTTTTCTTATTCGGTTTGAATGCATGAAGTCAGTTTCAGTTTCAGTTTCGCAGCAGCTTTCTGTTTTTTTTGTGGCGTATTTTTTCGCGTATCTGTTAGATACGGATACTGATGCAGTTTGTAGTGGTAGCGAAACTCGTTTTTAGGCACTGTCTCTTCAAGATAGGACAACACACACACACACACACACTTCGTTTGCCTTGCTCAAGTTCCCGTTCTCAAGATTTCTGTTCTTAAGTGTGTGTGTGTGGCATTTATATGATTGTGTGTGTAGCGCCCTCGCGGCATAGTTTGCCAACATTCAAGGTCGCCAAGCTGGGACTACTCCACTGCTGCTCAACTGCTCTGCTCTTCCACTGCTGCTCCACTGTTCGTGCTCGTCCTCGTGCTCGTGCTGCCGCCTCACGCCTGGACTTGATCTTCAGCAGAATTTCGCTGAGTGTGCGGCCATTTCGCAGGCTCTAACGACTTGACGACTTGCAATTACCAGTTATATACAAGCATTCAGTTGTAAACAAGAAAATAGTAACAATTTCACTCTTTTTTTCGCTCATAAAAAATATCTGATTTTTAATTTTAATTTTAAGCCAAAAATTGTTGAAAAACGAATTTTTCTTATAGCAAAAAAAATATTACTATCACAATTTCAAATAAATCCAAAATGATAAAAAATAATGTGTCATGAACTATACAAGTATTTAATTATTTATTATTATTTATTTATTAAAAATTTATTAAAAAATTAAATTATATTAAAATATATATAATGAAGATTGTGATTAAATGTACATTTTAAAATCAAATAAAAATAAATTAACTTTTATTTTTCAGCAATAAAGTTGTTTAATATTTAAACCGTGCAAATCTTAAAATGATTCTTACTTTTTTTTAGGGTTTCCCACTTGTAAAAATGTATTCAAAAGTTGCTCAAACTTACAAGCGAAATAAAGACAAATTTGAATGAATTTCTTGTGAAGGTGGTGCTATTATTGTGCTCGCAGCTGTATGTATATGTATTTGTAATCTGCTGCCAGGTAATCTCTGCTAACCCAAAACCCATATCCAGCTCATTACAACAGACGAGAACGAGCAGGAGAATGAGAACGAGAAAGAGAACGAGAGAGAGAAAGAGAAAGAGAAAGAGGAGCGGTGACAGTGGATCCAATTTAGCATATAAAGTATAATTTTTACGAGTGCAGAAATGAATGCTGCAAAGTGAACACTGAAAACGCTAAGATATGTATTTATTTACACACCGTCTCAGTTGGAGTCTGCCTCTTAACTTGCAGCATGAGTGTGGCTTGTGTGCGTGTGCATTTCTCATGCTGCCTTGGTGCAACATTTGGGGCTGCAGACTCAAACTTCATTCTTGCTACATGGGTCATTTCCTTTCGTGTTGTTGTTGTTGTTGTTGCTGTTTTTGAGCTGAGTCAGCAGCATTGAAGAATTTTGTTGTTTTTTTTTGGTTACCTTCTGGTATCCTGGCTGGGGCAGTTACGCCTTTGATTCGTCAGCACCTCGTACGTGAGTCAACCTAATTGCACCCAGGAATTTACCAATAACTTAACTTCTGACTAAATGTGTAATTCATGCATTTAAAGCGATGAAAGTTAAGCCTTTATTTATTTATTTATTTTATTTTTTATTTATTTTTGAGTTAACTTTATTCTGTGTTTGCCCAATCATTGTAATAAATGTTTGACCATTTGACATTTTTGTATCGACTGATTTTAGCAATCAGTAAATAAATAATAATAAATAATATTAATAATAATCGATCAATTATAGTATGTAAATCATATGGCTGTGGGCCTTTTAAATCTAGAATGAAATTTAAATTAAATATATATTTATTTTTTAAGACCTTGTGCAAAAATGCATGCCTTTTGTTAGTTCACATTTAAAAATTAGATAAATAATAAATTTGATGAGGATTTTGTGAGTACCGATTTTCAGTTTAAGTAATAGTTACTTACTTTTGAAGTGGCCAAAGTCAGTTTAGGCGAGGAATCCTGAAACAAAAAAATTGAGTTTAATATATTGGATATTAAAGATTACTAAAATGTATAAGGACCTATTGGCTGTTTGTTCCGATGATTCTATATACTAACTGCAGCATTATGACGGATATGTTACCAGTTTAATTGTTGATTAAAACTAAGAGACTAAATGGGACTGATATTTTTATATTTACCATCAAAATGTATAATTTATGGAGTGACAAATGTCTGCCTTACCTCACAATATAAATGATTAATTTAATCTAATAATTAATTTAATCTAATAATCAAGGGAATAAACTAAACCCATGCAAAACTTAGAACTTTACGTGACAAACACTGAAAGAAAAGAACATGTTTTCGTTGGAAATCAGTGGAGATCGCAGTGGACAATTGATCATGAAGCAAATATATTTCAGATTCAATTAAATAACATAATCCGAGTATATAAGGGAAACTATGTTGTGGCATGCTCTCACGTTCAGGTGGGGCATTCCACACGTGCAATTTGAAAACTGATCAGTTTTTTTTTCTTTCTTTTTTTCACTCAATTGCCAAAAGGACGTGCGGCCAACAAAACGAGTTGAAAATCTAATCCCGTTTCCATTCCCAGAATCGAATAAGGCCACATTTATCTTGAGTGTGAAATCACGTACGATTTTCAGTCTGCCTCGAAATCTAGTGCAATAATTGCGAATGAATTTTCTTTTTTAAAGGACACTCAAGCACCTGCGCCTGAACAGTTTTTCTTTACAAATTGAAATCCTTTCGGTTTCGTGGAATGTTAAATTCATGCACAATGCTGTCGTCATTCTGGTAAATTGTATAAATTTTACATATATCATTATAAATGTATATAGCTTTAAGCGGCAGTGCAATGAACTCTTTCAGCGACCGAAATTTCTATTTAAATTTGAGTATTAACTAAAGCGAAAGAAATACAGAATCAAAGTAACACACAACTAAACAAAACTAACCAAAAAAAAAAAAAAGTGGAAAAAAATTCTTAGCGGCGATTTACACAAAAGCAATCAAATAATACTTAATTTTATACAGAGAACATGTCTCCAAAATGCCATCGAAAAGTCAGCTTCTTTCATCATTTTGGTCACTCTCCGGCCGATTAACATAACATGAACTGGAATACAAAATGGGAATGACCGCAACATGAGGCAAAAGGGCAGGGGCAGGGGCAGCGGCAGGGGCGGGATGGAGGATAGGTTGCAGCATCCACTGAAGAAGGGGGGGCAAGCAACTAACTCAAACCCAACTTCGAATCTTACATTAATTAATAATTTCTTTGAAACTTGCGAAAAGACATTATTTATCCACGTGTTATTCTTTGTTCCAAACGCTGAGCACTATTAGCCAAAAACACTTGAGATGCTCGGAGACAAAAGAGGAACAATTAATATAAGAAAAATTTAAAAAAAACAATAATAATGAGTCAGAGAGTCGTGGTCAAGAGAGCTCGACTAGGAGATACTCTGAGCCCACAACTGTAACTATCGTAAGAAACCAATTATTTTGAATATGTATGTGTCTATATGTATGTGACTGTATGTATGTATTCTTCAACCGATCTTAATGGAATTTTTGCAGATGATCATTACCAGGTAGGAAAGATATGTATTTAATCTGTAATCGGTCATATTAATATTCTGGAAACGATTTTGTTGATTAAATAAACTTGAGATGCGTCTGGTGTTCCAATTATATTCCCCACAGATTATATTGCCAAATCGATTTGGAAACTCAACAATAATATGTACAAGAAGTGACTCGCTTATATCTGTTCCTTTCTTTTAATGCAATTTTATTGTGTTCAGTTGGTGAAAACTGTTAGCTGATAAATCTAGATTTATGTTGTGCTGATATTGCTATTTAAATAAAAAACATATTTCACAGCTAGCTGAACTTTGACAAATTCGTTTTGGATGACCCCTATTCATTGAGAATCAATATCATTTGTTATAAGGAAGTGATTTATGGCCAATATTCATGTTTTCATAAATTAATTATTTTTAGGAACTTATCCATTACTCTCAGTATGAGTATCTATATTTCATTTAGTGCAAAATTAATTATACTAAATTATTTAATATTTTTCCAAATATATTTCCGAATAATATGCATCTGTTTTTCTATTCACCCCTGAGTATGTGAAAATCAGCTCCAAAATAGATGCAGCCATAATTAGGGAACGTGAATCGGGGCCGAAACTAGGTATAAAGTTGTACATTGGCATTGGAAGAAATTAAAAAGAAAAAATACCAAATCTTATACGGGCAACATAAATAAAATGTCGCCGTGTTGTTGTGCATTATATTATACCCTCACCACCAGTCCCGCAAGCACCCGCCCACGCCCCTTAGACCGACCAGCGTGAATTAAAACTCAATGCCAATGCCTCGAAAGCTAACTATGTATCTATGGGAGAGAGAGAGAGAGAGAGAGACAAAGAGAGGGGTGTGGTGAAGAGACAAGCCGAGCAGTTGGTCGCGAGTGGAGTGCAGATGACATAAAACAACTAAAAATAATACAAATATAAAGCGATAAATCTTGTAGGTGAAAGAAAGCCAAAAAACAAGAAGAAGAGAAGAAGTGAAATGATGCCGATGCTGTATCGGTAACTAACAACAACAAATGGAAGTGGGAATGGGAATGGGAATGTGAATTGGAATGGGAATGGGAATAGAACTGAAACTGGGGACAGTCGTCGGCGACTATCCAAAGTACTTTACTCTAATGGCAGTCACACGCATTACCACGAAGAGAGAGGAATCCAAAAAGAAAAGAAAAAATCTATTCTTAAAGTAGTATGCAGCAGCACGAAGAAAGGGGAGAGCGATGGCGACGTTTATTTTGTTTTTTTTTTTGGTCGAATCGCTTTTGAATAAATTTAGTTACAGATCTCTTCGTTGTCGTTGTCATTTCTTTCTTTCGTATACTTCTTCTTCTGCTTTTGTGGTAATAACATTAGTCTAGTTGGCATGTGCGTATGTGTGTGTGTGTTTATGTGAGTATTAGGGAATGCGTACATAATACATACGTAGATCCTCCTAGACGATAGATGGAAAGAAAGCATCTTCTTTATTACAGAAAATTAAAGAGAGTGAGAGAGATGGTAAGAGGGAGGGAGAGGTGGGGATAAAAGGTATCGTTTTCCATGTAATAATTTTTCCGATGCGTCCAGCGGGCATAAAAAATGCACCGCTGTCAGTGGCTGAGGCTCAGCGGCAAACCGCTCGATCAAATTATGTTAATTCGGGTTTAGTGCGAGTATCAAATATTTATTACAGCGACATAACAGCGCAGCGGATGAAAGCGGGACGAAGAGCCACTAATGCCTTGTGCAATGAATTAGCCACATACACACACACGCAAACACATATACACACATACACACACATATATACAAATATGTAGGCGGAAGCTTTATATACACTGTAACAACTAAAAGCTCATAGTACAGACAGAGATGTAAACGATTTGACATATTTTCCGGTTATGAATTGTATTTATAAGTGACCTGATCATGAAAATCGAATCAGACTTTGAATCTCGGACTAATGTATGATTGTTTCAATACCTTAGTCAGAAGCTTTAGCTTAGAAGCCTTACTATACTGTTAAAATCACATTCAATGAAATACAGTAAACTTGTTAAATTACAGCTAAATTGAATACTAATTCCTTGCAGTTGGCAAGTTTTTTTGTTGGGTTTTTCTCAATCATGTGCTTGACCATTTTACAATTCAACAATTTTACATTACCATTTTTAAATTTTTAAGTTTAAAATTAATTTGAAAAGCTTAATTACTTAAGATATTTTAACAAGTTTTATCAACTGCTTATAGTCGATGTAATGCAAATGAATATAACTGCAAGAATTATTATAAAATGTTGTTTACATTATAATAATTTAATATATGAATATATTATTATAATTTTGTTTAAATTGTAATCAATATAATCAATATATCCATAATTGCATTGTTAAGATTTTGATTAAACTGTAATAACAATAATTAAGCTTAAAAAAATTCATAAATATTTGTATACAAAATATTCGACAATTTGAGGCTTATTTCTTGCTAAACTTTTTTTTTTGCATTCACGCAATTACCTATACCAGATAACTCGTGACTTTTGAACTTTGTAATTAAAAAATTTCAACAACAATGACTCAATTAGTTAGACATAAATTTAAAACAATAAGCCACAGAATATAATAATATATTTAGTCAAATTTATAATCGAATGCATAGCACCAGATAAATACTAATATATTCAAATTAAGAATTACGAAATAAAGTCAAAAATAAATAAACTTCTGCAACATTCAAAACTTATGTTTGTTTAAATTTGGTTTCAAAAATGTCGAAACTTGTAAACTTAATAAAAGGACTTTTTAGTTAAGAGTTGGCTGGAAAAACTAAAAACTTCATTTGGCTAATCGATTATTTTTGCTGCTGTGAATCAAAATGGCAATGATTTAGTCGAAATAAATTTAAATTTGTTATAATTTAATTCATGAAATATGTGTTCAGTGTATGCGTTTGTACAAATAATAAAATATACGCAAGTAACTTTATTATTCGTTTGTAGACTTGTTTTACTGCTATGTATGTATGTGAGTGTGTGTGTGTGTGTGTGAGTACATATATATGTATGTGTCTCCTGCACACAATAAGCAGACCAACTATAAAACTTGTATCAAATCGAACAAAACAAAAATAAAATTTTTATTGCATTCCAGCACTAAAATCTTTCGATCGTGTGATGCTCGAATCTGGTCACTAGCTCTAAAAAATAAAACAACAACAACAACAACAACAGCAACAGCAACAAAAGCAGCAACAAAACAAAAAAGAAGCCAAACAGCAACAGCAGCCGACAATTTTAACTTGGCTCTTGGTCGCCTCGTCTTCTTCTTCTTCTTTATCGCGTTGCTGTTGTTGTTTAGAGTGTGCGCGTGTGTGTGCGTGCGTGCGTGTGTGTGTGTGTGTGTGTGTGTGTGTCTCTGCTGAGTGTGTCGCCATGTGCGACTCAAAATATATAGTATTGATATTGATTGTCTCCCCGAGCCGAATTGAAACTCTTCTTTGCCATTGCCTAATATTCCATTAACGGGCTTATTAAGGCAGCACGTAGCTCTCAGTTCGGCGGCACATACAGAAACTGAGACCCACACACACACAGGTATATATATATATATATATACATGTGTTTGTGGCTCGTAGTTTAATAAAAGGTACTGATGCATAAATGGGTGTTTGTATCTAAATTGATCGAATTTGGGGACACACATGAGAAACCGGGGCGAGCACGAGAGCAGATGAGCAGCTATACAGCTACAGCAGAGATGAGAGCGGGTTTGCGGGTTTGCGGGTTGCGGGCTGCAGCCGCAGTTTCGATTCAGGTAGAAATTCCCCCGTGGGCTGAATTTGAAGAAAACCAGAAAGCAACAAAAACAATGCGGAGAAGAAGTCGAAACTCCGACTTGGACAGCGCTCGCTGCTAAAGCAGGTACAATTTTATAATTTCGTTTCGTGTTTAATTAAAGGTGAAGTTTTAAAGAAATAATAAAGAATTATCGAAGCGCTCGCCACAGACAGGGTCCAGATGATGCTCAATACACACACACACACACACACACACACGCACATGCGAGCATTGATCGTAAAGCGATGAGACACAGCACAGCCGAGGCGACTCTCCACCTTGCCTCTCCCCTGCCACAGCAGAGAGGGTGGGGGGTACGACTAGTATTGGGAGACGGAGCAGCGATCATTATGCCATAAATAAAGATTCGTTCCATGCATCGGTCAGCTATGGGAAAATTATATAAAGCACTTTTATAGTACTAACAACAACAACAGCAACTTTTGAAGCTCTCTCTCTCCATCCATCTATCTATGTGTGTGTGTGTGTGTGTTTAGTTTTATGACTTGGGACTATAATTATGCTCAGTTATGATCAAAGTCCAGTTATCGTTGGCTTAGATACAAATCAAGCTTTGAAATTACGCACATGCCCATCCATTTAATTACCAAAAACTCTAGTAACAAAATGAAAGAAGAAGAAGAGCTGTCTCAAGATACTGGTGCTGATCGATGTCGAAGTTCACCTGCTCTCATTTCGATATAATTATATGGTGCATTAATTATATACAGGACTTTTTTGCCAGGACAACTTAATTCGCGCCTTTGCCTAACCCCCTCGAGGGTGAGTTGTTGCACAGCAAATTGAAAAAGGACCAAAAAGTGAGTACTTTTAAGAATTATAGTAATGATCTTATAATTTTTGGTATTATATTGCAAATAGTTGGGTTTTATTTATACAAACCTACCAGTGAATACTTCGAATATTTTTTGAAACTTTTATTTAATTATCTTTAATATCATACAAAATAAGCACATGTTTTATACAAGCAGTGAAGATATACCCAATTATGATAAATTTGAATTGAACAAGATATTGATCCATTACTTTACATTGGTGGAGAAAAAAATATGCTGGTACAGCTCCATATAAAATTTCTTGGCCAGCTGTAACCCTTAAGGGATTAACCATTCCATAAATGACGTCAAGTAATTTTTGCTATGGATCTAAATACAATTTCTGTAAGGTAAACTTTTAGCCAGATATTCAGAAGAAAATCAAGCAGGCAACTAAGCTAAACTGACGCTTAAGGTCAGCTAGTTCACTTAGGCCAACACCAAGGAATGTCTACACAGAAATACAAGGGCGTAACCAGCATTTTATGAAGTGGCACCGAATTTCGTAAAGGGCACAACCAAATTGTATCTTTCTCACAAATTTTAATCAAAGTCACTTTGCATCTATGTAAAGTTTAGCTGTAAGGTGCAGCTGCACCCTCTTCCCACCAACTGCATACGCCTTTGCGGATACACCATCGTTGCCAGCTGTACCTATAAAAAACGCTTCAAAGCAGCCCTCAGCAATATCCACTGACGACTTGTAAAATGCCAACCAGCTGATATGACGCACCTGGCAAGTAATTTATTTATTAAATAATTTATTTATTAAATAATTAAGTTTAATAAGCCTAATAAATATTTAAACACAACACTAGTTACTAAGAAATTGTATTGCAGATTCTTATTAATTTAATGCCGACCAGAAAAATACAAAAAGTAAATTAAATTCAAAATTAAAATTAAACAAGACTTTTTCTTCTCAAATTTCTGGGGTTATGCTAATGCAAAATATATAGATAGACATAGAAATATTTATTTATTTATTTTGTTATTTATTGACAACTAATATCAGTGAATATTGAAAAGTAAAAAAAAAATATCTTCAACAAAATGCAAATTTAATATTTAAATTTAAATTTAAAAAATAATCCTTTTTTTTTTAAGATTAGTGTTATTGTAGCAATTGATAATTAATTTTTAACTGAAAGCACTATAATAATAAATAATATAATATATAGTAAATTTAAGAGTTTGTCTTTAATAATTAGTCTTTAAAAATTATCGAAGTTTAGTTCTTAGAGTAATTTTATATATATATTTTTGAGGCAATTACAGTTTTGGATTCGACATTCTTAATTAAAACCAATAGAGACCATACTAAATCTGAAAAGATTTAAAAAATGCAAATTTGTATAAATAAAAAAACATTTAAGAAATTGAAGATTTTGAAGAATTCGTCAATTTTTCATTGGCAAAGCAGCCGAAACCAAAATGTTTGACAGCCTAGATGACAACGCTTGTCAAAAACTGACAACTCAAACTAATCATTTCAATTGGTGCTGCCGCTGGCGCAGTTCTTGTTGTTGTTGTTGTTGTTGCTGATGTTGTTGCTGTTGTTGTTGCTGATGTTGTTGCTGTTGTTGTTGCTGTTGTTGTTGTTGCAGCGAACGCGTGCCAAACACATTTGAGTTTTAAGGTGGTTCCTCTCACTTATCCCAGAACCGTGACGGTGATGACGATGACGTTGACGTTGACTATGGCGATGACTATGACGATCCGGAACCGATCTGTGAGTCGGACAATGACGCAGCGTTTGGCAAACAACAACATTTTCTGTCTTATTTTTTTGTGACAAATTTGCGTTAAAGGGGCAAAACAACAAAACACAAAAAAATCAAATAAATTAATATGTACACAGGTCTGTGCAGATACAGATAGTAATTAATGTGCTTATCGTACTCAGCGCAGTGTGTGTGTGTGTGTGTGTGTGTGTGTAGTGTGTGTTGAGTGTGTGTTGTGTACTTACGATTTTATAGCACGGCCTTTCACCCAACAAATTTAACGACATTGACAAACAAGCAACAAGCAACGAGTCAAACAACAAGCTGAAGAACATGATGAACATGATGAACATGATGAACATCAACATTCGATATTCGTAGTTAAATCGAACGCAATAAAAATCTTTAATTGTTTTTTGTCTTTTTTTTGTGTTGTTGTTGAGTTTTTGGCAAGACTAACAATTGAGCCCACAGTTTGGGCCTAATTGATTCACACTTTCTTTTTGGCTGTAAAACAAGATGTATTCTCGCCCAGATATGCATCAGCTGAGAATGGGTTTCTTGTGTTTGGGTACTCGAAGTTCCTTTGGCGCGGGGTGCAATGATTAAATCTTTACTAGCCTGGCATTCGGACGGGGTTTTAATGTTTTTAGTGAGCCCAAATGGGCATGGGGCTAGAACAATTGAGTTTGGCTTTGGCCAAGTCACAAAAGTTACCTCAGCACCCTAATTACAACTGGATCGGTATCAAGAGTCAAGCGACGTTTGCCCTCTTGCCTGTTGGCCTCTGTGGCAAGAGATGATGAGGCACATCTGTCTATAATGACGTCTACTTTTGATTGGCTGCCCGTGCGTTTTTGGGGCGACTCTAGGCCGCAGACAGTCAGTCATAGAGTATGAGTAGATAATGATGTTGTGTTGTCAAAACATCAACATCAACATCAGCGTTTGAGTGACGGATGACGGCGCGTGAGGATCACAACCCAAACTCAGAGTCAGAGTCAGGAGCGACACTTGTTGCATTGTTTGTTGTGTTTTGTTTGTTTGTGTTTTGTTTTGTTTTTTTTTTCTCGGTTTCGTTTTGGGGTTTTCCATTCATTCATTCAGTAGCCAGCTATCATTATTCAAAGCACATCACGCACAGATCGCTCCATTAGCCGCAACACAGAGTGGAAGCCACTTGACAACGCAGCATTTGACACGCCCCGAGCTGGTGCACCATTGAAGGATTAGCGGCCATTTGATAACCCGGCTGCCGTTGGGATTTGAGGCGCCCCTCTCATTGGGCAAACAATCACGTTTAGCGCCAGCCAGAAGTTGACTTTTGGCACCTGCAACTGGCACCCGAGCTGCAACAAAAATTCCCTTGGGTTAACTGCGCTTTGTGTGCCTTTGACAAATAGGAAGCAACACTTTCCGACACAGTCAACAAATTGGCCTAAACCTTTCAGCGGTCGTTGATTGTTTAGCCATGTTGACAAGTGGAAGCGGGGGAGTTCAGCTTAAATGAGTTTCCTAAATACGAGTACCTTGTAATTATTCGATTACAACGTGGGAAAGTTTTACAATTTGGAACAATTATTTACGAAAACCTGGCTTAGCTTCTATGAAATTTGGAAATCTTTTTTTTGATTATTTGTTTAGATGAAATTGCATTGTAAATTTTGGCAAGCTCCCCTGAAAGGACCTGAACCGTATTGTGGCATAGGAACACAGACAATACGGCTGCAACTCAGAAACGAAGAAAGACAGAAGGGAAAACGGAGCTGGGCAGAGGCACGAGGACTCCGACAAGCCAGAAGTCTTTTAGGTGGCTATAATCAAAAACGATTTAAGCAAGTAATATCCAAGGGAAAGAACAGGCTCAGGATACTCACCGGTCTATTGACAGGTCACTGTAGACTGAGAAGTCACCTAACCAAATTAGGTATTTATAGTAGCGATGAATGCAGGTTCTGTGGAAGCGAGGAGGAATCCTCAATGCACATCCTAGCAGAATGCGTCGCCTTAACTAGAAAAAGATGCAGCATCCTAGGGAAGCATGTCATGAGGCCCAATGACATAGAAACCCTCAACCCAACAAAGATCCTGGCATTCGTGCAGGAGCTGGGATTGATGGAGGAGCTGGAGGCTCAGAAGGGGGCACAATGGACCTTATAGGACGCAGTGCTGGTTCCCCAATTATAATAATAATAATGTCTGGATTATTGATAATTGATACTGATACTAACCTTATTGATTATTAGATGCTTTCTTCAGGCTGTTACCTAATTTTACACAACTTTATTAGCCACTTTCATTGGGTTCAATGTAAGAGGAAACCACACACAATATTTAAGATAATTTTGTCTAAACTCCACGCAGCAAACTGTTTGGGAATTATACTCAAGTTGAACTTCCTGTCTTGCATTTGCCATGGGGCGTAATCGTCACTTAGATACTCATTACTCATGTGTCGGCGAATCCATCAGCACAATTAACAATAAACAATTAACAATTAACAATTAACAATTAACCAAACTGAGCTAAAAGAGAAAACAGCGAAATGTGGGCGATTCCGTAAGGGCAAGAAAAAAAAGCGGCGTCAACTTGCTACACTCAGAAAAAATATGTATGTTATAGCATTTAGAATTGAAACTATCGCAAGGTTTTTTTAGAACAACAAAAACTTATTTAAAAAACTTATTCAAGATCTATCTGAGGAATTTCCATTCTATGTACAAAAAAATGTACTCCTCAAATATTTAAGCGTAAACTTTTATTTGATATTATTAACAACTATTTTTAAATTTTTTATTTTATTTAAATATATATAAAAGGAAGTGAAGCTTTTAACATGTATTTCTTTAATTTAAAAAATTTTACTTATAATAATGAGCCTAGTTTAAGAATCTTTTCTAAAGCACTATTAGAATAATGATAATATAAAAAAAAAAAAAAAATGTTTATTATCATTGTTAAGTGGACGAATTGGATTATTTTCTGCAGAAATACCAAAGAAAAAGTTAAAAAAAAAAATAATTTAAATATTATTTTTTTTATTTTAAAAAATCTAACTCGCAACTTAATATTTAATAATGATCTTAGTCGAAGAAACTTTCTCTACATTATTTGGCATTTCTTTTTTCGAGTGTCGTTGCAGCGGTAAATAATAAACAAATTACAAACATGCAGTTGTAGTTCATTATATAAGGTTGATATTTGGTGGGGAAGAGCTCTCTTTATGGGGTTGGAGGTTGTAGGTTGTAGGTAAATGCGCCTGTTTTCCACTGAATTTAATTAGCGACCTCGACACAATAAACGGAGGTGGATGCGGTCGCTTGGACGCTTCGCTGCCTTCGCTGCCTTCGCTGGCAACGTTGTCTTCAGCTCTGTGCGACTTTCAACCGGCTGTCCGACATTTCGTCACTCATCGCTGAGCAAATGCGTATTCCCCTCCCCCAACGCCTGAGTCTTCCCGGGGATCTTGCAGCTAAGCCATAGCCGTGGCTGTGGCTTTATCGGGCTGCTCAGATCTGTCCGAGCGGGCAAGTTGAATTATTTAAATTAATAAAATATGCTAAAATGTGTTACAAGTGTGCGAGAAATATGTCTGAGCTATGCATTCAGTATATGTCTAATGTAATAGATCATATAATTAAAAGAATTATGGTGGAAACGAGTGGCTGCAACAACAACTACTACTAATAACAACAGCAACAATGACAACAATTGCGACAAACAATGGCAAATAATTTTCCAAATATGTTTCGGTTTCATTTACGTTTTTGGGCTCTTTCCTTTTCCGTTGGCCAGTTGATTTAGGGTCAAGTAAGGTCTAGTTTTTTTGGAAAGTGCCTGCCAGTTTCGGGTTGAGTGCAGCTCTACTGAATTTGCATAATTTTTATATATACCTTTGATGGATGTGGACCGAGTGTATTACAAATTTTACGAAAGTAAATACTAGACAATGGAAAATCTTAGCTAATTTTGATTCTACGCAAGTGAAGGTAGTGTTAAGCGACCCTCACGACACCTCTTGCCAAATATTCCGGCTGACTTCGACTATTTATGTGCATCCACTAAAGATTATAATAAAAGTCTTCAAAAATATTTATGTTAATTTTCAAAATAGTTTTCGTTGTCCCAAAATCAAATAGCTTCACAGAATGCCAAAAGATTAAAAGTAAAAATTAATATTTATGCTAAATATTTTAGTTAAAAATTCTTACTTCTTGAAAGTTCTCACTATGCCAAGTCAAATGTTGAAATATTCATAAAAAAATATGTGTAGTAAATAATAATATTTATCTAAATAATAAATAAAAGAAATTAGAGTTACAGCAAATTTTAGAGATGCAAAAATATTTATTTATGCCAAAGATTAAATCAAGAAAAAAAAATGTAAATAAATATGGATATGAAAGTTTCATAAATAATAAATGTTAGAAACAATGATAAAAAGTTTAGGTGCATAAATAAATATTATGGTACTGAATAATATGAGTAAAAAAAATTTGGATATGTAGTATTATGTAAAAACTTTATAAATATTTAACTTAAGTTTTAACATAAAAGTTTATTTAGAATTCAAATGATTAAATATGAAAATAGCTATTCCTACTGGGGATTATAATAAGAGTAAGGATAGAATTCCTATAAGCAGTGCGACCTATAAGGTCTATTGTGCCCCCTTCTGAGCCTACAGCTCCTCCTCCATCAATGCCAGGATCTTTGT
This sequence comes from Drosophila paracracens, assembly GCA_035044025.1. Classification (NCBI taxonomy): domain Eukaryota; kingdom Metazoa; phylum Arthropoda; class Insecta; order Diptera; family Drosophilidae; genus Drosophila; species Drosophila paracracens. The sequence continues at coordinate 1,622,284 of JAWNMN010000835.1, read as the reverse complement.
TGGGTTGAGGGTTTCTATGTCCTTGGGCCTCATGACATGCTTCCCTAGGATGCTTCATCTTTTCCTAATTAAGGCGATACATTCTGCTAGGATGTGCATTGAAGATTCCTCCTCGCTTCCACAAAACCTGCATACATCGCTACCATAAATACCTAATTTGGTTAGGTGACTTCTCAGTCTACAGTGTCCTGTCAATAGACCGGTGAGTGTCCTGAGCCTGTTCTTCCCCATGGATATTACTTGCTTAAATCGTGTTTGATTATAGCCACCTAAATGACTTCTGGCTTGTCGGAGTCCTGGTGCCTCTGCCCAGCTCCGTTTTCCCTTCTGTCCTTCTTCGTTTCTGAGTTGCAGCCATATTGTGAGTCTTCCTATGCCACAATACGGTTCAGGTCCTGTCAAGGGTATCTCTGCTCCATTCTTGCTTGAAGGAGTTCAACTCATTAAAAGAAATGATCAAACAGACTGACAAGCAGAGCTGTCTATATCGAGTCTGCTAGTGATGCTAATCGGAAATATATATATGCATTTTAATTACAGCTATAATTTCCTTGCAGTGTATGAAAATATGCCCATGTAATTCTATCTAAAAGTTTAAGCTGCACGAATGATTAAATATCAAAGTAAACACGTTGGCAGTGCAAACTCAATCCACATGCACTATTTGCACATTTGCAGTTTAAACACATAGTACAAATATGTGTATACATATGTGCATATGCATACAGATGTCAGTGTAGGCCCTGAGTCCTTTGTCTATTGTCCTTCCTGCTTTCGCTGACCGCAATCGTTGCTGCTGTGTCAAGTGTGCGCAAACAAAAGAACTGGGAAAGTGCCACTAATTACAATTCCCACACACACACACCCCTCCCCACCCCCCCAATGTTTGTGTGTGTGTGTGTGGGGAGGGGGGTGTCTTATCATCTTAACTTGTTGGCGTGTCCTTCTGCAGCTGCAAAGTCAGAGAGACAGGAGGAGGTCTGCAGGATGTTTGCACAAGATGCGCAGCTCGGACTTGGATTCGATTTTGCTGCTGCTGCTGCTGCTCACTTATCGGTATCGAATTTCTCTAAGTGCACTGCATTTGACCTTTTGTTTTGCGTGCGTTTTGTTTGCCACAAAATCGATTTTATTCAATTGCTTTCCTGTCCTGTCCTGTCCTGTCCAGTCCTGTTCTGGTCTAGACCTGTGGCTGTTGTCACCCGGCCGTGACCACTGTCCACTAAATGTATCTGCTCGGAGTTCGTGTGGCGCGCTCGATGATTTCATTTGCAGGCACTGTGACGGGGGACTGGGTCAGCCAGGATATTAACTACCTGTTTTCCAAAGGCCTATCTGCGTGCGTGTCTGTCAACACGTGTGCTCCTCTCTCTCTCTCTCTCTCTCTTTCTTTATCCTCCCCCCTGTCTTCCTCTCTCTCTATATCTATCTGTGTGTGTTTTAATATACACTTGAAAACAATCAAAATATTCCTACTTACTTTAAATGTTAGCTAGTTAACTTAATAATTAATAATTATTAGCATAATTTTTTCAAGAGCGGAATTCTTTGATTAATCCCAAATAATGAGCAAAATCTTTCAATTTTGAATCTTGAAAATTTCTCAGGCAGTCGAAAAAATAATAATCAATTTACTCTTAACTTTTGTTTCACTTTTTGTATTCATTTATTTATTTATTTATTTATTTATTTATTTATTTATTTATTTATTTATTTATTTATTTATTTATTTATTTATTTATTTATTGTCAACTAAGATCAGTCGATAGTTTAAGTCTTAGTTTAAGTCATATTATTGCTCGACTCTCATGCTTTCTTTCAATCTTGACATCATCCTTTTTTTCTTAACTTAACTCTTACAAAACTTAATTTGTGTTTTACTTTTATTCTTAATTCAAGTCTTACAAAGCTTAATCATTATTTTGTGCTTGGTTTTTCTAAATACTTTTTCGAATAACAGATTTTTTTTATTAATTCAACAACTTTTAACTTACCTCAAGAATCGCATAATTAATTCAAGAAATTAATCCCAAAATTTGAAAACCATATTTCCAAAACTGAACTGCCACAAACACAAATTATTATAGCACCTTTTTTTTTGCTGTGTACGAAAAGCAGGAAAATCGAAAATTGAACACAGACATTTGAGTCCAACTGAAAATTCACACGCACCGCAGTAGAGGGAACAGTGACAGGCGAAGTGGAAGGGGAACGGGCAATGGGCAACGGGGAGCGGGGAACGCAGGAGGCCGCTTGATTTTCACCTGCGCCGGTGGCCGCGACGTCATCACTGAATTTGGCTGGCTTGGCTCAAAGTCGAGCAGGTGAAAAGCGTCAACGCAATGTGTTCTGCCTTCTGAGTTCGGCCTTCTGCTTTGTGACCAGCTATCGAAATGATTAGAAATGATGCCACCAATTTAAGGCCATTTACATGCTTGGCCTAAATAACATTTAAGCACAGTACAACTCGAAATAAATAAAATATTATAAGTAAAATATTAGAAACTAAACAAAATCAGTCAAAATCTGTTCAGTTTACATTTGAATCGATCGCAACTTTAATTTTTGACTATTTCAGTCAAAGTGATATTTTTGTAACTTAATTCTGAAACCGAAAGTTGATATCTGGAATATATATATATATGCACCAAGTGGGTGGCTGGAAAATCGATAACATTGATAAGCACAAATCGATAAAACCACACAGCTGCCACAACATGAAAAGCAGAGTCACCAAAGTTAGCTTGTGGATTTTCCATTAAAAATCGGCTTATATAATTCCTCTTCAACGTCCATTAAAATAGAAAAACCTCTTCTAGAATTCTTGATCTAGGCTCTCCAATTTTGTAGGTAGAATACTGGCACACATACAGCCTTCGAAAGATGCCCGAAAAAGTAAAAAAAAAAAAATCTTAGCTCATAGCTACTTCCGTCTCCACAAGTTGTGAAAATTCTTAAGCCATATTAAATTTGGTCAAATAAACTGCATAAAACAATAAAATTAAACAAATTAAACTAATATTACAATTTTGAATAGGTAATTTAATAATTATTAATATAATACCCATTGTCACCAAACTCAATATTATATATTTAGAGATTTTTAAAAGCTTGAACGAAGAAAGAGAGAGGCGAAAACGGAGTTGGGCGGAGGCACCAGGACTCCGACAAGCCAGAAGTCTCTTAGGTGGCTATAATCAAACACGATTTAAGCAAGTAATATCCATGGGAAAGAACAGTCTCAGGATACTCACCGGTCTATTGACAGGACACTGTAGACTGAGAAGTCACCTAACCAAATTAGGTATTCATAGTAGCAAGCTGGGGTTGATGGAGCAGCTGTAGGCTCAGAAGGGGGCACAATAGACTTTATAGGTCGCAGTGCTGCTTCCCCAATTATAATAATAAATAAATAATAATAAAAAGCTGGCAATACAAAATTGTCACCTCACTTATCGAATTTATTTATGCTCGATTAAAATAAATAAAGCTAAATAAAATTAAAACTTGTTAATGATATGAAAAAAACTGTACAAAAAATTCTTTAAAAAACTCACGTCGAGTTTATGTACACAGATGGCATTTTTTACATCCTTTATTTCATTTTTTTCATTCAATTTAAAATTTAAATGTAATTTAATGTGAAGCTATAAATTTAAATTACATTTAATTTATATTAAATATTTTTTTTTTAAATTACGGACAATTAAAATAAATAAATTATATTCGCTGTGTGCGGGCGCCAATATTTAAGTTAAGTTGGATTGCTTTTTAAGTGCCAGCTGTTTTTTAATTCAGCTGAATTTTGACCTGCGTGCGGTTTTTTATAAGAATTTAGACGTTTTTGGGGATTGGCTGAGCCTGCGTCTAGGTGAAGATTGATGATGAAGCAGGCTAAGCTTGCTTGGAGTACACATTTCGTGGCAGGCGAAACAATTAAGTCGGAAACGGATTTGGAATTGTTGGCGCATGCAGTTGCCGTTTCTGCCTCATCACGTCGATCTCGGCTGGGTCAGTCTTGAGGCGACTCCCCCGCGCAGATCACCACTTGAAAGCACGCAGCCGACCAACCAACCAACCGACTGGTCAATTAATCTCTTTGAGCAAAACGCCGCCCAATGCCCCGAGTACCCTGAGTACCCACTACCCAGTGCCCAGTGCCCATCGCCCAGTGTCCAGTTTGAGCTGAAGCCGCAGCTGCAGGCAGGCAGGCAGGCAACAACGTCACACTTCAATCAGACAATAAAAATATTGAAATGAACGCAGAGCTTTTTGGAAATTGAATGCGAAATTCGCAGAATCATTTTAAGTGAAGTGAAGTTCATTTTTTTAATGCGCTTCTCAGGTAATCTGGCAAATGAATAATTGATCGGGCTCTATAATTAACGGGCTCACTCAATTGCCAGCTTGCACTGCGTGCCGCATGAAAACAAAAAGAAATATATAAACTGAAATATATAAAAATATAAACCGAGTTTCAGCTTCAGGGTCAGTGAATTCATGTGCAATTTTGAAAATTATTTGTATCCCGGCAACTGACGGAAGTCCATTAATTCTAGGAATTTATTTGAATATTTGTGGACTGCTGCAATTTGTTTGTTCGGCTTCTGTGGCAACTTCCAGCGAAGTTATGATAAATTACCTGTTTGTACACCGAATCCATTAAAACTGGCTGATATAAGGGTATAATAAAGTTGTGTAAAAACATGCAGAACAAAGCATATACGACCCGATAGTGTATATATATTCTTGATCGGCATTGATGAAAAAGCCAAACTCAAAGTTCATTTAATGTTATCGATAACTGGCATTATTTTATCGTTTATCGATACAAACTGTTGTGGCAATAAAAGATTGTACAAATTGTACAAATATAGCCTTAATGATTAACTATAAAATTCCCTAAAGATCGGCTAAGAACTACAGATTTACATATGGCACAAACTAATAACGTCAACAGCTGATTTTTGTATCGGGTTTTGAGGCTTTAAAAATGGTCTAGCCTGAGTTTTTTTTCGTATAACCCTTCAGGATCATGAAGAATGGAAAATTAATAGAACTTCCTGATTAAATTTGAGTGTGAAAAGTTATAAAAAAAAGAAATTTGAGAGTACAAAAAAAGAAACAGCTTCGTTCAGAGTATTTCCCAGTCGAGCACTCCCGACTATAATATTCTAATTTGTTAATTTTTTTTCAGTTAAGCCTTTTTTGAAGTAGGAACTCGATACACCCTCGAATTACACACTTGTAAAATATGCACAACTATTTGTTGTTGTTGTTGTTGTTGTCTGTTACCAGTTGCCAGTTGCCAGTTGCCAGTTGCCAGTTACCAGTATACCAACAATGATGTCTGCGGGCCAAATTAAAGATACATTTAAGTGCCCGAGCCAGAGTCAAGCCAAGTAATTAAACGTTGGCAAACGCATTAGTAAAATGCCGTTTCCCTCGTTAATGATGTTGGATACAGTTTCCAGCGGAATATCTTTAGCATTTACTTGTTTATGCATACATAAACAGCATAAACAGCATAAACAGCATAAACATAATATGGTCGCTCACATAGAAAATTGTTTATCCCAAAATGTATCTACTATTTATTATAATTGTTAATTTATGCAAACAACTTGAATGTAATTTTTGGGCCATTAATAATTTGATTACCCAACGCAAAGCCCGACGGCTTGTCTTGGCCTGGCTAAAATCAGTTACACACACAAATACCAATACATCTGCAGATACATGTCTGTTGACTTGAGTTGGAGACAGTCAAGTCTAATCATCATCTAATTGTGGAATATTACTTTACTTATTTTGATTTGATTAAATTTTTAATTTGCTTTGTCACTTGACTTGTCAAGAAAAAGTTAAAATTGATTATAAACCTGCACTAAAATCGGTTAAAATCATTGAGTATTATTCAAACAGTCAACGGGCCGTTTTAAACTGGTTTAAATAATAATTATATATATAGACCTCGTTCGCCTCCGATCGTACGTGCATAAGTGTGTATTAAATGATGCCACGATCATTGTTTCATTCTTGTACTGGTTTGCTTTGTTTTTTTGGTTTTTTTTTCTTTTTTAGCACGTAAGTTTACGGAAGTGTTATGTGCTTGTCACGCCCCCGGCCACGCCCCGCCCTGCCCGCAATTACCAATCGGGGAAACGAGTTCTCCGAGCAACGCCATTAGCATTCGGCATATCGTTAACGTCATTAGTTGATGCCACATTTTGGATCACCTCAAAATGATGATTTCGATACTTGACAATGTCAACGCGATTCTCAAAAAAAAACACCGTTTTGGGTAATTTAAAGATTTGAATACAATATTTAAATTTAATTTGAATACAAATATAAATTGTTAATCGAATTATTTTTTCTTATTTTTGGATATGATTTGAATACTTTTTACAAAAATAATAATATGTAAAAAAAAAAAATAGCAAATTTATTTTTACTATCGAAATGTTTTTTATTTTTATTAATACTTTTTACAATAAAAATAAAATGTTATTAAACCAAATAAATATTAATATTTTTTAAGAATTATTCTAATCATTAGCCAACAATTTAGTTATATTATTTATAAATCCATTTAATAGTTATTCGAAAACCAAACTTTTAAAAAATGAAATAATAATATTTTTTATGCAATAACTTCAATTAAATTGAAAAAAAATATTAACATTTTTTATTTTTTTATTTATTTATTTATTTATTTATTTGTTGTCAACTAAGTCGACACAAAAAATACAAAAACTTAAAAAATTTAATTTTATTTAATTTAAAATAATATTAAAATTAAAAATAAATTTAAAAGTAAGAATGATTAAAATGATTTAAGTAACTGTTTTTTCTGGTTGTTATTTCTCAAAGGAATTTGTTTGAGAATCGCATTCATAATAAATGTTAATAACTTATTGTTAAGGTCCGCTTCAGTTGACTAACAATTACAATCATGGCTTAAATGCTAATCAATTCAGCCTATTAACCAAGTTGTGTTTGCATAAAAATAGATCATGATATCATGGACCAAGCATATAGCTCGTTCCCAATCATCAGGCACAGCAACAGCCACTCGGAGACAGAGAGAGAAAGAGAGAGGGAGAGCGAAAGAGAGAGAGAAGGCGATATGTGTCGCATTAAAAGTAAGTAGTTTGATTTTAGTGTTCAGTGTTCAACTGGGCTTAGTTGCCAATTTAGTGAGACCAACAAATAAAAGCAATAAAAATTTGAATATTGTAGCTCGGTCCTCAACACACACACACACACACACACACAAACACACACACACACACAGACAGACAATGAACCCAGTTTGAGCTCAGTTGAACCAGAGTGAGAGCCATTAAAACTGATTATTAGCCCATCTTCATTAAGATTCAGGCAACATGCATAAATTGTCGGCGATTTATCGAAATCTGGCGATTTTTGTTTATAAATTCGTACTTTGCGACAATTTATTGATTTGGCCAAGAAACTATAACTAAAGTCGAGTCAGCAACGAATAACTAAATACAATAGTTTTTGAAGATGACATCTTTGCTTACCTGTTGCCGTTCTTCCTCTTCTTCGGCGTCTTGTAAGGCGTTCTCGAAGGCGTTACTGACGTAATTCACATCCAAATGGGGCTGGGCACTTTCATGCAATTTTTGCGCATTCATCACCACGTTACGCGATTTTATTTTTATCAACGTTTTTTACATTTGATTTTCTTTTTTTTTTATTAATTTTCTTACTGGTTGCACTTGATTTGCCACACACCTTTTCACTTTTCCGACCAAATGATTCTCGCGTAGCTACTGCAAATGTTGACCAAGTTAATTGTGATGCGAAAGCTAATTTGACTTTAATTCTACTCTTTTGCTTAAATCTTTATTCAACTGTCCAAATTGGTTTCAACTATAACGCTAGGATCGGGATCTGAACATTATATCCTGTTAGTCTCTGAGGTATATATATATTTGAATAACTTTAACTGAATTCATCACTCTTTTGGGCGTTTTTAGATTTTAAAAATAGAGATTCGAAATAGTAAAGTTCATTTTACTCTAGCTAAGGATTCTTCTTCTTCTTCTTCTTCATTTACATTTATATTGAAAATATCCTGAAAGTTTTTCAGTTTATTTCGTAATCTAAAAATGATAGTCAAAATGTATAACTATCTCAGAAAGTCCACGATTTAGGTCGAGCTGCCTTTGTGTAACTATTTTGTGACCTATGCAAAATAATAATAATAATAATAATAATAATAATAATAATAATAATAATAATCATAATAACAATGATAATATTAATAATTATAATAAATAATAATAATAATAATAATCATAATAAATGATGATAAGTATCACATAGCCAAGAGCTGTGCATTTTGCATTCCTTGTGAACAGGAAAACACTTTGAGGGAAATGCGGAAGCTATTTGGGCAGCAATGCTGCAACTGCAACAATTCGTTAGGTGGCAACAAAGTGCCTAGCCTGATTTCTCTAGCACCTCTTGACATTATAAACTTTCAGCGAAAAGCCGGCGTCTCGGGAACACCACGAATACAAAGCAAAGGACCCGCCCAAGCGAAAGGCGTTAACGAAGCAGGCACCAGGTGGGGGGACAGTCTCCTAACTTGGGGGCAGGTTGGGGAAGCACTTGAAGCAGCAGGCAGCAAGGCAGCAAGGCAGCAGAATTGCTGGTGTGGCAAGCCGCAGAAGACATCTGCCACCTGCCACCTGCCAACTGGTATTGCGGTGCCGCTTGTTGAAACAATGATGTACTCAGCCAAAAGGCAGCACCTGAAAACGGGGTTAATAAAGTTTCGCATAGAACAGCAGCTAGAACACAACTCCAGTGGGGTTGGGTGGGCATAACAGTTGAAGTGTACACTTGAAAAAAAAATGCACTGCAAATTAGAAAATCGCCCTGGGCCTTTTTTGCCTTCACATAATAAAATAACAATAATAATAATAATAAAAAATATAAAAATCATAAAGATAGTTTCTTAAAATTAATGAAGCTTGCTTCAAATCGAAAGTTTCAAAAAAATTTGGATTTTTCCTACTCCAAATAAGAAAATCGCCTTGAACATAATAAACGGATCCTTGCCTCCATATAATAAAATAATTAAAATAATAATAAATAGTTTTTAAAAATTAATAAAGCTTGCTTCAAATCGAAAGTTCCAAAAACAAGTAAATTTTTTCTATTCTACAAAAATATTTTATATCTTTAAGAAATATATTTCCGTTGATTAAAATGGTATATCATTGTTTATAATATATAATTGTAATCTTTTATTCAAATACAAAACTTTATTTAAACTTAGAAATGTTTTTTTCTGTGTGTTTAATAATTGACTGATGAAATTAGGAATTTAAAATAATTTTTCAAACTAGAGTGAAAAAAGTTAATGAATAAATTTAACCTCAAAATAGAAATGTCAATTGCAAATCGGAAAAGCTTGCTTTGAAATGGGAAGCAAGAAGAAAGCTAATTTAATTCTAAGGTTCTTTACTCCAAAATGGGCTCCATATGAGAAGGTTCTTTATTCTCAAGTAAACGAACTTAAATTAAGAACATTTTGCTTGAGTTGAGACTTTCTCAGCTGTTTTTTATTTTAATACTGACTAATTTTCGTGGATTGTACAGATATAAAAATATAGACTAGAATAAATTAAGTTAACTGATTAATTCTGGACTCGAATCAGTTGTATAAAAGTGCACAGATATATAGAAAATATTGGAAGAATTCGGTAAGAAATTTCTGAAATTATTTTCAGTGTAGGGGTTGCTGGAGGAGCTACACGCCACATCAATTTGCCAAGAGGTCCAACACGGCACGGAACTCCGTGTGAGCACGCTCGCCCTCTCTCTCTCTCTCTCTGTCTCCGTCTCGCTCTAACTCACTTATAGTATGATTATGAGCCTGGGAGGCTCAGAGGAGGAGCTGCGGCACTCCAGGTGCTGGCAGCCAGTCAAGCAGAGGCAGAGGCAGTGGCAGAGGCAGAGGCAGAGGCAGTGGCAGTCAGGTGTCGTTGACTGCAATGCGTTCCCATTGTTTTGCGGCAGGCAATGCAAATTTACTTTGGCCTGGTTTATCTGGCAGTTGCCAGGGCGTCGATTTGAAATGCGAATCGTCTTCTTTGAGCCAAATACTTGATTTCGATTACAAGCCAGCCTCAAAAAGTTATCGTTGGCAACGCTCAAGCATTTACTGCGTTACCAATGGCCAAAACGGTCAAGGCTAATTTTGGTTGCACAAATTCTAAGCCCACTTGGCAGACGACACAGTTCACCAAATTATGGGTCATCTTCAAGTTTTGCCTAGATTCCATCAGAAATATATCCGAGATATTTGTTTCAAGAGAAAACTTTATAGGGAATACCCCTTATGCACTTTTCCTAGGCAAGCAATGAGAAATTAATTATTAAATTATAATTTGTGTAAAGTATATTGACATGCCTGACACACACACACACACAGACATAGTGGTGTGTATGTGTATATATAGTTGCTACACATATATATGTATATATATAGATATATATATGTTTGTAGGCTACTTGACAGCATCATTGATTTTTCATTTTTTCTTTACATTTCCCTTACTTGGGGCAGCGCTGCTTCAATTACTTTGCTGGCAAGCACGTGCATGCAGAAGCTAGTTATATATGAATGTGTATATATATACATGCATATATATATATATATATTTGAAACGTGTGCGTTTCGCGTGCCTGGCAAGCAACAACAACAACAACAACAACAAAAACAACATGCGCCGGCACAATAAACAGCAACACAAACAACAGCGAATAACTGACAACAATTTCCATTTTAATTGCAGGACTTTTGGGGCACAGCCGCAGAAAGAGATAGAGAGCGAGAGAGAGAGAGGTGGCAGGCACTGTAGGCAACATTGCGTATACGCCCAAGGGGCCCAACAGCAGCATAAATCAAAGTCAAAAAAAAAAAAAACGGCGAAAGCGAAAACAAAAACAAACGCTGCAAAACTGCAAGCGCAGCAATTGTAACTGTGTGTGTGTGTGTGTGAAAAATGTGAAAAATGTAAAGTGTGCAAGCAACAACAACAACAAAAAGCGAAAGAAAATCAATTTGTGTAAAGAATGAAATTTCGATTTGTGCTAAGCATTTTTGAGCTGAGCGCTCTTCGCGCAGAGTTTTTTGCGAGAGCGAAATGAAACTTGCAGAAACTGTGACGCCCTCGACTGACTGACTGACTGACTGACTGACTGACTGATTGACTAACTGTCCAACTGACTGTCAAACTTTGTTTGCCTCTGTTTTTTTTTTTGGTTTTTGTTTTTTGTTTTTTGGTTTTTGATGTGTGCTTTTGCTCTTGTGGCTTTTACATAATTAAACGCTCGACACGCGCCAGCTTTGCTTTAAATGCTTTAAGCGTGGCGCTTTTTTTGGTGGCCCGGGATGAGCACAATTGGCAAATGGAAATGGAACGCTGGCCACTCGCTAATGATTTCCCCGGGGCTTGCAACAAACATTCACTTATCACCACATTATTTTATTATATTTTTTTTTTCTTCTTCTGAGCCAAGTCGAGCTTTGAGGCCACACACACACACTGATACACCCACTTACACTTGTGCAACTTGCAACTTGAGGCGGATCGCAACTAGGCTTTTCAGGCCCCAGCTTAAGCGGGACTCTTTTATTTTTTTATATATTTTCTTTTATATATTTTTTATTTTTTATTTAGTATTTTTTTTTTGCTGTGCTTTGCGTGTGGAGCAGCTGTAGCTGTGGGTCAGTTGTCCGTCGAGCTAGTCGACCCTGACGGGGGCACAAGCGCTTATTGTGGCTGAAAAAAATGCACACACACACTCACACACACAGACACAAACAACACAACACAACGCAACACAACACACACAGCACACGCACAACGCACAGTTGAGTGTGATATAAACGCGATGGCGAAACGCTGGCAACTAATTTGGGTGACGCTGCTCGACGCTGCTGGTGTTGCTGCCACTGCCTGCTTGCCACTTGCCACTTGCCACTAGCCAGTTTGCCAGTTGGCATTTGTTACTGCTGCTGGGTGTCTTGCGTTCCACCTGCCACACGCTTCCAGTTTTGCCAGCCTTCCAGCCTAGCCATTTTCACAACCCTCCAAAACGAGCCAAGCTTTTGCCATTCTGCTAGTGTTGGCCTCTAGCTTTAAGGGCACGCGACCTATCCCAAAGCTTTTGCAACTTGGAGTCCACACCCACACACACACACTAACACACACACAGCACAGTTTTTCCAGTGCGCAGTGTTGAGTCTGCGCAAGGCATGCGACAGCCAGCAGCACGTGCCACACCGCAGTTCAGCTGTCCCTAAATTATACACCACACCACCCCACTCAACTCACCTCGAACCCACCTCCACACCCTCCACTTAACTCACCTCCCTCCCTTTGCAAACACACACAAAAAATGCGCCGCTTTTAAGCATTCAAATCTGTTCAAAAACTTCACTTTTGTCAAACACTCTTTATGTTGCAACATTGGCAGTTGGAGTAGGAGAAGCAGTTGCACTTGCCACAAACCAAGCTGGTCAACTGTATGCTTGCCCGGGTGCACTTGCACCCAGCTAAACAACTTCAGGTCAACTCCATGCGTGTAATCCAAGTAAAAAAACAAAACTGCTTTTATTGACTTTAGTCCTACAAATAGGTTTCTGGGTCAGCCCAAGACACACAACACAACACACACAACACACACACAACACACACACATACACAGTGAGTCAGATTGGTTTGCTGAGAAGCGCAAATATTACACTTTGCCCCTGCCCCCTTCCCAAGCCTAGATTGCATGCTGCATAAAATACACAATTTATAATTGGCTGGCTTCTTGCAACCTAAACGAAGGGCAAATTGCACCTTTCTAACGGTAAGTATACATATACATATATATATGTCTATATATTATATATCTATATAATATATATGTATATTAATTAAGATCATTAACAGTTTCTGAACTTTAATTGGGTTAAAATGTGACCTATTTGGAGCAGTCCCTAAATTCGTTAGTTTATATTTGAGAAGTACTCAACTGGCAGATACCCTGTACTGAAAGTCAAATACAAATTGCAATTTTATCAGTATTTATATTCCTGATTGCATATATATTCTCAATCAGTATCGCTAGCCAATATACAACATACAAATTCGGAGCTTAAAACGCTTCTGTTTCCAAGTTGGCATTTTCTGGCCAAGAATACAAATTTCTGCAAATAATCATATTTAAATAATTAATGCTTTTCATCTTTGATCAATTCTATAATTATTTTATTATTATTATTATTATTTATTATTAATAAAATTACCAATTTGCGCAAAATGGTTGCAAGGTTGCAACAAGTATTTTTTTTTCAAGCTTGGCATTAACTTAAAGCAATTTGAAAGTTAATTTAATTATCCAAGCAATCGTTGGTTTTTGAGGTGATTAACGAATAATTAATATATACAGTGCTGGCCATAAAAATAGCACTATTAACAAATCACAAATTACTTCTGTTTTAGCTGTCTGGGTTTGGCTTTAATGATTTTAATCCTGGTAAAGATTATTATGCTTCCAATTAAGCATAATTCTTAATTAATTATTCTTCTTAATTTAAGAAATTTATTATTATTATTATAATTATTATATTATAACTTTTAGCTATAGAACATTTTTATACAAAATAATATAATTAATGTTACTAAATTATTAAAAATTTATATTAATAATTTTAGTGCTGTACTAGCGACTGGACCTTCAGCTCTGCTGATAATAATATTTAAATTTATTTTTTTTAAATTTAATGTTTATTTAATAATATTTAAATTTATTTTTACAAGTGATCCAGTAAATAAGGATTTTTTATAAAGTTCTATATAGTTCTATATCGGTGGATGGGATATTTGATGGATAGAATGAGGTGCGTTGGTTCAGAAAGTGGACTTTTCTGATGCTCTTTGTTGGGTTGAGGGGTTCTATGTCCTTGGGCTTCATGACATGCTTCCCCTAGGATGCTGCATCTTTTCCTCGCTTCCACAAAACCTGCATACGTCGCTACTATAAATACCTAATTTGGTTAGGTGACTTCTCAGTCCGGTAAGTGTCCTGAGCCTGTTCTTTCCCATGGATATCACTTGCTTAAATCGTGTTTGATTATAGCCACCTAAATGTCTTCTGGCTTGTCGGAGTCCTGGTGCCTCTGCCCACATCAATTTTCGCCTCTGTCTCTCTTCGTTTCGGAGTCTCTTTGTTGACACTTTCCCCATAATTATTTAATAGCAGAACTATTCATCCATATCTTAACGCGATCTTAAACATCTTCTTGTTTCTCGGAAATAATTTATAAATTTCGGAAAAATAATGTCTTGAAATTTGTAAGTCTTTTTTTATACTGTAGAATTTATTTTCTACTATTAAGTATTTTTACTTTTAAAGTTTAAATAAAAAATAATAATTTTAAGCAAAAAATAAATTTGAAAATTCAGAAAGAAGCATTTAAATTTGCTTCTTCGACTTTGGCTGTTGTTTGCCTTAAAGGTACATTTTTTTCTTTGAGTGTAAGCAGTACGCAGGCTGACTCCGGACAGCAAGGGTATATAATATTCGGCTCTTCTACGAAAGTCTTTCTTTCTTGTTGTAAAATGGTATTGAGCGTGGTTCATATTTAAGATCAATAATATTCAATCATGAATAACATACTATATTATATATATATATATGTATATATATATTTGATCTCTACAAAATGCAAAACTCAAACAGATTCTTGCAAACTGTTTTATTTATTCCCCCAAAGATGAGTGAGCCTTTGTGCATTTTGCATGGCAGAGTGATGGTTCAGAGAGGGGAGGGTGGTGGAGGGGAGGGGGTTGTTTATTGTTTTACCGTTTCGACCATGTAAGCGTTGCGCCCCGGGACTGCTTTCAGGCGCCATCAGCCCAAAAATTGGTTAGATTCGGCAAACAAAGCAGGGCGACGATGGCATCAAGGCAAATGCGGCACATTGCACAAGAGAGAGGGTTGAGTGGCGGGGATGGGAGGGGTGTGTGCCACCCCACTGGAATAGTTCTCTAAACAATGGCAACCGATTTCGAAAACAATGTCAGCGTGCGCAATTTTAATGATTGCAGATATTTTAATGCGGCGCTAAGCAAAGCATTGTTCTCAAGCTGCTTATAAAATGTATCTTTGTATCTTTGTATCTTTCGGATTTTTGACTGCAGCTGAGTCAGCAGCAACAGCAGCAACAGCAGCAACAGCAGCAGCAGCAGCATCTGCAGTCCCCCGGGGTGGTGCCCCAATGACGAATGGCGCCTTTGAACTGCCATCATCTGCCAACATCTGCAATCTGCAATCTGCAACACAGTGCAACACACAAACACATGCAGCAAGTTTACTGCAACAGTTGCTCACAGAAGGTGAGTCCAACAATTTGTCAACAACCTGACGATGATTTTTTACAAGCCAATTTTGAAACCAAACTGGCAGAAACTGCAGAAGGAAGCAGCTACGAACCAATAAATTATATATATTCTTGATTAGTATCAAAAGTCGGGTCAATATAGCCAAATTCGGCTTTCTGTCTTTCTGAGAGCGGAAGAATTTAAATTTTGAATATAAATTCTTTGGATATTTGGAAAAAAATTCAAGTTTCTACACCTGATAGTTCCATGGGAAAAAGGCTGTAATGAAGTTGTGCAAAAGTATCTAACAGGCAGAGAGAAGCACATCCGATGCCATAAAGTATATATATATTCTTGATCCACATTTAAAAGCCGAATCTAATTAGCCATTTTCGTAGGTCTGTCTGTATGAACCAGCCGTTGTCAGAGTCTGTGAGTGCCAGCGACTTCAAATTTGGATTAAAAGTGCTCGTTAATCATACGCAAATCGATAAATATCGATTAACGATAGTAATAAAAGGTACAAAACGTAAGATTCAGCAATCCAATTGATATATAATTATTGATCAATTCTACAAATTATACAAAGATCGGCTAATATGCACAGATTTTGTTAACCGAAAGCTATCATCATATTGATAAAACTACCGCAGGGTATCTCCTAGTCCAGCTCTGCAGCATTCTAAATTGTTTCTTTAATATTTACATATTTCACATTTGAATACTTTTTTCTTTAAATTGTCTACACATTTTTAGAATGAAAAAAAGTCAGAAATGTTTAACTATGGATATTAAAAATTGACTAATTTCGTCAAATTAAAATGCGTGTAAATACATTAATTAAGTTGTCCTCCAATTGGAGTAAGTGTGACAAATCCAAGCTCAAACTTAAAATGTAAAAAAAACCAGGTTCACGTACCGAACCAAAAAAGATGGCTAAAACACTGCTTCGAACCAAATGAGTATCTTCTTGAGATTTGTTGGCTAGTCTTTAAGTTTTTTTCATCTTTTTTTAGTAGCTCAGCTTTGGCAAATGATTGATTGTCTTTTGCAATCATTATTATTGTTGTTTAGCATAGATGATCCCCGTTTTGCCGGCAATTAACATACCCAAACATCGCGCTGACTTATTGTCTCAGTGGTTCATTCAACTTTAGTGGCATCATCCCGTTGGCTGGGTGAACAACCAAAGAGATAATACATTTTAAAAGCAGGTCATGAAAAATGCAATGCAAAAGTATTTCACTAGTAGAATTTAATCAATTTCTATTAAATTAAACTAAACTAAACTTTTTTTTTTGTGTTTGCCTTTTGCCAAATAAGTCGCAAGACAATTTGGAAGCAAAATGCCAAATTTGGTAGTTATGTTATTTAAAATCTTTGGCTACTGCGTGGTATTCAAAAACAACCACTTTATGCAAATATCATAAAACTTGTGTATTTGTTGAATTAATTTGTTGATTTTTCGGAGCAATCGTCGATTGCGCTGTATAACAACTAAATGATGGGGCAGACGCAACTGTACCTAGATATGAAACTTGTTCAATATGATCGACACCATTTTGAGAAATAACTGAGCTAGCGGCACTTAATTCGTTGTGTGTATAATAGAAAAGCCACATAAACCAATACAAACACACACACACACACGCACACAGAGTACTCATTTGTATATCTGGCGAATATCTTTCCAGTCTCTTCCCATGGCATTTTACATATGTACATTTGTACACAATAGGTACACAGCGTACATAAACTTGTATATACTTACACACACACACACACACGCACACGTTTAATACATGTATGTGTCTATTTGCGTGCGTTTTGATGAAAAAAAAAAAATTCCAAAAAATTTTTAATCATAATTAAATTCATGGTTCGTGTATCAAGCAACAACAAGAACAACACGAGCAACTTGTATGAGCGCAAATCAAAAGCAGCTTGTCTTATGCCTTTTCTCTCTCTCTCTCTCTCTGTCTTTCACTTTGACCACTTAAGTAAGTTTGTGGCTCGATGCTCGCGCTACCTCTCGCACTCACTCGCTCTCGCTCTCTCTCTCTCTCTGTAAATACTTAGGTACATGCAAGGTGAGCGTCGTGTGTCGTGCGTCGATGCCGATGTTCGTCTTCAGCTTTGTTCGTCTGGTAGGTACAAATGTACATTTATATTTAAAAATGCTCGATCGTTTCTATTGTCCACACACACACACACACGTGTATGTACCGAACAAAATTGAGAGCTGCTCGGCTCTGTGTGTGTGTGTAGGCAGCGTCAGGTTGTCAGCTTGCATTGGTATTGGTGTAGGTAGACAGCACTCGCTGTGTGTATATGTGCACGTGTTTGTGTCTGTGTGTTGGTATTAATTGCGCCTCCGTTGGCTGATTGCTCGTTTACACGAGCATAATTCCATCCAATCTAATGCCGAGGCGTAATTTCACTTTGACGAAAGCGCCACCCATTTTTATTTTTATACACTATGCTGCGTGTTTTTACTTTACATTTACATTCACCGTTATTCCCCCACCCGTATTTTTGTCATGCATTTCGATAATTTCATAATCATGTTGCCATATTTCACATTGATGCCTCCGTCATATTGCACCGGAACTGAAAGCTCTTTCTACATCTCTCTCTCTCTGGTTTCGTGTACTTTTCGGGGCATTAATAAATCATGGAACCCCCACCCTTCCCTACCAGAGACGCCTCCACTTTTCTTCCACTTTGAAAGATAAATGAAATGTCATTTGCCGCGCGTGTTTTTCCAGTACTCAGATCGAATAGATCTTCATCATTATACCTTCTGCTTATAGAGATTATATACTCATTTTCAGCTATATTAAAATAACTAAATAATCAACAAATTTTCTTTAGTTTCTTCTTTTGAAAATCTCTGAGTATTGAGTCGATTTCTATGAAATATTAACTTATATAGTTGCTGGGCAATATGTACTTTTCTGCATATATCATATATTTTAACTAAAGAGGTAGATATATAAATCTTTAAGATAAGAAGTGAGCTTCTAATTAAACGTACTCTGACAGCGAAGGTTAAAGCTAACACTAAAGTTACAGACTTGAATCATGGTATATATATTCTTCCATTGGGATGCTAGTAAATCGATAACGATATTTGATAAGCGTAATTTGATTAAGCCACATAACTACCACAATTTTAAAGCTAGCGTCATCAAAAAATGTATTATAAAAACATATCTCTAAAGTTCCTCCACCCTTAAATATCGTAAATCTGTAAATATTCCACATTTTATTGGGATATAATATAAAATTTATATTGTTGGTAAACACCATCAATGATATCTCCTTAAGAGTTGGGAGTTACACTTAACAAATTTGGAAGCTAGATTACTAGGTACATTCTTGATTATGCAATGGTCCACTTTAATATACAAAAATATTTACATTAATGATTTCTTAATGCTTAATTTTAAAATATCAAAAAATTTACATAAATTATTTTTTAATGGTTAATTTTAATATGTACAAGTTTTGGCATTAATCAGTTTTCAATAATTAATTTTGATTTATGAAAATATTTACATTTTTCAAATGTTAAATTTGATATTTAACAATATTTATGTTCTTCATTTTGATTAATTTAATTTTAATTATATATAAAAATTAATTTGCAATGGTTTACTTAAATGTACATACATATATACATATATAATATTTTTAATAGTTCAATATATCAAAATATTTAGATTAATGGTTTTTCAATCGATTTCTGTAATTTATTTTATTTTGTACTATTTATTTATTTAATGTATTATTTTCAAATTTAATTTTAATTTTATATGTCCATGAAATGTACAATACAACATTTTTTATGATGTCAAAATATAAGAAACTATATATTTTAATATTTTAAATATTTTAGATTAAGTTTTTCTCTTAAAATGATTTACTGATGCTTTTTCGAGTATGACACGGAAGCTTAAACATTTTTTAGATCCAAAATAAACTTAATGCACTTCTAATTTTATATATAAGAAAATACATATATGTATGTATATACATATGCATGTATACATAAATTATAAATTGTACATCACAAAGTTACACAAGCGCCAAAAGAATATGAGGAAAATTGAGTTTCTCCAAAAACGAATTCCCAAGGATCTTAAATATTTGACTATATATATATATATATATATATATATACATATATATATATGTATATAATTTCTGCAGCATCACATGAAAACTGAACTATAAATTTCGTTTGGGAAACTTCGACTTTTGCCGTAGATCATTGGAAATATTTGAGACGCTTGCCGACAATAATTGTTCCACTTTGGAATCGAATTTTTTCTTGGCTATTTCTGCTGCTGCAGGAAGTCATTAAGCTCAT
This sequence comes from Drosophila paracracens, assembly GCA_035044025.1. Classification (NCBI taxonomy): domain Eukaryota; kingdom Metazoa; phylum Arthropoda; class Insecta; order Diptera; family Drosophilidae; genus Drosophila; species Drosophila paracracens. The sequence goes on along the minus strand of JAWNMN010000835.1, from coordinate 1,602,484 downwards.
GAGGTGGCATAAATAAAGTTTACCGAACCGGGGAGCTGTACCACACTCACCCCCCACCCCCACCCCCACTCCCAACCACCTACCCTAGGAGAAAAAAAGCTACAAGTTGACAGGGAAACAAACTAAAATTTACACTCGCAACAAAAACAACAGATTTAAGGCTGTTGGAGGTAGGGGTGGGGTAATAGGGGGTGGCTGAGGTGGGTGGGGGGTGGACTGGTTGCTGGGGAGTAGTGCACCAGGTCTGTCTCCGCCCTCCATCCGATTGCAGGCCGATCGCATGGAGCGGCTAATGTATCTAATAGAAACACGACAGCATGTCAAACGCTGCCAGTCGAGCATAAGCTGTGAGCGGGAAGCGGGAAGATTTAGAAATGTGCGGTAGAGGGGTAGGGGAGGGGGGGGAGTGGGGCTGCTTGCAACGTGAGTCTCTAATTAACATTTGGGTTTGTTGTGGAGTACACGTTTAATTTATATCTTATTGATGCCGGCGACATTTGGAATTTTATTTTTATCAGCCAAGACAGCTACCCCCCATCCCTCCCCACCCCAACCCCTGCACACCTCTTCAGATTCAATGGCCCAACTATTGCCACAAGTGTGCTGCTCTGCGAGTGTATGTGTGTGTTCGTGTGTGTGTGTGTGTGTGTGTGTGTGTGTGTGTGATTTTATTTTTATAAATATTGTGGAAAGCTCGAAATTTATATGAAATGGGCAGCTATCTAAATGTTGTTGTTGTTGTTGTTGTAGTTGTTGTTGTTGTAGTTGTTGTTGTTATTTTGGGTATAATTATTGTTCATATTTGTTGTTGCCTTGCGTTTGTCTTTCTCATTGCTGTTGTTGTTGTTGTTGTCATTTTTTATCTATACTCTAATTAAAATATTCGTGTGTTCGTTTTTTATTTGCTTCTCTTGTTTTTTGTATTTTTATAGCATACAATATAAAAAAACAGAAAAACCAAAAAAAATTATTTGTGTCTGTTTTTTTGGATACTCGACTCGAATTGTCGAGGGAAGAAAAACGTCTTACCCAAAATCGTGGGAGGTTCCAGCGGATTTTTATACACTGTCTACGTAGTTGGAGTGGATTATATATACCGATTTTGTGGAATGCCCCTAATGCTGTCCATCGGTTCGTTCGTCTGTCTGTAAACTTGAATTATATATATTCCATATCCGCCAAGTGTTCATATTCAAGCGCTATTCCTGCTGGGAATCTATGTAATCGATAATATCGATAAGTGCATATCGATAACCAACCGTTCGTCTGTTCGGTCCTCTGTCCTTGCGTCTATAAGTGTAGAGCCTTAATATGGGGTATATATGTGCTTTCATGTCCGCCTCAAGTCAAGGGAGACAATCAAAGCGTTAACATCGATAAGTGCAAATCGATAAAACCACTGAATCGATAAGCACACTCTCAATATTAAACCAATCGCACCACTGATGGCCGTCTTTAAAGATCGCCCTAGAAATATCTCTGTCAATACCTTAGCATCTTCCCCCAGCTTCTCCATAAATTTTGGTAATTCCAAATCTTCCACAGTTTTTAAGATAGAAGAAATACAGAATTGAATAGATGGTCTTAGGAAGTATATTAATGATCATCACAGTCAATAGTATTATTATTATTATTATTATTAATATAATTATTATTATTATTATAAATTATATAATTAATCCAAATCATAATAATCGCTCCTTAAAGGTTTATCTCTCACAATTCTTGGTTCAGGCTTGTCAAATTTGGAACTTACACACTTAATAATCCCCTTCGAACATTGGTAAGAATAAGCTTGTATCAGAGCATGCCGCAGTCGGCTATGCCCGACTGCAATGCTCTCACTTGTTGCTATGCTGCACTTGCAAGAAGCAGCTACAATTTGTGGGTCCAAATTATGTAATTTGTTCTTAAGTTCAGCTGCGTCATTTCAATGGAATTTACCGTTTATAAATCCAACAATTATTAATTAATATCACACTTAAAAACAAAGATTAAACAAAGTATTACTTATTCAATTATTATTGTTCAATTAACATTTGATCCAAACTTAACCTTCACTTTTGAAAACAATCAAATAATAATAAAAACAAAAAAAAAGTTTTGCGGTTTTTACAATTGTAATTTTTTGTTAGCAATATTTAGCCAAAAAGTGTTTGGCTTTTGTCATTTATTTATTTTTAATTTTTTTTTTTTTTTTTTTAATAAGATTTGCGTGTGTGCCATAAAACACCTTAATGATATATACATACATACGTACATACATGCATACATCGTACATACATCGGTATCTGCATGTTGCTCACTTGTTTTATTTATAAATATTTCTATCGTTTATTAGTACCCATCATCATTTCTTCCAAATACTTGAGCTATTTCTGAGTATTTTGTTGACGTTATTTGTTTGTTTTTGTTCTTTCAAGTATATGAAATATACATTAATACATACATACATAAATGTGCACATAAATATAACGAAAGGTCCTTGAATACTGTTAATGCCAATAAACATTTTAAAAAATTGCTTAAATCATTTAATTATTTCTAAATACATATACAAAACTTATTTTTGTTGCCTTTAATTAAAGTACAAATTTTGGTACATCAGCCATTGGCCAATTACATCAATTGTCGAGCATCGAACATGTTTGATGTTGCGTCGCAGCTGCGTTTAACAGCACGTTAACAGTCTGTCTGTGGTTTTTGGCCAATTGAATGAAAGACGCCAAAACTTGTAATCAGAATCTTTATTTCTTACCAAAAATGGCAAATGGCTTGTAGCTGTTTGGCCTAAATCTAAGCAAAACTAAATTACTATTTTCTTTCATTTGTTGTTTACATTTTAAGGAGTTTCTGATTCAAAATAAGTTAATTTTAATTTGCCAAATCCCCAATTTTTTATTATTATTTTATTATTTTTATTTTTGTTTTCAAGGGGATCCATTTGGCTATTTTGTATTAGCTTCGAACCTCGGTTCAATTGACATTTGTCCATCAACAGCGGCGAACCAAACAAGTTCCGTTGCAACTAGTTTCGGTTTGATGTGTGCGCTGAGACGCGGCGCTTCGGCACTTACGAACATTTCGTGTGCCTCCAACAAGCCGAAGCCGAAGTCCCAACAAGACCGACGCAAGAGCAAGTAAAAAAAAAATTACGCGGGTGTTCTCAGTACATTTCCAGCAATCAGACGGGCAGCAGGTGTCGTGGTAAAAGTGCGGCAAATCTTGCCTGAATTTTTGTGATTTGTTTTGGTTTCTTAACCAACTTGCAATTGGATAATATCATTTCAATTAAATTTAAAAAATACGCGAACGATAATAAACAAATGAAAACAAAAGCGAAAACTGCAGTGCCAAATAAATACAATGGAATGCATAAATGTTAATAATAATAAAAAAGAGTTCAAGTGATAATTTAAATGCAATTTACAAATTAATGCAAGCGAAAACAATAATCAAAATAAACAACAATAACAACTAAAGAATCAGTGACAATTTGCCTCCTGTGGTTAGGCACAAACAGCTGCAGCTAAAAAAAAAACAAACAAATAAACAACAGCAGCAGCAAATTGGCATAAATAAATAAAGACAAAAAAAATAAAAGAAAAAAAGTCAGCGTTGCTTTTGCCTTTTTACAACCTGATTTTTATGAATGAATGCAGCAGTAGCAGCAGCAGCAGTAATCGCAGTCGCAGCGACGGCAGCGTCGCGTGCACAGGAGCGCATCAGCAGCGCCACCCGCGCCTTGCTCAGCAGCCGGCAAACCCTCGCTGCAGCCCTGTTTGCATTTTGTTTGCGATTTTCTCGAATTGCCATCGATTCGATTGTCACATTTCCCCAATGCAAACGCCTTGGTGACACATCGCGCTCATCGCTTGTTGTTGTTGTTGTTGTTGTGGCTGTCTTTCGACTCACACACACACATGCATGCACACACACAGACTGTGACTACAATTGCCGCTGTTTGCAAAATTAATAACGGAAGTTGTGCATTTTATTAATAAAAGCGAAAATCACACAAAGCGCAAAGAGAAAAGCAAACAACAACAACAACAACAACAAAAAGAACAACACTAAAAATCACGGCGCATACAAAATGCATTGAGTCTATTTGTTTTTTTTTGTCGCTAGTCTGTTTTAGTCGCTATTTTCTTATTACCGTTGATGTTGTTGTTATTATTGCTGTTGTTGTGGACCCCTCATTGATTTTGATTGGCTTCGTTTCAGTTTTTGCAGTTGGCGGTGTTTTGTGCATCATCCCCAAACTAAATAACGGCGCATCCACGCAAATCCAAATTCTAAATCGACAAAAATCTACACACAAATACACACACACACATACCCAGCAAACAAAATTCAAATCGCACGCGTTTCAAAAGTATTTCCAAACAAAAAGTTCCCCCAAAATTTGTGTGCAAATTGACCTGAAAGTGACAAAAAGCGACCAAAAGGTCAAACAACACTAAAAAATTGCTTTCGCAAAAAGGATTCACCATCCCAAGGAGAACTCTACATAAATAACGGCATTGGTGAGTTCATTTTTTGAATTAAACTTATTTAGCTTAAGCGACGGTAATCTTTTCTCGAATATTTTTAATTTATTTATTATTTTATTTGTGACAAATTCTGCTTTGGAATAATATCTGCGTGGACATTTATATTATCTGGTAATTAATATGTTCCATTAAAGCCATCAGAAACCTTCAATCTAAATGTAAATCTTTTTATAATCATGTTCAAATGGGTTCAGTTTATTTATATATTATTATTTTATTTACTGATGACTTTTATTGGTTTGTTTAAGATCTCTCAAATTTTTTTAACTAAATAAATAAATCATTTGCCATTTAAGCAAATAAATATGAACAATATGAAAAATAAATCAAAGCTGTTACAAAAGTGAAATAAAAAACGAATACTCAAAAACTATTATTTATAGCGAGAAATAACTTTTTAATATTAATTTTCATTTTAAAATGATTTAGAGAATTTTTAAATTAATGTATGTGATTTCCATAAAGAAAACTTTTTCCTTTCCTTTCCTTTTTTTATATACTTCAATATATATACATTTTAATGATAAAAAAAGGTCACCAAAAAATAGACATTTAAAAAAAACTTTAAGTATGCTAAATTTGAAACAAGCTTATTATTTGATTAAAATAAAATCATTCATTAAATAATTTTAAATCCATTTGTATATACTAAAATAATATATAATAACAAATATAAAACAAAATAAATACAATATTTAAGAAATGTGCTTCAAAGGAGACTCAACTGAGCCTGCTTCGTTATTATGTATATTATATATTATGTATTTATATACTGAACTGTATATATAGATATATCCTTCTAATCGGGCATAAATATACCTTGACATAATATTGATCTGTAAATATTTGATTTGATTGAAGTTAACATTTGAAAATGATTAATTAATATTTATCAAGCTGAACAGTAGATGATTTTCTTGGGGAACGACTTATGACTAGGGTATCTACTAGTCAAGCATTATCTCGACTGCAGCATTCTTATTTGTTTGGGGTGGCTTGTCTGATTTGCAAATGAGTGCATTCATCAATCAATTTGATGCAGAACTCATATTCAATAATTATCTCAACTCTGAACCCTCCGCAGTAATTGTCTGCGACTGTCAGTAAATGCTACTTACACGTTTTTGGCTAGAGCGGGGAGATGGGTGAGTGGAGCGGGGAGTGGGGAGATGGGTGGAAATGTTGGTAATAACAGATAATGAATGAATAGATATGGACACAGTGTGAGATGCTGCTGCTGCGTAAGTGTAGTTTTCTCGCCCCAAACTAATGTTGTTTTCAGTGCGTTTTTTGTGGCCAACCATGGCCAAAAAAAATCAAAAAAACAAATAGAGAAAACCCAAACTAAGAAATACTTGCTCATAGTTTTTTTTTTTGTTGTTGTTGTTGTCTTCAGACACAAAATGCTGCGGCGAACAATTAACGCGTTGCTGTAATTACAGCAACTGCTAAAACAAAAAACCAAAAAACTAAAACCAAAAAAGACATGGAAAAAAAAAACACTGTTTGGGAACACACAAGTTACCAAGAAATGAACAAAAAATTAATAATCAATAACCTGCTAAAAGGCAGCAGCCAAGTTAACAGAGGGCAACAGCGGCTAGAAGAATTCGAGAGTCAGCGGTAATTTTATCGGTCATTGAACGAGAAGATTTCCAAGCGAATTTCAGTACGAAACCAAAGGAAGCCTGGCAAGAAGGGAGTGAGGGAGGGAGGTGAAGGGGAAAGCTGGAGGCTGGTCCAAGGGGCGGCACACAATTGCTGTTGCTGCGCGGTGTATGTGTGTGTGCGTGAGTGTGTTGTAAGACGCGATCGGTTTTTTTTGGTTAATTATGCTTCAAAGTTCGCTGTTGGTCTTAGCCCTGAAGTGAGCCAACTAATTACATAAAAAACAAGTGATTTGCGTGTGCGCTGCCCCAGAGGCAACGACTCTTAACTGGTAACTGGTAACTGGCAACAGCTAACTCCGTGTTCGATTTCCACTTGCCTCAATCCGCGTCGCGCTTGTAATTTGCAACTCACCAAGTTTCGCGGCTAATTAGCCGAGAATTCAGTTTAGAAGACGCGCTTGCTTTGAGTCACTTTCTTGCCACATCCACTATTGATTTTGCAATAAGCCAAAAAGAAGCAAAGACTAAAGAGTACACGCAGAAAAAGTTATTAATATTAGACCCTAAATCGCACTCATATAGACTAATAATTCTTGGCAACTTTTTAGACCAAAGCGTACACAGAGAAAAATATATATGTTGATATTTAGACTCTAAGTCGCTGTGATTTTGAATTTATTATCCAGCGAAACACATTTAAAAAAACTTAAAAACTTAAGCACCTTTTCGAAAACATTTCTAAGATTTCTTTTCTGGTTGCCAGCTTTTCCTTTTATACATCATAAATTTTATTTATTTTTTTATTATAAGTTTCCAAAGAGTTTTCCTAAGAAAAACAATTTGAAATAGTTTTCCGATTATAATGATCTTTTATCCAAATTTGAGCAGCAGTACTTAGCTGATAAGGTAAACAAAAACTCATCACTCGAACTAACGTATGGGAGTTATTGGATATAGTAGTTCGATCTCAATAATACTTAGTTTCAAATAAATAAAAAGTTAAAAAATAATCACTTTTGGCTGAGTTTGGTTCGGTTTTTGATAGTTCAAACTGAGCCGAGCTGTGCATAGACAGAGGCTATTTTTGTTCAGTGTAGAGTTCCGTTCCTGATATGACCTCTGACTGGCGCCTACTTATGTCTCTCTCTCTCTCTCTCTCTCTCTCTCTTGCCCCTTTCTTCCCGCTCCCTCGCTCCATCTCGTTCTGGCACGACCTCGAACAATTTATCATTAAAAATAAAAAGTTTCTTTTTGGCTTTTTTAGCTGCTGCGCCCTCAGCCCCCCCCGCTGTGGTCAAGGACTGGCTGCAAACTGCTGAATAGGGGTGAAGGAGTGGGGTGGGGTGGGGACTGGAGAGTGGGGCACATTCGTCGCCGTTCTAGATAAATAAGCATTCTTAATTATCCCCTTTCGCACTGGCCAACAAAAAAAAAAGCAGCAATGTTATAAACAATGGAAAAACCGCGCACTTAATGCGTTTTCTGTTTTAGCGGCAGCAACAACAACTACAAAAGAAAAATCCAAGTATTTTTCTTCATATTATTCATTATTTTATTTGTGCCAAAAAGAATGAAAAAAAAAAAGACCGAAAAAGAGAAAAAAAAGCGAAAAGGAAAATATTTTTATTGCCCGCACCAAAAAGGGGTACAAAATGGGCTGACGACTTCTTTGTCGTCTTCGTCGTTTTAGCCATTAGCACCGCATCCACCCCGGCCCCACGCTCCCTTGGAAGCCAACTCATAAAGCGACTCAAATACTTATGAAAAATTCAAAGTGGCCACAAGTGAATCTGGGCAGGCGCCCGTTAGCCAAAATGTGGCAAGTTGGCCATGTTGGCCATGTTGCCGTCGGTAAACGAGAGAGAAAGATTTCAAATCGCCGCCAATCGTTCTCCTGACAGCACAATGACTTTTCTTTTCCCTTTTTTGTATACCCATTGCTAAATGGCTACAAAGGGTATCATCAAGTTTGTCAACAGTATGCAACCAACTTTCAGCCTATTTAGTATATATCTACCTGATCAGGGTCAAGAGACGAGACGACTTTTGTTTGTCTGTCCTGCTTAGAGTCTATAAGAGCTATAAATTTTCGATTATGAGTTCTTGCAGATCAACTTTATTTCATTTCATCGACAACTGCATCCGATTCGCTTATATCGATATAAATCGATTACAGTTAGCAAAAAAGTCACATTTTGAAAGATATAATTTTTGTAGAGATTTCTCTATTATTGAATAAATGAATTACATATCTATTCGTATATATATCAATCATCTGTCGAAGATCATAAAAATCGATAACCGATAAAAATAAATGTCTGAATTTTAGAGATATTGAATAGCTGTAAAAATCTAAATTTTAAAGATATTTCTGTCTTAAATGCTAAACATCATTTTATTTAATTTTATTAATAAATATTCGCGGCTCATCGACAAAAATCGATTACTGCTACTTGCTCTGAAAATGCCTTGAAATAATATTAAACATTTGGCGACGATCATATAAATCGATAACTGACAACAATAAAAGTCACAATTTTAAAGATAAATCTTTTGTATTTACTCTGAATACACCTAGACATAAAAGCAATCCTCTGTTAAAGTTTCATTCAGATTTAATACAGGGTATCTGCCAGTCGAGCAACACTCGACTAGAGACTGCTTAGTTTGTTTTCTTGTTTCACTCTCGGCCATCATCAGCCAAGAATAGGTTGCAAATGTGTAATTGCAGTTCGGCTTTGAGAGGTAGATGGTTGCTTAAGGACACAATTGTTTTCTTAGCGGCGCCTCCTTTGCGGCAATGAATCGGCAACTTTTGACAGCTGTCAGTTGACTGCCGCTAACACAGCTCAGCTAACAACCTCAACGAAACAAAAGGTCATAAAAAAAAACAACCGACTTGAAAATTGAAAATGCACTTATTTTTTTGTTGGTATTTATTTTTTTGGTTTCTTTATTATTTTTTTTTGGCATTTGCAGAATTCTCATGAATACGAATTTTGGAATTTCACAAAAGAATGATTTGCTGATTTTTATTTGAGAGTTTTGATTGTGCAAACAAATAAAGGAATTTTTGACAAAAGGTTTGTTTAAATAAAAGTTGAGCATATTGAAGAGGTGTAATTTAAAAATTATGAATTACTTGCAATTATTTATAATTACTTTAGCAATTACTTAAATAATTAAGCAAAGGTTATCTGGCATTTCCTTTAAGGTCAACTTGCCCCTTTAATACTTATTTAAAGTAAAATTGTTTATGAATATTAACTACTTGATTGTTTAATTTGTGAATTTATTTTTTTAATTTTATTTGTTATTGTATGTAACTGTTCATTGACAGCTGGAATAAGTAACAACTATTTGGAAATATTCATGTGCCAATTTTACTTGAAATTATAGAAATAAATCGGTTGGAGTTCTATGAATGTATAGCAATCAAAATAATTATAGAGCACACAAATATTTTAGGAACTGATCAAAAAAGTTAGGAAAATATGACAATTTTATTCGAACGATAGCAATCAATATTGAAAATAAGTACAAATTTAAGGGATAGCTTTAAAAATAAATAAGAAAATAAAATAATTCAAGCCTATAAATTGATTAGAAATAAAAATAATAATAATGAAAACAGACAATAAATCAAAGGAACGAGTTAAATATTAATAATATATATATATTTAATAAATATAATAATTTTATATTTTATTTTATATAAGCAGACCTGCTACTATTTTGAGCTCAACTGTACACAAACTTCAGTTCATACTTGAATTTGAAAATAAAGTTATTTTTATGTGATTGAGTTTAAAATGGCTAATATATATTTGGAGCTCTGATTGCGGTTCTGTTATCTTTTTATTTTCAATGAAAACATTTATGTTGGGAACATAATCAATCAACATATGGAAAGCGCATGAAACATTGATTTGCTACATCTAAAAAAATACAAATTTATGCGCAGACATATTTAGAAACGACTGAAAAATCCACATTCAAAATTGCACAAAAAAAGACCAGCTGCATTTTCGAAACTGCAAAATAAACTCTTTTAAGGGAATATTATTTTTAAGGTGGCCTAACAAAATCCACGACCTAAAAACCAAATGTGTGTGTTGTTAGTGTGTGTGTGTGTTGTTAGTGTGTGTGTGTGTGTGTTAGTGTGTGTGTGTTAGTTCTGCTATTATCAAATGCAATTTTCTAACGCAGTCGCACTTTCAACGTTGACAACGACGACGTCAGCGTCGACGCCAGCGTGAACAGCAGCAGCAGCAGCAACAAACTGCAGTTTTAAGTGAAAATAAAACACATAGCAACAACAACAACTAAAACAACAGCAACAACAACAAGGCAGATGCAACCGTATCGGCCAACAACAATAAAAGCCTAAAACCTAATAAAAATTCAAATTAACATTTGAAAGAGCGAATAGGCGCAAGCGTGCGAGAGAGATAGACAAACGAGCGAGAGAGCAATACATCGAGAGAAAGAAATAGAGCGAGAGAGAGAGATAGAGTGAGAGAGAAAGCGAATGTGTGCAATGTGAAAATGGAGCGTTGCACACACACACACACACACACACACATGAATGGGACAGACAGACAGCCCAAAATGCTTATGAAATTCTATTAATTTTTGAACAAACTGCATGTAATGTCTCTGTGCCCAATATAACAAACACACACGCACACACACACATGCATACACCCACACACACAGAAAGATACAACTACACACACCTCAGCAACCAATTTGAAGGAGGAGCAGCATTTGTCCGTTTGTCTGATTTAGTTATGTGTTGTTTTGCTTATTTTGTTGCAATTTGTTTTTGGTTGGGTGTGCGTGTGTGTGCTGGTGTGTGTGTGAACTACTGCCCCAGCCACTCATACAGCTGCAGTTCAGACTGCAGACACTCGCATAATAATGCAATTTGCCAGCTGCCCATTCCTTTTATGCCTTCCTCTTCCCTCCACCCGAATTCACCATAGCACACACCCCACCACACAACACCACAGCAACACACACACACACACATATGCACGCACACAGTTGTCGACGTCACGCGCCAAAAAGACTGCACGAGCAGCGACGATGCCGTCAGCTTCGCTGTCTGTCGGCAGCCCGAGCTATTCGCACACACACACACACACATACACAACCTTACAGACATTGCAATTTTTGCTGCCACCTGCAGGCTACGTCTGTCAAGAAGGGGGAGGGGGATGTGTTGGGTTTGAACTTCTCCTGCTCTTCACTGTTATTTTGCTGTTTGATTTTGCTCTCTCGCTCTTTGGCGCTCATTCTCATTTGTGTTTTTTGTTTTTGTCCTTTTTTTCGCAGCACAGTTTTCCCCTGCCCCCTCCCCTACAACAACACACAAAACAGCTGAAAAAAGCACGTGTCATCGTCATCATTGCCGCCAGTTGTGAAGTTGGCGTCGACGTCAACAGCGACGTCAAAGTCTGTCTGCCTGCCTGCGTTTTGTGTCGTTTTGTTTTCCACGCGCTTCGCCGACGCCGCGACTACTTATTGTTGTTTTTGCTGCTGTTGTTGGTCTCCTTGTGCCCCGCCTTCGTTACTGCTGTGCCCTTTTCATGGTCGCCAATTCGTTCGCTTTGCTCGCTGCTTTTCACGGCTTTGGTTTTTGCTTTATTCAATTTTTATGCTTGTGAATTTTCTTTTGATTTCGGATGCTGCGGCTTCTGCTGCTGCCGCGCTGCTGCCGCGCTGCTGCCGCGCTGCTGCTTTTGCTGCTGCTGCTTCTGTTTCGCATTTGTCAGACAGGACAAAACAGGGAAAACCCCTATAATGATGATGATCATTATGCTAATGACGATAACACTAAATAATGCAAGCGTATTCGTTTTTCGTCCTTGTGCCTTGTGGCATAAAATAAAATAAAATAAAATACAGTTTATCACAAAATAGTTTGGGCACATTGAAAAAAAAAAAACCTAAATTTTTTCTTGAATTTTATTTTTATTTTTATTCTTATTTTTCTTATCTTTGTCTTTTCTCATTTCTTTCACAAAAAAAAATTATTTTATTATTGACTTTTTTTAAATTTATTTATTTACTTTTTTACTATTAAGTGCAATTCTCAAAACTAGTTAAGACAAATATAAAAAAAGATTAATGTTTGAAATATTTATATAGGTATATTCATATATAAAAAGGAAATGCGTTCGCCAAAGAAGCGACTAATGCAATTTTCTTAGCTGACTTTTGCGCTGTTTCTTTTTGCACAAATATTGATTTGCTGAGTGGATTCGCTTTGCTGGCCGCAAGCCAAAGCACAAAAAAAAAGTTCTTCAAAAAGGGCAGAAAAGACAGCAAAATCGTATGAATTATTTCTCAAGATATTTTCCAAAATACACACACACACGCACACATTTATGGTTATAAAATTGATGTTATGGCATTTCGGAGACCTTTGCCATTAGTCGCCATTTGGGATGAGTCTGCCATTTTTTGGCCAATTGTGCAATCATCGTTGACTGCAGTTTGCACTCTCTCTCGCTCTCTCTCTCTCTTCTATCTCTGACTCGTTGCTTGTGCTCTCTCTTAAGTTTTGCGCCTAGTTTCTCCTCAGCTGAGTTTTGTTATTGTTTTCCTTTGGCATTTTGCCGGCTTGCGGGAATCGTTGAAGTAAGCAAAGGCAACATGAATGAATATGTTCGTTCGCTCACCCACACATGCATACATAGTACATAGTAATATAAACACAGACACACACACACGCACTCGCGCGCGCTGTGGTTTCGTGCTCGAGCTTCGTTGTTGTCTTTGCTTGCTTGCACTTCGTGTCGCTTCGAACGTGTTCGAATTCGTTGTCGTCGTTGAAGAGTGAGAGGGGGAGGGGGACACTAGCAAAAGCTGCGGCAAATGCCGGAAAAGGAAATCATATTGCGGGCGAGAGAGAGAGAGAGTTATATTAGAAGTGAAATGCAAGCCAAATAAGAGAATTTACCAAGGCAATTGTTTCAACTACCCGCAAGCGCCCCCTCTCTCAGCCCTTCCCCAACTCTCTTGTTTGCTTCGACTGAGCTTTACTGTGGGTAAGCTGTTCATTAACCGTTAATGCGGGAGATCGTAAATCGAAATGGAAGGTGTGTCATTGCGACTTATAAATAAAATTAACCACAATCACAAGCGGAAATATTTGCGCTTCAAGTGTTGTTCTTGTTATTGTTGTTGTTGTTGGGTTACGCATCTCCTTCTACCTCATTCGTTGTGCTTGTTGTTGTTGTTGTTGTTTGCTGTAATTAATGGCAAACAATTACAGCAAAATAAAAAAAGAAAATAAAATAAAGAAAAAACAAACCCTAACAAGCAAAGCAGGAATTACAAAATGAAATGTGAAGAGCAAGTTAAAAAGTGAATTACCTGATAAAGGACAAAAACCAAAAAAAAACGCGATTTGAGGTGTGTTTTGCGCTCGAGCCCAATACAATATGCGTGTCCCTCTGTGAAGGTACCCCCTAACCCCAGTGCCCCCGCCCCCTTCCATTCACCCCCAGCGTGTGTCTTGGACAGGTTATAAAACCCGTGCCCAGCATGAGACTCCACTGACAGCCAGAAGTGCTGCACAGTGGGACAAGAGCACTTAATAATCAATTAAGTTGTTCAACTTTTGAACAAATTTATTATAGATAATTTCAAATTAAAATTAATTAATCAATGTTTAATTTTTAAATGTTTAATTTTTAAATGTTTCATTTTTAAATGCTTATCTAGATGAAAACTGTGTAGCTTGTAAGCCTACATCGAATTTATAAATATAAAATATAGCTTCAGCATTGATTTTGGAAGAAAATATATAAAAATAAAAGAATAGAAAATATTAGAAAACGTAAAATATAAAGAAGAGTATCTAAATATAAATTACAAAAATTTTACACGATTTTAAATCACTCCGAGGAACATATCAAGAAATGAAAAGCCTTATAAATGTTTCTAAAATTTAGAAAAATATGCAGCTACACTGAAAAATAATAGTAGTACTGTTGGAAAAATTGAGTATTGTCAATAAATTCATTGAATCTCTGATATTTTTCTTATGAGCCCCTTAAGAAGTAATTTGCACATAAATTGAAACTAATTCAGGCAAGATTTGGTAGCAAAACTTTTAAAATATCGATATAATACGAGAATATATCAAATTAAAATTGCATGCTACATTTTGGATCAATTCGGTTGATTTTTTTTATTAATATAACTTTTGATATATTAAATACAATTAAAAATTATTCTTTTATTTATTTAGTTGGTTTTTCTTTAGGAAATATCTGATACAGAAAGAAACTGCTCAAAAGTAACTAAAAAAAATGATAAACAAAAATTGTTAATTGTAATTTAATTATTTTTAATTTAATTAATTGTAATTTTCTTCTTGTTGTTTTGCGTCACTGTGCTGGCATTGGCTTCATAATGGTCAATGTGGTTTTGCCAATGTTCAGCTGACGTGCCTAATTAATTACACGATTGTCGTATTGGTGAGTAACTGTTGGCCTCCTTGCACCAACTTTGGCTCTTTTCTTCTCCTTTCTGGTCAGTGGTCAGTGGCCGGATCAGCAACTCCCAGTCCCTTCCCCCTACCCCTCTTTCGATGTGTGGCAATGTGCAATCGTGGCCAGAACTTCCTTTTGGTCACTGTGGATAAATTAATACCTACTTAAGCTTAACTGGACAGTTGGCTCTGCGAAATTGTGGTAACTGGAAAATGATTCACGCGATACGCACAAATAAATGGTTTCAACTTGGTTTCGATTGCCATGCAGAGTAATTGGGTAGTTGCTGGGGGAGGCAGCTGCAACTGCTGAATATTCAAATTTGTGGCAATTATCGTTTTGGTGCGCGGGTCACACGACACGCCCAAAAGGACAACAACAACAACCAAAGTCGCCTGCCAAATTATGAAGTAAGAAATATTTTTTTATTACCAAAAATTACAATGTGCGCTGTTGCAACTAAAAAGGTGGCACAGCGAAATGGGTAACAGTTAATTGCACCTTGAAGGCGCAGTTCAGCGGTGCCAAGTTTGGCTGCCAGTTCGAGTTCGAATTCGGGTTTGAGTTCGAGTTCGAGTTCGGGGTCGGGGTCAACAGCAGCTTTGTTCTCGGTCAGCGCGTGTGTGTTTGTGCATGTGTGTGTCAGTGTGTGTGTGTTTAATAGTCGCGACCCGTAGACAACTAAGCAAACCACACCCCCCACCACACCACACCACACCACAATCCCAACCCACTCCAGCCCTTGAGCACACGCTGCTCAGCTGGCCACGGGCGGTATTCCTGCTTCTTTGAGCCACATTGGCCAGCTCTTTGCGCACAAAAACACTAAAATATTTGAACAGTGGTCAGCCTGGCAATGAAAACATTTATTTTCGGACAGATTTCATTCTTTCAACATTCAACATTTCATTCTTAAAACAATTATTGCATTTATGGAAATCAGTTTTGATTTTTGAGAAACAAAAAAATAAAAATTTGTTTTTAATTCGAATTTTTTAAAGTTAGCATGATGCTAATAAAAAGGAAAAGCTGGATTATATATCATATATCATTATTTCTAATAACTAAAAAAAGGATATTATAATTTTTACGATGACCTCTTCTTCTGAGCAGCTTCACTAGCCGAGACTATATAACATTATGAAAAACATCACAAAAATCATTGACAATCGGATTACTATATTTATTTTATTTACATTTAGAGCAGACTTCCGGACTTCCTCAGGGATATCTAAACTAAGTCCTGCCTGAGATAGCTCCTATATCTTGTTACTATATCTTATTTATATAAAGCTGCATTAACTAATTTTAGATCTAGTAAAAATTCTACATTTACCAAGTGTAGTTTTTGGGTTTCTTTTAATTTATGAGCTTTACAACTGAATAATTTGTGTTTTGCTGCAACCACTGTGGAACATAACGGTAATCATAGTACACATATGAAAATGTATTTATTTTTCTTTTGTTTTTTTTTTGACATTACGGTTAATTTCATTAGAAATTCATAAATTCGTTCAGTGTTGTTGTGCTGGTAAGGGTTAGCCAAGGCAAGGCAAGGGGTGGGGTGGGGATGTGCGGACACGCCGTCATTTTGTACATGTGTAAATGTGAGCAATAAAAAACGAATTTCATATAGTAATTTTTTTTTAGTTTTTTTTTTTTTTGTTTTTTTGGCTACTGCTGCGTGCTGTTATCCTGCTGTTATCCTGTTATCCCTTTACTGGACATGTTTGCTGTTAGTTGTAGTTGTTGTAGTTGTTGTTGTTGTCGGGTCATTATTGTTGTCGTAATTTGTTTATAACGGTATTTATGAAATGGTCACAAGTCAACGCTTTCAACGCTGTTGCTCACCACCCCTCGCTCACCCCTCCACCCACGCACCACCCCGTGCAACCCTTAGACAGCGAAACGACACGCACTGCTACCACCCCCACCCACGCCCCTCTACTGGCCACACACACACACACATGTGCTCTTTGGACGTAGCGCCAATTATTCTTATTACGCCTATTAATTTTTTTTAACTACTTTTTGTTTTTGTTGTTGTTGTTGTTTTTGTTGTTGTTGTTGTTGTTGTTGGCTGCCCTTTTATGTTAATCGCGCTGTTTTTGGGCTGCACAACTCGTGTAACTGTAATTGATATGCGTCCTTATCATGCAACATCCTTTCGTTATAGCCTCAAAGTACCGCCTCAACCCCCCCAAAAAAAACCCCCACCCCCCGCCACCCGCAGTAAAAGTTTGGCTTAGTTTTAGTTTAGTTTTTCCTCACTGTAATTTTATTTTTATTAGCTTCAATTACTGCATAATGCATAAGACAATGTACATTGTGTGTTATTAGGGGTATTCCCCTGAGCTTGTGGGGGATTTCCCTTTGAATAGGTTGAGTTAAAGTTTTCTAAAATCTGTCTTTTTTTTATTTGTTGCAATTAGTAAGCAATGCAAAAATAATTTGTTTGTTTTCTGTTTTTTTATTTGAGTAAAACTTAAAAGTTAAATTTCTTTTTTAGTTGTGTTTAATTTTAATTTATTTGCTGTAATTAGTGATTAATGCTTTAGACAATGATCCGGGTTTGTTTTTAGGGGTATTCCCTACAACTTCAGGCGGATTTCAATTTGAACAGTTGAAGTTTTTAAAAATGCATTTTTATTTTTACTTAATGGGATAATTATTATTAGGGGTGTTCTGCAAAACTTTTTAAGGATCTTTTTAGTCTTGTTTTATTGAAATGTATTATTTTTTTTAATTAATTTCAATTATTAAATAAAGCTGACGAGGATTACAAATATCTTTGCTGAAAGGTATTCCCCAAGATTATTGAAGATTTCTTCAAAAATTAGCTTCTTTTTTGGATTTATTTATTTTTATTAGTTATAAATATTAAATATGAAAATTTCACTTTGAGTTTAGGTTTTAAAAAATGCTTCTTTTATTAATAATTTATTATTATTTATAATTATTAAATATAAAAATTTCATTTTGAGTTTTGGTTTTCAAAAATGCTTCTTTTATTATTAATTTATTGTTACTTATATTTTTATTTATTTTAATTACTTATAATTATTAAATATAAAAATTTCACTTTGAGTTTAAGTTTTCAAAAATTGTGTGTCCTTTTTTGGCTTCTATTATTATTTATTTATTATTATTTATATTATTATTTATTTTTATTAGTTATAATTATTAAATATGAAAATTTCACTTTGAGTTTAAGGTTTAAAAAATGCTGGGATCTTTTTTTGTCTTTAATTATTATTTATTTATTTTATATTTTTTCATTAGTTGCAGTTTTCAAATATTATTTCAAGCAACTGCAAATTTCAATTTGACTAGCTTAGCTTATTTTTTTTAAACAAATTTTATGTTCTGCGTTGACTTGTTTTTTTTATATTTATTTTTTATTTTTTTTTGTTTTTGTGGTTTTTTTTTTATTTTTTTTGTGTGTGGTTTGTCTAATTAATAAACTTTCACATCTTGAGTTTGGGTAGCAATTTCACTTGCATGCAGCTAACTTTAAATTTAGAGTCTCGTAGATCGAATCGTTTTATGTAAATGAAGGGAGACAAAAAGTCGCAGCTGGTTTGTATTTATTTTTTGGTGTTTTTTTTCGGTGTTTTTTATCACTGTTTCACTGTTTGGCATGATCAATTAAATGGCCAGAAGAGAGCCAAGCAACTTGGATAATTTATTGGATTTTGACAGTTAGACTTTAATTACAGCATCTCGATTTCTACGCGCACTAAAGAAAACTGCGGGGAAAGCAGGCAGACAGACGGACAGACAGACAGACAGACGGACAGACAGACGGACAGACAGACATGTGTGTATGTATCGATTGGTATTAGCCAAGTACATGGAGACTACCTTAACTGCGATCCGTTGCGGTGGCCGCTCAACCTTTGACCTCTCGCGCGCCGCACAGGTAAGGCGCGGCAGGGGTGGGGGGCAAAAGAGCTGCCTACCTTTTATTTCTGCTTCTTCTTCTTCTCTCTTTTTTTTTTTTGGATATCATAAAATAATAAATCTTTTTAATATCTGCCGTTGTCTTTTTTGTTCGCATTTTCTTTGTCGTGGGCGTCGATTTTCCTTATTTTTGTTCTTGTCGGTTTTCAGTTTTCTTATTTTCAGTTGAGAATTTCTCACGTCCTTACGCACAGAGGCGGTTGTTGGCATTACTCAAGTTTGTGGATTTGAAGTAATAACTCAGTGCGTCATAAAAATTTTAATTGCTTTGGGTTTGCTTATATTCTGCTGTTGTTGTTGTTGTTGTTGTTGTTGTTGCTGTTGTTGTTGTTGTTGTTGTTGCCGGTCAGCCAAGTGCCAAAGCAGTTTTGGTAATTAACATTAACCCCGAAAAAAAGCGTCCAAACAAAAGCGCAAACAATGCAAAGAACCCATTGCTTACCTCCCTGCCCCACCCACCCCTCCCCGTTCCGAAGTTAAAATATAAAATACCGCAAAGAACAATGAAGCAATAAAAATTGCAGCGCATAATTTTCAGCTGCCTCCATTTGCTCTTTGCTTGCCACATCCCATCGCAAACATGCCGCACAACTGCAGCATACGCAAACTGAACCCTTTTTCTTGTAGGTGTGCGGTGAGGGAGGGGCAGGTGGCATATTTGGGAGGTGCTAAGATTTTTTTTTCCTTTTTTTATTTTTTTTGGAAATTTCCGCGCGTATTTGTAATTAGTTTGCTTATTGTTTTTCGCATTTTCATGCCGCGAATCCATTGGAAAAGCCCAAAAAGGGGGTCAAATGAACTTGAGCAAGGGAATGTAACACGCAGAAGATAGCATTAACTATATACATACATATATATATATATTCTTGATCAGTATTCAAATTCAAGTCGATTCAAGTTGATTTAATGTTATCGATAACTGCGTTCAGTTCGATTAAAATCGATTACCTATGGCAATAAAAGCCACAAATTCAAGTTGATAACTATTTGCTGATTGAAGGGTATCTCCTCGTCGATCAATATCGACCACAACATTCTTACTTGATTGGGTGGAAGTTGTACAGCTTTTAACTTATTTTTCGCCTGCTGCTTTTTTTATGGCCGATTGCTTAACGGTATTTTCTTTTATGTTTATTACGTGTATTTTTTATCGGGACTCGGAATTTGTTGGAGCAGTGCAACTATTTCTTAAGCTTGCTTGGTATTCATATAAATTTGAGCCCAGTTACTCTTTGGGCCATGTTGGCTGTGGGCCTTTGCAACTAAGTCAATATGTTGGTACTTAGAGTGTCCTTTGTGCGCTGCGCTTCAAAATAAATAATCATAAGTCACAAGTCACAACAATTGCAGCGTCTCGATCCGTTTTGATCCTGGCTCAGGAGCAAAAAGGTACGCTGTCATGCCGGAAATTTATTTTTGGGATCTGTTGGAAAATCAACAGCAATTGTTGAGCACTTTGATGTTGGCCAGCTAGAGGCGAGTGGTTTGAGCCAAGTGCTAAGTGGCTGCAATTAGAAGGCGAACCGAAAACTAAGGTGCCGACTGCACTACCACAGGTAGGGTACGGCTAGTCAGGTAGCTAGATAAAGGCACACCGCCACATATAAATCTCTATTGACTTGAGTCTCGTATCGAATTGGAATTGAGCACGATCGAAAGCGAAGGCGAAGGCGGCAATAAATTTGATAGCATTCGACACTTTTACAACGATTTCTAATGTATTTTTTGTCTCCATTGTCTATTTTTACAGATCGCAACGACAGATCACACACAAGTTCACCAAAGAACCGAAAAAAAACTAAAACAGAGCAGCAACTAATGTGAGTATATAATATACAGATTTATATATATATATATATATATAGATGTTAAGAGGGGGCTTATGGGCAAGTGAAACGGCAAATCAATTCACTAATTGAATGCCAAGCAATTGAAATGCTTCTTTGATATTGTTATAGCCCCCCCGCGAAGCTAGCCCCCTCTCCATCTGGGCTAAAAACAATCTTAATAGAATCAAAGAGCGACGCAATATGAGTTTTAATTCAGCGTAATTGTAACTGTCTGTCTCTCTGTCTCCCTCTCCCTCTCTCACTCTAACTCTTTCTCTCTCTCTCGTGCCGAGTTGGCAATAAACAATAAATGCGCCTTTTTTCCCCCTTGAAATCAATTAACAAAATGTCGCGAGTACTTTGACTCGATTAATAACCGCTTGCAAAAAAACCAAAAACAATATATAAACAAATGAAATCTGAAAATAAGCAAGTAAGAGTCGAGAGCGCTCGACTAGCGGATACCCTGCACTCAATATGAAAAATGAACAAAATCAGAGTTTCTTTTCTGAACTTAATGCTAATAATTAATGTCTTTTATAATGGAATATTAATTTATATATTAATATGTAACAATATCTATACAATTGTGAGTTTGATTGTTATCGTTAATCGATTTTTATCGATAAGCGCGAAGTGGATAAAACTGAAGATCAACTGAAACAAACTTGAACTTCTTTTTCTAGACTCAGAGAAAGATATACAGACAGATGTCTAAATCGACTACCCTCTTGATACGGAACAAGAATATGTATAATATGCTTAGTAAGCTCTTTTTAACCGTTATGTCTTCAGGGAATTTTTATTTGCATTTATTTATTTACTTTGTTTGGCCACAAAGGAGAACGTCCCTTGACGCCCCTTCTTAAAGACTGGCGCGCCAAAGAGCTTCAATTGTCTGCACTTGAGTTCAATTTTGGTTACTCTCTCTCTCTCTCTCTGTCTCTATCTCTCTCTGTCTCTCTCTATCTGCCTCGTGTGTATTCGGTCAGCAACAGAAACAGATTCACAAATAGCAACCACAACAAAGCAAGAAATTAACCAATGATTCCATTTTTGGGGGTAAAACAATTGGCATATTTTTAGAAAAACAAAATTAATAAAGATGAAATTAGATGAGAAGTGAACTTTATGCACAATTATCTATGTGCCTCAAGTGACTTGCAGCATTCATGTTTCTGGGGGTGAAAAAAGCAAGCACTCAAAAATTAGGTGTTGAAAATTGAATATCTATTTTTAGGTTTTTTTTTTCTGACTGCGTTAAAGCGTTAAATAAATAATTAAATTGAATTATTTGCTTATAAAATATTAAATAGATAGGCAAATATAATAAATTATTTATTTTGATTTAATAGATTAAAAAGATTTAAAAATGATATATTTATAAATATATAAATTAATATTTTAAAGTACACATTTTAAAAATACTAAAAAAAATATAAAATCTTAAATTACTTCACTTAAAATGAAGCAAAAATAAATGTTAAATTAAATGCAAAATAAGAAATTAATTAAATAAATATTGAAGACATCAAAAATGATCTCAGCAATATAAAAATTATGCAATTAAATAAAATAACACTTAAATAAATATATATATTTATTTTAACCATGTTCTATAGGAAGAATAATATAATATAATTGAAGATCTGTAGAGACTGCAGAGAATTCAGTTTAGTGCTCGTTTCAAGTGGATTTGAGTCGAACCTTTCAATAGGTGATCAGTGCTAGAAATATTCAAGAATTAAAAACTAAGCTGCCCTATAATAAGCTGAGCACTCTATGGCTAGCTGACCCTACCGGTAGTTCATAGCTGGCACCCCACATTTTGTTTTGTTGCAGTTGGACAATGTAAATGAAAATTGCAGCGAGCTTAATTACTTTTAATAAAGACGTCCGTGCGTGGAAATTTTCCACTTCATTAGCAAAATATGGTTTTGCATAATGGCTCATTATGAGCCCAGATGCATGCGGATTGTGTATAGAGTAGACGAGAGTGGGTGGGTGGGAGGTGGATTGCCTTAATACACACAAATTGAAAATTGATGAAGCTATCCGGTATGAGAAACAGACGACGAGATCGCCACTCGAATATCAATCAAACGGGAGATCGTCGAGCGATCGTTTTGTGATCGTGATCAATAGGAAATTACTAATAATAATGATGATTTTAATTGAATATTGCGCACTTCATTCCGAATGCATTTGAATATCAATTTTGAATTTCAATTCGAGCATATCGAAGATGGGCAATGAGTGCAACACTGAATTAGATCCATTATAAACTTCAAATCGACCATAAACACTTGGAGCACATTCTCCATTAGACAGCAGTCAGTCAGTCAGTCAGTCAGTCAGTCAGTTGGCATCGATCGACCTTTTATTTGGATAATGTTGTCGTTGCCACATAAGCCCCCCCAAAAAAGATTCGCAGCGTACTTGCTGCTTGTGGCTGCCCCTGCCCCTGCTCCTGCCCCTTCAACCAGCCTCAGCCAGCTCCAGCTCCAGCTCCATCTTCGTACGCGTTCCGTTGGCCCCCGCGACCAATTCATGCATGAAAGCAATTTTTAATTTATTTTGGTTGAGCGCTTTATTTTCCTAAAATTATGACATAATCACAAACGCCAGAAGCAGCAGCAACAGCAGCAGCAGCAGCAACAGCAGCAACAGCAGCAACGGCAGCAGCAACAGCAGCAACAACAACAACAATAAAAGAGTCACCTAATAATGTCATGTGAAATTTATCGTACCCCAAACGAGTACCAGGGGCGTGGTTGCAGCATGCTTTGATAGATGTGTGGAAAGGGGGCAAGGGTGGGAAGGGGGTGCGGCTTGTGCGAGGCACTGGCGAAGTGGAAACATAGACGCTGCCGCTGCTGCTGCTGCTGCTGCTGTCTCTCTGTCTGTTTATGGGTAAATATATATTTGGATGCGACGAACACCTTCCGCTTCACAAATCAGCGCATGTGTTGGCATTTTGTCAGTTCTCACATATGAAGCCAGAGGAGGGTAGGGGAGGGGTGCATGGGTGTGTGGGGGGGGCAGAATGGAACCTTGGCTGACCAGTTGTCAGTCAGGTTAATGTTAATTTTATAATTAACCTACTGCCGAACAAAGTTGACAAAAAAAAAAAACAAAACCAAAAAAAAAACATCAAAACATTCAAGCCAAGTTAATATCGATTGGGTGTTATATAAAATTCATTTAAAGACAGTTAAAATAAAAACAAAACCGAATTTAAGTGTCAGATCAGTTGATTAAGATGAATTCAAAATGCATAGAAGAAGAGAGCCAATTATATTGAAATAAGCAGAGAGAAATCCGTATAAAAGGTGTAGATAAATATGGAATGGGAAATTTTAATAACTTTTGTTTGAATACTCTTAAATTAAGTTACAAAACAAGCATGGCTGGCATAAAGCTACTCTTTTCCAATATTTCACATAATTGGCCAATTACTTTGCAACGTTTTGCAGATGTTTTTCCAGACTCCTCAAATTAAAATATTTTTTTTTTTTAATTAAAAATTTAATTACAACTTTTTTGTTTAATTTTATGGCAAGCTTGAGCAGAGAACTAATTTTTTGAAGTGAACTTAAGTTAATCATTTAAAGATTATTTAAAAGATGCTTTGGAAATAAGAAAATTCAAATTTAACATATTGAAAGAAAGGTTTGGAAATAAAAAAATCGATTTAGCTTCGAATCATTCATTTTTTAAGCCCTCAAAGCT
The DNA here is from genome assembly GCA_035044025.1 of Drosophila paracracens. NCBI lineage: Eukaryota > Metazoa > Arthropoda > Insecta > Diptera > Drosophilidae > Drosophila > Drosophila paracracens. The sequence goes on along the minus strand of JAWNMN010000835.1, from coordinate 1,578,284 downwards.
GGAGTTGGAATCGTTCTCAAGAACAGCAAACTTTTGATATCAGCCTAATCTTGACGATAATTATTCTCAGACACATATTTTCTATCGAATAGAATTGGGATGATCTAAAAGCTATAAATCCAGGTTGCATTTATACATAAAAAAGCTAAAAAACAATTGATAAAAAATGTTAAAAAATAGTTGATAATTTTGCGGCTTAGACAAGAAATTAGAATTATTTAAAAAATAGTGAGACTAATGTGCAATTGGGTTGACCAAAAGACTTCAACAACACACATACAACACACACACAAACACACAACACACACACACTCATACACACACACACCCAAAATGGCTGAGATACAATCAAAATAATTAGATGAGAAAACCGTAGGCGAAGTATGTAGATGGATCAAGTATGTAAACACGATCATTAAAAGAATCATTGAAAAAACGAAACAATACAGCAAAGAAATAATAAAATAAAACCAGCACAACACAATCAACACACACACACACACACAACAAATATAAATGTGTGTGTGTGTGCGTATAATGACAGCGGCAAATAGAAATAGGAAAGAAAACAAGTTAACCAATGAAATAAACGCAAATTTAATGACAAAATGCCAAGCGCCATTAACTTGGCCAATACGCGTAGCCATCTTTGCTGGCCGCTGCTCTGGGCCAAATGAGCACATTACAAGCCCAGCTGAGAGATCCAGCGTAGATCAGACAAAAGGGCCGAAACGAAAACTACAAAAATGAGAAACAAGCATTAAAAAAAAAACCGAATCGAACAATGTATTAAATATTTAATCATGTTGAAAGAGAGAGAGAGAGAGAGAGAGGGGGTGCGAAAGAGAGAAGGAATGACTAAAGAGATAGAGATGGAGATAGAGATGGAGATGGAGATACAGATAGAGATGGAGATGGAGTGCTGAGCTCAGCTTGAAGGCAATGACACTTACAGCTGTGCTATTAGGCAAGGTGTACGACTGACAGATACCCTGTTAAATGGTACATGGCTCGATAAACCCAAGAATGTCGGCTATATATATATATATATTTGTATATACTTATATATATATAACCTTAAATACTTGCTGTGCATTTTGAAAATTTCACTTTGATTTGGCTTTGATTGTTTTTCCAATATTATTAACTACACAACGAGGTCTTGGCCCAAAGCGAGACTTAAGCAACAAATTAGCTAGCCGTAATAAGAGATATATGCACAGATATATATATATATATATATATATAGATATATATCTGTACAGACATACATAGACGCTTTCTCTCTTGGCGTTAATTGTATTCGAATAATGATGCAGCTACATATGTATCTAACAGATACTTTTGGCTCTTTGGCTATTTCGAATTTATGGTCAGTTTATGTAAATTTTTGTTGTTGTTGTTTTAATTTTATTTTTTATAATATTTGTATTTTTTTTTATAGTTTAGTGTTCACATTTTGGCCATTTCTCAATATTATTAAAAAAAGTTAAAAAATGCTGTTGTTCTCAGTTCATTGACACTTATCAAAAAAAGGCACTGAGCGGCAACCAAACTGTATCCGTATCTGTGTGCCTCTAAATGTATCTGCAGCTGTAGTTTTGTGTTTGTATTTTTCTGGTCAAAGAAAGTTGGAAACTCTTTGTTGTTGTTGTTGTTGTTGTTGTTGTTTCTTTTCCTTTTCTTTTATCTGGCTGCTGTTTTGCATACTGTTTAGGTTCATATAAATTAATTATAAGCAATTAATATGTGCGCTGCAGATTGTGCAGACCCACAGCATATAAGTAAATATCAGCAAATAATATCGCGAACACTGCACTCAATAGCTGTTCAAAAATGAACACCCTGTATATAAATACACATGGCTCATGCAGGCCAGCCTCATTTACCGTTACGGTCGCCGTGATCAGCTCGCTGGCAAGGGTCGATGCGAATTCCTTAGAAACAGTTACCGTTATCCAGTCGCTGGCAGGCGCCAACGCGAATTCCTTAGAAACAGTTACCGTTACCCAGCCGCTGTTATGCGCCAGGCAGGCGCCTCACAAGCAGCTGCATAATATTATATATGTACTTAGTCTTAAGCATTTTGTATAAATAAAGAGCCTGCTCGTCAGGAGCAGTCAGTTCGAATCTGATCGTCAACTCCGCAAGTCTGATTTCTATCATCGCACTTACTGTGCGCATCGAAGGATTTCCCTCTCCGTAGTCCAACTAGTTACAAGTGCTAGTTGCGACGCCTTTTAGTAGTCAGTTTATGTGCTGAATACTTCCCTTCAAAACCACGCAACAATTCTAGTAGTCAGTTTATGTACTGACTACTTCCCCCTTAACCACACAAACATTTTGGTGACCCCGACGTGATTTCTGAAGTTGTCAACGAGGCGACAAAGGACAATCAACCTCCATATCCGTAGTTGAAGTTGTCAACAAGGCGACAATCAAAGGATACCCGACAATCTCCTAACTCAGCTCACTATATCTGTGTTAGCGAGAACATACTTGAAGTTGTCAACAAGGCGACATAGCAGGATAAAAGTGTGCCCGCGATCACGGCACTAATAATACCTGCAATCTCCTAACTCAGCTCATTATTCTGTGTTAGCGAGACCATCTGAAGTTGTCAACCAGGCGACATATCAGAATAAAGGTGTGCTCTCGTTAGATAAACGACCACGGCACCAATAAAAAGTCCAACAAGCGACAAAAATCAGTCAACATGGCATCCCTGGAGCCTTCGTCTGGACAGCATCAGCAATCCCTGGAGCCTTCGTCTGGACAGCGTCAGCAATCAACGATAGAACCCAAGGTGATTGCGTTGTGCCGGCGTCAAAAGGCAATGATCGCGTCACTGCATCGCACATTGCACCAAAGCACCCCTATCGCGCACACATCGTTGGAGCTCATAAGGAACTTATGGGCACAAATTCAAGAAGTCCACTTTCGGCTATACGAAGAAGTGGAAAGCCCGGAAGAAAATGGATATGATACAAAGGAGTATCTGCAGGCAGAAGAAGACGTACAAAGGGCACTGGCTTCAGTAAACAATAAGCAGTGCACCAATGACCTCAACTTGCCTCGCATAACCATCCCCAAATTTGATGGGGATATATTAAAATGGACACAATTCTTCGATATGTTTGTGTCCATGGTACACAATACCAACATGCCAACAATTCAAAAAATGTGGTATTTAAAAACCAGCGTGGTCGGTGAGGCAGAAAGATTAATACGCCAAATCGATTTGAAAGAGGACAACTACCTCCACGCATGGAACATCTTGGTTGACGCATACGACAATCCAAGAGACATAGCATCTACGGTATTGAACCGATTTCTAATGCAACAAGCCATCAACGACAATGTAAAGTCGCTTAAGGAACTCTACATAGTCACTTTGGAGTCCCTTGCATCTCTCAAGGGACTGGGATTAGACATCTCATCGTGGGACCCAATTTTAATAGCGGTCTTACTCAACAAGCTCGACAGCACAAACAAAACGCTGTACGAGCAATCAATAAGCAACTCGAAGCAAATTCAAAAACTGGACACCATGCTTCAGTTTCTTGAACAAAGAGTTCGTGTTTTAGCTAGCGGAAGCAAAACACACATCAATACCAAAACAGACTCGATGGGAACAACTTGTGCATCCTCCTCAACTACAAGGAAGGATTGTCTCTATTGCAAGAAGTCTCATCACTTCATATTTCGGTGCGACGATTTCCGTGCAAAGACAGCCGCTGAGAGATTGAATTGGATTCAACGACAAAGGCTATGCGTCAACTGCTTCAAAGGAGATCACTTGGCAAAGGTTTGCCCAAGTCGCTTTAATTGCTTCAAGTGCCAACAAAGGCACCATACGCTGCTGCATCTGGAAAATTCTTCAAAGGAGCAGCAAACTCCAATTGTTGCGTCTGCAAGTAGCAAAAATATAAATCTACTTGCAACAGCAAAAGTAAAAGTCCAAGGAAATAATGGACAACAAGCCACTTTCAAGGCTTTGCTGGATTCTGGACCACTCGTTCTGCATGGCTCCCGAGACAAGTGGATAGCCCCTCCCATCATCTCTCCGATCAACCTGGAAAGGAAAACTAAGCATATAAGCCTACCTGCAATTCAAGCAACAATAGGCGAAGAGTTGTATTCCTGTCGACACAGCAACTCATTTTTCAAGTTACAACGCATTGTGGCTTACATGTTGCGATTCTGCTACAAGCGATACAGATCAGCAACGACCACGCTGTGTAAAATGGAATTGGATCGCGCTCGCAATATAATTCTACGAACAATACAGCAAGCTGAATTTACAGCTGAACTAAAAGATTTGAAACGCCACAACACAGTGGACAAAAGGAGTCCCATCTCATCACTCTCACCAATACAAGGGTCAGATGGACTCATGCGAGTTGGAGGTAGATTGGAGCAAGCCCCACTCCCGTACAATGCAAGGCACAAAATTCTGCTGCCTTACAACGATCCAATAGTAAAGATGATATTACGAGAGCTGCATGAAGACAACATGCATTGCGGTGCTCAAGCCTTACGAGCAACTGCTAGACAACAATATTGGATCCTGAACGACAAAACTATGTCGAGAAATATCGTTCACAACTGTGTGACGTGCAACAAGGCACGGCCCAAGTTAATGCATCAAATTATGGGCAATCTGCCGCCCGATCGAGTGGTTCACGTTAAAACTGCCTCAGGCAAGCGCCCTATAACCAGGCTTGCAACGCATTCTACAATGGAACTACAAGCCGCATGCAACGGAACCCAGTCTTCTATGCAACTGAAGGACACCGGACTATTGACGTCATCAGGTTGTTCAGCACTCAACAAACAAGAGCTGCCTGACCAAATAAGTCCAGTACAACATCAACATATTGCCGCTTATACTGCTTTAGCCATATCCGTCCTTGTGCTACTTGCCCATGCACTACGGAAGCAACGCTTTTGGACCTGGCAACCAACTACAAGGGATCCGGTCGCCACTTTACCCGTGCCATCAGCATCCCCAAGAAGATTCACACTGGATCTAGATGATGGTTGATCACCGATTCAACGGCCGGGAGAATGTTTAGGTTCATATAAATTAATTATAAGCAATTAATATGTGCGCTGCAGATTGTGCAGACCCACAGCATATAAGTAAATATCAGCAAATAATATCGCGAACACTGCACTCAATAGCTGTTCAAAAATGAACACCCTGTATATAAATACACATGGCTCATGCAGGCCAGCCTCATTTACCGTTACGGTCGCCGTGATCAGCTCGCTGGCAAGGGTCGATGCGAATTCCTTAGAAACAGTTACCGTTATCCAGTCGCTGGCAGGCGCCAACGCGAATTCCTTAGAAACAGTTACCGTTACCCAGCCGCTGTTATGCGCCAGGCAGGCGCCTCACAAGCAGCTGCATAATATTATATATGTACTTAGTCTTAAGCATTTTGTATAAATAAAGAGCCTGCTCGTCAGGAGCAGTCAGTTCGAATCTGATCGTCAACTCCGCAAGTCTGATTTCTATCATCGCACTTACTGTGCGCATCGAAGGATTTCCCTCTCCGTAGTCCAACTAGTTACAAGTGCTAGTTGCGACGCCTTTTAGTAGTCAGTTTATGTGCTGAATACTTCCCTTCAAAACCACGCAACAATTCTAGTAGTCAGTTTATGTACTGACTACTTCCCCCTTAACCACACAAACACATACATTTCTTGGTTTGTGGGCATGCGAAACGCAGATAATTGTGGGCCCATTAGATGCGTATCGGCCATTAAGTGCGTCATTTGCTTTAACTAGGAGATTAATTAGCACAGGTTAACAACAAGGCCTGTGTGTGTGCGTGTGTGCATGTGTGTGCGTGTGTGTGTGCGTGTGTGTATCTATGTGGGTGCTCATAAAAACTCAACTCAAACTTCAACGATTGCACAATAAAAGCAGAGCTGCTCGCACAGCGTGTGGCTAAAGATTCGCAGCTGCAGATACAGCTTCTCACACACACACACACACACACTCACACTCGCACACACACTTACACTCGTGTGTGTGTAATGAGTTTTGAAGAGTTTAACCATATCCACCTGCCGGCTGGTTTCAGTTTAGTTTTCGATTTTTTAGCTCCGTTTTTTTTTGTTAATTATTTTTGTTTCGACTTTTTTTTGCTTCACTTTTATTGCCTGGGCCTGTGAAAATGTGTCGAGTTTGGTCGCCGTATCTCCGCCTCGGTATCTGGTCTATTTGCGCATTTAATTTCGACGCTTTGAAATTTGAAATTACTCAATTAGTTTAATTAGCAACTTGGGCGATTCGACTTGATTTGCGATCATTTTGGCAGTGAGCACCACAAACTACGACTAGCGAAATGGATCGCGTAGACAGCTTGGTAACTTAGCTCGCTCAAGATAATCGCTTCAGAGCGGGTACAACGAAGTTGCGCAATGCCATGCAACAGACAAAGGCAAATAAATTATATATATCATTTTGATCAGCATCAAGAGTCGAGTCGATTTAGTCATGCCCCTCTGACAAGTCATCTTTCCCAGAGACTGTATCAGCTGGTGACTTTGAATTTGGTATAGCAGTTCTTGCAGATCAAGTTTAGTTCGATAAGAATCGATAAACGATAGCAATAAAAGGCACAGCTGTTCAGATATATCCTTCCGTTTATCATTTATTACACCCAGACATATTATCAATCAACTGTACAAATTTCATTAAGATCGTGTAAGAAACTCAGATTTGCTTAAACAAAATGTGTTGTCAGATTGAACCAACTACTAACAGGGGGCTTAGGGTATCTTCCAGTCGAGCACATTCTTTATTTATTTGTAACTTGAAATTTAGATTCAATAGTTGACAGACAAGTTTTCAATACGCATTTGCCATTAACTCCAAGCTTAATATTTGGGCAAATATATTTTAATATAATCTCAGAAATTCATAAAATTTACATTTTCTTCTTTAATCAAGATTATACAGAAATTTCCAGACATATTGAAACTATCAGAAATGGGCGGCGAACAATAAATAATGTTCTTATCTTAATTTATTTTAAGACAAACTCACTCTAGGGAAACTCATAAAATATGCTTTATTTAATATTTATTTAAATTAAGATAATAAACAAAATATTTATTTATCTACTCAGGATTTTACTTATCTTAATTAGTTTGGGGAAATCGATTTTAAGACAAATTCACTCTAAGGAAATTCAATACTTTATTTAATATTTATTTAAATTAAAATAATTGTTGAGCCAACAATAACTCAAGATAATATTTATTTCCTGCAATTTATTTGTGTTAATATATTTCAAATTAATCTCTCCCACAAGCTTATGCTTATTTAATGTCATTTAATGAGCTCGATTCCAACTAGATAGCTGCAGATATATATACATATATATACACCTATGTGCATCGCATATCGGTAGCATTGACAGATAAGTGAGTACGTCAAAGTCGAAGACATTTCGGGGGCGATTGTCATTTATCAAAATCATTAATGCAATTACGCGACCCCGTAAGACTATTCCACTCTCTGTCGCTGTCTGTCGCTGTCTGTCTGTCCTGTCGCTGTCCATCTTGGCTGGCTAATTATTTTGAATTATTCAATTTCATGTCTCAATTTAAATGCTCAGTGGCAATTAGGCAAAAGACGATTCTGGTTGCTCTGTTCCCATTGTCTCTGCTGCTGCTGCTGCTGTTATCTATCTGCCTGTGTCCAGTCATTTTAGTTTTTCTGCTGCCCCTGCTGAGTGGCACTTTGATGCGTGCGACGGGAGTGTGTGGGGTGTGGTGGGGTGGAGAGGTGGGCGTTGCTGATTGCTCTACAAATGCAAATTAGAAATGTGTGCGGCACTAAAATGAAAACCATTTAAATAATTGAAAATCGAATAAATCGCGAGCAGAACTGGAGGGGTGCAGGTGATGGCAGCGCTTCTAAGCCAAATGCAGCCGTAAATGAAACAGATATAGCTCTATATATATATATATATATATGCCTAAAAATATCTTATATATGTATATAGCTTTGCATATGTGAAAAGTATTGTGTGGTTTACTGATGTACAAAATCTAATTAATTATTTCATTAAAAGTGTATTTTATTGACATTCTAATTTGGATTTTTCGAATATTTTATATGCCTGGCAACTGTGTCTCTGCATACATACCTATTCTACATATATACCTATATATATATATATTTATTCACTATTTAACTGTTTACAATTTTTGCGTGCGTTGCGTTTGCGACCTTTGCGGCGTATGCGGCGTATGCGCAATTTTAATTGGTTTTTAACCAATTTGCCTGCATTTTGCACAAACAACCTTTTCAAATCCAACCAATTGCACATGTTTGTGTGTGTGTGTGTGGTGTGTGTGTGTGTGTGTGTGTGTACAGACTTTCTTAAATTTGCATATTCTAAATGACTTATTTTGACATGTCCTAATCAATTTCATTTGCCAAATTTAATAAAATATTTATTGGAAGAGCAATAAATACAAAATAACAGCTGAAGCTGAAATGCACTGGCAGAAAAGAAGTTCAGCTGCTCACAGCTAAATATTACTATAAATTAAAAAAAATATATCAATCGATTGTTTCTCTAAAAACTATCGTAAATCGATGCTTTGGCAAATCGATGTTGATGATTTCTTAAGCATAACATTAAAAAACTCGAAACAGGGAAATTTGACTCGATAAATGTTGATGGTATAAATTGGAACTGCTCCATAAAACCTGTACTTGTTTTATAAGATATAATATATATATATATATAATATGTAGTCAAATCTTAGATAGAAAAATGTTGGATTGTTTCTTCACACTGTAGATATATATCAAACTAAATTCGATTAAGGATTTAACTGTGAATGCGTTATAAAATTGGAATATCCTCACTGCAAGCGTATAATATAAATGGACTACCCTTAATAATGCTTAACGATTGCAAGTACATAAACCAAAGGCACAATGAGAGATATTTAGATAAAAATTATTGTTCGATTGCGTTGATGCCGCAATAATCATAATCGTAGTCATAAAGAAGAACTCCGCCTCCACCTCCGTCTCCACCTCCGTCTCCGTCTCCGGCTCCGTCTCCGCCTCCATTTTATCGAAGAAGTGCTGCGAGTGCGAGTATTTAAGTAGTTGATATGAGGGGGTGGTAAGGGTTGGTAGGGGCTGCTCTGCTTTTAGGGTCGTTGCTTCGTTTAACAAGGCGCCGTATCAATTTACCAAAATAGTTGGCATAAACGTTGTTATCCTTGTGGTGTGTGTGTTTGCTTCCTGCTTGTCTAACAACAACTTGGATTTTGACTTGCCACCCGCCAGCTCCTTGGCACGCATATCGTGTACTTATATAATATATGTACATATATATATATATATGTATATTTATATTCATATGTATGTGATATGATTGGATATGAAGCGTTTTGTGTTGTGTTGTTTTGTAATTCGTTTTTTATTTACTATTATCATTTACATTTATTTGTTATTATGCTATGAAACCAGCTCCTACATTACACTCACTCTGAGTGTGTGTGTGTGTGTGTGTGTGTGGGTGTGTGTGTGGGTGTGTGTGTGTGTTTGGTGTGTGTCAGTTCGCTTGGCCTTCTTTATTTGAATGGTTTTTCGGTTGCTGTTGCTGCTTCACGCAGTAAGCATTTTTGATATGTTTTGTTTTAGACAGGCGAATTGAGATTTGACTTCCAATTTTAGTTGCAACGTGAGAGAAATGCAATTGCGTTGCCCAAACACACAAACACACACACACACATCCTGTCAGCATATATATATATATGTTTTTTTTATTTGTATTTTTTTTGTTGTTTTCATTTACATATTTTGCTCTGGTTACCAACCAGCTCTGCATTTCTGTGTGTGTGTTTTTTTTGGGGTCGGTTTTTGTTATTGTTGCTGCCCCTTCGAATTTATGCGATACGACGCGAATGTTTGTTCAATAAACGAAATAATTGTCGGCAAGTGTGTTATGATGAAATTGTTTTGGGTTACTTCATAAATTAGCGCACAAAAAACACAATAACACATACATACACACATACATGTATATAGAAGTGCTGCTTTGGCAGCCACCCTTAAATAAGTTTCAAATTGGCTTTTTACTAGCTGACTAGCATTGATTTCTCTTCCTCTCGGAATTCCATTTTTTTTTTGAGAATTTCAATTATTTTAGTCTACAGCCAAGCTCTGATTGCTAGTGCAGGCACATACATAAATCTAGACTCAAATATACATGTATGTGCTGAACATAATCGAATTTAAAGCGGAATATCATTAATCAACTGGCGCAGCAACCAAAATGTAAACACACACAAAAAGTAAAAGAAAATTCTGTGAAAATTGTAGGGAATGAAAAATGAGCGTGTCGCAAATGCAGGCGCCAATTGCAATCGAAAATTAAATGCATTTTTTTATTTATTCCTTTTTTTGGTTGTGTTGTGGTTTTTTTTGTATTTGGATTCACCTGTGATTATTTTGATAGGTGGAGCGTTACGCTTAGCGGAAGATCATAATCGTGAAGCCAGATGAATGGGTTTATAAGCATATTTGGCAGGCAGCACATCGATCAGCATTTACGAGTACATCTGGAGTACCCTCAAGAGCTGTAGGCTCAAACAACGCTCGCCTCGCTTCTAATGATCTTGTACAATTATTTTGGCTTGTAACTTCAAACTTCAGAAAACTCAAAAAAAACTCAAAAACTCGAAAACTCCAAGCGATCGGCGAGTTCAGCATTGTTCGCTGCTTGTAAACGGTTAAATTAAATTGATTTGCGTCTAATGCCCCCGACAAGTGGCCCGCTCGGTGCGCTCGCTCGTAATTAATGATTCCATTAGACACCACACGGAGGGGCAGCTGAGCAACTGAGCAACTGAGCAACTGAGCAACAGCAGAAACTAAACAACTGGGCAACCATTGAGCCGCCAGCGTCGTCTCGCTGCTTAAGTATGAATAATTGGTAATAGTATTTAATGATTGGGGCTGCTGCTGCTGCTGCTGTTGCTGCTGCTGAGGGCCTCAGACGGTGGCAATTGAACCCAAAAATGAGCCAACGACTCATGTGTTTCCATCCGTTTCTTTTCATGCGCCCAACCCATTGAAAATCTACCAAAGTTTTTATTTATTTATTTAATGTGCACTAAAACACTAAAAAAAATAAAAATTACAAATAATTTTCAAGTTTAAAACAAATGTTGCAAAAAATAAAAATAAAATAATTAAAGTGAAAATATTTGAAAAAGTTGCTTAATAATAAATATTGCGAATTATATTTAAAATTAAAACTAAAGAAACAGTTTAAAGAGAGAGAGAGAGAGAGAAAGAGAGAGAGAGAGGGAGAGAAAAGAACTAAATTCTATGTGCTTGAAGAATAATATTATTAATTTAATATTAATAAAAGTTTTACTCTAAGGTATAAAAACTGAATATAAGAAAAATATGCCAATCAGGATCTGTCCATCTTTCTCAGAGAAGAGAGAGAGAGAGAGAGAGAGAGAGAGAGAGAGAGAGAGAGAGAGAGAGAGAGAGAGAGAGAGAGATAAGAGCTAGTGATATCAAATTTCAACTATAACTTTTGGGATACTTTAAGCAAACTTTATCGACGAGTTGATTAATTTCGGAAATATCAATCTGAATTGTGCTTATATATATGTATATCTTATATTTTTTTATTGTTCTATATTTGATTACCAATAAGGATAGATAGAGAGAGAAAGAGAGATGTGCTTGAAGAGCTTAGTTTTGCGGCTTTTAATCTGAATTTAAGATTTTGATTAGAATAACATTACTAATTTGTAAAGAAAAGTTTTACTCTCAGTTATAAAAACTGAGAAATAAGAAAAATATATATATGATATATAATGGAGAGAGAGAGATAGAGAGGGAGAGAGAGTGAGAGACAGATAAGAGCTAGAGACTTCAAATTTTACTTTAAACAAATCAAATTAATATTACTTTATCGACAACTTGCTTCATATCCGAAATAACAAATCTGCCTTTGATTATACATATTTCTAATATTTATTTATTGTTCTATATTTGATTACGGATAAGGATAGAGAGAGAGAGAGAATGAAAGAGTGAGAAGAGAAGATAAGAGATAAGAACTTTAAGCAAATCAAATTTATATTACTTTATCGAGAAATTGCTTCATCTGCTTCTATTTTGACATATTTCTAATATTTATTTATTGTTCTATATTTGATTACAGATAAGGAAAAAGAGAGAGTGAGAGAGAGAGAGAGGGAGAGAGAGAGGAGCTGCCCCACCAGAACAGCTTTAGTAAACGTGTTCCGTCCATGGTTGAGGCCGCAAGGGTTCGGTGAAAATGGACAAAGGCCGTCCGAGGTTGCCACAACTTACGCTCAATTAGCACAGGGAGCAGGAGCCGGAGCAGGAGCTGGAGCAGGAGCAGAAGCCACAGCCGGAGCCAGAGCAAAAAGCAAGCCAAGAAATATTTGGCTACAAAACGGCCAACTGTAAATATTTGCGAATCTGCAGACAAAGGCAACAAACAAAGCAAAGCCAAACATAAAAGGAATAAGGAATTAGCAACAAAAGGCAGCAGCGTGGATCGAGGAGACCATTAGGATAAAGCACACACACACACACACACACACACACACACACACACACACACACGCAGAGCAGGAGAGAAGCAGTAGCAGTAGCAGCAGCAGTGGCAGTGGCAGACAGGAAGTCAAGGACACGTCACAAGTTGCTATAAATGACCGAGTCCACTCAGCTGCAAACGGCGGAGAACAACAACGCGGGCGTGGTCAAAATGGAGCCACCTCCATTGGCGACCTCCACCAGCACCCACTCAACGTCGTCGTCGTCACAGCACACACACTCCTCGCACACACAGCACTCGCACTCGCACGCGCTGGCGGCAACAGCAGCTGGCGGCGCCGGTACGGCGCTATCGCCAGCGACGCCACCGCTGCTGCCACCGCTCGGGCACAGCTCGCAGCAGCATTATGCGCTTAAGTGGAACGACTTTCAAACATCCATACTCAGCTCGTTTCGGCATCTGCGCGACGAGGAGGACTTTGTCGATGTGACGCTCGCCTGCGACGAGCGCTCCTTTACCGCCCACAAGGTCGTCCTCAGCGCCTGCAGTCCCTACTTCCGCAAGCTGCTCAAGGCCAATCCCTGCGAGCATCCCATTGTCATCTTGCGCGACGTTCGCAGCGACGATGTCGAGAACCTGCTAAGGTAACCATCAATCACATAACTATTCATTTAAGTTCATTTCAATTTCAATTATTCTTCAATTGAGCATTCGACAAAGGCACCAAATTCCCGATTCGAATTTTTTCATCAATCAATCAAGAATTTCTTAATATTAGCACATTTTGGATTAAAAATTGTTCAATTTGAAGTAAGGCAGAATTTGCCTGTTTGCTTTTAGCCAAACTCTTATCTCTTTTGCTTAGTTTAATCAGAATATGTATTTGGTTTAAGTACAATTAAACTTAATCAAGGCAAACTAAAAGTCAAGATTAAAAAACGTATTAAAATAATCTGACTATATTCTTAGATTAACTTTTTTTTATTTCTTGATTCAATTTTAATTTTAAATTTTATATTGAATATCTGAATTTGTGTTTGAAGTTCTCAATTTAAGCATAATAATTTAATAATATCCTAATCTTAATTTCTGCTTAAAAATCTTAGCTTGAGTTTCAAATTCTGAATTTAAGATTTTCTATTATAAAATATTTCTAATTTAATTAATTAATTAATTTTTTAATTTTGAATCAAATTCTTTATTTAAAATGTTTGCTTATAGAAAGGAAAATAATATAGAAAAAATAAGAAAAATATATATAAAGTTTAATTCTTAATGTATGCTTAAAAATCTTAGTTTGAGCTTGAAAATCTGAATTTAAGATTATTTATTAGAGAAAGAAAAAGAATTCATAAAGCAAATCAAATTTTATGTTTAAATCCTTTTACTTTTCTGTTAATCACACATAGTGCTTTATTCAAGAACGTTTTGACTTGTTTTAAGTATTGATGCAAGCTAATCTTGTCATTCTGCCTCTGCCCCCTTTTCACAGTTTTATGTACAATGGCGAGGTGAATGTCAGCCATGAGCAATTGCCCGATTTTCTGAAGACGGCGCATCTGCTGCAGATACGCGGCCTGGCGGATGTCAACGGTGGTTATCCCTATGTCAAGGCTCTTTCTGCAGCCCTCAGTCACAACAACAACAACAACAACAATGCCGAAAGCAGCAATCACAACAAAATCAGCAACTATATGCCCACAGCCAACAACAATAACAACAACAGCAGCAGCAGCAACAGCAACAACAACAGCGTCAGCAACAGCAGCAACAACAACCATAACAACAACAACAACAGTCACAGTCACAGCCAGAATTCACCGTTCAGCACTCCGCAGATGCCAGCAACAGTGCCAGCAGCAACATCTGCAGCAGCTGCCGCTGCGGCAGCAGCAGCATCGCTAACAGCAGCAGTTGCTGCTGCAGCCGCAGCATCGACAGCATCGAATTTGCCGCGTGATGCACAGCGCGGAGAGCAGGGCAATGCGGCACCGAGCAGTGGTGGCAGCAGCAACAGCAGCGGCCCACCCGCCATCCAGGAGCTAAAGGCATCCGCAGCGTCGCCCGTAAGAACCAACATCCCCAATCCCCAAACAAGTGCAAATCCAAGCAAAGTAATTTCAGCTTGAGTTCGCTATTTGCATATTAAACGCCACTAATCCCAATCCTTAAATCATTTTCATCCCTTCATTTTTCTTGGAACCCCCATACGTACTTTAGGCCAGCAGCAACCATTGGGATCTGAGCGACATGGAGGGCAGCCGCAAGAGTCATCTGACGCCGCCGCCCCAGAAACGCATCAAGAGCGCCGATCTGTTTCGTGCCCAGCATGGCATCAGTCCGGAGCGATTGCTGCTCGACCGTGAGTTCCCGGTGGCGGGGCAGCATCCGCTGACAAGGAATCGCAGCCGGGACACGTCCAAGGATCGCGATCGCAGTCTCGAGCTGCGCGAATCGCTGCTCGGCCAGGCCCTGGAGAACAGCAACGGACAGCAGGCCAATCAGGTGGGTATTATTCAAATAGGATAACTTTAAGAAAATAATCCCAAAGTTTTTCTCGAGTTGTGGAAATGTATATTATTTGAATTGATCAGCAAATATCTTCAACTTTTGCCCTGTCTATGTGCAGAAACATGATCTCGGCCAGAGTGCCGGCGAGGACTCGAACAGCAGCGACACGGAGCCCTCGGATCGCGGAGATGCCCAGCATGATGGGACACTTGATGGCATGGACAATCAGCGTTCGCACTCCTTTCCCAATGCATTCCTGGGCCTGCAGGGCATTCCCGGCCTGTTGCCAGGACCTTCCGGCCTAGGCGGCAATGATTTCGGTGAGTGAGAACAGCAATCATGCTATTAATATTATTATTATATGGTATTTTTCTGATACATATGTATATTTATATATATGCAGCTTGAAATTCGTTTACACTTTGTTATCGATTAATTGATTAATTGAGTATTTGCCTCTTGTGTATGATTTATCGATCGAATTGTCGATTGTCGCGAATAATTTGCGTATGATTTGCATTTGCTACAAGTTACTAACTATCGATAGCTATCGATAAACCGATAAACGGCAGGGCATTCAAATTCGACAAACAATTGGCCAACAAAAAAAATGAAATGAAAATCAAAATAAAAGCAAAACCAAACAAAAAAGGAAAAACCCAAAAGCGAAACCTAAAAAGAAAACCAAACAATTTATAATTCTATATCATATATAAGTATAGTTAAGTGCGCTGTATATCGATTGTTATCGGTTTATTGTCAACTTTTTAATTGCATTTTGCATAACCAAAATCACAATAGTAATATCAAGTAGAAATTTATCATTTAAGTAACGCAGTGAAACTCACAAACTTTTCGATATATCCGCCTATCGATAACATTTATACACCTGATTGTTATCGCATAACCAAAACAACATTCTAATTATCAAGTACAAGTTTATCTATTTTATTTATAAGCAGTGAAACTCAGAAATTCTTCGACTTGTCGATAACACGTATCGATATAATTGATTCTTATCGGTTTAGTGGCAATAACCAAACCAACAATACTATTTAAGTACCGTTGTGAAGCGTAGAAATTCTTCGACTTGTCTGCCTATCGATAACACTTCTCGATACACTTATCACTATCAAATAAAGGATGCTCATTTAGCGTCGTATCACGCCCAACGAGTTGTCCAAATCGAGGCAATCATTAGGCCCATAACCCACTACGGGATTAACACTAACACGACAACAATAATACCAATCCGAAGAAATATGCGTCCGCCACGTGTCGCATTAGTAAACTTCTGTACACAATAACAGTTGGACTTTGTGATTATAAACATATATATATATATATATATATATAGGGAAGGGGAGGTTGGATGTGAAGTGTTGGAATAAACGGGTCGTAATGTTCATTTACGTATGTGCAAATGTTTCGAATAACGCACAAAAAATGATTATTATTACTATTGCGATTACTATTTCGATTACTATTATTATGATTATGATTACCATTCGATATTATGCGGATGCGAATGTGAGTCTGAATGTGAGTGTGAATGTGAGTCTGAATGTGAATGTGAATGGGAGTGTGAATGTGCTTGGGCTTGTGGCTGAAACCCGTTACAAATATGAATCGTTTCGCATTCGTTACACTCAGTCACACACACACACACACACACACACACACACAAACTGGCAAGTCAAGAACTCGTTGAGACTGTCCCTTATAGCAACTACCCCCCGCATCCCCCCGTCGCTCTGCTTGTTTGTGTTGCCGTAGCACATTACACGCACTTTGTATAGCGTCGCAAATGTCGCATTTATCGCGCATTAAAATGATAATGGTGCCCCAGCCTCAGCCTCAGCCTCAGTGGCAGCCTCTGTGGCAGCCTCAGCCTTATCCAAAGCCTTAGCAAACTAAGGGGCACAGCTAGCTGGCTGCTTCTAGGCTACTACTACACTGCGCAAAAAGTAATGATTGTCCAAAAAAAATATTATTTATAAAAATATGAAAAAATTTATGTTGCTGGAAAATATATAAAATTTCCATAAAAAAGAAAATAAATCAAAACTGTCAATTTGCATTTAGGCAATTTTTTAATTAAGTTTAATAATTATTTTACTATATTTTTATTTATTATATTTAAAAGAGTTTTGATCCCAAGTGAAGTGTGTTTTCTTATAAATGAAAATTGAGCAGAAAAACAAATAAATTTGATTCAATACGCTTCATGCTCAAACAAACTCAATCTTAGATTCAATTCTTAAGATTTTTGAAAACAACAAACTTAACTAAAGGTTTTTCACTCTTTAATTTCGTTTTTTTTATACTTTAATTTCGATGTCTATTATATTTTTTAATATTTGAAATATTTTTAAAATTAAGCAGAAATTTTTCAGAAATGTTAAAAACATATTTTAGCAAAGAAATCTTCAGTCAAGTCTAGAAAGCTTTATTACTTATCAAACTTACAAGGAATGTTCATGTTGTCAGTACACATTTGTTTTCTCTCAGTGTATATGGTTTTGGGGTTCAAGTCCTGGCTAAGCTAACGTTGCCATTTAATATTCAGCGCACATAGATCATTGCAGCAAATGTTGACCGGCTGCTGGCCTGTTGGTCTGTTGGTCGTTTGTTGGGTCGACCGACCCGTCGGTCTGTCCAACTAACTGTCGTCGCAGATGCCTCAGTGAGTGCGAGAGAGAAAAAGAGCGATAGAGCGAGAGAGAGAGAGGGACAAGTAAGCCTGCGAGCTCGTCGCAAAGAAATCAAATTTAATAAAGCATAAACATTCAATAAGCTTTCGACTTGCACGCCCACAGTCGCCCACTGTCCCCATCCTCCCCCCGCCCACTATTTGCCCACATCCTGCGTCACATCCCATCACATCACACGTGGTGGCAGAAAGTCATTTGAAATTCCGGACAACGGTAACGGTAACGGACTTCGAGAACTAGGCTCACTCGTACTTGTTGTATTTGTGCTCTTGGCCATCCCATCCATTTGGCAATCGGAATCGAAAATATTAACGGCCCAAGCGGCAAAAGGATAAAGTTTTGTGCAATGATAAAAATGATAAGTTCCCATTTTTGTTTTTTGTTTTGTTTTGTCGTTTCTATGCTGTATGCCGTTGTGTTTGTACGACCATTTCCAGCAAAGGGACAAACAAAAAAAGGACGACACACACCCACACACACACACACACACACACACACATACACACATATTTAGATTTTATTTCGTTTTATTGCTTTTTTGTGCATTCGATTTATTCGAAGACGTTTGCCAATGGCCGAAAAACGGACTTGGAAATTGCGCACATGTGTGCGCAAGGACTTGAGAGCTAACCGTCCCCTTCCTCCACACCCGCTTCCACCACTCTCTCCTCTCTCTCTCCTGCTTTTGCAAGCAGCCCGCCCTTGATTTGCAATCCCACATTTTCCACACAATCCATACGGTCCAGCTACAGCTCCAGTCCACCGTCCAGTTATATGAGTCGGGTTTGCATTTTAATATATTTGCGCCCTTCTGCCACACCCCTCCCCTCCTGCAGCACCGCCCCCAAAGTGTCACACACTCGCAATCAGATGCGGGCCAAGTGGTTGAGCAGACAAACTACAAAGGCGAAAAAGTTTACTTTGCAAAAATCCGTTGCAGAAACATTTATAAAGTAGCCAAGTGGCAACCCGCTCGCTCCCCTGCAAGATGTGGCAGCCAAGGTGGCAGCAGTAAAGCGAAAATGTTAAAAAAAAAAGAAAGAAGAAGGACGAGCGTAGGAGACAACGCTGACCCGCCAGAAGGCGTTGCCGAATCCAGCGACATTTTAAAATGAAAATGATAGCAAAAAAGACGAGACAGGGAAAATGCGAGCAGGGAATATGTAGTTGGAGGTGGACAGGCAGTCGAAACATTGACAGCAAATAAATGGCAGCCCAAATAATAACAGCGAATGGGAGGTGCAGCCTCGGTGTGTGTGTGTGTGTGTGTGTGTCTACAAAATTAAAAAAATAAAAAAAAAACGTAGCAAAAATAAAACAAATAAAACAAATAGAACACAAACGGTAATATTCAGACAGAGTTTGACTTTTTGGCATTGGAAAATTGCAGCGCCAGCACAGCGCCATCTGTCGGCGACTGTTGTAGTAGCAGTAGTCGCTTTGCCAGGCGTCAAGAAAGTTGTGGCCTGGTCCATGTTATCTATCTCTTGGCCAATGCAGTTGGCTGTTGGCTGTTGGCAGTTGGCAGTTGGCGCCTCAAAAGACGTGGGTGTAGAAAAATCATTGACATAAAAGGCCATTTGCTCATTTCTTGTGCACAAAAAGCGAAATGCAAAAGTTCCGGAACAGGGGAGACGCGACTTGGACTTGGTCTTGGCCGGACTGAGTGGCGCTGGCCGAAGCTAATGCGCAAAGTTTCTTTTCAGTTCTATTTGCCAGCTGCGCTCCCTCACATGCCATGCTGCGGCCAAATGCATTATGTTGTGCCACATTCGTTGAGATTACAGTCAGCACTGCCACACAGATGTGTGGCCAGCAGTGGGCGAACGGGGGTATATAATGTGAGACTTGCTTTTTAGATGAGCCAACACACAGTGTAAGGTGATTGAGGATTAGCAAGAATCAGTACTTCTTCAATACCTTTAAGTTTTCATTTCATGATTGAAATTCAAAACTTAACTAAATTAAATTAAGTTAAATATATTAATTATTTTCTGCACAGATTCAAAAACCCGAAATGAAATTCAATATTGTATTCATGATGAAATTAGTTTCTTCAATATGAAAATAATTGTTAGCCAGCCAAATTTATATTTCTTGACTGATTTTAATGATTTTCTGCAATAATATTAAAGTTTGAAGAAATTGAGACGCCGAAAAGTAGGCAACATAAAATTTGAATAAAAAGCAAAGCAATTTTCCGCAGGAGTTTTTGGCAAAACTAAAACTAAAAATACGAAATGTGTGTAGAAAAGGGCAATAGAGATATTAAGTAGACAGAGAGAGAGAGAGAGAGAGAGGGGAGGTAGACGGAGAGAGGGTGTAGAATAAAATTAGCAGCCGGCAATAATCATGCGAGGAACATTTCTCAAGCCAAACAAAACGCGCCCAATTTCGGCATAGTGTGAGTGTGCGTGTTGGCCAACTCTATGTTATGCGTGTGTGTGTGTGTGCGATTGTGTGGGGTTGGATGATGGCAGTCTTTTATATATATGTATATATATGTATGTATATGTGTTGGCGTGTTTGCATTTAATAAATTCGATTAACAACGGAATAAATACGCTTAAATGCGGAAAATAATGAAAACTAACGAAAAGCGTTTTGTTAGACGTCGACGTCGACGTTGACGTCGCTTGGGCGCCGCTTTCATTCTATACGGCATTCAATCATTCCATTCAGTTATTCATTCGTTTTACGAGCTGTGTTATTATTGTAAATATGTTGTTGTTGTTGTTGTTGTTGCTGTTGTTGCTGCTGTAACAAATACAAATACATTACGTGAATAAACGCACCCATTATTTCATTTCATCAAGAACCATTAACGCCAACACGCTTGCAAGCCACCTCCCAACAACATTTGCCCCACCCACTGCCACAGCCAACCACACTACTCACACACACACACACACAGTCTCGCACACACACACACACACTCACCGCGCCTTGTGGCAACCACTTGGCCAGCTTGACTTGCCCCACTCCTGCCACTCCGGCCAGGACATGAATATGCAGACAGCCAAGCCGCACAAACTTTTGCCCGGATAATGAGTAAAATGATTGGAAATACGCTTTCAGTTTGCCTCAGCATCCATATGTGTATCCCATGTACATGTATGTCCTCCTCATCTTTAGAGGTGTCCTCGCTTGATTTGTTACACCACCTAAAATGTCATCAGATATTTGGTAACAGCTGTGGCAGGTTTTTAATTAACATTCGCTTTTTAACGAAAGAGTTAAAGCAGTTTATTGGAGCTAAAATATTATTTATAAATAATACAAAATTAAATTAATTAAATATATTATATATATATATTTAACCAAACCTTATTTATACATATTTAATTTATTTTTATGCTCCAATAATTAAAAGAGTTTTTTATTGATGAAAAGAGTTTTTGAATGCACATAAATTTTTTATTCATGGAAATAGTTTGCTGGAATTAAAAAAAATTTTAATTAAAATAAAAAATATGTATATACAGGAATTAATTCTTAAAATATAAACAAATCCAAATTTGAGTAAATTGTGTTGATAACTCAAATGCTATAAAAAGTTTAATTTATTAAACAATATAAATTGCCACTAATATGAGTGAATTATATTTAATAAATCAAATTCTAATATGTATATTTTTTATTGTTTAACTCTGATTATTTCTTTTTTATCACTTTTTAAAAATCATCTGGTGAAATTCAAGCGTTCGAAAATTTGTGATCCTCCAAAAACAAGCCATAATTGATAGCCAAAAAGCAAAGCAAGTCGAGTATGTTTTAAGTTAATGCTCTCAAAATTATTTTGAGCATAAATTGAGCATATATTAAATTAAAATTGTTATTTTCGAGCATTTATTGCTACTTGCCACAAGAATTTAGTTTGCTTTTGCTTTAGCTATTTGCGTAACTAAAAGCGGCGCATGCAAGTATGCAAAAAGCCTGATTGCATTTGAAATAGTTTAATAGAGTTATAGTTTCACGCAATAGACACAAAAGCAAAGTGCCAACAAAGGAGCAAAAAACAACAAAAATAACAACAAAAAAAAGCAGAAAAAAACGTTATCAAATTAATTTGAAAAACTCGCATCTGCTGCACGTCACACATAAACGCACAGCCTGTTCGCCAGAGACTTACATACATAGATGTGTGTATATATGATATATATTATATGTACAGTAACAAACTGGCAGGGACACTTTCGGACACACACCCACACACACGCAGAAGCGGGTGTGTGTATTGAGGGTTTGAGTAGCTGGACCGAAAACGAAACCGAAACTAAAAACTTTTGAGTTAAATTCTCGCCCTAATGTTTATGTAGATGAGGGATTATGTCATTGTGTGTGAGCCAGCTAAAGGAAAACCCCAAGCATACACACACACACACACACACACACGCACACACAGAGAAAGGGAGACATGGCTGGGGTAGATGTCAGTGGTAGTGGCTTAGAAAGTCCAGAGCTGGAAAGCCCATTGCAGCACTTGAAAATTCTAATTTTCTGCTTAAACTTCATTTGAAAATAGTTTAGCCTACACTTGGCAAAAGAGTCTATTGATTATTTATATTTATTCCATAAGCTGTACACAAATTACAAATTTATATCTATATATATAAGAACTACAAATTTAAAAATGGCAACATATAAAAATTATTCATTTACGAATAGATTTTTAATTTGGAAAATAAGCAAAGAAAAACTAAAAATTTTCTTTATATTTATTTCATAAGCAGTGCATGGTATTAAAAAGAATTAAAATTGCTAAAAATAATAAACGAATTAAAAGATTTTGAAATTTGAATTTCAAATATAAAACTCAAATTTCTGCTTAAGATTTTTTTGAATCAAATTATTTTGATTTTGTGCATGAAAATGTGCAAAATATTATTTGTTTTGTTATTATTTTGCTGTTTGAATTATAATTTATTTTATATTTATTATTTGTTTATTTATTGTATATTTTATTATTTATTATTGTTATTTTTCGCTTTATATTTTTCTTATTATTATTTCACGATGTGAAAAAGGGACAAGTTTTTGGGGCAAAGGCAATGTTTGTCATAGAAAATACATTAAATTTAAACAAAATTTGTAGTTGCTGGCTGTTTGCTTGTTTTGTGTTGTAGTTGTTGTTGTTGTGCTACTTGAGCTTAACACACACACACACACACACATATACACTTAAACTGTCGCTCTGTCTCTTTTTAGTTATATAGACACAAAGCCCAGGCGCAAATGTAAAACTTTTCAAAACTATTCGGTTTCGACCCCCAGGGGTGGGTGCCTTTTTCGCCCGGCTTTTTTGGGTTTTGGCAGCCCTTCTGCTGCCACGTCGTATTTTAAATTCAAGTGGTCTTTCACACACACACACACACATAGGTATATATATATATATATATATATATTATATATATATTTATATTTGTATATAAATAGAGAAATGTACGTGTTGGTTACGTCGGTGTTATGCTTAAGGATTTCGCCTACGAATCCGTATCCGAATCCGTTTCAAATGCGAATTTATTTCGACAAAATATTACAAAAGTCAAAGACACAAACCATTCCACATACACATACACATGCACATACATACGTACTCCATGCGACGGCAGCGTCAGCCGCATGGAAAAAGGTCATTTTTGGGCCATGGAATTTACATAAATCCATATGGATGCCGCCATGTCCAAGTGTAAGTGTTAGTGTGTGTGTGTGTGTGTGTGTGGTGCGTATGTGTGTGTGTGTGCAACTGAGTCCATTTGAAGTCCTGCTTCAGCTACAGCTCCACCTCCTTGCAGCTCGTCTTTAGCCAGCGTCTTCTTTAGGGCCACGTGCCGTTGACAGAGCCGAAGCATTGAAACGAACTCTCGCCTGCAACCTTTTTGGTATTTTTGCTTATCACACAAAGCTGCTGCTTCTGCTGCTGCTGCTGCTGCTCCTGCTGCTGTGTGTGTGTGTGTATCTATGGATACATGTGTCGCTGACTGACTGAGTGCTATTTGCCTCGCTTTCGAACCCATTGATAGCCGAGAGTCGAGAGCAGTCACCCCTCCCCAAAAATGTTCAGCTTTCAAATTCCGGCGATTGTATTACCAGCTGCTGTGTGTGTGTGTGTGCGTGTGTGTGTGTGTGGTGTATGTGCGTGCGGTTTTCAAACGGAAGTTGTACGGTAAAGCAAGCGACGGCTGCCTTTATTTCGGCCTTTTCCATTTGACCCCGTTGCTACTTCGTCTTCATCTTCAGCAACCCTTGCCCCGCGCCCCCACACACACACATGCCCGCACTTCATCCCGCTCCGCTTCATCACTGACGCATTGATATCCCTTTTAATGGATGAATTATTGCCGCACATGCTAGAGTAGTTGCTCGACTCTGCCACACTGCCCCTCTGCCCCGCCCAGAGTTGCTGCTTCACCTTCAGCTGAAGCTTTTGGCTCTTTCTTTCTGGCCGAGCGACTTGAGCAAGTTCTCTTTATCCTTTTGCGTACACACACTCCCACACACACACACACACAGATATGGTTTGTTTGCATTTCATTTCCTTCAGCTAAGTCCTGCCCCCCTCCCTTCGCTAGACTTCATCCTCTTGCGAGTTGACAGCGTATTTTGCGTTGGTTTCTGTTTGGGGTCAGTTAATTAAGCAGCCTCATACGCTTCGTTGGGGCGCTCTTGCACCCCCTCCACCCCCCACTCTGGCAGCCCCGCAACCCCTTTCGCATTAGCAGAACACACTTGCGCCGGATATGCCCGGATACGCAGAAATGCGCCAAATATCCATAATAATTGAAGGATATTACATCAATAAACCGAATGGTTGCCACTCCCCCCACCCCCACCCACAACCTCAAACAGTATTGCGGATATATCTCCTGTTTATGTGCGCACTGACCGCAGAGCGTTGAAAGGGGGGCGTGCTGGGAGGGGGAGGTGGGGTGTCAATATCTGACAGGATGAGAGCTGCATTTTAATATTTCTAAGTATCGACGCACACTCGCATATAATTCAGGCATTGACAGCATTGAAAGCGCCTACACACACACACACACACAGGGTGTGAACTGATGTGAGGAAGGGGGTAGGGGATGGTGTTGGCTTGGGTGGGGTCATATATGCGAGATTTGGTATGTGTTTGTGTCAGGCGCCTGCCAACAGGCAAAGCCATAAACTAAATTTATTGCAAATATTTCCTCAGCAATGAGCAATTTGTGCGATCGAATCCTGTGGACCTCAATCCAAATACACACAAGTGTTTGCCAGTGTGTGTGCGAGTGTGTGTGTGTGTGTCTAACGTGTCGATGATATATATTTGTGGCAACGATTCACGAAGCTGCCCCCATATCCCCCGAAACCCAAAGCCAAAGTTGACCGCCAATGAAAAGCAGTGAAACAATGTGCTATAATTTTTTGTTGCATACGCTTCCAATACAACTAGTCCAATACATATATATATATATATAAATATATATTCGTTGTCTGGGCTAAATCTTGTATTAAATTGAGCTTAGTTTCGATGTAGTCCAGCGATTTACATTTAAGTGCTCTATTAAACAAGTCGCACAGTGTACTTATTGATTTATTGTTGCCGTATTTATTTTGCTGTGCGATTTATTTGCCTGGACACTCGACACACACTCACACACACCAGCACACACAAGGCACACACAATTCTAAACAGCAGCCACACAGAAACACACACACACACACAGCAGCAGCAGCAATGGGTCTTCAATGTACGAAAAATATGTGGAAAAGAGTTTTTAGTTGTGTTACCAGCAAATAACACGCACAGCAACACACACTCACACACACACACGCATTCACACGCACACAGGCGCAAAAACATACACACAGAGAGAGCAGTAAAATAAAATTACTCATACGCTCAGTCGAACTCACACACACAAGCATACAAAGCACACACACACACACAAAGCGACAGGCCGACAAAATGGTTGGCCAACGACGTCTAAACAACAACAACAACAACAACAACTGCAACAACAACACGCGCAGCAATAACAAACATGAATTTTAACAAAATACAATTTCAATACAATTCAAACTTTCTAACACACTCACATACACACACACACACACATCCAGGCTACACGCATGTTAGAGCGAGCTAGCACTACACACTACACTGTGCTGCTTGGGTGCCAACCGCAGTGGCAACAACGCTATCGCAATGACTGTGCCACCACCTCCCCCCTAAAAAAAAACACCAGCACAACCCAAGCCGCAATGCTCCACCCCGAAATGAATATGAAACTAAAACTTCCTCTACTCATTTCCTGCCCCCCCCCCCCCCTTCCCCCTGCATCATCCTGTCTACTGATAGTGGGCAAAAAACAGTAGCTGACTGTCTCTCGTTGCCAGTTTTCAGTTGCGCTCTAAAATTCATACATTCATTACCATCGCATTTCATTCAACACCCAATCCCCCACAACCCCCCTCAACCCTCTGCAGCCCCCCCTCAACTCACACAAAAGTTAAATACAATCGCTGGCCCGTAAACAAAGCGCCAACCGGCAAATCGCAGACGCCTCCCCTCTGCCTCCCCTGCTCGCTTCTGCTTAACTCTGCTGCTCATAAAGTAATAAATTGTAGCATAAATAGTGGTTCGACTTGGACAGAAGATGTTTGTGCGCCCGGCTTAGGTGAGCGGGTTGGATGAGCTGACTCCAACTGGCCCCCCCAGCTGCTGCTCTTTGAGAGAGTAACTGCCTCAAGGAGCCGCTGAGCAATTCATCTTTAGCTATTTCTGTTCACTTTGCGCTGAAGTGCAGCTGGCTAAGACACACCTCGACCCCTCACCCCCCGCATCGGAAGGGATCAGTGTGGAGCTAAAACTATGCTTATTTGCTTTTGTCACGCCCGCAAGCCCCTACCCCCCGCGCAGCAGCCGCTGGCACCCTTTGCTCGTCCTAAATTACCCCCAACACACAATGCTAACCACACACGACCACATCGTTCATCATTGCGCCCGTGTGTGTGTGTGTGCGTGCTGATGGGAAGCTGTGTGTGTGTGTGTGTGAGGGTGTGGGGCTTGTTTGCCATTTGGTTAGGGGTGGAGCTGGGGGGGTGGGGGGTGCTGCTTAGGTCTAGCATTGCTCTGACTGTACTAATGAATTACGCAATCTAAAACTATGTACATTTAATTCAAATTCACAAAACTGTACGCCAAACTAACCAACAACGCACACACACACACACGCACACACCCAACATGGGCGACCCAACAACAACAACAACAACAACAAAAGCAAAAACAACAAGCACAAGTTTTTGGGCAAACTTTTTTGCTGCCTGCGTCAGCATCAGCATCAGCGTCGACGTCAACAGCGCAGTCGATGCCGTATATATTTTTGGGAATAATTCAAAGCGAATACATTTTTGGGCCATGCAGCGTCCATCTATCCAGCCAACCAACCAGCCATCCATCCATCCATCCAACCATCCAACCCCATCAGCAGATGGCCTGGCCTCGCCTGGCCTGGCCCCGTATTGTATAGCTGTACACCGTTATAGTTTGGCAACTTCCCTTTTGCTGCTTCATTCGCCATTCCATTAGCGACACCATTGGCGTCAACGTCAGCATCCATCGCACATGTCCCTGCAATTGTTCTTGCTTTGGCCAGTTGAAAAGGGGTGGGGGGCAGGCACAGGCAAAACACGAAAGCAAAAGCGTGCGCAAAAAGCAGCAACAACAAAAACAACAATAACAGTTATATTCCCATATAATATTCGTACACACTTTGCAAACATGTTTGTCGATGATGTATTATACAAAATGCCCATAAAAAGGCCCGCATGAGCGAGATGGCAAGGCACAAAAAGGTGACGGGGACTAGAGAAGGAAATTCAGCCAAAGCCCGGGATATTTATATATGTATGTGTGTGTATGAGTGTGTGTGCGAGAATGAGAGCATCCGATGGCGTAATCATCGTTTGTCTCTCTACATATTCGTACATGTCTATGGCTATGTGTGTTAGTGTGTGTATGTGTGTGTTGGTGTGTGTGTGTGTGAGCCACTAAATCGAAATGCCAAAATGCCCATTTCTATTCTGTGTTGGCCCCGCATAAGCGATACAGACATTTCGTTTTTTGGGGTAATACATCAAACTAGCCGCATCAATAGCACACACACAAACACACACACATACACGCACACATACAAGGGTATATTTATATACATTTGTATCTGTGTGTGTCTAGTTGGGCTGCATGCGGCGTGTTAAAATAAAACCAACAACGACGACTACAAAAACAATAGCCAAGTTAATATATCCATGGGTCCCTTGTGTGTGCGTGTGTGTCTGTATGTGTGTCTGTGTGTGTGTCAGTATATGGAAAAAGAGTAAAATACTTCATGCAGAACCGAGCCAAAAATCGAATAGATAGAACTGAAGAGCAGCAGACAATTCGGCGAAGGACAACACAAAAAGTTGTTGCCACCAAAAGTAAAGGAGATAATCTTGGCCATAAGATGAAGAAGAGCCAACTGCTTGCCAGGAACCAACATCCTTAGACGTAGTCTGCGTGTGTGTGTGTGTGCGAGAGAGAGAGAGCAAGATAGAGTGAGAGAGAGAAGGGGGGTTGTGGGTTGGGTGTTGCCGACAAACTGGCAAGAAACCAAGGTCTGTCGAGACAGAACTCCCTTCTAATGACCGCCAAGATAGAATGACATTTCGGGGGCTGTCAGCTCTCATTGTTGTGTATGTTGTGTATTTGGGTTTGCATGCGTGTGTATATGTGTGTGTGTGTTTGCGTGTGTGTATGCGTGTGTAAAGGAGAAAACTTTAAGTACACACACAGTGCCCCAAGGAGTCGTCGGCTTTTTCAACCCAACAAGCACAGTGGCAAATTGGTAGTTGAACTACTTTGCAGTCATTTAATAGCCACAAGTTCTAAATTTTACTAATTATATATTCGATATATAAAAATCTGTGATCTGATTGACTGTTTGATTCATAGAGATAGGTGTAGAAATATGCCAAAGTTTCTATATTTTATATGTTTTTATTTATATATTATTTGTTGGACAACAAATAATTAATCATTTATTTATTTAATGTCAACTAATATCGGTCAATACAGAAAAATTCAAAAAGTTAAAAATACATTTAATTGAGCAAAATTAAAATTATTAATGTATTTTTTTTGCTCGCTCTGAGGCAGTGAAAACCGTATTTAAATTATAAAAAGAAGTTAAAAAAAATAAATAAATAAAAAAATAATACAATTTTTTTATTTTATTTTTTAAATTTCATTAAAAAAGAATTTTTCAATGCTAGAAAATAGTGCCATAAAAACATCCAATCTTTATTTTGATTGAGATTAAGGAATTTTAAAAAATATATCCAGGAACAGAAAATTAGTGAAATATATGAAAATCTTGACAAATAATATTTGAAAAAAACCAAAAAGTATTTTCTAGTTCTAAATTTAAATAGATATATAGATATATATTAAATAGATATATATATATATATATATATATATATATATATATATATATATATATATCTGCCTTAAATAGGTATATTTCTTTTTTATTCGGTTACTTAATTTCAAAGTAAGCAAAGAATTAAATTAATTTAAAATGAAAATATAATATTTAAATAAATTTGATTATGAACCACTGTGCGAGTAAGAGCAAAAGGCTACAATTTGGGCAATAGGACGCCCCATTTCAAGATCTAAGGTCCAAGCTTAAGACCCAGAACCCGAACCCAAACCCAAACCCCAACCCGATCCCAAACCCAAGCCCAAACACCCAAAAACCCCGTACAAAAAGGCACAGCAACTGCGGTCCAAGTACGTGAAAATTGATAGATGAGTTATGGGCGAGAACGCAAAGCGAGGGCGAGGATTCGCATGCATATGTCCTTATATGAACACACACACAAACACACACAGATATACATATATATGTGGATGTATTTATATATATATATATATATATATGTATTTATATATGTACACATACATCTTCTTGTCTGCGCTGTGTGTGTTTGCCAATGCTTGTGTGTAGTTCCTTTCTGCAAGTGGCAATGAGTCCGAAGACGTTCAATGTCTGTCCGTGCCCCCGCCCCCTCCCCACCGACTTACCGCCACCCACTCCACATGCGCCTGTATGTGTGTGTGTGTGTGTGTGTGTAAGAAGCAGAGAGCATTTTTCAACGCTTGCGACGCCAGCCGAGGGCATTAAAAGTTTTTGTATTTATTTTGCAGTCGGTTAACAATATTCCTTTTGCACACCAAACCCAACCCAACCCGACCACTCTCCTGCCAAGCCCCCACCCCCTCGCAGGATCTCTTCTTCGTAACACAGTGCTCGCGTAGTTCTTCTTGGCTTCTGGCTCACATACGTGTAACTGTTTTGTAATTGTATGCGTGCGTTTTGTTTGCGGACGTGGCCATTCTGAATGTCTTGGACGTCGACGTTTTTGTACATACACACACATGTGTGTCTGTGTGTGTGTGTGTAATAGAAATAGGAATAGCAATTCGAGTACATGGCAAGTATATGTATCTGTGTGTGTTGGGGGGGGGTCTGAAAACTTTTATGTGTAATACATCAATTGCAAAAAGATAGCCAAATGCTGTTAAGTTTATATACTACACATACATATGGGCACCTCTCCCTCACTCTCCCACTCCCACTCTCTCTCGCTCTCTCTTTTGCTGGTCTTTCATCTCGTTCGCTCTATCTGTGACTGCTGTTGTTGGGCTGTTGGGTGGTCGGGGGCCAAGAGTTACTTACGCCAGCGCCAGGGCAACTTCTTCTCGAGCTGCGCAAGTAAAAGATACATTTATTATGTGCGAAGAGCGATGAACACAAGCGATTTATCCTTTTTAACTTTTTCCTTTGGTCCTCTGCAGCTGTCCACCCATTTTATGTTGTGGGCTCCCGTTTTGTTTGTCTATCTATCTGCACACGCATACACATGTGTGTTGTTGTTGTTGCTCGTCCCACATCTCTGCCGTAACTAATTTATTACCGCAAGAGGGCATCATCTAAGCAGGGTTTAAACTAAGCGCTAGTTTGTGTGTGTGTGCTAGTGTGTGTGCTAGTGTGTGTGTGCGTGTGTGCAGCAGGCTAATTTCGTTTGCTGGCAAGCATGCCGTCATATTTATACCACCCTCCCCAAAACTATGCAACACTTGCCAGTTGCTCCAAGTCAGCCTTTTGGCCACATCCGCCCTCCTTCTTCTTCTTCTTCTTCTCCATCGGCAACAGCCAAACAACATATGCAATTTTTCAATCGTTTGCTTTGGCTTGGCTTATGACTTCGCGTCGACCCGTCTCAAACTTTTCTCATTTCGAAAGTTAAAACAACAAACAGCATTATCGCCATTCGTCACCCAAAAAAAAACCACAAAAAAACCAAAAAAAAGCCAAAAGCAGCAAATATGAAAACGCTGCGCCAAATCTCCAAGTGGCCAAGGCAAACACAATCGAAAAGTCTGCTTGTCAAGCCGATGCCTGAATACGCTTTCGATTGCCAATCAGCAGAAAGTACAACAAATATTTGAAGCAATTAATTTTTGTTCAAATTTAAAAATTAACATTTTAATTACTGCATACATCTGATGCACATCATTTGGCGAACATTTTCAGTTGTTTATAATTATTAACCAATTAATTTGATCAATCCTATAAGCCTATTAGGATAATAAGCTTATCAACAAAAATTTGTTCAAAGTCAGTGAAGTTTATTTATTTCTTGGCATATTATGATAAATTGGGGTGCCTGCAATGCGACGCATTAGATCTGTTGTGCCCCTGCCTCCATCAACCCCACCTGCTGCACGCATGCCAGAATCTTTCACATGCATCCCTAGGATGCTGCATCTTGTCCTGGTTTCTTCTTTTGGCACACATCAAATATATTCATATTTGCAAACGATGCATATTGCATATTAGCATTTTACATATTTTATTAAATTATTTATTAAATGCAATATTAAATTATTTATTACATTTTAAGCTATTCCTGTTCACTCCTCTAACAAATTAATACATAATTTAAATTAATTATTGCTGGCAACAATGTAAGGCTCCATTTATAGTTTACAGTGTATTTTAATAAAGTTCTTCTGGATTGTTTTGTGCCATATGCAAACTGCACATAAAGTGCAAATATCAAGAAAATTAAAAACACTATTTAAATAATAAAATAAATAAAAACAAAATAAATAATTATTTTTACAAAATAAATCATTATTTTTACAAAATAAATCATTATTTTTACAAAATAAATCATTATTTTTACAAAATAAATCATTATTTTTTCGCATACAAAATTTATTATATTATATATTTTATTATATTTTTATTTTATTTTTATTTTATTTTATTTATATTTAATTTTTTTAATTTATAATTTAAAAATATAATATTTTAAATCTAGAATATAATCAAAATTCAATTGATCTAAGCTGAAGTGCAATTTTTCTAATCAGCAATAATTTCACATAAATTGTAATGACAGAAACGAAGTGTAGAAATAAGTTATAGCTTTGACTTTGAGTGTATGAGGTGTGTGTGCGGGTGTGTGTGTGTGTGTGTGTGTGGATTAGCTGTATTGGTGTTTGTATTTGTGTCTGGGATATGCATTTGTCGTCACTGCCAATGTTGGACACAACTTGCCGCGTCGCGTTCAAGTTAGTTGCGATGTCAGTTAATATATCACAGTTGATGCGGCCGCTGCTGCTGCTCAGGCTGAGGCTGAGACTCACACTTCTGCTGCTGCTGTCCTTCTGTGTGTTGTCACATATGCTCAACAGCAATTTCGCTTTCAATTTCGAATGCTATCCATGAGAATGTGAATCCCGAACACACACACTCACACACACACACAGGAGGCAGCAAAAAAAGCAGAAAAAAAACAGCAACACAAAAGAAAAACAAGCAAACTTGTTTGCAAAGTTTAAACAACATTTCGTTTGTTTTTTTTTGTTGTCTTCTTCTTTTGGGCTTTGCTCGGACGTGCCCAGCTATGTACAGCCTTAAGAGCTGTACACCCCCCCACCCCCTAATACTAAAATTTCCATTTACAACCCCGTGGCAGCCGCAGCAGCAGCAGCAGTAAAGTTTGCAGCGTTCTTTTTTTTTTGCTGCTGTTGCGTATGTGGCATAAGATAAACAAATACAGAGATGGATTGTGTGTCGCCTGACATCTGGACAACGTGTGTGTGTGGGGGTGTGCGTGTGTGCGCGTGTGTGTGCGGGTGTGTGTGTGTCGCAATCTAAAATGGGTATTCGATAAATCTTGAGACGACTGCTCCGCTCGCGTGGACTGCAGCTAATTAAGTCGCTGCTCGCTGCTGGCTGCTCTAATGAATTCAGTCAACGGTTTTTACGGCCTGTCCGGTTTATGAAAACGCTCGACTTACAGTCGAAGCTGGACTGTAATCACTTTATCAATAATTCAATCACAACTGCGGCGAGACGTCTTGAGGTTGACGACGGGGTAAAGTAGACGCTCGTAAAACTGCGTCGCCAATTTGTCACAAAATCCGTTGTCCGAATACTTCAGACAGCAACTGTATGCCTGCCCCTCCATCTATCTATGTATGTATTACGTGTTTTATTGCGAATTCCGTTGATAAACTTTGTGTGCACAAATATAAAATGGCACATAAAAATTAATAATAAAAGCGTTACCCTCCGCCCCGGTCAACTAGTCTCCGACATCGTTTTATAGTTTTATTATCTGCATAGATTTTGTGGAATTAAGTTTCAGTTGAAAACTGAAAAGAAATGCCAAATTTTGCTGAGCCTGCGCTCGTAAAAATCGCCCGCACAAAAATTGGAAAAGCGAACCAACATAAAATGTCAAGAAGCATTTCAACTTATTAAGTAATAAATTCCAATAAGAACAACAGCCAGCAAATTACCACAGCCGGAAAAGCCATTTTCCACTCCAACCACCAACCAACAAAAAATATGCATAATAATAATAATAATAAGTTGAGGTGATAACGATCGCAAGACATCGAAAAATGACCATTAAACACACCTACACAGGAATGCCACACCCCCACCGCCCTTAATATTGTTTAACGGGCAACCCTTTCACTTGGACAAAGATAAAATGTTTACCCCCCCTCTTCATCTTTCAGTCTATAATATCAATGGGCCTGGCCCATTGGCGCGAGTGATTTATATGAAAGAATTCATTATTTGCCAGCGAAATGCAAAATGCGGGGTTGAAATACATGCACATATATATATATATATATATATCTATATCTAATGGCCAGGGCGAAGTATAACTCGCGCCTCGACTTTATCTTTAATAAAGCTAATTTCTATTGGCGCTAACAGCGACGAGACATGCGAGTCGGAATACGAATACGAATCCGTATTCAAATCCGTATTCAAATCTGTAACTGAATCGAAGCAAAGTGACTTTAAATAACCATTAAGACTCGCAATAGGGGGTGCCGCATGCAATTGTTCCACATTGTGGAACTGTGTGTGTGTGTGTGTGTGTGTGTGTAATGTCTTATACAAATGGGACACCTTAAGCAAAGCGGCTAGCGGCGCCTTCGCATGCGGCCATAATTGATGAGTTCGGGGCACCAAGCCCAAGTCATTTAGGCCCAGCACAACTACAAACATTTACCCATGGCATATATACACACTCACACACACTCACACACACACACACACTAGACACACTAGACACTTCGAATGCAAACCTTATGTCAATCTTTGCAACGTGTTTAGCTTGCATAACACTCCATATACAAATCGGTTACTTTGAACAAGTCTTGTTTAAACAAATTTACATATTTAAAAAGATTTGTTTTTTTTTTTAATATTTTGAAAACTTTTTCCTTATAAATCAAATCATGAAGTACAATTGAGTAAAACTGAGAATAGTTTTTGAATAGTAAAAATATAAAGCATAAAAAAATATTGTTAATAATTTTTTATTTTGATCTGCATTTGGGGCAACATTGATTTTTCCATTGAAATGTTTATGATATATAGTTGATAGAGTGTTGCAATTTTGATAAAATGTTGCCCAAATTTTAGCAGCAATAAAACGCATAACTGAATAATTTGGGTCGCATAAATTGATGAAGCAAAAAGGGCCGACTATGAACAAAAGTAAAATTCAACATTTGGCTGGCCCTTGGTCAAGAATGAAGTTATTAAAACATATTAATTCGACTTTATCTAATAGAAAACACGCTCAGTTGAATATTATAAAAATATATTACTACGATTTAGAAAATGAACACAATTATATATTATAAAATTGATCAAAAAGTTTAAATATTTAATAAATAATTGAGTTTTTTTCTATGCTAAAAAGTGGAAGCAATATGTTTTTTATCAAATAGTTATTCACTTTTTCGCATTTTCTAAAATACAATTAGTTATAAATATGTTTTGGAATTAGCTTAAATTAATAAAATGCAACATTTAAAGTACAGTTATTTGTTGCTAAACTTCCGCTGCTGTTGCAGCTAGGAGGTAGCTCAGCTCAAGCATGTGAAGCAAGTAATTTGAGTCGCTGTCAAAAATAGACGGGGAAATGTGCACAATTATTAAGAAAATTGAATATGCATTTTATAATTCATTAATTATGCACAGCATGGCAGTGGGGAGGGGAGAGGGGCATATACATAGATACTTGGATTACGCACAGGCCAACGCACAGTGCAACTTGAATACACTTGAATACATCCCAAAAGATGCCGAGCACCTGGTCGAGCATAGACAATGAATCTTTTGAGTGGGCAACCGCAACAAAAATTGCAGCAGTGGCACTCAAGGGGCAAGGGGCGAAATCTTACGCCTGATTTGACCTGTAGTCCCCCCCCAACACACACACCCACACACAGCCACACACAAAGCTGTCTTCTTTTGCTGTCATTTGCAGCCAGGCCACACACACACACTTAGTTGCACTTGGATATTTTGAAATGCGACACATTTGAAAATCTGCATGGCTAGTCAAAGGAGTTGGGCCAGGTGCCACCTCCAGCCGTACCTCTCTGTTATCCGCCCCCCCTTTCGTAGTGCTCTCCGGAGCCATCTTCAGCGGCAGCCAATCGAGTAGCTCTCAAGTAAGACTCGTATGCGTCCGCCCCTTTGGGTCATGTGGCATTTTCTATGTGTATCTATTTATATATATATATATATGTGCATATTGGTATATAAGCAACGTATGCATATTGTATTTTCAATTTTATTCTGTGGCATTTTATTATATTTTTCACTTGATATATTTATGTATGCAACAAAATTTGTTTGCATTCTCCCTTGAGTTGTCACGCACAAAGGCAGAAGTAAATTGTTTAATTTGATTTCATTTTGTGAGCTCTTGCGTCATGCACTCTAAATGGCTTTTTACATATCTCTGTGTGTGTGTGTGTGTGTGGCTGACACGCCCCTAATAGCCATAGTGTGTGTGTGCATTGCAATTCTCTGGCCATCAAATGACTCAATATGCGCCGCCCTCGTCAATTTGCCACACATTTAATTGCGTTTTATTTTTCAAATATTTATTATTATTACCGAATATTGAAACGATATCCAAATGCGAATGCAGACACACACACACCCCCTCTGTATGTGTGTGTGTGTGAGCACGACATGCAAGAACTATATATATTATATATATCGAGTTTGATCCGACAATGTTGCCATGACACGCGATGTGCCGTGCCTTTAAACCTTTTACACTTTCAACCCCATCCTCCTCCGCCTCCTGGCAATGGCTTTCGTCACGGATTACGAAAAGAAATCTGCGTCTCCAATCCGTGTACGGGTGTGCTAGGATTAAGTGTGAAACTGCTTAGATGCGATTGAAAATAAATTAACTACTTTTCGCAACTATTTTCGACTTTTGTGAGTTTCACTGTTTTAGCATTAGTTTTTGCATATATTTAGTTGTATTGTGTAATTATTTATTAATGCTTGCCTGCCTGTCCTACTCATATCAATATTTATATATATATACAACTATAATCTATATGTGTAATTATGTATTTAATCAAGTTCCTTGAGACAAACCCAAATTGGCAACAAATTATATTTATTCTGTGTCCGGTTAGTAAAAGCAATTTCAACTGTTAGAACTGAATGTTACCCTCGCAAAAAAAGAAGAAGAAAAAAACCCAATATAATTGGCACTTTATATAAATAATCAATTAAGCAATCTATAAAATATGTTATGAAAAATGATAAAAAAAAAGAAAATTAGATATATAAAAATACAAAATTGGAATTGGCAATTGGCAATTGGCAGTTGGGGGACTTAAATTCAGTTCTGCTGTTCTTGTTGTTGTTGCTGCTGCCAAAATAACTCACAGCGTTTGTAAGTGTTTGAAGAAATACACACACTCACACACACATAGACACATACACCCGCACACACCCACAGCTAAATTGGATCTAGAAATATTATTATCTTTCTACACTGATTTCTGATTTCCAATTGAATTCCTTCCCCAAACCCAAAACATTCGCTGTTAACCTGCCAACTGCCAACTGAAACAGGCACATTCCTGAGCACGCAGCAGTCGGCAGTTGTCATCAAGCAGGAGGCGATGGATGTGGCCGGCGAGGAGCAGCCGCATGAGGCGCATGCCGCAGATCGCCAGCCGAGTGCCAGCAAATTGGCCAAGTTGATGCAGCGACCGCAGCTGGCGCAGCTGTTCGAGCGACGCAACAACAACAACAATATTAGACACAACAACAATAACAATAGCAGCAGCGGCAGCAACCATCTGCGCAGCATGTTCAAAAAGAATCGCTCCTCGAACTCATCGCCAACGCCGTCGGCGCGCAGCTGGAACGACAGCGAGGATGAGCCGATGACGGCTGACTACCAGCAGGATGAACGCTCCAGCTCGGCCTCATCGGCCATTTCATTGACCATGAAGCGTTCGTGCCAGGCCAGCGAGTCGCAGCTCTACCAAACGCTGCAGCAACATCAGCAGCAGCAGCAGCAGCAACACAAACAGCAGCAGCAGCAGCAGCAACAAAGCGAACATCGCCCGCAGCAGCTCAACCAGCAGCAGCAGCAACAGCAATATTTGGATGAACTGCAGCAATCGGTTTCGGTGTCGCATCAGCAACAGTTGACTGCCAATCTTTTTATGGCCCGCACCATTGCTTTGAGTCGTTCTCGCGATTTTCCGGAGCTGTTTCAGAACACTTCGGCTGCCGCTGTGGCAGCAGCAGCAGCGGCCGCAGCAACGGCCAGTGCTACGGCCACAGCCGTTGTCGTTGGCAGCAGCAGCAACTGCAACAGCAGCAGCAACAACAACAACAATAACAATAACAACAACATCAGCAGCAGCAACAGCTGCCACAACAATAACAACAACAACAACAACAGCAGCAGCAGCAACAGCAGCAATTATATGTTACCCTGTCCGCTTTGCGAGACGCCGCTGGAGCAGCGTGTCTTCCGCCAGCATCTGGATCGGCATTATCCGCGGGACAGTCCCGTCTGTCCGGTGATCGAATGTGGTCGTCGCTTCGCCCATCCCAATTCGGTGCGCAATCATATGCGGATCAAGCATACGCTCCAGTGGGCCAAGATGAAGGCGATGCGCAGCTCGGGCGGCCCCTTTGCCGGCGGACCCGACTTCAAGTTCAAAAGCGAGACGGCCAACTAGTTGCTGACCAGGCAACAACAGCTGGTGCACTGCGTCCGCAGATATTCGCACTCGTAAAACTCAAAAAGCTTTCTAGTTCTGCAAGCTGCTGCGACAATAATTCCGAAGCCTAAACTCGAGACACTCGCCTCTATCCTAGATAGCCAAAACAAGACAAAAAAAATCATTAAAAAAATAAACCAAAAACTATAATTGAAGCCCAAAAATCTTCCAGCTAGCATTAGTTTCCAAGTATTGTTTGCCAGTTAAAGGTTTCATTTCGAGTGGAGAAACAGATTTTATAGTTAAGTTAGGCAGGACAAAAGAATTTCTCGTTTTCCATTTGAATTCACTTTGTTATTAGCTAGATTTCGAAAGCTTGGAAAAACTATCGCTACACATTCCGAATAATTGAATTCTTCAATATTTATTTTGATATTTTCTTGCTTGGGACTTGGACAGCGGTTTTGAGAATGGGGTATGCTGTTGAGGGAAGAGATAAGCTGGCACACAACAATTATTACGTTCCTATATATATTCAATATAGTACATATACACATATACTATATTAGGGAGTACGAATCGTGCTTCCACTACTACTGTGTATGTGCTAGGCTAAAGATACTACACTGTAAAAAAAAACCAAAATGATTACGATAATGTTTGCATAGAATAATATAAAAACCAAATACATAAATACACAAGCAAAAAATACTACTACTAAAGCCATAGGAATGTGCTACTTATGAGGCGTAGCAGAGCTGCAAGTTAACTGTAATTTAGTGAGAGGTGTGCTTGGAGAGAGGGTATGGCCAGGACTAAGTATACCCCATATACTACCCTACAACTAACTAACTAGTTGGCACTAGTAAACTAGTAAACTCGTAACTACAGTATTATACGTACTACTACATAGGAAAAGCATACACAACACACACACACACACACACACACCAACACACACACAATTTATATAGTATAAGCATAATCCAAAGTATGAAATTGGATATATGTATGTGTAGATAATGAGCTGAATACCAAGCAGAAACAATTATAAATAGTTAAACAAAACATAACTGTAATGATACTACAAAATAGAATGTGCCTGCGTAATATATTTTTAGCCAAAAAACAAAAAAAAGAAAACAAAAAAGAAAAACAGAAATAACTAAATAAAAAACCAACAGAAAGTTGAAAACTCACACACACACACACACAAATACACAGATAGAAGGGAAGAAGTTGCAATTTTATTAGAGAAAATTCCAAAAAAAAAAAAATTAAAAGCTCAAAATTGTCGATTATA
Organism: Drosophila paracracens; assembly: GCA_035044025.1. Lineage (NCBI taxonomy): Eukaryota > Metazoa > Arthropoda > Insecta > Diptera > Drosophilidae > Drosophila > Drosophila paracracens. The sequence goes on along the minus strand of JAWNMN010000835.1, from coordinate 1,538,519 downwards.
ATTTATTTTCTGTTTATGTGAAGAGCGAGAGGGAGAGAGAGAGAGAGAGAGCGAAAAAAACATACGTAAAATGGTTCCTATAATGTTAATCAAAAAAGCGAAAACCAAAAACTAAAAATCTAAAACTAAAATACAAAAAAACAAAAAACAAAAAACAAAAAAAACTCTTGACTAAACTGCGAGTTTAATTTAAATATAGACGATCCACAGATCATTGCAATTTAGTGAATATTGTATTCAATTTGGAGACGGACAATTTTTGCAGTTATGTAGCCCATAAACAAAACAAACAAAATATTAAATAACTTAACTCGTAATAAACCTTATGTATCATTTACAACAAAACATTCTTTTAGTTGGCCAATTGTTTCTGGGGAATACGTAGCTCATAATAATGTATCTTCAATTTATGTACTCGACTCGATGAGGCAATATGCATATATATATATATATATATATATATATATATTATATATACATCTATTTTGGTTAATAATAAAGAGCAAACGAAGAAAAGTCGAGCGAATGGATTTTTTTTTTTCAATTGAAACAATGAGAGCTGAAAAACTAATACAAACCAAATTATTATTTATTTATTTTATTAATTTTATTAATTTATTAAATCCAAATTCAACTTGAAATCCTTGCGACCAATTTGGCATTATTCGATGGGGTTTTTCAGCTCTTGTTTTCGGGAATTGAAAATATTTGCTTGAATTGAATAATAATTTCAATTATTTGTGCAATTCTTTTCACAGTTTCGCGTCGCACGCTGGAAATGCGTGTGCGTGCCACCGATCCGCGACCGTGCCCCAAATGTGGCAAGATCTATCGGTCGGCGCACACGCTGCGCACCCATCTGGAGGACAAGCACACTGTCTGTCCGGGCTATCGTTGTGTCCTGTGCGGCACGGTGGCCAAGTCGCGGAATTCGCTGCACTCGCACATGTCGCGCCAGCATCGCGGCATCTCCACCAAGGATCTGCCCGTGCTGCCCATGCCCAGCGCCTTTGATCCGGATCTCGCCTCGCGGCTGCTGGCCAAGGCCGGCGTCAAGATATCACCAGCTGAGCTGCGTGCCCGCGCCTCCCCCACCGGCGGCAGCGGCAGCAGCGGCGGCGGCGGCGGTGGCGGCGGCAACGGTGGCAATGGCTCCCATAAGATGGACCTCAGCAATGCCAGCGGCGGCCCATTGGACGATGCCGAGGATTCCGATGATGATCCCGAGGATCTGACTACCGGCAGCATGCTCTATGGCGTCGGTGGCAATGCCAGCGACCTAAGTCGCTACCACGAGAGTCTCCTAAGCAATTTCGGGCATGCGAATACAACCATTTCGCGGATGCGAAACGAGGCAGCTGCCGCTGCTGCCGCGGCAGCCATGGGCCAGCAGAAGGATCTGAGCGCTGCCGCCGGCGGCGTGCAGCTGGGCAACAACAGCAGCGCTGGACAATCGCTGCTGGACACCTATCTGCAGTTCATCACGGAGAACACGTTCGGTGAGTGACAAACCAACCCACTTGTTGTATACCCTAGCTATCAGTGGGTTCCTTAGTGTGCAGTTGACATCAGAGTCAACATAAAGTATTTATTTTAATTCTTGGTTAGCCTTATCTGAAAAGTCTGCCTTCTTCCAGTCTCCAGATTTTGAGTCGAACAGTTTCCTCTAAAATCTAGTAGAATAAAATGAAAATATGATTTTAAAATTATCAAAATCACATAAACTTCGAGTCTTCTTATCCTGTAATCTATATAACAATTAATTAATTAATTAATTTATTTAATGTCAACTAAAGTCAGACGATACAAGAAATACACAAAGTAAAAAGTTAAATTAAATTAAATTCAAAATTATATTTAAAATTATAAATTTAAATAGAAGAAATATTTAAAAGATAATAAAATGTATAAATTCCTTACTTTAGTTAAATAAATACTTTACCTAAATTCTGGATCTCTTTTTTTAAGAATAATTATAAAATAATATAATTGTATGGGAAACATTAAATATTAGCAGAAATTAAAAAAATATATTTATAATATTTATTACAAAATATTAAATATCAGACACAGTACAAAGTTCTATGCAGGGATATATAAATATAGATTCTCGAAAGGGAACTCATTTCTTCAATACTAATCCCTTTGCTTGTCTTCTTTCTAGGCATGGGCATGTCGCAGGAGCATGCCGCTGCAGCCGCGTTGCATGCCGCCAAAATGGCACAGTTGAATGCGATGGGTCACAGTCTGGACAAGTTGCCTACTGGGCTGCTGCCCGCCCAGTTCGATCTGAGCAAGCTGACGGGCGCATCGGCAGCCGGTGGTTATGGCCAGGTCAGCGGTGGACTCTCTATCGAACCGATACTGAGGCGTGACCAGCAACAGCAGCAGCAGGGAAGCAGCTTATCGCCGAATGCAAATGGGGCGCTGGCGCTCAGCACGGTGGGTCACCTCCATGCGAATCTGGTGGGTGGCGTTGGCGGTGGCATGGGCATTGGCGAGGAGGCGGCCGATGAAGTCGATGTGGATGCCGATGCGGATGTGGAGGCGGAGATTAGGCGCGACGGTTCGGAGCCAATGGATTTGGGCCTGAGTCTGGACAACAATCAGTCGGGCAGCAACAATGAGGCAGCTAACTCGGATGCCGAGGACAATTACTCCGAGGATGAGGGTGTTCATCACACATAAAGAGCAGCTGGAAGAGAGAGCAAAAGATATACTAAGCACATATATATATACATATATATATATACATAAATATGTATGTGCAACTCGATCGTTTTTGAAGAGTCGTCAAACCGTTGTATACCCCCCAACAAAATGGAACATTTGTAACGAGTAGCCTTATCCTCATGTATACCAGTTTACGTGTACAATATACATATAGTATATACACTAAATGCATACGATAAATCGATAAATACGATAAATACGATAGTTATATAGGTATCTAGAAACCGAATCATGAACTAATATCATGTGCTGCGTTTGCAACAATTATTGTAGAATTTATGTTGTGCTTTTCAAAAAACAAAAACAAAATCAAAAACCAATACAAAATGAGAGTAAATAATCAACTTACCTAAACAGATACTCGTATGTGAGTTAGATGCCTAGATACTTACACACACACACTTACATACTTATCCTATATACATATACATACTACTTATATACACATGTACCTGTTGTGTGTATACATGCAGTTGAGGATGTTGCCGAACCAAGACAAATTCAAAAATCATTGAAGAACTCATACTCCAAAATACCTAAAGCTAAACCTAAACCTAGAACCTAGACCATGTAAGTTAGTGTTAACAAACATTTTTGCAAATGAGTCAACAATTCTCTGTAAATAGTATATAAATTGTTGTAGCAGATACGCACCCACAAAACAAAAAAAAAAACAAAACTAAAACTAAAACTAAAAAAAAAACAAGAAGCATTTAAACGGACAGGACGAATACTCTTTAAAAGGCGTTTATATATATATATATATTTTTTATCCGTCTCAGTTTTGAGAGTAACAAAGACAAATTCAGATGTGCCATGTCACAATTTATTAGAGCTTACACATGACTTTCTTTTTATGAAGACGAGTATATATATATATATATGTATATATATATACTTACTAGCCGACCACTCAAGTTGTATTGTATTTATAATGTTACATAACCATATCTCAGGAATACACGGATAACCACCGCCGATAACAACCAAAACTACCTCAGCAAAAAGAATTGTGTAATCCACTCGTACTCATTACTCGTAATTACATTCAGTTAAATATGAAATGAAAGAAAAACATAACTACCTACATAAATATACATACATGCAAATATATTCGTTATGGCCGTACTTGCTTATACATACAGATTGCGTTCAGTGTAGTTTAAGGATCTATCTGCATTGGTTGGGTGCGCCAATGAGTACATAGTCTGTAAATGTGAATCCAAGGATTTCCCCTTCAACTAGCCAGGCAATGTGTACATTTCATTATTATTTATGCGTTTATGTACAATAAATTGAGATATACATATATATATATATATATAAATATATATATATATATGAAATACATACAATTAATAGGCACCAGCACACACATACATAACTACATATGTATATTGTATGCTTAGCTATAATTACACGCAAATAAAAAAATACTGGGGTTAATGTAATAGAATCAGATATACCTCAATATATATATATACATATATATATATATATATTTAGATCGCACACACTCACACTTACACACACACACACACACACTTAAACTTAACTTGAAAGGTTTCTCTCCGATTTCGCAAGTTATTCAATGTAAATTTAGTTCGTTTTTATTATTGTAGGTTTAGTTTGTTAGTTTCAATATTGATGATGTGCACAGAGACTCTAAAAGAGTTGAAATCCCCACTTGCCTTATTACAACATGAATATATGTGTTACTTTAGTAATTTTCTACCTCAATTAATTTAAATGTAATTTACTTGCATATTATTATATTATTTAAGCGCGCAATTTTTGATATACTTACGTATTTCTTTTCGTATTGTAATTGTGTTAATTGGACAATTTCATCACAAGTCATCTCTAATATAGTATAAATTTAATGATTATGGAAATGCATAGTAATAAATTATATACTCATAAATAAAGCAAGATAATAAGTAAAGACAAGTATGTTAAATTTGTTTATTATCTCCCTGTTTCACATTGCCTCTGGCTACGTTTCCTTTGCAAACGTCTAATTACTTTAGCTACTTGTATTTTATTTGTAACTTAATGCCGAGTGCAATTGTTGCATTTTTGATTTTAATATACAAAATGCAATTGTGACTACACACACCCATACACACTACATGCACACCCACACACCAACACCAACACATAATGCAGTTAAGTCGCTAGAATAAAATGAGTTAGTTAAATACAAGTTACATAAGCAATTTAAGTAGAGATCCATGTGCTTAGAAAGTTATTAATATTTATTAAAATTACAAATAAAACTGCGTTATGAAGAACAACCAAAGAGTGTGTTTTAATTCTAAAAAACGTTATTATCGATATTCAAATAATACATTCAAAATTTAACGGGCTGCTGGAGTTTATCGGCTCATATAGCGTGCCAGCCCTGCTGACGATCGCATGCAAATGAAACATTTCGATAACATACGCCGCAAGTTTATCGTGATTGTTTGCGCGAAAGACGCTCGCTAGCTTAGCGTCTGATCGGCACACTTATAAGAAGAAGCACACCAAAGCGGTATTCGTTCGAATTAACTGTAAAGAATTGTTGTAATCATTATTTCTTGGAGCAAAGTGTCGTTTAGTCGTATTGTATTTATAATTTTGTCTTACTGTGTGTGTTTGTGTGTGTCTGCGTGCTGGCCAAATCATGTCTGCAAAGAACGCCATCCAAGTGTGCATCAAGGTGCGTCCCTGCGAACCAGGAAATACCACACTGTGGCAGGTGAAGGACAAGCGCGCATTACAGCTAATAGACAGCCAAGCTGATCCCTGTGTTTTTGGTAAGCAACAACAATACTCCAAGATGGCCGCCACTCAATCAATTGTTTTTGCAGATTATGTGTTTGATCAGGATTCGAACAATCAAATGGTTTTCGATTGCATGGCCAAGCACATTGTGGAGGCCTGCATGAAGGGCTTCAATGGCACCATATTCGCCTATGGGCAAACATCATCGGGTAAAACATACACCATGATGGGCGATAAGAGCAATCCGGGCGTCATGGTGCTGGCAGCCAAGGAGATATTTAATCAGATTGCCCTGCACAATGATCGCGAATTTCTGCTGCGTGTCGGCTACATTGAGATTTACAATGAGAAAATCTACGATTTGCTGAACAAGAAGAATCAGGATCTGAAGATTCACGAGAGCAATGGGATGGTGCATGTGAATTGTGAGGAGTGCATCATTACCAGCGAGCAAGATCTGCTGCAGTTCCTTTGCACGGGCAACAAGGAGCGCACCGTGGGCGAAACCAATATGAACGAACGTTCCAGTCGATCACATGCCATATTTCGCATTGTAAGCTAATTGTAATACATATTTTATATAGGTTTGACTATTGTACTACATCTGCAGATCATTGAGTCACGTAAAACTGATCATAATGCCGATGATGCCGTCATTCAGAGCCTGCTGAATCTGGTGGATTTGGCCGGTTCGGAGCGAGCCGATCAGACGGGTGCGCGGGGTGCACGTCTTAAGGAGGGCGGTCACATTAACAAGAGCTTGCACTTTCTGAGCAACGTGATCAAGAGCTTGGCCGAGAACGAGGACAACAAGTACGTCTGTTTTCGTGAATCCAAATTGACGCGTATACTGCAGGCATCGTTGGGTGGGAACACGTTCACCTCAATTATATGCAGCATCAAACCATCGATTATGGAGGAATCGCAGTCGACGCTGAACTTTGCGATGCGGGCAAAAAAGATACGCGTGAAGCCACAAATGAATGAGATCGTGTCGGATGCAACGATGATGAAGCGTCTCGAGCGTGAAATTAAGGAGCTAAAGGATCGCTTGGCGGAGGAGCAGCGCCGTAATGAAAGCGTAATCAAAGTAAGAGTGTTGGAAGAGAGAATCAAGAGTGATACTCTGAAAATCATTACTGGCAATACAATTGCTGGTAAGCGCGATAAAGTTCGCCGACGCACTTGGTGTCCGGCAACGTCGCAACCGGATGCAGCGCCGGGAGAAGAATTGGCTAAGTCAGATGGTTCGACTGCTGACCAGCCCAAGCATTTGGGTCTACCGAAACCAAGTTTCTATCCAGCGGGCTCGCATATAGGACACCGTCCTGTTAATGCACCCAAGACCATAAACATTATGAAATCTCTGGAAATTGCCGAGGAAGATGAGGAATTCAAGCCAGCCCTTGAGCACGATTTTGGACTAGGCCCAAGCCCAGCGGTTACCCAACGATTCCTGCCACCACTATGCTTAACGCCACGCGTGGCCGAAATTGAAGGGTAAGTTATCAAGTACAGTGATAACTGCCGTTTCACAAATCATTTTCATTTCACTTTTCATGGCTGATCTCACATCTCATCTCATCTCATCCCATATATGACAACTATATATAGTAAAGCAATGCATGCACGCGACGTTATGGAGCTGAATACCTTCATCAATCTAGAGCAGAACATTGCCTGCGAGTGGGAAGATTTAAACCAAAGATTTGCTGAGGCAACAGCTCAAATTAGTGAGCTACAGTCCGAGCGACTAAATCTATTGCAGCGGTGAGTTTAGGACAGCTAAGCTGAAACTAGAAATGTAAATATTATTGGCATCAAAGGCATTTTTGCCACGGCCCGATCGATCTTTAAACTAGAAATGCCGTTTATAATCTGCTGTGCAGGCCGAGCAAAATTATCTGTCCAAATCATCGCTCGAAAATCTCCAAAAACATTTGATTATATTAATTAATATCTTTTGCTTCTATCTAACAATTGGCAGCGCCAGTTGGAAATTTAAAATTGTGTTCACCACTTCAGTTGCGGCTGGCTCGCTGTGCACAAAGTCAACACGTGGTAAACTTTTGTGGAAATCTCTTCTACTTTATCACAGAGCGATTGCTTCGCTTTCGTCTTTTGAAATCAGTTGCTGAGCACGACGTGAGTAAGCAAGAGCTAAGTCGGCCGAGCCGAGAGCTGAATAATAAGACCCACTCACATACGCAATATGGTTGTGTGGTTTTGTGCGTCGTTATGATAGCACCGGAGTACACCTAAACCTAAACCATATTGCGAATAAATTTGGCACCTGACGCTCGACGGCTCGAAGACGTCTGACGACAATGCCAACTACTAACAAATGTGATAAGCGATAATCGATCTTCAATCGTTGTCGTAGATAAAATGTTGATTCGGTTAATGTGACCCTAAGGTTGCTGCCTAATTTAGCTTAACTTTGCTGTTCAACGCACTCCGTTTCGCTCCGCTCCGCCGCACACTCAATGTTCGATATCGTCTTCGGTTAGCTATTTACTCCCAATGCCCAGAGACGTGACTCTGATGTAACTCATAACGCAATCGAGGCCCCGCATCAAGCAAAAAATAAATACGCTTGTGAGTAAAAATATAACGCATAAGTTCAAAGCGAATGCAACAATAAAAGTGCATTTCTTCTGTGTGGTTGTGTTTGTGCACGTGAGAGTGTGTGTGTGCTGTGTGTGTAGTTTCAACCTCAACTGGAATGCTGTCTGCAGCCGCTGCCACCATCTGCAGGCGGTTAGCAGCTGCAGTCGCTATTTTTAGGGAGTCTCGCTTGCCATAATTAATTGTCAAAATGGTCGTGCGGTGAAAAATTTGGAACTCCAAACGCCAACTTGCAACTGCATTTTCAGCGGTGCCCATCTGCATACAATTAGGCACTAGATTGAAGATAAAGTGAAGCTCAATTAAATTCAATATCAATATCGCTTCTAGAGTAATCGAAAATAGTTATTAGCCAGAATTAAAGCATTAAATAACTGTCTCTTTTTACGCTTACTACTTGTAGCTGCGAAGATTTTGATAGCCTGACGAATTCGAAGCAGGCTGCTGATTCTAAAATCGAGGCATACGAGGAGCAGCTGCAAACGTTGAATCAAACCGTTCAGCGACTGGAAATGGAAAATCGTTTGGCTGTCGACTTGGAATTTCAGTTTGAAAACCACAAATCGAAGTCAAAGCGGCGAGAGGAGGAGCTCTTGGCGGCCATATCAGAGAAAGATGGCGCCATCGGCGGCCTGCAACACAAGCTCGATGAGTTGTCGAGGGATGTGCTGCGCAACAGCAAAGAAGATCAGATGCTATCCATCTGCCCCGAGATCGAAACCACTTGCGAGAGCATTTGCATCAGGTGTGCTGATCTCGAGCGTCTGCTGGAGGAGCACAAACAGAGGACAGCCAATGTGGAAGGAGCCAAGTCGATTGACTGTGAATGCGAGCAGTTGCGCGAGGAAATCGCCAAGACACGGGCTCAGCTGGAGACCGTGCAGCTGGCACACAAACAGGTGACCAGCGATGCCGCTGAAAAGTCGGGGCTCTGTGATCGTCTGGGCCTAGACTTTGTATCTGCCGAGGAGGCCAAGGAGCTGCTGCAGGATAAATGCAATATTCTCGAGGTGGCGCAACAGCAGCACAATCAGATCCTGCAATCGATGCAGGCCAAATATGAGGCTATGCAGGAGAAGTATGTGAAACTGCAGCAGGATTATGAACGGCTCGAATCGATGCAGGAGAAGTATATGCAATTGCAGCAGGATTACGAGCTGCGTGAAGCCGTGCAAGAAAAGTACGCGAAACTGCAGGACGATTACGCACAGCTCGAAAGCCAAAACGAAAGTTTGCAAGAGGAAATCCGAACGCTGAAGGCATCCATGCAGCAGATCCAAGAGGAACTCATGCGGACAGCAACGGCAACAGCGAGCACAGCAGGGATCAACAATGCACTTGAGCTGCAGTTGCGGTCACGCAACGAGGAGCTCGCCCAGAGCCTGGCCAACAAGGAGGCTGAATTTGGTGAAATCCAACGCGAATACGATGATCTCTCCAATCAGCTGATGGAGAGCGTTCAGGATGGCGACTGTCTGCGAGATCAGTGCAATACCCTGCAAGAGGAGCTCAAGCAGCAACGGCTAATGTCGGCAACTGCTGCTGGTGCTGAGGCTGCGCTGATGAGTGCTGAGCAGAAAACAGAACAATTGCGGGCGCACATTGCTCGGCTGGAGAGTGAGGTGGCCGAGAAGAATATGCTGATTGATGCCACCGAGCGCACCATCAAAGAGATGCGCGATCAGATGACCCATCTGGAATCGGCGCTGCTGGAAAAATCGGTAATCGTCAACAAAGTGGAGGACTATCAGCGACAAATCGTATCGCTCGCGAAACAGCATGCCGAAATGACCATGGTCTGTGAGGAGCTGCAGGAGAAGGTCAAGGAGAACACCCTCAACGAGAGCGATGGCCAACTCTTGTCCAGCACCGGACCAACGCTGTTCAACAACGACAGCAGCGGATCAGCAATGGAGACCGAGCTCGGTCTGCTCAAGGCCGAATTGTCTGATCTGAAAACCAAATCTTATCAGCTGCAGTTGCAGCTGAGCACCAAGGACGAACTGATCGAGAGAATGCAGTCAGAGCTGCAGGAGCTTAACGAACGCTGCATAAATATGGATGTGTTGCAGGTGGAACTTCGAGCGAACGCTCTTCAAAATCAACAGTTGCTCGAGCGACAGTGCGCCAAATTGTCGGACGATGCCGATCGCATTGACAAACTGCAGGAAACGAATGCACAACTGCTGGAGCGTAGCATCAAGGCTGAAGAGTCTGTGGATGCACTGAAACAGCGTCTCGAAACTGCAGTACAAGATGCATGCTCCGCAGACCAATTCAAGAAGCGTCTTCACGAAATGCAAATCGCATCGGAGACGTCCCAAAAGGAGTTCGATCTGCGGGAGCAACAGAATAGAGAAAAACTGGAGTCATCCAGGGAGGAATACGAGCAGCGTCTGAATGAAATGCAAGCTGCACTGGAGAGTGCAAAGGAGTTCGAACTGAAGTGGCAACAGAATGAAGAAATGATGATATGCACCAAAGAGGAATACGAGAACCAGTTGAGAGATATGAAAACTTCTTTTGAGGCGAAGCAAAAGCAGCTGAAGGATGCGGTTGTGCTGGAGTATTTGCAGCAGATGCAGGCCAGCGAGAGTTGTTACCGTACGAATCTGCGCAAATACAACACGGAATGGGAGGAGGACAAGGTTCGCTACGAGACCAGTTTGGAAGAATTGCAAAAGCAGTTGTCACAGAGCAAGAACCAATTGCAGATGCTCAGCGCTGAAAGCGGCACTAAACTCATCGATATTAAGGCGGCCAATGAGCTGGCAGTGGATCAGTTGGTCAAAGAGAAACACGAGCTGGAATCAATGTACGATGAAAGCCAGAAGCTAGTGCAGAAGTTACGAAGTGAATTGAGCAGCAAGGATCTGGAGGAGAAGCAAGATCGGGGTGAAAAGTTGCAAAAGATGCTCGACACATACGAGCAGCAGTTGCATGACTACGAAGAGCTCAAGGCTGAGTATACACTTAGCCTGGACAACCTCAAGGCGGAGAAGATCTCATTACAATCTGAGGTGGATGAGAGCAAATCGATAATAGAACGCTTGAACAACGAACTCCAAACGGAGCACAACGAACAGCAACAGCTGACGAGTAGGCTGGAACAGTTGGAGGCTGAGCTGGTAGCCAATGCTGCAGAGAAGGCCACATTTTTGGAGCAGGTGGAAACTTTAAATAGCAAAATTGCCGATATGGTCGAAGAGGTTAAGCAGGCCGAACTGAAGGCAATCGATTTTGATAAGCTACTCAGCGAGCACGAAGAAAGCAAATGCCTTCTAAACGCAGCGAACAATCTCAGCGAAAATCTGGCGCAGAAAGTGAAGAATCTCAACAAAGAATTGGAGCTGACTCGCATTGAGGCTGCAACGCACAGTGCCAAAGTCGATCAACTGCAATCCGAATTGGAGGCAACGTTGCGTTTGCATAGCGCCGCCTGCTCCGAGCAATCCAGCTTGTCGAACAAGCTGCAGGCACTGGAGGCAACCCTAATTGAACAATCCAAACAATTTGAGCACAAATTGAAGGAGGTGCAGAGCTCCAAGAATGAACTGCAGCTCAAGCTGGACTCATTGCTCACCAAGAAACTGGAGCTGGAGACAGCGAATCAGCAGCTGACAGTGAAACTGAAAAATGTCCTGAATGTGCAGAGTGATTTGGACAAGGAGCGCGAAAGCAATGCAACGTTGCAGCGGTGCAATGAGCAGCTGCAGTCAAAGATGGACTCCAACGAGAAGATCTTGCAGCAGCTGAAACTCGAAAATGCTCAGCTTGAGGAACGACTGACTTCAGTTACCACGGAAGCCAGGAAAAAGAATTCCGAACTGAGCAACCGAATTGAAATGTTGCAAAAGGAAATGGATAAATCGCGCTCTTTGCTGGTAAGTGTCGTATATATATACATATATATAACCAACGTGGTTTGAACGTGAACTGATTTGTGTCCACTGATATTTCAAAAAAGTGCTTTGAGGAACATCTTCAGATTTAAAATGAAGAAAGTTAACAAGTTGCCTAAAATATATTTTTATGATTCCATGCTTCTCACTTACATGAAAAGCAGCTTCTATGAAATTAGTCAGTTAGAACAGGAGCAAGTGCTTGATATATATAATATATTTTGATATGTACATCTATTTATAATTTACAGAGAACGAATAAAACCAACTTTGATGCTGAGCGATTACGCTTGGATGGTACAATTTCTAGTCTAATGGAGGACAAGCGCAACTTGGAGGAGAAAATCTGCACGACCGAAGAGATTGTAAAGAAGCTGGAGTCGGACTTGAGATCTATGGCCAATGGCAGCAGTATATCATTTGACTCCAGTGCGTCGAGCACTTCATCTGCACCCCGAAAGAGTTTGGATCGTGAGTCTAAGCAACCGAGGGTGAGTAATAAGGCAGTAAAACCAATCAAAAGATCGAGTTTAAACATAATATATGTAAACATTTAACAGAAATCCGTATGCTCGGAGTCTGAGTTGCGCAAAAATAGACGGATTAGCACACACGATGAATGGCGTCGTCAGTCGTATTGGAATGATTCGAGGCATGTGGCCTGCATGACGGACCCCGTGGGTAAGTTTAGAAACTCAAAAGCACCCAAGCTGACTTGATCAATGTGTACATATCCAATTGTAGATCAAAACTGCAACTGTGAGGAGCTGGATAGTAAGCTCAAGGATTGTCAACGCCAACTTTTCATAGCGGAAAGCATCGTGACCACGCAGAATTTGGAGTTGAAGAATCATCCACTAAAGGAGGAGACAGCCACTCTGAAGAAACGTCTCCAGGAGGAGCAGGCGAAGGCACGCGATGAGATCAAACGCTTACGACAAAAGAATTTGGATTTGATGAGCAAGATTAACGTTCAGGCAGCATCTGTAGCCATTACGGCCAGCAGCAACCAAGTGGCAACGACGACGCCTGAAGCCGTCAAGATGCTGTCAACCACAGAGACGCAAACGGAGTCCGATGTGGAGACTGCTTTACGGAACATGTCTGATAAGTTCGAAGATAGCGTGAAACTGTGTCGCATTCGTTATCGCAAAATTATGGATTTGGAGGAGAGATTAAAGCAAAATGAAAATGCCGATGGCTCCAACATTTCCTTCCAAACAGCCGGCCAAATTAATGCACTTAAGGTCTGTGTGGAATATTAATGTACACATTCTCACAGAATTATCACAATTGACTTTCTCTTTTCCAGTCTCAATTGGACGTACTGAAGAAAGACTATGCTCTCCTAAAACGAAAGTATGAGTACGCGAAACGGGCCCTCAAAATGCGCGGAGATGAGCTGGATACATTTCGGAAAGCCGCTGACGCCAACCTGGCGGAACCCCTCTAAATAAGTCATAATATGATAGTATTACAAATGTTGAGTGATCTTTTATGTGTTTATGTTAAGTATGCTTAGAGTTAAAGTTGTAAATTAAAGAGCAGCCCAATTAACTATTGTGGGGCATTGCAAACGCCGAAGATGTTGTCGAAAGATTGAGTCAACGAAATGCATGCATAAAATATGTTTTCATAATTTATTGTTTTATATGTAATAAAAGTTTTCGTTAGTTTACAACCTTAGTCATTAATTAAATTTAAATTCAAATATATCGAACATTGGTTTTTTTTTTTTGTTGCCAAAATGCAGACGTGACTGATGGAAACACTGTTATCGAATTGGTTCGATAAATGCGACAACGCGATGAAATCAATTATAAGCTAAAGCGTTGCAGTGCCAACATATCGGCCGACAATCGCCCAACCACCACATTCATATTAAATCTTGTATTAAAAAAAAGTAATTCAGCTTGAGTAGGCCATGAATTCGGCAACAAAGGTACGTTAAAAGCAAAACGCATTTAACAGTGCAACTCGGACCCGCCACGGGTTGGCAAACAATGCCCCAATCGAGTTTTGTGCGGGAAAAGTGTGCGGCTGTGTGCGTCTCTGTCATATCGCCTCACTCCTTCGGGTGCGAATGGTAGCGAAATTTTGTGTTTGTGCTTCATTTTGGGGGCGGCGAGAGGGCGCGTTTGTTTTGAATTTGCACCGCATGCCAAACAACTGCAACAACAACAACCCAAAACAAAACAGCTGAAAATAAAACACCCAAATTATTGTACTTGCAGGTTGGGGAAATATTTACGGCAGCGGGTCAAGCGTTCAGCCGACTCGGTGATCTAACAATGCAATTGCATCCAAATGCCGAAGCTCCGTCTGGGTAAGTAAGCTGGACTGATGTTAGATTTTGTATATATGCATATATAGTGCTTAATTGTTAATTTTGCATGTTCCCTCGCTATGCACGGCACAGTAAATGGACAGACGAGGAAATCGACATGTTGCACTCGTCCATAATGCGCTTCTCCGACGATCTGAGCAAAATCAGTCTGAGCATCAAGAGTCGCACCGTGTAAGTCTGACAAAAAAAGAGAGAAGAACAAAAACATAGCGAGAGAACATGACAGTTAATATTACTATATTTAAAATGTACTTTTTTGACCACTTTTGCAGCTCGCAAATACGACAGGCGCTTAAGAAGAAGGCATTTGAGGATGCGGGCATTCCGGCTAAACAGTTGCCTGTGCAGCAGGTCCAGCATGTCATACAAACCGTGCAGCCAAACATACAACAACAACAACAAGTCTTCAAATCGCACATCATACAACAACAACCACAGCAGCAGCAGCAAGCGAAGCAAATCATTTTACAGCCACAGACGACGACAACGACAACAACAACAACGGTGACAATCAAACAATTTCAACAAATGCAACAACAGAAAGCAAATGCATTGGCCGCAGCACAAGCAGCGGCAGCTGCGGCCGCCGTTTCCAATACGCCCACCATCACAGAGAATATAATCATACAGCAGCCAACATCGACGACGGCACAGCAGCAGCAGCAACAAATTGTGGCGGCAACTTCGGCGACACAGCAACAACAACAATTGCCACAGATTTTGGTGCCGGCAACTGTTGCTGTTGTTGTTGGTGGCGAGGATGTTGTTAGCACCACATCGACGGCGCAATTGAAATGTGGTCCGGATGTCTCAATGACCCTAAATCGCATCAATGTCCAGGAGAACGAAGTGGATGTCGAGGAATGTTTACCCGCTGAGGTTGTTAAACTCGATTTTGTCAGCGAGGAAGTGGCTGGATGAAGTCTGCTGATCGAGGATTTCTATTACTAGTTATAATATATATGCAGAATCACACGTATTTTATAGACATGGCAAACACAGACTGGCCTGTTAATCCTGATAAGAGTAAAGATCCCAACATTTGTAATTTGTATAAGAGATGAAAGTGAAAGAAATACTGCCGCGTATCCAGGTCAGGTTTGTTTTACTTAAATAGAGAAAGTTGTAATAATATACATATACATATACATGTAATATATACATATATATATACATATATATATACATATAGATATGTATTTGAAATGTTTTGCCGCGACTAGTTCTAAATTTTAAGGAGAGATTCAATAGTGCAAAGTACATTACAAAATTCGCGTAAGTTGACAAGTGAATAAACGAACCTAATTCTAAATTTATATATTTAAATTTGTTTAATTATAGAATAAACAAAATAATTTTAAATTCATATTCCAAAAAAAAATTTTGCTTGCTATTAGAAGCTGCATACCAGACTTTACATAATTATAACAGCTCTGCTCCTCTTGTTAACAGAGCTGCTTCACAGTGTAAAGTTGACTGTTAAAGTGTTTACAGACCTACGCAAATGGCAAGTATTGAAAACAAATCGCAAAAAGTCTTCAGACGCATTACGAAAACAACGGGAAAAAATGAGAATAGGATGCTGGCTAATATTATGCATGTACTTTATGGGAACACTGGCGTACAAGCCCGTTGTGATACTCCATGGCATACTGTCGGGTGCTGAATCTATGACAATTTTGGTGCGACACATCGAAAAGGTAAAAGTGAAAACAATTCTTCTTTGTTATTGTTTGACAAGTTCAAAGTCAAATTGCGACAACGCAATAAATTGAATCCTGCATCTGAATCACGGTTTCAGCTGCATCCGGGTACAGTTGTGTACAATTGCGATGAGTTCAGTGGCTGGTACAGTCTAGAAAATGCCTGGCGGCAAGTTGCGCAAATCAGGGACTATATTGGTGAGTTATTTTTAAGTATTATTATTTCACCAAGGAGTAAATATCGCTGACATTATGTTTGTTTGTTATGCTTTAGATCGAATTGGAAAACTACATCCGGATGGATTCATTGTGCTGGGCTACTCGCAGGGCGGACTTCTGGCGAGAGCGGCTATACAAAGTTTACCCGATCACAAGGTCAAGACCTTTATTTCGCTATCATCACCCCAAGCGGGTCAATACGGAAGTATGCCACAAATAAATATCTGAATATATAAATCGGGCACAAGTTCTACATAATTTATCTGTATTTTGCAGCTAGTTTCCTGCATTTAATATTTCCGGATCTGGCAGCAAAGACGGCCTTTGAGCTATTCTACTCGCGGGTGGGTCAATACACATCTGTCGGTGGCTATTGGAATGACCCGCATAAGCAGTCGTTATATATGAATTACAGTGAATTCTTGCCGCTAATTAACAATGAAAAGATTAGTTCCAATTCAACATCATTCAAAATGGGAATGGTGCGACTTGATAAAGTGATCCTCATTGGTGGTCCGGATGATGGTGTCATTACGCCCTGGCAGTCCAGGTTTGTAGTATAACTCATAGAAATTACAATCATTGTAAATGTCATCTTCTCTTTTAGTCATTTTAGTTATTTTGATGAGTCATTGGACGTGATTCCGTTTTATGAGCGCGGGATTTACGTAAATGACTCGATTGGTTTGAAAACCTTATTGGAGGCGAACAAATTGACAATAATTGTTAAGCCATCTGTGCACCATTTATCGTGGCATAGGAACAAAAAAGTAATTAACGAAGTAATAATGCCTTATTTGGATTGAAACCGATTAAATAGAGCGATTTAATAGGCTGTGATTGGAATGGTGACACATTCAATATATAGAACTGATAAGTCAAATATATATATATATATATATAAACTGTGTGCAACGATGCAAAACAAATGGTCTGGATTAGTTCAAATATTTACCCCCTTTAGCAAAGATAGTATAAACAATAAAATATCATTTGTATAGTTTTTGGCAATATATTTTTAATTTTAGACAACGGTACGTGTTTCTACCATTGAGATTACCACTTAAATAAATTGTACAATAACCGATTATATGTTTATGAGGTTTCTTTGTTATCTGATGTTATCGCAAATAAAGCAAAAAAAAAAGACAATTTAAATATTTCAGTGACCCGGGGCCAGTAGTGCTGCCAGACTTTTTGCAGTTATCGACACATAAACAACAGCTGATTTCTTATAAATCGATAAAAATCTTTAATGTAATGTGCCCGCGCAATATATTGTGAAATTCTTGCTTGTGGAGAGAAGTTGAATATTAAAAATTTAACATTAATGGCTGACATGGCAGATAATGGTGAAAAGGATGCTGATAACATCATGCGCATTATGGTGGCCACCGACAATCATTTGGGCTATGCGGAGAAGGACGCAATTCGTGGCGAGGACAGTTTCAGGGCATTCGAGGAAATATTGGAACTGGCCGTCTCCGAGGATGTGGATATGATATTGCTAGGCGGTGATCTCTTTCATGACTCTGAGCCTAGCCAGAGTGCTACGCACAAGTGAGTATAATAGAATATCAATTTGAAAACGTGTATTCAATTATTTTTGCCCAGGTGCATCGAATTACTGAGGCGATATACATTTGGGGACAAGCCGGTGTCGTTGGAGATATTGAGCGATCAGTCGGCATGTTTTCACAACACCGTTAATCAGTCGGTGAACTACGAGGATCCCAATTTGAACATTGCCATCCCGGTGTTCTCCATACACGGAAATCACGATGACCCAAGTGGCTTTGGACGCTTGAGCACCTTGGATCTGCTAAGCACAATGGGTCTGGTGAACTACTTTGGCCGCTGGACAGATCTAACAAAGCTGGAGATTAGTCCGATACTGATACGCAAGGGCGAAACTCAATTGGCGTTGTATGGACTAAGCCATATTCACGATGCGCGTTTGGTGCGCATTTTCAAGGACTTCCAGGTGACCATCAATTGCCCCAAGGAGTCGGAGGATGATTGGTTCCATCTGATGGTCGTGCACCAAAATCGAGCCGATCGTGGCCCCAAAAACTATCTGCCCGAAGAGCTGCTGCCGGCGTTTCTTCATTTAGTTATTTGGGGACACGAGCACGATTGCCGCATTGAACCGGAGGTGAATGCGGTGCGTGATTTTTACGTTTCGCAGCCGGGCTCGTCGGTGGCCACCTCGCTGGCCAAGGGCGAGTCCATCAAGAAGCACGTCGGCCTCCTGGAGATATACAAGACCAAGTTTCACCTCAAGCCAATACCGCTGCAAACGGTGCGTCCATTCATATTTGATTCCATTGATTTGGATGATTATGTCGATGAGCTGGATTTAGCATCTGGCGATGCGTCCACCAAGGTGCATGACTTCGCACGAAAACGTGTGGAAGCCATGCTTGAGGAGGCCAAAACGATGCTCACGGGGCACCCAAAGCAGCCGACGTTGCCGCTAATCCGACTGCGTCTGCGCTACACCGACGAACATCACATGTTCAACACGATTCGGTTTGGTCAACTGTTTGACACACGTGTGGCCAATGTCTCCGATGTGGTTAAGTTTGAGAAGCTGATCAAGCGCATGAAGACCGGCAAGATTAACGTGGACAAGGATGCTATGCAGCGCGCCATGGTAAGCAAGTCCACCTCATCCAATCAATGAATACTAATTAATATTCAACTCACTTTCAGGTGGATAATGTGGCACGTGTGGAGGAATTGCTTGATCGCTACTTCGACGAAGTCAAGGACAAGAATCCGCTCAAGCTGGTGCACGCGAAGGCATTGTCCGAGGTCACCTATCGAATGGTCGAGCGTTCCGACCTTGATGCAGCTGAATCCGTTTTAAGGTACGATTACATGAAACAAACAATGAGCAAGTTAAATTTAATTATTAATCTTGTTGCAGATTTTACAATGAAAAGGCTGTAGAGCATTTAATGGACACGCTGCCAGCTCTGGAGAATATCGATGATGAGCTGAGCAATTTCAGGCTGCGCAACAAGGTTGATGATCTGCTCAAGACATTAGATGCCTATACCTTCAAAACGGAGCCAAATGGCTCTGTTGCAAGTGCCATCACAACTGATGTGAATTTGTCTGCGGCGCTTGCGACGACTTCCAAACCCGCACGAGGTGCTGGTCGAGGACGTGCTGCGCGTGGCCGAGGCAGAGGCGGTGCAGCGGCAGCAAGTGCACCAAGCACTCGTGCTAAACCGCATTTGGATGTATCCGTTGCCACAACCGTGAGCATCCTTAAAGCTTTTCCTTCTTATTTTATATTGACTCCTAAATCCATTTACAATTTCTTCACAGGGTCCGTCGGCCGGGCCACATGGACTTTTAGATGCCTCCAAAATCGGGCGCAGAACAAGAGGTCCAGTCACCTACACTGTGTCTGATGATTCCGATTAACTGTTAATTTATCATTTACCTTATTATCATTCCATTAACATTAGATATTTAATTTATATATTTGCTACTAATAAACAGATATTGCTTTTCAACTTAAATCGTTTTTTTGTTAACCCTGATGGATAGCCCTGTTCCTCGTGATTCCAACGAATCATGTCCTTAAAAAATCCTTAAGAAGTTCGCTATATCTATAAGAACACATTTTGACCACTTAAAGAACTACGGGGATATCCTGTGTACCACAAATTGTCCGTAGCATCCCGATTCAAATAAAGCTAGAAAAAGGACGAATCCTAAAGCCCTGTATCAAAAATTTTGCTTTGCCCAGCGCTACAACTGGCCACCGGACTTTTAAATTGTGCTTGTAATGGCCGAGAAAATGAGGATTTTGTGATTTCGAATCAGTATTTTCAGCCATTCCATCTTAGATGACACGATAATCCTTATTTGCGACTCCAACACACCCTGTCTTTTAAAAATGTGCCAGAATATAGCCAAAGTTAGAATATAGCCAAAGTTGTCTTAAAAGCAGTTGCCCTTCTGTTTTGTTTCAGCCTAAAAGTGTGCTTTTAAAAATTTTGATTTCACAAGCAAGCATTTAAACTATCAGCCCAGAAGTATGCTTTAAAATGATGCAGATACTGAAACTGGGTCAGTGGTGATTGGATTTTTCATGCATGCAGAAAATTTGGATTTGCATTTAATAAAATAGTCAACGATTTGTTTTTAACAATTACTACTTGTTTATTAGATGCAAATTGCACTTGAAAATAACTTTTCCTTAAGCATATATTTAACTAGAACTTAATAGCTACGATACAAGTTAGCGCCTGTTGGTCGCCAAGGATTGTTACCTCGTTGCGTTCGGTTCGGCTTGGATTCTTTGGTAGTTTAGCTGCAACTGTGCATACATATACATAAGCACATATACATATACATATGCAATGAAATCCTCCAATGCACACAATACAATACACACACACACACGCACAACAACAAGCGAATAACTTGAACTTGAGCTCGCCCGCTCTTACTGCTGATGGTACTCGTAGTAGTAGCGATATGGATCCACCGATGGACTGCCGCCGGCAGCTGTTAAGCCCACGCCCGCGCCCCCGCCTGGATTTGTTTTCGAGACGGGCCTGATGACATACGTGTTGCGCCTGAAAGATATTTCAATGCGGTTTAAAGTATATCTGAGTGGAGAGAGAGGGGGGGGGGGGGGGGGTGAGATTGGGGCAGATATATTTACCTGTTGTGCTCGCCGGCATGCACCTGAAAACTGGTCTCCTCGCTGTGATCGTGCGAGAAGAGCTTCTTCAGCGCTATTATCCCGGCAATGGTTAACGCCACTTTGCTGATGACCAGTGCCTTGCCAGCTATAGCCGCCAGTGCCTTCAGGCCCAACGGTCCGGCAATGCCCATTGCCGTTAGTAGCGCCGCAATCACATACTTGATGTGGCCATCGTCCTTCTTCTTTTTCTTTTTCTCGCGCCCGACACCAACCCCACCCACTCCTGCGCCCGCATCCAAATCCAAATCCATGTCAATCTTCATGGCATGCGTGCGCATCAGTTTGTCCACCTTGGAGAGCAGGGCTCGATCGAGTGGCGTCAGGCTACCAAATTGCCGGGCATCGGTCAGGGCACCAAGAACGCTCTCTGTATCGCTCTGATTCTGCTTCTCCAGCACGAGACCATCGACGATCTTAATAGAGTCCTGGTCCAAGGCACGTGTCAAGGCATGCAGCGCCTTCTGTTTGAGACAACTGAGGAAATCACTCTTGCCTTGGCAATCATCGTAGACACGTCGCACCAGTGCCAGCTCTGGTCCCAGTCCACCCCAATCTCCGCCAGGGGCTGCAGCTGTTGGTGTCGGTGTCGCCTCGGCAAGGCTGTGGCGACGTCGCTGCTGCAGTTGGGCAGCAGCCGCCTCAACGCTGGCACCAATGCTGGCGGCACACGTTGCCAGGAGCAGCAACCACTCGAGACGCACCATTCCGCTTGTCAAACTGATGCTCTATTTATATATGTATATTAATATTCCGGTGCAAGTCCAGTGGCAAAGCAGTTGCTGCCAAACGCTAGCGATCTTTGAATGCTACTCCAGCGAAATCGCTGCTCGCCCGTTGCTTTTATAAATTGCGGTACATGGCCAGAGATACCACCATCGGGGAGCACTCAGATGGAAAGAATTGGCGTGTGCGTCAATGGGACGAGGGATGGGGAGGCTGCCACTGGTCTTGGCCAATTAACAATTTTTAGCCATCATTTTGTGTAAGCGTTTTGATTTATATATATATTTTTTTTTTTTGCTTAAGCAGAAGATTCGCCTTTTCTTGAATCGAGTTTATAACTCTGACATGGATTCGTTATTTGCTCAGCCATGGTTGTTGTTTGTGGAGATGATCATTCATGCCTTGGATCGCATTCGTGCTGCTGCTGCACTGACTCAGCTGGGCATCACATTCCACCTATGTTTAATATGTACTTAACTTGATCTCTTAAGATAACTGGGCGTCTGTTTAAATGTTTGTTCAAATATAGTATGAATAAATATACTAATATAATGTATTATTTGTAACTGTAAAAATATACAATTCCCTAAACTCCTCCTTAAACTTTCAAGACAATAGAGCTAAAAATTCCAAAAGTTGCATACAGTTTGGTTCCATCACAACTTTTAAATTTTCTGTTATTCCGCATTTATTTAGAAAACTAACAACTTGCAAAAATATGAGATTTCAATTGAAATCATTATTTTTTTTATATTACAAATAAAAAAATAAATATATAATAAGTCCGAAATCAGGTGAATAGGATAGGATTTAATGTATAAGCCAATTAAATGGGCAGACAAGGCCAACACTTCGGCTCTGCTAGCCATTAATCAAAACGGTAATTAATAATTAAAAATAAACGTATATTGCAAATCTCTATAGAGACAACAACAACAACAACAGCAACAACAACAACGACAACAACAGCCTTGAACATAATCTAATGCATTTTTATGATGCGTGCTAAAAAGTAATTAAGTTCGCATGGAGCTGGGTGTGCTCCCTGCTTGGATCGTTGCCATGGCAAAACTGTGGAGCACGATGAGAGGATGGGTGGATGGAGGCCGATGGCGTCGTGGATCTGTGATGTGTGCTGGCTGCACATTTGGTGCAGTGGCCCAGTGGGTGAAATTGAGTTGAATACAGTTAAGAAAATTTTCTTTTCGCTGACAGCTTGCGCAGCGACTGTAAAATCATGCACGATAAATATCGCATGTGCGGTATCCAATGCAGTCGCAGCGAGGGGGGGGGGGGGCAAGAGTATCAGTATCAGAGCATCTTTTGGATAAATTGTGACAGTTGTTAATCTTATTCTGATTGCAGTGAAACAACAAACTAGCGAAAGAGACACTTTCGACTACGTCTCAGCTGAGAATTCGATCGGATTCGATACACAAACTAATTGTTTTCGCTACATTTTACTAAATGCCAAAGAAACTAAACAATTACATTTTTTTTATACATGAAAAGGGCTTCATGTGTTTATTTTTAAGAAGAAAAATACAATTTAGAATGGATTTTTAAAATGGGGTCTGAAATTTGAGGAAATATAAAAAGCGTATTTTTCTAGCATGAAAAGCTCGATTTTCAGTTTGTTGTCTTCTTACTACTCATTTTTATTCTTTTTTTAATAACATAATATTAATTCGGGCTTGAAGATCTAAATCTTATGCTAATAACCATAATTCCCATGATTTTTTGGTTCTGATGCTTCTTACGGATATTTATTTATATATAATAATTCGCCTATTTAGTTTATTCGATTTCTGTGTCTTCAAAAACAGAGAATTATATGACAGATGAATAAATTACTTAGATATATGTAATCAGAATCATATCATTATATATATATATTTGTCTTTATATCTCTACATCTATCTCTATCTCTATATCCATATATATTGATAAATATAATGAAGCAATCCCTTAAAAATAGGTTTACTATTTATGTATATAAATAACCTAAATTTAATATTATCCTTTGTAGAGTGGAAACTTCAAAGAATGTAAATTTTATTTGTTGTGCGTATTATTTTTCTGCGTAGCTTTTAAAATAACTTCCTCAAGGCTCGTCAGAGCAGGCAGTTCGATTCCAAACGTCGTGTTTCACGCAGATGTACGAACCTACTTTGCTGCTACTATCCAAAAATATATTTCTTTGCAAGTAGATTTCGAAAACTATTTCCAAAAAGAATCCAAGTGTAAGTAAAAGCATTGATTCCATTGATTTGATTTTGTTTGGAGGGAAGTTTCTCAGCGTCAGGGAATGCCTGGCTAAGATAATAAATCCCAAGTACCACCGTCGTTGTGTACTCAAGCAAAAGTTTATTCGGGACTAAATTCAGTTGCTTAACATAATTTGACGCATTAATGAGGGACTTAACATATGTAGAGATGCAGGGTTGCATTGAATGTAAATTAACATAATTTTCAACAGTGCTCCCACTTTTATTACTGTCAAATGTGTCAAGTTTTACTCCAAATCACAGCAAGTATTTGATTTTGTTGGTGCGAAGTTTCCCAGCGTCAGGGAATGCCTGGATAATATAATTGATTAACATAATTTTCCACAGATTTGGTTGTCGGTTGTCGTCCAGCTCCTAAACTTCCTCAGTAATAATACGAAATAAAAGTAATCAAACAAGATGGCCAATTCGAAGCCTGCTTACAAAGTAGCCGATATCGGTCTGGCCGAGTGGGGCCGCAAGGCGATCATCATTGCGGAGAACGAGATGCCCGGCTTGATGGCGTGCCGCGAGAAATACGGCCCGGACAAGATCCTTAAGGGTGCCCGCATCGCCGGCTGCCTTCACATGACCGTCCAAACGGCCGTACTCATCGAGACCCTCGTTGAGCTGGGCGCCCAAGTGCAGTGGTCCAGTTGCAACATATTCAGCACACAGGATAATGCAGCTGCGGCAATTGCGGCAACTGGTGTCCCCGTCTATGCGTGGAAAGGGGAAACCGATGAGGAATACACTTGGTGCATTGAACAAACGCTCGTCTTTACCGATTGTCAGCCCCTGAACATGATATTGGATGATGGTGGGGATCTGACCAATTTGGTGCACGAACGTTTCCCAAACTATTTGAAGGGCATCAAGGGTCTCAGCGAGGAGACAACGACTGGTGTCCACAGTCTCTACAAGATGTTCAAGGCTGGCCGACTCGGTGTGCCAGCAATCAATGTCAACGATTCGGTGACCAAGAGTAAGTTTGATAATTTATATGGTTGCAGGGAGTCGCTGATCGATGGCATTAAGCGGGCAACGGATGTGATGATTGCCGGCAAGGTTTGCTGCGTCGCTGGCTATGGAGATGTGGGCAAGGGTTGCGCCCAGGCACTGAGGGGATTCGGTGGTCGTGTCATCGTCACCGAAGTCGATCCGATCAATGCATTGCAAGCGGCAATGGAGGGCTACGAGGTGACCACCATGGAGGAGGCCAGCAAGGAGGCGAACATCTATGTGACAACGACAGGCTGTCTACACATCATCACATCGATGCACATGCTCAACATGCCCGACGATGCCATCGTCTGCAATATCGGCCATTTCGATTGCGAGATTGATGTCGATTGGCTGAACAACAAGGCCAAGTCCAAGGTGAATGTGAAGCCACAAGTGGATCGCTATTTGTTGCCAAATGGACGCCATATCATACTGCTTGCCGAGGGGCGACTCGTCAATTTGGGCTGTGCCCATGGCCATCCCAGTTTCGTCATGTCCAATTCGTTTACCAATCAGGTGTTGGCCCAAATTGAGCTGTGGACGAAATCGGATCAGTATCCAATTGGGGTGCATATGCTGCCCAAGCTGCTCGACGAGGAGGTGGCCAGCCTCCATCTGTACAAGCTGGGCGTTAAGCTCACCAAGCTATCGGACCAACAGTCCACCTATCTCGGTGTCCCAAAAACGGGGCCCTTCAAGGCCGATCATTACAGATACTAAAATGCTAAAGCAAAAGATGAAAACCAGAAAATGTTTAAATTCCAGTAAAAATCATCTATTTCTGCTTCTATTTTTAGTTTTCATTTTATTTTTGCATTTATCGCAAAGCATAATAATAAAATCAAAGCTTCACATACATAATATATATGTCTATAAATATATATATATATATATATATAAAATCATCTCACGGTCTTTTGGTCACCCACGCACACGAAATCCTGTGCTCAAGAGGGCGTAAATAATTTAATACATCAAGAAAATTGGAAATGAAAGTTTCTTTGTTTTGGCCGCTTGGCCGCAGATAACTTTTAGTTTCAATGCTCGTAGATGGAGAGGGGGAGAGTGGCAAGAGGGGGCTGCAAAAACAATTGTGCGATTTATTTGTACATTTTACGAGTGTGTATCTGCTCGTGTGTGTACGTGTGTGTGTGTGTGTGTGTGTGTGGTTGGAGCTGCTATTTTTCTCGAGCTCTTATCGTCAATAATCATCATATGCTCAAATTTTTGGTCGCTTAATTGGAAAATTGTTGTTGTTTCTGCGTTGTGGCTGCGTTGAGCATTGAGCATTACGCCTGAGCGATTGGGTGATTGGATGGCTGGATGATTGGATGATTGGTTGAGCTGCTGAGTGCGTTTGATTGATGAGTCCCCGTCTCAGACTCCGTCTCCGTCTACGACTTTGTCTCCGTCTCCATCTTAGTCAGTTGTTGCTTTTGGCCAGAACCTGCTGAACGCACATCAATTTGTGGCATTGTTGTGATAATATTTGTTATGCCGCAATTTGATTGGCATGCCCAGCGAGAGAGAGAGAGAGGGGGAATGCTCAACTCTAACTGGGTGTGGGTGGTGTGCTTGGGTGCAGCAACACCACAATGCGATTGCGCAAAAGACCTGCCTTGATTGAGGGTGGAATATTATTTTCATATTTCATCATATTTCATAATAGCGCTGGGCGTAAACCAAACTTGCCGCAAATCTAAAATGGCGCCGCTGCCTTTGGGAAAGCTTCGGGGTTCAGCTCTTTGAAGTTGGTCGTGGCAGGTGATGAGTGATGGGTGTTGGCCTTCAGCTGCAGCGCTCTTCAGTGTGCACAGTGTGGGAAAATGAAAATGGTTTATCAAAAGAAGTCGAAACCACAAAGAAAATCTCTGCGCTGGCTTACACACACATACACAGATACGTACATCAAATCATCAAGTCCTGCGTGTGCCCGTATCTCTTTCTAACTGCGTGCCATGTTTGCACCTTTTCTTTCACTCCGCACTCTGCAGACAAAGGCAAAGACAACTGGCAACTGGCAACTGGCAACGTTGAATGCCGCAGACGACTTTGTTCTATCTCTTTAGCTCTTTGGCTCTGTTGGCTGCGGTTCGCTCTCTCCCTCTCTCTCGTTTAGAATTTTCCCATTTTCAACAAATACTTCTTGGAAAAGTTTTCACATTTTAAATTTGTTGGCTTGCTTCTTGTGCAACGCTTTTTTCTTCTGCTGCTGCTACTCATTTTCCCTTTTCTTGTGCTTAGAGCTTGCCCTGTTTTTCTTATTCTGCAGTTTAGTTTTGGCCTTGTTACGTTTTCCAATTCTCTACTCTAAATAAGACTATATTTTGTGTATAAGCTGCTGATCAGCATGGATAATTCACCTATCAAATAGAAGAGAATTTGAAACATATAATTAAATGTTGTTTAGATGTAGACTTAGATATAGATTTTGATGTAGATATAGATTTAGACATTGATAGATATTGAATATTAGGCTCAAAAAACAGGTCAATGCTTTAAGGATGGTTAATACATTAATACTATTACATAATACATTTGCTTAGTACTTTTTGCTGCCTTCATTTTTAAAATAAATAAAAAACATTTCTTAGAAATTTTAGCTTTTAACTTTCTGCAAGCAACTAAATTTTTGATTTTTTTTTAAATTTTTATGTGATTAATATTCTATATACATATTTGATCAATTATGTGAATTTATAAGATTATTATTATGTGACTCTTGTGCTTTTTTCAATATAATTTTTAACTCAAATATTTATTTTAAAATTTAATTTTTATAAACATAATTAAAAATATATTTTAAAATATTTTTATTTTATAAGTTTTGTTTAGTAGCTATAGTTAAATTAATATTAAATTTATTTAATATTTGGTGCATATTTTGAAGTGTTTTTATTTTTAAATACATTTTTAAATAATATTTCTTTATGAAAATATTTTTTGAAGTGGAAACTAAATTGATTTAATTATTTTTTTAAGGGTGTGCAACAAGAGTGCTATGATCCAAAAGTCCAAGTTTTACTTTTGGCAATTAAATGCTTAAATACCGCAATAATGCATACTCCAATGTGTGGTGTGTGTGTGTGTGTGTGTGTGTGTGTGTGTGTGTGTAGCACTTCAAAGATAGTTGTGCATTTTTATAAAGTTTTATTTTTGAGCAGCCTTGAGCAACTGTGTCCACATGCTGCAGCTCAAATATGGGCACCCATTTGAAGTTGCTTGCAGTTGAAGGACTTGTGAAAGGCAACTGCGGTTGCCTTGGCGGAACAGAGGAACAAAGGAACAGAGGACAGGTGCCACATTTTGGGTGCTTTATATCTGAGAGCGTAGCATAAGCCATTATGGAAATAGGGGCAGATTCAACATGTGCCTTACTCTGCCTGCCCGGCAGTGGGTGGGTGGGGTTGGAGCGGGGGGGGGGGGGGGGGGAGTGGTTGGCAACTGTGGGCGGGCAAAATAAATTGTTGCAAATGCAAACAGAAATATAATTTCTGTTGGCTGCCATGCGGACGCACACATATTTATGGCATGCCGGCACGTACGCGATATATTGCAATCCAATCGAGGGGAAGGGGGCTGGGAGAGGGGGAGGAGGTGTTGGGCGTTGAGGTCTCGCAACGGTTTTATTTATTTGCTAAACTTCGTTTATATCGCAAAAGCAGCAAAAGGAAAACTGAACACAGAACACGACGCCATGTTGAATGGTTTTCTGGTTCTTGGGTTTGTGGGTTTACTTGCTGATGTGGGGACAGGCGACAGAGGGGGTTGGTTTTCAACGCCATAAAAATGTTGCAGGACACCCATCCAGACACCCCCCACACCCCCAACACATCCCAGACAACCCAGACGCCCAGTCAAGTTGCGGCCTTTGGTGTACTTTGTGTTTGTTATGCTTGTCAAGCAGTTTACGCATGCAACTGTAGGAGGAGGAGGGAGGAGGGTCGTCTAAGGATATTTCGATTTTGATATCTTTGGGGTGTTATCGTTAAATGTTTGCTGCGAAGGGGGCGAGAAACGCTCCTTGATTATGGCTGCATTTATTTTTTTATATTTACTTTTAATTTTATTTTTGCACCCATAAAAAAAAACAGACTGCTGACTAAACTGTATCTGTATCTGTATCTGCATCTGTATCTGTATCTGTATTTGTATCTGTATCTGTATCTGTATCTGTATCTGTATCTGTATATGTATCTGTATCTGTATCTGTATCTGTATCTGTATGTTTACCTCTCCTGCTCCTTTTGACACTTGCTCAAACTTAAATGCTGCTGCATAAATAATCGCAGTCAGCTTGATCTCATGTGTGTGTTTGAGTGTGTGTTACTTTTAAATTGGCACTCAAATGTGTCAAGATCATTATATTCCACGAAACTAAAACTTTGACTCGGGTAGTTCGCAGCCAAAAGGTTTATGTGAGTACCTACAGATCATGTAGCTTCCTTGCTACTTTTTTTTGAGAAGGGTTCTTGGACTGCCCGTCAACTGTCATAATTATAGCTGGTGCAGAGCCTGCCGCCAGCCGGTTGCTTCATAATTGGCCCCGAAATGGGATAAGTATGAACAACTTTGCCGGCGGCTGCCCAAGTCTAGACTAAAAAATCAAATTTGACACTTGACGCATAAAGTTGGCCAAGTTTGGTGCATTAATTTGGATAAACTGCACGCTTAGCCAAACGCAGCGGATGTTTGCATTTATTAGCAAAAGACAAGACAAAAAAAAAGTGAAAAATAAAAATAATGAAAATATTGTGGCAGATATGCAAGACAGGAAGCTGCCACAAACAAACCGTTATTGCGCGATAAAAACTCAATTAGCGACAAAAGCAGAACAAGAGCTTAAAAGGTTTCTGCTGCTCAGTTCTATGCTGAAGCTGTGACAAAAATGCAGACAGCCGACAGACGACAGACGAGAGACGACGAGATATATATGAAGAGGAACTCCCGATTGGAAGTCGGAGGCGACTGTTTGGCTTGTTGTGTGATTTATGTGGCTTTTAGGATATTTTATTAAAATGCATATTCGTTGCTCCGTTGTCATTTGCAGCCGTCGGCGAATGTTTATGATTTTCATAAACGCTGTCCCATTGGCCATTGGCCACATCCAACTCCAGCACCAGCTCCAGCTCCATCTGCATCAGCATCTGCATCGCCATCTCGCTTGCATTTGCATCTCTGCTGGCTACCAACATCGTGAGTTTGCTGTTGTTGCATGCTGCTTGTTGCCTGTGTTCTGGTTCTTGTTGTACGTCATAAATTGTCACCGCGAGTGGCGAGTGGCAAACAAACGCAAGACTCGGGCCTGAAAAACCGGGCTGGCGACCGTGTCAGGTGAAGATATTGTATCTGATCGTTGCGCCCGCTGCGGGCCATAAACAAGCGATGCGTGGATGTGGAGCGCGATCCTGGACAACGACTTCTTCTTCTTCTTCTCTCTCTCTCTCTCTCTCTCTCTCTCTTTTCCTTGTGCAAATTTAATTAAAGCAGTTTGCTTGTCTTTGTATCTTTGCTGGCAAAGCAACAAAGTAGCAAACAACCACAGCTCTTTTTTTCCAAGGGGGGGAGATTCGTTTATCGGTTTATTTAAATTTTTGTTGGTTTGGGGGATTCGTATTTATGCCTATAATCAGCACATGGAATCCCGTTAAATCGGCTCATAAGGCACTGCGCCATTTTGCCCGCTTATCGGCGGCAGCAGTGCCAGCTGCCCCGCCCACAAAAAACCAGAAAAAAAATAGAAACAGAAACGGGGCTGAATTTTATTGTGGCGCACAGAAATTGGATTTGTATCAAAGGCGCACATTCTGAGTTCAGTTAGACATATATACTTGCGTGAATGTTGGTCTCAGTTTATGGCAACTCATATCTGACAGATATAAAATCACACACACACAGACACCCACACACACTCATAGCACGACGACGCCATTTTGTGTTAGCTTGTAAGCGAATGAGGACGACAGCAGCAAAAATGATAATAAAATAACGCAAATATGGCAGAAGGAAATGCTCGTTATGCGAGGATTTTCTTTTATTTTATGTATTTCTCCACATAAGCAGCTTAAGTGGCAACACACACACACAGATAAATACATGTGTGTGTGTGAGAGAGAGTGAGGCAGATATAGAGATTGGCATATATTGTATATATAACGAAAGGATCATGCATAATGCTGACGACGAGGCAAGCCCTTGTTGCTGCTGCTGCTGCTCTTGTTGTTGCCTCATGTGCCATAATTTGCAGAAAAGTGCCAGCAAAGGCAGCACACACACCCACACACACACACACACAATTGCTGCACACCCCAAACAGCCATCGGCACGCAGAGGATACACAACAAGGATAACATTTTTTGGCTGCCTTTGCAACCTTGGATTTTGTTCGTTTCGAAATGGGGAATGAAGATTGGGATTGGGAATGGGAATGGGAATGGAAATGGCAATGGGTATGGAACTGGGTGGCATATGGAAAAATGGGTGCATGCCATAAAAACAATAGCGCACATAAATTCAGCACAAATAAATGTACATATGCATGAAAGTATGTATTGTATGTGTTTATATAAAGTATGCAAAAAAGGCATAAAAAGTACAAAGAAGTCAGCAATGTTGTGGGGCTTGGTGTGTTGCACACACACACACACACACATGCACTCTCACCCAAAAATTGTTGCGAATAATCGTAAAACATGAGGAAGAGTCTGAAAAGTCGTAACAATTTTTGCTTGTTTTTTTCCGCAGTGATTTCGATGGAATTTTAACGAGGCACAACAAGCAGTGTGTGCAGTGTGTGTGTGTGTGTGTGTGTGTATACCCGTGCTTATTTCCACAAGGGCTCTGCAGTATTTCAACTTACAAGCATATCTATAATGAGACACGTGATATTTTTCTTGATAAAACTAACAATTTTTACTCAAAGCTGAATTTCCTGCTTTTTAACACATTTTACACAAACTTAACTTGTTAAATAATTAATTACAATTATTTAACACTACTGACGTAATTTTTTATTCTAGAATGGAATATCTTAAATTAGAGATTTTAAGTAAACAAAAAAATAATTAAATTTAATTTTGAATGTAGATAATATATGTGAAATAGATTGGGAATTTGTTCATAAGCTAAGTAAAGTTAATGATCAACTAATTATATCGATTAATTATAGTCTAATTTTTATTTAATTTGTAATGTAAATTATATTTGAAATTTAACATAAATTTTTTAATAAGCTGAGTAAAATTAATAAAAACAAACCAACAATTTTAAGAAACGGTTTTAATTCTAAATATAAAGTTATTAAACAAATTATAAAATACTAAATGGGTAATATTAAATTAAACATTTAAAATGACAAAGAAATTAAATAAAGGATTTAATAAATTCCCCCGAATTGAAATGTAAAATTATTCAGCGTTATTTGCAAGTATTGCAATTCAAAATAAATATTTTTAGAACTTCGTAAATTTAGTAGAAGTCTGAGAAAAAGAGAGAAATCAATTTTTAATTTTGTTAGTAAGTTAAAAAAGTATATTTCTTTTTTTATAATAATAATCTTAAGCTTCACTTAAGACCTACTGCTTTCTCAGAGCTTTCACATTTTATTTCCATATATTATATATTATCATGTTCTTAGGTTTTTAAATATCGATTTCAGTTTGAAATGTACTTATGAAATACCGAAAATTACAATTATTTGAGGCGTTAAGAGCATGTGAGCTGCGTGGAGAGACCATCTGATATCAGTGGATATCAATCTTCTACACTTGACGGAGCTGACGGAACAAATGCGAGTGCCAGAGGTCAGAGGTCGTATGTCACGCTACCCTGCCGGGGTCACAGATGTTTGTATTTGTGCCATCAGCGCTACCAATAATTGGACATCGGTTCAAGTGGGCGACGACGACCCTTAAAATGCACTCTCTACTATTGAAATAATTGTGATTTTCCGTGTTTTCCATTTGATTTTCCATTTCTTGACTCGTTGATTGCTCAACAAAATTGCGTGAAAATATTGGAATGAAAATAGCTACCCTCTAGTTGGGTGCTGGTAGCACATGGTAGTGCTGATGATTCCTTCGTTTTGTGTGCTTCAAAAATGTATGCTTTTTAGTTTATTGCCTGGCCATCAGCACAGCCAGCCAGGGGATGGGTAGTGGCAGGGGGAGGGGTGCAGGGCATTGTTCTGTTGCACAGTTTTATGAGCTGAGCGGGGGACCTCGTGTTGTGTGTGTGTGTGTGTGCTGGTCAAGTCGACGTGTAATTGCGAATTTATTAGTCGCTGGAGACTCATTTACATTTTTCTTGTGGAGATCCCATAGAAGCCAGGCCAAGTTAGTTCTGGAGGGGATGCTGCTGC
Source organism: Drosophila paracracens (assembly GCA_035044025.1). Classification (NCBI taxonomy): domain Eukaryota; kingdom Metazoa; phylum Arthropoda; class Insecta; order Diptera; family Drosophilidae; genus Drosophila; species Drosophila paracracens. Next base: position 1,505,132 of record JAWNMN010000835.1, on the reverse strand, counting down.
TGCTGGTGCTGGCTGGTGAAATATTTTGATTGCTGGCAAGGCAAACACGAGTCGAGCAAGTAATAATTACCACTTGTTTAATTTATTACTAGACAATTTTGATTTGTGCGTATGTCCGACCGATTCAGGTTATATATGGACGGGAGAATTGCAAGTTGGTGCCTGAGTTGGAGCTCCTCAGAGTAATAAGCAATAAATACTTGTGCATATGTATCGCCTCGAAGTGCTTTAGTTTGCACCCTTAGTTCGTTGATTATCTTAAGCTTATTAGGCGAGCAGCTTAGGGGTTTCTTTTTGTCGACTGTTCAAAATAAAATCAACAATGTCTCCAATTTCCGGCAATTATTTTGACTGTCGGTCGATTTAATTTATTCGTTGCTCAAAATTAAAACCAAGCCAAACACAGAAATCCCCTTGTCCAAATCGCGACGTAGGCGCACAGTGCCCCGCCCCTCTCTACCGAGACAACCCCCCACCCATCCCCCACTCGCACCCCCCGCTGTGTTTGTTAGCGTGATTTTTCATTCCAAGCACAATTGCTTTTCAATTCATGGCCATGTAATCCGCAGCTCCGTGGGATATTTCAGGGATTTATGTTGTTTTTTATTTAGCTTTCATTTCATTCTTTTATTCCTAGAGCCGGGAGGGGCAGGGGTGAACACTCGGATGGCTGTGGATGTCTGTGGATGGGCATCCTCTGCATATTATTAGCGAACACCGCGTGGCTTCCGAGTTAAACTTTTAATCAAATGCACATAATTGCCAAAATAAATCAATCAATTTAGCTTGGATGGCCCCAAATTAGAAGTGACAGCCAACAAGAGTCACAACTCACAGCCGCCCTCTAGCCCAGAGTTCACTGTACAGTGCTCACTGTAGGTGCCACACATAAATTACACACAGCGGATCCACCGTCTAGCGATGATATTTAATAATAATCACCATTAAACTGGGCCTCCATTAAGTCTCCTTGGTTCACGTGCCATTTGCCAGAGTCCGTCTCTGGGCTGGGGGGCGTGTTTGTTGTGTGCCGTTAATGCGTCGTCTTAAATTAACATAAATATACGTGCCTCAACTGATTGCGATCTACAAACACCCCCCTTTAACGGGGCACGTGCAACGCTTCTGTTTTCCGTGTGGTAATCCGTGAGATATCACATCGCAGACACGCTCCGGGAACGGGATCGGGATCGGGTGCTCGAGCTGACTTTGCGACCATTATGAAAATGACAAATGGAGCGCAACTGTCCCTCCCCTTGAATGAGGTAATCGTCTGGCGTCGTTTATGGTTTCCGCTGCACTTCTTAGGGGTTGGGGTTGCAGTTGTAGTTGGAGTTGGCTTCTTAACACTGCCTGCAATCTGTGCGCACGTGCGGGATTAGATCGGAAAGGATTAAATTGTGACGCGAACACGCGAATGCCCTAAAAAACTTACCCATTTTTACGGTTTGTGTTTGTACTCCTGCTTAGCAGGCAATATTTTACAATTATTGAGCAAAGTTTCAAGATAACTTTGTCAAAACTGAACTATTTTATGAATTGTTTAGTCTCTTGATTATCAATTCTGCATCTAAAATTTAATTCTTCGACTGATTTGATAAGTTTTTAATCACATTAAGCGTCAATATAAGCATTTAGCAGAGTTATTTTTAACTAACTATTATCTAATGTCATTAGTTATATTATTCATTATGTTATTAACAATTTTGATAAGCACCAAAGACCTTTAAGCAAACCTTAAGTTTTTTGAGTGTCTTCGGGTGACTATTATTTCAGAAAAATAGTTTTTTCTTTATCTCACTTGACAAAAATGGCCTTTCAGACTGACAACCCTTAAACTAATATTCATTTAGAAACCTAACGTATTAATGCTATATTATATAGTACTCCGATGTTGATGCTTTTGTGCTCAAGTGCATTGAAATACTCAAAACTAGTGAGTTCCATTCGACTATCTCAATAAAAAAAATGTTTTCCATTCAATAAATAATTTCGACTGTTTCGACTATGAAAGCTATATGATACATTGATTCGATATGGCAAGTTTCAACATAAGTTCTGCCTGCAGCAGTGATATGGGTATATTCCATGTTTCGTGGGATAACTTTGAAACTGAGGGTTCACTGATCAACATCATCTGCATGGGTATACAAATTGGGTTGTAAAACTGTTAAGAATGAAAAATTTTCCACAGCTGTGTTAGAAATCAGCTGATTTATATTTTGAACATGGCTTGGCGTTTCTGCGAAGCGATTCGAGTTAGTTAGAGAGACCAGAAAATAATTTGAAAATATCGAACTGAAGAAGAAAAGTAAGAGTGATTTTTAATACATTATAATTATGACTGCACTTTATCAAAAAATTCAAATAACTTGCAAATGATTGTTTATTGACTTTGCTGTCAAACCGGGCGTTGCTAATCTATCATTTTCTCACTGATATTGCTATTGGAATATGAGGAATTTGAAGTTATCACCCCCGAATGTGACTCGGGATGCACGCAGGGCGATTGCCAGTTGCTGCTGACAAATTTGTGTTTAAATTTTAAACCATAATTTGTCGACACGGAAAAGGCCAAGAGAATCGGTGGCGGAACAGTGAAAACAGTTATTAGCCGCAGGGGGAGTTTGGCTGTGGCTGAGCGTCGCCTCAAAAGGGGTGACTCTGCCAGTGGTGTGGGCTGTGTGGGGTTGTGGCAGTCCGCAATTGAATTAAAAAAAAAACGAACTGCAAAGTACATTTTTCAAATAAAAAACGAAAACGAAAAGTGAAACGGAAATGAAAACAAACAATAGAGCCAAGGAAAACAAAGTAACCTGAGAAGGCAGACCGAGTGACTGGGCGAAGTTCAAACGAAAAATGCTTGCCCCTGATGGGAACGATGATGATGATGATGATGACGATAATGTTGACGAAGATGCTGATAATGATGATCATTAACTGAAGCTGAGGTTGCTGCGAGCTATTTGAGTAAGCTTGAGGGTTGGGAGTGTGAAAATGAAATAAGTATAAACAAATAGAAGCGCTCAGCAGCAGTTGCAGCTCAATTTTGAACAAAGTCAAATGCACTAAAGGGGGTGGCGTACACTCAGAAAAAAAATACAACTTCATTTGAGAAAATCACTACACTTTTGGCGACAAGTGGAACTCACTTTTAGTTGGAAAATATATAAATCTTTTCTAATTTTGAAAAACTTATAGTTTTCAAGTCGATATTCTTTTTGGGTGTTTTCATTTTCTGAGTGTTGTAACTTATCGCTGAGGGTGGTTGCTTATGCATTTTTTACAGTTTCCACTCATATTTGCGGGGACAGCGAAACATATTGTTGCAGTCGGCTTGGAGTTGGAGTTGAATGGAGACCGAGCACAATACACATGTAAATTGAAACAAAATCAGAGCAAGTGTTGCATGACATTGACTCGACTCGACTCCGACAGACGACAGACGACAGGCGACAGAACGACGCGACAGGACGTGACAGTTGGCGTTGTCAAGGACCTACCCCAGCCCCAACCCGCTTCGTCCTCTTGGACAACATGTCTTCTGTCTTGTTGTCGTTGCATTTAATTTTTATTTCTCTGTTTTACACGCTCGTTTTAATGAAGTGAGTGCCACAGACCACAGATGTCCTGTAGCAGAGCCTGAGAGAGAGAGAGAGAGAGAGGGAGAGTATGTGCTAGAAAGAGAGTGCTATAGTCGACCTCATTAAGACGCACAATTACAGTCCAATTGCAGTGTCAGCTTGGCTCCAATTCGGGCTCTTTCGTCATGGCATAAATCACGCCGCTTAATAACTAATAAACGCTGAGGTTCGCGCAAGGGTCTCTTTTGGTCCTCTGGGCTGTTGTCGGCCTCCACTCAAGTGGCAGCTGTCACTTTGACCCGCCATGCATAGAGAAAAGCGTGAAACAATCTCGAGCGTTTCGCGTCTCTTTGTCACACAAACAGCACCCCAGAGGAAGCCATCAGTTTTTGTGATTTTGTATATTAAGTCATCATTTTTATGGGCCACCCTCGCTTAGCCGTATGCCCACTGGGAATTAAAACGGACTTTGGCCAATTGTCCGTTATTAAAATTGAAGCCAAGTCGGCTTACAAGATGTAACAGCGAGTAGCAACGAGTATGCCCCAGTTTGCCCAGAAGTATGCAACAGTAGGAGTGAGTGGCAACTGGAGAAGCCGTTTAACAAATCTATATAAAAGCTGATGTGGCAGTTGAGTAAACACATAAATTATGCATTCATAAGCAAACTTCCGTTTCCTCAACGGAGACAGGACTCCATGTTTTCATCGCATTTTATCGAATTCAAACTGCGACTTGCGACAACAAAAGCCTTAATTTGCTTGCAGGTGTCTCGGCGAGTCTAATGGGTGTCATCATTGAGACTGAGACTCCCCTCTCTCTCTCTCTCTCCCCCCCCACCCTTGGTGACACTCTAAAGCGTTAAAATCCTTCAACTTTTCGCACACAATGCACAATAGGGCGGCGAGAGAGGCGTGGCTGCCTCGAGAGCACTTTGCCAACAACGAAAACAGAAAACAGAAAACAGTAGAAAAAAAATGACAAAAGTATTTGAATTGACAAGTGCCATCAAAATAGAAGCGGAATTAAATTTATCATGCAAAGTGGTGGCGTGGGCATCCACAGCCACCCAAAACTGAGGGTTGAATGGCAAAACCAGTAAACCAGCAGCCACCCGAGACCAGAACCAGAGTCATCGATCAACTGGAGCGTGAGGCAGTTACACAGTGCCACACAGGAAGTGAGCGCAACTTTAAATATTGAATAATGTTTTTGCTGTTTCTCAGATTTGAGGAGAGACCAAATATGCTGGAGTCCTTTTCCCGTCGATTATTGAAACGATCAACTGCTCTGATAAGGACAATGACAAAGCTATTTGGCTAATGTAAAGATGGGAGTGTTTGGGGTGGGTGGGGAGGAGGGAGTTGGCTGTTCAAGCAGCTGCCTCGCAGACCTGGCAACATGAATATCACTTGAAGACTACTTCAGTTTTGGTTGGCATGTGAATGCATAGCCAGAATTTAATTTTAATTCCCATTTTAATTTGTATTTAATTTCATAATTAGAGCTGAGCCGTGGCACGTTTTGCCTCGGATTACAAAAATGGAATGCGACACCAGCAGCGGCAGTGGATGAGGAGAACAACGTGCAACAACTCGTGCCGTGAACACAAAAACGTGCTAATGATAATCCGCTTAACAGTCGACTAAACTCTTTTTCATTCATAATTATTTGGCTAATAAGCTGAGGGAGAAAGAGCGAAAGAGAGAGAAAGAGCAAAAAGAGAGAGAGAGAGCGAAAGAGAGAGAGATTGACAAGTCACGCGACTTTGCCAGTTTCCAATTATTCTAATAGTTTGAAGAGTCATCGCTGCAGATGTGATTGACTGACAGACAGACAGACGGACGGACGGACAGCAGTCAGTTGGGCAGTTGGCCCTGGGGCTGAGCCGTAAAATCGTTTTGAAATATTGCCGCGCTTTCGACTTTTCAATGTAAACATCGCGCGAAAAACTGGACAAATTGTTCAACGGGTCGCAACAACAACAACAACAACAACAACAACAACAGCAACAACAACAACAGCAGCAACAACAACAGCAACAGCAATCAAACAAAATTGAATATCGCCAAAAAATCGACATGCAGAACAAACAGCAGTTGCAGAGAATGCAATTTGATATAAAAAAATGTGATACCATACAAATGTACACTGATAAAAAAGAAATGCCAGAAACCATTCAAACCATTCAAAATACTTGCAACCGACTCCGATTTGTAGCTGAAAGTTAAGCAAAACGAAAAATTCAGATTTGACTTTTGCTTATTTTCTCATACAAATTATAAGTCAACAAGCCATTTTTTTCAGTGTAAAACTATGGCCAAGCGTAGACCGGTTGCAGGCAATTGGTTGGTTTCTATTTTATGGCCACGTTAGTATTTGGGGTTGAGGGAGGTTGAGGGGGGTCGAGGCAATTGATACGTGTCAATAACTGCTACAAAAAGACGAGCAACGCAACACAATGCACTGTGCGAAACAGCAGCAAAACTGCACCTCAATAACTCTCTCGTCTGCAGCTCAAATCAATGTTGCATTTCAATTGTGAAATTCTACAAAACTGTGCAACACTCCCTCCCCTCCCCAGCCCATCAGGCAACTCAGCTCGTTGAAGTCCTTGCGAGCTAGGTGACTTTTATTTTTATTTATTTTTTTTGGGAATATTAAAATAAATGTTTTGCCATTTGCAAAGCAATTTTTGTGTATGTAATTAAATTAAACTAGGAGCAGAATTTGCTGCTCGATTTAATAGAATTTTTAGTGTATGCGATTTGAGTGTCAAGCCTGACAGAATTCAATTATTATTAACAGTTTTGTGCATTCAAAATTGATGGTGTATCTTTTAGTGAATTTTAAATTTGTTGTGTTACAATTTGGAATATATAGTTATATACATAGCTATCGCACAATATTCTACTTCACTTTTTTCGAGATCTGACTATATTTCTCTATTTTGTACGTCTTACTCTTTATCTCTATCTTTCTCTCTTAATGTTTCTTACTTTCCTTATTACTTCTGCTTGTATTTTTTTCTGGGCTTCTCCAAATCTAGCAATCAATTTTGTACAATTTTACATTTTATTTATCCCCAGATTTATTTATCATATTTATTTGTTTCCTTAAATCTTAAATTTAATTTCTCCATTTCACTTTTATCTGATTAAATTCATAACTTTAATTTTAAAATTAATTTTATATTCTTATTAAATAAAACCATTTAAAAACTATCCACATAAAATAGATATATAAACAAAGAAGATGTTTTCATGCTTCATAATTTGTGATGTAATTTAAAATAATCTCGAGCCGACATCTGCGATGATCAATTGCCATGTCAATGTACGCATTTAGTTAAACATTAAGGACGAACTATGCCAACTATCCCTTGACATTATCATCCATCTGCAGTATGCCCATTTGTAACTGTTTTGTGCGCATCCTTTTTGGACTGGGGTGTTTTTTAGGATGTTGTTTCGCTTGTTGGGTTCGTGTTGCTGCAGTTATTAACACGCTTGTAGTGATTTGTCAAAATTCCCCGTTTGACATGTGTGCAAACAAGGACGAAACAATGCCAACGATCATCGCATACAGGCTGGGAAAGGTTCCTAGGGTTGTTCCTTTGTCTGTCTGTGTGTGTGTGTGTGTGTGCGGCAAGGGTTGCAAAATGTGATCCACTTCCACTCCGCTGATGACAGTCAACCAGCCAGCCAGCGATGCGCGCTGAACAGAAATTTGTTTATTTTTCATTTGAGAACTTCAATTTTATTCGAGATTTCCATCGGTTTTCACAACTGAAGCGTTTCGCTTAATGACAAATAAAATACACACAAAATATATAACAACAAGTTAGAATGCTCCAGTCGAGAGAGCTCGACAAGGAGATACCTTGAATAGTATTATATTTAAATTAAGTTACTAATACTTAAATTATTTTAAACTTCGATTCTCAAACTTCGACTCGAAACTAAAATCACGAAAATCGCTCTTTCTTATGCGACATTAATGAAATTTTTAACATTTGATCAATTAAATCAATTAAATTTTGTACATTATATATAAATTTTCTATATCTTTATAGCATTTATCGATTTTTGCCAATATTCGCATATCGATTAAATGAAACAAACTTATTCTGCGAATAATAGACTAGAACTTGTTTTCCGAATTTGAAGTCTTTAGCGATTATCGTCTCTGAGATCGACTTGATTATATGCACGGACAGAAGGACAGACGGACAGATGGAACAAGAATATATACACTTGTAGTGTCGTTTTACTTTCTTCTGCCTCAGCAGAAGTTCATTATTACCTTTTTGCCATTTTACTGGGCTCAGCGTAAATACAATGAGAAATTTAAAATGTAGCCCAATAGAAGGCAGACAGAGCTGGGGTCTGCAATCAGTCAGGATATGGATACAATCAATTGGCCAGCTGTAGCCGTGGTCTCTTTGCCGTATTTATGCATATCACTAAAAGTTTAATTAAAAGCACATCAAACTGCAGACACCGAAATCAATCACAATTACCCAGCAGCCGATTCGATTCGATTCGATTGCCTTGCTCAGACCCAATATTCGTTTTCACATACTGCAAGTATTTAAAATCAAATTGGCGATATGTAAAAATCGGAGAAGGATAAAAGGAATGCGCCACAAGGCACAAGGAGTGCGAGCAACGGTTAAAAACATTTTATAAATTTGCACTAATTAAAATTCCAATTAAGTGTACTGCAAACATATTAATCGCAGCTGGCAATCGAGCTTTTAATTCGACATATAATTTCGCAGAGAAGCAGCTACCGAATTATTGCTACATGTGTTCCGTAATTTTATTAAGCTTTTCCTTTACAAAAGTTAATAACAAATAAATGTGCTAACAAGTGAGAATGAATAAGTAAGAATGAATAAGTAATTAACTATACTATCTAAATACCGGTGTGTGAAATATGAAAAGACGATTTTAGTTTGTGTTTCATTATCAATCTGAATGAAATGAATGTACGGGTAATATAGAAGAAAGAAGGATGTATCTAGGAATTTCCAGCTAGCTCTGTAGATTTTTAAGATACAAATCCAACTCAGAGAAGTATTGTAAGAGATAAACTTAAAAATGTGTAGAAAAATTCTAATGAAATTTCATTAACATTAATAAAATGAATAAAGACTAAATAATGGAGGGACGCCATGAAGATATATTCTCGATTGAATTGAATTATATACATTCCTCCCAAAATGGATTTCTCGCTTTTTATACTCAAGCATTATTTTATTTATTATTTAGAACTTTGGCAAGGCGCAAGAGCTTCACCTCAATTTCAAATAACATGTGTATATTTGAGTCCAAGTCTTACTCCCATTTACGACTTTGCTTTTGTAATCAAAATTTTCTATATATATGCATATGTATGTGTGTAGATGTATAAAAGTTGCGCCAAGGAAATTGCTTCCACACGGTTGACCTCATTAAAGGCAAACAAAGTCGACCACAACAATTCAAATCAAATATAAAAGTCAAAAATTCATCGAAGCCCGACAAGGAAAACTGGCCCATGAACCGGACAAGTAGCAGGGGGTGAATGTGTGTGTGTGTGTGTGTGTGAATGGTATTCGTGACGCGTTTAGTTGGCTCCTTGTGTGCGGGAGCGGTTAACCACAACAGCAGGCACCAAGGAGCTGCTACAACGGAGCCACTCAGCGCCAGCAATGAATGGAAATTTGCTTTGCGGAAAAACTTAAACACCGGAAACAATTAATTCCACTTGAATTAACATATGCTCTGATTGCCTCAAAGGGAGTAAGGGGAGCAAGGGGATCAAGGGGGGCACTCGGCTGGGCCAACAAGCAAATCACGACTCCCGCCATTTGAAAAGTGTTGAGTAGCCCATGGTTGCGGGCTGGAGGGGGTTGGTTAGACTTTGCTGTTTGCTGATTGATCGTCCTGTTGTCTCGTCGCCTTTGGAAAGCCGCAACCTCAACCTACCGCCAAAAATGCGGCCTAAAAGCTGATTCGCGTTTATGAGCCAAAACTTTTGAGTGGTGTTACATTGCCCGGGAGCGAATACACTCAGACAAAATTGAGTGACACCTTTAAGTTTTTAAAACCAGTGGTTTTTATTTATAATTTGGAAAGTACATTTGCCAAAATGCATCTAAGAAAATAAAACGTTTTCTGAAAAGTTAACGTATATTTTTTGGAAAACTCGGCAAATTAATATATATAATTATATATTTTTTTATTTTTATTATAAAATTTGCTTATTTTTTATATAAATAGTTTTTTATTTATTATTGAGTATATTATATATTTATTTATTTATTTGTTTTGTTTTTCTGTAAAAATAAAATCAAAATATTGGTTTGTTTTATTTATTTATTTTTAATTATTTAAATGCAGTCTACAAACTTGAAGAAAATAAAATTAATAAAGATAGTAAATTTAAAAGTAAAATTAAATAAATTAAAAATAATTGCCCGAAAATTAATTGATACCTATAAATTAAAACGAATCAAATAATATAAAATAAATTTAAATAAATACTTTAAATTGTAAAAAATATTTTATAATTTTTTTATTAAAATTAAAATAATAAAACATTTATTTCAAATAGAAAAAATCATGTTAATGATTGGAAAATCGTAATTTACAGAAAAAATTAATTTTGAAAAGAGAGAGATAAAGGTAGGAGAAAATAAAGAGAAACAGAGAAGGAGAGAGAAGCTGTAGGAAAACAGGAGAAACCCGAGAGAATCAGAGAGGGTGGTAGCAGAGTAAGGAAAATATCTGAGCTTGTGGATTAGACAAATTTACCACAGATGACGGTGAAGAGGAAGTCGATTTGAATTTTGGATCGATTTGTATTCATAGCATTTAATTGTGTGCAGTGTAGAGCTGTCGAATAGCGATCCGCAACCAATTTCAGAAATGAGTTAAAAAGTTAATTGCCGGCGGACAGGTAATTTCTGGCACACTTCAAATGCAAACGCCATTAAGTAATATGCAAACAAGGGATGACTGCCACCACGTCAGGGGAGCCGAGACAAGCTCAAGTCAATCAAGGACCTGTCAGCTCTAAAGCAGCAGTTTCCCCTACCACATCCACTTCCCCCTTTGGCCGACACAACCGCGACACGTCAGCCATAAAGTCACGAAACACTTCGTCCTTGGCCATTGCGTGCAACCTGCGGTTAGTTGCAAAGTTAGTTTCTTTGCCAGCTGGCATGAGACAAGGACTCGAGGGGGTGGGGAGAGGGGGTGAACAGCAGATTAGGGACGCGTGCTCACGTTTAGGCGTAACAAATTACCTTTAAACTGCCCTGGTGTAAGGGCGGCGGGTTGCCTTGCTCGCTGATTATTATTTAATGATGAACCCGGGCAGATTGTCCCGATCAGTGAAATAATTACATGCATACAACGAATACATGCCACTTACTCATAACAGTTAGTGGCAAGAGTGCTGCATAATGCCGACAAATTTCAGCTTGTTCTGGTTCATTCACCCACTTTGTCTGATCTAATGGATAAACTTTAAATTGAGTTGAAGTTTACAATATTTTTTAGTTGCGCTTGTCAGCGGGCAAAAATCTTTGAATACCTTTGAATAACTCAAGTTGCGGGGTTTTGTTGTTAGCTAAGTGCAGTTAGCCTAAAAAGGGTTTGATTGTAAATTAGTTGTACTTTATGTTAACTTTTGTCAAGTATTTATTTATAATGCTGAATCTTTGTATAATTGCTCAAGCACCCAAAAGTATGCTATAATTTACAAGGGTCGATGGCAGACTTTATTTGAAGAGCCATTTTTATCGAAAGACTTTGACTGAAAATATATATATTATTTGTGCTATCAGATGCTTTTCGATCAATAAGATATAGTCTACCCCCTTTAAAGCTTATAGCTCTTTCTTTAACGAGTACCAGAATCTTTGTCGAGTTGAGGGTTGCCTTTGGAGGGTTGCCTCAGGAATTATATCTTCCCCTAAGGCGACATATTCTGCCTTGAGTACTCCTCTTCATTGTCACAAAACCGGCAGAGTTTGCTAATGACTAAGATTAGTTTAGTTAAATTAATTCTTAGTCAAGAATGTTGTTTAAGGAAACATCTAAGTCTTCTAAGTCTATTATTTCCCATAACAAATATATTTCTTTTATCAATTGCAAACGTTTCAAATGTTACCTGAAAACTAATTTTCCTCTGTTATAAAAAGTATGCTAGGTATAAAAACAAAATGTCTTAAGTTAATTAGCTTTTATATCAAAATACACACGTATATTTATTTGGCCACGTACTTACACAGTTTCAGTGCAGATTTATCTGCTTATTGTCTGCAGCTGAAAACTTCTCTCGTCAATGGAATGCAATTATTCAACTGCCTGCCAGCCAATTGTGAAATGCCAAAAACACCCTGTGCATTTTCCGCATCGTCAGCAAATGGCAAAAGCAATTTTTTAATTTCTTAATTTTTGCGAGGTCATGAGAATTAGCCGCTTGCCCGAATCTCTCTCTCTCTCTCTCTCTCTCTATCTTTTCTCTCGCTTTCTCTGGCTCACATCTCACGTAGCCACAGTGGCGCTGTCCACCACCGTCGCCGGTAATATTTCTTTATCTTCAGCTTTGGCTGCTTCTGTTACTGCTCCCGCTTCCTGCTCCCAGCTTCCATCTGCTGCTCCGGCTTCATCCGAGATGCTGACAATGAGATGCGAGGCGACATCGAGATGCGCCCTTTGTTTTCCAGCTGCTGCTGCTGGTAGTGGGCAAAGTTTATTCATTTAGAAAATTTGCTCATTTTCGTTTTGCGGGGCGGATACCAAATTATTGTTGGCTGACTAAGACTAAGAGAGCCGGCTGCAGGGCAGGACTGGTGTGGAAATGTGGTACGTGTTCGCAGTTTTCATATAAATTGCGGCCAATAACATTTTTCAGTTGGCAAGGCAAGAAAAACGCGCACAAAGCGAAAGCAGAGAACAGCACAGAAAGCAGGAAAAAAAAACATGGACAAAAGCTGCTGATGATGGCTTCTTCTTTTTCTTCTTCTTCTTGTTTGGACTGGGGACCTGGGTCCAGAATCTGGCTCATTAAGGCACGGACGAACGGGCGGACGGACTGGTCAGCTTGGGTGTTCGTGTTTGGGCCTGCGGTCGGCTAATCGGGTCGAGGGGGAATCTGGCCGCGACGACACTTTGCCCGAAAATTTTCTTTCCTTGCCTTATTTTTTTTTGTTCCGTTGCCCATGCTGCCATTAGCCAGAAACTAGGTGGAGTGAGCAAATGGACGGAAGGGACAGACGAGCAAATTATTCCCCAAATACCCCGAGGTAATTATAAATGTCCTTCCAGCTTCAGCCGCGTCTTGGGCCCCGCGTCAGTTGGACGCCGTGTTTTGTCTATCATAATGAGTGGCAGGCGGACATTTGGACATAATTGTTCAATTATTTTGTTACTTATTGCCAGGGATTGTGCGTAGTTCCCCCATGACTCCCCCTCTTAACCAACCCCCAACACCACCATTTACCATCTTAATATGCCGCCGTCGAATGCTGTCTTCTTAATTCCGACTATCCAACAGAATATTAGCCTCAAAGGCGACAGCCACAAAAAACATACTTGTAGATCCACAGATATTGACATATATGTATGTATATATATATCTATATATTTGTATTCTATATAGGCACCAAAATGCGTTATCCATTTCGTCATTTTGCCCGTTTGCCAGTTTGCCATTTCATGCGACAATCGAATGTCAAATTCAATTACGATGCAGCAGTGGCTGCGTTGCAAAGGGGGCGTTGGGTGGTTGGGTGGCATGCGGGCGGGGCTTTGCAGGACAGGGCGGCACATGGCCCGGGGCGTCAGGTGTGTTGTGCCATTCAATTATAAATTTTCAATAAAAATTTTCCCACTCGCATTGCGCCGTCTTTTTATTGTTTTTGACATTCGTCCTCGACATGCATGCAAAAAATGAAAAAAAGGGGACGAAACTTAATAGAATGAAGGCGTGGCCTGCACTCCAGTGTGTCACTGTGTGTGTTTGTGTGTAAAGTGGGTGTGCTGTCGACAATCTACATCATTTAGCCGCGGGCGAAATTTGCTACTGTAAATGACAGTTTTGTCTCCGGAAAGTCAATTGAATAACTGCGGGCCACATTCGTGATTAAAGTCAATGTCAATGTAAAGATGTTAGTATGTATATCCATTTGTAAGGCATTACTTTGCTGCTCTCCAGCTGGCAGAAGAACAATTCCATTGTAACATGAATTTTAACTTCCAATTGTGTTTTTTTATTATTGTGTTTAACAAGAGACCAAACCATTAGCAATTATTCAATTGCATTTATCAAATTTAAAAAACATATAATACAAAATTACCAAAAAATTAACCATTATAAAAATAACATATTAAATATTATTTTAATATGTAATTTATGCCCATGTAATACTTCGATTATACCTTATTATTATTATAATTGGGGAGCCAGCACTGCGACCTATAAGGTCAATTGTGACCCCTTCTGAGCCTACAGACCTTCCATCAACCCCAGCTCTGGCACTAATGCTAGAATCTTTGTTGGGTTGAGGGTTTCTATGTCCTTGGACTTCATGACATGCTTCCCTAGGATGCTGCATCTTTTCCTAGTTAAGGCGACGCATTCTGATAGGATGTGCATTGAGGATTCCTCCTCGCTTCCACAAAACCTGCATTCATCGCTACTATAAATACCTAATTTGGTTAGGTGACTTCTCAGTCTACAGTGTCCTGTCAATAGACCGGTGACTATCCTGAGCCTGTTCATCCCCATGTTTAAAACTTGCTTAAATCGATTTTGATTATAGCCACCTAAAAGACTTCTGGATTGTCGGAGTCCTGATGCTTCTGCCCAGCTCCGTTTTCGTCTCTGCCTTTCTTCGTCCCTGATTTGCAGCCGCATTGTGTGTCTTTATACCTTATTAAATGATTACCTTACTTAAATAAATATATTATTATTCCTGTTATCACTTTTATTACTATTTACAGACTTTAACTTTCTTCAATTAATATTATTCATTTATTTATCGTTTCGATAAAAGTTAAGGCTTATAAATTATTTGCGAAGCTTTAGCTGGTCCGTGTTCAATGGTCACCAATCACTCTGTCAGTCAGTGGGAATCAACACCTTTGCTTTTATAGATAACCATATCCAATTATGGTGATATTCCTAGAAACATAAATGGTTGTCTCATCTTAAGCGGCTTATGCAAAAAATCATTCAAATTGCTGGCTGCCAATGCCACAATCGAAACACTTTATATAGAATGCAGTGCTCGCAGAAGCAGAACAAAAAATCGGTTGTGTTTCTGTGTTTGTGCGAGTTGCATTGAATCGCTCAATGACATATCTGTAAATCAGTGCGACAGTGCGGCCAGGAACCGCATTCCAGCCAACTGGCAACTGCAAAACTGCAAAAAGCGCCGAAACAAGCCAAAGTCAGCGACGAGCAACGCAAAACAAAACACGGCTTCAAGCCAACTTGACAGATGGACAGAGAGCCACAAAACACAAAAATATCGCAATGATCATAAATATTACTCAGTTTTTGATGTCTTTGGGGCTAGCCGTTCTACAAAAGCAACGTGGCTTGTAAGTGGAAATATGCAAGGCGATCTGGCCGGCTTGCCGGACTCTTCATCAATGCCTTGGGAGAGATTGTCGGCTGGAACTGGTCTTAGCGCGTTTCCTAAAAGCGACAAAAATTGCCAAAAATGGATTTCCATTTTTCACACAGATGCATGAATATATATATATATATATATATATATGTATGCGCAATGCTCGATCCCAGACTACGTCGCCGTCTCTGCTCTGCTCTGCTGCAGCTCGTCAAGTGACGGCAAAAAGGTGTCGAAGAAATTGTTCAACAACAAAAGCCAAGCAAAGTCGCAAAAAGACACAAACGGCTGCATAAATGAAGCGACATCATTCTCGGCCTCCTTCGTCTCAGAGTCGGAGAGTATCTCAGCCTCCGCGATGCTCTGGGCTCTGGCACAGACACGCTGTCTGGCAATGCGGCTGGAGTGTCTGTTGCCCAGGCTATGGCCCAGGCCGAGGCCCAAAGACAAAAGGCCGCATCGTCTGGGGAGCCCTGTGTGTGGAGCACTACCAGGGGGCCAGTGGCTGGGCCTGGTGCACAGATCTCTCGCAGGCGTCGCATTGTCTTCGCTCGCATTATTAGCTTACGTGTTTGTTAAAACACCAACAGCAGCAGCAGCAGCAACAGCAGCAGCAGCAACAGCAGCAACAGCAGCAGCAACAGCAGCAGCAGCAGCAGATTTGAATTTCTCTCTGCAGCCAAGTGAAATATTAAAATAGTTCGTTCTTCTAAACCGAGAGAGAGATGAGATGCCATCTGAGCTGCTAAGCGTGTTGTGCATTCATTCGTTTCGTGTGCCTACATATGTATGACATTAACACACACTCTCACACACACACACACAGACACACACACACTGCCTAATCGGACCATTCTATGCAAAATATGATAGAAATCTCTGACGGACTGAGAACTGAAAATGGCATTACCATTATCGTTGCCCGTTGCTGCTGCTTATTGGAATTCAGCGTGAAGAATCTCAAATCATATGCAGTTTGTTTGCCTCGCCTTCTGTTCGATTTTTGTCTTACTTATAAACATAAATTGTTGAGCCACAGTGGTGTTTAACTGATTGAAATGCGATTTTTATCAATTTAAAGATTTCTTGTCTATTAAATTCATTTTACATTTAAAAATAACCAAAATTCATTAAATATATTTACACTTTCAAAATCTCGCACATTATTTTATTTATCATTTTCATTTCAATCTAAATACACACATTAATCTAATATAAACAATATTATTGAATTCAATGATTTAAGATAAGGAAAATAAGATAAAAAATGGTTCACTTTTTGGTGAACTCCTTAAATATTTAAAGAAGAAAAAATCAAAACAAAGCTGTTAAAAAATAAAATTGTAAATAAAAATACTTTGATTGTTGTGGAATATATGTTTATCTTAACATGATGACATGATACGGGGTTTGGGATCGTAGTGTTTTTAGGGGTTTTCCGGTTAAGAAGAAAAAGGCGATACTTCCGGTATCGAAAAAGAAGAGTTGAAAATGAATGATTGCAAAATTAAATATGCAACAATATGCAATTTGAAACAAAATAATAAATTCTCAATCTTAGCCTTTGGATTTGGAAAAGCCCAAAACCAGTTTTCAACCATGAATCTAATTTTAATTCAAAATCAATTTAAAAACGCCGGCTCAAAATTAGATTTGGAATTGTTTCAAAATTAAATTAAAATTGATTAAAAATAATATTTGAAGCATTTTGGTCACACTGTGCTCAGCAAATGAATCTAGTGGATAGCCAGAAAATATGATTGTTGTTGCGCTTGGACAGAGGAAGTGGAGGAATCATCTCTTCATTGTTGTTGTTGTTGTGATTGGGGGCAAGGAACGGAATGTCGAACGATTTGGTTTCGTCTGGTTAAGCCGCCGCATCTTACGTACCGTATTCGGATGCGGCTTCTGCTGATCTTGTTACCGATCTGGATTTTTGATGCCGATTTTGACTGCTACGCGACGCGTTGACAATTCCCTTGAACTGCTGCTGCTGCTGTTGCTTGTTGGACATCGAGACACTGGGACGGAGGCATACATAAATCCCATAAACGCGACAACAACAACAGCAACAGCAACGAGAAATACAGAAAAACATGGGGAACAGGAACAGAATGTGTCTTGGAGCTTGGAGCTCGCTGTCGAAAGTCTCCGAGCCATTGTCACTGCATGCCACTGAGGCATGATACTTTATTCATTTATTCCAATAATAATAATGCAATGCAAACATTGATTGTCATCGATTGTCAGCATCGGTGGCTGCCTCAACGCGACGGCTGCGCACGCGCAACAAAACTCAACGTGCAACTCGACTGGCCACAAGGAGGGGCATGGAGACAAGCAGGCACCGGGGGCAGACTTATGCCCTTTTAGGGCATTTTTGATAGGTGACAGATTTTGTGCACTCGCACTCGCCGATTTGTGGACACAATTTATGAGTTGTCGCTGCTGAGATTTCCTGCCAGGGGCCCATTTACATTTCAGTTTTCAGTTTATTATTAATGGCCCAGCAAAACGATGCCCCTTTCAACTTGCCTCACTGCCTCCCCCTCTCCCTCTCCCTCTCGCGTTCTCTCTCGTTGAATTGTGACAATTTTTTATTTTATTATATCGGCATCCTTTGACACGACATCATCGAGCGATCCAATAAGCAACGATTGCAAATTTGAGTACTGGAGGCATGTTGGTTTCCCAGTCGGAGCTGGCTGTCATGTAATTGCTTTTAGCCAGCATCCAGGCATATTCAGGCCCATTCAGGCCCAGTCAGGCCCATTCAGGCCCATTCAGGAGCATTCAGGCCCATTCCCGGCACTGTTGAATTTAAATGAATTCAATATTGCATTTTCACGCTAAAATGCTTCCAAAAACAGATTTTTCATTTACACTTTCTGAATGGTAAAATCCGGATTACGTATCCCACGGGCAAAGCATTGATTCTGCTTTTGCGCAATACATAAAAAGGCAACGTGGAAAATTTCCATCAGTCTCCCCTCGCCATCTCCATCTCCATCTCCATCCCCATCACCTTTCCGCTGTCGCAACGCGTCGGACATTTGGTCAAAGGATCCGCCGCACCGCCCATTTATAGTCAATGGGCTCAGACTACGGGTCTGACTTGAAATACGGCTTCCCTCTCCCTCTTCCACTCCATTGCTGTCTCTGTCTCTGTCTGTGTTAGCAATACATTTCTGAAAAGGCTCCTCTTAATTTGTATGCCCTTTGTGGGCTAAAGGATTTCCTTTTACACTTTTCCACTGCTGTAAAATTAATCAAAATGTGTGTGAAATTGAAGGTGCAACACATGTTGCACTCTTTCATATATACATATCTTATATATACCACTATCTTTAGAGCATTTTTTTTTTCTAAATGTATTTATTTGCTTTTCTTCCTTATTGATTGATTTTCTTTAGAGTTTTCTTTATTTTTGTATATTCATTTATTTGAAGTTTTGACCCACGATATTTGTTTTCTCATATAATCTTTAGTACCAAAAAAATATAATTAAAGAATTATCCAAATTTATTTAAAATAATTAATAAACAATTAAATAATATATTTTTGTATATTAAATTTGTACTCCACAATTTTCGTATTTTTTTTTTAATGAAATAAAATATAATATAATGAAAATAATGAAAAAGTAGCGTACTGTAAGATAGTTTAGATATTTAATTTTGTTATACATTTATTTGAAAATCTATGCCAAGATAGTTGTTTTTCTTTTTGTATTATAATAATATTTTATAATTTACTTTATTTTATTTTATTTATTTTATTTCTCCCATAGAATTTGTACTTTTCTTGTTACATTTATATAATATTTGATTGATGTAAAGGATGTAACTTAAAGTTTTACAATTTTCTTTATAAGAATGTATAACTATGAATATACATTAAATTAATATATTTCGTCTGCTGTTTAGGTATTTGATTTCGTTATTATTGCATTTATTATTTCAAATTAAAATACCAGAAGAATCTGAAAACCTCTTGAAAACAGCTTGAGTTCAATTTGTATTACTCGTATGTAAATATTTGTTGACAGCAGCGTGTTAAATTTATTTATTGCCATCAAAACGATGGGTTTTGGATGCCTTCAGTGTCATAGTATGATCTACATTTTGATGTGTTGCTTCTTTTTGTTGGCATTTTTGTGCCGGGCATTTTGTTGGACACAACTCGGATACGGCATGACTTTTTAATGTACTCGACAGTGTTTTTGATTCGATTTTGTCATTTTAATGTGCATTGAATTTTAATTTTGCCCATAAAAGCCGTCAGCCAGCCAGCAACAGCCACGAAATCAAAACACTTTCAAAAATACCCACACACACCACACACACACACGGGTATTATGGCGCACCAAAATGATTGTCAAAATTTTAAGGCGACTTTGCCTCCGCCAATAAATTTATGCCAATTCTGCCATAAAAAATTACTGCCCTCAAAGCAATTCGAGTTTTTTGTTTTCGTTTTTGTTTTCATGCGGAAAAAATGATCTGATTTATATTTGACACAATGGGTTGGCTCGGCTGCGTGTTAAAATAAACATACATTTGTATCTTTTACACACACACACCAAAACACACACACACACCAACACACACACACCACTCGTAGCTCTTTTTGTCAGTCACTCGCTCTGATACATAAAACATAAGCCTGCCCAAGGCGGGGATTGACTTGGTTTGACGAGGGGGTGAGGGAGCAGAGGTGGACCTATAACCGTAAGTTGGGCCCAGACATATGGCGGCCATTATAAAGCGCAATAATGCGAAATGTGAAAATGTGAAACAAAAGACTTTGAGTACGCTTGTAGGTGCCCAATTATATTGGAATGAGTGCTCGTAAAATATTTGGGGTGTTGACAAATTATGGCAACGCCTTTGAGCGGATCACGTCTTTCACATTAATCAGCCAAATGCTCAGACTTACATATATATATATATATATAATATATATATGGCTACATAAATATTTAAGTATTTTAAGTTGTAAAGCGATTGTCTTTATGGACGAGTGTTTAACAATTGATAAGTAAATAGGAACTGATTCGATACGAAATGGTTTATTTTGTTATTTGTGATTATGGGCATAAACAAATATTATAATTATTCACTTATATATCTAATTAAGTTCATAATTATAAATGATTGTCAATGTATGTATTTCTAGAAGGCATTCAAAAAGAGGTTGTTATATTCCTAATCAGCTTCTGAAGTCCAAGTTCAAATAGAAAATTTGAATTTCTTAACAATTGAGCCAAGTTATTTATTCTCATATATCGTTTTTTTTTATTTATTCTCATATATCTGAGTATCAAAAAAACCCCCCCAAAGGTATCCTCTTTTATTTAATATGAATTTCAAAGAATTCAGAGTTTCCTTATAAGAAATAGTAACTTATAATATTTAGTGTTAATTACTTAAGTAATATAATCCATTGCCTCAAAGCAATCTTAATTTAATCATTCTCCATTCGTAGTATGCGTTTTAAAGTCTTCCGAAACGGACTCTATATTTGTTATAATAGCAAATATTTCACCAAAGTTAAGATGACAGAAAACTTTAACTTTTAGAATAAATATTTTCTAAAAATTAATCAGGAGTAATAAACTGTGCTTCCAATGTTTAATAAAGCTATCGATATAATTATGTACAAAGTGATACAAAATAGGCGTGGAATATTTGGAATAGAAGTAGATCAATATTGCAATCAAGTAAAAAGAGCCCTGGTTTTTGGAAGGACACAACCTTCCTTTTTAAATATATATACATTTTATTTTGTTCTACATAACTTTTATTGTACTCCCATCTGCTGTTCATTCTTTGGCATTAATTGCACTATTTATTAGCGAAATCACTGAATATTACTCAGCTCAATTCATTAGCTCAGTCGAGCAATGCATTTACATTCAAATGTGTCGCTCAATCTCATTCTCCGGCTGCCTTTAATCGTGCCTCAAGTGTGGAATTTCAGAGCGCAACTTGTGTGCCACATGCAACGTGAGGCAATGCAGCGGCGATGCAGATATGAAAATAGTTGCGGGAATAACTCATGCAGATTAGAGCCGGAGAGCCGAGAAGCTGAGGTGCTGAGAGTCTGAGAGCAAAGCGGCCGACAAATGAATGCCACACAAATTAAGTAGAGAGCAAATATAATTGATAAACACGGGTGAGCTCTAATTCAGGCGCCTTATCACTCCGCGCACTTGCCACATTAATTAGGCGCTTGATTTATGAATGCACTGATTCCGATTAGAGGCAGATCGCCAGCTGGATGCAACCCGAGTGCCACACATTTTTGTAATTGTCGCCTCGCTTGGCGTTGGTGGCTCAAGCTGTTGATATTCCCTGCAACTGGGTAAATGTATAGTCAATAATATAAAATTGCAGCTCGTCGAAGCACCTGCCACCAACTGAACTTGCTGCTAGCCGCAAAGAGCCATAAATCAGTTGGGGCTTAAACGGCTTAAATGCCGGTAGCCAGCACCACGTGTTTCTGCCAGCTTAAAACAAGCGCGCGAATTGCAAAACAACAAACAGCAAAGAGCACAAATAAAAAACACTCAACGATAAATATCTATCGAGATCCTTGCGCAGCGCCCGCAGCTTCAAGGCGGAAGTTCAAGTTGAGCTGGCAGGACAACGGCGAGGGTCGCTCGAACTGTGCCCGTTGGCACATATTAATTAAGTGCATGTTTGCGCATTTCTCATGCCTGCTTTTTTCTCTGCTGACTTGATCCTTTCGTATTAATTGGCTGCCCCGCACAGGACAATGACAACTCGATAAGCACACATCAACGCACATTGCGCGCGTTCCAAGCGATCGCGATCCCTTTCCATATCATGCACCTGTTCGCTTTCAGTTCTTCCTTGCTCTCCCTCTCCCTCTCTCTCTCTCTCTGTCTGTCGTGGGTGATACGTATATCATTTTTAGGGCTATTGCCTGCCTGCTGTTTTAGCCATGTTACACACATTCATACACAGCTCATTGTTATGGTGTCAACTGCGTTATCAGAGTTTTTATGGTTTGTTTGTCATTTAACACCTTTTAAGTTGCGCACATTAATTACGAATGCAACGAACCCGCTCGACATTCCCGAACAGCAAGGAACTAACACACCCCCTCGCCTCCACTCCCTCAAAAAGTTCCAGCTGTGAGTTGCAGATGCCCCCAATATGATAATAACTAATGCTAATGTCATTATGCATATATGTAGGGGCTTATTGTGTCACTATGTTCCGACAGAAATCGACCTAAATTTCTGTCAAATAGACTATAATGAAAATCGCCTTAAATAATTGAAAGGCTTGCCACAAATTGACAATCCAAAAAAAATATGACGAGCTTTTCTATTTCTTAGAATTATTCTGTATTATTATTAAGAAAAACATTTCTAAAAAGTAGAAGTTCAAAAGAAAAATCCTTTATAAAATTCCGAAGCAAGTAACTCACTTTTATCTTAAAATTTTACAGTTATCTGCCTTAAAGCAGCTCAGTGTCAACAACGAGTTGGTGATTAACATCCCCATAGATCGTAAGTTCTTCCAAGTTTAAGTATATGAATCTTAGAAACCATGTTTGTGTATATGTCAAGTCTAAAAATACTAATTTTTGATAATAATATAAGCAAGAAAAAAGCTAATACAATACATAGAAAACCTCCCTGGAAAATATACATATTTTTTCTCAACTTTAGAAAAATCTACCCTGAAATTTAGAAATATAAACGCTAGTTTTTAAAAATCCACAACAATAAATTTAAAAAGTTTTTTTCTAAATAGGGATATTAATCACTGTTGGCAAAAGTATGGCAATTTTCTACAATACAGTTCGATTTTTTTTTTATAAATATAACAATTTAATATATAATAAATACAATGCATGTATAAGTAATGTTTATTGGAAAGTGGAAGGCGTTACTGAAAAGGTTGTTGATAACCTTAGGAATACATACTGGTAAGGTATTATTGGTATTATTAAATATCTTTGACTTTCTTTCTGGTCAAGCGGCCTGCACAAATTCTAATTCGAGTTAATTAACAGTGTGGCTCAAAAGTCAGAGACAATCAGATACAAGACACGAACTGAAAACTTTAAGGAGCAACTCAGACTGGTTTATCCTATCGCTGCCATCGATTTTGAGTATGTCGAATGTTGTCGTTACTTATTCTTATTTTGTTTTTTACCCAAAAACCAAAATGAAAGAAAAAATCAACTGTCAACTGACGAATAGCAAATACTCTTCTCATTAAAGGATCTTCTTTAAGCCAATTGATAAAAGTGGTTGGAAGTATCGCCACTGGGATCGTGCCACTGGGAAAGGGCAGCGAAACAAAACGTTTTGAATACCCAGCCGATATTTATTAGCTGAAAACGAAATTTTAATGAACTGCAAAGATTCAATAAAAATAAAATCGATATAAAAAATAAAATGTAAAGAGAAGAAATAAAATAATGAAGAGCACACAACAACAAAAAAATACGAATAAAAAAATTATCAAAACAAAGTTCGTGCTCAGGTAACGCATTCCCCCCGCCCCGCTCCTGTTAGCCCTGCTAACTGCACTCCTCAGCTGCCCGACGTTTCAGTCCCTTTGCTTGCTTTTGGATGTCGCATGCAAATTGTGAATGCAGAGGCGAAGTAGGCATGTACATATATACAGTGTGTCAATTAAGTATTTGGACACATGGAAAATTATATTTATGTTCTTACTTCTATTACAAGAAAAGCGTATTTAATTATTGATTTTTATTTATTATTTTATTTATTTATTTTTATGACAGTCCAAAAAATGTATAAATTGGATTTTAAAATTTCACAATTGTTGAAATGAGTAAATCTTTATATTTTTAAGTTTACTTAATAGTAGAAAAATAAGAAAGTTCAAACACTTTATAGACATACTGTATATGCATATGTGCATGTGTGTGTGTGTGTGTGTGTGTGTGTGTACACGCATGCGTTCCCCCTTTGCCAGTGCAGACAGATCCCATTGGCGATCGATCCAGTTTCGTCGTCGTTGTTGTTGTTGTTTGGCTTGTGATTTTCTTATTTATTGATTTTCAACAATAAATTTCGCATGTTTGCATCCAATTTAAATAAAATTCGACAATTCTAAATCACCTCATTTTGACGTGGGGCTACTGTATCTGTGCCTGTTCTTACCTGTTCTTCGTTCCTCGTTCTTAGTTCTTCTTTGGCTTGCGTGCTTCTCTGGCTGGAACTGGAACTGCGTTTTTCTGTTCTCTGTTAGCGGAAATGCAGAACAAGGCCAATGCGGCAGATTTATTGACATCTTCGTTCGGCTGTTCTCGTCTACGGATGCCTGCTGCCACTGCCACTGCCACTGGCACTGCGACTGCTTTGCATATGAGATGCAAAGCAGAACTAAATATATATCCATGAGAATGTATCACCAAATGAGTTATCGAAACGATTCAAGCCGAAGCGACATTTTTGCTAGCTGAGCAGCACTAGCTAGAAGAAGAAGAAGCCTGTCTGACTCACACTCATCTTGTATCCAACTAGAAATTATGAATGCCAAATGAATGAGAAGAAGAAGCAGCAGAAGCTGAAGCAGAAGCAGATACAAATTATGTCGTGCGAATTGAACCTGTTGTTTTGTGTCACTTTGTATTGTTTTGTGTTGTTTTGTGTTGTGTGTTCCACTCTATTCGTGGGAATTTGTTTATTCAAATCGTTGGCAACATTTGTTATGCATAACTCTTTTTGTTAGCGGCGATTCGCTTTTGTTAGTTCGTTTAATTGAAAGTAGTTATTTATATGTTAACATCAATATGAATTTTTATTGCACAGCTAAATTTTAAGTTGGCTTCTGCTTCTGCTTCTGCAGCGATGACTATTCCCATGCCATGCTCAAAATATACAATTTATCGATTTTAATTAGCCAAAAGTCACTTGGTCCACATTTATTGGCAGATGCGCGCTGTGAGAAACTCAAATTGTGAAGTTTCCGAATCGCTGTCAATTTGACAAATGATTTGGCGCGAAATAAATATTCAAATACTTAATTTATTTTACTTGTTATTATATTTTTGCCGCATTCAAATTTGGTGTTAAGTAATACATTTTTATAATAGATGTGTATATATTAAATATATTTGATAAAACATTTATGAATTGTTTTTATTATTATGTAAATGCATATTAAATATGTGTATTATGTATATGCAAATTGTACTAATTGTTTTATTATTTATTATAATAGATATATATGTATATATATTATATGAATGTGCTACGCTTTAAGCTTAATGTTTATTAATTTGATTCGTTGTGGCCGTAAAATTAAATTATTTTATCTGCCCTTTGGCCGTTTCTCTTCCCCCTTGGGGCAGCTTCAGTAATTAAAATCGTTTTTTTTATATGCTCGTATTACGGATTATGACATCCCATTGATGCCACTTGCCACTTGCCACTTGCTACATGCCACTGCAGTCCATTTCTTGTTTTTATTACAGCATATTATGCGGTTGTCATTTTGTATTAAAATTGTTAATTGGTTTTGTTTTTAATCTGTCAATCAATTAAAAAAACAACGGCGATTTAATTAATTAAATCAACAAAGACCGCAATAATCCAACACCAACAACAATCAATGAATATTTCCACATTCCAGTCCCAATTCCCATTTTCATTCCCATTCCCACTCGGCTCTTTCCAATCCATCTTCATTCCTTTGCCGAATAATAACAATAATAAATATTTTAATGACGTCAATGGCTCGCACACTCTGCGTGTGTCTGTGTATATGTGTGTGTGTGTGTGTGTTGTGAGCGAGGGGGCGTGGCCGTGGCATTTAAGTGGCCTGGGCCACTGGCACCTGGGTGCCAACACCACCAACAGCAACACCACCTAACTCAGCACCACCATTGGATAGGCAACGCTGCACGGCAGAGGGGCTGCTGGGGGGAGAGGTGATGGGTGGAAGGGGGGAAGGGGGCACAACGCCATTTGAAATTCGAAATTCGTATGCAAATTTTCATACATTTATTTTCCACACTTTGGGCAAACAGCGCCGCGAGCTAAAAATGATAAAGCGACTTCAATTTTTTTATTTTTCTTTTTTTTTTGGTTTTTTTGTTTTCCATTTCGTGGCTCGTTTCGTGCCTTGCACATTTCCTACCCCACCTCTCGCTGCCTCCCTCTCTCTCGCACTTGTATGTCAGCTTTTCTCCTCCCACACACACACACACGCACACACACACTTACTGGCCATGCACCATGGACTCTCAGCCCCCGCAGGCCACCAACACCAACAGCACCGCTTCGTCCCGCCCTCTGCCAACGTAATTATGCAAATTAACTCTTTTCGGGGCCTTTGAACGGGGCTGCTCAGCGGGTCGCCCAACCCCCTCGCCCCGTACAGACCCCCTAACCCGAGCAGCCTGAGCGCATAAAAATGGTCTCTCTCTGTGTGTGTGTTTGTGTGTGTGTGTGCCCATTTCGTAGTGTGTAGTATAATTTTCCTTATGTAAGTTGTCAGTTAAGGTTTAGTCCAAACGTCTCAGTGGCCATGCAATTTGTTGTTTAGCCATTAAAAAAATAAAATAAAAATACAAAATAAAACTTTATTTACCGCTCTTTGTTCGTGTGCACTCAATATGACATACTTAGCCACCCCCACTTTCCCCACCAGCCCCTTCCCTTCTGACCCGACTTCTGAGCTTATTTTTTAAGCTTGGACTCTTCAGCTGCTGAAACTGGCCATATTTTTAATTTTTTATTTTATTAAGAAATATATTTATATATTTATTTCCATTTATATATATTTCCATTTAAATATCAATTTAAGTTTTAATTTTTCAATTGTAAAACTTTGAACTTGTACATTTATTTTTAATTTATGTTTGTTATTAAAACTTCAAGTAAAATTAAAAATTATAAGTAAGAATGTTTGAGTCAAGAGAGCTTTACTAGGAGAGACCTTGAACCCAAGTCTTCGTCTAACTTAAGTCACAATCATCATAAATATTCAAGCAACTGAATTATGTGATTAATGTTTATGTGTATAAATGTTTTTGAATTCTGTTGTGCAATTTGCAAAATATGAAAATGCGATTTTCTTTTCTATCTTGATGAAACTTTTATGATCAATATTATGTGGAGGTATAACAAACCCAATAAAAAACAGATGTCATTCAAATTGTGACTTTTATTGTTATCGGAAATTGATTTGCATCGAAACAAACTTAATCTGCTTATGGCAAACGAGAACTTGCAGCCCAAATTTGAAGTCTCTTTTAGTCTCTGAGATTTGCTGTTATAGCTGATCAAGAATATATATACTTTAGGCGGTCGAAGATGCTTTCTTCTGTCTCATACATACTTTTTACACAAATACCCAAACAGGTTTATAAGCAAATATCTATTCGCAGCTCCTTTGCTGATGGTCTGCGATTTCAATTTGGCCTGGAGTCGACTATGGCCAATATAGATCTTAGACTCTTAATTTCAATTACATAAGAGGATCGACAACTCACACACATGAGATAGACTCAATAGTTGTGCTCCCGTTTGGCAGTCGCTGTCGTTGGCAGCATCGCTGATTGAATTAAATGCTGAATAAGTCGACTAAAAGGCGCCGACGTCGATGGCGATGGCAATAAGCGAATCGCTACCGTTTTGAGTCTGAAACAAGGCCTAAATAAATTCGTCATTATAAATCATGAGCAGCAACTGTTTAATTAATCACCGCTGGGGCGCTGCGACTTTTGCTTTGCTCAGCAAAAAACTGAGCAATTGCAACCGCAACTGCAACGGCAACGGCAACAGCAACAACTGCAAGTGCCTCAGCTGGAGATTTGCGAAAAAGATGATATTTATGGCAAGTTTGACAGCGGCAACATCAATGTCGAATAGACTCATTGCCAGTGCCCCATAGTCTTGCCTCCGCTTGAGTGCCGCACGCGCTCTGACCACCAGCGGTTCACGTTGCACGCAGAAAAACAATTGTGAAGAATATCAATTGGGATTTCATATTACAAATATATTTTAATAATTATGAATTGTTATACAAACTTGATGAATATTTGATAAAATTTTAAATGAAAAAAGTGTTTAGTTAATTTAATGATATTTGGCAATATGAAAATTGTTTTAGTTTTAAGCATAGGATATTTGCGAACTTGACATTTCAGTAATAATTTTTAGTAGATATCGTAAGTATTAAAATTTAAAAAAAAAAATAAGTTGGACTGATTTAATATTAAATATTTCAAAAATAAATTTTAAGTAACATTAAATTAGATTAGATTAGATTTATAATATCCTTTTATTTTTAATTAATTCTTTGATTTAATTTTAATTTTAACTTTAATCTCTTATTTTTAAAACTTGTTA
Source organism: Drosophila paracracens (assembly GCA_035044025.1). Lineage (NCBI taxonomy): Eukaryota > Metazoa > Arthropoda > Insecta > Diptera > Drosophilidae > Drosophila > Drosophila paracracens. The sequence continues at coordinate 1,476,541 of JAWNMN010000835.1, read as the reverse complement.
AGACACAGCAAGCAATTAGGCAACAACAAATAATAAAGGTTGAAAATACCGAAAAAGTTAGAGCAAAATCGAAGCTTAAATTTCTTAAAATTCTTAGCTATAATTCAAATATTTAACAGGTAGAATTGCTGATAACCTGTTTTAAGGAAAAGCTTATTAAAAAGGAAAAAAAGTCGAGTACTAAGAATTTCGTTCTATTCAGAAACATTTTTAAATTTTTTATTTTTTTTGGTTCTGTATGCAAGGTTGCATTATTAAAAATTTTACGTTTCGTAGCTTATAATTTATTATTATAATTAATTTACTTGTTATTTTTTTCAGTGCAGCTGCTGCAGCTGGTGAGCTGGCGAGCGGACAACGTCGATGTCGACGCGGGCGACAGTTTTTAATCGTGGCAATAATCATAACTGTGATTTGTATGACTCTGTTCATGAGCTGCTCTCTGCCCGCTGCCCGCTGCTCGCTGCTCGCTGCTCATGTGCGGCATGGCCCCAACAGTGGAGCCGCCGCTTGACCATATTGGCGACCCGAGGTGAATTATTAAAGCGTTTTGCAATTTATGCGACGCTTTTGCGTTCGGCTGCCGTTTGAAGCCGTCATAAGCTATCGATTCCACTTCTCCACCGCTCGCAGTGACAAGATCGTGGTTCAGTGGTTCAGTGGTTGTGTGGTTGCTGTGTGACTGTGACTGTGATTTGTGCAGCGCTGCGGTTAATGGTGCGCCTAGTTGGTGGCTTACCAAATGAGGAGACTGACTGTCTTTTTTCTGTTGTTGTTGTTCTTTGGTCTCTTTCAGAATTTGTAATTCACCTGGCCCCACAAGTTGTGGCGCTAGCTCGTCTGCGTCTGCATTTACATGGTCCTATAAATATTTATGAGAGAAAATACAGAAGAGTTCATTATCGAGAAGTAGACTCGAAGAACAGCAGCAGCAGCATCCGAATCTACACTCCAAAAGATAGCCATCAGTTGTGCTTTATGAATGCTCGCATCCGAACTCGATGATAATAAGTAACAAATTGTGATCAAAGATCTGTCTATAGCATTTTATTTTAATTCTATGCAGTCTTAACTATTACATAATATTTATTTGTTATGATTTAAAAATAATTTATGTAACTATTAACATTATTTTTTTTATTTATACGTAACTACTTTTCTGTTCTTTATTAATATTCATGCGATTTAATTGCTTATAGATTCTGAATGTGATCGTTAATTTATTTATTTATTTCATGAATATTCGCATGTGAGCTTGCTAATAATAAGTTTTATTTTTAATGTATTAATCTTACGTTGCCTTGACTTATTATAACCATTATTCTATTTAATTGTATATATTTATTTTCTCTGTTTTATATATTTTTTTAATGCAATCACTAATAGATTTATGTGCGAATTCTTAAGTTAAAAAAAATACTTATTTGCTTCAGTATATTATGATTTTATTTATACCTAAAAGTTATTTAATTGTATTTTTAAAGATTTAAATATACTTAATATTATTGTAGCAATCATTATTTCATTTTTATTAATTTATTTTCTGAGAAATGTATTTATTTAAATCCTTCTATATTTAAAGAACTAACTATAAAATATAGATAGTTAAAATAAAGTGAGTAGTAAATATAGTTAGTTCTCTGCTTACCTTTTAATATTTAAATAAATGTACTTATTCCCAGCAATTCACAAATATTCTGTGCTATTTGTTCTGTATGCCATTTGCCTTACTGGGCACGATAGCAACAACAACAACAACAACAACAAAAACAACAACAGGAACAGCTTGAGAAGATACTCAGCCTTAGTATGCAAAACATCCAAGGAGGAGTACAAAACGGTTGGCTGTGGTCTGCTTTGGGTTGCTCTGGTCTGGACTGGCCTGGTCTGGCAGGTCTTTGGTTGTGCCTGGCTTTAGTTAGAGCTAAAATACATTTGTTTATGCTAAAGTCGCCCAATTAGTAAGATTGTTATTTCTTGTAAAGCTCACAGATGCTCCATCGCTGATAGCTGCTAGCTGGGAGCTGCAAGCTGGTAGCTGGAGCAGCCTGCAGACAGAATTCAATGGACGAGGATTCGGTTCAGTTCAGTTCGGTTCGGTTCGGTTCGATTTGGTTGGCATGCCCATTTGTTTGTATTTATGCATTCGGAACAATATCAATTGTAATGAATTTTGAATATCGTTAAGCGTGAGGAACTCGCCTCCATACGCGATCCTCTGCGGTCCTCTGCGATCCTCCTTAAGCTTGAAAATGTCGCAAAATGGAATGTTCGCTTCATTCTGTAGATGATGAGCGATATGAATATGGTTCCCAGGCTCGGTTCGAACAGTTGTTGTTGATGTTCTTCCTCTCTTTGTGGCGATCTCTCAAGAATTCCGTGAGCTTGTCCAACTTATAACTACATAATTATTTGGCCAACCCTTGAGTTGAAATATATTTTCTTTTTTTTTTGGCATGTCTGCAAACAATTCAAACAAATGTTGCACTTCCTTTTGTGGGGGGCACACACGCCTACCGTCTGCCCTCGCCCCCTCTCACTCGCTGTGTGTGAAGCCCGTCACAGGTTTCCCCCTAGCACATTGTCATGATCATGTCTTCCGCTCTCTCTCTCTCTCTCTCTCTCTCTCTCTCTCTCTGTCTGTCTGTCTGTCCCTCTCTTCCAAATGGCCAATCAACCGACAATCATCCGTTTCGCGTTGCCCCGTCGCCAATTTTCCAAGACGATCGTTTTGTGTGTCATCGTTTGATTTGCCATTATCATCATCAACATCATCATCTCCGTCATCATCATCTTCAACGCGGCCTGGTGTACATTTCGTGCCAGCTTGCCTCGTGCACCTCCACTCCACTCCACTCCACATGCAACATGAAAATTACAATGGTTCACAGCCCGCGAATATATCGGTAATAACCGACTTGTAAATTTTACAGGGTCGTCGCATTTACTGCAGTTGATTGCCGCTCAGTCGTGGGTTGCCATCAACTTTGCCGCATGGCAGCCCAATTGCATTGTGCAAATTGCCAGCAACACGATCCGACTGTACCTGTATGATAATAGTTATAGCACATATATCTGAATAGATGTTGTTAGAGTCTCTTATATGATGAGCAGCAATTTTGTAATTTGCTCAAATATAAAAACAGAAAAGCAATGCTAGTTCCAAGTATATACAAAGATATATATTTAAGATGGTGTCTCATATAGCTGTATATTTATCGATATTTATCGATGTTGGTTAAGCGGGGGAAGTTCTCGATTTAATGAAACAAACATGATGCCTTTATGGTAAATGACAACGTATATTTAAAGTTTGAAGTCTTTTCTTACAGACGAATAGACTAACAGACAAAAAGGTATGCAGTTGGACTATATTGACTCTGTTTGTACTGATCAGGAATATATATACCTTTTAAGATCGGAGCTGCATTCCTCTTCATGCTGCACACTTTTTGCTCAACTCAGGAAATACAAATTGAAATCACTTTAAATGCCAGCTTGACTACAACTTATACAAAATATGTTTAATAACATAATACTCAAGAAATTAGCTATTCGTATAATTTGGAGCATATCATTATGCTGTGAATTGCCATGTTTGAAATGAGGCCAATTTTCGTTTCATACCAAACCCAAATGACTCAGCGAGAAGAATTTTTGCAGACAGGGCGTGTGAGTGGAAAGATAAAGACGAAGGCGAAATATGGTGAGGATCGTGCAACTGCAACAGCAAATAATTTTAATATAGACAAAACTTGACATTTAAATTATGGGAACAAAGAATCAGAGATCAGAGATAATTTCAGATTTAGCAAATTATATTCAGTTAGTCAGAGTATCTTCGAGTTTGGTGCGGTTGAGTTTTGAGTTGTTTTTGAAATCACTTTTCGAAATTTGTGCGCCTGTTTATTGTTGAACTTCCAATGCGGCATTTTGTCGATATTTGTTCGCGGTCCGTTTATTTTACGGTAGAAAAACAATAAAGTGCTTGGGCACTGCAATAAATATACGCTTCATAATATTTCTAATTGCTTTTCAAATAAACAAGGCAACAGCTTGAACAATAAACAATCGATTGTGGGCGCCATCCGTTTGGCCCATAAATACTTGCCTTATAACTTCAAGGTGCTTGCCCATTTCCGAAAAGCCCATTAAGACGCACCAGAAATAATATTTACAACAATTAGGCGGCCTATCAAAATAATATTAACAAGATTTATAAGCCATGCGCCGCTCGAGTGAATTATGAAATAATCGCCAAAGGGGAAGGGTGAAGGGGCAAGGGGCAAGGGATCCGGAATGGGAACGGAGCTAAAACTGAAGCTGGCTGGAAGCGAAGTGGAAGTGGACCGCATGTGGTGCAGTGGCAAAGCTAAAGGTGTAAAGGTTGCCCAGAGGCGGCGACTAGCACTACCGGAATCACTGCTAAGGCCCAAAGACAGACACATTCTGCTACTGGAACTGGGTCTGTTTGTGTAGACTGGGCTTAAGTGCCTCCTGCTGTGATAATCATCGGCTTAAAGATGTTTTAATCGGTTATTACATTTGTTAGCCGCAGCAACCTGTGGTGGCAGCCACTCGCTACCTGTTTGCCAACTGAAGAGTTAAGTGCCCTTCACATGGGAAGCCACAGATCACAATATTGTGTAACCATCGATCAGTTAACGTTTGTTCTCAATGTTAACGACAGTTGCTTTTTAATTAGGTTTTTTATTAAGATAACATTTATGGCAAATCAATGTTTAACAGTCTTTCGATGGGTTGATCAAACAATTCTCATATAAACGTTGAATGCAACAGAAGAAAAATAAAATTAAATGAAAGAAAATAGATTTTATCTTAAGGAATTATAATTCACTTAAATCCAAACAACCTTATAGGTAGTAGTAATTCAAATAGGGATCTTTCTGATTTTTAGTTAGGCAAAATTAAATTCAATGTTTAAAGAATTTTGTCTAGTGTCGAAAGACTCAAAAACATTGCTTTGTTTTCGATTTCGCTGACAATCCTCGATCATTGGGCGATAAACATGCATAAGCGATGCAAATTTCAACGCACTTACAAATCAAACACACACTCAACACTCCAAAGAGACAAACGGACAAATGGACAGAGAGACATGTATGTGGAGAGTTGCGTTTGGTTGCATGTGTATCCGGTTGGTTGGTTGGATCGTTTGCGTGGGCTTGGGGCACGGCTACGGCAGTCTTTAGCTGCAGCCACAGCAACAGCTACAGCTTCAAGTTGTGCATTTATTTGTTGCATGAGTTATGAGCATATTCGGGGCGACAAATTCTCGATTGCTGTAGGCTGCAACGGCTAAATGGCCATCAGCCACAGATCGCCAGGGCCGAGACCAGAGAGAGTCCAAAGCTGCCATATTTTTATGCCATTTTCGCACATGTTCGTCGCGCATGCAAAAGTGTCGAAATATTTATGTGCCACAGAGAATTAGCAACAACAACAACAAGAACTACATCAACAGTTGTCGTGCAACAAAAATGAGGGAGAGGCCGGGGCAAGGCGGTGCAACGTGTTTTATTGAATGAACTGGCGAGTCTGGCGTTGATTCATAAATGTGGCCCAGACCCAAACGCGTCTTGCTACAAACAACGCAGCCTTATGCAAATCAGCGACCGAATCCTACGCATGGACACATTGAATAAAGCCAAAAGATTTGTTGCCTGTTCCATGCCGAGGTGCAAATGATCATCCACAGTCCACAGTCCACATGCCCCTCTCTGCCTCCCTCAGTTGCGCCTCGAGTTGAACCTTGAAACTTGGCCCCACTATCAGATTTCACATGTTAAATTTATGCTGCGCATGAGAATTACAAATCAATGAGATGCGCATGCTGCTCCTGCATCATAGAAAGATGGCCAACAGCAAAGTGGGCAACAAACATTTGTGGCTAATTTGAATATTCGCCAGCTGATTTCATTCATTAATGTGCGCCATCCGGTCTGGCCGTAAGCTGGTAGTAGCAACAAGTTCTAGATAAAATAACTTGCAGATGTACACTCGCAAAAATTATGATTTTTTAATATTTAAAAAGTCATCATCAATATTAAATTTATTCTTTTTTTTAAGAATTTTTAAGTTTGAAATTTAAATTTTTTTAAAATAGAAAAACCATTCCAAAAATAATTTAATCTTATTTCTTTACTCTTCTTCAGTTAAATATAGTTCTAATATTATTTTAAGCATATGATTTGCAAAATATTGTTTCTAAATTTAGCAGAGATATTTATACTCTATATTTAACTTTATACCCTACAATTTATGAATTTCATTTATGTTATCTTTTCAATTAGTTCTTATATATATTTATAAATTAGAAAAATTAATTAAAAATTCTTTCGAAATTTTATTAACAGAACTCTATACTTTCTTTAAGATAACTTTACAAATTAGTTTTTAAATTTACAACTGCAATTCCTTGTTTTTCGCTGAGTGTATGAAAATCATAATTCGATGCATAATATTCAGTTCTGTGTAACTCATTAATATAAATAGACTCTTGCACAACGATTTGTAGATCATCTAATGTGGCTTATGCTGAGACTGCCGAGGAATGTGTTTCGTTTTGTTTTGGACTCGGCTCTTTGGTTTCGGCCACTCAAATTTTGTGGCACATACATACATATATATATTTTTATTGATTTTTGTGTGTTCATAATGAGCAGTGTCAAGATGTAGGGGCCTCTTCTAGGGATGCGACTGGTGTCTGTTGGTCTGGGCGCGTTCGACTAGCGTTCGTATGGAAAACAAAAGGAAGCCATAAATTAGATCTATGAATCAAAGAGATATCTGATTTCTGGTCGCTGATAAAATATTTATATTCTCATCTCATGCATGGCATAACTCTTGGCTCTGTGGTACCAGAAAATATCTCTCGTTTTTAATAGGGTCGCATTTTTCTCAATCGTTTGGATCGTTTCGTGTTCTCTGTTCTGTGTTCTGTGGCAGACATTTGGTCTCTGGGAAACACACACACTGGACTTCAACGTCGAGTGGCCTTAGATGATATCATGTCATAAATATCTGAGCAGTCTTATTAGTTGGGACCACGTTGACTCTTTTCCATTGATACATGCTAATAATCATCACATTTTTTTTATTAAGACCCGTAGAAGTTGAAATAACATGAAATTCTTTTCCTTTTTTTCTTTCTGAGCAAGAGGAACACTTCTGAGGTTTTCATTTTAGATGGAGAACACATTAATTGAATGCAACAAAACAAGTTTATGCGTCTCCGATAAGAAAAGAAGGCAGCAGTAAATTAGATATCTATTTATGATGGTCTTGAATGAAATTCAGAAGCTATGGAAAATAAATGCATCATAAAAGAAACTATTATGATTTTATTCGTTGTTGCTTATAAGGCAACATATCCGATGGCTGATTAAAGCAAGTCTCCAGTGATTTTTGCAAAAAGTGAACTTCAACCCCCAAGGCAACATTAGCTGCAATTAAAATCAGCAAAAAAAGAAAGAGGCGAAGAGCAACTTGGAAAACATAAGCTGTAATCCATTTCTACACATAAATCCAATTAGGATTTGCTCAAATACTTGGCACTTGGATGCCAATGCCTGGCCGAGACAAGATAACATATATTGTACACCAACCACCCCCAAAATCAAAGCACAAAGCAAAGTGCCATCAATGTGTCCGGCACGTAAGACAAAAGTAAAAGTAAATCACTCAGCGCGATTTTCGCTAATAACAAAAATGATTTTGCCAAGTGCCCAGCGAGTCGGTCAAATGCTCCTGGGAGGCATTAACGTATGTGAGATGTAGTCTCGATATATCTAAGACTATGCCACATGGCGATAATATCTGCTGCTGCTGCTGCTGCTGCTGTTCTGCGACTTGGCCTCTAATGAACTCAATCAAAAATCGATTTGTACAACAACTGTGTGATTGAGGAGTGGAACTGGTACGGGTGGGAGTTGTATACATCAAATGGAATTTATGAGATAAATTGCCCAACAGATTTGCCTGCTTATTGACCAAGCTGCCAAAGGGAATTATTAATAGAGCGAGTACAGGATGTGTGTGGAGTGTTTGTCATAAGTTCAGAATGGGATGCAGCAAACGAGCCAACACAAAAAGAACTTGTCAACTGTCAAATGCTGATGCGGAGCCATTAAAAAAGAGAAACCCATATAAGTAACTGCCTACATGCCACGAGGAGAGAGAGAGAGGGGTGAAGGGTACCCAAAGGGGGTATCCAAAAAATATTGTCATCATAAAGCGCTGCAAAGAAGCCGTTAAATATTATTAAGGAGACCATTTAAATTCATTAATGAGCCAAACTCTTTTGGCCCATCAAACAGCAACAACAACAACAACAGCAACAACAACATCGAAGAAGGTTTTAAATTTACATATGGAAGATATTTCGATGTTTACCTGAGAGTCGCTTTACGAGCAACGCTCCCCACTCAACAGCAGAGCGAATGGAGCTCGCAACTCGAGACTGGCATCTCGAAAAATGAACAACGACCCAAAGATCAGGAGGCTGTCTGGAGGTCTGTCTGTCTGTCTGTCTGTCTGTCTCACTGTCTGACTGTCTGTCTGGCTGTCCAGCGGACTGGCCCTGGACACATCCTCGTTAAAACAAATGAGAGATGCGACATATACAAAAAGGCGACGAACGAAATGCGAAATTAAATTAAGCAAATGAAAGCCCACGTTGACAATATTCATATCTCTCTCGCTCTTACACACTCACTCGCGCACTCATGCACTCATGCACTCATTCACATTCATTCGCTCATTCATTTGCCCCGCTGCATATTGGCGAATATTGCTTAAAAACGTCAATAATTCATTTGTTATGCCTGCACATTGAATGTCCGCAACACGAGATATCGTCCAAGCTGACAACTACAACAATCACACACACTCACACACACTCAGACTTCTCGGGATCAGGTCCATTCACAACAACAACAACAACAATCGCGTGTTGAATTTGGAGCGCGGTTTTGTGCGCGGCGCTTATGCAAATTAAGATGATTCGTTCATAAGCAGAAGACGAGCTGCAGAATCTAAAAAATACACTCGGAAGACAGCTTTGAATGTAATGCAGATAAATTCCATTCATTTGGAATAAATTGCCCAAATTCAATGCATATTCTTAAATACTTAAATGGTTACTATATACTATATAAGGAGTGGAATAAACATCTACTAAAGAAATGCTAATATTTCAGTTAAGTTTTTTTGAATACTTAATTAAAATACTATTTAAGCAGTGAAATATGAATATACTTAAGATTCACTTCTCAAGAAATGCATAATATTTAAGTTAAGTTTTCTTATATTATCTTATCTATTATATTCTTAAGTACTCAAATGGTTACTATATAAGGAGTGGAATAATCATCTACTAAAGAGTCACATCTCAAGATATGCATTATATTTAAGCTAAGTTTTAACCATAGTCTTAACATTTATATTCTTAAATACTGAATACTATATACTTTATAAGGAGTGAAATATACACCTGCATCTACTAAGGAGTCACATCTCAAGATATGCATAACATTTAAAGTAAGTTTTCACTGTAGTCTTATCTAACAGCACAAAAGAGGTAAGCTTGGTTTTCTTTATACTATATACATATATGTTAAATATTTTAGATTTCTCTTTAAAATAGTTTTATTTACAAATATTATCTTTTCTTTTTTTAATGATTAATTTAGACTATATTCTGTCTGGAATACTTGAAAATATACTAAGGAGTAAAATAAACATCTACTAACGACTCACATCTTAAGAAATTCATGATGTTTCAGTTAAGTAATCTTAGTTTTACACCATATAATATATTTTTTTAATGTTTTAGTTTTCTCTTGAACATAGTTATATCTACAAGTATACCTATATCTATATGTACTTCAAATCTAATTCGTCAGAGTGAATTCAGACTATATTCTGTCAGCACCTGCTTTTCCACACTTGATATATTAGAGTTCTAAATAAGTTGACGTTATCATTATAATTAAAAATGCTGCCTTTCAGCTCACATTACCCTTTCGACTTAGGCAACGCACATGTCTCAAAACACTATCGAAACAATTTTTCATTTTAGAAACTTTGCGCAAAACAATTTCAAATTCAATTTGCCGTCAGATAGGCGACAAATTCATCATTAATTTTCCACATTATGTAAACACAGCCAGGCAGACAAACATTTTGAATACGATGCGTTGAAAAGCAACTGACATTTTGATTTCCGTAATAAAATAATTAATGATCCCGTCCAGCATACATCGGAAACGGATCAGTGTCAGGGGCTAGCTGAGGGGCAGGCTGAGGGCGCCTAATGATGACATTCAAATATCTGAGCCCGAATCACAACCAGGGCTGACACCTTGGCAAACATTTGCACATGTGCGAGTAATTAAGTTGCCCAAAGGGGTTTTGAGTACACCCCGGAGAAAGTTTAATTTATCACCGTTGTAGGATTTGGTTCGGGTGGCGTGATTATTGTGACATAATATTTATTAATGAATCGCTAGACTGGCAGACAGTCGCTGATCTCGGGAACCCAGTGACCGACAAATCGAACCTTTGCAAAATTTTCTATTTGTGTTTGCGACACTTTTTCAATAAATTATTCAAAAATTCATATAATGTGCATGTGACTGTGGCTGTGGCTGTGTTTAGAATAAATTAAGGCGGCATTCTCAATGCCCCAAAGTCCGTTGGCGACGTGCAAAAGTCGAGACAGAATGCGTATGCGAATGCGTCGCCAATGACATTTATGGGACAAATGCTCCACTCCTTTCAGTATGCGTATGAATGAGCAACGACTTGCTTGATTTGACCAGCAAACAAACACACAAAAAATAAAATAAAAGAAAAATATAAAGAAAAAGAAAGACTGAACGCTGGCTTCTGAAATTTTGGCGCCATCAATTTGGACGCGGAATTCTGCGGAATGCGAGTGAGCTACACACAAAAAAAGCAGGCAGACTGAAAGCCTGCTTTCCACATCAATCGGGCTATAAGCAGAGGCGCCAGCAAAACCATTTTCAAGTCCCAAAAAAAATAAAACAAGTCAACAGCAAAAACATCATTTCATCAATGGAATTCCCTGTCCGAATTAAAAATGCGAAATTTCAAATATGATTACCCAAAATAAAAAAAAGCAAAAGTAAAATAAACTGAAATTGGCTGCCGATTCGGAAAAGAGAATTTTGTTTCGAAATCAAAGCAGAATTCATAAAAAATAAATAATAACAAACAAAAAAATGCTTTTGAATGCACTCCGAAGATTATTTATTTATTCAATTAAATTAACTATAATTTACACTTTTTATATACAACATAATATTACAATTATTAATACAATAACTTAACTTTTGCTAAAACTAATTTCAATTGGTTTAAGTATTTTAGTGAATTTAAGTTTTAATAAAGTAATTGAAAATACAAATAATAAAATAATATTAAAAGAAAATAATTTTATGTAAGGAATGAAGAAGGTTATTAATTGATTTTTGTTTGATGAGCTCTTTGTATAAGTGAAATATGTTTTTTTTATTAATTAAAATTAAATTATGATATATTTATTTACAACATAAAATTATAGCACTAAATCAAATCTATCTTTTTTCGTTGTACAACTACTCAATTTTTTCGAGAACTCTGTGATGAATACAATAGACCTTAACATGTTATCAATTAAATTAATTCTATAATTAATAACTCATTTTTAAACTCCATTTCAATTTATAGTCCGCTTTTTCAATCATTAAGAACTTAATTTTAATTCATCTTAACTATTTTCTTAATTTTTGGTTCTAGGTTTTCCCAAATCCATTCATACCAATGTTTGTCCAATTTTGCAACTAAATACCAAAAGAAGAAAATTTATTTTTTTATAATTGACAGTTTGAAATTAAATTTTATTTTCAATTTAATTTGATTTATTTTGTGGTTTTTGTTTATTTGTGGGCCGACTCATATTAGTCGATATCAAAATAAAAGCTCGAAGATTGTGGAGCTGATATTGCTCCACCCACTCTGGAGAGTTATGAAATCAAAGACTCCATATTGAGCAGCAAGCACAGACACAGCTCTGCTGGTCTATCGGAGTTGCAGCATCGATCGACGATTTGTAGCAAATACAAATTATGCGTCGGCCCAGGCAACAGAAATAAAAAGTGGATCGAGCTGAGAAAGACTGGAATCGAAATTGAAATCGTATCGCATGCGACGACAAAATGTTTATGTGGGCTGCTGCTTGCCAGTTGTTGTTGAGGACCGGGAAAGAGACTCAGACTCGGACTCAGACTGCGACTCGGACTGCGACTGTGACTGGAACTGAGTCTGAGATTGGGATTGGGACGGGAGCTTTTAGAGCGTTTACTTCTAGTCTTTGATTGTAGATAAGTGCACGGTCAGCGGTCTAAATGGGTATATGTCAGTATGTTTGAGCCATGTGCGCATAGAAAAAGGCATTTGCATTTTGCATTTGTTTAATAATTTTCTTTATTATATTTTGTTATTACATTGACATGCTTTATTCGTTGTTTGTTGTTGTTGTTGTTGCTTTGTCGAACACGTTTGCATATTTGTGCATATTTTATATTCATAACTTGTCGCTGTTAGCCACCGAGTTTCGTTTATCGAGCGGCAATCGATGCAGCTCGCCAATAAATTGGCAACCAAGTGCATATGTGAGAGAACGCCTTGAAACGCCCCGCCCCCCTGCCCACCCCTCCCTCCATGTTCTCCTCGACCCGCACACGACCCCTCGACAGATATCGCTTGCGCCGACATCGCGAGTTATGACAATCCGTATGAGTACATATATGTATATATGTATTTCGCATGTACGAGTAGATTTCCAGCTATTCTCTTGTCGCTCGTAAACATTTCAAATGCATAAATGCCAAGCGCGTAGTTATTGTAATAAATTCAGTAGCCAAGTATTAACTACATATTTATAAGATGCGATTGATAAGTGCGCATTGTTTTTGGAACAGCTTTAAATTCAATTTAAGCATTTTTATAAGAATTTTTATGAAATATCTTTAAAAAGATGATTAAAGATTAAAGAAGAAAAGGAGAAAATGAGAAAAAATATATGTATATATAGTTCGAATTGCCAGGTTCGTTTAAAGACTTTAGGAGCTGGACAATTTAATCTTCTATTGACCAAGACTGACTTTAGCCGGTCCTAAATTTATTTCAACGCTTTTCTTGGAAGGTCTACAAAATAGTTGAAAAAAAATTGTTCATGCATTGCAAAATTATTGAGCTTTTAGGAATATATTTTTGTAGATAGATAGATATATAGATATATATTTAGTGATAATTTGTAACTTATTCAATTTTCTGTATATATATATGTATATATATATATCTATCTGATTTATATCTCAGTGTATTGTACTCATATTTATATCTCCAGTTACACATATTTGTACTTAAATGAGTTTTTGCATCCATGTTTTCCACAAGTCAAATTAATTACATAGGGGCAACTAATTGCGCACAACAAATTCACACACACACACATACACACACACACCTACCTTATGAAGTACATGCAAAATGCATATTCATATGCATATACAGATAGAGGTGAATGTTATTACTGTTATTGTTACATGTAAAAGCTTTTAAATTTTTGCATTTTAGCAGTGAGAACATAAACCATAAATGCTGCCTCCTCAAAGACGTGGCAATGTGGCAACGTGGCATCTAATTAGTTCCAAATCAGCCGAATGGCCATAATCGAAATAAATTGCATTCACAGAGCTCACTCAAAAACAAAAAACAAAACAGAAAAAAAAACAAGCAGCGCCTTTTTTTATGAATATCGAAGTTGACATACCCTTGCAGACTGGAGTTAATCTGCGGACTTCAAGATTAGTTGAATTTTAATTTTCTTTTTTCCTATGTATTAAATAATGGCTTGAACAAATATTTTAAAATAAAATTTCTAATTTTTTTTCTTTTTATTAAATAAAATATTTCAAATATATGCCTTATACGATTTCCTGCAACACGTTGTGAACTTATAGACACAGTAATAATACCCGCCACAAGGGCATAAAACAAAAAGAAAAAATGTTTAGCTTTAGCCCCTGGGCTGCAGTTAATAACCTACTGTCCTTGTCCTGGGCAGCTGTTGCCAAGCCATAAAAAAGTGAGCCAAACATATTTTAAAATCGGTTAAGTGCCCGCTTGCCACTTTTAGTGCTCGTCAATGTCTTTCCCTGTTCTTCTTCTTCTTCTTGTTGTTGTTGTTGTTGCTGTTCTTGTGGGAATTGAGTTTGCCACCTTGCCAGCAATTAGCTTCACTTCTTGCAAACTGTGGACAGTAGTTGACCCCCACACCTTCCACTGATCCAGCGTCACCCACTCAAATGTTGCCTTAGCTGGTTATTATTACTTATCAAAGGTGCTAAAGCATAGATCCCTTTATTTATATGCAGCCTGCAGAAGAAGCCTTCAAGCTTTGTTCCTCTTACACTTTTTTAGTTTTGTTTTTTATGAGCTGCAGTTTTATATTCCATGACCGATTGCAGGTGATGAAAACGGCCCTCATTTGAGTCGCATCGTAAGCGGAGAGCGGAAATGACTCGACGGCAGTGTTAACATATTTATACGTACCACAAAAGAAAGTTAAAGTTCGCCCAGTTGGCATCAGCTTGGATACTCGGATACTCGGATACACTGTCGAATTTCAAGTGATGCATCGTAATCACGAGTGAGCACTCAAATACATTTTTCACACGATATTCACTTACAGATATGACTTGTTTTTTATTTAGGGTTAGCTCAGCAAATGGCGATTAATTAAATGTTCGTCAAAGAGAGAAAAAAACAGACGAAATACATTTCGATAGTAGATTAGAAACGCCTTTTTATGGCCGGTACGTGTGCGCGAATTCGAGTAGCTAATCGAGCCCGCTTAGTGGCCACAATTCCCACATGGACAGACCCAGACCCAGACCCAGAGCCAGAGCCAGACACATAGCCATAGCCATAGTCATAGCCAGACTCGGGTCGACAGCAAAACTTGTCGCACATTTTGTTTATGAACATTTTTACATATTTATTTTATTTTTTTGTTTAGCGCTGCCCGCACGAAATTGGGCTAATTCGAACGTGCGTCTGCCACATGTATGCTTGTGTGTGTGTGTGTGTGTGTGTGTGTGGGGCAAAGTCAGAATTAGAATTATGGCAGGGAATGTGGAGGGGATTTTCATTGCTGGCCGTAATTGTTATGCAAAACGCGCCTTCGTTGATTATTGCCAACTAAAGTGAAATAAAAAACAAAATTAAAATATGTAAGTGTGCACACACATGTACACACACACATAGACGCACACACATGCATATACATATACATGTAATAAAAACCTAAAAGCCACTTCAATACGCCGCAACCTAGTGAAGCGCTGAACTAAATGGCTTTCAAAACACTTACGCACTCACTTACATACCTACCCTTTCCCCCCTCTATGAATAGAAATACAGATCTACACACACACTCACACACACACTCACACTCACACTCACACACGTGTGGCCGCAACACAATCCGTCATTGGACTATTAACATGCAAGCGAACTTATGCAAATTTCCCACAGTTTTTGCAAATTTCTTTCGACAAGTTCATAAAACATAAAATGCCAACATAAAAAGCCACAACAAAATGCATTTATAGTATTTATGTAGGTTTATTGAGGCATTCAGGAAGTGTTCTTAAGTACCAACTGCTTAAGCACTTACCAAGAACAAATCATTTATTTACTTATAATTAATAGCGGTCGCTTACAAGCCGACGCTTAAATCTAACGAATATTGACTAATGAAAACTGCAGTAGGCAAGAAGGCTACAGTCGAGAGAGCTCGACTAGCAGATACACTGAAAACAGCATTAAAATAAGTAAGTAAGTAAGTAGTTTCTTCAATATGAATACAGTCTGTTTGTTCAATATGATCTTCATGCGATCTTAATAATGTTTTTAAAATTAATTGAATAATATGTATCTCGGAAACTGAATTGAGCTGGCTTTTTGGAATACTTATGTAAAGGTTACCAATAAGTCTACAACTTTAAAATAAAAACTTTTTGCTTGGCAAACTAAATGAAATTAGAATGAATGAATGAATGTATTAAATGAATAAGCCAGGACTGAAAGGCATTTTGGGGCTTATCAAATGTCTACCCAGACAGACTTCTGCGATAAGTTCACAATCTTAACTCGATATTTTGACATTCTAAATGCCGAAATGACGTCATTTATTGTTTTGATAAATTTTGAATAAACCTGACCTGCGTTTGGTATTCTAGAACTTATATTCCAATTTTGAAGTCTGTAGCTCTTAAAGTCTCAGAGAACGACCTGATCAAACAGACGAACAAAGAGCGATGACTTAATCGAAGATGCAGTTTTTACTGAATAAGAATATATATAATCTATTGGGGAAGACGATACTTCCCCTGTATCTGCTTTATTCTGGAGAGACACCAACATTATTTAGCTGTTTATTGTTCAACAAATTTATTAAATATTTTTTATAGGCATTACCATTTTCGTATCAGAATAATGATAAAATTTACGTAAATCTGAAAATTGCATTTATTTTATAAGACAGAAAAATATGCCGCAAAAAGACGAACCTTGTCGAGATGCGAAATGTCGAATGGCCAACTCAGTGCCAAAAAGAATGTGTGACTTGAATTGACATGTTAAGAAAAAAGCGAAACAGTCACAGAAGCATGCAGACAGATATAAAGCGAGCAAATCGATATAATCGGTGTTCATAGCAGATACTTGCACTATTTGCAGTTTGCAGTTGACGATTGGCATTTAAAGGCATGCAGCAGATAGAAAGCAAAGCAAATGCTAAGTGCCTTATGGCCGAGTCTGGGGCGCAACGAGAGGGGCGGGTCAGCATTTTTTGTAGGGATAAGGCAGAGTCAGTGGCGTCAACAGCATCGTTCCATTCACACTTTAAGGTGATTTACGAACTCAGAATTTTCCGCCAGTTTCCACATGGCAAAGGCAGCCACAATTCACTCATTCGATTTCTTCTCTCGAATCTGCACTTGCAATAATTATATTTTTAACTCTTAATTGCGGACTCACTAGCAAAAAAAGAAAAGAGGAAAACGGAAAACAGCCGCCTTGCTGTGTCCCCCCTGCCAGCGACTGTGTCACTGCTGATTTTCAAAGAGACCAATGAGCTGTCATTAAATAAAAACAGCAAAACAACAAGAACAATTGCCGAGCCATCAATCCCAATCGATGATACAGCTACAGATACAGATACAGATACATTCGCAGGCACAGCTACAGCTACAGATACAGATACCAAAAAAATGCATTGTAAATGCAAATGAAATGATTCGTTCTCGGCGGCGGTGGCAGCGGCTGTTGCTGCAACTGTTGCAACTGCAACTGCTGCTGCTGCTGTTGCTGCTGTTGCTGCATATTTTGGCCAATGTCCAAGGAATGTTTTTTAATCAGCACATACAAAATATTGCACGTCTACAATTTTGCGATTTTCACCCTTTTCGTTTCAATTCGTTGCGTTTCAATTCGATCGATTTATTTAATTGCATTTTAATTTATTTGAATTATTTATTTTGTTCTTTTTTTGTTGGCATTAATCGATGCTCGGGAATTTCAATTATAATAAAACTTAAAAAAGTGCCGAAGAATTTATTCAATAGTGCAAGCGAAAACCAATTATAAGAAAGCATTTTATAGTCGCTTACCAAAAATACATATGCATATAAAAAGTCACATTGAACAACAAATAATTGTTTGCTATACGAAAAACTAATAATAAATTGTTACTAATTAGCACTAAAAAAACTTGTAATTATAATTTTAAGTTTACGACTTTGAGACTTGCTCAGTAAACTTTGAGTGGGTACTTTTAGCTTAAGGAAGAAAAAGCATAAATAAAAATAAATAAATTCTGTATTTTAATATAAATGCATGAAGAGTTGGGGTTTTTTCTTAGACTGGTTTTAAAGGTCTTGAGTTAACAAATTTTAGCCAAAAGGAGCGCTCCACTTGTAAATCCTTGCAGCGATAAATAAGAAATTTTTATCTGAAACATTCGCAAGCGGCCAAAGTTTCGGACGCTGCTCGTTCGAGCGATTCAGTTAAAATAAAAATGATGGAAATAAAATACGAAAAGTACGAGAAAGACGATGAGGACGAGGACGAGGAGGAGTTCATCCGGATCGAGTGCAGAAAACTTTTCAGTCACGAACCGAGCTCATGTCCTTGTTTGTATTAGGCGTACGTACGTGTGCCAATGAATTTGGGCTATGGCACTGTGGATGCCACAGCCATCGCCTCGAGACAGAAACTTGCGCGCTGTCCATCAGCTCAGGGCTTATTGCTTATCTGCCAGGATGAACGTACTCTCTCCCTCTTTTCCCCTCTCTCTCTCTCTCTCACTCGCTTACTAGTTTTTCTGGCCCCATTCGGTCAGCGACTTATGAAATACTTACTAACGGCTTTATTTGACCAGCTCGCCACTGGACTGCTGATGAGGCACCAGTCACCAGGCACCAAACACAGACCAGGCACCAGTCCATGGCAAACGCTTTGAAAATATTTGCCGTGCAAACAGGTCGAGTAGTGTCCCCCCACACACACAACCACCCACACACCCACCCACACACCCACCCACACACACTTACCCCCTTGCTGCATAGTGCACCCCATCGAGTATCTGTTTTTGCTGCTGCTGTGTTCATATTTTATTTATGTTTACGTAGAAAAATCAATTCCAATTGAAATCGCTTGGCTTGGCATATGAGGAATCCTTTTATGCTTCTGCTGTTGCAACATTCGCCACATGAAAATCAATTTTTAAACTTTTTGCAATAATGCGTCAGGGCCAGGCTGGGGCAGTCGTGTTTATCCTTGAGCACATTTATTTGCCATAATATGGCCAGTACGTGACACAGTGAACACCCCTGCTCCCTCCGCAGGCTGGTCGTGAGGAAATATTGAATTGAAGTACAATTTTAAGTTGAATGTTTTCCGGTTGCCCATCTCCCGGTCGCCCGGTCGGCCAGCATCAAAAAGCGCAAATGCTTATATACATAATACATGCCACATGCCACTTGCCACATATTGGCCAAAAAAATGACTACATATGAATAATAAATCGAGGAGATTTATGTGCCACACTTCCAGCTTTTAAGTTAAGTGATTTTATTTATTTTGTAAAATAAATTCACATGAAGGTCAAAACTGGAGTTTTCGGAAATTCTTCAATATTTGATCAATCAATAAAAACTTTGTGTAGTCCAGAAAAAAAAGTACTCAATTTCAGGACTCAACTCTTTGGGGTAATATAAATAAAAATAGATAAATTCTGTGCAATAAATACTTTTATTCTGAATAGCACCTTCTATGAATGGGCTTCCCAGTTATTTGCTGTCGATAGTTAAGAAAATGCTTGCAGCTCGGACCAGGTGTTAGAGTGCCCCTGCCGTGAGAGTAAAAACAAATTCAAATTCAAATTAAAATGTCGAGCAATAAATTGTGCACAATTAAAAGCAACACCTAAGACGGGCAGACGACTAAGATTTCTGGTCTCATTAAAACGAGTTCAATAACCCAAACCGAAGACATTTAGTATCCGTTAAAACGAGGGGACGAGTGAGGTGCTGGGAGCAGGGCGGCCATCAAGAGTTGAAGCCAAATCAAACCATCAAATTGTCGGTAATAGTTTCGGGCTGTAAAACTCACACGAACAATAAGTTAATCAATCTCAAATTTTAATTACAAAGTAACAACTTCCTTTAGCAATTTCAAGCGCGATGAACTCGACTGGCTTTTTGGTTAATGGGTGGTTTTTTTTCTTCTTGCCTGCTGCTTGCCTGTTGGCAGCACAATTTACATAAAAATGCAGATGCCGCTCAAGGTGTGGGCCAACTGGCTGAGGTATCCACAAGATGCATACTTGTGCATGTCTAAAAGATACAGATACAGATACAGTAACAGATACAGACACAAGTCGGCGGGGCGCACATACATATTTTATGTAATTTGTCTTTGTTTTCGTGTAATCAAATGAAAATAAAATTGTGAATTGCAAACAGCGAATGCAAAGAGGAAGAGAAAGAGGAAGCCACAGCCCTCGGCTGCAACTGCAACGGCAACTGCAACAGACTCTGAATGTGAAAGGCAATGCTCAGTCACCCCTCCTACAACAACTCCTACCTTAGCCCCTGTCCAAGTAACAAAACAAATGAAAAATGGAACTCGCACCATGCAGGCGAACGAGTTGATAATTTATTTGAATTTTATGCGACTCCCTCGCTCTCGCTCTAGCTCTAGCTCTCTCTCTCACTCTCTCTCTCTCTCTTTCACAGGCAACGCCGCTGGCAAAGGTCAGTTCCCCCTTTGCGCAGATGCAGCAGCGATCCAGCGATCCGGCGATCCACCGATCCGACAATCGCCGGCGTCTGTGTAATCCTTTGTTGACTGCGCAGGTGACGGCCCCTGGTCATGGAAATCGATTTGCAGCCTGGCCAGGTCACAAAAGGTACACACTACGTGCCCCGGCCAGGACACAACCAAAACCCACATAAGTAGCCAGTATAACAGTATATAAATACATATGTATATATATATATATATTCGATGCAGCAGTTGCTCACGCTTCGCTGCCTGGTGACCTCGTGGATTTTGACAAGTTTATTAACTTGTGGATTGCACGCACTGACAAATTCACCCAGCAGCAGCAGCAGCACCCACCCGACAAAAACCACAGCCCCACCCGACAAAATCCACTGCCACATACACTGAGAATAAACCTGCTATAATCAAAACTGGCTTTTATAACTTATATGCAGTTATTTTTTGCGAATATGGACTTGAAGCTCCTATCATTATTGGTTCCTTGACAAATAAATGTTGGTTGATTAATGTTTAAAATATAAATGCAAAATAAAAAAAAAATATATCTGCTAGAATTTAGTTTAACTGTTCAATTTTGTGATTCATATGTATATACGAGTATATATATTTTATTTATTTATTTAAAATGGGTACAATCAGCATTACTTTAAGTTGTGAAGTTTTTAGATATATTTGGAGAATGTAACTCCTGCAAAATGAGTAAAATTAGTATTAAGAACATTTAATAGACTTTATTTTATATTATATTATTTAAGATATGTTTTTAGTTTTAGATATGAGTGCTTAGTTTTTTTTAAATGCACATTTTGTAAATTGTGGACAATTAGTATTAATAATATTCGAATTTATTTTATATCAAGTTTTTAGTGTTAAAATATTAAAACATATTTTGAGAATGCAACTCCTGTCAACTGAGAGCAATCAGTATTAATAATTAAAGTTAACTTTCTTAACTGGCATTTAGTTGACTAATTGGGATATTTTTCAGGAGCTTGGCTACTCAGAAAACTATTGTTTGAAAAATTGTATTTAAATTTATAAACCAAATTTATTATTATACATATTAAATTAAGATTTCGTTCTTTGTCATGTTTGTCAAATGTTTGACAATTAGTATTTTAATTTATAAATTAAACATTCAATTTTAAATAAAATCAATATTTCATTATTTGTCATTGAATTTGAAGTCATCACGAGATTTTAGGAACCTTTAAATTTTTTTTTTAAATTTCAGTTCAAAATTCGTTGTTAGAGATTCTTTGCAAAAAATCGCTTAGATTTCATGTAACTGTCATTTATCTTTAGCTGATTTAACTTATGAATTAATTATATTATTTAATTGTTATTGCATACTTTTGCTCAGTGCATTTATTAATAGGAAAGCGAACCCCAAATGTCTTGGGGCCGTCACGAACTCCCAGCCCTTTGTTTTGGCGGTTCGCCGTCGAAATATTTTTGGTCTAAGTTTGAGCGCGACTCGCGCCAAGGCGAAAGTCAAAATCTTTTGTCAACTCGCGCCCAAGCCCATTCCCCAGCCCGGCCCATTCCCCAACCCAGCCCAGCCCAGCCCAGCCCAGACCCGGCCATGTCCTGTCGCTTGCTACCCAACTTGTAAAGGTGCAGCCGCAACCCTTTTAGCTGCGGCAACTCCCCCGGGGGCAGAGCTGAACGTGAGCCGGAGGTGGATGTGGAAGGTGAAGTCGGAGGCGGAGGCGAAGGGGCTGCGTGCGGCTTGCTCTGTGGCCAGAATTTTGATGGAGTCTGCGTTGGCTTTTCGCTGCCAAAGGATGTTGTGGCAAAATCTGCGTAAACTTTGCGTATATATATATATATATCTGTATATATACACTTAGCTTGTATATCGAGGTTTATTTGTGTGTCTGACTGTTTATATTTGCTTTTGGGGAGAATATGCTCGTGCGTGCTGGGAGGGTTCGCTTTGGAGTTTACTTTATGTCTTATTTGCTTATGAAATAAGATATTCCAAGCTGGCGCGACGTCTGCGGTTCAGTTCGTGTTTCCCGAACGCCCCACCCCGCCCACAGCCTGCCACAATTTTGGCACGATTTATGCATAGATATATCGCAAACCGTTGAGATATTTTTCGATTCGATTTTATTTTCTGTTTATGAGATTGCCTGACGTTTTTATGCACTTTTCTGCTTTATGGCCAAAAAGGGTTGGCCCAAACGACGAAACGGAATCCCATCAGGCCATCAGACGTAGATCCAATTTGTGGGAGGTTTGCCCTTTTAATGGCATGTGTACGTTATTTGTGGGATTTGGCCAACATGGTTTTTGCTGATTGCAAGAGATGGAAAACTGAAATGACACATTTTTAAGCCATTCACCGAAAGTACAAAAATAATCAACACACAAAATTTTCAACCGTCTAAGCCCAAATAAAACTCAATCAGCAGTAATTAAAACAATTCACAATTGATGCTCAACTGTAAAACCGAGAGGACAATGGCCAATTGTATCCGGAGTCCGGGCTGATGGGTCTGGCGCGTGACATGTGCCGGCGCTGTGATCCCTTCGTGCCGGGGCGTAGGTGCTACGGCTCAACTAATGATTTGGTGCCAAACAAAGGCAACACCTTGGCCACTGCTGACTTTCGACTGGATTTGGGCGTCAAAGCAGCCACCAATAAAAGTGGCCAACAAAGCGAAAAAGACTCTAAAGTGGCGCACTGCCCAACTGGCAACATGAATTACTGCCAGCCTCTCTGTGAACCCTTCGCTGACCGCCTGCTGCTACGGCTCTTGTTGTGTTGTTGTTGTTGTTGTAGGTGTTGGTGTTGTTGTTGTTGTTGTTGGTTTTTCGGTGCCTCGTCCTGGCACCTAATACAGTCCAAAAAGGAATCTGACACACGCATTGTCTGGCCCGTTACAAATTGTTGTGGGCGTTACAAATCCGCTTACGACTCGACCTCGACTTGCCTTTCTCTACACTGTCCGAAATAAAATACAACTTTTAAAAATAGTCAAACATTTTGCCAAAAAAAAAACACAATTTTCAATGACTGATTTTTTGATATTACAATTTTATTTACATTTTTAATTACTACTTAGAATTATATTAAAATTAGAAAAAAAAGAAATAATTTTATGAAGAAAGAAGTAAGTGAAATTAAATTAAAAGATTTTTAATTTTATATTAAAATATAAGACATTATCCGTGTAAAAATATTTTATATATAAAATATAATTTCTAAATGAAAAGACTTACACAATTTCAAAAAGAATTTTTTATATTTTGTCTTTTATTTATCTTAAATAATATTCTATATTTCGAATCTTTTCGGGATTCGCCTTGAAAAAGTATTGGAAATTCTTGCTAAGTAATCTTAAATTTAGTTATAAGTCGATTTTTTTTAAATAGAAAATTTAATTCTGTCTGATATACGAAAATAAGTATGCTAGTCAACAATTATAATTTAATTTTTAAAGAAAATTTTCTCAGTTAAATAAAACATTTTTTTTTGAGTGTACTCACACACACTCAGGCAAATACAAACAATTCCAATTTCTGCACTGCAGAGTATCGAATTTCATCTTTGATTCGAATTTTTGAGCGTTAAATCGCCAAAATCATTCGTTAATTTTGACGTTTTCCTTTGTTGCAATGTGCTGATGGGGGTGGCAAGGGGACAACTACGACTGCTGCTGCTGCTGCTGACCAACGGTCAGCTGACCCCTGTTCTCTGACCCGCAGACAGGGTGTCATCAGCGTCAAGACATGTGGGTGGATGTGAATGGGAAAGTGCGTGTGCTGATTGCAATTGTCCATCGGTTGAGATTAAAAATTTATTTCGAAATTAGCGCAATTGTTGGCATTGTTGCTCCCTTTTTGCTTTTACACATACGCAGCTCATGGCTGACAACAAGGAAAAAGGGAAAACAATACAAATATAAAATACAAATAAAATTGATGTCTGTCTGTCTGTCTGTTTGGCTGTCCATCGCCTTCGCAAATGATTGAAAATATTTCTTGATTGTTTTCTACGAATTCGCGTGTCCGAAATGCATTTCATAGATATCAAAGAATGTTACTTTTAATACTTCTTTTGCTGTGCCAGTGGATTTGCTGATTCCGTTAACAAATTAAAACCAATTTTGGGGTGTTTCCCTTGCTCCAGTTAGAAGTTGTGGAATTGAATTCAATACAAAAACATATTTGTTAGATTTCGATTTTCAAATGGTAGAGTGGAATAAAATTGTGTTTTCTACGGGTTTTCTAGCTTTCGTAATATTAATTTATTATTTAATGCTGACTTTGTGCAGTCGACACAAACTTAAAAACAATTTATAGCATTTGCATTTATATATAAAATAATAAATCATACAAAATAAAAATATTTTATTGAAATTAACAGAAAGCTTAAACAATTGGAATGGCAAATACAGCTGTATCTGTACATCTGCAGATATGTATTTATTTTATATAATGCTGAGGATCAAGAATATTAGCTTTAATTTAGAAATTTACAAAATAACAATGCTGACGTACTTATAATTAAATATTTACTATACATATATTTTTTTTAGCTATCTATGAAGAGTTGATTTTGTAGTGATTTTAGAGTAAAAAAATAGTTCAAAGGGAAACTAAAAGAGTCAAAAATAAATAAACAAAATTAATTACAATTAAGTAAATAAACAACTGACGGACAATGATAAATTTTTCACTCTCTTTCATTTTCAAATTATGAAATTTTATGTTATGCGACAAATTTGAATTTAACTATTATTATTTATATTTTTTTAAGCTGTGGTGGAGTGAATTGATGGCCAGAATATTGTGATGATTGGACAACCCAAGGAATATATCGTTCCATTACTAAATAGTTAAACATTATTCTTGTTTATATCAACAGAAATAATTTTTTCTGTATTTAATAAATAAACATTATTCTTAATTATTAAATAAAAGTAGTAGAAGATTTTACGAGTGTTGGTCAGAGCCCCGAAAAATTGAATCGAATCGCATCTAAGCACTGAGCAGCACTCCTGACTAATACCAACCCCCCTCCGCGTCGAGTGTAGGCTCTAGTTTTGGGAACTAGAAAAACGCCACCGGACATATCAATCAGACGGCAAGAAATTGGATCGGACTGGGAGTGTGTGGAACTGTCCGGCTGGCTGGCCATAAAAGCCAAACAATGGCGTGGTAATGGCTACTTTAAAATGACACCAGCCCGCTGACCCGGTGGCGGTGGTTGTAGGTTAATCGCCACCCGCTGCTATCAGCTGGATTAGACGGGAACCGCCCTGTGCCAACGGGTGATAAATGCAGTGAAAACGCCGCGGGTGACCAGCAACCCAAATAGAGTTGTCAACGTCAACTGCGCTGCATGCAAGAGTTGTCAATAATATTTCATTCGAACGTTTATTCAGTAAAATAACAAAATGCCACTCGTCGAATGTTTTATGATTCAATTACGTTCAATAGAAAAGTCACTAAAAAGTGTTGCATATTAATTTCAGACACACACACAACACACACACACACACACCTCAATTGTCAATTGATTTTTGTGGTTTGCAACAAAATAGTTGCACAAATTGTGCACTTTTTTGCAGCTGACTTTTTTGCATGGGTGTTGCTGCTACAAGTGCCACGCCCCTTTCAACACTATATCTATTCACGAGCATTGGTTTTGTAACTGTTGTTGTTGGCCAGGTGTAGCTGACTGTTGTTGACTGTTTGTTTTGCATTAAACGGTTTGTTTTTGCTAACCAAAGTGTTGATTTTATGGCCAACCGCCGTTTTTTGTGCATTTCACAGCGAATTTCAAGCAGTCAAATGTAATGGGATCATCTACACGGCTATTTAAAAGACACTCACTTTGAAGAAGTAGCCAAATATCTGACCATATCGATTTACATCTGTGAACGATAGTGTCCCAACTCAGTTAGGGTACAGCAGTATAAAGACCACAATGTAGTTTAATCGCTGACTTACACAAAATGTTAATGTGCCCAACTATAAAACAAACTTCATTACACGGCACTAAAAATCGCCGCAATGAAGTCAACTAAAACTAAAACCGAATAAAATACATGCAATACATATATATATATATATATATATATGAGCAAACTCAATTTAAATTCAAAAGGCCAAAAGCCACCAAAAATGGTGCGTGCTTATCGCCGATGCCGCTTCTTGAACCCGATAAGCTCGATAAAGCGTTCACGAAATAAATTAAAAATACATTTTTTGAGGTAAATGTGGCACTTTAAAGGCAACTTGAGAAAATCACATAATAAATATAAAAACACAATTAAATAAGTGCATAGAAAACAAATGCGTAAAAAGCAAGAAACACACACAACAACAACAACAACAACAAAAATACACAAATAAAAACACAAGTTAAAATAACACCAAGAAAATTTCAAGTACTCAACGTGAAAGGGCAACACGAACCACGATCAACACAGTCAAATCCCTTTCGCTTCCCGTACCCCTTCCTCTTCTCCTATCCCTTTCCCTGTCCCTTCCCCCTTCATCTATTCACAACTAACATTATGTTTAAAGACATGGAAATAAGCAGCAGAAATGCCCTAACAAGTCAGAGAGTCCAAGCGAATATTTGTGTGTATTTATGTATATAAAATATAAAATTAAATATAATAACAGATCGAGCGAATTTTTGAGCTTATAAATTTTTTTTAATAATAATAAATAAGTTTAAGATTATTCAAATTACAGGTAAAGTCAAAGTCCTTTCATAAGTAAACCAACTTTTAGTTGTTCTGCTCTTTAGCATCTAAAAAACTACATTTTCAAAGAGCCCGAACAAAAATCAAGTTAGACTAGAAGATATCCTGTAACAGACTTTTAAAAAGAGTTTTTTGATAGTAGTTCATTAGGAAAATACGTTCTCTGTTTTTTATGTGATTTTCATTCAACTTTCACAATTGATCAGACATCTTTAGAATGGAGTATTATGTGAGAACTTGTCTTTCCAAGTGGAAGTTTCCAGCTCTTATAGAGATCTGAAAGATGAGATCGGCTCAATCAACGCGGCTGCTGTTGCTGACAAGGAATACATATATATATACATATATACTTTATAAGGTCGAAGGTGCCTAATTCTGCTTCTAAGGTATTCTGTATAAGGTATGAAAATTAAAAATAACCCGTTGATTTAATAAAATATTTGTGTTTTAAATAATTTAATTAATTAAAAAAATATCTATATTATTTATATTGATATTATATTACATTATATATAAATATATAATATAAGCTATGTACCTGTTTACAAGTAGATAAGTAAGGAATTCGCCTAACTCTTCCAGCTGAACAACAGTCCCGTCGTTTAATTCTGTTGCATATCTGGCCGATGTCAATGTTGTGGACGTGACCAGCATTATTTGTTTACAGTTGGTTCGCACGTTTTGCGGAAACGGTGTCCAAAATATTTAGAGCACAACGAATGGTGTCTCATAATTGGAGCGGAGTCGCCCAGTCGCAGAGCTAGTTGACTGAACCCGGCGCATGGCAAATGGCGGCTACATAAATTTACAGCCCAAAAAAAAACCAACTATTGGGTCGCTTAAAAAACTGAAAAAATGCCAGAAACTGCTGCATATATGCCATTATATGTGTGTTCAATGAAAAATGCGTTCGGTTTACCATTAATCCACAACCATGATCCACAGCGACAGATCATTACACACGCGCGCTCCAAAGCCAAAGTCCCCCCCCCAGACAAGAAATTCTCTATGGAAATTTATTAATAAAAACTGAAAAACAAAACGAGGAGAGAAGAAAGCATACAGAAAGTGAATGCGGAGAGATGTACACGTGTCTGTGTACATAATACACATCCGATATGCCACAGCGCACCCCCTCCACCATCATTCCAAACTATCCATCTAGTTGCATGTGCCCCGGGAAGTGGCTGTTGCAGTTGCTGCTTTGTTGTAATTTATAGCAGCGCCGCCAAATGACATGCTAACTAATAGTATCATCATAATTTATACAAATGCATTGCTTATGTAATTTATGCCCCTGCCCAAAAACCCACCCCACCACCACCACCACCCCTCTGGCGTAGAGGATCCGCTGCTGACAGAGGTCACAACACCCGTCAATTCGCGGGTTAATAGCCCACTCTGACCCCGGCCAGGGCAGCATTTAAATATCGATTACCGATTGCCGATCGAACATTTGCACGTGCGAATTTGAACTTTAATTGGATTTGTACATTTATCATTAATTAACTTGGCTAACATGAGATTTGAATTTCCTTGGGCTTTTCTTTTGAATAAAGAGGGAGCTTAACTTTCACCAATTGCCATTTCCGTTTTGGCCACCATGTCCCATGCCACCAGCGAGTCCTGCAGGACCACACCTCAAGGATTATCCAAGCTATTCCATGTTATTCTCATTTTACTCACCATTGCGAGACATGCCCCCGGCATAGCCGCCATACTGGCCACCACCCATTTGGCTCATGCCCATCTGGCCCATGCCCGTTGCGTCACCTCCAGATTTGAGTGGGTTTGCATAGCGCATCATTGACTGGTTGTATGCCTCATATGAAGCCGGCTGTGATGCATTCGGAGACATGGCCGGTTGGAAGTGGTTTGCTTGATTTGAGTGCAGCCACTGACGTCCACCACCATTGATAGTGTTGGCATAGTCACCCGGATTCATCTGACCCATCTAGGAACATGGCTAGTGTATCAGTAATTCAATTAGTAATCCCAGTTAAGCTTTACCTGTGGATAGACGGACATGGACTGGCCAGCTTGCCCACCTCGACCACAACCTTGGCCTCCCATATAGCTCCAGTTGAATTCTGTTCCATTGTTGCCGTAATCCATTTTGACTATTAAATTTAACCAAAAATTTATTTAAAAATCTGAATTTCTTAACAAATTTTTGTATTTATTTTAATTTTGTTTTTTAACCAGACGTTTTGCTGCTAGAAAGTTGAAATTCGAATGAAATCGAAATTTTTTCTACTAAAACACATTTTCTTTCGAGCATAAAGATCATTGACTACTTGATATCAAATATTACAGATTTTTTAAATTACTATATATATATATGTAAGATTATGATATGGATCAAATATTCAAGATTTATTTTCAATAAGTAATAATAAATAATAAATAATAAGCAATAATTTATTTATTATTTTTATTATTCACATATTGATCAAAATTTCTATTTCAAAATGCTTATTTTATTGATCGCATTTTTCAGATTTATTTTTCACATATTATCTTTTATGAAGGTATATGATATTGACCAAATACACCGGATTTGATTGCTCAATAATTAATTTGTTTTCCATGAAATTCGAAGGCTCATTTTGTGTAGGAATCTATACTAAATGTCCACCTGTTAAACACAGCTGTCTCTTCTCTTGCAGTTGCCTGAAAAACAGGTTATTTTTAGAGTGCTTGGAACAATTGGATACTTAAGGACACACTCCCAAACACACCCAGACAATAGCAATGTCCTGCTAGGGACGAGGTGCCGTCTTCCACACACACACAAAAGATAATGAAGATGACCTCATAAATCGCATCGTTATGATCTTCATAAATATATAATTGCTTCATATTCATAACGCTAATCGCTCAGCTCGAAAGGACAATGCATTGTTGTCCTTGAAGAAATTGCGACCGCTGTGCAAACCGATATCGAGCTGCACTTATCTTCTACCTGCACCCTTATATATATATATATATATATATATTTAGAATTCATAGTTTTTTATGGTCGACAATGTTTGAACAGCTCTGCTCTGCTGGTCGACTGAATTTGTGCTCTGCTTTTTAGACAGCAATTTAAACGCCATAAAATGATGGATTTAATTAGTACACCAAGAAAGTATATATATATATATATAAGTATATACTCGTATATATATAAGTATATATATATGTATAAGTATATATATCTATTTGTATTTGGTTGCTGAAAAATGCAGAGAAACGTTTTGGATGCATCTTGGCCATCAAATTGTTTGTTCACCTGTTGAGAGCATTTTTTATGCACTGTTTTTCTCATATGTGTGTCAAGCAGCAGAAAATTTCATAAATTTCCCATCCATGCCACGTGCCAGTTCAGTGTCACTGTCACAGTGCCGGAAAAACTCGCCCCTCACAAGCAAAATTGTTTCGTGCCCCAAAATGTTATTTTCCTTTTGTTGCATTTATTTATAGTTTCATTTGTTATTTTTTTTTTAGTGATAGCGTTCAGTGAACTGCTTGTTGTTCAGCTAGTTGGGAGCGCATGGAAATATGATTATCGGCTAGCTGGAAAAAGAGGAAAGTCCATTCTAATTGCTGACAATTAACACCTTTCAGTCGAACAACCAGAAACAATGCGCATTTGTCAGGCACACCAATTTCGGTTTGGGGGCGTTCGAAAACATTGGGTTTCATTTTGATTTATCAACTCTTTTTAAATTCCAAACATGGAACCATCTTTCACAGCACAAATGCAACATCAGCCGTGTCAGCAAAGTCATATGCATTAGGTACAACAACAACAAAGCCATACCGAACCGAACCGAATAGATACACTCGAAACGATTTAACTCTTTAACCCCGCCCACAACCGTTTTGACCCCAAACACGAGGAGACTGCAGCTGAGACATGCTCGGGGGCCTATTAAAAAATTGTTTATGAAAACAAACATTTTCACAGCGATTAATCATCGGCATTGCTTGGCGCGTGGGGGAAATGGCATTGCCTCAGTAAGCCCCCCTGCCCCGTGCCCCTTCCCCTCGCTCCACAACCGATGTTGAGTTGATGCTGATGATGATCTCCATGGCAGCCAAGTAGCCGACATCATCTGGCAGCCAGCGATTAGGCGGAGTGCCTTCCATTTTCCACTCGGCAAGCATTTTAAGGGCCTCTCTTTTATTAGATGGGGCGGGGCGGGGGCCTGCTGCTGGGGGAAAGTGTTAAATGCCTGCCAATTAGTGCCGCCTGCTCGTTGAGCTCCATTGAGAGATCGTTCCACTAATTGGCTAAAATATGAATTGCTATTCAATTTAATCAGCTTCATAAATCGTTTGCCATTTAATGTGGACTCGAGAAAGTTTTTCCCTATTTGGAAGACGACAGCTGCTCAAGCATGAAGCTATAAATAAGTATTGCCATATAGACCTATACTATATTTATCAAATAAATGACTATATTCAATTAGGTTATCGTTTATTGTGCTCACATTTTCAAGATCAACAAAATTTTCTTCATTTTTATAAATAGAGTTTTTTCAAATGTTAAATGAAAATTATTATTGCATGAGAAATTCGAGTGAATATAAATTGTATCTGTCTACAGTAAGTAGATGGCTATATGATGCTTAATATAATTTATATAATTATATAAATAAATAAATATTTAATTATATTTAATATAAATAATATAATATTAATCTACCATTAAACAAGTATAGATTCTAAGCGATTAATTCGAAGCTGCGTATGAAAAACATATTTTGGGAGTCTAATAAAATTAACTATTTTAGCTTAGCTCAACAAAATAGTCATGATTGATGATGTTAGTTGACGTTTGTTAAAGTGTATTTTATAAATCAAAAAATAATTATGAATATAATCAAAAGGATAATATTTGTTTGTTCATATATTATATTCACAAAAAAATTGTCGAGAATTTAGAAAAGTTGTCTTAAAATGAAAATTGGCCTGAATACAAAAAACATGTTCTGTGTCTAATCACTAAAAAAACACCCTGGAAATGAGATATTTTTTTCTATCTGTTAGAAAAATGTTTCCTAGAATTAAGTAAAGAAAAATTATGTTTTTAACAAGCATAATAATAATAAAACAAAAAAATAAGAAAATGAGTGACTCATGAAGCCAAAAGAATGGAGAAATGAAGTCGACAAATTTTCCAGGTGCGCAACTACTTGCTTTTTATATACTTAAAGCTCTTTTTTTGCCAGTGTATATCACAGTTTTTGTGCATGCTTAAATGAACATATTTTTTTAACCTATTCTTGAATATTGATTAAGATCCTTAAATAGTATCAAATATATGAATTACTTTCGCATCAGTGCATCAAAGTGAATTCTCGATATCATTTTAACTGCAATAAATTTTCGGAATGATTGAAAAATGCAATTTTCATTTTGCGTTAATGGCAGATTTGAGCGTGGAAATGGAAGTGATGTCATTAGTATTGGACGCGTGAGGGAAGCCACTCATGGCCAGCACATTAGTTGCTGGAAAATGGCGAACATCTTGCGTTTTAATTGCTGCAGAGCTGGCTAATGTCCTCTGGCAAGGAGCTGAACTTTTCGGGTCATCTGTCAATGTGGCAAAATGTTGGCAAAGGTCATTGTCTGTATTTCATAGCAATTGCTGCTGTTTTCAAATAAAATGTGTAATATTTCAGTTTTTGAATGCGCACAGGACGAAAGGACAACGGGATGCTGGGCCGGCTGCAGGGGAGAAGAAGAGAGTTGTCAGAAATGCGAACATTACACAATTTAAAAGTGCTGACCTTTGTCCAGTGCCAGAACCCGATTCATTAGTTGGGGTGCCAAAGGTCCTCCTCCAACTCCTCCCTTTAGCCACCACAGGCATTGTGCATTGTTGGGTTTATTGTTATTGTTATTATTTGAAAGAGAGCAAGAGAGAGAGAGAGAAAGAGAGGGAGAGAGTGAGTGTTTCTTGCAACTGTCAAACGGAACTATTTGGCTTTATGTTCCTGGGTGCACTTCTATGGTCCTTTAGGGGGGTGGGCGATGAACGACGGCACGCGCCGCCTTCTGCCTTGGGCTAATGACGAGGAGCGACCAAAACGGAAGCCCGCTTCAAGTGCCTCTTTAAACTGTGCCACAGAGTCCGTCCGTCCGTCCGAAAATGACACCCGCACGAGACTGAAACCCGAACAGAGACACAGACAGACAGACAGGCAGAGTCATCCCCCGATTTGATGGGGTCAGCTATCATAAGGCCGGGGCTAAATGATGCAAGGAATGCCCCGTTGATGTTCCAGTTGCCGCTGCTGTTGTTGCTGTTGTTACTGTTGTTGTCGCCTCATGACACCCAGCAAAAACCAATAAATGTCATCAAATTTATTGCTTTTGATTCAAAAATTCTTTTGTTTGTTTCGGTTTTACAATGATATCTACAGCGCACTATCCAGCAACCCTCAGACTTGGTCAGCTTCTTTATTGTTATCGCCAAACGAAATTCACTGCGTCATATTTAGACATCTGTAACTCTGACAGTATAAGACTCTATATATATACACTACTTGTACAAATTAAATAGAGCTAACTACTTCTCTTACCTGTATAAATAATTGCAGTTTTATTTCTATACAAATGTATGTTAGTTAATATTAATAAGTTAATATGAATAAGAATTAGGCAAGCTTTTCATCCAGTTCAGTTTAATTGATTTTAGTAATTTGTAAGTAAGTAATCGACTTACTTACTTGACTTTCTTTAATTTAAGTTCGACTTATTCCTTGATTGTCATGTATATTAAGAGAAGCTGTTCCATCTGGAATAATATAGTAATAAATAATAATAAATAAATATACAATTTCCCAAACCAGAATTGATTTCAGTGTAGATCATACTTAAAAATTTAAGAACAATTTTCCAATTCATATTTATTTAATAGTTGAGATCTTTAGTCATAGTTTTTCTTATTCTGATTGGGTTTATTGTGGGGTTTCCCCAATGCAACTAATGTTGAGTCAATTTGCATTTAATTTAATAATTTTAAATTTTATTTTAAATTTAATTTAATTCAATTTTGCATTATTTGTATTTTTAGTGTCGACTGACTTTAGTTGACATTATTTAATTAAATAAATAAATAGTTGGATTAGTCAATTCTGATAAAGATACTTTTTGATATCAGCTTGCTTTCAAGTTCAAGTTTTACCTAAACTCAATTGTTGCTTTTCCCGACTTGCAGTAGTTATGACAGATACGAGTCATATCTGAAGCACTCTCATTGAAATTCCATTGTTGACCCAAAGTAATATTTACGGCATGTTCCTGTTCCTGCTGCCTGTCGCACATAAATATCTCCAAATGCAGACACACATAGATATCATATACATAAATATGGGGCACGTATCCTGCGGGCGACTCTTCGTCATCGTCATCGTCGTCGCTCCCTTTTCAGATGCCTCGAGATACCTTCAACTGTCAACGCATCGTCAATTCTATTTTTATGTTTTATTTTCACTTATGTTTTTTTTTTCTTTTCTTTTCTTTTCATTTCATTTTGTGTCGGAAAATGTTTTGCTTGGCTTCCGCTTCGCTTCGTTTCATTTCATTTCTTCGGTTTTGTTTAATATTCGAGTGTAATATTTCAGTTTTTTTTTCTTTTCCTTTGTGTTGTTGAGGAGGAGCGTCTGTTGTTTTTGTTTGTGTTGACAATTTGTTGGTTTTTTGTGTGTGTGTGTGTGTTACCGCTAAATAGCTACAAATTTATGAGCGTAAATAGCATCGTAAATCAATTTTTAATGCATTTCCATTTATTCTTTCTTGGCTAATGTCAACAACAAATTGATGGCACCATCGATTTTTTTGTTGTTTTCTCTTCTTCTTTTTTTTGGTTAGGGGGTGGCCTTACAATTCTAGTTAGACATGCACTTTTCAGCAGGCGCTTACTTTTTGTTTGTTGTGCAATTTCGCATTGAAAGTGCAATCGAATTAAATTTTAACCAATGCAAAGGCAGCGCTCCACAATATTTAATGCCAGTGTGTAATTTTAGATGTGAATGCAAAACACACACACACACACACACACATGCACACATGTGTTTTTGTTGCCTGTTTGGTTGCAGCTTTGACGGCAAATCCAATTTAATACGCTTAAGTTCTTACATTTTGTTTTTCTTTGTATCATTTGAAAAAGCACATAAACAATAAGAAAAAGAAGAAGTAGCAAAAAAAAAAAGAAAGAAAATTGCAGTGTATAATGTAAATGCCACGCCCCCTGCGTCGGCTCAATTTAATATTATTGATCTTTAATTTTGCCATTTGAGCATTTTGTTTTTTGTGCAGACTTTGAAAATTGCATGTGTTCTATGGTTTAATGTGCATTAAGCGTCTCTCTCTCGCTTTCTCTACTGCCCTCTCTCTCTCTCTCTCTATCTCTATCCCTCTCTCTCTCTCTCTCGGTCTGTGACACATAGTTAAAGCCTGTAATTTAATCGTATTTGCTGCGACGCCTTTGTTTTTACTTTTTCATGTATCGCTGGCTTATTTGAGTGCATTTTTTGTTTGTAATTCCCCCTTTATATCGAATTTAATTCCAAGGCATGGCAAAAATGGTTATTTGTGTGTACATTAGAATGAATGCGTTTATATGGAGCACCAACCTCCATCCTCCATGGAAGCCCCAAAGATGCAACCCGAGGCATTTCATTTACATTCGTTTTCGTTCTTGTTATCGATATTGTTGCGGTTGTTGTCCAATATTTTCTCTATTCTGTTGCAACTTTGTGTCTACAGCCAGTTGGCTATATCAAAAAAACAAATAACGAATGCCTAATTGGATTTGTTGGAAAGAAAACTTAGCAACTTAAGCAGATGACAAAGTCGAACAAATGAATATTTAAGTTTAGTTATTCTTTAATATAAATAAG
This sequence comes from Drosophila paracracens, assembly GCA_035044025.1. Lineage (NCBI taxonomy): Eukaryota > Metazoa > Arthropoda > Insecta > Diptera > Drosophilidae > Drosophila > Drosophila paracracens. The sequence goes on along the minus strand of JAWNMN010000835.1, from coordinate 1,440,468 downwards.
TAGGTGTGAGTATTGAGATAAGTCTGAAGGCAATTTTAAGAGAATTTTGTGTTGTTAGATCCATTATCCCTTGCAATGGTATGTAGCAGTCAGAAGAAAGCATAGCAGATTCCATAAGGTATATATTATCTTGATCAGCACCCACAGCGAGTCGGCGTAGCCATGTGCGCTTGTCTGTCTGCTTGGACAAGCCGATCGCAGGGACTATTATCGCTGGAGACCTCCAATTTGGATAATAATGAAACCATTGCAAAGATATAGCCTTTAAATTGATATTAGAAATAATCAGATATATTACTGATCTGTACAGATTTCATTATTTTGATTTTGTCACTATTTTCATATTGAACAAACTATTATCAGTAAGCCTGAAATTTATTGATATGAATTCACTGAAACTATTATATATAATATGTTAATTAAAATACAAAAAACTCCATTTAAACATATAGAACTAAGAAATATAATTTTGTTTAACATTAATTAAATTAATTAAAGTTATTATTTTATTTTTTAAGCTAGAACATTGTAACTTGCTGAAGCTTAACAAATTTATTCAGTTACTTAGAAAAGATGTGCGATAAGCTGACTTTGGGGCAAGCGAAAACGAACCGAAAAGATATTCGAAATATATATATATATATATATATATATATATATATATATGTATATGTTTGACGCTTTAATTAAAAATCGAAATTGAACTGCCAATAAAATGTTTGTTAACCAACATAACCGCATCTGTTAATGTCTGCAGAAAGGGAGCGCCGACGTTGACGTCGACGTCGACGTCGACTGTGTGCAGTGAAGCTAGAGCTATTTGCCACAGCCGGAACCGTAACCGTGGCCAGGTCCGGAGTCGATTTCTATATATACGTTATTCTCTACCCTCGTTGTCTGCTTTATCAAATTTTTGATAAAAAGCCGCGCCAATAAATTAAATGTATAAATTCATTTAATGAATTTCATTTTTATTGTTTCAAGCCCCGGCAGATGACTACACCCCACCCCCTTCCCCTCTGTGTAGGTGGTGTGTGTGTGTGCATATTAAAAAACCATCAGCGTGTCAATATGTAATTTGTGTCATCAGTTCGGAAGCAAATAGAACATAAATTAAATATCAATAAAAAAAGAGACAAAAAAAAACGCGGTCGATCCCAAAAGCCGAGCTCGCATCCAAAAGAGAAGAGTCGCATATGGCGCAATGTGGCACAAGCAGTGTGCAGATGATGGCTAGATCTAAGAAGATCCCGAAAATTGATTTTGTGCCCCTGCAACGGTGTTGACAAATTTTCCCCTTTGCTGCGCAACAAATGCAGACAATGGTTACAGTAGCTGGGCCCAGGGAAACACAATTGGATAGCCACTCCTGGCAAAAAGTGCACGGGGACTTAGTTGCTGGAGGCTCAGGCTGAGGCTCAGGCTCAGGCTCGGGTCTAAGATCCCTGACTCAGTCTCAATCTCAGTCTCAGCTCAAATCGTGTGCAATCAACCGCAATATCTTAAACAAAGCAGGCAGCAGAGAGGCAGGGTGACATGTAGTCAGGCAGTCTGACGGATGAGTTGTTTGTGCAACCTAATGAAATTTTATATATATATATATATTTATGTGTGTGTATATTTGTGTGCGTGTTTGGCGGAGGATCAGCAAGGATCGCTGGCAGCAAGAAATTTGTCAACCGCCGCTTTGTTGGGCTCGAGTTCATTAAGCCCGGTCACCATTTGAGTCCCTCCATTAAATGCCAATCTGTCCCTGCCGTCGCTTTCTTTTGATGATTGTGAAATTATTAAGGATTTATTATTATTATATTATATTAAGAGCACAGCATGTGAGCCAGCAGCAGCATCAGCTCACAATGCCAGAATCAACAGCCCATCACAATGGAGCCAGAAGCAGACCAAGGAGGATCATTAGAGATTTGTCGCTCGCTGATGAAATATTATTTTACATATCAATTATTTCATTGTTCCCACAAACATTTCATTTCTTTTCTTTTCTTCTCATTTTTTTCCTTGCTCGAAAATTGTCCTTCGTTTTTTGGGCTTGTCAGTTGTCGTCTTAGTCTTATCCATCTATCTGCTGGAAAATTGCATTACACACTTAAATCGGCATAATTCAGGCAAAATTACAATAATTGTTTTTGTGGTTGTCTGATTTGCAACCAGCGAAATTTGATAGTTTTCCGACAATTACATATATCTGTCCGTTGTGCGGGAAAATGGTTTTCCAAATTGTCAACCAATAGTTTAACTCACTTGTGCAGCTATCGATTACATTTCGTCCTTTTCCAATGATAAACAGGATAAGAGTGAAGATATGTCCACAGGCAAGTTATGTGCAAACTCGAAATATTATTTGATTTAGTTCGATTTTTTTTTACCTAAAACTGTTCATTTGAATTATATTTGCCAGGCAAAAATATAATTAATATTTTCTTAGTTTTATAATTCAATTTTTATTATTTATTTTTGTTAGTCTACAAACTTTTTCCCTTAAAAAGAAATTTTATAAATCTCAAAAATTATGTGTTTTATTAAGTAAGAATTTTGTTAAAAACTTTTTTGAGTTTTATTTATTTTGTTAAACAAATTATTCATTTTGTGAGCAATTATATACATATATCTGTGATATTTTTTTATTTTTTAATTTTTAACGTAATTAGTTAATTTCATTAGCTGAATCTGAATTGAATAATGTCTAACTAATTTCCCATTAAATATCACACACTGATCGCATAATCAACATTAATGATAATGAGCAAATTAAGAAGAAAAACCTTAAAAATGCTCGTCAAAAATCACAGCTGGGAAATGGAAAATGGGAAATTTGATGGGTTTTGAAGTGCGTGTGGGTCTCACTCGACTGCTGTCTTACTTCACTTTTCTTTCATTAGAAATGCAAAGCATGACTCGACTCGACTTTAATTTCAATCAAAATCCAAATTATATGAAAATCAAATCAAAATAAAAATGTGAAAAAAAACTTTGCTTGCGCTGCATTTAAATGCTGGCTGAGTGGGGGGTTAATGGTGTGTGTGTGCGGGTGTGTGTGCGTGTGTGAAACAGCACATCAACTATTTCACATTTAAGTACATTTTGTTTTTCTTTCCCCCCTCCTTTACATTTAGGTCATAAATACGGCGGCAAATCTTTTAAGGTGCCTTTGACGAAGTGGAATCCAAAAAAAAAAAAAAAACGAATCCCATAAAAGGATTTGCATTCGGAATCGAGTCTCGGTTATGCCTTTAAAAATTGCTCGATAAAAATGCTGAGAAAATCCGTGCATAAAGTTCGATATGAGCTTGTCAAATCTTGCCAACCCGCAGCCCACGCAGCCACGCCCTCTGCCTTCTTAGAGATTGCCACTCAGCTCGCGCATTACGCAAATGAATTTCGCGTTATATAATGCACACACACACACGCACACCATACACACACACACTCACACACATCCTTATGAATTAGCTGACGGCACACACCCTGTGCAGGCTTAAGACTTTTGTTACACACACACACGCACACCCCGTAAAGACACCCGCCACTGCCACCTCAATGTTGACAAAAGTTTATTGTTGCTCGTAATTTGGCAGTGGGTAGCGAGGGTGGTGCGGGTGGTTGCTGCAACTTGAGAGGGCGACTTTTTTAATGTACCCATCGATGTGTGTCTGGCAGTCAGCTAGGGTGTCATGCACGTTACATAAACATATGCATATAATTATTTAATTGAATTAAACAATTTCGTAAATGGTAAATGATGCGACAATATGGAGGCGACGCTTTGCAACTTCAGCATTCAACATTCGACACGGCAGCAATGTGGCACCCGGCACAATTTGCATAAATACATAATTATAGCCTGCGCAAAGAACTGCGGGTGTGTGTGTGTGTGTGGGTGTGTGTAGGTGGGTGTGGGGGGATTTGGGTGTTAGGCTTTGCGCTGTTGCCATTTTGCGCTGAGGTGCTGAATATTTTCCAAGCAGGGGTGCAAAGTGTTTTGGAAAATATTCAAATTCAATCATTTCCTACTTTTATTGTTAGCTGTTTTACTTTTTTTAATTAGAAGTTTTGTATTTCTAGAAGAAAATAATAAATTTTTTAACTAAATATGTTTTAATATTATTTATTTATTTTTTTGATTTTTACTTTAAATATAAATATAATATTATAATTAATAGTACAAGTTAAAGCATTTTACGCATTATTCGCAGGTGGCCCAAAAATCAGAGTAATCGGATTATATAGTATAATATTATATAGGTATATTATATATATATTATATATGTTATATATGATATATTATATATATTATCAAGATACCATGGAAACGATCTGCCGAAAGATAAGTTCTTATATGAATACATTTTTTGCTCACCAAAATAGCCGAACCAAACTTAATCAATATATATATATATAATATATATTTCCTTTATATATAAATATACATAATTCTGTTCCTTATATTTTGACAATAAATTTCTTCACCTTTAAGTCTTCGACATGTTTTTACTTGTGTCTTTCTTCTCCAGCAATGTTTTTAATAAAATTATTACCCATATGCCATGTTGTTTTATTCCATATGACCGCAGATCTAATCTCTTGATAATCCATAATGAAAACACGCTCTAAAAATGCGAATATCTTTCAAATTGTCAGAGCAACGAAACCGAATACGAATGCGAATCATGGCTGAGCCAGACAAAGGGAGACAACTAAATAAAGACCCAACAAAAACAAACAGCCGCAGGAGCAGAGGCGGTCGATCGCAGCACAGCAGGATATGAAATTCGCATTGGGATCATAAAAGGATATTCGCCATGACACACACACAGACACAGACACAGATGAGTTTTTGTTTGTGTGTGGCGTGTGTTGCTGTCTACAAATGTCGCCTCACCTAAACAAATAATTCGCTGGATCAATGGGCACTTTCCATCTCTATCTATTGCTCTCGCTCGCTCCCTTTCGTTTTCCAGTTTTTCCAGTTTTCAAAAACAAACAAAAAATTGGAACTCTAAACTGCAACAAATACAAATATGTACAAAAAAGGAACTCTAAACTGCAATAAATACAAGTAAGTGCTGCAAACAGTAACTGAAATCAATAAAAACCTTGTTCGACATCAAGAAATTAATGTATTTCAGTTCCACACGCTAGAGGGCGCCACAGAGGCATGTACATATGTATACATATGTTAGATGGGGGCGTGCCACTGACCTGATTAACATAAAACCAAACTGCCCGCAGTTTTTCGCTTTTTTAGTTCATTTTTTCACTACTCTGTTACTTCAGGTAGAGGAGTATATTGATCCGAACTAAAAGAAGTCGAAGAAAAAAAAAAAAAATTAACTATTAAAATAAGTTGGAATAAAATTAAAAGAAAAAGTTTAGTTAATATATAAAATGTGCGAAAATAGTTAAAATAAAATTAATTAAATCAAAATGATTGGTTTTATATTGGGAAACAATTAAAAGAAAAATGATTAAAAATTAAAAATAAATCAGTTAAAATTTGAAAATATGAATTATCTGACAATGATGGGGAAAACTAAAAATAAAACCAAACAAACCAGGATTAGAGATTATTAATAATCTTTAGAAAGAATAAAGAGAGAGAAAGGGAGAAAGAAATAGACAGAGAGAGAGATAGAGAGATAAAACAGGCAAAAAAGAAGAAATCATTTGTTAGATATTCAGATTGTGAAAGCTAGTGTAATCAAATTTGGGAGATAGTATTCTTCGTAGGAACTACCGCTTTGATTGGTAGGAAAATTGGCCACGCCCACTCGGTTCAAGAAATTGCTCCGATGTTGTAACTCTCACAATTTTTGAGCTGCAGTTATTAAGTTTGGAATATAGTTTCCAATTACACGCCAGAAATTACTTGAGCTCATAGTTTTGGAACTAAAGTCATTAAACTTAAATGAATAATAATTCAGCAAATGAATTCTCACTTTCCTAATGCAAGACGTGTTTTTATCATTCCAGCTGTTACCAGACTGATAACAGAGTATTCCGCAGTCGACTACGCCCAACTACTTTTTGTTTTTTTTTTTGTGCAAATTGTTTCAGTTGAAGTTTGGCTGCTAATTTTTGAATATTTAAGCTTTAGCAAGCACACATATGTGACCCAAACACACATATACACCCACGCACACTCACACACACACACAGATGCAATGGAAAGTGGAGACAGTTGGTATATAAAACAGCGTCTCCGATTCGCCTACAAACGCAGTGCAAAATTTGAGTAGCAAAAAGAGAGATGAAAATTTTGTCGCCCACATAGAAAAAGTGAAACTGCGAAACGATGGTGACAAAAAAGCCAGACAAAAAGGGGGCGGCGGAGGTGGCAGCAGCTTGCTACAACAAAGTTAGTTTGATGGGGTGGGGGGAGGGAGGGGAGGGGGGTAGGAACAGAGCAGCAAGCAGCAACAGCAATTGGCAAGGACGATGCCGTTTAAAGCGAGCGTCAAACAGAGGCACATATACTGTCGCTCAGTTATACATATATATATATATATATATATATCTATATATATATATATACAGACAAGCGATATACGTTTATATATAGTTGCTATATACTTATGCTGGTTGGGAGGCGAGGCAACAGCGACTTTTGGGCCATTGATGGGCTGGCGACAAACGGACAAAGTTTGGTGGCAACACTTTCGCCAGGGCGGAGAAGAGGAACCCCCACCCCCCAGCCACGTCCTTCGCGCCTGCCTGCCTGGCTGCCTAATAATGAAGTCGGTTAACACATCTTGTTGCTGTTGTTGCGGGTGCAGAAGCAGAAGCAGAGCAGAGCACAGATGGGACAAGCAGCAGACATGTCTATTTGGGGGACCTTATCGATTTTGTCGGGAACCCGTACGTAGTATACAGTCCCAGCCGGATACGGAATTGGGCTCGCCGAGAAGCGGCGTCTCCGAAATGGGGCAGCATTTAAATGCAACAATTGTCATTCAAGTTTAACTACTTAAAGCAGGATCTTAAACTGCCAAATAAGATCGGCGAGTTGAAGCATTTAATTGGGGGAATTTATGATCTTGGAAATATAATTGTGGAAATATTCTTAGCAAGAAAGGAAATTAATTAATTTAAATAATTAATTTAATATATAAAGAAAAATTAGGACTCGTTTGAAAACATAAAATATTTTCTAAATAAATGTAATTAATTTTGTTTAAATAAAAAGAAGCTTTAAAAATCATAAAAATAATATGCATAAATTAATTTAAATTATGACACAATTTTTAAAAAATATTTATCTGTAATATTTTTTATTATTACTGATGTAAAAAACATGCATAAATCATCTAATGAATGTATTAATATAATCCAGTTTTTTCGTTTTTTTTTCAGTGCTAAATTAATTATGTGCCCATAATCATAAATAATTTGTGAATTTTGCATAAAATCACATAAATCAAATGAGCAGATATGTAATCAAGTAAACGCCTTCGAAACTGTGCACATGTTTTATCTGTTTTCAAAACTAAATGTTTTTTGAACACATGTTTGGCACGCGTCGGAGTTCTGGAATTGAATTGAAGACGCATTTTGAGAATTTATGTTTTCTTGGTTTATGAAATTGTTGATTACAAAAGGCAATGCCACATAAATTTACACGCACAGCTCATTTGGAGGAGCAGCAGTGACGCCCCAAAAAATGGGCGTGTTAATGAGAACTATAGCAGGAAAAAGTTGAATAATGCGTAAGGCACAGATTCGACAGAGAAAAATCAATAGCAGCACTTTAAAGGGGGCTGGCAGGGGAATGATAAGAGAGGAGCAAGGCTAACAGAGACTTAGACATAGTTTTTGTTTGACGCATCAGGCATCAAGGACAACAAGGACAACAGTCGCACAAATGTTGTCTGTGGATACATCTGTGTGTGTCTGTGTCTGCCTGCAGATACATTTGTATACAACTTGCCACATGTCTGTGTATGTAGAACTCTTGCTTATTTACCTATGCGACAGGCTGCCAACATCCTCAGTCTGTGTATCCTCTCGCTTAAGCGTTCTCTCCACTCTTATTTTTATACCCTCAGCTAAAGTGCTTCGAAATCGTGTGTATATAAAATATATATCAAATTGAATATATATTCATATCAAACTATATCTATGTATATATATATATTTATCAGCATCAAAATACGAGTCGATTTCGCCAGCTGCATGAAGAAGCCTATCTCAGAGAAGAGGCTTTAAAGTTGAACTTTAAATTATACAAATTATTTGACTCCATCGATAAATGCACCCATTTATCGTATATCGATATAAATCAAGATATGTCTTCCAATTGAATTATTTATAATTAATTATAATATTTAACAACTCTATACAGAAATAAGTTCGCTCTTTTTCAAAACGCCTTTTAATAGGTAAACACGTAAGTGCAGGGTATCTGCTAGTCGAGCTCTCTCAGAGCATTCTTCTGTTCTTTTTTGCTCAAATGTTTTTGCTTCGTTAAAGTGTGTAAATGTTTTCTCGCTGCGAGGGACCGAAAGAGAAGCAAATTTCTTGCAGCTTCCTTTTTAGTTAGCAGCCACTTGAAATTGCTTATTTGTGTATATGTATTTGTATCTGAGTATCTGTAGCTGTGTATATCTGTGTGTTGTGGGGCTGTTGACATTGGTTTCGAGTTTACAAAGAAATCGATTAGGCGCAATCGAGTAAATGACCCAAACTGAGAGCAGTCCTTGCAAACGGCACAAGGTCAATTCTTGAAAGCAAGCTCCACTTTTGGTTACAACATTAAGTTTAATTCCCAGCATAGTTTGCGCTTCAAGATATATATATATATATATATATATATATTTATATGTATAGATTCGTTTGCGTTCACATAAATCACTGGGCAGACAAATCAAAAACACATTCGCTGCGAGTGAAATGGGTTCGTTTTTTTCGTTTTTTTTCGTTTTTTTCGGTTTATTTTTTATTTTTTTATACTAAATAACTATGCCCAACGTACGTTTGAAGTACTTAATTTTTATGATGTGCCCAAAAGTCAAGTTGAACTCGACTTGTTTCGGCTTCTTTTGGGTTTTTTGTTTTATTTAGTTTTATTTAATTCACTGCCAGGGTTCATAGCAAACACACACACGTGATATTCAAATGGAAACCCTTTGCGATCGTTTTCGATCAAATGAGCAACGTGCATTTCGTTTTTTATGTAAAAAAGAGTCATTTTAATGCGTGGGGTACTCTTTTTTGGTTTTTTTTGTTAGCTATCTGTGTCATTTAAATAAGCACATTTATTTGAATTAGGCATTAAATTAAAGTGCTGTTTAATGCATCAGCTGTCAACAAATTCGAAATACTGCTTAACTGAGTGATTTAATGTCAATGCGTCGATGGGAAAAACACAACTAATGCAGATGCAGTTCGTGTGAACAACGTTTAAGGATGCGACCCAAAGCAAAATTGAGGAATCTGCAGCGGGACAAAATCGTTAAGGGGAACGACTGAAAGGTGAAGTGAAGAAGCGAGAAATCAAATAAATAGTTTATATATATTTTATAATATATATATATATGAAAGAAGAATTGCAGAAGTTAATGCTGGAAGTTTCAAAAATATTTATATAAATATTTATTTTGCTGTTGCACTCTAAAAAACACAAGTCTAAAATACTAAGCTAGACAGAAATAAAATGCTGAATAGTATTAAATGTTTTTTCTTCCTGCTGAAGACAAGAAATAGAAAAATTAACACCATCAACAAAATCGATTTAAAATAAAGCTAGCAAGACATCAAATATTAGAAAAGTAGTGTGAATATATTTATTTAAATATATAGTTTATTACACACAAAGAAGAATTGAAGTAGGTACTTCAAGCGAGAAATTAAATTTTAAATAGTTTAAATAAATCTCCTAGAGTTGAATTTGATAAAATGTTAATGAATAGAAGTACAAAAATAAGTTGTAAATTTTAATGCTGTTGAGAAAAAATTAAATAAAAAAAAAGATTTAAATCAGTTTTTCTCCAGTTGATCTTATAATATATAAATATAATATATAAATAAATATATATAATATATAAATGCATTTCACAAACATTAAAGAAAGTTTAATATTATGAATGCAATACTAAATATATATAAATGTAAGATACATAAAATATATATATATATATATATAATATATTAAGAGTTTATATATATAATATATATATAGAATATTCTGTTGAAAAACTGTAGAGGATATGACACAATTAATAATTGAAGATTAAAAAGCAAGCGAGAAGTAAATTGTTGGCTGTTTAACTTTAAAAAAACATTTAAGTAAGCAATAAAGATTCTAAAGAAGTTAAATAATTTAAATATATTAATTTAAATAAATATTTTGGTGTTGACCATTAAAATGCTAAATGAAGAAATACATATTATAAAGCTCGATTGATCTGTTTAATTAAGTTATTATGCATAATATTTTGAATAGTTTTATAATTTAATAATCTAAAAAGAAATGCATTTTTAAAATACGATCTAAGCTTGACCAGTTTTCAGTATTATCAGGAAAAAGGCATTTCCCTCAACTAGTAATGCTTATTATGTAAAACGTTTGCTTGAAGAGCTGTTCTTTTTTTCTTACCACGTTTGTGGCATGTTGAACCAACTCACGTTTTCCATGATGATTAAAAACTTTGTTCTCCATTGGATTGGTTCAGATATTTGTTCTTTGAGGGTTTTGGATTTAAACATTTGTCGTATTCGAGTGTGTGTGTGTGTTAATGTGTGTAATAATTTATTCCGACTTTAATTATGCTTGGTTGGTCGTGTTCTGAGGTCGGCTTCGCTTTGACTTTGATTTTTCCCCACCCAAAAAAAAAAGAAGAGAACTGAGAAAATTTTGTGGAGGTTGTGTTTGATATTTTTGTTGTTGTAGGTTTTTCTTGAACGGTTTTTATGAATGTAGAGACAAATCGGCGTCATCAAAATTTTCAAAAACGGGTCTCGATTTGCATACAAATTTCAACAGTTGTCTCTCTCTCGCTGTCTGTCTTTCTCTCTCTCTCTCTCCCACGTCTTGTTCTGGTTTTATTTTATATTTGATTCATGATGATAAACGACATTGGGTCTGGGAAGTTTAAGTTTGGCCTTAGACCCGGTGTCTACGCATGAAAACAAAAAAATAAATACATTAACTATAATTTCTCTATCTGCCTCTCTTTGTGTCGCTTATCCTTAAACGTTGTTGTTTCGCTTGCTGCTTATGGCTTTTTTGACATTCAACAGAGAAATGCACTCGAGATGATTTTTGGCAGAATAAAGCATTTTTCCACACGCTGCTAATTTGCCAACGAGCACAGCCCAAAACAGGAGGGTTGAGGAGGGTTGAGGAGAGGAGAAGAGAGGGTTAGTTTAATATTTGAGAACTGTGAAGGGTTCTCGAGAGATGACGGAATAAATACATATTTTTTTGGGGTGGTGTATTGTTTGCCTTGTGTCCTTGCTGTTTGTTGTTTGTTATCATTTCATTTCATTTTTTATTCAACATGAAACCATTTTGAATCTGTTTGCCACTCATGTGTAATTGTTGTTATAAAGTTTTTTTTTCCTCTCTACTAATTCATAAACTCAAACAGCGGGCAGATGTTCCGCGAATACTTTTCGATTATATGGGCAGAGGGGCAGACGGGGAGGGGGTTGCAGCAAACTGTGGCATCTATATAAATAGTAACTGGTATATGCATGTACATTTATCTACAAATGAAATGCAATTGGTGGCCGCAGTTGCATGCATAATTCATGCCACACAACTGCATTAAACAGCATTTCGGGGCTTGAGCCGATAAGGATGCCTTCAACATTGAGTTTAAGGAATTCAATAATCGTTGAAAAGAGGAACTTTAATGCAGTCAAGCATTCAAAAAAAGTATTAATGCTATTTTTAATATATTATTGTACAAATTAGAGTCCCTAATATGCTAAAACAGACTAAACTAATATATGATATTAATCAACTGAATATCAGCAACAATATATATTCAATTATGATATAAATCTTTGTTTCGTCGAGAATATCTTAAATTCGTCTTTCGTCAGATAAGTAAAATATTCTTCAATAAAATATAAATCTTAAAAAAAGTCTAAAGCTAAGAATACATTAAATATATTTAATTTAAGACAAGAATAATTCATAGTGAAGTTTATGCAATCTAGAGTAAATGAGCCCAAACCAAATTGGTTGCCTTATTTTAGACTATTCTTTTCAAGCATTCTTGATTTGAGATTGTAAATCATAAGTTGAGCAGTAAATTAGTAAACTACGATTTATCCATATTATAATGAAAAATATTTGTTTAATACACGAATGAATTTCTGCTTAGATGCTTAAGGAATTAATTTTAAAGTGTGAAGCATTTTCTGATTCAACTTTTTTCCAAGTACTTTTGTTGGGAATAACTGCAAAAAAACTGATTTATAAATATAAAAAAGATAAGATTGAAGAAATATTAAAATATATATTGTAAATTCTGAAGCAAGTCCAATTTCCTACTCATATTCGCTTAAACAACAGTTATTTGAGCAACAACTTTTTTACCGACGGCATTTTGCCTTCGCACGATGGCCGCCAAAGGACCAACGGCAGGGAAGAAGCAGCAGCTCAAGAATATATACGTAAGTAAATAAAGAAAACTCACACAAACACACAGACACACTCACGCACACACACATAGACGCGCAACGCATGTCGTAAAAAAATATGATTGAGCGTGGCCAACGAGGAGCAAAACATAAGAAAATAAAAATGAGAGCAGCACTGCTGCTGTCGACGCCGCTGCTACTGCCGATATGCTCCGCCTAAAGTTGTCATAATTTGTTTTTGCTCCATAAAGAAGAAGAAGCAGCAGCAAAAAAAAACGGCATATTGCTGCGCTGCGCCGAAGATGACGTTCTCTGTTCTCGAACAGTTATTCGTTTGCTGTCGCTGCCGACGCTGCTGCCGCTGCTGCTGATGCTGCTGCTGTTTCTTGGGTGTATCGATTTGTATGCCGTCGGCGCTTTTCGAGTGCGCTCGGCCAGCCGGCAAGAGAGCAGCACGAATACCAACACACACACACGCACACACAGCTCTCTCTCTTTTTGATTTATGGCACACACACACACTCACACACACGCACACTTGAGACCTTTCATAAATGCGCGTGCAGCGTGTGTTAGAGGAGCACAGCTAGTGTGTGTGTGTGCGGGCAAAGCTTAACAGCGGCACTCACTGTTAAGCAAGCTGCTTAACAGTCTTATACACGCCACTTTCCCCGCCATTTCGAAAATGTTGCACGCACTCTCTCTCTCTGTCTCTCTGTCGCTCTCCCGCTCGCTCGCTCGCTCGCTCTCTCGCTGCGGGCAAAGCTTTTTGCATTGCTGCCCCCAACGAGAAGCGACACTTCGATTCGCTGCTGCTGCCGCTGCCAACGCTTCTGCTGCTGCGCCTCACATATTTTTTTTTTGGTTTGCTGTTGTTTTTTTCGTCGTTTTGGTCTCGTTGCCGTTTCTTGCTGGCTTTGCTGCTTGCTGCTTGCAGCACGTTTAAATCCATAAAGGACATTCGCTGCCTCGGCTCCAGTCACGGCCAACGGCAGCGCAGCGTTCAACGTTCCACGTTCAACGTTCAGCCAGGCAACACAAAATATTTTTTGGGCTCTTGCCACAAAAGCGGACAGTTGCCAGTGGCCAGTTTTTACAGCTAATTTGCCATTCACAATCAAAATTATTGTTGCCATCAGCAGACAAAAAAAAAACACGCCAAAAATTTGACAGGCACAACAAGCGGAAGAAGAGGAGGAGGCGCAGGAGGAGGAGGAGGAGAAGAAGGAGGAAGAGGAAGCAGCAGCAGCAGCAGCAGCATTGCCAGCTTAACGGTTTTTATTACGCTCACGCACATTACGTATTTTATATTTGTTACGTTACGTCGCCCCGCTTCTCCAGTCATAAAGTGCGTGTGTGCGTCTGTCCCTGTGTGTGTGCGTGTGTGTGTGTGCCTGTGTGTATCTCTCTCTCTCTCATTGTGTGCGTGTGTGTGTGAGCATGTGTTATGCGTGCGCGGGGGCGAGGGGTGAACAATGCTGTCGAAGTTTTTGTGGTCGCGTGTGTTTAATTAATCATAAAATAAAAATACAAAAATGCAAATGGCCAACGCAGCAGCAGCAACAGCAACACCAACAACAACAGCAGCAGCAACAACAACAACAACAACAACTAAAACAAAGTTAAACAAAATGTGCAATAAATGTTAAAGTGCAGTGCAAAAGAAAGGAAAAAAAGACAGCCAAAAACAAAGTAAAATTTGAAATTCGCCCACAACAGAACTGTTATCTCTGTTATCTATTATCTATTATCTATTATCTGGCATTCTGCTACGGGATTCGCAGCAATACACCGAAAACTGTCAAACTGCCGTCGGCGAAATCAATAATTCAATTAAAGTGCTTGCCAAAATGTACACAAAAAACGGATAAACTGCAAAAAACTACAAATTAAACACAAAACTGCAAACTGGAGTCGATATTCAAGTGAGTAAAAAGTTTGACAAAAATATTATTTATAGAGAAAAACTCATACTAATCTTATATTAATACTAAATGAATTATTATTATAGTAAGAAATTTGTTTGAAATGTGAGCAGCATTTTGAGGTGCATATCTTGGGAGTTTCTTTAAGAAAACTGGATAAACAGAAAGTGGTTCATTGAAGAACTCATCTTTCGACCGATTGTACCTTTGACAGCTAGATGATATAGTAAACCGATATTGAGGAATTCCTTCCCAAATGTTAGGAACATAGTTGTTTTGTGAGTTTGCTGAAGACAGTTTTTTAAACTACAATTTCTGTCAAAAAAGAACTCAATTTTCGACCGATTGTTCCTATAAGACAGCTATATATAGTGCTCTCATCAGTCCAACTCTGATAAATGCACCCTCTGCAGCAAATAGATATATATCAAGTTTCACTAAGATAGCTTTATAACTGCTGGAAACAGACAGATGAATATGTTAGATATGCTCATCAAGAATATATATACTTCATAAGATCGAAGAGCTGTTTGCTAACTTCAGATCAAAATTATAATACCCTCTCAAACTGATGATATAACAATATAGTAACAATTGCCAGCTGACTTTGTCATAGCAAAAACAATCAAAATAAAACAAAATTCAAGCAGAAACTTCTTTGGATGTCGGCTATTATATCTTTAGATAAAGATAAAATTAATATTAACATTACTTTTAGTTAAATGTTTAGTTAATTTATGTGCAGTTAAATGTTGCATAATTTTTACAACTCTTTAATACAATTTATGCTTAGTTATTATTTTCCTATTATAATTTTAATTTAATTCCCTAATAATTTTTTATTTAAGTTTTCCTGTTAAGATTATGTATAATTATTATATACTTATCTCAAAATCTTTATCTCAATGTCAAGTTTAACTTACAATCAGATAAATTAAAGGGAGACAGTTTATTGATTTTTATTCAAGTTTCTAGTTCAAATACAGTCACACAAACAAGATAAGAAAATAATTTAAACTAAAAGCCAATCAGCTGTGCTTTGCTCTTTAACTAAATATAAAATAATAAAAACATATTTAAAATATATAAAATAAAAACTTAAATAGTGAATGAGTAAAGGTTTGCTCAAATATAGTAATTAAATGTTATAACTGCAATCATCCCTCGCTCATAATCAATATTAATCTTTACTTTTATTTTATCCTAATCAGTTTATGTTTACTAAATAACCATTATTAGTTTATAATGTAATTAATGAAAATATTTAATATTAGTATTTTAAATATCATTGCAAATAGATTTTCTTGCTCACAATTTAATTTCAATAATGTAATTCTTTATTTTAAATGTTTTCTATGTAAAATGCACATTTTTAAGACTCAACTTAATATTTCTTACTAAACTTATTAATTTATTCGTTTAATTTATTATTCAAAATCTTTTTTGCTTTGGCTTTGCCAACTTTCAAAATGAGCCACAAATATCAAAGCCACATTTTCGATTCTTGTCATGTTTTAAGTTTCTAAAGTTGACATAAAAAAAGTTTGGCAATGGCAAATTTTTGGGAGCTGAGCAATTTTGGGTAATTCTGAGCAAGTCGAAGGCCTCCGTTTGTTGCACGAGTGTCGATTATTTAACTTTGACACTTTATGCGAGGACATGCAACCGAAATAACAAAACAAGAACAGCAACAGAAAGTTGCATGTCGGGCTTATGTCAAAGTTAACATAAATACAACTACTTTGTGCCTGCAACAAACGAGCAACAACAACAACAACAACAGCAACAAGAGCAACAAGAAGTGCAACAAGACGACTCGAAGGTGACACGGAACTGTGAAGATTATTGATGTCTGGGTATGAGCACGAGATACATATCCAAATGACAGCTAACACACACGCATATATGCACATATACATGTATATTTAGATTTATACACTAGGAGAAAAACACTACTTGAAATCAAAGAATATTTGTTTAATTAAATAAGTTAAAAAAATCTTTTCATTCATTTAAGAATTCATTAAATTAAAACTTCTTAACATGAACTAAGCCAAAACAAATAGTTCCCATAATTTTCTCTGAGTGTATATAACACTGGAAGCATGTTATGCCAGCTACAACACACAACACACACACGCATGTCTCCAGAGAGCGGGTGACAGCAAGGGAGGGGGAGGGGGAAATTAGCACAGCAGCAAGGCGTGGCAAAAGGGGGGGGCGTGGGGTAGGCTGCTGGATGTGGGTGTGTGATTTTTGGGGCAAGTTTGGGGGCGGTAGGTTAAACGAAAAGATGACAGGTGTCAGATGCGGAACACAGAGACAGTCAAATGTCAGCAAGAGGGGGGGGTAGGGGGAGGTATAGGGGGAGGGGGAGGTGGGCGCTTAAGATTTAAATGATGAGCAATCAAGCGTGCCGAGAAGAACAGCTAAGCTGATAGCCAGCGGTGGCATTGTTGCAGTTGCACACAGATACAGCTAAAGATACAGATACTTAAGACACACACACATACATACATGTACATATGTATATACATTTATATATATATATATATATCTGTGTGTGTCCGCCTTAATGCATTTATTGCCTTAATTAATTTATGAGTCGCGCGATTTCATTTCAACGGACAAGCAAATCCATCTATGTGTATGTGTGTGTGTGTGTGTGTGCCCACATCATCATCATGCTGTTTATCATCATCATCGGCATCATCATTATCATCGGCGTAAATTTCATCTTTATATCTGACGCTGTCGACAATAAATTCATTTAATTTTTGCGCTCTGTTCATTTATAAAATTTACAACAAACTGACACACAAACCAGTCTATTCCTCATTTTTCTGGCCACTCGCCACTTGCCACGCCTCCCATACCACCTCAGCCCGCACCCGCAGCCGCCTCCCCTCCCCAGCCTAGCTGGGTCCCCCTCTTTCACAGCATATTTATTTGTATTTATCTGCAAGCTATTTGCTGGCCTTTTTTTTATTATTTATTTATTCTCATTTTAATATGTTTATATATAATATATATATATACATATCAACGTCAAACTGAGTGGGTTCGGAGGGGGTTAGGGCTGTCTGAGGGGGGGCTTAAACATATTTTTTGTTTTGTTATGACAGAAATGTGCACAGCCAAAGGCAAAACTGTCTACACTCTCTATCTATCGGTCTATCTATCTATCTATCTATATCTGAATTATTTTGCCAGCCGATTTTTCAGTTTTCTTGACTCGCGAAAAATGTGGATCATTTTCATTTCGAGCAGCGTCTCCCTGCCAAACCCCCCTTTCCCTCCCTCGGGCGCTGTCCAAATATTTGCCGAAAAGCCACAAAATTTTATTATTTTGTGCGATATATTTTGTAATGTGGGCAAATCGTTGAATCTTTTTGTTGCACGCCACAAAGAAATATGCCAACAAATCTGCGCATACATGCAGATGTGCATAGATAACTATAAATTAATATGTATATAAATATACATGCACATTTGAGATACATTTCAATCTGTCGATGATTTTTGCTTTTCAGTTTTGCGGCTGGCGCTTTTAATAAACGCACACTAATTCAATAAACCGCTAAAACCAGCCGTTTTTATCACATATTTGAAATTCTGAAATTCTGTTTGCAACTGCAATAAATATATATTCGATTGTGCTATTTATATATATATCTGGTGCACACATATCAGTTTGATTAAGTCCACCAAATACCATTGACACATGCCAGACTTATAATTTATAGCCACATCGAGCAATAAATATTCCCCAGAATTTAAAAACTCATTAAAAGCATCTTTTGTCTTTTTCCTCAAAGAATTATTATAAATTAAAAGTTCAATGTCTTACAAAAGAATATATTACAATATATATATATTAAATTGGATAGAAAGGGTATTTTGACTTTGTGCAAAAATATGTGACAGGCAGAAGTAGTGTTAAAATTATTTATATATTCCTAGAGACAACAAATTAATTTGTATATATAATATATATCATTAAATATATATAAAAAATAAATATAAAAAAATATATAAAATAAAATCGATATTCTCGTTTACCACACGCAGATTAAGTTTAATCCGTTTTATTGATAACTTTTTCCGTTTCACGAATATCGATACAAATCGATTAGCGATAGCAATTAAATACACAATTGTAAATATATCCCTGATACAGTATAAGCCTTGACCTATTTGATTAAATTCAGATAAGAATCAACCAAGTTAATAGCCAAACCGCATTTCCATATTAAACAAGCAAATTCGATTTAATCGATTTAGTGTTGAGCTTAGGGTATATCCAAGTCGATCTCTCTCTCGACGAGATCATTTTTACATGATATTTATACACTTTACAATTGCTTTATTATTTAAATTCTTTAATATTTAATGAAAAAATGTAAACTTGATTTTTTTTTATTTTATTATTTTATTTTTATTGCAGATATTACAATCATTTTAAATTCTATATAAAAGTCCTTAAATTAACTTGTACATTTTTTATATGTATGCAAAATGACTTAAAATTGTGTGTGTAAAAAGTAATGCATGAGGAATGAGGAGCAAGAGTGGGGAGAATTAGAGAATTAGAGCAAGTTTGAGTTTTGAGCACCAGCAAAACACAAACACATATGTATATATGTGTGTGTGTGTGCGTGTGCTTGCAATAAGAAAGGAGGGTGGGCAATAAGCAGGAGGGGTTGACAGTGGTATGTGTGTGTGTGCGAGTGTGTGTGTGTGTGTGTGTTGGTTACTTTGCATAGATTGTCCACTTTAGATTAAGCCATGAATAATTTATGTGCGTCTCTTATGATTTTAATTGTTTGCAATGGCAGCTTAACAACTCTTCCTTCCCCACCCCATTCCCTCCACCGCCCTGGGCTGCCCCACTTTCCACCTCTCACTGGCCTTTATTATTCCTTTCGACAAAAAAAAAGAAGAAGAAATATAAAAAAACAAAATACATAAAAACGAAAGCCGAGGCAAAAACAAAGTAGCGCCCCAAAAGCAAATGCAAAACAATACAAATTCATCTACAAGGCACACAGAGCAACTGTGCATGTGTGTGTGTGTGTGTGTGCCTGTGTATGTGTTGTTCAGCTCCCCCCCTGCATGACACGCTCTGGCCACTTGGCATTGGTCTGCTTTGGGCTTCTTCTTCTTCTTTTTCCCTTGCTGCTTCCCAGCCACCCCCACCTCCCTTCAAATCGAACTTAACTTTTACCTACGCCTTCGTCTGCAGACACGCACACATTTGCATTTCTCACAAGCACACACACAGGCTTACATTGTCGAACGGTGTGTGTGGCGCTTATTCCGCTATTCCCTTTGCTCTTCACTTCTCCCTTCTCTTCTTTCACGTCTGCTGCTCAACTGGTTGACCACTACACTCCCCACCCCTCCCTCGCTCGACGCTTGTCTTCGTTGTCCCTTTCCGACTGCGTCTGGACTAAAACTCGTCGTCGCCGTCGTCGTCGTCGTCGTTGTCTCTGTCGTCGTCGTCTGCTTCTTCCTCTTCTTCTTGCTCGCTTTGCCGTTCCATTTGGTTTCTTTCAGAAAAATTATATGAAAATTATACCAATTCAACTCATAAAATTTTTTCAGCTTAATAAATTGTGCAGACATTTTGTATTCGGCCTGTTCGTTTGTTCGTTGTTCGTTGTTCGGTCTGTGACCAGTCGCAGCTCCATCCTTATTGCCCAGATGCCCGCCCCTTTTTGGACTTTTAAATACGGCCAGCTATTTTAACCACGACCACTTTTCAGCCTCAGTTGGCTTTTGAACACAGGCGCAGTTTGTCTGCTTCCCTGCTTTTAGCATATGTATATGTATACACACACACACACACACACACACACGCACAAACACATTCATACATATGTTAAACGAAACTCATAAAATTCTTATGTCTGCTTCTGCTTCCTCTTCTTCCTTCGATTTTCCCATATACTTTCTTATCGTTGTGCCAAAGAGGAAATCTTTATGTTCTGCAAAATAAACATTAAATTTAATTTGCACATTTTACAGAGTATCTGCCAGTCTTACTATCATAATTTTTGTTAATTTCAGTTTGGCAGAAATTAATTTACTTTGATCTACGGTTTTCTTTATTTATTTATTTATTTGTGGAATAATAAATTTAAATCAACATCTGCAAAGCATTCACTCAATTTATTTATTTTCATTCATCTTTATCATCTGCGTATTTTACAGAGCATCTGCGAGTCGAGAGTGTCAGTCTTTGCAATCATAATTTTTGTAAATTTTATCTTAGCAGAAATTACAGATTGTGAATTGCATTCAATGCTCGATTGCTTTGATCGACTTGTGGAATAACAAAACTTAATCAATATCTCAATAGCATTCACTCAATGAATTGTTTACTTTACCGCCGCGTTGCCAATCCGGCAGCCAGCAATCCGGATGTGTGTGTATGAGCAGCACCTGAGATGCTCAGATACTCTCCAACTAAGTGTGTGTGTGCACAACACACAACGTACACCACACACCACACTCCACATTGTGCGTGTGCCATCAATCAGTCAAGCAAATTGCATCGAATTTTGATCCATATCCGCAGCGGATGAGGCTGCGAATAAAACAAATGTACGACTGCTCGTACATCCATAATTAACGGCTGACTGAGGCAAATGATTGACGGTTTGTTGTATCTCACAGATACAATATTTACGCATGCCCCTCCCACCAATAGCCCAATACCCGCTAGCCCTGCTGCTAATCGAAATACACTCAAACAAAATGTGCTGTCGAATTTTAAAAATCTTCTTGATGCTATAGTTTCTAAATTAAGAATAATATCCAAAATAAAGTTAGAAAAAGTTCAGAAACCAACTGAAATGAATTAACTTAAAATTTGTAAGGCTTGTTCAAAAATATTTTACATATTTATTTTACAAATACATTGTATTTCTTATAATGAAAAAATACACAAATAATTTCTAAATTAAAAAAATGTATAAAAAATTTTTTGAAAACGCTTGTCTAAAACACATTGCATTTATTTGTTTTTAAAAATTATTTTAAAAATTCAAATTTATGCCATTAGAAATTGTATTATTGTATTAAGGTGTACAAATAAAAATTTGATTTTTTTTTTTAATTTCAACAAAAAGTTGGAGCTGTAAAAAATCAGACACTTAAATTTAAATTCTATATAATTAAACAGTTTTCTCATATATTTTTATACAAATATTTGTTTTGCCTAAAATTGTTGACAAGGAGTTTGCTTTTTTTTTGAGTGTAGCGAGTATTTGCATTGCCTAAAAAAAGATTTAGAGTTCCTTTCAAGTTGGGCGCTCCGCGGACCACCTGCTGACAGGAAACTTTCGAACAAGTATCCCAAAAGAAACCGGAATTTTTTGGTAGCATCCACAATGAATGACAAACTGAATGGGAATGGGACTTGTGCGCAGGCATCATGCCACATGATGACGATGATGATGATTGCAACTCGGTAGCCAACTTCAAGCTGTAGGCAATTGCGGAAGTTTTATGTTTTTGGCTGTGCGTAAATCGCTCAAGAAATCAGCTCAAGTGGAATAAGTTGTGGCTGGCCACATTCAAGAGCCCGACTGACTCCTTCGGTCAACACTTTCGACGATGCGCCGGGCGCCTAAGAAACACCACCCAAACACCACAAGCCAGTTTTCCACTGTGGGAAAAGTGCTGCCAGGGGTGTGAAAGGGGGAACAGGAGGGGGCAGCTGCTGTTGCTGTTGCATTAAACAAATTGATTTCGGATGAGTCCATTGCCGTCGTCGGCATTGATAGAAATACTATACGATGTGTTCGCCTCGACGATTTCGAGAGCGTCCAATCGATATAAATATGTGTGTACGTGTGTGCCTGTGTGTGTGAGTGCGTGTGTATGTGGGTGTATGTGTGGAGATACATGAGTTCGCATACGAAATGTGAATAGCCAACAATCTCTGGCTATGGATATGGCTATGGCTATAGCTTCTATCGAACTGTGGTGCTCTGGGGAAGGGCACACCTTGTGTTTACCTTTGCCAATAAATTCACTTAATTGCCGGGAAATAATCATAAAGCAATCGTTCGTAATGCGAACACCAAATCCAAATCCAAAATCCAAAACCAAAAATCAACTTCCACAATTGTGAAATATTTTTCCCAATTTAGTAGCATTGGCAGACTGCCGAAAATCTAACTCACAAATTGTTTTGGGGCAATCATGTTGAAATCGATGAGCTGCCAAAACTGTTATAAATACTTGTTAGCCAAGCATTCTGCTTTATTAACTAAGCCCAGTTGAAGTTCAAGCATTGAAAGTAGTTCAGTCTGTGGCAAGTTGTCGTTAGGGTTCCAGATTAGCTAGTTGCCAAATTGGGTTGATAGCTTCAGCTGTAGTGCAAAACAACTGTTTAACTAATTTAATTTAATTAATTTTATAAATAATACTTATTTGAATACAATATATAATATTCGATACATTTAAGAAAACAGAGAATCAGCCAAAACGATTTAAAAATATTTTTAATTTTACTTTTATTTTTATTTAATAAATATTGTAACATTCTTTAACGAATGCCGATTTCGTCTATGCACTTTGAAGATGTTTAAAAAGGGCTTCATGAAGTTGTGCAAATATATATAATTGGCAGAAGGAAGTCTCTCCGATCCCTTAAATTATTAATTGTTTTATATGTAACTATATATAAATTATTATTGCATATATTCTTGATCAGCATCAATAGTCGACTCGATTTAGTAGCTTCATGTCTGAAATACAAGTTTCTCTAAATATTTATTTTTTTTGTTTAATTGGAATTTAAATATTTAATTTTGCTATTAATTTATTTTATTTATAAGATATTTATTTTTAATTATAAAGAATATTTAATTTCTACACTCTTTTAGTCGTCATAAAATAAATAAATTAAGTGCTCTCTCGAGAAAGGCATTTTAGCTTATTATAATCACAATATTCCTGACATTCCACCAAAAGTGCATATTATGTTTTGCTCACTCAATGCTCGGCCGGCTTAAGGTATCGAGTATATCAATAGTGTAGCTATATAACCGACTTTTTCTCATATTACACATACACATATAACAATCTCTGAATCTGAATCTTTGCAAAGTTTTGACCTAATCGCCAACTGGCAAGGGGGGAGGTGAAGGATGAAGGAATAGAGTTACCTCAGCATTTCCATATAATAACGCAATAGGTAACCAAGAGTGGTTTGGGGGATGTGGGGGACAATTATATTAGCTATAGCCGGAATATATATATTGAATGGGACCAAAGCAAAGTTATGCTGAGTGATTCCAAGCTAAAAAAATATATCAATAAATTACTCAGAGGCAATGGCTCATGCAAAACCAGCCAGTTCAATAATCCACAAGTTACGGAAAGTCCAAAATAGAAACATTATTCTCATATAGATGGATAGATAGATATATGTAGATAGACAGATCTATCGATCGATCCATCGATCGATCGATCGATTGCCCAAGTGCAGCTGAGTTTGGCCACAGGCTACAATTAAGTTATACGCCCCTAATAAAATGCAATGTGATCATTTATGCATCACCCGCCAAAGTTGCGACACGTAGCGCTATTCATATATTCAAAAATGTATAGATGGAGTCTGACCGGGTCGAGAACTCCTTACGTGACTGGAGAATCAGGCAGCCGAATCGAGTTCTCGACATCTCGCCAAAATCTATTATAATAATTCGATAGGGAATATGTGCGTAAATTTGTTGCACGCCTCTCGACTCTCCACTCTCCACTCTTGACTCAGTTTGCAATCTTCTCGTTTCATCCACAGCTTTCCATGAACAGCAACCAAGCCGGATTCAGATTGTGAACTGGAGCAAGTGGAGCGATCGTTGCGATCGTCCGCTCCTGGTTGAGCATGTGTTCCATATTTCGCAATCGCATCAATTATCGGGGCACAGGAACACGCAGTGGCGCCTCCAATGGCGGAGGAGGTGGAGGCAGCAGCACAGATCCCACCGGCGAACGGGAGAGTCTCCTGGCCAAGGAACTGAATGCGGACAGCAATAACAATGCGGCGGATGAGACAATCGAGCCGCAAATGGAGATGGAGATGGAGCTGCAGCTGGAGAAGGAGAGGGAGAGGGAGAAGGAGAAGCAGTCGGAGACATCAGTGCCCAGCTCCGATCAGCCAGAGAACAGCAACGAGGCATTGGATCTGTCTGTCATCTCGGGCAATCGCCTGCCCAGCAGTGGGCATGTGGCACTAGAAGCTTTACAACATACCAAAGTGGCTGTGGCTCAGTTTGCGGCCACGGCGCTGGCGGCGGCATCCACGGATCCCAGTGATCTGGCCATGGTCCAGTCGACCATCTTCAATGTGCAGCGACAGCATCTGATGCAGCTGCAGCTCATCCAGCATCTACAGAGTCAATTGAAGCGGGCGGGGGGCGTGGTCGCCGCCCTCAGCCGGCAGGGCCAAAACTATGCCGAGCAGGATGAGGATGAAGCGGGCGAGGAGGCAGAAGATGTGGAAGACTTGGAAGAGGAGCAGCAACTGTCGATGCCATCCAAAGACACGTCGCGAGTGAACGGGGAGCGAACCGAACTGGATCATGCAAGGCTGGAGGAGAGTTCAAAGACTGATGACGAGTGCAATAGGCTGGGAGAGAGACCAAGCCGAGACTTGGCCAGGGAAAGAGTCCGGGAGAAGACCAAGACGGAGGCAGAGGCGGAGGAGGAGGGGCAGGCTGCAGGCGAACTTGAGCACGAGCTTGCCGAGAGCGAATACAAGCCGCTGATGTGCGACATAAGCTCCAGTCTGGCGGCCAGCATCATCACCAATCATGATCCGCCGCCGGCGCCCAATGAGCCCAACTGCCTCGAGATGCTTCAGCGTCGCACCGAGGAGGTGCTGGACTCAGCATCGCAGAGCCTGCACGCCGCCCAGATGCAGGAGGAGTACTCGGAGTATGCCTCCAAGGAGGCGCAGAGTCGCGGCGAGATCTTTAAGCATCGCTGCAAATATTGTGGCAAAATCTTTGGCAGCTATTCGGCGCTCCAAATCCATTTGCGTTCGCATACCGGCGAGCGACCCTTCCACTGCAACGTTTGCGGCAGCAAGTTCACCACCAAGGGCAATCTCAAGGTGCACTATCAGCGGCACACCCAGATCTTTCCTCCCATGCTGATGCCAGCCGTGGTCAATGGAGTCACTGCACCCGAGCAATTTGCCGCCATTCGACTGCCGTTTGTGACACCAGCAGCAGCAGCAGCTGCACCACTGGCAGCAGCCCTACCACCACCACCACCACCACCACCACCCCCGCCGCCGCTGCCGCTGCCGCTGCCGCCCAGCAACGAACAGGAGCTGCAGGAGCCAGCAGCTGTGGGTCGACTGCAGCAGGCCGAGGATCTAAGCAAGCCACTAGCCAGGGAACTGTCGCAGTCGCCCGAGCAAGTCAGCCAAACCAAGTCGCTTATGGAGCCAATCGCATTGGTGTCGCCCGATAAACAGGACAAGGAGCAGGAGCAGATGAAGAACAGTCCCAAGCCAACGACGCCGCCAACGCCAGCTGCGCCCTCGCCAACCACAAGCAATCGTCGCAATGGCAGTGTTCGCAAGCGGCAGACCAGCCAGGCGGGCAGTCCGCCTGGCGAGGAGCATCCGCATGCCGAGCACCACTCGCACCTGGTCAAGTTGGTGCGTCGCTCCTCGGCGAGCCGGGATGGGTTGACGGCGATGCCCGGCGAGTATTCGCTGGCGCAGATGGAGCGGATTATTGACAAGTCGTGGGAGGATCTGATTGAGATCGACAAGACGTCGGAGACATCGAAGCTGCAGCAGCTGGTCGACAATATCGAGAACAAGCTGACCGATCCCAATCAGTGCATCTTCTGCCAGAAGGTCATGTCCTGTCGCAGCTCCCTGCAGATGCACATACGCACCCATACCGGAGAGCGACCCTTTCGCTGCAAGATCTGCGGACGCGCCTTTGCCACCAAGGGCAACCTGAAGGCGCACATGAGCATCCACAAGATCAAGCCACCGATGCGTAGCCAGTTCAAGTGTCCCGTGTGCCATCAGAAGTTCTCCAACGGCATCATTCTGCAGCAGCACATTCGCATCCATACCATGGACGATGGCAGCGCTGGCCATGCTCAGCTGGCGGGTCAAAGTGGGGATGTGGAACGCTTGGGCATCGAGGATCAGAACTCGAACAAGTCGCTGGGCACCTCGGACACGCTGGACTTCTCGACGACCGTCTCGGATCATTCGGGTCAGCGATCGGAGTCGTCGCAGGGTGGCGACTTCGATGAGTTCATGACCATGGACAGCACCGATGATTCCCGTGACAATTCCAGCGCAGTGCTCGATAGGGAACGAGATCGAGATAGAGATCGAGATCGAGATAGACGCCTGCCTGGGCACGATGATGAGCGCTCCCGTTCGGATGATGTGGAGGGCAGCGGACGCGAAAGTGCCAGCGGCGAGATGCCCGCCATGGATCTATCATCACCATCGCTGGCGCGTCTCTTTGGCGGCAACAGCGGAGCAGCCGGAGTTGCTGCTGCTGCTGCTGCCGGTTCAGGCGGCTTACCCATGTTGCATGGCATGCCGATGCCACCGAATCTACTGCTGATGGCCGCCGCCAGGGAGGAGATGCATGCGCTGGGCCAGACGCATGCCAAGTTTCCGCTGTTGCCCTTCGGACCGCTCGGATTAATGGGTAAGCGACAATTGTTGTTGTTGTTGTTCTTGCCAAGATGACAAAGCCTCTTTGTCTGTCACCTTTGACCCGAACGCTGTTTGCCATCCAGTCTCGCCATAAATCTGCCTTCATTCCGGCTGCGACATAACTCAATTGGACCAAGACAAAGCAGGCATCCAACAATCCACACCCATTCCCATTCCCATTTCCAATTCCAATTCCATGCCAGCTCTGCCTATGCCAAATTCCAAAAACATTTATTTATAAACTTTTCGCGCACATGTATACATATGTATATATGTATATATATATGGATATATAGCTTGATCGGGCTGAATGAATTACGCGTTTCGTTTTCATGATCGTGGCGTCATTATGTCACAGCACTTTAGTCTGATTTAAATTTATTGTATTGAATTTTGGTCTCGCGGCACGCGTCTCCGAGTTATGTCGCATCCACATATTTTAATTTGTTGCTTCCTTGTCGGCCTGTCGGGCATATCTGTAGGACTGCAGCCGCCCCCAAATGTGTGCAATCTGTGCTTCAAGATGCTGCCCAGCCTGGCCGCCCTCGAGAGCCATCTGCAGAGCGAACATGCCAAAGAAGTGACGGCTCCTTCCGTTCGAGCCCACTGCAACGATGCGTTATCATCCTACGGTGCAAAGGTAAGTTCTCTACTACGATTTACATATATATATATACACATCTGATCTGGAAAGATTTACAAACCGATTTATGACTTGGGCTTAAAAGCGAGCCTGAAATCAACAGCCTAAAAATAATTATTTCTCCGAATTTCGAAAATGAAGCATTTTTAACTCGATTCTAAATACATATACATATAAATATAATCGAGAATATATATATCTATATATATATATTTTTTATTTAAACTGATGAATTTTAAATATGTTGCAAATTAAAATAAATTTGTTTTCGATTTTTATTTGATACAATTTGGATACAATTTTTTAGGCTTATTTTTGATTAAAGTTGTAGTTCATTTTCAGTTGCTTGGGCACATTTATTTTGTGAATGTTGCACGCATAGAAAGACGAGCATATTTATGCCACACTTCATGTACACATATATATTTAAGATATCAGAATCTGCTAGAGTTGAAAAAAAGAATCCAAAGTAGAGCATTGTGTCTGCTAAACCAGCTTCTAATGACGAGAATTATTGCCAGCTGTGAGTCCAGCTGCTGTTCTGCGCCCCTTTCCCCACATTATATCACATTATCCATAAACATACTTGCCACAGAGCCTTGCCACGGCATCATTAATTAAATTGTTATGGCCACAAGTGCTCCGCAGAGTGGTTAGCCAAATATGGAGCTGGAGCTGGAGCTGGAGCTGGCAAGAGAGAGAAACTCCCGTTTAGGCAGGTCCAAACAAATTATGAGCTTATTATTAATTGCTCATCTCGCTGCTGTTCACGACTCTGGCATTATTATGAAGAAGTTGTGGCCAGGAGCGCATACTTTGGCCTTAATTGTTAACGTTCCGCTTAGCGGTCTGGCTTCTAACGAAGAAGACTTGGACTTGGCCAAATGCTTCCGTCTTAAAGCGCTGGGATTACACTGCACAACAATGCCAATTATTTATTAAAGTGCGTTCGTCTGCGAGTTGGAATCGTATCTCAGACGAGGGCAGCAACTAGTTGTGCGAGTGTGTGTTGTGTGTGTGTGTCTATGCCTTGGAGCAGACATGTGGCTGCCCATAACTTAAGCACAAATGCGTGAATTAATATTTGAGAATGTTTGTCCACAGTTTCATCTTGTGCTTCTGGTTGTGCGGCATTGCCACCATATGACTAATGACATCGTTCATTATATTTTAAATTCTTGGAGTAACTCCAAAACGAAACTATGTGAATATGTCCAAAAAGTGGCGCATTCAAAACTCAATGAGTTATGGGCCCAGTAGAGAATTTTGAAAAGTAAACAAATTGACTTGAATCAATAATAAAATAATAATCATAAAATATAAAATAAATAGCAACTTTTATAAAAGTAATATTTATGATTTTAATAATATTAATGATAATAATAATAATAATAAAAATAAAAATAATTAAAATAATAATAATAATACAAATTATAATAATACTAACAATAATAATAAAAATAATAACAATACAAATTATAATAATAAATATAAAAAAATAATAAGAAAAATCAAAATGAGGTAGAAATTTTGCATTAAATTAAAAAATAAAACATTAAATAAATAAAACATAATAAAAATAAATATTCTCATTCTTATTTAAAAAATGTAAACAGAAAACCTTTCAATATTTTGACAACAATTTGAATTTCCCTATAAAATTCAAACACTTACCATTTCAAGTCTGTCCATCTGTGTGTTTTGGGCGCTTTGCCAACCGTGAACCGCTCCTGTTGCTTTTGATATTTGTTTTTTTTGGCTCGAATGCGTTTGCAGTGTAAATGTCATAACATTTTCAGGCTGTAATCAGCCCTGTTAGCCTGCCACGCCTCGTCTCGTTGCGACGGACTCTGGAGTGCACTCGAAATATATCGTTGCAGCCCGTTCCATTCCGATTTGCCAGCTTAGCGCATTGTTGATGAGCCACATGGGGCACGAGAGACGAGCGTCGTCATCGTCATCGTCATTTTTGGGCCTGAAGTTTCTAAATATTTTGAAAACTGTAAGTAATTACGAGAGTGCATTATGATGATGCGAAATGATGCGAGTTGGCTTGCTGTTGTCTGGTTTGGCCCCACCCCAGCCCACCCCCCGGCCGAGATAAATGATCGTGCCTCGCGTGCCACGGGGTGTGCCGAACAGAGGGGGGAACGAGGCGTCTGGGTGCCGGATCGGTGGCGGCGTGTGCGATGCATTCAATGCAAATAAATTATGTTACGCTTTATGCAAAATTATTTAATCTTTTGTTTGTCGCGCCTCGCCATCTCTCTCTCTGTGGGGCAAGCAGACACGCGGGCCACGGGCCACGGGCCACGGGCCACGGCCTGCTGCCACAGTCAACATGCAACACCCAAATGACGTTTCGAGATGCACCACAAACAATTGTTTTGCCATAAAAAAATATGAGATAGACCCGCCGGCTTCTGTCTGTGCAAGATAATTAGCTGGCATTATTATGCGTGATGGCATAGAGAAAAGATACTCTCAAACATAAGATAATTAAGAGTCGCGTCTGGCCCGATGCTGGCGAGGAGTGCTCCTTGAACGCCACATTAACTGGCAAATGCAGAGAAATTAGCGCTATCTTCTGTGTGTTTTCAGCTCACTCTCAATCCGAATCTGTTTGCCAAGAAGCCGAAGCCATGCTCGACGCTGGAGATGGCGCCTGCGGATGCAGTCATGCCATTGTCGGCATCCATTAAAGAGGAGCCCGAATCCGAGCAGCTGCAGCTGCTTGATGAAGGTGGGTGCGACAGTGGCACAAGTAGTGCTACTTCTGCTGCCGCCCCGGCTCCAGCTGCTCCAGCTGGCTATCAGCATCAGCAGGAGGCTGCCGCCGATGCGGAGCAATCGCTAATGAAGATGCAGTTGCGTAAGTCTTTGGGTTTCCCTCAGCACCCGTCGTGTGTTGCGCCAGCCTTCATCTATGTTGCTCCACAGATGCACATCGCTTTCCGGCTGGTCCGCTCGACTTTCAGCAGGCCCTGATGTCGGCCGGCCCGCCCAGCTCTAGCCTGGATCCGCCGGTGAATAACAAGCACTTCTGCCATGTCTGTCGCCGCAATTTCAGCTCGAGTTCGGCACTCCAGATTCATATGCGCACCCACACCGGAGATAAGCCGTTTCAGTGCAATGTGTGTCAGAAGGCCTTCACCACGAAGGGTAACCTTAAGGTGCATTTCCGTTACTGCTCGCAGAGGCCAGTGCTCAAAACTGATCGCCATTTCCCAATGCCACTGGGCCACTCCACTGATTTCTTGCAGGTTCACATGGGCACCCATATGTGGACGAATCCGACATCGCGTCGCGGCCGTCGCATGTCCCTGGAGTTGCCGATGCGGCCGGGACCTGGCCCGGGCCCGGGCCCCGGTGCCCCACATGGTGTGCCAACCGCTGAGCAGGAGTTCATGCAGCGACGCCCAGAACTCTTCTTCCCCTATTTGCCACCCTTCTTCAACGGAATGCCACCCAAAGTAAGTTTCTACTTATTATTTGTATCCTTAACTAATCGTCCTTTTAAGCCAGGTGTTATTTTTGTAGTTCAATTATTTAATACATTTTCCTGTTCCCTGCTGACCATCGCTTTACTTCTAAATATTATTATTAATTATTCCTCGCATGAACTCTTCACTCTTCTCTATCATGTAATCAATTGAGAGTCCTCCATTTATATAATTAAGCAAGTCACCCTAAAGAACTTTCCATTTATCCCATCGAAACAACCTTAACTGTGTCTTCAACAATTTCTTTTATTTTGCAATCCTTAATAGCCCGGCGAATTGAGTCCTGGCGCTTTTGCCAACATACCTCCACCGCATTTTGCAAACGGAGCCAAGTATCCATATCCACCGGGTCTGCTCAGCTTTCCCGGCTTTCTAGGTGGTGCTGGTGGTCATCACCAGCATCCCTATGGCGGCGTGGAGCGGGGCAACAGCAAGTCACCCACATCGGAGCCGGCGCAGAGTCCTGCTTCGCGTGAGGACGACTCGGGTCTCAGCAATAACATCTGGCATCCGCTGAGCAGCATTAAGATGGAGAGCAATCAAAATGAGGGTGCTGGCAATCAGAGCGAGCAGGAACAGGAACCGGAACTGGAGCAGGATCACGAGGATAATAAGAGCGGGGGCATCGATGCGGATGGCGAGCCTGAGGCGGACGCTGAGGATTCAGCTGAGAAGTAGCTTGATGGAGACAGCGAGAGTGGGAGAGGGAGAGAGGGGGAGAGGGAGAGAATACACATGGTTTTTGTGGAGTACATATCTTGAGCATTACACTACGCTAAGCTTGATCTAGCACACATATATACGAATATATATCCTCTGTGTCTATATATATATATTTATATATATATACATAGTTCGAGTATGAGTAATTGATAGCAATCTTGAGGCATTTAAATGCATTAAGTATAGCAATAAGTTGTATAAATCGCAAAACGTAAACGAGATCGAGAATGAGAACAAATAGGACCGAATCGGCAGCACTCACACAATTAACTAATTTTATGGCTACACATAATACATACTTAACAGATAATTATAATAATAATAATAAAGTAGATACACGTAATGTAAACTGTGGTAGTTGCATATAAAAAGCGAAACCCAAATCGAAAATCGAATGATCAAAAATAAAAACCAGCGTGCAAATTGCAAAAATATCGACTAAAGACTATTTTCACTGTTGGGAAATGGGCTCATTTCTAAAAATATTTTTATTTGTTTTCAGCGGGAATAATTGCTTTCTGTTATATACATAAATATATCGCAACAAGGGAATTCATGCAGCCAGTGATGAAATACTCAATTTGACAGTAAAAAGAGCTTGCAACAATATTTACTTTTGTTGTCATGTTGCATTAACAATGATACTCAAATCTTGCCAATTAGACTGTTGCCATTTTGGCAGCGCTTCTGCAACAAATTATAATTGCTAGACCGCAACAAGTTAATGTCGCAGCGCGTTATAATTGTGTGCAGAATATGACAACTGGGCAAGTGTGAAAAAATGGGTTTATAAATATCAGCAATGATTTATGATGATTTTGCAAGCGAAAAAAATTCAAAATAAAGCAAAATTATGAATATGAATATGTTGCATACACGTTTCAAAATTAAAAGCTTGTTTTTCACTGTTAACCTAATAATTTCCACTAGTTGAAACAGAAGCATTTAGTTTCAACTTCAGCGTCCTTTCAAATGTTGCCCTTGCCACAAAAATATATTTTCCACTTGTATAAACATTGCTCGCAGAAGCATTTAGTTGCAGCTACAACACCACTCACAGTCCTTTCAAATGTTGCCCTCGCCTGGCTCATATTGTTTGCAATTTTTCCATTTTCCACAATGTTGCGCTTTTCCATGGAAATTGTGCTCATTTCATGGGCGCACATATTTCATATGCGGCTTTCTGCACGGACACCGCCAACAGAAAACAGGCCGTAAAGTGTCTAGAGACTATGCTAGACGAGGGAGCCAAACTATTATCAGAGTATCCCCGGCCAAATGTTTGCCATTAAATGTGGTTGCAGAAGGGGAGCGGGATGGTTGCATGCCACAAGGAGATGCTTACGCTTGCTAACGAATTGCCTCCTGCATCGAAATGAGCGATGAGAAATTATGCCATGTCTAGAGCGCAGGCTGGCGGGGATTTCAAGATCAACATTTCTGCAGCAGGCCTCAAAATATGAATACCATGAAGCTAGTTTGTATTGTGCACACTCAGAAAAATAGAATTATTATTAATTAATTATCCTTCTAAAAGTCGGGAACTTTCCTTTCTTTATTCCAGCGAAGATTTTTAAAACATTCGAAAAAATGAGCATAATATTTCGAGTGGTTTTTTTTGTAAGTGTATGCAGACATCCAAAATTTATTTTTATGTTTTATGATTCACATAAGTAAACATTTTAAATAATTTTCAAATTTATATAGTTAAATTTGACAAAATATTAGATTTTAACACGATTTTCCAAGTTAAAAATAAGATTTTTCCAAAAATAAGTATTTTACATTTTGGAAATATAAGAAAAGTCTTTCTAATCTTAAGAATATTTTGGAAATTACTTCTTTCTTGCTATTATTTTCCTCAGTGTATATATATGTACTATACTTCATAACCTCATTTTGGGCAGTTTACCCCAGTTGCAAGAACTGGGCCCCGCCGTTTTGCTCTATGTACGATTCATATTTATGTGGCATGCAATTTGTTTGATCTCAACGAGTAATTAAATTTTGTCTGCATATGCGAAAATTATGAGAGACGAGTGCATCCAAATGCGAGGCAACTTTGAAGTGTTTCTAATTGAGTGAATAGAGACCTGGAGGGTGGCGAGTGGCGGGTGGGGAGTGTGGAGTGTTGTTGCCGGCGCTAACAACAACTATTTAAAGTACTTGGAGCCGTTAGGCGCTAACCTGGCTGCCACTATAGACTCTGCGGTTTTATCGCCCACCTTTTGGCAATGGCCATCGCAATGGAAATAAAAATGGAAATGGGAGCAAACGCAACATGCGGCCATCGTGTAGCGCATTTAATGGCACCCACAAATTCCGTGCTAATTGTTGCACCAAGAACGAGTTTGCAGCAAGCAACCAGCAACGAGCGCCCAGCACCCAGCACCCATTGCCATGGCCATATCCATATTCCAAGATCACCAAACGTTGCCAGTGTTGCTGGCTGCTGGCCGCATTTGCCCCATGCGGCGCAGCTCGAGTAGTTTGCTTCAATTTTGCCTCAATTATTTCGCTTGTTTGTTTATGGTGGAATCTTTAATCTTGCTGCCTAGTGTCGCTGACAACCTTGACGTCGACGTCGACGTCCAAGTTGCGGCAAGCTTCAACAGAGCCCAGCTCAGCTTCTGCAGTTGCCGCATGCGTGGCCACGATCTAGACAACGCCCTGAGGCATGAGAATTGAGGACACAGCAGCGGCCGTCTTTATATCTATGATCATTGCACTCGACGAGTGTTGCGAAAAAAATGGATTATTCATGTTGCAGTGTCCTTGCCACAAATCCAGTTGGTTACATTTTCGATTAAACAATTTAAATTGCGATAGTTAATGACTAATAACAAGTCAAAGTTACTAAATGTAACTAAGTTAAATAAATGGAATTTATAATAAATATATTCATAAATGAAATTTAAATTGCAAAGCGCACATTCAACACTCAACACTATTTACAATATCATTCACAGTTGCAACTGATGCCCGGTTTGTTGCAAGGTCACGCAAGCATCGATAAGGCATGTTGCGATCGCGCCGCATGCGAATAAGTTTTGGCTTATTGCACAATGCACGTGACTACAACATATTCTACTAACCCTCCACCCCAGCCACGCCCCGCTCAGAGAGTGGTCCAAACTAGTTGCTAGTTGCCAGTTGCCTGCTGTGGATGCCAAATGCATTTTTTGTTTTCTGTGCTGGACCCACCAAACAGGCAGCAGTTGGCTTAAAGCGGAAGCGATAACGTCTAACAAATTAAGCCATGTCCGTGGCAAGGCCAAGGCAGGCAGAAAGACTTTATTAGTTGCAGTCGAAGATGAAGTTGCTTTCGACTTGTATAAATAAATAAATGCTGAGCCGGGCATAATACTCAATTTCGTTATTATATTCCAATCAGACGTGCACATAAAGCCAACTGGCATCAATAATGCTCAAAGTTGCTTGGGGGTGGGTGGGGTGTGTGGAATTGGGGCTTGTCCAGTAAGCGTTTTTATCCAACAAAAATATTACAGGCAAAAATATATTCTCGTTTCGATACACGTTTGGGATTTGAGTGCGAGGGTCAAGGCAACCTGGAGTCGCCCCCGATGTGTTTCCAAATTCAATGTTCAACATTTGCAACATTGGGCAAAAAAAAAGGGATGAGTTTTATGACAATGCCTGACAAGTTTATGCGACCCGAGTTGCGCTGCTTTATGCATAGAGCCCCAGCTCAGTCATAAAGACAACCTGCCACAAATCCAGCGACTACTTCAAGGTGCTTGCTGTCTGTGTCTGAGTGTGAGTGTGTATGTGTGTGCTCAACATTTAATGGCAATAATAAAGTGGCATAACATTCAACACTCAGTCAGTGGCTTTCTTTGCCGTCTGCCCGCATTTATCATACGCCCCAGCGACAGACTATTTTGACAAGTTATCAACATTGAAATGCAGCCAACAAGTTGCCAAGTCAGACAGACAACATCAACCGGCAACAACAACAACAACAACAACAATCGCTTCAGTTTCAAACTCCAACCGACTCGAAGCAGACTGTCATAATATGACCGAGTATCTTTAGTTCTTGGCTGCAGCAGTCTGCAGCCGGCAGACGACAAGTATATTTATGTTATGATTTGAATGCCGCTAATGACAGCCTGCCAGCCACATTTTGGGTGGCACAGCACAGCCCAGTCAGGCAGTCAGGCAGGCAGGCTGGCTGGCGGGCATCACTTAGAGGCAGATGCAACAAACGAATCTAGGGCTAAATTTGTAGCCCGAGTCGAGTAGTCGAGAGAGATTTCAGCGCTATCATCAATTCGTCGCTTTGTTGTAGGTATTTTCACACCTTTTGGTACCCATCATCATTTTCCACCAAATTATGTAAATTGATTTCCTGACTGGCAACCAAAAAATTCACTCACTGCTCTGCCAAGGGAATCATCATTATTACAAACGATTTTACTCAATACTCACACACACACACACACACACACACATTCACTTTATTTATTGAGCCAAGAGATAAGAGATTCAGTTGCTATAAATATATCTGGCAATTGTTTATGGCCAACGCTGGCTGCTTTGCTTCATTTCAAAATTAATGCTTCCATATCGGGAGTTTAAAGTGTGTTTTTTTTCTGGTTATTCTATAAGTGTTTTGTTTATTTCTTTTGGGCCAACAACTTTCACAGTTCATTTTCCATAATCGCTTATGAACTGCATCTCAAAAGTCAATTATAACTAGTAATAAGTAAGTAAGTAACCTGAAAAATATTTACTTTAATGTTAAGTATGACAAAAAAAAACTAGCGCTATTATATTGAAAGACGATCTCTTAAGAGC
This sequence comes from Drosophila paracracens, assembly GCA_035044025.1. Classification (NCBI taxonomy): domain Eukaryota; kingdom Metazoa; phylum Arthropoda; class Insecta; order Diptera; family Drosophilidae; genus Drosophila; species Drosophila paracracens. Next base: position 1,403,526 of record JAWNMN010000835.1, on the reverse strand, counting down.
TTTTATTTTATTTAAGTGTTTTTTTTTTGTATTTATTTTAAGTGTTTTGTTATGAAAATTCTTGAAGACGTTATTTATTTTGGGTGTTTTTTGTCACGAAATTAATCTAGACTTGAATTCGAATATGTTCTTAAGAGTTTTTATTTCATGAAAACAATAACATTTTAAGCGTGCTCAAAATAAATCGTATATCATTTTTACCGTTTCAATTTTTATTTTATATTAGATACAAAATCAATTTGCTGTTTAACAAACTTCTGCAATGAGAGAAACCTTTTTATTTTAAATATAATTAATTTTTTTTTAAAGGCGGCTACCTGTAATATATCTAGCAAATTTGACGGCTGTAACTCAACTGCGGAAGATATAACCATTTAACATTTGTAGGGTCGGCGGAGGTGGGCGTGGCATATCCCTGTCTTTGGGGACATCGCCAACAACCCACCAAACCAAATTTGGTGACTGTCGCTTTAAAGTTGTGCCAGATATCTGGCTTTATCGATTTGCAATGATGGATGTTATCGATTTCATAGCTTCCTAGTGAACGTGGAACTCAAATTTTTACTTTGTTCGACGCGGACACAGACCAGTGCATGTTTCAAGACTATAGCTTCAGGGAAATCGAAAATAGTTGCGATTATACTGCATGGCGAGCATTGCACGATACCTTCGGCACAAAAGTTAAAAAAAATAAAATAAAATATTAGCAATAAATAGTAAAAATAATTAATAAAAAAAATATTTAAAACAAAATTCACATTCTTATTTAAATATAATTCATTTTCACCTTCTTACTTTCATCTTTTCAAATTCATTTGGAATTTTTTATAAAATCATCCCAAATCTAATTTTTTACATAAATGTTCAGCCCCATTGTGATAATAATATCGATTTCGCATATCCAGTTAACAACATAACTTTTATTTAGTCGAGCTTAAGCTGGCTTCCCTGACAAACGGCGACAACTCGAAATATTCAAGGTCTGCAAGGCCGCCGAACAAAATGATTTGTTTGAAGTTTGATAAGCGGATGAGAATGTCGTCGGCTTCAGCTGGGTATCTCGACATCTGAGCATCGACAGCAGCAGCAGCAGCAGCAACAGCAGCAACAACAATAACTAAATGAGTCTTGCTCCAAGCAAAGTTTGAGGATGCAGCTGAAATTGAAGTTGAAGCTTTAACAGATGGTTGCTGCTGTTGTTGTTGCTGTTGTTGTTGTTGTTGTTGCTGCGGCTGCTGCTGCTGCTGCTGCTAAAGTTGGATGACAATCCATGTTGCTGTCGACGACAACGACGAGTGATCCACATCCAGCAAGCAATCGGCGCAATCAATACTTTGTTAGTTTTGAGCAACATGTTGCTGCGGTGCATGTTGCTGTTGTTGCTGTTTTTTGTGGCTGTTGCTCGACTGCAGTTGTTGTTGTTGCTGTTGTTGCTGGCGATGTTTGGTATGCAAAAAGGCAACTTTTGTTATCTTCATGACAATCATTGGCCTGGCTCATCCGTGTGCCACAATTGCTCGTTCGTTTTGCGCTTGATTGTCTTCAGCTGTGTCCCCACCATCTGCCCCGCAACAACATCATCATCGCAGCGCAACCCACGGTTAAACGTCGACGACAACGACGATGATGAGGATGAGGATGAGGAGGATGATGATGATGAGGATGGCTGCACGAAATGGCGACCGATGACGGGGACTTCACTGATATGGCTGCTATGCAGTTGTCGATATCGATGTTGATGATTATTGTAGTTCAATATTTGCCTTATGGAAGGAGGCCTCAGCTGAGAGGCCAATAGAGAGGAAGCGACTTCTTCTTAGCCGTTTTTGTCGTTCAACGTTTTTTTCTTTCTTTTCTTTAGTTTTTGTATGTTTTTGCTGGGATCTGTTGCCGTTGCCAGTTGTCAGTTGCATTCCCATCAAATTAAATTGTATTTTGCAAAATAAATGAAATTAAAAGGAATGGCAAACGGCGAATAAGCAGCGAGCTGCAAACAGCTCCCGACTCAGCATCAGCTCAGCAGCAATGGCGACAAGTGGAGCGAACCGGACTACAAGTCTCCAACTTTGAGCTGGACTCCGATTTGGTTTCCTCTTCTCACAAGTTCATATTGAATTTATGTTTCTTGTTTCATTTTTTTCGTTGTTCGCATGTCCGCTCCTCACTCTCCAACCGAACAAGTATATATCTATATATATGTATATATTTATGTAAGTGTGTGTGTTTGTTTGTGTGTGTTTTCCATTTATAGATGGCGACGCTTCTCTGGCTTCCAATTGCAGTTGCCAGTCCAATTGAGCTGTACATTTCGGTCGCAAATTGGTGCACTTGTCGCATTTGAACGACCTTCTTGGGCTATGAACTAAACTGAAATCCTCACAAGCTGAGCTTCAAACAAGTTCCTTCAGATATCAATCTGAATAACTTAAATGATTATTATATACATATTCAAACAAATTATTTATCAGAGATAAAAATACTGTGATATCCTTTAGATATCAATCTGAACTTAAATAAGTGTTGTATATATATTCAAAATAATAATATTTAATTATATTTTGCGAATAACTCAATTAAATATTATATACATATTCAAAAAAATGATTTATCAGATGAGAGATACAGAGGTAGGAACAAGATTCCTTCATGTATCAATCTAAGCAATCGAAATAAGTGTTGCAAATATATTCCAACTAATATCATTTGATCTAATTTTATAAATTATATTTACATTATATATATTCAAACTTATAATATTTATTTACATTTTACGAATTGCTTAAATAAATATTCTATATATATATTCAAACAATTTATTTATCAGATGAGTATACAGAGATAAAAATACTGGGACAATAAAAAGATTCCTTGATATATCAATCTGAATAACCCAAATAAACAAACTAATTAAATTTAATTATATTTTATGAATAACTTAAGTAAATATTGTATATATTTAAACTTGCACATATTTATTTATATTAATTATATTTAAGAAAAATATTTAAGAATTTAGTTTGTCTCAGTAATTTTAACTAAAGCAACACGCCTTGTTATAAATTGCATGGTAATCCACTGACGACATTTTTATGATGATGAATACGGACTAATTTGATGGCGGGCAATTGGCAACTTTTCATATTTACAGTGAGTCGGTTAACCGACAAGCAAATGGACAAAGCCAACCAAATTTCGGACATTTATTATTTGTGGCTGGGGCAAAATTTACTCAGTTGACAAAATGTGCACTGCAGTCCAATTAAAATAATAATTACATTTCTAATGTACTCGCAACTGCAATGCGTGTCTCTCTCTGTGTGTGTGTGTGTGTGTGCGAGTGTGTGTGTGTGTGTGTGTGGACACCAGCCCAGCCCCATCTGTAGAATTGCATAAATATTAATGACGTCGTTGAACCCGCATCTACATTGGGTATAGTTGCTGCAAGTTGGGGCGGGGCTGACTGAGGCGTTTGGGGCAGGGCCCCAAAAAGGAAACAAATGTGCGTGTCGCTAAATGTTTGCATTTTACTCACACACACACACCAACACACACACAGATAGAAAATAAGTTGTGGCTACAATTTGCTGTCTGTGGTCAACTGTTCATATTTACACTCTAAATAAATAATATTCTAATTTGACAAAGTAAACGGCCGTTTTAATAAATTGTTAGCTGTTCACTTTTAGTTGCATTAATGCTTAACTAACTTAAAGTTTCAATTGGTTTAAGCCAATCACAAAAATCTATTTAATTGGCTTTAATTTATTTTTGTATTCACTGCATCAGAGAAGTACAAGATTAATGATCAAATCCAAATATGAAGTTGCCAGATTTGTCTTAAGAATTTGATTGCTTAGCTTAAACTTACCAGTTTTGGCCAAATGACATATTTTACTTCAATTCTATGAAAAACTTAGTTGCTATAAATTTAATTATTTTTTAATTTTGAATAATTGATGTCTAATTGTGATTTATTTACTTAAAAAATCGAATGACTTGACAAGAACAAGCCCAAAGCATTTGAATTGCGAACTGAAGCATTTAAAACTAAAAAAAAAAATATTTTTAAAGAGTAAATTTAAATTGTAAAAATGAAATAAAACATATTTTGAAAAATTATGAAGTAGTTGCTTAAGTGAAATATGGTTTGGTCTTGAGTAATAAACTTTAATAATTATAAAATACCTACACTCTGAGAAATGAAAGTCTTCAGAATATTAAAGATTTATGCTTGCCTCTTTGGCGTTTAAAGCACATCTCTGCAAGCTGATGAGTTGCACTGGGAGTGGAGCCAGTGTCTGTGTTTGCCCGTTAATGGATGCAGCTGCGAATTCTGCAGCGAGATTATGTCCATCAATGTTGGGGGTTGGACATGGTCTGGTCGTGCATATGCGTGGGCTGAATTAAAATGAAAACCGCTAGTGCCGCAACGGTCACTTTGCAACCCATGTGGGGATGGGGGAAGGTGCTGAGTGTCCAAGGGATGGTTGACTAGCAAAATTACTATTGCTGTTTGCAGTAAGCAGCAGAAACAGCAATTGGCATATCAGCAAAGGGGAGTCAGACAGAGCAACAGGGTGCATTATAATTATGCCAGAATGTGCCAAAAGGAACCAGCAGCAGCAGGCAGTGCCCCAAACCAGCTGCAACTGCTGGTTGCACATATGTGCACAGATACAGATACAGATACGATACACAGATACACATATGTACAGTCGTTGTTACCTCTGCAGGGAGTCTGTCTGGCAGACTGAGGATTATGGTGAGTTGGAGCTGTGCACAACATGTCATATGCTAAGCTGCCAATGAAGAAGGGGCAGTGGGGAGTCGACAGTGGGCAGTGGGGAGTGGGGAGGGTGCGTGTGCCGCTTGGACAACCACCAATATAGCCAACCACAGAGCTTGGCCACAGGCAATGAGTTATGCGCGTGGAGCGAGTTTAAGCATTTGCATATTGAGCATAAGGATGGAGAGATTGTGATTGGAGCGCTTTAAGGCTAAACTTATGAATATCAATATTTATGTGTATGTGTGCGTGTGTGTGTGTGTAAGTGTGTGTGTGTGTGTCGCTGTGTATCTTTCGTCCCTCGTTGGATTGAGTAGATATTAAAATGAATATTTTGCGGATAACATGAAATTGAAATTGCGTTCGACAACGTCGCTCTGCCTTTTCTGATGATCGCCGCCAACTCCAACTCCAACTCCAACTGCAGCTTCATCTTCCACCTCATGCTCAGCCGCAGGGCTGTTGCTTATGGCGCAGCAGAATGCCGATAACAATGAGAACCAGGCGGATGACGACCACGTTGTTGTTGATGATGATGATGATGACGATGGCGGCAACAACGGCCAACAACAGAGACTTGTGCCGGGCACAGCAAATGTTGCAAAGAGGGGGGGTTGGCAGCAAGGAGGCGATAGAGGCCAGCGCCAAGTGGCGTGCTCCATCGGCTTCCATTTGACGCTATCGTGTAATGTGTTTAGGCTGCGAGTGGTGACTCTGCCAACCGGCCAACCGGCAACTGAACACAGAAGCAGAAGCACTTTCAGCATCCAGCGGCTTCTCTGTAGATTTCCATATTAATAAATGGCCAACGGCTGCTGCTGCTGCTTCTACAGGGGATTGGAGCAGGGGGATGGGGCGCTGAGCGGGGTGGAGTTATTTATTGGCAGGCGTGCTCTCAATAAAATTATGGTTCATGCAGATTATTCGAGTGCAGAAACTTGTTTGCCCAACCAATGCAATGCCAAGCAGGGAGAGGGGCCAGCCGGGTGAGGAGCAAAGATTATTGTAGCCATGTTGTGAGCGGTTAAGCGGATGAGAGCCAAAGACTAGGGCTGGGTCAATGAATATGCCAGCCAGCTGCATCTAAACTGGACTTATCAAAATGGAGTGAATGCTGCATATTAAGAAAGGTCGCATTTGATGCTAAGCAACTCGGATTAAATGGCAAATCGCAGATTGAGTATTCAATTTTTAATACCCAGTGAAGAAGGGTGATTACTGCATTTGAACTCTATTATAGATTATAAGTAAAATTAAAAGGAATTCTTTAAAATTGAAGAGTTTGGCGTTTAGATGACAAAATATGTCATCATAAACCGATTACAAATATTTATATATACACTCCGCCAACTTAAATTAAAGGCACATGTTTAGTTAATTATATAAAAACAGAAAATATAATTTTTGTAATATTTGTTTTTACACATTATAAAGCTAATTTAAATGCACGATGATAAAAGCTTGTTTCGTTTCGTTCCGTATATAAAAATATAACATATAATTTTGAAAATATTTCTTCTTCCACATTAGTTAGCTAATTTAAATAAATGTTAAATAAAAAGAGGTAATTGCATTTTTAACATTAGTATAAATCCTTACATAAAAAAAACCAGTGTGATATTTAAAATATATCCGTTGAATAATATCATAATTCAATAAATTTAAATAAATATATATTATTTATCTGGCTTGAATATTTTTCTTTATATTTTTTTGTTATTATTATTATTGGGATATCTATTATTTGATTACTTGAGCAATATTTTAGATGCAGGATTCAAATTATTATAAAGTATTATTATTATTCTGATTATTATTATTAATATTTTTATTATTATAGTTGTTATTAATATTATGATATTTAATATTATTATTATTATTTATCGTCAGCTTTATTTAACCTATATTTATACCTACATATAGTCTATATGTACACCTATAAATATACCTATACTTTTACACTACTCTAGACCTCAATACATATACCTATACCTATACCTATACCCATACTACTAGACCTCTATATACTAGACCAAGTTTAAACCGAAAATGGTAGCTCGGTGACATCATTGTCCGCTGTGGCTTCCAACACTTTGGAACTAATTAACGTTCGTTTGCAGAAGCATTTTAGCTACGATAAATGTACGATGTGGGCACTGGAGTCTCGATCGGAGGAGTTTCTCAGCATTTAGTCGCGGTAGCGCTACTCAAAAATTTGCATATCAATTTGTACACACAAAAGGAACCAAAACGAAAAAAGTAAAAAAAAAACGAAAACAAAAATAAAATGGCGTAAAAAACTGAAAACAACATTGGTGCTACAGAACCCGAACCGAAGGCAGAAATCATGATTCTCATTATTTTGCTAAAAACGCCACTCTAGCAGGGAACGGGAACGGGAACGGGAACGGGCCGAGGCAACAGGAATAAACTGGATGTGAGGACTGCAACTGGGATACAGGGATACCGCAGAGCATTTAAGAGCAAAAGCGGTAGACTCAAATGAAGATATGCAGATTAAAGCAGCGAGATGGCCAAAACCGCTGCAAACAAAAAAAAAAAGAAGCACAGCGTCAATGTGGAAAAATTACGATGAGCATTACCAGGCACATTATAAGGTAACCACAAGCTGACTGCATGGCTGGCTGGTTGGCTGGCTGGCTTGTTGGCTGGCTGGTTGGCTGGTTGACTGGCTAACCTAGGGCCAGGTCACAATGGGCATGGGCTACTGTAGCAACTAGTAGCAACTAGCAACTGGCAACTGGCAACTGGCAAACTTGCAGCTGGGAGCCACCTCTGCCGCAAACCAATTCTGAGATATGAACATGCTGATTTTTTGTTGCATTTTGTGAGAGGGCTTATGAAAAGCGCAGTAGCTACACTCAGAAAAAAAACTTCGATTTGAAATGTGGAAAATTGTCCTAGAATTAAAATCGCGCTAAGAACCAAAAACTTTGTCTGACTTATAGACATAATTTCTAAATCCGCGACATGTTTTTTAAAATCCACATTCCTTAAAATATGTTGATTTTTTCATACTTTTTATATATTATTTTCTATATCCAGTAGATCTCTATATCTATATATTTATGAGATATACATATATATCTGAAGATATTTTCTCAATTTTAAGACATTTTTTTTCTGAAAAGTAAGAGTTCAAAAATTCAATTTAAAAAATATTAAGTTTTATTTTTTTTTCTTGTTTTTAGACAGATCTAAATTTTCGAATTATAAATTGACTTTTTGGAAATAAGGAAAGCTACTCTCTTCAACAATAGTTATTTTTAAATATGAGTATGACTTTTTTTGGAGTGTAGACAGCAGGCTTAGAATCGAATCACAAATACTATATACCATAAGAATGCACTCGGCCAGAGCATGGCTCTGGGTCTGAGTCTGGGCTCTTGCCGAGATAACAATACTACGTGCGCCACGACCAAGTGGATGCAGCCTGCAACTGGGCATGCCCATATCCGAGGGCGGGGGCGGATGCTTCCCGCACATTTGCTCCAAGCAATTGTTCTCGCCGCGTGCGCTTTTCTTTTCCGTGTGTCTATCGACTGAAGGTGGACTAGCGAGCCAAGGCTTTGAGCCCGGCCCAGTTGGCGTTCGTTCGATAAGCGTCAGCGCGCCAGTTAATAGCAACAAATAAATGTAACTAAATGCTCAGCATTGCCTGGCCTGGCCTGGACTGGCCTGGCTTGGTCACCACAGCCATAGCCATAGCTATAGCCATAGCCATATGAAGATATCCAAAACGACGACACAATGCCACAGTTGCCTTTGGCATATCGTCGCCACTTGGTCTCCACCCCCTGGCTCCACTGGGTTTTTGTGTCTCAACATAGTATTTCTGGTATCTGCGCCATTGTCATTGTTTTGGGGGCCAGCGCCAGGCTAACACGATGCATTGTCTTCCCGTTCGCCTGTACTCGTTGTACTCTCAGTCTCCGACTCCGACTCCAACTCCGACTCCAACTCGGACTGTGAATCTGAGTCTCTACTTTGGTTCTTGTACGTATTTGGTTTGCCCAAATTTGGTGGCGACCGTGTGATATAATTCATAATTCATTCAAAGTGACATCTTTATTTGAATTTGAAGTCGAATAGAGTCAATGGAAGTATGTATTAGATTAGCCCATAGCCCATCTTGTATAAGTAAATATCATAGGTGAGCTGCCATCAAGTATTTTCATAAAATAAAATACATATTTTCGGGTTAGAGGGAAATGCTTTTCTCAGCTAAAAAATAATATATTTTATGTAAATTTATTTATTACAATTAAAGAAAACTTTATTATTTTGGTTAAGAAAACGAATATTGAAATCATTCATTTGTTTGCTTTTTATTTATTTTAATTAATTAAAATTTATTGATTAATATGTACAGAAATGATCCAAACTCATTTTAAATATAATTAAAGGAATTATTTTAGAGGCAAAATTAGAATATCATCTAAAAGATAAAAGCCTCCTGGCAATTACAACACCTGAGCAGATATCATGTATCAATTATATCCCTTTAATTAAGTAACATTTAAAATTGTAGTAAATTGATTGACCCACAGGAATAAATAATTTTATTAAGTAAATTAAACTATATTGATGTTAAGAAGGAATTTTTAATTGAACACATTTCACACTTTCTCACTTTTGAATTTATGTGTAAATATGTTTTTATGTGCCAGCTGCTATGGCGATTAAAGTTATTTATTTGGCAAAGCTTACACAACTGCTACACAAGCCTTAATTTGCGTTTAATATTCGGGTAGCTCAATTACCAGAGACACTTGGCACGCTATCCATTCATCAAATATCTTTCAACACATTTGAAGCGCCTGCGCTAATTGCGAGTCCAGTGCCCCGTTTGGGAACCAGTCACCAGTTGCCAGTCACCAGAATCTTATCTGTGCATCTCGTGGCAACGCCAAGTTGTCGCCAAGTGCCAAGTGGCAAGTCGCAAGTGGCCGCCGTGGCACTGGCGCAGTTGCATGTCTGCCCCTAGGCGCGAAAAGTGTTCAACTTAAAATTTAATAAGCGCAAACAACTTCATAAATTCAGACGGCACAAAAGTCCGTCCAAAGACACCGCGAAAAAATATAAAAAGATCGCTGGCAGTCACCTGACACCGAAACCTGGCATCTCTGGGATCTCGACCTGGACTCCTCTCCACTTCTTCTAGCGTGCCGAGAAGGCAGCCCACGAGCACGACAAGCGAACGAAGATACATTTAATATTTAGCCATTAAATGCATTTATAATGGGCTTATCGTGCCCGGATCAACTTTATCACCCAATTTAGCGCGACTTCAAACTTTTATTATGCGCACTTTGTGCAAAATGACTCCCCGCGCCCCAAGACGACAGCCAAAGGCATTTGCAAGTCATGCTTGCCACAGAACAGAGGGTGTTGCACAGAAAACAAATCGCACTTATCAGCTCAAATGTCACAACAACGTTGAGTTCGCTGATAGCCAACATGTGCAATTGGCAACATTGCTGTAGAATTTGGCTAATATATTATAGGAAAGCAATACATGAAATATTTTTAAGTATTTGTTAAATGTTATAATAACTTATACAGTACAGAAAAAAGATTTACAATGTATATATACAAAAAATAAAATCAAAATATTAAATAAAATAATTTGTGGCAATAAATTCCGAATTGATCTGGCATTAATTTAAAGTAATCCAATCAGAATGTAAAACTTTTAATTAATGCAAGGAACATTCCTCTAAGAATTAAAACACTTTATTACAATAATATTTTTGTAGTTGTTAGTTAAATAAAAAACATAATTTATTAAAAGTAAGACAATCAAACCATGCAACTTTTTATTCATTAAAGGCACTTTCTTCTCAGAAACAAAGTATTTAAAAAAACACAAACAAATTTGTGAATTGATATATAATATGAATTTAAAGAAAACCGAATACCGACCAGAGCACGGAATTTTGTAACTAATCCAAAAAGTAAAATATGCAATACAGTAAAAATTAAGAAAATAAAAATATTATTTAATTATAATTAATACAGACAGGTATAGAATTTTAATTGATCGAAGGCACATTATTCTAAGCAGCAAAGCATTTTGCTAAAATCTTATTTTTGTTAATTGTGAATTGTTATTTAAAATATATTTAAAACAAACCGAATCAGACCATGGAATTTCTTAATTAATCTAACGCACTTTGTGGTTAAGTAAAAAATATGGTAAAGATTAAATAAATAAAAAATATTATTTACCATTTTATTTAGTTGTTATAGACAGCAACCTATAATTGTTCGAACCCATATTCTTCTAGGAGGCAAAGCACTTAATTAAAATAATATTTTTGTTAAGTTGTTAATTGATAAAATGTATATTAAAAAATGCACATTCTTTTAAGCAGCAAATAACTTTATTGTTAGTTTAAGAACGTTCTATTTGTGGGCTCAGCTTGACAATAATTAGCAAGAAACACAAATTAGCACTTTGATTGAATTAAAATTCCAGAGCAGTTGAATAATCAGCAGCAAGAATTCTCTCACGATCATTATCCGGCTAACTGGAGCGAAGCTATTTGGCGGCTGCAAGAAGTGGTTGAGGGCCCATAGGAGAGGGGAGAGAGGGGAACAGTCGATGTTAGGCGACAAACAGAAACAGAGTAACTGTCACTTGCAACAAATTTGTTAGCAGTCGATGCTGAGATGGTCCCGAGTCGCAATTGCTCCAGTTAGAATTTTTATAACCGAATTGCAACAATATCTGTTGATATCTCGCGCCTGTACTAGAAGGCGACTCCGTTGAGGCAGCCGCGTGTTGCATGGTGTTGAAAAATTGCCGGCACCTCTGACATGCCGCCGGTCGTCTCCCCGTGGCAGGGTGAGGTTGCAACGCTTACAGCGTCGCACTTGTGTCACGATCGACGTCGCCTCGCCTCGCATCGCATCGCAGCCATTGTTGCAACTAAAGCTGCGGTTGATCTCACAGAGATTGCGTCTGTGCCGCGGCACTTTTGGGACTGGCCAAGAGAGCTGCTGCGATCATAGCAACATCATCAGCCAAACGACCGAATTGATGACTATTGAAGGTGTCGTCGGCGGGGTCGGAGGGCGAGATGCGGACTACGAGTCTGAGTGCAACTGCAACTGCAACCGCAACTGTGTGAGTGAGTGAGCCGCCAGCTGCGTCTATTTAAGGCCGAGATTTGATTGTCAAGCGGAGATATGCCAATTTCTCTGTCGCCATTTGGGCCTTGGCAGCTCACAGCTTGTCGGACATTGTTCTGACCATGAGTGTGGAGAGTGTGCACAGAATAAAAGGCGGCCGTCAATTGATGCGCTCTGCCTCCTGGTCAAGATGTCCTTCTCCAGCCATATCCAATGGCCGAGCGAAAGTGTCAATATAATTGGCCAAATTGATGTTGCTGCTCTCGCCTCCAAATTAGGCATTTTACTTATTTTTTTCCATCCATAGCCAGTTTTGGTCAGTTTGCATGTCATTCGTTTTCTATGAACATTCAAATCTACGTTTAAAGCTGCGAGCCGGGAGCTGAGAGCTGCAGCTCCGGTCAGTGGCATTCACTCACCCACAGTGAGACAGGAGCTGGGCTTGGAACTGGGCCCGGGACTGGAGCTGAGACTTAGACTGGGACACATTTCAATCAGATTTCATTTGTACGTGGAAAAGCGATAAATAAATGACAAAATCCATTTCATAAGAGCATAAAATGCCGCTGCTGTGGTTGCATCCGTTGCATGTGGCATCAGCTGCCGACAGGCAACTTGCAACCGGCAACACTTGCAGATGCCGCAGTTGCTGCAGTTGCAGACTCGACTTCTCTGCATAGTTGGCAAAAACTGAGCTGCTGCTTTGCATCTCACATCGAACTTTCACATTGTGACGTATTTATGGATATCAACTGCCACAATTTCTGCCACGTAGATTCATCTATGTCACCCCCATTGTCCCCACACTCCCATCAACCGAATAGAAGTATAGAACTGGCTGCCACTTGGTTTTCACAAGGAGAAATCTAGTTAGTTATGTGAGCGACATTGCCACAAAAGATCTCACTGTAAACATATAACTTTTGAAAACTCTATTTTCCAATATTTGATTAGATATATATATATATTTTATTGAATTTTAATAGCATAGCGTATACAGATAAGCATTAAAGAATTTTTAAAATATATATAATATCTGGCTGCTATATAAATTTCAAATATATACATTGCATATCTCGAGTGACATATCTATTTGAACTCCTGAGCATCAGTTCTATCCATCTATCCATCTTATCTGCTATCCATTCTATCATCCTTCATCTTAATCAATGTAATATTCAAATTAATCAATAAACGATGAAAAAGATACTGATTTTAAGAACTGGATGCGCCTTTGTTTAACTGCATGCGAAACATTTCGCAAATTGGGCCGTAAATTAATGAATTAATCAATTATGGAAAACACATTCAGCACTGAGGCCACCTGCATGCGTGGCAGGTACTCAAATAGCCCACAGGCACCGAGAAGCCCCTTTCCCTGTTGGCATGAGGGCCCCACGATTCTTTGGAAATCTGCAGTGTTTATGTGCTGAAGTTGTTGTTGCTGGTGCGTAATAAAAATTTCATTGCAAGCCGGTTACCAAAGAAAGCCAGGCGATCCACGATATCCCTTCAATTTTTGATGTATGCAAATCAAAAAAGTGAATATGGGGACAAAAGTTGAACACAGCTGGATGTCTCCCTCTCTCTGTCTCTCACTCTCTCTATATCTGTCTCTCTCCACCTCTTCTCTGGCGCGCCTAATTAATTTTGATTTATAAACTGATCCTGGGCGGGCAACCCAACCGATCAGCCTCTGAGTCATGCCCAGTGCTAAAATCAACCAAGTTCAAACTATGCAGCTTGGCATTAAGTTGTGATTTTAAGAATTGTAGTTTTTGCAGCACATTTTCCGCACATTTAAACGTTGCATGTTTTGGTCAAATTTGTGAAAAATTCCTTGAATTCAGCGGCAGTCAAAGTTGCAAATCGTCGTCCCAGGCGTATATTATATCAGCATAAATCAAAACTTTCACTTAGCACGTTCATTTGTTTCAATGACCCGAACCACACCCAGGCAAACAAACACACACACACACACTCACACAACCAAGACCACCCCCTAGCCTGGTCAGTGTCCATCCTTCAGATTGTCTGTGTGTGTATGTGTGTTGTGTGCACTTAAAATGTGATAGAAATCTATTACAAGCTCATATCATATTTTATTTCCGCTTTTGCGAACTTCCACTTTTCGTGAGTACCACCAGTGAAATTATGAAAAAGCTTTTTTATGGCCACATACGCTTTTTTTATGATGATGAGCAGGGAGCAGTGAGAAGACGTAGTCGAAGGATACGTCTGACTTTGTTTGCCAAATGTCCTTGCCTTTGTTCCACGTCCCATTGAGCCAAAAGTGACATATTAAATTTAATGGAAATTGATGAGCGCTTATTATGATATGAGATAGCCACACTGGACTGACCATCAGCTTCGTCCTGCCGTTGTCCTTGGGGGTTGCTTTGGGTCACAGCCACTTTTTATCTACTGCTTGCTGTTTGCTGCTTGCTTCTTGCCTTGGATTTAGTATCATTCTTACTTCGCTTCTTCTTTTCCTGTTCTTTTCCTTCATAAAAGTAATTTTTGCTGATGTCCGCACTAAATTCATTGATTCAATTTCCTCGCCAGCTTTGCCTCTGCTTCAATAAATATGGATATAATATTTCAATATTTGATGAAAACGAACGTAAATCACGATTTGGGCAAATAACTTTTGCCCGACGTGGCCGATCTGTGGGCTTAGAATGGCTTTCAGATGGCTTAGATAGTCGTACTTTAAATATTATCTTTAGTTTTGGGTTATTGAACCCTATTCTTTTTCCAGCCGTTGCCCTAGCAATATTTGTATAATAAAAATGTGCAAATTGATGCAGCAGAGAGGCAAAGAGGCAGAGAGGACCTCCACCCTCGCTGAGGAACCCTTTGCTTTGCCCACGTCATGTGCCAAGACATAAATACTCACGAGCACTGGCAGCCGTCATAAAAAATGCCATGATTCATGCGCCGAACTCCTGCAGTTTAATGACACTTTAATAATTCTCTAATTGCAAAAAAAAAGAGAGAAAAATACATGCAACAGCGAAATGTTGCAGGGCGAAGCATTTAATGACTGTCGTGTGTCTTTTAATTGGGTGGCGCCCATTGCCATAAACGAATCGGAACGAAACGCTGCGAAATGGTGCTCCGACTTCCACTCCAACTCCGACTCCGACTCCAACTTCGACTTCCACCTGCAGCGCATGGTTATTCATATTTTTTGGTGCATCATTGGAGGCGACACTAAAAACGAGCTTAACGAAAATACTTTTTGAAATTTGATATGCGCTTTAAATGAAGGGCTCCAGCACGACATTTGGAAGCCCCAAGGCGATAATTCTCCAGGAATTTACATCATAATTTTCTAGGCATTTGCACTCGGTTGTTGGTTACTTGGTTCCACCCCCTGGTTGCCCCACCTTCACTCTGAGACCTTTTGTTGTCGACTCTGTTACAACTTTTTACTTCGTAGCGAAATTTCATTAGGCGTCGCTTCGTCTTACCGCCAAATGCCCCATCCCAGCTCAATGTTGACATATCGGATTACGCACTAATTATCCTTCTAATTAACCCTTCTGTCTGCCGAGTCTGTTTTCTTTCTGTTTTCTTGCCTAGGGGACTTTCAGCTACAACGTTTCCTCGAGCATGACCCTAACTTGGCTGCTTGGCTGCTCTTGGCCTTTGCCGTTTTTAAGCCTATTAGACAAACTCTCATAATTAGCCTGTTACACGCCGTGCTCAGTTGCCAACTTGCCAGTTGCCAGTTCCAAGTTCCCAGTTGCCTGTTGACAGTTGTCAGTTGCCCATGGAATTATCCTATATTCATGCTTATGCACATATATCGATGACACTGACCATTTTTTCGCTCAATTATGCGAACTTTGAGCGCCAGACCAAAACTCCTTGCGAATTATTTAATGGAAATATTATAGAAAGTTGTAATTTATTTATAATTTTAATAAGATCTTTAATCATAGCTTAATATAACTTTATCTTTATCACCTTTAAGCTGTTAATGACTTAAATAATTAATTTCATTAACTTACTCGCATTCCATAAAAGAAAGGTCTGCAAGCTGGTCACTTTTGCACTTGGGCATACCAGTCAAAGGCTAGATTGCAGTCTAAGGTTGACAAATTAAATATTGATTGTTATATCAATGCGTCAATATACAACATGTGCATATCGAGTGCCCCAAACTAGCACTCCAACGCACAGGCAAATTAGTGAGTATCGTATTTGCTGATGCCTCCGAATGCAAATGTCACCAAATTATCCTGGCCGGGTGGTCGGCAAGCAAAAGGACAGAAACCAGCCAACCAGCCAACCAACCAGCCTGGCACCTGGCATCAATTGAAATTGGCCTTTGTGATGTTTATCATTAAATTCATGTTAGGCTAGATTGTTGCAGTCTGCACTGGACACTGACATGGATGCCTATCACAATGCATGTGTCTATTAGTTATTGCCAGCAAATAATATTCCACTTCTTGTTTGCCACACATATGTGTTGTTATTGTTATTGCTGTGTCTGATGCTGTTGCTGTTGTGTACACACACTCAAACACACACACACACACAGCAAGACAGACCACAATGGACACAATCAACAATTGTTGCAAATGCGGACAAGTGCAAATCTTATATTTCAGCTCGTATTTATGACTGATGCTCACAATGGTCAAAGCCGATGATATCATCGCCATAATTTATTGTGCATTTGTTTTGAAATTGTAGTTGTAAAAAATCAATTTGTGACACTTGACAAATTGCAACCTCAATAGTTAATAAATTGTATATTGAAAATATATTTAATTGCTGTGCAGTTAGTGATTATTTTTCAGCTTTTTTGCTTGATTCATTTGCTTTTTAATATTTCAGTTTACGTAAAATAAAAATATGTAAAATTATTTGAGAAATAATACTACATAGTGTCTATATATTTTTTTATAAAGAAAATATCAAGAATACTTATAAAAATATATAAAAATTATATGAAAATAAATACGAAATATTATTATTATTTATGCATAAAGATACCTTAAACATTGACGATTCGAATTTAATTTGTAACGTTACATTTGTAAAATGCAAAAACAGTTTTAAATCAATGTAAATCATTTAGGAATCAATACCAAATATTATGTCATAGCTTTATATATATATAGAAACACACTTGTAAAAATTTGTTGGTTTTCTGCATGCAGTATTTGAGTGCAAATATTTGTGTTCACCAAACCGCAAAAAGCCAAGACATTTGTCAACGAAAATATCCTGCTGAGCTGCAACTGCAGACAAGTCTATGTGTATATAGTTATACACATATATGGACAAGTATGAATATGTAATCATCTTCCCCAGTCTGTCGTTAGAGGCCTCTTCTTAGTTGTTGACCGTTGTTTACAATTTACGTTGTTGATTAAGCAGACATAAAGCCAGTCCGGCGTAGCTGACAAATAACGTAAGGCATTCCGCAATGCAAACAATGTCTTTCTCTTGGTGTGTGTGTGTGTGTGTGTGTGTATTGGTGACACGCCCCTTGCCATTTGGCATGTATAGTATGTAATTCACAAATGGTTACAATACGAAATTGATATGCCGAATTCAAACACGTTGATTTCCGTTGGGAATTGTCGCGCCCTGCTTAACCATATATACTTAACCCATTCGGCGAAGCCCCAAGTCCAATTGTCTGCAGGCAGTTGACCTTTAATATATCCACACATATGTGTACGTGTGTGTGTGTGTGTGTGTGTGTGTAAAGCAATGTCCAAGAGTCCATTACGAAGTCATATTCAATTTCAGGCTTCTCAGGCATTCGACTTCCTTCTGAAATTAATGTGCGCTCTGATTTACATTAAAGAGCAAAGCCGCACCCAGCAATCTGTATGATATACATTTATACACAATAGCATTAAGAACACGACAAGCACAATTACAACAGCCAGAGTCAACAACTACTGCTGCCACATGTGGAAGCAGTGGCAGTGGCAGTGGCAGTGGCAGAGGCAACGGGAGCAACTACTGCGACAACAAAAGGGCAACAGGGCAACAATTGCATTCATATCCGCACCGTAAAAGAATACAAAATACAAAATACAAAATACAAACAACACTCGCATATTGTAAATATAGCTGACCGCTGACCGGCTTTGAACTCGATGTGGTCGGAAGGGGTGCCATCGGGGCACCGGATGTACCTGAAATCGATCGCAACGGTGAGAATTGACTGTCGACATATGCACACACACATATATATATACATATATTTGTATATGGATATAGTCTGTAATCAATTCGTCTCTCTCAAAACATTTCAATAACATTATTAATATATATATGACAGAGTGAACACCTCGCACAACTCGCTTCCCCTCTGCGGTCAATTTCCTTAAACGCTGCTTAACTCATGAAGCCACAACTTGCCAAAATTCCCAGCGCCTCGGATGGCAACTTGCGGCTATGAAAAGACAACTTTGAGAGCGTTTCTCCCTTGGCTGTCATCCGATACGCAAAATGTACTCAAAGCTGCGGACAGATTCCCGACTCCTTTGAAAATGCTGCCACGGAAGTATCACTTTTATTAAAAAGGGGTTAATAAAATCGGTTTTGTTCTGGCTTTGATTTTGTGAATCAGGCGTGATCTGAAGAAATTCAATATTGATAAAACTTTCTATTTAAGAACTCAATTAAATAATGCTGCAAATCATGCCAAATATATGTCGAAAGTAAATCTGTTTTTATACAATTCACAATGACGTCAAAATTGACCATTTCTTAACTCACGATCGCTTTACGAATTCGGCGCATAAACATGGAAAAAGTATTATGACCATCACCTGGTTGACACTTCTTAATGCCAATGGCTTTCATACTGTAATTGGGCACGACCAAAGAGATATATATATGCTTATCTGTCCATATGTATTGCAGATGTATAGCTGCCATTTGCCATTTGCCAATTGGCAATTGCTCTGGCCCAGAAACGGGCAGAAATTGTCGAGACGCACAAACAAAACTTGGATAAGATCTACGAGCAAAACAATTCGCTTTTGACATTTATGATGAAATTTCTGAAAGCAACTGTCATGTACGGCTGTCATATTGAATAATTTCGGGCATTGAGTTGCCCTAGGGGGGCAGTTCGGTGGGGGAGATCGCACTTGCTATGCATAATTTATGGGGTCTTTATGGCAACTGTTGTTGCTGCTACTCATTCGGTGAACTCATTCTAATTAAGTGCGGAGCTGAAGCGACCGGTCTTGAGAAGGCCCACAGTCCACAGCCAAAACCAAACCAACCCAGCTGTGGCTACGTGAGTCGAGTTTGGGAAATTAAAATGCGCTTAAGCACATTTAAAATGCGAGGCAGGCGCACAAATACAAAAATTTAATAATTTCGCTTTTTGCACAACATCGAAAAGCAGCAGTTGGAGTGGACTTTATGATTTTATTATTCGCAGTTTTAATGACAACGATGATGACCAATAAAGATATTAAAACGGTGCACGAAATGTGCCTCAAAATGCTTCAACAAATGGCACACTGCCTGCCAGCCACAGAAGATGGACTTTGGGCTTTCCCCCGCATATGCCTCGAATACGTAATGTGTGCTGCCAAAACCAAATGAATATGTATGTGTATATATACACATATATATATCTGAGTATCTGAGTATCTGGGTATTCGGTGGCCCTTTTTATTTGGGTATTTTTTTGTGTGTTTTCTGGCGGCGTGTGGCGCTCAGTTCGACAGCAGCAGCAGCTGCGACCGGTCTGCAACTAGGAGCACAGCTAATGATCGTGGTCAGAAGAAGAATTTGTTGATGTCTCCGAGTTGGCTTGTATCTTTCGGCGGTAGTCAGCAGGCCAGGAGATTCCAAGATCGTTGTGCGACGCCGAGATCAGCCTATGAGATCTGGCATCTTCTCCTCCACTCTCACTCTCTCTCTCTATCTATCTCTATCCACCAGTCTTTCGCTCTCTCTCGCTCTTTCTGTGGTTTTGCGCGGTGTGTGTTTTTACGAATCACGGATTCGATGTTTCGCATGAATACGTAATTAAATCTATAAATCGGCCAATTAAAATGCTTTGATATCGTGACAACATAACATTCGAACAACGTCGTCGGACGTTGCCCAACCAGCCTCACCGGGCCCCCCCACTGATCATCGCTGTCGGGATCGCTGCTCAAAAACAAAACAAAGCAAAATAAAACAAAATAAAACAAAATTATTATACAACACAACCATTGCGAACGGGTTGAGATGAGACACTGTACAGCTAAGGATATCCACATATACTGAAGAGGAGTCTTTCCCCTCTCCCGGCTTATTTATTACAGGTCTCTCACAACGACTCCTTGTTAAATTGGGGAGTAATCAGAAATAAATAAAAAATAATATGTAAATTCAAATTTGAATTAATCTTGAAGTAAATTAGTTAGATATCATTTTCAAATATATAAAATGAAATAATACAAATTAAATCTTTCCAAGGCATAAGTAAACTTTTCCCAACTTAGGACCTCTCCGGAGTAACAAACTATCCAATTATAAAACCAACAGAGCTTACTCAATTTTGGTGCTCATGCAAAATACAGTAGCCTCACCCAATGACGGACTCATAAAAGTTGCGTCAATTAACAGGAACTAGATCAAGCAGCAGGCAGGCTGAGAGTCTATCGCAATGGGGCACAAACAGTGTGCAACAGAGCCACCCACACACAGAAATTAACTAAAGCGTCGATCTGGGCGATAAATCGCGACAAGTGAATGTTGCGCAGCCAATGCCGATGTCGCTGGGATGCCTGGGGGATGAGATGAGAGGCGTTGCTGGCTTGGCTTGGCTTGGCTTGTTGGTTGACTGGAACAATTTTAATTTCGGGCCTGAGGGCTCTGCGATGTGACCGGCTGCTGTGAACAATCTTGCCGACTCTGGCGCCGGTGCGCGTACCCAGGGCCACCAATCGAAAACACATTTGTCGCTGCCTGGCAGACAACAACAGCAGCAACAACAACAGCAACAGCAGCAGCAGAAACTACAACTACGACGGCGTCGTCTCCGGCGACTGGGATCACTTCGTGGGCTGTTTCGGCAAATTCTCGGCATTGCCGGGGACCTTGGACCGACACTGCAATCGCCTAGATCGTGAGAGTATCGAGCGCAGTGGGGAGCTCGGACTCGATCTCAGACTGAGACTGAGACGGAGACTCAGGTTCAGGTTCAGGTTCAGACTGAGACTCAGTCTGAGTCTGAGACTGAAACACAAGCTTAGTGAGTCGCAATTGCATTTGGGCTCGTTGCGTCCCCCATTCGATGCTTACCCCAGCATCATCGCATGTTGTTCTTATTGTCATCATTTTATAATTGTCGTTGTAAGCTGTTTGCCATAGTTGTTGTTGTTGTTGTTGTTGGCGCGATGTTGTCGTGGTCGCTGTGCTATGTGCAATTGTTGTTGCGAAGCAAAGCCAATCGCAGAGCCGACTCCGACGACGACTGCCAGACGCCGTCCGAGTTGTTAGCTTCATTTGTCGCAGCCAGTCAGCCACAAGGATACACAAGACTCAGTCGAAGTGGAAGTCTCAGTCTCAGTCCCAGTCTCATCCTATGCCTCATTCTACTCTCTTTGGACGGTTGTCCATTGTCCATTTGGTTGTCCAATGAGCGCGAATTCTTCTGCGTTTCTGCGTCTGCCTGCCCGCTAAATCTGTAGATTCACTCCACAACCAACTAACTGGTTGTTGTTATTGTTGTTGTTGTTGTTGCTGTTGTTTTTGTTAGTGTTGTTGTCGCATTGCATTCTGTGGCTGCTCCTTTGGCTTTAAGTGGGCACTGCAACGAGTTATTTCTGTAACTTGTTGGAATTTTTGATTTTGTTCATGTTTGTCGCTTCAGAAATGTTCGCTTATGTTTTCCATAATTTAAATATGGTTGAAATTTTACATTGGTATTGGCCACGACTCCCATTAAATGGCCAACAGCGTAAGCAGGCAATACTCTGAGCTGTTCTCAAGCATGCCATGCGAAAGACATATAAACAGAATGAGATAGAAATAGTATCGAATACAGTTGATCGTTTAAGAACTGCTTCATATTGGTTTTCACACTTACCTTTTTTAATATATATTTTAAACTTAATTTTTTCACATATTTTTAAATTCTTATTTTATTTTAAATATTTAGTTTCTTATATAAATCATTTTTTTGTTACATATAATAATTTGTTGTAGTCAATTTACATTTACATTTTTCATTACTTGATTTTTAAATAAATATGTTTTTCTATATTTTTAAATGAATATTTCACTATTACTCTTATTGTTTTTTTAATATTTAATATTTAATTACTAAATAGAATAAAAAAACAATTTTAAAAAAAGGAAAAATGGAAGGCACGATAAATGCCAACTTCTACTTTTCCCACTCATTGTAACCACTTCGCTGTGTGCAGGGTATACTTTATGTGTAATTAGAGACAAATACTTTGTAAATAGGTACAAATCAAAGTTGAACATGCAACAACAACGACAACAACGACAACAACAACTTTGGCTACTGTTTGCCAATCGATTTGATCCCAGAGTGCGTGGTCAAGACAAGGGCAGAATCTTTGTCTTTGGCTTAGAGACGACTCCGATCTACGACTCGGAGGCTTTGAAGTTGACCAATGGCGCTGCTGTAGCTGCAGGTCAGCAGGTTGCCGTTAAAGATGCTGCTGACAGTTGCTGTTGCAACTGTTGCTGCAAGGTTTGCAGCCAGCAGCTAAACAGCTTGTGCAAATTCCTTAAATGCTCGGCAACAACTTTACAGCTTGGCCAAGTTGGCTGCCTAGCACTCTCTAGGACATGATCAAGTGCTATTGCTGCTCCTCCCCCCCACTGCCGAAGAGAGTGGGTTAAAAGGTTGAGGAGCTACTGTTACAGCCAGCTACGCGAAATAAATAAACAAGGTAAAAAAAAAAAACAAAGAAATTGTGTTTCAAATCATGTTAGTTTGGACAGGCGACAAACAGTTTGGACAAACTGTGGAAACGTCTATGAGATTGTCATTAGTAGCCGACCATTATCAGACGGCATTTCCCCAGACCCACAGAACAATACCAGCCAACAATAACAATAACAACAACAAACAGCCAACTGTTGCCCAAAGCAAAAAAAGTTGCCAGAAAACGAAACGTAACAAAATACAAGCCGTGAATTGCATTCGAACAACATCGTCTACAAGACGACTCTGGCGACATTGGCGACACGGACAACGTCGCCCGAGCTAAAGCTTAAATTTTTGGAGCGACTACAGCAACAATAGCAACAACAACAACAACAGCAACAACAACAACAACAACAGTCGACCTGGCTCAGCAGCACTTCTATCCTCAATATCTGCTGGCCGGCAGTAAAAAGTGGGCTGTCTAAGAGCAGAGAGGACGAGTGGGAGGGGATTGGCAATGGGACAATTGCAGCTTAGCAATTATTGTTGCAACACGACCAATCGAGCATCGACGAGCCACACAAGCAATAATGTGTAGCCCATTTTAACAGAGTTACAAACTACATAAATAAACCTTAGAGCTTAAATTATACATAATTAATCAAATCAGAATCTTTATCAGACATTTAATGCTATCAGCAATATATGTACATCTTCAATATAAATCCTCAAACAGTTACAAATAAATAATCCTTAGGACTGGAAATATTTATAAATTTATAATAAAATGAATATTCCTACACACTTTATCACAATTTTGCTAGGAATGAAAGTGTGCAATGAATAAATATTCAAAAGTATTTAATCAATGGTATGTCGTCAGTAGATCCAACAAAAAAAAAAAAAAACCTTTCCAGGTAAACATAAAAAAATTTAAATTTATTACAGTATAAAAACCATCTGGCAATTAAAAGAAATACAAAATTTGCGATGACTCAAACGCTTGCTTGCTAAATACCCTGTAGAAAAACACAAAATGATTGGGGTTTCTCTAGGGTTCTTCAATGATTAAAATAATTGTAGGACCAGTTTTTTAGTTCACATTAAATAAAGAAATAAATAAAATAGATTTCATTGAAAAAAATAAATCTTTTTAGAAAATTAAATAATCCAAACAATTTAAAAAAATGATACAAAAATTAAATTTCATTTAACAAAGTCGTTTTCAAGATATTAATGGTAAAATCTTTCAAAGAAATCTGGCAATTGCCCGACTTGAATGGAATGCAGCTATGTACAAAGAGAACTGTTTAACGATTGGCATATTCCTATGACTAAATACCATTTCTTGGGGATGATAAAAAAACAAATATGTAGCATTTAGCTGGCATTCAGTGTAGCAGCTAGCATGGCACGGTACTAATTCATCAAATTGGTTAAGAAAAAAAAACAAAGCAGACTGGGCCCCGTCGGCAATTATTCATTCATTCATAAAGCGATCGGCAATACGGCCAATATGTAAACAAACAAATCGAAGCCCGGCCAACAACTGACAACAACAATTGATCTATGCCATTATACAATCGCATAGTCACTTGCATAGTCAGATCCATAACCATTGCTCTCCGGATGCTACGCAGCTGCTGGTTCGATCTGACGTCACACAGGGGTGGCAGGGGCACGTTCAGCATATCTGGGTGGGCTGCACGCAACTGAATGAAATATCCGCTGGTGGGCAAGGTGTAGTTGTTTGCGGAGGTTGGTAGGATGTGTAACTGTAAAATCTCAAATTATTAACAGTGAAGTTGTTTGTTTATTGCAATCGAAACTGATTCCAATCAGAGTCTGGCATAGGTAGTAGCCAACAAGAGATTACTGAATGAATACCATGGTCAAAATACTTATATGGCAAATCAGAACGTATCTGAAACGGGGTGTGGAAGTGCTTAGGCATCCGGCCAAATAGATACAAACTATGGATACACACATATACAGCTACAACTATGTATGTACCAACTATAGATACAAATACGAAATACAACTAAACAACTACAGGTGGCTCCACCAAAGCGCGTTTCCGGCGGCTGTTTTGCATGAAACAGTGCCGCACAATTTAAATATTCATTAATTTTATATAAATCGAAATTCGTGCTAAGCAAATCTGAGCAATTTCTCGCTCTCTCATCGCTACTGTATTTGTATCTCTATCCAACTAGTTGCTGCAGCCAGTATTGTTTTTCGATTTTGTTTTGTTTTGCTTAGTTTTTGTGTTTTTGAAATTAGGGTTGGCTTTCCTATCCATATATGTATGTGTATATATGGATGTACATATGTATATGCGAGTGTTTGCATTTCAGATTCAATAAAATTATTGGGTGCGTCGCTATTCAAGCGTTAACAAATATTATTGTTCAATTTTGTTGTTATTGTGATAATAAATTTTCGTATATTTTGCTTGGGTAAACAGCGACAACAAACAGCAACAATAATAACATAAGCAGCAGCAGCAGCAATCGCATCTATTTAAGGTGCAGCTTTTAAGTTATTGTGCAGGTGAATTTGAAATGTGTAATTATTTCCCTTATTCCATATCGGAAACACTATTTTAAGCACACAATTATAAAGTAACCAGCAAAACGATTTTAATTTATATCCAACAGCAATTCTATTGCAATAAATCGACCGGTATTTACCTTTAGGCCGTTTGCTAATTATTGGCTATTTAGCGCAAAAGGCAATCAAGGCCAAATGCCATCAAGGCTTAAACGCAACGCAATCATTCAGTGCCACCTCAAAAAAGTTCAAATATCTTGAGAAATGTAACAAATCATTGCCATTGTTGCTGTTGTTGCTGTTGTTGCTGTTGCTGTTGCTGTTGTCGACACCATAAATGCGAGCGTTTATGAAACATAATTTGATCGGAGCAAATGCCTCAGTTGACGGGCATTGACGTTGACGAGATCGCCAGATAAATGGCAAGGAAGCCCTCCTCAGCGTGCAGGGGAGTGGAGTGGAGTGGAGGGGGCAGGGTCTGAGAGTGAGGGATAAAAAGTGCGTTGGCTTTTGAAAGACCGCCCGAGAGTGTGGCCCAAAAAACTCAACTCAAAAATTGGCTTTCTTCTGCCCGTTGCCGACTTCGATGCCAATCTCGAGGCCGTTACTCGTTTAGCGCTCATTTGTGGCCAAAATGGCGAGGCAAGGTTGTCTTGTTGGTGCTGCTGCTGCTGCTGCTGCTGCTGTTGCTGCTTGCCGCCGTTATCGTGTCGAGTGGTGTTGACGATGTCGACGACACATAAATTGCGATTAAAATGATTAATGCTCAACGCACGGCGCAATGTTAATTGCCACAGCTTCAGCCACAGCCTCCTCCAGCCACAGCCACCAGGCAGCTCCACAGCCCCCTCTTGTGCCCTGGTCTTTGTCAGATCTTGGTCTATGCTTACTGCTGGCCAGCTATTTGCATAAATTTGTTTTGACGCTTGTAATGAGCTGTTTGTGGCATTTTCACTGCCACTATCGAACAACTTTTATCAGCCTCAAATGGCCCGAGCCAACAATAATTTCCATGTTCGTTTTTAATGTTTTTCTCTCTCTCTCTCTCCCTTCCTTATTTTGGTTAACATATTTGAAATTATTATAAGCCAACTGCTGCTCAGCTCGCTAATCGCCACATCGCATATCTTGCGGCAATTTCCAACTACAAACGGAAGTCACCGCAGTGCCACTTGCGACTCACCCCTCCCCTAGCCATGGTTATACAATTTTGGGACTCTTCTTATGAATGTAGAAATTGGCTGCAAGAGACTTTAATTGATGCTGCTTCACAAATGTTTTCACTATTTTTAATAAACACTTAAATATGAGTAAATGTGTAATTTAAAATATGTAAAAAAAAAAACTATAAGAAACATTTAAATTTAAGCATTTAATAATAAAATAAATATATAAAATGCAATTAAAAAGTTGGAAATTTCTTGAGATGATATATGTGCAATAATATTTATTAGGAGAAACATTATTGATAAGTAATAATATAATAATAGGAAAAACAAATTAAATTGCATATTTTTTAATTAAAATAAACATTTAAATATAAGTAAATATGTAAAAAAAAAAAACATTTTAACATTCGTAATAATAAAATAACAATAATAATATAATAGGAAAATATTGAAATTTATATTTCTTACTATTATATAATTAAAGGAAACATTTAAATATGAGTTAAAATTCCATAATAAAATTGTATTTCTCCCGGAGAACATATGTACCTCTCAAGTTTTCATAGTTAAATATTTTTAGCTTGTCTTTCACTGCGCAAATTTGACAAGATTAGTTGAAAATTATTTAAAGTTAAAGATATTATCAACGGAAATTAAATGTTCTCTACATGAAAACATTTCCTATTAATACCAGAGACAAGTTTGGTAACTCTTTCAGTATTTTTCTAGGTAGGCTTTGGCATATTCAGTGGCATCGCCAATAAGCCGTTTATGAGTTTATATTGCTGGGCACTTGAGTATCTGTAATAATTGTTTGGATGTATTTGGGGGCTTGCAACAGATTTATGAGCAGCTAATTCGCTTTGCATGTCAATTGAACTGCGATGAGTTGAGGCACAGCTGGATTCTGCGTCTGACTCTTAGATTTCTAAACGTTTTATTTTTTATATATTAAAATTTAACGAGGCTGCCATAAATCTTAACTAAAAAGCAGGCAATTCAAATTTCACAAACCCCAAGCAAAAAGTAAAAAAAAGCACAAAACGAACAACATGCCGGATTCGGATGCACTGGGTCTTTGTGGCTCTGTTCTTTGGCCGTTCTCTGACCGGCTCTCTCCCCTCGGCAGCCGCTTGCGACGTTGATGACGACGCGTTTGCCACTGAAATTGATCCAGTTGCAGCAGTTTTGCAGCTCGGCTGCGAATGTTTCGCATCGCTCGAAATGTTTCATCATTCGAAAACAATGGAGACGGGCAGTCGGGCGGCCGGGGAGAGCCATAATTCTTGTGGTAAAAAGCCAAACAGCAGCGCTGGCAAACCGTTTGGCAAAAAAAAAGCGCACTGAGCGATGACCATGTCAGCAGCTGTGGCCAGAAGCTAGCAACCACTCTGCACAAGTGCGATTTAACCAAATGGGTACAAACACGGCCCCAAAACTGGTCAGCAACTGGACAGTCGAACAGTCGGACAGTTGGCCAAGTGGACAGTGGACAGTGGACAGTGGTAACTGGCCGCGTGTGTCGGCCTGACAATAGGCGAAATATCATCGAAAACCATAAAAAACTGACAGCACAAAAAGAGGTGTTGACACATTGATTTATCTGGCATGCTACTGTACGCAGCACAGATGAGACCTCTCAGGCTCCAATGCTCGCTCCAGGCTCAGGCTTGATGCCTGCTCTCCGATCGGTTGGTTGGTGAAGAGTAAACGGTGGCTATTTTAGATGGATGGATTCATATGCGAATGTGGCTGGCAACATTTGGGAGAACAGCTTCGAGCCGAGAGTCAGCCAACAATTTCATAACCATATGCGAGACAAAGGCCAGGACAGTGTGGGAGAATATCAACAATAAACACTTCTACAAACATTTGGTAACAACCAAAATGTCTTAAAAATATTAAAAATTTCTTAAGTGCATAAATGCTTAAAAAATATTTCTAATGTTTTTTATTAATCTACATAATTTTTTTATATATTTATTTTGAGAATGAATTTTTTGAGTGTAGAAAGCTGTTGTGCGACTTAAACATGCCCGTCTCATCCTTATGACGATCTTCGTTGGCAAGCATTAAAGCCACTTAACGGACACACTCAGGCTTACACACACACACATGCACACACACACACACACATACACACATGCAGCTGCAGAGACAAAGCCAGTCTGCTTTCGATGGGTAAGCGAGATATGTTTTTGGGCTAAAAACGTTACCAATTTAAAAATTCCAAATAAAATATAAATTGACCAAATTAATATTGGAATACATGGTACAATTCTGAGAGAAAAATCCTCACATTTTTGTCGTCGTTGCCGTCGTTGACATCGCTGTCCTCGTGAAGACTTTTTGACTTTTTCTCTCATCTTCTTTTCGAAATTTATTTATTTCTTTTGTATTTATCGCATCCGCCACTTAATGCAATTTGGCCAGTTGCTGGTTTTGGTTACTCGAATTGCTTAGCTTGCTTATCCCTGGCTGCATTCAAAATCAAAGACTGTGAGTGAGACTATATCTACAACCTGCTGCCCTCCGCCATCCGCCCTCCGACCTCGACGAGCCTGTCAAGAGGCTGCGCCCAAAACTTTGGAAAATGTAGAAGAAATCGGTGCCGGGCTGCACAAAAAAATTAAAAGGCTAAATCTAAAATGGAAAACTTTAAAATTGGGATTTTGCAAGCAGATATTTTTTTTCATTTTTTTTTTTTTGCTTTTATTGCTGCTGCTGACTGCTGCTGCGGTTGAAAGAGGCGACAAAGCATGAAACCAGTAAATTAAAGCAAAAGGATAAAGTTTAATTGGAAAACTATTTTTTGCCCAGCCCCGCGCCCCACACACCCCTTCTGCAGTCAACCATTTCTCCATGGGCAGGTTCTTTAATCTGCTTACCTTTAGTTTTCTTAATTTTATGCATTCTGTCGTCGCATTATATTCCCGTGTGTGTGAAGACAAAAGTTTCGCTTCAATTTCCGCTGCCAATATGACTGCAGCCAGCGGAGACGTGTCCTCCTCTTTCCGTCTCCCCAACAAGGCCCCAATCCCTCTCCCCATTTGTGTATACCACAATTGTCTAGGTGTATGTGAATGGATTTTAGCAAATGAATAGAAATTAAGTTTCGTTGCCGCTTGAGCGCCTCTCAAAACTACTGCAATGCCTTCGGCTGAGCCTCCCAGCCTCCGTTTCAAGCCCCCCACCCTGCCTCCACAGACAGGTGGCAGGTGAGAAAATACCATTATTGTCGAAAAAGTTTAAAATATGCCGCCTTTTGTAAAATTTAATGAGAAAAGTTGGCGTTATAAATTCTTGTATGCGGTAAATTTATTTGCTCATTACAGAATCAGAGAAAAGAGATCACAAAATGAAAATAAGCAGTTAAATGCAGAAAGGACTTTTTGTCTATCGCTTTAGATGGATTTCAGTCAAATAATATTCGACCATTGAATGTGCAGTTGAAGTGAATATTCGATAACAATCATCAGAGTCGAGTTGTGAATAAAAAGCGAGCAATTTTCAACTGAACTGATTGATAGAACAAACGTTACTTGTGTTGTCAACACTCCACAAACAAATAAGAGAAAGAGAGATATATGCAGAGAAAGAGAGAGAGAGACAGAGAGAGAGAGAGGGACAGAGAGAGAGAGATGGAGAGATATGTGTTCGTGCTTGTGCGGCTTATAGATTTCACTTTATGATAAAAGTTTTGCATTCATTTCAGCTTCATATTCAATTCAAATTCTGTGTTTTTCATTTTATGCAAAAGCGTCAAGTACGTGCTGCAACATGTGGCTGCAACAACAATAGCCATATTGCCACAAACACTGCTGTGGTACAAACCAAATAAGTGCATAGACATACCCTCTGATTTGCCTTTGCACTCATTAGCATTTACTGAAGCACAGTCTTTGTTTCTATATTTATATTTATATTTATAAATTTATTTTTTATATTTGCTTATATTTGTTACAAATTAACATATTTTCATTAACATATGTTTCACGCTTACGCAGCTTACTTATACCCTTTCATCTACTTAACTTAATACAGGGTATGCTGGAAAAAAAAGGCAGAGCTCAACAGGTTGGCTGCATCGTGAATATTGCGGAATTATGAAGAATTGTGACTATGCCAAGTGCTTGGTCAAAGTGCAAATTGTTAAACCGCAAACACACACACTCCCACATACACACACACAATGCACCCTTGCTCATAAATATGCAACGCTGAGGCGACTCAATTGTTGTATGCCGCTTATTAAAGCCAAATAATGCTGGCCATAATAACTCGACACAGTGAAAATGCAATTATCATTTATGCGCATATTTTGCAAAGATTATTCCGCACTGTTAACTATTCTTATTATAATGCAAAACAGTTGACAATAACTGAAATATTGAGGCATGACTGAGAGAGAAAGCCACAAAAAAGGAATACACATTGAGTGCAACAAATGAATTATTTAAAAAACAAATGATTTGCACTAGTTCTTTAAACTAAATGTAGAATATTATTGAAACTAGAAATGGGAATTGCAGTTGACCTAATTTTGTAGAATACTCAAGCAGATTCTGATAGAATTCGAAGGCATTTATGCTTTATATATTTGATGTAATAAGTGAGAAGATTGATTAACCTAATAACGACTAGAAGTTTTAAATTATAAATAATTATTTTTTGTTATATATTATATTAAAATTAAATATTTCAAATTGTAAATTGGCACCTTAATTCAAGTAGGCTTCATGCACTCTGACCTAGTTAGATCTATCTGAACTTATAGCTCCTTGATGAACCATAATTTCTAGTCAATGGTTTCTACGTCTGCCGAGTTTAAGCCATGTATTCTAAGAGTGTTCTTCACATTGGAAAGTACTTGTTTCTGATTAAATGGATTATAAATTATAAGAGCACGTCATTAAGTTGATATTGTTTTTTACTTTCAGCCAGTTTTAGAGGGAAAGCCGCCAATGCTGCTTGCCATGCAAGACGAATCGTTTTATTTGTCGCATAATATATCAAATTGTTATGATTGTGCTTTGGGCCGGCCCAGTTCGAGTACGATTTGTGTGTCTGCTGGGAGCGGTGGCTCGACCCTGCCTGGAATTCGTATAGTGTAGTGTGGCCAGTAATCATGAATTTATGATTTAAGTGCGTGATTATAATTACCATACACCCTCCATTTGGAATGGTGCGACTACTTTATGTGGGCGCGACGAACGACGTGATGCGAAAGCCTGATGCCGATCAATATGAAATATGAAATTCAATTTTATGTCTTCATATATACAAGATATCATGTGTACATGTATGTCGTGTTATGAGTGCACAAATACATGACAGCGCGCACATGTAAGGCACATGTAATCAGGCTATTATTTATGAAGCCATAAATTAATGTTATTTCCAAAATGTATAAGCATACACTACGAGAAATTATCGCTCTGAATTGGCAACAATCTTAACTCAGACTATTATTTAGAAAGTCTATTTCTAAAACGGAAATTTCTGTCTTTTTCGTTTCTTTATTCCAGGCTTAAGTATTCTAAACTTAAGAAAAGTAGACAAGGGAGCAAATTTGGTTACTATTTTCTGAATTTCAAATTGGAATTTTTCGCTTCGGTTTTTAATTTTTTAGAAATATTTTTTATTATCAAGAAATATATTTCTGTCTAAATTTAAGAACTTTTTTTTCGTATTATTGGAATTTATTTCTATATTTAATTAAATTTTAGTGTAATTATTTTATCTGAGTGTATAAATATGTATCTATATATATATCGCAATCAATATGCATGAAGCATAGGGAATTTTGTGTCCAAATTGAGTTTTTGGCATTATTTAAAAGTTATACATCTATTCGAAGCTCCACTTTTGAGTCAAACTCAATTTTAATTTTATAATCTTTGGCATACCACTTAACTGTTAAGTTACTTTTCGCTGACAATCTTGCTGAGAGCTTTTCTTCTCTGTGTCTATCACAATCACAATCGCAATCAGTTTCGATTACATTAGACAAATGTCAGAATACTTTTCGATTGCAAACAATGCGCCCTTTTGGCTTATTGTTGAAACTTTTATGGGCGGCCAGTTGCAAAGTGTAATTGAACCCCATTGACCAGCATTTGTGTTGGCCTCAACTTGTGTAGTTTGGTCGGGACTGCTGCCTATAAACATATTTGATGGCAGGCACTGAGCCCACTTCGATCACATCCACTCCAGTTCGCAATTACCATCTGACACAATGCGGTGCTTTCATACTTTTATACTTTTATGTATGGCTGCCCGGAATATGATATTCGACCCACCCGGTTGACATTTCAATTCAGTTGGCCATAAATAAAGTCCGATTCGGAGACGGTCGTCATTGAACCCTTTTTACCCCACAAACGCATGTTCATCGTTCGCAATATTTTGCCATTGATGGTTGGCAAACGCCCGATCCATTAATTATACGCCCACTTCACAAAGGAAGGCAGAAAAAGTCAAAATATTGACAGCTTAAACTTATTTTTTTTTTTCTACTTCCTCCGTTTTTGCCTGCAATTGTTGTGTTCCTCCCGATGCCTTTTCTAAAAAGGCAATCAGAAAGAGTCCGGACCGGAGTCACATTTCCTTCGGCTCAATGCGACTTGCAATTATTTAGCGTGCCCAACAATCGAGCAAAAGGACTCGAAATACGGCAAAAAAAAAATATCCTTTACTCATATCCGTTTATCATTTTTGACCTTCTGCACAGTTTCGTCGTTCATAACAATCGATTGAGGCGAACTCTTTGCCAGACCCTCGATGAATGCATGAAATACACCTCGTCGAGTGCCCACATTGTGGGTCAGCTTTTGGTGGTGTGGTGGGTCAGAGGGGGATGGTGGCTGCTTCTATTTAAGTTATTGTTTCCATGCACAGCATTTATGAGTCCGGAGTCCTAATGAATTATTATGCCAGAGCCCGCACGCCCGCGCTATTCATTGCGAAAATTATTAAATGGCTCGGAATGAATGATTTAATGACCATGCCACATTTATACATAATTGCTGCCGCCAGAGAAGGGTTCGATTGCGAAAGGGGTTTGAGTGACGCAACTGTGCTCCTGCCCAACCCAGGACTACTTAAGGACCGTCTGCAGTTGAGTGTAGTTCAGGTAAGTACTAAAGTCACGTCTAGTCCATAACAATTCTCGAGCAATTTTCATGAAAAGTGCCAAAAAGGATTTCTTCACACCAGCAGTGGAAAACAGTCCTTTTGTCCGTTTGTCCACATTCATAAAACCATACACCAAGACAACAAACAAGCCACAAACAAACATATAAACACAAATGCAGTTCAAGTCCCTTTTGCGATTTAGTCCATACATTGCTGAGAGCTCAGTCTCGTCCCTCCCTTGGGGAGTTATCACAATCAAACTGTTGTCTTACGCTGCATGTGTGAAGTGGGCGGCGAGGCGTGGCACCGACTTTGATGGCAATTCGCCAAATGGAAATATTATTGGACTGCATATAAACGGAATTTTATTTGTGGCCCGTTCGTGTTGGCCACAGCAGTAAGTCTAGCAATACCAGCAGATGGCCTCCTACTTGAGCTACATAAGTAATAGACACGTCTCGTTCTCGTGCTTTTTTTATGTGGACAAAATAAATTGTTTAGATACTATATTCTAAGCATATGCATAACATTTATGGCTGGGTGTGTTTTCAGGTTTCATAAAAAATTTATAGTTTATTGTATATAATAATGAGTGCATGCATATTCCAGGGTATTCAATTACCCTAATATTTTCATGGAATATTTGATTTTGAATCTTTCTGATATGATTTTTTTTTATATTGTTTATTTTTTAGTGACCTCTTTTTCAAATTTAAATATGCTTTTTGCTGGCTCTAAGTCAAGAATTATTTTCATTTTATTGCTGTTTTCTTTTCATTGATTAAGAGCATCAAACCTAAATTCTGAGAAATGAGAATGAATATGTCAAACATCAAACTTGATTCAATGTTCTTCATTCTCATAAAAACGGACTTAAACTAATAATCTATTTTTGGCTTAATTAACATTCGCTTTATTAACATTTCTCACATTTTATAATTTATTCAATCATTTTCTATCTGTAAAAAATGTATCTTATGCTAAACTTAAGCGATCAACCAGCCGGCGTTTATCTACCCAATTCTTTTTATCTCAGTGGGCTTGACTAAGGCCAAGCCCTTTGAATATTATGACAATTTTTCAAATCGTTAATTTCACGAAATATACAAATAAGTTATTCAAGTGTAAACTCTTTGCACTGACAAAAAATCTGTAAGCGATGACAACGCATAAAAGGGGAAGCTACAAATAATAAACAAACAAAAAAAAAGTAAAATGAACAATGACCTTTTTTCACATCTGAGCGATTTGATCGAATAGCGAAAAAGCTGCTCATTGAGATGATTATTAAAAAGCGAAAGGCAAACGTAAAATATCCACTCTTTGTGTGTCTGGGGATGGGATCCAAGCAGAGCAATGGCGGCGGCAGTCCAATCGTAGCTAGAAATTATCATAAAAATTGCGCAAACTCCGTGCGTGACTTTAAAACTCGGCAAAAGACGACAACGACAACGACCAGGACAAGGACGATGATGAGCCGGAGAGGATGTTCTGGTGTTTGTGTTGGTTTAGGTGGCTGCAGGGTGGCTCGCTGCCTGTGTTGCTGGTGGTGGCTGACGGCATCTTTTTAATATTCCCGTCATACGCATTGTCATTTTTGTTGTATTTGATTTTAATACGAATTTCACATTTTACAATCAAATTAATTGGTCACGCTGCCGCAGGATTACAACCCGGCAAGGACTGCGACTGCGACAGCGACTGCGACAACGAATGGCTTAAGCAAACAAACAAGTCCGAGAACTGGGCGCTAAGGGATGCATCCCGTCAAGATATGATGTTGCCTCCTGCGCAGGCGAATGGGGTCAGGGGTGTGGTGTGAGGGGTGCGGGGTGAGGGGTGAGTTGCGGCAACCTATTGAAATTGTCATTGGCTGCATTTGACGCTCCGTCGCTTTGTGCACGTGAATCAGGCGAAGCGTCGCTAATTTATGCAAATATTGAGTCAGCCTGAGATGCGGAACTGAGGCAGTTAAATTCGTTGCACGATATTTATTATTTCTGTTTTTTTTGAATTTTGAATATTTCATTTCGCTCGATTTGCGCGGCGCAATCCCAAATTTCATGCGAAGCTGGCAAATTAATTTGTAATTCGCTGGCAATTTAGCAGTTGAATTATTATCGGCATTTATAGGGTATTAAGCACGCCCATTCAATATTAAGCGACTCGATTTATGTGAGAATCAATTTGCATTTGCACCGGGGAAGTAGGCACAATATTTCAGATACATTTTCCATTTTCATTTTGAATATCCAACAAAAAAGAGCTGAAACTAGCTGCAGCTGAAGATGTTTACACATGTTTAGATGCATCGCCACTTTCCACACTGCAACATAAACAGAAAAGAAAGCAGTAGTCGAGTGTGCTGTATGTTGTGTGTTGTGTGTTGTGTGTTGTATGTTGTAGTTGCCGGCAGCACATGCGATCCAATAAAATAGGAAAATAGAAACATAAATCAGCCGATTAATATTTTATGAAGTGTATCTTTCGCTGTGTACCTGACTGCGCTGGTTGTCGGGTCTGCTGGCGCATGAGATACTCGAGCTGCAGATACACTCTCGAGCTGCCCAGTGCTGAGGGGTTGGGCGTGAGGTAAAGTATGCGGGGGGGTGTGGGGGTGGGCGTAAGGCTGACTGAACAAACGACTTCCCTTTGTTTACCATAAATTCGTTAATAGACGCTGCCGCGTGTAAACAAATCACTTAAACATTTTCAAATTGACGCCTGACATGATTTTTTCTACGCTGCCGAACTCCAACACACACACACACTCGCACACACACACACTCGCACACACACACACACACACAGATAGAAGCGATAGATGGATATTTATTAAGTTGTTGAAGTACGGGAAGTATCACAAATTGTAAATCTACTTGTAGTTGTTACATAGAGTTTTTTTGCTGCTGCTGCTGATGCTGCTGCTGCCTAGACCTGAAGCTGAACCACATTAGTGAGAAAAGTGAAAAAGAGAGAAAAAAATGAAAATTGAAAACTGGCTCGCTGCTCAAAGCTGCGACTGTGATCCTGGAGCTGTGCCAGTGCCAGTGCCCATGTCGCTGGCAATCAGCTGGACAGTGCTGGACGGGTGACAACGTGGATTGCAATTAGCAATCAAGCATCGACGGCTCGAACAGCTCGAACCAGGCAAGCCCAGAGTAAGACATTGGCGCACTGGCAGATACAGCAGCAACAGCAGCAACAGCAGCTAACAGCAAACATGAGCAGCTCGGTAGCTGACGCAGCTGTAGATACAGCTGCA
Organism: Drosophila paracracens; assembly: GCA_035044025.1. NCBI lineage: Eukaryota > Metazoa > Arthropoda > Insecta > Diptera > Drosophilidae > Drosophila > Drosophila paracracens. The sequence goes on along the minus strand of JAWNMN010000835.1, from coordinate 1,366,558 downwards.
GATACAGATACAGCTACAGATACAGATACAGATACAGATACAGTTGTGTATGTGTTAACTCTTGGATTGGATTGGAAAGCAGGCAGTGTGACGTTGTGCTCGTCTGCATCGTCTGTTCGAGATTTTATGAAAAGCCCAATTAATTAATGTCGCTGCACATTCACAGCCGCATAAATTTATAATAAATACATTTCTTTTTTTGCTGCTCAGCGTCGTCTGCCAGCTGCCAATACAATTCATTTGCGCCACATCAGCCGGCGCTGACTCAGTTAAAGCTGCAGCTACAACGGCTTCTGTTTCTGCTGTTTCCCACCCACAGACGGCCAGCGATGGATGATAACAAATTGTTGGCCAACTTCAGTGCCAAGGGCTTCAGTAGCACGTCACTTCGACAGTTCACGGTCCATCTGGTCGGATTGGTTTGGGTCTGCTCTGGTCTGGTCTGGGCTGCCCTGCTCTGTCTGGCTGCATATTTCTACTTTTAAGTATCTTTGCCTCGGTTTGCTTTCGTTTTAGATTTGTATACAATACGCTTAGGCAATATTCCATTCAACTGCAACTACATTGCTTTATCTCCTAATAATAACTTTTACTGAATTACTGCATTTCCATGCCAAACATCATAAATAAAGTGTACTTTAAATATGAGTCAATGGCGCAGATAAAGTATCTGTAGTCGACCAGTTTCAACTCCATTCCTCAATTTTACTTTATAAAAATTTAAAATTAAATTGTATAAAGTGTAAAGCGAAAAATTAAATAACAATTTAAGTAAGTAAATCAATTAAGTAAAAGTAAAAAGATAAGAAAAAGGAATAAGATAAGTTTAGCAAAGGTAAGCAAACTCAGAGGTTTTCCGAAGATACGATGGTATTAAAAACTTAATTAAAGGAAGAGAGAGTTACATTGATACAGACATGATTATATTTAACAAATACAATCATTAATTTTTCAGTTAATTCGCATTCAAATAGTTTAGTTTCACATTCCAATGCATATACGAAAAACACATCAAATGCACATAAAGCAAACATCAAAAAGGGCGACAAGTTAAATGAGAGGAAAGTGTTGGGAAATTGTTTATGACTGCATAAATATTGTTGGCTACATGCATTGGAAATATGCTTACCAAGTGGCGCTAATTGCCATTGAAGTCGATGCGCTGGGAACATTGGCGCCCGACGCCAATAAACATGCAACATGAAGGGGCGGCAAAACTTTTGACAATTTAATTGAGTTCGAATGGTCGAGGAAGCACCTTAAGCAGTCAGCAGCGATAAGTCAACGTAAGTCAGAGCTTTGACAATTATTATTGCTCAACTGTCAGCTCAACAAACACAGCAACAACAACAACACAATATTCATATACAACACACAACACACAACAAACAACACACAACAAGCCAAGCCAGGCAGCGATGTCTGTTTTTTTCTTTCAGCGGCAATTAGCTTAAATGGTGTATGAGATACGAGATACAAACGCTGCCTGTATTTTTTGTTGTTGTTTCTTGACTGTTGTTGTTGTTGTAGATGCGCATGCGCAACGTGGACACGTTCGTGGTGCGATATGTGTCGCCTCGAGGCGCCTCCGGTTGGTTGCCTTTAGAGCATTTCTCAGATTTCAATCACGTTTCTAACGATTTTTATGATGTAAAACTGAACCTTTATTTATTTGTGGGCCGCACCGCTCTACTGGAGGTATATCCATCCAACCAGCCAACCATCCAAGCCACCATCTTTCTAGCTGTCTAGCTGTGTATTCATACATTCATTGTGTTGTCTGTAATTTTAATTTGTTGCTGTCGCCAATTGGCTTCGCACTGCCAACGTTCGGGAATTATAAATTTCTTAATTGCCAGAGTTGTCGCCTGCTTGGTTCCTTCTTCTTGGATGGTAGTACTTCTTTCTAGGCCCATAAGGCAAATTTGTATGTCAGTTTTGCTCGCTAACAAATACCTTAACTCAACTTAATTAATGAGTTTGTGTCGGTGCGAACGTGCTGGGAAATTGTCAACATATTTGCATTTTTCGGCTTCGGTTTCGAAGTTGGTTTTTGGGCTCCTACTATTCGAGGCGTTTGAAAAAGTTGGCAGCTATGCACGGCTCGAAAGCGAAGTGATTTGTGCCTGGGCCCGATCATGGGAATTATTTTTGCCACTCTATGCCAGCTGAATATCAATTTGAATTTATAAATTATTAGCTTATTACAACTCGTTCAGCTGTCTGCTGACCAAACGAATTTCAGTTCGATGCTAATTGGAACGTTATTTTGGAATGTTATTTTGTAAAGTAGAAAATGTGTGAAATAAAATGAAAACTAGAGAGAGCACGCCGAGCACTACATACCCTTCTTGACATAAACAGATATATTTAAAATATTATTATATGTTTTATAATACTCATTTTTGCTCGTAAGAACTATTTTTTCGAAAAAGAAGTTCTCAAATAATTTTCTTCTTCTTGTTTACCAAATTTATACCATTATAATTATATATAGTCAGCTAGTAAGATGAACTATTTTATGCAACTTGTTCAACCTTTTTCAGTGCAACTGGAACTCGTTTGCCATGCTTACTGTCTTATCAGCAAACGTGGCCAGAGTTACCTGCTTCGTTTAACTCATTTCATTTTGGTTGCGGCATTGGCCACCGTTAGGGGCACATGCGTCATCCTTGGCGACACTGGCGAGACGTTGGCTATAAAAAGCAGCAAGGCCACAGGAATTCTATGCACCGACTGGCTCGGATGGACAGCGATCAGCTGGGTGTCATCTCATGTCTGGCTCTCAATCGGAGTCCGAGTCTGAGTCCAGGTTTGACTCTGCTCTCGTCCCGTTTTCTGTGTGTGTCACCTTATCAATATTTTCCGTCGAGTAATTTATTGTGTTTCTGCTTGTGTCTGTGCTGCTTCCTTGTGGACCGCTTGCAACATGCCAACGTGCCCCTGCCACATTAACCATTGCCAACCTGTGCTGCATGTGTCGTTCAATCTCTCTTTGCCTGTGTGTGTGTTTGAACGTTTGTCTTAGGCCTTGTCACATTTTTATGGGTATAGCCGCCTTATGGCATCGATTTTTATTTTTTTCTTGCTTAAAATTATATATTCTTTCATTTTATTATTGCATCGAGTCAAAAAGTATTCCGATCCGATACCCTGTGCGATAAACAGCAGCTCATCTAGGGGCTTGCGCCTTGCCTTGCCTTGCCTGGCCTTGCTTTGCCCTTTGTTTGAGCCATTGTTTCTCTCCGTCTGTTTAATGTATTTTTAAAGAACCTCAAAATTTAATAGACTCCATTCAGGTATGTATTAGAAACCATCATCATCGTCGTCACCGTCAACGTTGCGCCCCATAGTTGAAGTGTTAATGTTACCAAAACACATCGCAGCGCATTTGGAACTTGGCCACATTTCTAACAAGCCCAAGCACAAAGACATAAAAACCATTTTCATTGTTTTCAATTAAGAAAGTTAATTATTTGATTATTATCAGCATTAATTGCATGCGCTCCGTCGTATTTCTCATTTCTCATTTCTCATTTCAGTATTCAGATTTCAGTGTCTAATGAGTATATACTGATTACTTTCTGTTTTCCATCTTCAGATCGACTGACACCCAAAAATAAAGAAAAAACCGAACTTAAAACGAAAATTATATATTTAAATGGCCAGTTAAACTATTGTTGCATTGATTTCTATGCTCTTGATATACGGCCTTTTCATGGAAATCGGCCATATGACAAAGGCAACAATGATGCAGATGATCTAAGGTATTAAATAAAATGGAAAAACAGGAAAATTGTTTGTCTATCGAATAGGAATTGTTGAATGACTTTGTTATTTCTTATTTCTCCAAAACGACTTTACTGCAAGGTAACAAAATAAACCAAGTTTATAGTTCTTGGCGTGTTAAACTGCAGTCATCCAAGCACCTTTGTCTCTTTAAGGGCCACACCACATTCAGTTCAAGCTCCACAAATTTAACTTACTCTTAAAGCTCACCCTGCCCGGGGATTATAATGGCCCAGTCCAAGCACCAACTCCCCCTCCAATCGAAAAGCTTTGGTTATCCACTCCCTGTGTTCCACGTTCGATGTACGCACTGATTTCAGTTGCCGCCAACAATTTGTCATAATCATAAATCATTTCTGAGCGCTAAATCCAACGCCTAATGCAACCCAAGGACGATGAACAATGGCCAAGTGAACATCAGTCCAAGTCTGGGCGGAAACCAAAGCAGCGTATATTTCACAGCAGGATATTGGCCTCTAAATTACCCCGCAAATATATATAAAGGGCTGGCGGAAGGGGCTCTCGAATTGCCCAAAAATATTGTCAGAGCGTACATACATATATATAATATATATATATATGTATAGATAGACGTCTGTATTGTATACAAGTATGATTTTCAATTATATGAAGCAATGCTAGAAAACTTGTTTGCACATATGTCGTATCTCATCATATTATTTGTCAGCTCAGAAGGATGTGCGGCCCTTATCCTTTTGTCCCCCTTAGTCTGCAACAGACAATTGTGCACACACACACCCATACCCATAGTGTCCACCCACCCAAACGGGGCACATTTAGTGGTGACAAAGTTTTACAAAAACTGCTGAAAATGTGTAAATGCATCGGGAAAAGTTTTGCGGGGGGGACGGGGCAGGATGTGCACATAAACCTTTTGAAGAGGAACCTGCTGCTTCCTTTTGCACACACACAATTCAATTAATTGTGACAAATAATTTATGAAATGCCTTACGCATGTGCATCCACATACATATATATAAAAATGAATAATCCATGTATCAAGGCGGATATATGAGGAATATGACAAGCATTTCCAATTTAATGCTGATATGCAGTCCTTTGGGGTGGCTAACTAGTTATGTGTCTGCTCTGCTCTGCCAAGCACCCCTCCCCAATCCCCGCTCGAGCCATCGCTTAACCCCTTTTGAGGGCTGAGAACCACAGTTTTAGTCAGCCCGAAATGGCTGAGTGGCATTTGAGCTTGTTTCGCACTTCGTTGGCTGTCACACTGGGATTGGGTTTTCATTTGTCACCCAGTCAGCAACCAGCCAAAAAACGTTGACATGCAACACTTTGCTGGGCTTGAAATTTGATCTGGAATTCCATATCGAATTCATATATCGTCAGATCTTTAACTTCACGGTCAATTATTGAAATTAGTCAATTAACTGATTTCTACATTCAATATGCTAAATAATTGGCATTTAGTGGTCGTAACACATAGATAATAATAACTTGTACACAGATGAATAATATTTTAAAGATGTTTAGGAAAATCTCCTAAAATAATGGTAATAATGAAGATATATATATATCTTAGGTCTGCAATCCATTATGTATTCTTAAAATATTACACTTACTTTGAGACATGCAAGCAGAGGGCGAAAAGAGTCAGATTCTTAGTGAAAATAGATCATAAATCAATTGCAACTTATAACTACATTTAGTTTCAGCATAGTCAGGAAAATCTCTTAAGATAATGGTAATTGTAAATTGATCGATTTGGATATATGCCAAGTCTGCATTTGTTTACTTTGTATACTTTTTTGTACACACATCCAGTTAATTGTAACCAAATTGGTAAGCCTTACTTTAGTCTAGTTTTTTAGTCAATACAGATCATAAATCAATTGCAGCTAGTAACTACAATTTGAAATGTTATAAAAACACATTGTGTAACTCACAGGTAAGCAGGTAAAAAATTGTTGGGCGAGAGACGAAAATAAATAACCTGCTCCCGACCATAATTTAAATGCATGTTTTACTAAAATCGCAAACTGTTGTAAACAGTTTGAATCATTAATTCGCTCAGTTCACACCAGTAAGCAGAAATCCGGTTTCACATATTCACAGCAAATCCACTCACTCACACTCTTTAAGCGACACCTTATGTTCAATTTCCAAACACCAGTAAAACACCCAACAAGCAACCAGCAACCAGCAGCAACAGCAACAGCAACACCAACACTCCACCAGCTTGTGCCACTTCATTGTCAGTTGGGCGTTGTTGAAAATCTCTTTATGACATATTTTGATATTTATTTATTATCTTGTCACTGTGATTTGCAACAACATAAGCTACTGCCACACCCCAGACTGGCAATACCCACCCTGACCGCAACCCCTCGAACGAGGGCTGCGAACTTCAGGGCAACTTCAGAGCTTCACTTGTCGCGTGTCGCCGAGAGACAAAGGCAAACAAAAAGCTGTCAGCAAGTCCTCCACTTGCCTCAGTTTTTAAAAAAAGAAAAAGAGAAAAAAAGAATACTTGAACCAAATTAAATGCACACTTATAGAGAATAGAAGCAAGTCCAAGTGGATTTCTGAAGTCTGTGATAATATTTGACCAGATGCGGCACTCCTGCGGCTCCAGTCTGAAATTCTGAGCTGATTCTCGCTTCATTTTTTATGACATTCATATGGGGATCAAAGCGGATTTGGAAAGTTCGATGTGCTGGGAAATTGGTAGCTCTGCACGATACTATCGCAAATCGTTCATTCGGCTTAACCCTAGGAAATATGAGCGAATGTATCTTTCAGATACACTGTATCTGACACTGACACCGATACTGATACAGACACAGACTCTGACACTGACACTGACACTGGCTTATGTGCCTAATTTATAGCATCGGTTGGCTGCCTCTGCCCACCTTGGCAGCTCCCAACTCAACCCCCAATCTTCTCTAGCTCCGCGTACTTCTCTAATGAGCAAGTCGTTCAATTAACTGAGCACGCTGTGGGTAAAATGGGTGGCTGAGTGGGTGGCTGCTTGGGTGGTTGGGTGGTTGCCTGCTGTAGCGAGGTGCGGTGTAAGTAACAGAGTCGAGCTAAGATTCCTAATGGCAATTAGCAAAATTGCTTTATATTTCATGCGCCCATCGGCGTCATCATCATTTATGAGCGCCAGCGAGTGTGCATGTGTGTGTGAGCGGCTGTGTGTGTGTGTGTTTTCATTTCACGTCTTTGCGAAGCTGAAGGCTAATTGAATTTTGACGTTGGCCGTATTTCATTAAGCAAGGGCAGGGCTCGCTCAGACACGCATGTAAAAGGGATGCTTAACGCAAATGACTCCAATTTGTCAGGCTCGCATCCTTTTGCAGATCCACCAACGACTCAAATAACTGCAATCGATGCAGTTTGAGGCCATGGCCAACATGCTCATACATATAGCTGAGCAAAATAGTCTGGTTAATTTTCGGTTGCAAAGGTTCCTTGTCCGGCTGGGTTTTATTCTTATTCCATTTGATTTTATTTTTATTCGTTGCTCGAAAAAGCTGAAAGTGCATCTGATTTATGTGCGTTAGAAGTTTCACAGCCAAACACACACACACGTCTGACTGGCACATGCGGTTGGAAAACAACAACAACAAAAACAACGGAGACTACAACAACAATGGCACGTAAAGCATTGGAAGCCAAAAGTTGTAGCGGCGGTAAAACTAAAATTCCATAAATTAAACCTGCACTTAGCTGAAATAATCCAAAACAAAATAAATGATTACAAAAATCGAAAAATATACATCAGACTCAATATTTAAATAATACTTAAGAATATGTGTGTAATATTTAATTTAATATTTTACAACTTCGAACTTTTCTTTATTTATTTAATTAATATTTTATTTTATTTTAATGAGAACATTTATTTTTACTTACTAAGAAGCGTCCACAGTTAAAAATGCAGCTATTAAGTTTATCGTTCGCCTTTGATTTAAATATTTTTAAATTCTATTGTATTTTTCTCAGTGTGTTTTTGGCGAAAGCAGCGAATCGCAGTCGTCTCAATCGTGGGGCAAAATAAAAGTTTTGCCCCCAGTTGCTGATATAAATCACAGATCTTTTTACATAAATTTGTGCTTTGCCATTTGCCAAAGCGAATCTGGCTCCTTTCGCCTTTTTCCTTTATATTCCTTTTGCTTGTTTCCACCTGGACTAGTGGTGGCTAAGTGCAGGACACACACACAGCAAACACACACAAACATCGCATATCGCCAAAAATATGAAAACTACTTTTCTTTTTTTTTTCGTATGGGTGGAAATTTCGAAGCTAACGCGAGTTAAAGGATATGCCGCACTCACGGCACAGCCAGGACCAAGGCTCTTGTTATGCATGTGTGTGTGTGTGTGTACGTGTGTGTGTGTGTCTACCGTTCCGTGTTGTGTGCAGTAACACGCTTGATAAAGAAAGAAAAAAATGCATATAAAAGTTTCAACTGCAATCGAGAAACTTTTGACCTTTATGCTCTCCAACTTCAACGCTGAACACAAATATAACTGCATATATGTACAAGTAAATATATATATTTATATATATATACATCTATATGAAACATACTTGTGTATATAGAAAGTACTTTCTTCATATCCTGATGTGAATTTGCTGCGTTCACATATTGTTATTTAAAAACTTTAACAACTCATACAGATGTGCACATACATATATAAATATATGTATATATATATATAAATATATATATATGTGCAGACTATGGACAGATGTGAACACGTACGCGTTTCTACATTAAGTTAACGCAGATTGTAGCTACTTAGAAGTAGACTCAAAGTGAAATGCGAAATTGTTCCCTATGAACTTATAAATACTTGAGTAAATATATACTTTTGAGTAACTATATATATTTATATGTATGTACATATATCCTCTTAAATATATATATACCAAATATGTAGTTATGTGCATATATAGCCAAGATGGTTACGCTCTTATGAAGTAGAGTTGAGATAATAAAGTGATTTTATTCCTGTGAATAAATTCAACGCATTTAAATCTTAACGAACTAAAAAAGGGAAAAACTTCCATATAAATATAGTACTTGCAACATCTTTCTGCTCTTCAAATAATTAAACAGAACAATTAGAAATAATAGTTATAACATACATAATTCGAAATAAATATTCCTTGAAATAAATACAATTTTACATTTATTTGCATTCGATATTTTAGGTATCAAATTTTATTTTACTAACTACCATTCCTTTTAATTTTGTGATAATTATTTTTAATTTATTTAATATTACAATTTGTTTAAAAATTATTAATTTCAATGTTTTTAGGTTTGTGGATTGCATTAGGTGTACATTAGGTTAGGTCAGACGATTGTCGACCTATGGATCTAGATCGAAAAGGGCTATTCAAAATACATAACTCAATTTTGGAATTCTAGTGGGTATTAAATTTATTAACTAAGATAGGTCAGACCAGACAAGTGTTGGGCAGAAACAGAAGCAGTGTTCTGGGTATTCTGCCACTTCCTCCTCTTGGCAGCCTCTACAGAAGTCGTTGCATATACTGACAGACAGGTAGCAATGAGAGCCGACGCAGCTGCCTGGATATATTCCGCCAATTCAATCTTTTTTGGATGGGAACACACTGGACAACAACTTCGAGTCATGAAATATATGTAAGCGTATTTAAATAAATGCAACTAGCAAATGTCGCCACTTTGCCCCCCTTTTTTGTATTCAAATGAGCCTAAATGAGTTAACATGGCACATATGATGATGATCGTATTGATGATGATGATTAAGAGGAGCATGTGACTACCGGTGGGTTACTGTGGCTTAGTGGTGCTATGGTGGCCGGCTTTGAGCCACTTTTAGCTGTTTGTGACTTGTTGCTGCATTCGAATTCGCATATTTCATGAATCAAGTGGCGAGCGAGTGTCGACTGTGTGTGCGAAATGTGTGACGTTTCTTTAATTTATATGTGAGTGCGCACGCGCAGTCAGCAAAGCACCAAGTCCAAGTCCCACCAGCTCCAACCCAACCCCTAGCTCCGCTAACTGGCCAACCCCATCCCTCATTCCTCATTATGTCTTCTTCGAGCAGTCGCACAACACGCAAGGCAAAAGTCAAAATACATTGCATATTTTGGTTTCAGAGGCAACAATTTATGGCCCACGCTCGTATTAAATAGATCATTTTGGTGATTCGATTGCTAACTAAGGTCTATGGATACAAATCCGGTTTCCTGGTGTACATATATATTTGTATTTATATATATATATATATGTATGTATATCAACGCACTGAAATCGAATAAATGTTGTTGCCTGGCGTCGAGTCTTGTAGCTGGTAGTCGATACAGATACGATTGCTTAGATGCAAATGTGCTTTAATTTGAATTCATTGGTTCGGAGCTTCTTGGCGCCGCCATGGGTTAGTTTCAGACCCTCCCCAGCAGCCCCGCATGCCCCAGCCAGTTACAGAGTGCGCTGCGACAAAAGTCGTGACTAATTACAGAAATTAAAACGCTGTAATTTAATTATGTATCTGCGATTTGTTATCGGTGCCGGCGGCAGTTGCAGTTGCAGTTACAGTCGCAGTTGCAGCCTCAGCTCTATCGTCCATAAAAAACTAAAAACAAAAAAACCAACTCGTCCAGTTGCCTTCAAAACAAACCTTGCAAATGCCGGACATTGACTCAGACAACAAAATGTCTACAAAATGCATTTCATTTGCCAACTCAGTGGAGGAGGTCGAAAACTTAGTGCCTTCAGCTCATTGATTATGTATTCCCAATATTTTTTATATTGAAAAAAGGATCTCAAGAGCTGCCTCAACAAATAATGAAATCTATGAAAAACTAAAGCTCTGCATTTTAGTTTTTTAATTTGAGCCTAATTTGAAATTCGTCAGTAAAAAAAAGTTGCATTTGCATTCGAAATCGACAAGTGCTAGGAATTTGGCATGCAAATCTGGCAGGAATTTTATTCAGTAAATTGTTTCATTCACAAAAAATTGCAAAATCATCTCCGCTGCTGCTGAGGTCGGCGAGCAAAACTAAACCTTCAATTGCTGCAAAACAATCAACTTCAAACTCTGGGCGCATTCCATTTTGAATCGATTACGAATATGTTGTTCCCCACAAAAAAACTCACAATATACAATTTAAATTACATGTCTGCTGTTTGCAGAAATCTTCCACTATATATGTGTGTATATACACACACAGACACACACACATTGATATTGATCTGTGAACCGATTTTTATTGCAACGTGCGATTTGCGATTTGTTGTTTGTTTTTATTATTGGCTGCTGCAGTAATTCGCGTTTTTCATCGAATTCGTCTCATTCCCGTTTGCCATTCAGCTACTTGCAATAATCATTAATCGATTCAGTTTCCAATGGGCATGCACAAGTATGTTGCACACACATACATACGTATATGTATTTACGACTTTTTATTGCAAGTAAATATTATCCTACTAAACAATGGACTTGCGCTTTCATTGAGCAACGCATTCATTCGGAAGCCAAATGCATTTGCTGAGAAATCAGAAAATCAATGTTGCGTCTTCTGCTAATTTTAAGTCCTTGTTGATCTCTGTGAATTCCAAAAACAAAATTATAGATGTTGACTTGAGATTTAGACCGTTGAACGCCTACATTCTCTACTCAAGAAGTTGTCTATGAGAATTAATGAACATGCGAGTTAGCTTCCCAAAAGAAACCTTAATCAAAATTTATTCTTTTATAATTGGAATTAATTTAAAAATATGCTTTTTTATATTGTTCAGTTCAAATCCCGTCGGGTTTGATATTCTAGTCAGCTGTGGAGTTTGAGTTTCGAAATATATTGGAGTATATAAAAAAAATAATATAAAATAAAAACTTTAGTAGCAGCCAGCAAAAAACATGTTTAAATTATAAAAAGAGATTACAAAACAATAAATTAGTATTTAATTTTATTTATTAATTGATATTAACTAAAATATATTTAACAATTAATAATACAAGTAAGAGCAGTAGCAACTAGGTCCTCAGCTCTATAAATAATAATATTGATTTCGCATCTAGTAAATTACAGATTTGAATAAAGTTATATATCTTTCGATGTCGGTGGATAGCTAGCAGTTAAGTTGATAAATATTTGCTGAATTCACTGATAAAAACGTAATAATTGTGTTTACATACAGCTTTAGTTAATAATTTGTTAAGATCGAAACTACCTTACAACAACAGCTGTAACTTTACAACTTTTGTGAAAACACAACAACAACAACAACAATCAAGTCAACAGAAATAGCACCAATCACGTTTTCCGATAGGAGCTAAAAAATAAACACACTCATGAGAGTGCAAAACATTTTGTTGTTATTTTGTAGTTGACACCAAATAAAATCGCGCACAGCTAGCGAGCAGATGTCTTTTGTTTGTTTGGCTGGGATAGGCAACACTCTCAGCTGTGCCCGGGTCTCAGTGCAGTGTCTCAGTCTGAGACAGAGTCAGCAGTGGCTGTGTGGAGGCTGCTCTATGTGTATTTGTTGCCGGTTTGCTTTCAATGAGTTTTTTTTTTTTTTGGCTAACTGTTGATTTTGTGGCTATTTGTATGCACGGCTGTGTTGGCTCACATCAATTAAGAGGTGTGTCCGGGCCAACTCAATTAAGTTAGCGGCACTCACACACTCGTGCCGCCGTTTGACAGTTTAAGTTAATGTTGCTGCTTACACATCTTCCATAAGGCCGCACAAATCGCAATTGTGCAATTGGCCATAATCGCTGTAGAACTTTGGCTTGAAATTGAAGTTCAATTTAAGCCGTCGCCATTTTGCCGTTGCGCTGCAATTTGCTGCTATTCATAATAACTGGGCCCGCTACCACCCACAGGGCGGTTGTTAGCCGGGTACTACAACAGGCTACACAGGCCTACAACTCAAACCACCCGAGTTGCTGTCTCGACTCTCGAGTCTAGACTTGTGTGGCATGCAGCAGGCGGCAGGCAGCAGGCAGCGGTATCCGCGTCGCCGAGCTCCAATCGAGCCAAGCCATAGAAAATTGCTGCAATTTTATATTTACAGCAATTGGGCGCAAATGCGAACAGCCACAAAACAACAACCGCAACACCAGAGAGACAGAGAGAGAGAGAGATAGAGAGAGAGAGAGAGAGAGAGAGAGAGACAGAGCTGGAGAGAAAAGTTTGCAATTGTTAAAACATGAACTTAAAAATACATAATTGCATATTCCGCCCGGAATCGTTTTGGGGCCGCACTCACCCAGATTTCACTGGCTCAAAAGCAAAACTCAACTCGGTCCCCAGTTCAAGTTTGGACGGACAGACGAACGGACGGACAGCAAACTCGTAGCTGACAAACAACCAAACACTCATACGTCACGTTGATTGCAGGCGGCGCACAGTGGAACAAGATTAATGGAAAACTAACTCAATATTAAATACAATATTTTTAATTGCATTTTGTTTGCATTTAAAATAAACTGTAAATGAAAATATATTTTACATTTATTCTAAAGTTAAGAATTAATCAAATAAATATTAACAAAATCAAATAAATTAAAAAATGTGCTTGAATGATTTCACATAACGGTAAGCGTTCCACTGGTTGTAAATTCAAATTATACTCACACATAAAAAATTTCCAAAATACAAAAATACAAAAAAAGAAAGAAAAACAATTCCACTTTGCTCTCATCTTGTTTGAGGGGGAGACGCAGGGAAGACAAAGACAAAATGGCAAAACGTTTTGCATCCGCAGCAACAGCAGAGACCTGCACTCAGACAGGCACAACTTGCAGATACCCTGTAATCAAGTTTTAAGATATATGCAACAGAAACCGAGGACTGTTTTTAGTCCACATTAATTAAAATTAAATATGTAAATAAAAATAAATAATATGCAATGTGCAACAAAAAACCTGTAATATAGTCTCAGTTGTTTTTAGTTGATTTGAAGTGATTAATTTTATTATATATTGATACTAATATACCCTCTTCAAGCATTTTAATGTGTACAGGGCATAAAAAGAAAAATTCGAGGCAACTTTCATGACAAGCGAGTAATTTTGTTGTGATTTTTTGATTTGACCCAACACTCGCCTTTACAAAAAAAAAACGACAACACACACACACAGGCACAACCACACACACTCACACACACACACAGATTAATGCATATACATATATTGGCTATTTAAATTGTGCAATTTCTGTTTGGTGCTCCCCCTTTTGGTAATTCTCCGTCTCCGTTTAGCGTCCCCTTCTCTGCACTCTCTCTCTCTCTTTCTCTCTGTCTCACTCTTCCTGCACGGGCAACAAACAAAACGGCAATTATGCCGCGTTTTTGCTCCCAAATCAGGCGAAAATATATTTGAACCGCTTAGATTTGGCATTAAAACACGACCGGTGGATGGGGACTGTTGGGTGGTTGAATGGCTGTGGAGCAAAGTGGTTTGGAAATGGATTGATTGGGCTGCTGGGGCTGCCAAAAGAGAGCGGGGACCCGCCTGCTGCTAGTAGACACGTCAACAACTGACTGGCTAACTGACTGACTGACTGACTGACTGACTGACTGACTATCTGACTGAATGGCTATTTGGATTTATCAGTTGTTGTTCTCCACTGCTTTGGTCGCTGCAGTTATTTACAGCACAACGCAAAACGATGAATCGATGATTCCAGCATGAGAAATTAGATCGACTCAATGGGAAACCCATCATCAGCATTGCAGCAGTGGCAACCAAATACAACGGCAACCCGGCGGAGTGCAGCAAACAAATCACTGCAAATGTAATTGAGAAGGCAACTGAGTATCGTGTGGAGACTGAGAATTGGGATTGAAATTTTGAAAATTGCTGCTGGGATTGCGGGTATTATTGAAGCTGTACAAAACTGTACTCCATCTAAAACTGTAAACGCTGCTCTGCAACTCTCTTGCTCTCTCTCTCTCACTCTCTCTCTCTCTCTCTCTCTCTCCCTCTGTCTCTTTCTACTGGCATAGAGTAAAGTCATTTTCTGCATGGCAAAAATTGCTTGAGCGTTTTTCTTTCAGCTCTTTTGGATGTGTGGGCGGCAAAGCGATGCAGCCAAGCAACAAATCGCGTTGCCTGCCACACGGTTCCACAATCAAAGCTAGTTGCCTCAACAGAGAGGCAATCACTCCCCCCACCCTCTCTCTCCGTCTTGGCCAGAGTAATCTGTTTGCTCGTTTGGTCAACGCCCTCGGGGGCGTTCCGAATTATGCTTCATCATTTTCCATTGGCAAACGCAAAGTTGCCAGCCAACTTATAACTTTGACTCACATCTTAAACTGAAAACTTTCATATATCATATACGTATATATCCGATGGAATCATTAAGTGATTTCAGTAAGTGCCTAACAAGCCATTGTTCTGCTTTAAGTACGAACTTGGACTTTTATGGTGTTAAACTTAAAAAGAAAATGCTGCAATTTGACAGCAGCAATAAATCTGGCATTGACTTAAATTTGTATAAAATAAGAGCTGTGGATTATTTCTTATCAAAGGCATTTGTTTTATTTAAATTGGAATATGGTTAATACCAGCCAAAAGTGTGCCGCGGCTAAGCACGCAAACATAAACATAAATAAATACGTTGCATGAGCGACCGCAAATAAAAACTAAATGCAATATGCCACACGAATAAGTAAGCAAGCCCAATTAATCTGGCTGGGAAATATTATGATCGTATCGATTACCCAAAACACAAACAGTTGCAAATGACACGCCCACCCGGCGCACGGACAACACGTGCCTCATTCAAGACAATGAGTATGTTGGCTTAAGGCGGACACAGCAGCTACTCAGCTCTGTCAACTAATCCTGTGCATAATGTTGCATAAATACGAGCGCATGTCAAGATTCAGACTCAGACTCCAACTCCAACTTCGACTTGGACTCCGACTCAAATGTCGCGCCCAGCCAAGGCAGTCGGGCTGATAAGTGACCATATCCATATCCATCCAGTAGCGTCCGAATCTGCCGCCGTCAAAATGCAAGCGCAACTTGGCGGCGACTCAAACGGTGGCAGGCAGCCGCTGCCATTGTGTGTCGGCCAAATGATGTGCCAAACTGACACTGCCAGATAGATAGATACGGATACCCCCAAACACCATTAAGGAGCTTAACCAGCCGGGGACGGGAACAGAGACGGAGACGGAGTGGAAGGTAACCCACCAAATGCATCGCATATTCCGCTTGATTTTTGGTTTCTGTGTGTGCCCAATGCCAATGAATCCGAATGGAATGGAATGGAATGGATTCGATTGTTGTTATTTTTATTTTGTGACAATTTCAGCAGCAGCACCAGCACCAGCAGCAGCGGCAGCAGCAGGAAATAATAAAAGTGCAAACAAATCGTTAGATTTTTCGTATTGAAGTGTTGGCTATGTTTGTTATTGTTGTTGTTTGGCATTTTGTCTAGTGGCACAGTGGCACAAAGGTCGCAAAGCAAACGCATAAATGGCTAAAAACAGTTGTCATGCATAAATGACTAGGATTTACTTAAGCATTTTATAGAATGAATGTGAAAGATAGGAAAACAATTTGTAGAGCTCTAAATCTGAATTTAATGTGAAGAATTAAATCTTAACAAATTTTAAATATTTATTTTTAATATTACATATTTTTAATTGACTAGTGTCTTAAAAAAAACTTAAAATGTTAACAAAACCAAAATATCAATTTTTCTTTTCTTTTATTTTGTCTAAATATGAATATAATGTGAAAATTATTAAAATGTTACTTAAAAAATCTACAATATTTATTTTTTATATTCTGTTTTATTTGGGTGAATAACTGTATTGTTGATAATTGATTAGTGTCTTCATAAGTAAGTCTAAAATTTTGGCAATACGATAATATAAATTGATAAAGATAAATCATCAACTGCTTTGAAAAACAAATTTAATTGAAATCAAGCCAAAATGTATGTATAAATAGATGGCATGCAGAATTGTGTGGCAGTGCCACAATAAAGCAATCTGTATTTTACAAGCGTGCATATACTTTTGAGCTCACTGTGAATCAGCCACGATGATGTCGACTATCTGTCGGATTGTGGGCCCATTTACCGCTGCTGTTTAGAAGCGAAAACCAAGCCGCGCAATTTGTGAAATTTTTCCTTGTTTAGATTGTTGTGCTGTGTGTGTGAGTGTGTTAGTGTGTGTTGGTGTGGGTGTGTATTTTTATGCCTGCGATAAGCCGAAACAGCGACCATAACCATTCTCATATTATTTGTAAGGATTTTTGCATTTATTGCCAACGTTTTCCAAGGATTTAGCAGAGAGCGAGTCCCCAATCCGAATGAGGCAGCAATTGTATGTTGTAGTAGTATCTTAATAGTTATCAGGCTATTCTTGTTGTATTCGTTGTTGTTGTTGTTGTTATTATTATTATTGTTGTAGCCGTTGCTGTTGCCATTGCTGGTTCTGAGCGCAGTTAGTTTGAAAATCTAAGCCAGTAACGGCCAACTTTATTTGGCCAGTAAATTTTTATGCCATTTTATAAGCAACATAAATGAGACATTTACCATTTAACCGGGTGTTTCGGTTAGTCTCGTGCTGTAAATCCATTAACGAGCGACGCGTTAAGGTAAAGGCAAACACACAACTTGACAGAGGAAAAATAAATAAAAATAAAATACACGCAATGCGGTGAAACTATTTGAAACTTATAAATAAACAACTTAAAAACTGTAATCGGCAATTATACGCAGCAAATTAACATGAACACCGTCTGTCAGATACCAGCAATAATTCAACTCAAACTCTGACAGCCCTTGGACTCTGCCACAAAGACACCCCAAGCCAAAGGGTTGTCAGGGCAACACATAAGGGATCGACGACGGATCCCAGGAGCCTGAAAAGACATCTTCATGCATGCATATTAGTCGTGATGATGACAACTTGGGAACAGTCGGGAAATATCTTGAGTAATTAGCTATTGTCAGCATATTTCAGAAATTACTCAAACATATCTGTCAACAAGGAAAATACTGCCACGAGTTGTTGAAAGGCCAACTAAATTTATTGAGTATAATTATTTATATATATTTAAATTAATTTGAAAAATATATATTATGTGTATTCTAGTTATTTATAGAAAACGAGCGCTAACCTTGACTTTTAGCTCTGCCTATAAATATAAAAAATAAATATTTAAAATTTTTGTCAACCTTTTGTTTTCAAACTCAATGAAACCAGTTAAAAAATCCATCACACAATTTAAGTCAAAGACAAAACATTCACTTTAATGCACACACACACACACACACACACAGTGGGTCTTAAAAAATATGACACAGCATTGTCAACAAGAAATATTTGATTAACGACTAAAAAACCGCCAGCAAGCCAAAAGTGACCGGATAGCCGGCTAGATAGCGACTGGCAGCGAGTCACAGCAAAAGCAAATAAATTAAAGCAAAATAATATTTAAGAACACGACAAAAAACGGTGGGAATACAACAAAAAACAAAAAACAAAAAAAAAACTAGGCAGCAAAAATGTTGAATGTTAAAAGGTAATAAAAATATTTCCCTGCTGCTTCGCATCTATATCCAGATCCAGTCAGCTCTGAGCCAGCTCTCTTGCCAGCTGTTGGATAGGCTATCAATATTCCGTTTCGATTTCGAATTAAAAGATTATGACGATAATAAACTTGACTAATCATTTTTATTACAATATCTTAACGTGGCCCACACTTGCAACGCTGTATTCGTAATTTGGTGATCGAAACTGAGGGGTCCATGGCCTTTTACCACGAAATTTCAACGCTTCTTTTTTTTTTCTTTGGTTTCTTTGGTTTTCGTTTTATTCCCAGAACATATCCATGCCGATCATGATAAGCGTTGAACGTTGAACGTTGAAGTCAACACATGGTCGGGTCGGGGTCGGGTGGCCAAAATAAAAAGTCAACTTTGTTTATTAATTTTTCATAACTTAAATACATATATTTGTTACTTTGTATACTTTTTATTTGTATTTCGTTCGCTTTATGGTTTTTCTTTCTTGTTTTTGTTTTTCTTTTCTTCATTTTTTTTTGTTATCATTTTTTGTGTAATAAATTATGAGACTATGCTTACAAACAGATTGAGATACATTTGTATCTGTATGATTTATGTGTATATGGTAATTTATGTTTGCCTGTCGTCAACTTAACTAACATACTAAGCTAATTAATTAAATGGTTTTGCGAAATTATTAAATTACAATTTATATATGTATATATATATCTTCTTTTTTTTTGTTTGACAATCGCCTTAAGTTGCACTACCAACTAAATTAACTATGAATGTTAAATATATATTTATACTTTTTTTAGTTTTGAATTTTTTGTATTTGTTTTTGTTGTTTTTTTACAATAGTTTGCCAGTTGTTATAAGTGATATGGAAAGCATTTTGCATCAACTTGGCTCCTCCAGCTGCCTTGGCCAACAATTTAACATTTAGTATCACAATTTCTCGTTTTTGTTTTTTTTTTCATTTATGCATTATTATTATTACAACTATATATTCGAAGCAAAGCAAATTGATTGGATTTATTGCGTGTAGTTTTATGTACAAGAGATTAAAAATAAGAACGTAGGAAACAAAAGCCAGACTAAATTGATAGCGTGTCATATTATTATTGCACATTTGAAATATATATATACTTGAATATGTGTGGACTTAGTTATCATATATATCATATACACAAATGCATATATATATATATATACACTTTATTCATTATTTATCGCCTATTGTTTAGTGTTTAGTATTAAACATACCTTAAGATTAATTTAAATTCGAATTTTGATTTTACTACGCCTTAGATTTCAGCTGATTTCGATTTGGATTTCATTTCATGTTTTGTGATTCTGATTCTTTTTGCAAATATTGTAATTACATATATATACATATATATATGTAATTATTCTATTATTAGGTAATTAGCCTGAAACGCTATCAGTCTCATTTCAAAGCACTCCAGCGGCTTTTCAACGGCCTCTGTTAAACTGGAAAATTGCTTTTGATGCATCTTTGGATACGTTTCATGCCAGTTTAGTTTAGTTTTATTTTTTATTTAGTGTGTGTCCGTCTGTCTGTCTGTATGTCTGTCTGTCTGTTGCCTGCTTTCAATTTCTTTAGCATTTGTTTATGGGAGAGAAATGATGAAAGAACTCACAGGCAATCAAGCATCGCGCCTGCTCCCCACCCACATAGCAAAATCAAATAATAATTTTGTGGGCAACAATTTATAAATTTTAAGTATTGTATATGCGCTGTTTAGTTTTTTAATGTTTTTTATGGTTTCTTTTTTTTTTATGGGTTTTTCGTACTTTTGCTCTTGAACTACCTTGTGTGTGAGGCTTCTGCTTCTGCTTCGGCCTCTGCTTCGGCTTCGGCTTCAGCATCAGCTTCCAGCGCAGCGTTGTCGACACTCTTTTTGCTCCTCATCACAACTCTGCATGAGATCATATTGGTTGTTGCGAGAGTCTATTGTCACGGCCAATGGCTGATTCATATTTGGATTGTTCTTCTCTATATCTCATCGATAACTAAGTTAATTACTCGCGTTCATCGCTCCACTCGTTCATCTGTAAGTAAAGGGTTCAAATTTGGACAATTTCTATATTAGCAATTTCTACATTAATTTCACTGCATTTGTTGTGTGGCTTTCAATAACAATCATAAATTCATAAACTGAGCAAGAAAATAATGTTTTGTGTTGTGTTTGTGTTGCATTGGAAGACTTACATACTTTACAGCTCGATTCCTGAAGGTCTCCTGCTCCATGTCGCGGATCTTGTGTGTCAGCATGTGCTGCTTGAGGTTGCCCTGCAACAAAATTAAATGAGAGAGAGCAGAAAGAAAGGCGTTAGGTTATCCGTTTTAATCGAAGTTAAGCATATAGCTCTTAAATTAAGTTGGGAAAGAATTTTTCTGTAAGTTTTGTAAATTTGTGAGTAGTAAAAACGCCTGACTTTAATCAAATATCCAAATAAATATCTTAATTTTTCATGCATATATATTTTTCATTATATGCAATTCATTGCAAGAATCAGAAATATTAAAAAAAAATACATGCAAATATTATTCTGATTTTCTGATTTGATTTCTATTGATTTGCCATATTTTAGGTATCATCTATTATTTAATTATATTTATACAATTATTTAATATTTTTTAATATTGGAAAAAAGTTTCGCCTTGTAAAGAATTTTTTAAATTTCATAGAAAAAAACGCTTGACTTGAATAAACAATCTTAAAAAATTGATAGCATAATTTATACTTTTAATGAATATATTTCGATTATAGTGTTTATATTTTACTATTTGAAATTCCTTCAGAAAATCAGAAAAATATTCTACCTGCAAATATTAGATTGATTATTTTACTTTCTAACGATTTGCTCAATTGTAGCTCATGATTTATTTTTATATTTTATAATTTATGTGTTGATTTTTGTTTTTGTAAATATTTCAAATTTCTTAGCTGTGGAAACGCTTGTTAATCCTAAAAATGATTTATTTGTTTTTTTCAAAATTAGTTTGTATTTTTGTGAATATATTTAGATAATGTTTTGCATGTTTCTTCATCTTAAACTCATTCTAAAATTCTGAAAAATACCTAAAAATATTATACTATATGCATATGTATATATATAAAATATTATACTTTACTATACTACTTAATATACATATATATATATATTAAATTCTGCCGATTTTTATTTTATATTGTTACTACAAAAATTGTGTGTCGGACTTACCTTAGTTGTGAAGCCGCGATCGCAGATGTTGCACTTGAAGGGGCGCTCCTTGGTGTGGCTCCTGTAGTGAATCTCGAGCGCCGAGTGGCAGGGGAATGTCTTGTAGCAGATGCCGCAGGTGGTGCTGCCCCGCACTCCGCTCAATGCCAGCGGATTGAATGGTGCCGCTGGCATCACCGATTGGGCAATCTGATTCATGGCATTGCACATGTTCTGCGTGGTGGCCGGCGGGAAGATGGGCAGATTGGGGAACATGCCGAAGGGCGGCCGGGCGCCGATCAACGGATTGGGCTGCCCACCAACGGGCGGACCACCAGGTGATTCGCCGGCCCGCGTCGGTGGCTGTGGCGATGTCTGACGCTGGGCAGCAGCCGCTGCTGCAGCAGCTGCCGCTTTCTGTTGCACTTCCTGTGCCTCGCGACGCAGTTGCTCCTGATGCTGATGCAGTGCGGCCGCATGCTGCTGCATCTGATGGTGATGGTGTTGGGCAGCCGCTGCAGCTGCCACCGCCGCCTGTTGCTGCATCAGATGCTGATGCTGCTGCTGCAGATGATGCTGCAAACCGGGCGGCAGGCAATCAATGCCCACAGACGGCGCCAGCTGCGAGGAGAGCAGCTGCGAGGCAGCGACAGAGGCAGAGGCGGAGGCGGAGACGGAGGTATTGGGACTGCGTGCAGGCGTCGACTGCTGGCTGAGCGGACTCACCGTCTTCTCCTTGGGCGGGGAGGCAAGCGGCTGCGACGGGGCAGCAGCGACGGCACGTGGCGTCAAGTCGAGCGCTCCCTGCGATGCCTCCGAGACGGATCGCACCGGCGAGCAGCTCGGCTTGGGCTGAGAGCTGGGACTGGCAGGCGCGGAGGGCGAGGCGGAAGCGGAGCCAATCGAATTCGGATTGCTGGCCGCGGAACGAGGACGCGCATGCTGATGAAGTGGATGCGAATGCGAATGTGGATGCGGATGATGACTATTGATGTTGACCACGCCGGTGGCATCGATGCGCAGCTTCTGCTCGAAGAGCAGCGACTTGAAGTCGTCGCCGGAACGCGGACGTTCGTCGCCCAACGCCGGATCATTGGAGAGATGATCCGAGGAGGCGTCATCGAAATCATCGCCATCGCCACAGTCCATGTTGTCGTCGAGATCACCCTGCGACGACTCCGAGCCCAAGGCGCCATTGTGTGCCGCACCCGACATGCCAGCAACTGCCGCGCCCGGATTATGGCTGCCCGGACCCCCGCCAGGCATGGCACCAAAATGGAAAGCAGCCGCCGCGAAAGGATTCATAAAATGTCCAGGCATCATGGAGGGCGGCGGATCACGTATCTCGGCCGCCTGAATCTGCTCGGGCGTCAGATCCGTTGGCTCGCCCGTGTGCAGCCGGATGTGCTGCTGGAGCACCAGCGCATTGGAGTACTTCTTGTGGCAGACGGGGCACTGATGGAAGTTGCGCATTGGCGGACGAATCTTGTGCACAGCCATGTGCGTCTTCAGGTTGCCCTTGGTGGTGAAGGCGCGTCCGCAGATGCGACACTTGAAGGGCCGCTCGCCCGTATGGGTGCGATAGTGCATCTGGAGGGCGCTCTTGCAGGAGAGGACGCGATCGCAGACGACGCACTGGTTGGGATCGCTGATCTTCTTGTTCTTCATCAGCTCCTTGAGCTTCATCGTCTCCGACGTGTTCGACACTTCGATGAAGTTCTCCCACGAGTTGTCGTTGCTGTGGGGGCGTGGCAGCAGCGCCGCCATCTCATGCTTGATCGGGTTGAAGAAGGGCGAACGCGGAATGTGGGCGTGAGCATGGCCAGCTGGCGAACGGATCGGCGAATGGTGCTCGGGGGAGAGTGTCTTTGTTGTGAAGTTGAGGGGGAATCGCTCGGCAAAGAAGTCCTCTCGATGCGGCATCGTTGGCGGCAATTGGCCAGGAGTCGGCAGCTGATCCAGATGCGAATGGGAGCCGGGCGAGCACTGGGCGTGCATTATGGCTGGTGGTTGAATCGGTTGCACCACCGGCGGATAGCCGTGCATGTGGGAGGCATGATGATGATGTTGATGATGCTGCTGATGATGATGATGGTGCTGATGGTGCTGATGATGATGATGATGTCGCTGCATTAGTGGCGGGGTTGCTGGCACTGGGTTCGTGGGCGAGGCTGTTGGTGTGTGGCGATTGGAGGATGTTTCCTGTTGTTCCCGCTGCTGCTCCCGCTGCTGCTCCTCCTCCTGCTCCTCATCGACGCGTTCCTCCTTGATGCGCACCTCCAGCGGCAGCGGCTCTGGCTCTGGCTCCAAGTCAGCGCATTCGGCAGACGTCGCTGCTGTCTCCGGCTCCGTCTTCTCCTCCTCGAGCAGTTCCGCTTTGACGGGCAGCCGCACAGCAGTCATATCGTCATCATCATCTTCCTCCTCGTCGTGTGGTGAACTGGGACCAGAAGACTTGCGCAAGTCTGTGGGCAAATCCTGACTAACCTGCTGCTGCTGCTGCTGTTGCTGTTGCTGCTGTTGCTGGCTGTGTTTGAGAGCCGCGCCCAGTCCCGGCATCTGGGGGAAGAAGGGATGCGGCAGTCCGGCCGTGCTGCCAGCCGCTGCTCCCAGGGACTTCAGCAGCTCCATGGGCGGACGATAAAGGCCTTGAAGGCCGGGGAAGGACATCGCTGGCGGATGAGTGGACGTTGAGCTGGCCGGCACCTGGCCGGATGCCGGCGCTGGCGATTGGGTGGGCGAACTGTCCGGCGACATTTGATCCAACAGCGGCGGATGAAACTTGTCCATGTGCTCGGGTATCGGTGTCGCATTCATCGGCACATGCGGAAACTTTTGGGCGTGGCGCTGGAAGTGCACCTTCAGGTTGCCCTTGGTGGTGAACCGACTGCCGCAGACGTTGCATTTGAAGGGTCGCTCCCCCGTATGAGATCGTATGTGGATCTGCAGCGCCGAGTCGGAGCCAAAGACCTTGCCGCAATACCGGCAACGATGCTTGAAGAAGGGCTCGTTGCGTCCCTTGCCATCGCCGCACTTGTCCCCGAACGCAAAGTCATCGGCCATGTTGTTGGCCAGGATGCCCTGCGAGGCCGAATCAAGCACCTCCTGCGCTCGTTTCTGCAGCAGATCCAGGGAGTTCGGCTCGGGCAGATCATCGTGATGCGTTATGATGCTGGATGCCAAATCGTTGCCAAAGGGCAGCGGCATATTCTCCATCTCCTTCAGCTTGGACAGCGCATCCTGTGCGCTCTCCACCGGCTGGCCAAAGCTCCTAGCACCAGCAGACTTGGCGCCGGCATCTTCTTCCCGCTTCCGCTTTAAAGAGACAGCTGGCGACGAGGGGCTGGGCGAGGGGGAGGCGGAACGGGAACGGGAATGGGAACGGGAATGAGAACGTTCGCGCAGCGGAACTCCCGCATTGATGAGATGCTGGCGCGCCTTGGACTCGGCCATGCGAGCCTCGGCCTTCAGTCGCAATTCCATGTCGGCAATGCGCTCCTCCTCCTCGTAGGTGTCCGTTTCGCCATCCTCACGCTCCTCGGGCTCCGCATCATCGTCAGCGTCGTCCTCGTTGCTCTGCTTGACCTGGTTGAGCGCCAGCTGCGATTGCAGCTGCTGGATGAGCTGAATCTGAAAGAGTTGCTGCTGCTGCAGATTGAAGAGCGTTTGCTGGAGGAAGGCCAGCTGCTTCATGGCCGCCTCGTTGTCCGCACCGGAGGCGCCATTCGCAATGGTCTTGGCCGCAAACTGGGCGATTGCCATCTGCATGTTTTGAATCGCCTCCAGGGTGACGGGTGTTGCCCCAAATTGTTGGGCGGCTGCAGCGGCTGCAGCTGCTGTTGCTGTTGCTGCTGTTGCATTGCTGACCGGCGGCGGCGTCGCTGGACTCTTCTCGTGCTCCGCCTGTGGCATCTCCACATCCACATCCAGTTGCTTTGGTGGCGCCTCCATGCTGGATGTGGCGGCGGTGGGTGAATTGGGCAACGATGAGTTCGAGTTCGCGTTCGCGTTTGTCTCGTGTTCCTCGGGCGGTTTTGTCATGACCTTGACTTTGTGGTTATCGCTATCGTTATCGTTATCGCTATCGTTGTTATTGTTGTGGTTGTTGCTGCTGCTGTTGTTGTGATTGTGATCCTCGATAGTCGCATCGGTCCGGCTATCGACTTGCTCCACACTCTCCACGCTCTCCTTCAGCTTATCCGGCTTATCCTGTTTATCCTTTGTATCCTCCTTATTATCGACAACTTGCAGTAAATCCCTTTCGCCAGCCAACTCGTCGTCGTCGTCGCTGTGGCGCCGCGGACTGCGGCTGGGGCAGGGACTGTTCCCAGCACTGGCGCTGGCCGGTGTCGCCGTTGTCAGCGGCGAGCAGGCGCCATTATCTTCCTGATCACTTGCGATGTCTGTCAATATAATCGACATGAAATTATATATGTACACATATATATATAGATTAGCATAGAATCGAATATTTCAGCAATTTATTCATTTAGAAACACAACAAACCAATTCTACAATATTTTGCCAATCAAATATTTAGTCATGTCTGCCACAAGTCATAGTTTTGAATGGAAATTGACAACATGAATTTCAATAAAATATATCTCAATTTATCGAGATTTGTTGACATAACAAATATAATAATATAGAAATAAACAAATACAGAATATTTCTTAGATATTCTTGGTGATTTGAATTGGAGCAGTTTATAATAGCTGGACAAAATACAGAAGTAGTCATCGCATCGCAATTGAGTTTCATTTACCATTTAATAATATTTCTTGGAATTAGCCTATTTGTTTATACACTGAATCAGAATAAAATATGGATAAAACGTGTTTGGTTTTTAGACATATTACTTAATAATTTTTAAATTTATATTTTATTTAGAAAGTTAGTTTAAAGCGATTTTGGTTTTGTGTTATATATTTAAATTTCTGTTTTGTTAAAAAAGTTAAAATACTTTAGGTATACAATAATTTATATTCCAAATTTACGGTCTCTAGCTCTTATAGTCGCTAAGGTCCTGTAGATAGGCGAGAATATGGAAAGAAGGAAAGACGAATAAATCGACTCCGCTGATAAAGAATATATATCAGAGATGCTTACTTTTGACTGCTTAGCATTTTTTCAATTTTTAATAGTGTAAAAATCAATTTAGATTATTAATAAATAAGTAAGTAAATATTAACTTTAAGCTACTCCAAATATTATTATAAACATAAAAATATAAAAAATAATTCAAATTTACGAAAAAATCTTCTCTTTTCTGCAGATGTGCTGCGGGGATACATAATATATAAATATTTACTTTGCAGCATTAAAAAGTTAATAATACTACTCGCAATAGAGTATATTTGTAATACATTTCTAATAGGCTTGCTCCACTGTGCACACTTGACAATGATAAAACAACAAAGGCTGCAACTGCAACAACAACTTGTTGTGCTTGGCAGTGGCAACAACCAAAATAGACAACGCGACTGTTGGCAGCTTGCTGCCTGCCTGGTCTACCGGCAAAAGACGCCCGCAATTCCTCTCCACAACCCACTAGCCTGCCCCACACACACACACACACACACACAGTGTTCCTTTTGATCTTCAGTTTAGATGCTGTGGCTGCTGCCGCTGCTGCCGCTGCTGCTGCTGCTGCTGCTGACCATTGCCTTGTCGCATATATGACTTAATCGCCAGCAATTGTTGATTGCAATGCAGCAATGTTGCTGGCTGCTGTTGTTGCAGTTGTTGCAGTTGTTGCTGCTGTGGCAGCTAGCTGAATGCAATTACATTTCTTGTGCCACAATCGAACCAGTTGCACACTTCCCCCTCCTGTCAACAAGCTGCTGCTCCACCAATTAGCAATTGTTGTTGACCAGCAGCTGATGCTGCTCACCTGTTGCAAGCAGCGTCAACAAAGAAATACAAAATCTGACAATTGCCGACGGAAAATCAAAGATAAATAATTAAGAATAAAAAATGTATCTCTAAGTAGTATGTAAAAAGCGGCCAATTTGGTTCGCATGCGCAGCGGCCATAAAACATAATTTATGATAAGTAAGCGCTGGGCCAGGCCAGGCCAGGTCAGGCCAGGCCAACAAACGAGATAAATCTCCAGACATGGCCCGATTGCCTTGCTCAGCTCGATGCTATAATAAAGCATATTTCTGCACAAATCAAAACGAGTCGAGCGAGTTTTGCACCAGATACACAGACACAGACACAGATACAGATACACAGCAACGACTAGAGGCAGTCAGATACTTTTGAGCAGCTACGTTTTCTGTGGCTGGCTGCTATCAGCGCCATTTGCATATCGATCGCATCAATATAATTATAATAATAAATAATTATTATTATTTTTAAATCGAATATGACGCTCGATTCTTGTTCCTCATTTGGTATTCGATTTTGCCTTTTTTGGTCAACATTTGTTTAACTCGAATAAGTTGTGGGTTCAATGCGAAATTCTGATCAGAATTATAATAATTATAACTGATAAACGAACGTTATTTCAATTAATTAACATTGAGTATTATGTGCCCCATAAAGTTTTTTAGCGATCGCTTTGTTTTCGCCCGACAGCCGACCATAAAAAGTAACAGCAAATCGGAATTATGATGCCCAGTAAATTGCCGGGCAATCGAGCAATTGCAAAGTCATTTGACAACTGCCCATAAATTCGTTGGCCACATTTACAATATGTATAAACGCCTTTTTGTGTTTGGGCTTAACTCAATTCTCAGCGCTTTTGTTGTCCTCCCTAATCAGCACCTGGTATTTAGGCAAGCTTCTATTTTGCAGGAAAAATGCACCAAAAATGGTTTTGTACTGTTTTTCAAATATTGTTATGATAATCACACATAGAAAAATACACATCTATATATAATAGAAATATATATATATATATTTAAATGTATGTAAGATGTGTGGACAGGAAATTAGATTTCCTTTTATTTATGGAGCAGACCAAAAAATAAATATAGAAACGAATTTAGCTCAATATACACAAGGGACAATGAATTGAATTGTGTACGATTCAAGGTGGATTAAGTCAAGCCATAAATTGATTTCTGCCCCGAGCACTAAATTCAAATGACACACACACACATTTATATATATATATATATATATATATATAAGTATTCTGCATAAATCCGCCCAGTTGGCAGACTTAAAGATTAACCGAAATCATGAAAAATGATGCAGCTTCCCATTTGCCATTGTCAAATTATGTTTGCAACAATTTATAATACTTGTTGTTCGCATTTTAAATTGTCATTTCAACCGCACACCCATCAAAATATGTTGTTGCAACAACAAACATTTCACGCCTCGTTTTTTTTTTATATCTGACGGATGTTCTCGCTACGAAATTTTACTTCCAGCTCTAAATTTAGTTCGTTCAGCTTTGAAATGTGGAAACCAATAAAGAGCGAAGTCCATGTGGACCACTGAGTAGAATTAAATTAATTAGTTTAGTTGTTAAATCAATTAATATTTAAATAGTGTGCAAATGTAAGCTGTCATTAATTTTGATTGCTTTCATTTTGTTTATGCCACAAGCTGCATAATCGTAATAAATTGAACTTTATCCAAATTTAACGCAACTAGCCGTGGAGTGCTGAACACCCATTTGATAGTACACAGCGAGAAAAAATAGCTTTGTAATTTTTAAATTCACTATTACTATCAAAAAGACATTTTGAGATAAAAATACTTATATAAAAATATATTTACATAATTAAAAAAAACTGCAACAAAGTTGCAAGCAAAATGAGCTTTGCTTTGGCTTTCATATTCAATATGCAAATTAGGCGGGCAAATATATGGGGTCTAGCAGTGACCCAATAAGTCAACGATTATCCGCGTTGTGAAAAAGTAAAGGCAACAATATTAACAAGAAGCAGCCACGGGGACAGACAGACAGACGGACAGACGGGAATTCGCATTATTTTCTAATCGGTGCGGATTGCACGAGTTAGGCATAAATTGACACCACGGGGCAAATTGGATTTCATGTCTATGAAATTCAAGCATAAATAAACATACGCAACAAAGTAATACAAAAGGAAAGAATACAGAAATTAAGGCAAAAAAAAAAACACAAAAAAAAAAGAAAACACAAAAGCAACGCATAAATAAAAATAATTAAATAATTAATGTCATTAAGTTATGCGCATTGACTTTTCTGCGTTCGGGTTAACAAAATACAAATGCCAGCAATAAAAAATCCAAATAAAATTCATATACACACCAAGTACACGTATGTATGTGTGTGTGCGTGTGAGTGTGTGTGTGCGTGCGTACATAATCCATATAAACTATATGGAAATTAGCAGCAGATTTATTTTTTGCTGTTCGACTGCCAATTTCGCGATATATCTCAGATTTATTGTGCAACACTAATGACTAAACATTTATTAATTCTGAGCAGCAGCAAAAGCAACAACAACAACAACAACAACAAAATCAAAAACAAACATTTTGAGTAAATGTTTCAGTTATGCATTCGCATTTAAATTCTACAAAATTAGTATTTGGCAATAAAAACACAAATTTTAATGGCACGAAAATTGATTACAATTTATATACAAAATTTCCATTCTTTTCTTTTCCTTTTGAGTTAAGGTGCAAGAAGTTTTTCTTCTCTTCGCTTGTCAATATATGAAAATTATATAACTCAGGTTAGAAAGTCGATTTACTAGTTGAGCACAAAGAATCGAATGACTGAACCAGTTTCGCTTAATCAACGAATTTGTCATTTTTGCCCAAAAAAAAAACACTCGAAAACGAATCAAATTTATGTTGAATATTAAAAGTGTAACTTTTGGGCATTTGGAAATCGGTTCTTGGTTTTCCTCGATAGATGGAAAATGCATTCAACATAACTAATAATTATTAGTGTGGCGTTTGAAGATATGCTTTAATATATGCACCACTTTGATCATACGAAAAAGCAAATTTATAAATTGCATTTTGTTGAATTTTGTGTTTCCAGTTTTTTTTTTTTTTTTTTTTTTGGTTAGCGATAAAAAGTTTTTAAGTGCCTCTCTGTCTCCTTTTGTTTTCACATCTGACTCCCTCTATCTTCCTCCCTCTCTCCCTCTCTCTCTCTCTCTCTGCCTTGCTCTCTCTTTTCTTTTTTTTCTTTTGATTATTCCAATATGCCACCTTTTATTGTCTTTGGTCATTTTTTGTGATTTTGGTTTTTTATGACAAATCAAAAATTGATTTGGAATTGCTGCTCGATATGATTTAAGTATATGATTGTATATGCATATATTTATATATATATGGAGAGTCGTAAACTTGAAAATTATTTGAGAGCTTTTTTTTTTTGGTTTTTTGTTTTTGAGGCCTTTTAAGGTTTTGAAAGCTGCGGCCATTTGCATTTGCATATGGCAAGTGAATCCATTCGAAACGCATTCAAACGATTCCGTTTCAGATTCGATTCGTCTTCTGGCGGGCACAATTTAACACCACATTAACTAATTAAATACAGAATATACAAATACGGTTGTTTGTCTTTTTGTTTATGATTTAACAGTTTTACTTTCGAAATCGGCCACACAAAATTATGACATTAAAAATAATATTTACATTTTATGGCTTGTCGCTTAAGGTTCCAATAAAGTAGTTAAAAAGAAAAACAAGAAACAGTAGTTCCCAAAAGCTAGATAATGAATAACTAATTGGCAAATATCTCGATTTTAAAATATTAAATAGTAAAAAAAAACAGTAGTTCCTAAAAGCTTGGAGCTGAGGCAATAAATGACTAAATGACAAATAATTAAATTTTCAAATTTGACCATAAAAATAAATAAAGAAAGCTGGAAAAACTCACCTTTTTCGGCGCTTCTGGCGCGATCCTTCAGCTGTTTGACAATGCCATATTTAACGGTACCAAATTGTATCATTTTATTTATGGTCTCCTGGTGATTATCCTTGAAGTCACTACGCATTGCACACAGAACGTTTTGCAAGTGATTTTTCATCAAGAATGGAGAACTTTTTTTTGTATTTCGATTTTACGATTTTTCATTTAGCACAAACTGAACATCATTTATGTGTGTGTGCGTGTGTGTCGGTGTGTGTGTGTGTGGTGTGTGTGTATGTGTGTGTAGTAGTAGTAAAATTTGTGTTTGTTGTTTTTGGCGCCAGTTGGCCAAAGAAATTTGAACATTTGTCATGCGCCCAGCACACGATCCATGCTGCCCACTGTCCTTGTGCCTGTCTCTGTTCTTGCAACACACGACTTTAACTTAAATATCTGTTTTGACTTTTTTCAATATTTTATTCTTTTTTGTTTTTGTTGAGAAACCGATAATATTTAGATTTATTGGCGCTTGTGTTTTTGCCGACGGCTTTTGCAGCGCTTATCGATAACAAATCACGTTGACTTTCATCTTCAGCACATTGATCAAACTCCGTTGCCGATGCGGATATATGTATATATATATATATATATATTTATATATATATATATGTTGGTATAGGTGTGTGTATATATTGTTATGAACACTTTGACGCAATCTGATTGGAAACTTGGCGCACTCGCTAAAAATATTGTGGTTCGCAACGGGATTTATAATACATATGTATTTATTTATGTGTGTGGCAACAACTCAGTTTTTGGCTGATACTCGCTGCTCTCTGTCTGCGGCACGAACGTTCAGCACGCGCGTCAAAATAACACTGACACAAAACACAAACAATATCGCTGAGATACTTTCAGCCACACACAACACACACACACACACACGCAGGCACACACACACACACGCAGAAGCAGACACACACGAGTCGCAGTCGTCGTTTTCTGCTTCGGGCAGCGACGACGACGCGACCGGTTTACTATCAATATTTTTACATGCATGCGTCTCTGTGTGTGAGTGTGTGTGTGTGTGTGTGCAACATTTTTATTATTACTGCCACCAACTGGCTTATCCTGACATTCATTCAACCTACCCACCTTCCACACACACACACACACACACTCATATCTGTGTGACGCGCACTCGCTCACATTTCATATAATTTTTCATACATAAACGCTCTCGCTCCCACTTGCACACACACAACCCCCTCTCCACACACACACACACACACACAGACGCATATTCCCTCTCATCATAACTTTTATTAAATTTTAGTTGTGTGTCTCGCTTGCACTGCTGGCGCGCATTTGTTGCTGTTACTGTTACTGTTACTGTTGCCATCAACCTCACACCGCAGCGTGCTCAACTCACTCTCGCTCTTGCTCGCTCGCTCGCTCTCTCGCACACTCGCTCTCGCTCTCTCTCTCGCTCTGTCTAGCTCGCGTGTGGAGAGCGCAGGATGCTCTGCTGCTGCTGCTGCTGCTTTTACCTGTTTGCTCAACGGACATTTATGAAACTTGTTCGAAAAATTATGAGACACTCACACAGCCACACACACACATACAGAGAGGCAGTGCTGCTTGTGCTGACTGCGCTGTCGCTGCTGCTGTCGCTGCTGCTGTTGTCGCTGCTTCTGCTCCTGCTGCTGCTGCTGCTGCTTTTGCTTCCTTCCGTTTTCTGTTGGCTCTCTCACCTTTTCGCCATTGTTTTTTTTTTCGTATTCTTTTTTTTTGTGCATTTTTCTTGGCATTTTTAACAGCTTCTTCTTTCTCTCGCTCGCTCTTGATGCCGCACTTGCGCGCTCTCTCTCGCTCTCTTTGTTAATAATTTATCATAATTCATACAGCACCTCTACCCCCCGACACCCTACCATCCCTACCCCATCTCTTCGTTCATGCTGCTTATAAATGTTCGGCCCTTTTATTGATGCCATCTCGCTTGCACGCACGCCTGCGCCCCGACCATGTGTTGCGCTCGCTCTTCTGCCCACCTCTCTCGCTCTCTCTCTCTCTCTCACTCACTCTCTCGCTCCCCATCTATCGCTCTCGCTCTGCCTCGTGCTCTCTCCCTCTCTCTGTCTTTCGCGCAGTTATGAGCGCCGATTGCTTTTGTTGTTGTTGTTGTTTTTTTTAATTTCGGCTTTATAAGATTTTCGGTTCTTTGCTATTGTTCGCCCCCGACTCTCACCCATTCGTCCGTCTGTCTGTCTGTCCGTCCGTCTGTCTGCGTTGGGTGCTTCGCTTATTCGTCAATTCGATTTGTGTGTGAGTGCGTGTGTGAGTGTGTGTGTGTATGTGTTGAGTTTTATGAGCCATTCATCAAAATGTTTGGTTTCCTGTTTCATTCTTTGTTATTTTTATTGTTTGCTTTTTTTCTTTTTTTGACTTTTGGCAACTCCCACTTATTTTTTTTATTATGTATTTATTCTCATGTTTAGAATTGTCATTCGCCCATTTTTCATTGTTTCGACGGCTTTATCGATTTATTTTAAACTCAAGCCCAATTTAAAAGTTAAAACTTAAAGACCTCCCTCTCCTGCCCCTCTCCTCCCCCTCTGCACACAACTGTTTCCCCAAAACATACAAAAATTGTTCAAATATTCATTGGAATGTTTTCAATTGTGACTCAATTTAATTTCAACACACATCTGGCGATAAGTTTTTTTTTGTTAATTTGTTGTGAGTTCTGTTTTGCCATAAACATTAATTGTTTTGTTTTTTTTTTAAAGAGTTTTGAGCAGTTGTCAAATTGCTTTCAGATTACTAGCTTAAGTTTTGCTGAATTGGTGAGCGAAATAATTGATTCAAAATTTGTAATTATTATTATTTGACTCATAAGCAGTTATAAATCAGAACGAAAGCAGCTTTAATGGATGATCTCATGCGAGTTTTGAAAGCTATTAGTGAGTTAAGGTTTTACTTAAAAATGTTTTTAATGACTGTTTAGATTAAGATATAAACTATAGCAAGATTATGAGCACACATGAATATACAAATACACAAAAAATTAATATAACAATAAAAATACATATAAAATAGTTCCACTTCCTATAAGGAATCATAATAGAATATATAGGTGTATAAAAGAAATATATAAAAAATATATTAAGAAGATTAACATTAATTTATTAGTTTAATGCCAACTATTATCAGTCTGCACAAAAAATAAATCGAACAAAAATAATAAATAGATTAAATCAATTTAAAAATAATTTTACTTACTTCTTTACTTGACAATCATGCTGATAATGACAATCAAGCCCGATCGGCAACAAATATATAATAATCAATATTAAAAGAAGAAAAGAAATAATAAAACTATTGCTGTCTCTGTTCAAGAAATTGCTGCAAGAAAGGCGAAGCAAAAAGTCAAATTCGTCAAAATGGATGGAGTTGAGGTGGGGTTGAAAGGGTTTGAGAGGGGTGGGGGCGAACAGTTTAGCCGAGTGAGTCTCATAAATATGGCCAGAAAGTGCTAAAAGAAATATAAAGCAGAATGCGAGGCGAAGAAAATGCATAAAGCTGAAGGAGTAGCGAAAATTAAACGCATTTAAAAAAAGAAGCAGAAGAAAACCAAAGCGAGAAGAGCAGCAGCGAAAGAAGAAGCAGAGAAGAAAAAAAGCGAACCCAAATCCAATCGCCACCTTGCGCACCAGTAAGAAAACAGAAAACAGAAAACGGCGCACTCATAAACCAACAACAACAACAACAACAGCAAGAAATGTACGCCTCCTACCCACTCATATCTCTCTGCTCGCACGCACGCGTCTCTGCGTGTGTGTGTTGGGTGTGTGTGTGTGTGTGAGGGCCAATACATAATTCATAACGCTCATATTCGCTCATTTTGCGTCGCTGCTGCCGACAGCCAACCGTCGTCGTTTATGTAGCTGCCCTTTTCATATCTGCCATTATACTCCAACCAATACGCCAATACAGCGCACACACACACACACAAACACACACCCAAACGCGCGACGTCAAGTTTTTGATAGACTCTCATAATCATAACGAAAACAACAACAAGCAGCGCTCATTGAATTCTTACAGGTTGCCAGCCGCCACGCGCTCTCGCACTCTCTCTCTCGCTCTCTTTTTGCTCTCAATTTCGAATAGTGTCTGCCTATTTCTGTCGCAGTCGCCCGCTCAGCGACCATGCGCTGTTAGCGCACTCAGTCTTATACGCTGTTAACTGTGTGTGTGTGTATAAGCGCGCTTATCGAAAATGTTAATGTGAAGCATACCCCGCCAACTGTTACAATTAACATGTGCATGCTAAGCGTGCATGTGTGTGTGTGTGTGTGTGTGTGTGTGTGCATCGGCAGATTTGTTTGTTGTTTTTTTTGTTTTTGGCATTTTTTAAAAATCCATTAGCTCATAATCATAAACAATAGCGCGATTTTTTATGTGCCAACAAGCGACAAAAATGGCGACAATAAAAAAGTGATTAAAATTGTTAATTGGAATAAGAATCTATTAAAAAAATAATTTGATTATAAAATGTGAACGGAATTTGAAAATGAACTGAATAAAATGTGATCTTTTTAAAGCGAGATCAATCAAATACCCTTTCTAAGACTATCTCTCTCTCAGGATCAATGAGAAGAGGAAGAAAAGCAGGCATTTTCAATGATCTTGCGGTCTCTTTGTGGCCCTAATTAAGAATCGAACTCAAAGAAAACAAAAAGAAGCAGAAATTGAATAAAACTATGCACAAAATGCAAACGAAAGTAAACTAAAAATTCCAAAAGTCAACAAAAAAAAACGGAATTGCTTCCGCTCGATTTAAATTTATGCAAGCGGCGGTCTTGGCTCAAAGTCCTTAAAGGACTGCGAGAGAGAGAGAGAGGGAGAGGAAGAGAGAGGGGGGGATAAAAAATAATATAAATAAATGAGCAGAAACACTCTCAAGTCGGGCGTACCTGACTGGACTACCCTATAAAATAAAGTAAACACAATTTGTGTGTTGTGCATTTTGAAATTTGGTTTTTCTCGCCAAAGGATTTTCTTGTTTTCCATTTTCGTTTGTTGCAACCGCTTTTGTTTTTCTTTTGCTTTGAGCGGTTTTCTTCACACTTGTCTCTCATAAAAATTATGCCAGTTATTTGGCTAAAAGAAAAAGCCGCTCGAACGCCTTTGCCTCAGTTCTCGAGACGTGCCACACAGCCAGGTTAGGGGCAGGGGCAGGGGCAGGGTATACAGTGGGTCTCAACATATAAATTTGCTTTTATGGCCACGTCTTTTTGCCGTCTTTGCTTACGTTGGAATTTTAACAATTTAACAAGTTTTATTCGATTTTAATGTTGATCATTTTTGCCGCCTTTATTTCGGCTATTGAGTCCAATGGGTTATATCTCTTGCCCCACTCCCTCCACCACACCCATTGTAATTAGTATTCGTTGCATGTGCCCCACAAATTTCTATCAAAACGCACTCATTTCAATCGCGCTTCATGTTTGCTTTATGAGACTCTGGATTCATTTCACCGCTCTCTGATCTTTTTTATATTCTATGATTCAGTTAGGGGCAAGGGCACGAGAAGGGGTGGGGGAGGAGCTCTATAAGCCGATCTGCATTTCAAGTAGATTGTAACTTAAGAATTCTTTCGTGCTCTAAAGATAAAGAACTTTTTTTGCCATTATTAAATAAAAATTATTTTTATTTTAATATAAATTAAATAGTAAGTAAATAGTATAAAAGATCAGTTCAGATATATCTATAATATAAATTCCAACAAGTTAGAATGCTCTAGTCGAGAGTGCTCGACAGCTTACAAGCAGATATCAAATTTGCTTATTTTAGTTTGTTCATTATGAAAATAAGTCTTGACTGACCAAATCTGCATTTCTAATCCAATCTGAATGAAGTATTATAAATTATATATTAGGGTGTATAGGAAGAAAAAGGGATTATTAAATGTTCAATCTGAATCACAGAAGTGATTGAATAAAATCACTCGAAAATCTAATTAATTGACGATTATTAATAGGTAATTGAATAATAATATGTGATAAATATTTTGTATTTAAAATTCAATTTAATGTTAATTTCAATCAGGAAAATTCTTTAAATTAGACTACAGTTATATTAATAAAATCTCTTATCTAAAAATGTTTAAAGTACAAAAAATCAAAATGCTCCTTAAGCACTTAAAGATTAATCAATCAAGGCCAAAATTCATCATCAATCAGTTAAAAAATAAACACAACTTTAAATAAAAATAGAATTTTTACAAAATTTTATGACGGAAACTTTATTTTGCTGAAAATAAATTAACTAAGATCATAAATTAAAAGCTTCGTTTGCAATACTATTATTTAGCTTTAAAAATGCAACAAAAAGATTTTACAACTAGTTAATTAATATTTATATTTAATGTATTTATTTTAGATTTCATATTTATATTATAATTTATATTCATTAATTTATTTCGGTTAACCCAGTAATTGTTTTTAGCTAAAATATTTATATTTTGCCATTTCGCCTGCCTAAGTAAAGTAAGGAAAACAAATTGTTAAAGAAAAATAACTAAATAAATAAATTAAGTTTTATAACCATTTTTTATACTCCTCCAACTATTTTTGGTGCTTAGAACTAGTTTTATGAGAATTACTAAAGTGATTAACTGACTTAAATAATTATTAAATATTAAAAAAAAAAAAATTGATAATTAGATTGTTTGGAAATTAAAATATTTATTTTGCTAGCTCCAGATTCAACAAAATAAAATTTTTTTATTATTAAAAGGGTTCCTCAAACAAAAAGAAGATTTTTTTTTATATATTCATGCTTGACTTAGCAAGTTTTTTCATACTTTAATTATTGCTCTACATTAAAGTTTAAATTATTATTTATTTTAAATATGTTTTTGACGTGTGTTCACTTAGATATATGTATCTAAGTATCTACGTTTGTTATGCATATGTATACACATACTTATGTATATATATAAATGTATTTATTGGGCATACACCAACTTTTAATATCTTTTGTTCATATGATTGTTTTGTGTACAGTTCATCAAATGAAATTGCCCCTTTTAAAATGTTTAATTAATCAGTGGACTTCATCAGTAGCCAAATACCGAAAACCTTCAAAAAAAGAAAAACAAACCTCAAAAACATAAAGCTGTCAATCTAAAACATTTATGGACTAGCCGAGTGTCCTTTAATAAACTGAAACTGCAATTTGAACAACACTTTGGAGACTCGTTGCTCAATTCTCGATTCTCAATTCCCGATGCGAGAGACATAAACATTTTTATAGAGCGACATTTAAATATTGTCGCCAGGTAAACGAAACCGAAACAGAAACCGAAACTGAAACTGAAACTCGGAGCGAGTAACTACGCATAAATCAGTGACTGAAGTCGACTCGAGGGTCAAGCGCTGAAAATGCATACTGATATCTTCATAGACACACACACACATGAGCCGATCAATATTTCATTGATACGAGCGTAGGACTCAAAGGAGGAAGAGATAACGAAAATACAAATAAAAAAAATAAAAAATGTCAACAACTTTTCGAGGCTGGGCCATAAATTTGAGAAAAACCCACAGCTGCCCTTTGCCAGGCCAGGCAGTTTAAACGATATTAAAAAAGGATTTCCTTTTGTTTCGCCTTGGCCTAAACGCCGGCCAATAATAATTAAAAAATAAAATCGAGAAAAACGAAAACCGAAAACAAAAAAAAAGAAGCGCGACTATTAAATACCCTAAGTAAATAAAATGTGTTTTTTATGCGATTTTGATCAAGTTTAAAAGTTAATCAATAATATATGTGGGTATATTGTATATAAATTTTAAGGCTATAACTGCACAATTGTGTATTTAAGTGCTACCAAAAATCGATTTATATCGATATTTGGGAAATTTGTGCTGTTATCGATAGAATATAATCAAATTGATCTGCTTGGGTTAAACAAGAATTTATTTGCAAAATTTAAGGTCTCAGACATGTCTAAATCACAACGACTGCTAATGCTGATCAAGTATATGTATATATAGATATATCCTTTTGCCTGTGACATATTTTAGGGTATATTAAAAAGGAGAAAAACTGAACTCGGGCTATTTTTTACCTGCCACACTTGCGGCTCTCAATGAAATGCAGACAATTGGCGACAACTTGACAACGCACCATGAAGGTGTGTGTGTGTGTGTGAGTGTGTGTGTTTTAGGGACGATGACGAGGACGAGTGCAAGGACGAGGGTGAGAGAGGGTCCTTCAATTGCGCAATCGCTGCAGGTACGACACATATAAATAAAAACAAGTCGGAGAATCGTGAGGCGCCGCTCAGCTCACAATTCACAATTGCGATAAGCAGGCAGTGCCACAAATGGGAGCGTTCATAACTGTTTTCTGTGTGTGTGTGTGTGTGTGGCGCCACTCGAGTCCTGCGGATGTCCTGTCTGCCCAACTGACTGACTGACTGACTCACTGACTAACTGCTGCTTGACTGCCTTTTGCGCTCAATTGACCCAAAAATCGAATCACATCATTTGAGGCAATCAAATATTTGCGACCGCAACTTGCCACCAAGTTGCCGGGACAACTCCCCTCCCCTCTCTTTTACATGCACGCATAATTTGTGAAGTGCTCCTCAACGGAACTCAACTCATCAATTCATCAACTCCTCCAATGCTCGCTTCCTTTGTCAATTGCACTCACTTAGCGCGATTTCTCTCCCTCTCTCTCTCTCAGACACACACTCTGTCTCTCTCTTTCGCTCTCACTCAGTCATTTGTTGCATTTATTTATTGCTGTGCAAATTATATTTGCACAATTTTCAACAGGCGGCTGTTCAACTCGAGTGTTGTTCGTTTTGATTGCGATTCCGTCTGCTGCTGCTGCTTGTGCTTCTTCTTCTTCTGTTGTGGCAAGCCGCACAAAATAAAAAAAATAATAATGTTGACAGTCAGCCGTTAAGCGTGGACAGGGCACAGGCTGAGGCACACCCACCCCGCCCTTTTGTATTTGCGCAATTTGAGCAATTCAAAAAATAAATCAAATTCAAGTTAAGCGCTTTTCATTAGGCAAACATAATTTTGACAGCGTGAAAAAAGTCAAATTCAATAAATACAATTGAGAATGCTCGACTAAACGTTACTCCTTAAATCCCCTATAAATGGATAGATGCTTAAAGATTATTAATTTTATCCCCAGTTAAATTGAACACACGGAATACTTTGTTGAATATCTTTCATTGTACAATTGTAAATTTCCATTTTTATCTCTATATTTATCTATTATTATTTTCTATATTTTTACATTATTATAATATTCCATTCAATTAAGGCTACATATACTTTAAAATATCGGAAAAGGATCCACTTGAATATAAATATAAATCTCAATTCTAGAGAGTCCATTTGGGATTATAAATATATAAATAAATATTCTAAGGTTTTGTTTAAGTAAAAATATAAAAATAAAGGAAGTGAGTGAAAAAATTTCATTTAAATAAATTCCAAAAATCAACTGATTTTTCCTATAAGCAGTATAGTAATCTGATGTCAATAACTTTTTGTCCAAATGTTGGCAGCATAAAATCACGTATATTAAGTAATTTTGGAACGGATAATTTGGTAAACAAAACAGTTTTTTATGCAAGAACTCATCTTTCCACAGATTGTCTATATGGCAAATATATGATATAGTGAACCAATCAGGCTCTGATGTATGTACATATGTGATAGGACGAATATGCACCAAATCTTATCAAGATAGCTCTTAAACTGATAAATGGACTATAAATGTACTTGAAGAGTTCACCAAACACAAAAATATTTTATTTAAATTATAAATATTAATTATAAAATATATTATGAATTTTAATATAAATAAATTGTGCATAGTTCCCTTGCTAAGAAAATCCTTCTAGGTTTTATTGGGCATACAGATGAACAGTGGCTCAATTTAGGTAAACTAAATTTAGAACCATTTAAAATAAATGTGTTCATAATTTATATAATTAAAGTGTTTTTCACAAGAAAATAAATCATGTTTTTTCACTTCTTTTGCAAGAAAAATTTGTCCTTTATTATTTTGTTAAATATTTATTCCTATTTTTTAAAATTCTGTGTATTGCCATGAAAAAATAAATATAACTAATAAAATTTAATCAATTGGGAAACTTTCAAAATCCAAGCTCCACATTTTTCGGACTGCCAAGATAGTATTTTGATTTTTAGTTTGGAAATTATTTTGGTATATTTTATATTTATTTGTAGATTTGGAATATAGCATTTGGCAGCAAACACAGATTAGATTTTTAAGGTCGTAAAATCTAATTTTAGCCACTTGCCTGACATACTTTATATATATATATATATATATATACAAGTATATATGTATATGTTTTATCTATGTGTGCTCAGTTGAGCAGAGGCTCAAAAAGGTTGAACGCCCCTTTCGTGAAAGTAATTAAACTCACAATTAGATTAACGCAATTAGTCGCAATTAGAAACAGTTTTGGGAGTCTCGAGATAACAAAACCTACTCGTTATTTCCAGTCGTGAGGCAATAATAATTTTTAATTGTTGCATCGATAAGTTCGCGTATAAACAAGAGTATATTTCGAAAGTTTTACGAGCACGAGATGTGTGAAGGATAATGCAGCCTCGAGGCAAACAGACACTTGATGGGCGCAACCAGGTAACGCCAACAGCTATACATACATATATATATATATATATATATATAGAGATGCAGATATATGTGCATATTGCATCCTGTTCGCTGCATTCGACGAAAGGATAAAAGGAACCAGAAGGCTATAAACTGAGTAATGTTTATGGCCAGAAGGCCAAAAGGGTCGCTGATCGCGCATTGTGATGTCTGCTCTAAATGTAAACCAGACAATTTATGTTCTATTATTGGTAAACATGCCCACCCGTCCGCCGGTCCGTCTGTCCATCTGTCCCAAGGCCAAGGATGAGCTCGCGTCTCTCAGTGGAAAAATCAAAATTTTATGATCATGTAACAGAAATTTCTACGGGTCTCCTACGAGTTGCGGAAACATTTGAAAAGCAATAAAAATGCAACCCCATAATGCACACACACACACACAAATGCACACCATACACACCACACACACGCACACACACATTGATTTATCTGTGTGTGTCCATACACCTAAAACTGGTGGCATTATTACCAGCGAAAAACAAATATCCATAAAATCGTACGCTTTTCATCATCAAGATTTCAAGATTTTTCAAGATTTTCAAGATTTTCGAGTTGCACGCGTGCATTTTGTTTTTCGTGAGTAAAATGTGTTTCAATTTTCCCCAGTTTAATGCGTTTTCTATTGAAACAATGAGACAGTGATGATGAGACTTGGGAAACTTGTTTCCGTGTGAGTTCCACCGATCGAATTATTTATGTATCTTCGTGCCACATTATTGGTTTTATTATGCAACGATTGCGGTTCATTATCGCCCCCTCCAAATCCAGATGCAGATGCAGATGCAGATGCTGAAGTTGCAGTTGCAGTTGCAGTTGCAGTTCACCTTGCCCCGTTGATCTGTGGCAGCCACACAGTCAACAGTCGACAGCCTTTACGACTTGTAATTGATGTTAGTTTTAGCATAATTTATTGATGCATTTTACGGCTTCATTTGAACCCTTTTAATGGCCCAAACGTGGCCAGCTATTCGTCGGAATCAAAAATTATGATATTTTTAAAAATTTTTATGACCAGCGACTGCGGGACCACAGAATATGCTCATATCCCTATCCCCATCCCTATCCCTATCCCTATCCCCATCCCTCTCATCACTGGCCCGATCGGCCGCAATATTTATGGCATTTGTGTGGAAACACTCGCATTTCCAATTTTGGGTGTCATCATTTCAATGGGGTGATCGCATACATGCATAAATATATATAAATACATATTTATATATAAGTCAACAGATATTCAACTGCCAGCAGACATGCATTTAAAGCCAACAAATACTCTCAGGTTTTCACTTTTTCGGCACTTAAAGTTTTGATTAGATTGCAGATGGAAATATGTTTGTGGAAATTGATTTTATGTTCACTTCATTTATTAAACAAAATCTTTCAAGAAAAATATGCATCTTAATATTTAAGACACGCCTATATAAATATATCAGCAATAATATATGGAATATTTAAGATTTAAATTATTCTACAATTTCAAGTTAATTCTTAAGAGAAACGATTAATTTAAGGCATTACTTTGAAAGCCATTTTTAATTGATTACAGACTAAAATTTAACTAAAAAATAATTAAAATTATTTATAGTAATTATATAATGAAAATGAGTGAAAAGAAGAGAACAAAATAGATTTAATTTTGTTTATTCTTAAATAAAGAAACTCTTAGAATATATTTTATTTTAGAATTTATTTTTATTTTATTTTATTTTTGTTTTGCAAATCGACTTTGGATATGTTTTGCAATAAATTAAAAAAATATTAACTTAAAAGTCCTTTTTTAAATTCATTAAAAATGAGAAAGGCTACAATAAAGTTGTGCAAAAGTATTATTATTATTATTAAGTATTTAAGTATTACTAAGTATATATATTCCGTGTCTGTCTGTCCGTCTGTCCGTTTTTATGAACAAGTCTAGTTCAGACTAGACTCAGATTTAGAATACAGTTTTTGCATGCCCAAATAAAGTCAACTCCATTTGATAGATAACTGCCCTCGTTTCGCATGTACCGATACAAATCGATTTCCTATAACACTAATATATGATATATGCTGTAACTGTAAATTAAAATTCATCGCATATTTCGCAAATCAAAACTTTTTTTAACTTTGCATTAAGCTTCTCTGTTGAGGGTAACTCTGTGTCGAGCTCTCTCGACTTAGTTTTCTTTATGTTTTTATTTACCAGGTCAAATATGTTCCCTTAGACTAATCTTGCAACGATCTGCTCTCATTTCGCACGATAATCGCTTCAATATCAACTGCAAATTTAAATGGAACTTTTGAACATCGAAAACAAAATTGCGAAGAATTTGAGCAAAAGTTCAATGACAATTATATATGTGCACCACGAGCAACTTGCAACTTGACATTGACGATGAATGGCGCCGTGGACAGTTGCCCTTCGCCTCCCTCCCCCCTCTGTGCTTTTGTTCCAATGACATTCTGCAAACCCGTTGTTTAAGTGGCGCTTAGACGGTTTTGTTGACGTTTCCCGCAAACGAATTCGGGCATTTCTCAGCCACAATTTTGGCGTCGTTTTGAGTTT
Source organism: Drosophila paracracens (assembly GCA_035044025.1). Taxonomy (NCBI): domain Eukaryota; kingdom Metazoa; phylum Arthropoda; class Insecta; order Diptera; family Drosophilidae; genus Drosophila; species Drosophila paracracens. The sequence continues at coordinate 1,321,903 of JAWNMN010000835.1, read as the reverse complement.
GGTTTTTGTTTTCTTGTTGCTGCTGCTTTTTAATAAGTTATGCGGCGTGCTGCGTACTTCTGGCCAAGTTGCCCCATCGTCGATGTCGTTTTATAATGTGCCCGTCTTAATATGATTTTTGTCCCCAAAGCAGCGGACATACCGCAAATTCCAAAATGCAGCATTTAATTCGAAAGTCGCCGGCTTCTCGGATCCTGCCAACTATTGCTGGGGGGCTTTGGGGCCACTTGTCAAACCCTTTTGGCCGTTTGTCAAACTGTCATATGCTTGTCGCACGCTGGCCAATGTGGACACAAAAAGTGGACGAGGCTGCTGCTGGCCTGCAGATATATTAGCTGAAATTTTAATTACCGGCTGCAGTTTTTTTTCTTATTTTTTCTTCCTTTTTTTTTTGGTTTGGTTTTCGCATATTTTCCATGCGCTTTATAAAAATTTAATTGATTGATTTATTTTGTAGAGACAGTTGTCAAGCGACAGTTTGTCAGAGATCTTTGGCTTCTGGCCCCGGGTCTTGAGTCCCGAGCACTGCGGTAGTTCAGGCAGGTAGGTGGTCAATGAAAAACTTTGGCATTTAGTGCGGCTTTTGACAAATCAATTTCGCATTGTCGAGCAGAGACGAGAAACGGGACGGGAGGAGAGCAGAGAAGAGAGACTAAAGCCGAGCTAAATGCTCGGTAAACTGTCTCAATAGTAACGCCCACAATGGGAACGGTACCGGTACTCCTTCTAATCCCTTGTGCCCAGGCACAGCTGGATCTAGCCCGGACTCTGCAACAAAATGGGTCTTTGTTTGTTGTCCAGTGTCCGCCTCACCGCATCTTGCCAAAGATTCCACACAAACAGGATCAATCAGCAACAACAGCGCTGATCCTGAGGATCATGCGCGAAAATTAGTGCAAATTTAAAGGTACTGTAATACAGGAATACAGGCAGTACCGACTGCAGGTAGTACCTCTAAGTATGACCGCTCGCTGACCGGAAAATCCGATCGAAGGGATTATAATTCTCATCCTTCCGCCCATTGTCTGTGTGCGACAATTAAGGCAAATATTTTGCGTGTTAATTAAGCATGGCCCAAATCCAATCTCAAACTCAGGCAGCATTTGCATACTGCGCATCGGATTTGCAGCCAATTACCCTTTTTGTTTTTGCCCAAAAGGATTTGGCAGTGGGCGTTGCAAGTAGAAACATTTCCCGAACAGTTCCGGGAACTGAAGGACAACCCGTAAAATATATTGTGTATGCAAACACATATCACAGTCGTCACGCTTCACTCGCAATATGTCTGTGTAAATGATATGCAAATATTGACAGACATCATTTTTCAATATTTGAGCGTGAAATTTTCTACGTGGCCGGGTTAAGCAAAGGAGTCCAAATACTATTCAAGGCCAAGATGAACCAAATTGAGAAAATGTTCGAGGTCATTGCAAGAGTGCATCTCTCGAGCGAGGTAAATTAAAAAAAAAAATAAAATATATATATAAAGATGGTGTATAAAATATTTAAAATTAACAAGTAAAGTATTAAAAAGTATTTTAAAAGTGTAAAAAATACTTGAACTTATTATTATTAGATGGTAAATAATGTTCATATTCAATCCTAAAATTGGGATATTATTGTATTAATGGTCTATATTGATAGCTTTCAATCCTTAACTTTTGAAATTTATTTTAATATTTTATTGATGTTTTGCCTTCCACTGCTAAAAGCTTAAGTTAATTTTCAAGGCATTTGTCTCAAATTAATTTGAATTTTTCTTTGTTATGGATATTTTAGTATTAGATATTAATTTTCTTAATTTAATTTCTTTATTTGCTTACATGTTCAATGCAAATTTGAGAGACTTGACTCAAGAATTTATATATTGATTTTTAGTCAAACATTTAAACAGCAATCGAAAAGCGAGAAAAAGAAAGAACAGACTTAAATCAAATCTGTTTTAAATACTTTTTAAGTGTGTTCAGGGTGCAATGAATCTGAGCACAGACATCTGCTCATTGTTCTGCTGCCAAATGTATCTTAATTTATTTTTATATCTTCGGCAAAACAGCTGATTATATTTAATATCAGCCCAAATCAATCAGAGAGCATGTTCTCGAAATTAAACCAGATTTGCATTTTGAATACAAAAATGAAACGTGCAACAAATCCTTTGACAGTTGACATCAAAACTCGCTTTTAGCGATGACTGAATAAATCTGTGTATTGTAACAAAAATCGTAAAAAGAGCAAATAATTAAATTTATTTTTTAAATTACTTTAAGAGTTTTCTTTTCAGTTTTTAATCATGAATATTAACCCGATATTATAATCTACAAGTTGCATTCACAGCTTATTTTTACTGCTCGAGTTGTTTGCTCACTCGCTGAGCTTTGTCATTATGATATTTGAAATATTTGTATAAGCTATAACACATATAATAACCGATAAATATTCCCTTCCTTTTTTGGACAACGTTCCGGAAAATACAAATCATCTTTGCTGGCAGTTAGCAGGGATCGCTGTCAGTCTGGCGATGACAGGATAACAGACAAGTCATGGCTGGCTGCCCCAGCCCAAGCTCCGGCCTGAAAGGACATGGAAAATATGTTCGCAGGATAATAGACGCTAAATAGCGGCACGCGTCGCACATTTTCCGGCAGCAAGTCGGGCATATGAATATGGAATTTGAAATGAGGAAATCCAGATCGAAATCGAAAAGGAAAAATAAATGTTGACTTCTTGTTAACAGCAAACAAAGGGACGAGGGGTGATGACGGATAAGAGGACAATGCACACACTCATTATGGAAAATAATTTCATAACTCGCGGGGAGCCGAGTTGCCACCCTTCGCTTACTGCTGAACAATGTGCGAACGAACGACGGGCGACATGCAACATGCGACATGCAACACGCAAACGGTTTGCGCCTCTGCTGGTGTGGCTATAATTTTATGAGCGATTTCATTATTAATATGTTACGTAAGTCTAAAAAGGGGCAACAGTCGTCAGCCCTGGCGTCGCAACGGCACGTGGCACGTGGCAGACAGGAAGGCGTTATGTTTACATTCAGTCACTTGCCCACCACTTGCCACTTGCCACTTGCCACTGGGCGCACTGCGATTTAATGAAATGATTTCGTGGCTAATGTAAATATTGGTTTTTGGGCTGCACGAAAGGATTCACGCTCACGCCCACATGCACAGTTATTAAATGGGGGCAGTCGGCGTGCCTCACTGATTTATAGATCCGAAAAGGAAGCAATAAAAAATCTCAGTTGCCGGCGACAAATCAAATTGACTGCAAAAACCAAACTTCTTCAAGGCACAACTTAAAGATGAACTCAATAACAAACATTCGCTCCCTAAATTGTTGAGTGTAAGTGAAATGCGAGTCTCGTGCCCCTCCAACCCCGCCACACACCCCTCCTCTTGCTGGCCGAGCAGTATCTTGTTCTAATGTGGCAACGCATCTGTTGCCGTTTCATTTTCATTTCGAATTCATTTTATTCAAGTGCTTTCATTTTCACTTTCACTACGACTGCAGCAAACTCTGGACTAGCCATGCTTCCCCCCTCTGCTTGCCACATCTCACAAACAACCCCCTAGCCCAGTCTGCTCAGGTTGGTGGCATGTAAACAAGGAAGCGTGGTGTAAAATGTCGCTGGTGCCAATTGAACCTTCTCAAATGCCTTAACTCGAGCTGGAGCTGTTGCTGTTGCTGTTGCTGGAACTGAATCTGAATCTGAAACTGAAGCTGGAGCTGTAGCTGTAGCTGGAGCTGGGTCAACAAACTGTGCTGCGACTCTCACTCGCTGTTTGCTCCCCCAAAAACTAACTTCAAGTCAAATCGATGCTTTTCCATGTTTGCCCTGCCCATGAAAACATGCCAATGTTTAAATAGCGTGTGTCTCTGCTCCCTCTGTCTGTGTGTGTGTGTGTGCGTGTGTGTGTGTCTGTGTGTCTGTATGTGTGTGTTAAGGATATATGCCAAATGCATGGCAACTCATTTGTATTTAAGAAGAAAGAGAGCGAAAGCGGGTAAATACTTATTTATGTATATTTTATTCTTTGCTTCTACTTTTTAGGCTTTAATATTTTTATCATTTAAGCAAATTTGTTTTTAAAGGAACATAAAATTATTGTAATTATTTTATTTATGTTTTTTTTATAAGATAAGATAATTGTAAGTACATTCAAACAATAATATGCACCACAGCTTGAGTTAAAGAATTTTAATTTTTTAATTTAATTTTAGTTTTTTATGCTTGCTAAAAACACTGATTATTTTTGCTTAATTAAGCAAGTTTTTAAAAATTAAAAAATAATTATAAATCTACTGCTTAAAAATATAACTTTGTTTTTTTCAATATATCAAATAATTATAAATAATATATACTTTTAATAAAGTGTGAATAAAAATGATTAACATTTTTTTAGGATTATAATAATCGTAAAAAATAGTTTATTTTGAACAAAACTAATTTCGAAATATGAATAAATAATAAATAAATAAATGTAAATAAATATAAATAATAAATAAAAAAAATAAATAAACACTACATTTTCGACTCTCATGACAATCGTGTTGAACATTATATTATTTATATTAAATTATTATATATATTATTTTTTTCAAGACCCTCTCTCCCCATATAACAGGTTTCCTCAAACTAAAGGCACTTTTCGGATGTATTCAACGTCTTCCAGATTATTTGAAAATGCACTGTAAATCAGAATGGAAAGCATTTCTATATTCATGTGCGTGTCAATTAGTCATTATTAAATGTGAAGCCACGAACTGGTGTTTAGCTAAGCGGGAGTTGAATTAATTGGGCAACATTATGAGTCCATCACGTAGACTGAGGAAAAGGATTAGTTTTAGAGTGCTTTTTGGGTAGCCGAGCAACATTAGCGTGGATTACACTGCGGATGCGCTGCATCTGAGATGCACTTTAAAAATAGAAGTCATCATTAGTTGATGAAATTTATGAGAGGCAGCCAAGGCGAGACACCAGAAACAGCGGCAACTGCCGCGGCACGTTCCAAAACAATTTAGAAAATAATAAATGGCAAGCATAAATTAAATTATTGTAATATTGAATTTTGTGTAAGCTTTCAAATGAGCCGCCTAAATTAACCAAACTGTCAACTGCGCCCAGTGCACAATTAACGAAAATCTTGTGCCGTTCCCCAAAGACTTTGCCACCAAAAAAAAACCCAATTTGTCTGCCCCCATCGAGTATCTATTCTGGAAATATGGAATGAGGAATGTCAAAAACGCAATTATTTATACAAACTGAAACATTTGAGAATCAATTAGAAAATGTGGCGACGCATGGCGCATGACTATTCCAATCTTGTGGACGGGAGGACGGGAGGAGTCATCCTCAGACTCTGCCTCAGGCTGCTGCCTGCTCCTTCTGGTTGCCACTTTGTTTATCCAAGCGGCACAAATGAAGTGCTCGACGCATCTCGGGTCTCCGGGTTGAAGTGTTGCAGCCTGATTGTCTGCATCAAATCGGGGAAAGGCCCAGTCTGTCTGCCTCTCCCCCTCAGTCCCTCGGCTCCCTCCCACCCCCCTCATAACGATGTCAATGACAAATCACGGACGCACGTCAAAAATCTGTCCTGAAATATTTGAGCTGTCAATTTGCTTCCATTCACATCTATGTATGGACAAGAGGCCCCCAAAAACAGCGACCAATTTTTGTCGACTTCGTTTCTAAAATTAGTTATCAAATATTGTTACAAATGTGTTGATTCTAAACAACTGGAAACTAATGATGCTGCCCCGCAGGTCTGCCTCAAGTGGATGCCAGCAATTTATGCATTTTATGAAAGACGAGGGTGCAGCCAACGAATGCAGTCAATTAAACTGCAAACTAAATCACTTCAATACACAAACACATATCACAAAACACATTACTTACCAAACACAACCTATGCCAATTGTGAGAACTATACAAATATATATATATATAAATATATATCTTTATATATTTATAGTAGCGATGTATGCAGGTTTTGTGGAAGCGAGGAGGAATCCTCAATGCACATCCTAGCAGAATGCGTTGTCTTAACTAGGAAAAGATGTAGCATCCTCGGCAAGCATGTCATGAAGCCCAAGGACATAGAAACCCTTAACCCTACAAAGATTCTAGCATTCGTGCAGGAACTGGGCTTGATGGCAGAGCTGTAGGCTCTGAAGGGGGCACAATAGACCTTATAGGTCGCAGTGCTGGTTCCCCAATTATAATAATAAATAATAATCAACTTCGTGCTCAAAAGTCAAAGTTATTTAATCGAGCATAAAAGTATTTTATTGTACAAATATTTATTTAAATTTGTAGTAAAAGTCCTGAAAGCATCCTTTTTTCTCTGAGCTGAAGAATATTCCCAATAACTGCCAGTTAGCAATTGAAATGCAGATTTAGTTATTACTTATTTTTTCAATTGTTGCACGCCTTTTTGAATATCATTTTACTTTTTTAAATTTAGTAAAGTTTCTTGTTATTTCTGGCTATATTATTAGACTTCAGATTAAGTAACAGCCCAAATAAGGCGAGGAGTATGCACTCAAAGTAAAAGCGCCTGTGGCAAGTCGAATACAAAAATGAAACGTGCAACAAATCCTTTGACAGTTGACATGAAAACTCGCTTTTAGCACGGGATGACTTAACATTTCTGTGTATCGTAACAGATATCATGCTTAAGCATGTGAGTTGAAAATGGTTGGGAAAACCCTTTAGCGAAATTCTTGTACGAGTCGAAAGCAACAACAGGCCGAGTAATATTAATCTCGTGTGATTTTCACGGTGATGCATCAAACAAGATTGACAACGCATTATTCAGATCAATAACTTGGTCTGCGAGTACAACCCCCAAAAGTGAAATTGGTGACAGTTCTGGCAAAAAGAAAAAAAATAAAATAGATATGCGAAATAATGCGTACAAGTTTATTTTTGCAACCCTTTCGGCGAAAAGAATTTGAAGCGGCGTAAAAAATTGCGTCACTCGAGGGCGAGCGGAACAAACAAGTGCTTGCTGGGTCGGAGAGGGGTGTGCGACTGTGTGTGTGGGGAATTCTGTGAAGCGGAAATGAAATTAAGCAAAATATGCTCACGACCCGCCAACATGGAATTAATCAATTTAATCTGTTAAACGAAAGGCAAGTCTCTATCGAGGGTTGCAACTGCGCCGATCGAGTTGGGCATTAGTCATTAGTATGATTTGAAGCGGGCCCAACGATGATGCTTCATTAGCATTAAAGCAAAGGAAAGAAGTAAAGAAATAAGAACGTTTTTATCAACATTCTTGGAAACCACGGCAACATCGACACTTTTCTCGCTGTGCTCAACAAATTTACAGCTTACAGATTGTGAAAGCTGAGCGTGTATCTCCGCCGGAGTATCTCAATCGCTTACTGTATAATTTTTATGATATTGTGTGAGTGGTATTTTATTTTTTTATTAGTCGTGCCTTTTGCTTTCAACATTTTATACTCAATTAATTCATCATTATTCGAGTTTTTCTTTCCATTTTGTCTGCCTCAGCTGAGGCTCCACAAAAAAAAAAAAAAAAGCAGCACTCACCTCGAAGATGCCACATCTTTGATTCATCGTCAACCATCAGAAACGAAGCCATCAAAATTTTTTTTATGATTTCAAGCGAATTTTCGTTTGTGTGTTTTTGGGTTGAGGTTTTTGTTTAATTTGAATTTATTTACTTTGAAATTCAATATTTGGTAAATGTATTTTTAATTTTATTGCCCTTGGTAATTATTTACCCAAAATGGTGTTAGCTAGGCTCGTATCGGACGCATTGATGTAAAGGCATTTTTCAAACGGAATACCATTCAAATGAAATGAGTTAAGATGAGTTAAGATGAGTTGAGTTGAGTTGAGAGAGCTTTTGAATATGGTTTATGTGTTTTCTTGATCAGCTGGCTATTGAGATAGTGGAATTGTAATATTTGACACATCTCAGCAAATTGAAAACATTTGTTTTCTTTTATGGATTTGTAAGTTTGATGCTCTTCAAATTACAAATTAAACAAAATAGATAACATTTAATTGTGACTTGTTTAATATAAATGGAAATTCAATACAAACATATCATTAAAAAGTTATGACTTTCAAACATATTATTCACAGATATGCCTTAAAAAGAATAATTAAATTAAATATTTAAATAAATTTCAATCATTTTACCAAAAAAAAATATATATATTTAATGGAATTACTTACAAAAAATATTATTTACTTGTATATTTGAAACCCAATTTGAAATTTTAAATAAAAATCCCTCAACTAATAAAATCTAATTACTTAAATTATTTTGGTGTTCACTTATATACATATATGGAGATTCAAGGCAAACAATTATTATTTTCTAAATATATTCAAATCTTCAATCCCAATATGGATTTTGAAATGAAATAAACTTTGTCTAAAGATGCACAGCTCAGCCTAATTTAAAATCATTTATTTTGGATTTTGTTTATATATTTGGAGATTCAAGACGAACAAGTATTACTTTAAGAACTGAAGACTTTTTTATACCTCTAATCCATTATTGGTTTTTAAAATGAGATTCTTAAAGCTAAATGTTTTCTCAAGATTGTGATTCAAGACGAAAAACTGAAGACTTTTATATAGATAATCTTAATCTTTTAAAAAGTGAATCTTATGGCTTAAAACTGGGATTCAAGACGAACGAATGTTCTTTATAAGCATTTTGAATTCCAATCTGGATTGTTGACTGAGCTTCCCTCAACTGAACAACTTGGTCTTAAAAGGCCGAGGCTCAAACAAAATTTAATTGCATAAATCACTTGATAGCAGCAGCAAAAACAACAACAACCAAAATTCCGATAAGCTTTGGACTCGATCAGTTTTGCACGGTTTGAGCAGCCATCAAGGAACGAATTGTTCCAATCTGGGGCCGCACACAGAAACGGAATAGGTAATGAGGGGAACTGCGCGACTGCAGCCAAATCCCAGTGCAATTCCAATATGTACCCAGTGTAACCAGTGAATGTTTAGCTGTAGGCGACCAGTACAGACAGTGCTGCAGAAAGAGTGGGAGGGAGGGAGGGATGGAGGGAGGCTCTAAATAAGGTGGTGCATTTGCGGAAATGTGTGCACAACATGCAACATAAATGGAAATGCCCGTTTCGAAAACATATTGTTTTTGTGCTCCAAAATGCACTCATTTTCCTAACGCGCCCCATGGGATGGATTTTGTGCATTAGGCTTGGCTTTGGGCTTGGACAATTTGGAGCTGGACATACAAAAGATACACACACACACACACACACACACATACAGATATATATATATATGCACCACCCTCAGCCGACGCACACAATTTAGAAATTGGACGGCATTTTTCGTTGAATTGTGTGCTGATTGTAATTCATTCGGTGCGTGTGTGTATGAGTGTGTGTGTATGCGTGAGTGTGTGTGTGTGTCTGTCTGTCTGTTTGAGCTGTGCACACATTAAGTACCCAATCCCACACAGAGAGAGAGAAAATTTGAAAATTTTGATTGCATGTTTCGATACAAAATGGCAAATGCAAAGCGAATGCAGCTCCTCATGATGATAATGATGATGATGCTGATGCTGATGATGATGATGATGATGAGGCATGCCAATCCCGTTGACGACGAGTGAGCGCTCTGTTGAAAATTGCCCCCATGGAGAGTGGGGGGTAAAAAGGGGCCGTTTCTAAATTGCAGTGCGTGTGTTGTGCTCTGGTCTTTTGGGGCGCCTCGAATATGCTCGGCAACTCGGCAACTCGGACGCTGAATGCAATGTGCATTTTGGAGCGACGACGAAGCGTAAATTAGGATTTCGAAAATGACATTTGGAATATTTACGACTTTTCCAACGGAGACACACACGCACACACGCACACGCACAGACAACGCCAGGATACTAACCTCGAACATAGTTCCACGTTGAGCGTTTGTTGTTCATGGTAATTGCGTAGCCTCGCCAGGATTTGGGGGCGGTGGAAGCCTTTTGACTCGTCCGAATGTTTGCACACAGGTAAAACTGCAAAAGAGTCCATTGTTGGGGATTGGGTATTGGGTATTGGCTATTGGGGATTGGGCTGCGTTTGACGTTCTTTGTTGAATTATGCAACTTAAAAGTTGCACACATCGACTCAAAATTGGCAAAATAGAAGCTTTTGATTGGAAAATTGTTTGATTGGTTGCAATTTCAAATTTAAATATTTTCACAAGCCCACAAAGGCGCCTACAAACTCTCGCATGTTGTTGGCTTTACACACACGCACACACACTACAGTCAAATGCAAATACAAATGCAAATACAAATACAAACACAAACACAAATACCTAAAAAATATTTCATTTGAACATGCAAAACCACTCACAGCTCGATGGGCTCTGTGGGTAATCAATCTCTCTTTTTGCATATAAGTCAAACTTTGTCGTGCGTTCCGAGCGCAAAAAATGAAGTGGAAAACGTTGGCAGTCGGTGAAACCATATAAAGATGAGGCCAACCCAGTCACCCAATCAACCACCCCACCACCCAGATCCACCTCGATAAGCTCCCCCCAATGTCTCCCCACCAACAAATAGTGTGTTGTGCTAAAAAAGCAAAACAATACAAAAGACAACAACAAAAACAATGGCCAGAAAATCGAGCATGCCAAAGAAAAATTACCAAGTACCAATATATGTGAACACACACACATACACATACATATGCAGCGCATGTATAAATATGTGTACATCAATGTACATTTTGTATATTTTCCATTTTCACCGAAATAAGCAAACATCATCAATGTCAAATGGAAATCACCCTCCGGAACAAGAAGTGGTCGGCAGGGGGGAGTTGCTGCGGGGTGCTGAGACTGGCATTTTGCTGCTGCTGTGTGAGTGTGTGTGCTTGTGTGTGTGTGTTTGTGTTTTTTATGAAACTATTTCAAAATGCGAAACCAATTCGCATAAAATTTTGTCAGCGGCATGTGTCAACATGAAATAAAAGCAAATTCAGCATATAGCATACAAAATAAAATAAGAAAGTTTTTTTCCATTCTTTTTGCATTGAGTACCATGTACACACACTCACACACAGCACACACACACACACTGAGCACGGCACAGAAACCGAAATAAATAAAATAACAAAAATAAATTTCGTCCGAGTTTGTTGACATTTTGGCAAACGCAAATTCAAATCTGAAACAGCGACAGGAGGACGCCAAATCGCTGGGGAGTTCGCTCATTGGTATTATCCCTGTACTCAGTTTGCTGGCAAATATTTCAAAAGCCATTGGCACATGTCCTTATGAATGATGTGTTAATGTGACAGCCACTGACGAACCAAACTCTGGACGTGTCTGAGTTTGAAATTGACAGCGCACTTCACATGAGATTCCACAATGTATCCAAGTAGCTGAGCCTGTCCCAAAGCCTGCCATTTTATTCAGCACCTGTTTAATATCGATCTCAAAAATAAAGGTGCTGTTTGTAACCCATTAAAAATGTGAAGAAGTATGCAAAGCATGTCAGACTCCATAAAGTATATATATTCTTGATCAGCAGCTCCGTCTTAGCTAGCTACTTTAAGTTATCTGATGCCGAACGCAGATCTAGCTTACTTCATTTTATTTTTATAATTTCCCATTTGCTATCTATTTCTATTAGCTATAAAAGACTCAATTGTACAGATACTGCCTTCAAATATATCCAAACATATTATTGAGCAACTGTAAGGACTTTGTTGCGATCGCATAAGAAATGCGGATTATGATATTATTGTCTACATTTCTCTATTTAATCTACATAAAACGACTAAATATATAAATTAATACATATATAAAATACAATTATATATATAATATAAATAAAATTGGCTTTTGAATCAGCAATGTGAAGTATTTTAACTTACTGCATGCACTGCAACTCTCACAGGTCTCACTTACATGCTATCCTGTTCAAATTACTAATTACAGACAAAGGTTAAGCATTTTCCACTCCCCCCCTCGTCGCGACAAATCGTAAAAAATCAAAATCTCCCCAGGGCTGCATAAATTAAAGGCTTGACTGGCAGGCTGATTTCGTCTCCTGGATATTTCCATCCACGTGCTCCAATAAAAAAAGAAACGGAGACAGAAAAAAAAGAAAGAAAAACGAGTGTAACAAAAAGTCGCTCTGGGGCAATGACAGCCTCAAACGCAGACAGCACACTTTGCTATAAGTGTAATTTCGTATCCTTGGGAGAGACTCTGGCTGCTGCTCCTGCTCCTGCTGCTGCTGCTGCTGCGGCTGCTCCTGCACCCTACAATTTCCAAGAAAATGCGACAGTTCCCACTCTTGTAGGGGGGAAACTGACAAAAAGAAAAACAAGCGACACGCGGCGTGTGACATTTATCAAAAAAAAAAGAAAATTTATATATATATATGTATATATATGTATGTATATAAAGAAAGCAGGAAAGGAAAATCGTCAACAGACACATTAAAAAAGAAATACTGAAGAAAGCTGGAAAAAATGAACAATCAAAAACGGGAATTGTGATTGATTGGAGGGCGAGTGTTTCGGTTTGAGAGTGGAGCTCTGTATAATAATAATAAATAATATATATGTATGTGGCCTGACCTTTGCACTCTGATCCGTTCGAACTGTGCCCACGTGCACATATAATGGCCTGCAAAGAACCCTTTTTTAGTTTTTTGTTGCATTGCGAACAATTTTATTGAGGGAAATCAATCATTTGGTCGAAACGCTGCCTAGAACACAAGCGCGAATTCTTGTTGCCAATTTAAAACGATTGGCATCAGCCAATTGGTGTTACCATAAAACCTGGCCGTTCGTCTCCAACTGCCCGTGAGCCATAAATAATTTGATTGCCCTCTTTTTTGTTGCGATTTATTCTCAACTAGCCACGAATTTATTAATTGCCAAGTCCCATAAATACTCGAAGCTCCGCTTTATGACCTACGGTGTGTAGTTTTTGTGCCTGCTTGTCTCATTCTCTCTAGCGATTTATGTGCTCAGCTTTTGTCTGACTTTTGTCTTTCGCATCATATTTTGTGACATGGGCATTACTCAATGCACAGATAACTCACACAGAGGCCAAAGCGGTTTAATTGCGATTCCCTGTCCATATCTACCTGCTGCTCACACGGCATGTGGAGCACGAATGGAAATTGCCTTGACGACAACGCATCCACATTCACATCCACATTCACATCCACATTCACATCCACATTCACATTCACATTCGCATTCATACTGCATTCATTCATTTATAATTTAATAACGGCCAGTGTCGATATCGCTCGCCTCAGATGGATGGCTGGATGGATGGATAGCTGCATGGATGGATGGCTGTGGAGCATTCGATGTTGCACTGGGGCAACTGGGCGATCGTAAAACTTTATGCTTGCCTCGTTGCCAAGTTTATGAGCCAAGTTGAAATCTCAACTCTCTCGGGAAATAGCGACTCATATTTTTGTGGCCTTTATGGCGTTTGCCAAATCGCTGGCCATAATTCACAATTTAATTAAGAGTCGCACATAAGGCGAACGGCAGTTTTTCATTCTCACAACAAATATGAAATAAGTTGGTATCCATCAGTTAGCCAAGTTAAACAATTGTTAATTTTGGTAGCTTAAGAATGTAATTATTAACTGCTCAGCTCGTGTGGTTTTCTATGCTCAAACTTAGTTGATCCTTTCAGTTCAACTTTCATTTGGGCTGCTCTTAATTTCACACACATAAAACTTTACACCACACACACACACACACATAAACGAAGAAGAAGAAGAAGAAGGTGTTGTCTAACCGGGCAGAAGCCAGAAGTGCGTAAAAGTAATTTTAATCGAAAATTGATTTATAATTGAAAAATCTCATTTGCAGAAATTGATTTACCGCCAAAGCCGCAGCGACTTCTACTGCTCAAGTTTCGCTGCGTGCCTGGCAGATGCGTGCAATATTTTTCTATAGCCAGGGGGGAGGTGGGTTTTCAAGGGGATGTGCAAGAAGTAGATAACCGAGCGTCAAGCGGTTGCTCCAGCAAAAACTTTTGCCAAGCAGAAAAATGTCTGCTGAGGACGAGAGCAGCTGCAAAGACGTATTGCGGGTAAGGCATCCGTTGCCATCCTTCTTAGCTGCCTTCCTGCTTACCTTCCTGCCAACCCCCTCCCCCTTCCACACTACCCATCCCTTTTCGTACTTGGCCTTTATCACAAAGCTGATGCCGTTGGCTACTGCTGCCGCTGATGTTGGTGGCGTCGACAACTTTTCCGATTGACTTTGCTTACGTTCAGATTTTTCCAGCTTCTTCTGCTGCTGCTTGTGCTGCTGCTGCTGCTGCTGTGGTAAGCGCATGCTTGTGGCAACATTGTAATTTTGAAAATGAGTAAAGTTTGAAAAACCTTGTGGTTGCTGAAGCCGCCGCCACTTACCAGCTTTCTCGAATCCAGTTCAAATCCTTTGCTGCGGCCTGACTTTAGCCAAATCAAATTCTTATAGAAATCCTTTTGTGCTCCTTTTCCCATTTGACCCCCTTCACCTCCATCCCCATTCCCATCCTCATCATCATCAGCACTCGTCACCGCTTCCGTTTCCGCTTTGACACTTGTTTTGATGTGTTCAGCCATCCATGGCTGCATCTTAATTGAATCGCTGACGCCTTGCAGCGACTGCAGAAAACTTCTGCAAATCATTTAACAAAAGTTCTCGTGAATTATGTGCGCCGTCTCAAGTGTCATCTTTCTTTGTCTCAGGCAATTGTCCTGCGAGTGCCCTTCGCTCCTGTCCTTTGACAATTATTATTCAACGCTTTTGCGCACCTCCTCAAATTTCAAATTAATTTTCACTCGCAGACACCATTTTCGGGCTAACGAGCTGCAGACAAAGGACATTACAATTTATAATCAGATGGGAGTGTGATCACTTTTTAACAACAAAAAAAAAGTAGAAAATTTACAATTTAACATGAAGAAATTTGATAGTTTTTATTTGCTTTTAGCTCGAATAAAGTTTTCCTTAAAACATTCTATATAAGTATGAGATTCAAAAGCATCTTTTGAGCTTAATTGTTTCACATTATTCTGAATTGAAATTCTTGTCTTGAAAGTTAAAAATTTCTTGGTTTATATTTCTTTATTTAAGTTGTTAGTTATATTCATGTATTTTTTAAAGTTAATTTTCAAAGTTAAGAATCGAGTTTTATATATCAAAACAACTCCATTGATAATTTTTATATTTATTGTAAAATTCCTGAATTGTGCGTATGAGCTTAAAACATTTATTAATGTCTTGAAGTAAATTTTTTCAGTCAACAGATGAACTAACTAAATGAATAAAGTATTTTTTTTTTAAATTAAGATTTATTAATGTCATAATTTTTTTTTAAATTAAATTATTTTATGAGGTGTTTGATTTTTATAGGTATTGTATGGTATTTGGGCATAGCAAGTTAAGCTCTTCAGATTACTCTTGAGTGTGAGGACAGGCATAATAATATTTGTCAGATTATAAGTTATATAATTCCATTTAAATAAAAATAATTAGGCGTGCATTTAGCACTGTTTTTGTGACAATACGAATTGCAATAACAACAAAAATTACTCACAACAAATTTGGAAATCAGCCGTCATTTGTTTAATGACAGGCAACAACGCGCTTTCCGATGACGGGGCTTACAAATTGATTGACGGCTGTCGCTCACAAATGGAAATGCCACGGCAAGTGCAGCAACTGCAACTGCAACAACAACAGCAACAATAAATGCAACACTCACTGATTGGGTGCGGCCGGCGTGACAATACTGACGTGGATGCAAAGCTGGGATTACTGGGGGAGCAGTGGGAATCTGGGCATCGCGATCTGTGTATCTGTTGCAAAGTTTTGTGCACCGATTTGACTTTAATATAAATTAGACGGCCGCTGTAAACGAGCCCCAAATTTGCCCCGGCCAGCTTGGCAGTAAATCAAAAACGAGTTAAGAAATTTGTGTCACCTCCGATCAATCGATCGATCCAACGATCGATCGGCAATCGATCGGCTCGAAAATTGGCGAGGCGCTTTGTACGTGATTATTTTATTGAGCACATTTGACTATTATTAGGGAAATCGCATTGCAGTTTCGGTATTTATGGAAACATGATTTATATCGTCGCCCCAACAACATTACGCATACGCCGTGTGGCTACCAATTTGGCAAACACTAAAAATAAAACTAAATACAAATCAGAAATACAAATAAAACTCACTAAAATGAGCACAAAGCATTTTGATTATGATGACTATGAAGCAGACTATTTATACAATGTAATATATTTATATAATATTAATAATATAATATAATAAATATATTTTTTATGCCCTGAACCCATTCAAATGGGAAAAATGTAAAATGAAGTTGTGGTAAAGTAAACAATAGGCAGAGGGAAATACTCCCGACTTCATAAAGTATATATATTATTTATCAGCACCAACAGCCAAGTTTAGTCAGCTATGTCCGATCAAGCAAATTTCAGAGACTTCCAATTTGCAATATAAAAAACATAATTTTTGGATACCAAACGAAGATCAAGGTTAATTGAATATCTCGAAATATATTCCAGGTGGCAATAAAGTACGCAATTATAAGACTAAAGACCTACATTTGGTATATCGCCTGACAAAATATTGATCAATTGTAAGAACTCCATTAAGATCGGATAACGAAAACATATATTCAGCAAGTCTACTAAGTATTTAAAAGCTGTTCTCAGGAAATCTCCTAGTCGAGCTGCCACGACTACATCATTCCAACTAGTTATAATTGTGTATTAATTTTCATTAGTTAGAACACCTTTTATGCGCTGTGCATCAAATCAAATATAAATGTTAATCATTTACTATTAGCTAAGCTAAGCGGGCATTTAAAATTGTAATTCAAACATTTTAGCATTTTAATGTGTCCATTTGTGGAGTGAAGTTGAATCCAAATAAAAGTTAGTTATTACAAACAAATAATCAATAACAGTCATAATGCTCGACTGGTCGACTGGCTGACAGTTTGGTGAACGTGATTTAGCCAAACGGCTTTTCATTGCATAAATGCGTCTAATTAAAAATTAGTGCAGTATTTAATTAAGAGAAATACGAAAATGAGACTTCATAACCAGTTGCCAAAAACGGTGGAAAAAAGCCAACAACAGAAATTAAATAAATAAAATTGAGCAAAAAAATTGAACTGAATACCAAAACGACACAAAAAGGCAAAAGCGACAAAAGCAACAACAGACAACAAGCACACACATACACACACACACACACACACACACACACAGATGCACACACACACACACACACACAGCAACAACAATATGAGAACATAACGCGTTAACAAAACGCTGCCTGCCATTTATGAAACTCATGTTGACATGCGCCGGGCACAGGCGGCTTGCCACTGCAACGCGTGGGGAAGGGGGGGGTCGGGGGCAGCTGGTGTTGCAGTTACAATGCGTATGAAATAATTTCTGACGGCGTCGCTGCTTTTGGCCTGCAGCGGCATTTTTGCGACAATTTGCCGCCAGTTGCCACCAGTTGCCACCGCTGGCACTTTATGGTCATGCGCTGCGCAGCCGACTCGCTCCAAATTCTTCGTGGCAAGCAGCAGTTGCTGCTGCTGTTGCAGCAGAGCAGAGGAACGTGCCATAAATTGGCTAATCAAACGATGCTTCATTCTACTGACCAACTGACTGACTGACTGACTGATTGCCGGCCAGTTGAGATATAATTTGGGTATAGCTGCCATGTCCCCACGGGCAATGAAATGCGCAAGTGCATCATTGCGTCACCTTCTCAATCGGAGCCTGTCACTTTTACTGCTGCGTGTGGCCATCGAATATTGAATACACCCAACAACAACAACAACAACAACAACAATGTATATTCAATATTCGGCAACATTAGCAGCCAGCAACCGTAAGTCTTTCTTGGCTCTAATGTCACTTTAAAATCGAGAATTTTGAACTTGAATTCAGCACAAGCGTTCTCCAAATATTTTAGTATTTTTTTCAATTTTTACTCATTTTGAAGTAATAAAACATGCCTGATTATTTCTGAAATTAATAACTTGACTAATTCCAATAATATAATGGGATATTTTTGAAGAATTGAATCATTTTTGGTAACAATGTTTGGTGGATAAGAATTTGAACTCAAGTCGAATGAAGAGTTGACACTTAGACTAAGTTAAGTTACAACATAGAGTTCTAAGGCACGCCGAATGTTAAATACACTTACAGACCGAAGTCAAGCTGACATCTGAATTCCGCGAATCCAGTAACTAAATTCTGGATAATAAGAACTCAAAATTGGAGTGTTATAGTATTTCGATCCGGCTTGCTCCGACATACGTGCTGCCTAAATGGATAAATGCCAAGTTTAATCAAGAAACAGACAGACGGACAGACGACCTAAGCTAAATGGACTCGTTTACTGATGCTGAGCAAAGATTCAAATCGAACACTCTGCAGAAGTTTACTAATTCTCGCAAAAAGTATTTTGTACTCTGACTTGAAATCTAAATATGAGAACGTAGAAAATTCTATTCCGATTTGAGTGCATGTATGTATTTTAACAAGCAATAATCAGAACTAACCCCGTTTCTCAAAAATAGCAAACTTTCAGCTACACAAAATGTGGGTTATACCCGAACCATATCCATATCCATAGTCCATGTCCACAGCCTGAGTATGTCTGATAGTAAAATGTTAAATAATTAATGTAGGCTTGCCTTGATACTATAATGTATACACTGTAGAAATCGCTTACATATATGTACTTATGTCACTCTTACTAAAAACTTCTGCCTGGTTTCACCTTGCACTTATCAACACGGTCGAGTTGTCGGGTCAAAATGCTCGTACTTAGCCAGTAAATTTATGCATTCAAGTCATAAAAACAAAAATCAAGAGTGGCAGATAAGGCTTACATTTGTTTTTTGTTTCGTTTTTTATTTTTTTATAGGTATTTCACATAATAATTTCAGTGGACGCGCGGGCGAACGTACGCCATATAAAAAAACAAGAAACCCAAACGACATTTACAAGAAAAACGATAAAATTATGAAAATTTTGTTCAACATGATTGTGCGTGTGTGCTCCCCCCCATACACACTCATGCACACACACACACACACACCCTCTTAAGCAGCACATGGACTTCTATATATGGGCATGTGTATGTCGTTTATGTGGAGCGCGCTAAATGTACATGTAACTTGTCATAAGCGCAACTTATTCAGTGCCTCGTTTGCCGACAGCTCAAACTCGACTCTGAGTACACTCAGAAAAACGAAATCTAAAGATTACTTACTTTATTTTATTATTCAAGTTCGACTTATATCAGTTGTCTAAGAAGAAAAGGAAATAATATTTTTTTTAAATAATAATATTTACAAAAATTAATTAATAATGTAATTAAAAATAAAAATTAATTTTGATGCTTATTAAAATTTAAATTTTAAATTTCTTGGGGTGTTTTCAATACAGAAATTTGATTTGAAAAAATAGAATCAGAACTTAAGTAAGAGCTACAACAGTTAGCACAAATGCCTGTAAAAATGCTATTCCTGAAACAAGAATCTTAAAATTGAGGTCTTAGTGGCAGAAATAGAGGACCGTGTATTGGATGTTGTGTATCTTAAAGGTTTTATTTGCATAATTTAATTCAAAAGAAATAAATTTTTCTTAAAATAGAAAATATTTCGGGGATGTGACACAAATATATTATAATTGACAAGCTTTTCAAATTTTATGAAGGTCGCTTTAATTGTATTATTTATATATAAACATTTTAAAGTTGAAAATAGAATTTTGGTTGCAACTTTCTATATTGCTGTATATATTTTTTGTAAGTGTAGGAGCCGAACACGTTCCACGTCGCTGCTGTTGTTGTTCCAAGAATAATTGGCCAGCACGCGCGGCACTCGGCTTGTCATAGGAATATGACGGGGCAAGCTGCTCTCGCCTATCGCGCCTTCCGAATCACACGTAGGTGAGTTGGCCGGGCATTAAAATGTCGTTGATGTCGGAGAAAATTAAAATGAAATCCAATAAATTGAGAAGGAAAGGAAAAAGCATAAAGCATTAATTGGAATGCGTTTACACAACACAAACACAACAAACACAACAAACACCTCGGCCGCTTGCTTAATCGAATTTGCATTAAGCGATGAGCAGCTAATAATCTGTAAACCAAATTAAAAAGAACTTTGGACGCGTTCATGAGAAAACACATACAAAAACACACAAAACCCAACAACAACAACAAACAAACAAACAAACAGAAACAACAAAAAGGGAGACTCATGGCTGCAAAATATTTCCAGAAAATTTAAGCTAATGAAAGTGCTGCCAGAGACCACCTTAAGAAATACTGTAAGCCATAATTCATGGCCATCGTCTGGGAGGCCGCCCCCAGACAGCTATGCAAAGCAAAAGTAAAAGCGGGAAAAAAAAAGAACCACTTCCTTTGGGCCCCGCCCCGACGCCTCGTCGTCCTGGCGCAGACTTTTGTGAAAAATGTGCTGCCTCGATGGGGCTAATGATAATGATAACAAACAGGCCTCTCAAGTCCTGAAGTCAGAAAGTTTTTGACATGCCGCGCTTCGCTACAGTCCCCAGCCACCCCATCCACCCCCCGAAACAACTTGGGGCATTTGACGCTTACATATTTGCATATAATTCATTCATTTGCCTGCTATCCATCCATTTTGAAATTGTGAATTCTTGCGCATCATCATTGTTTGATTACTCGTGCTTTATACTTATTTATTACAAACTTTGTTTCCATCTCCCTCGCAGGGCGACTCGCAGCGACTTTTCACTTTCGACGAGTTTCTTTGGAAAATCGCTTGACAAATTGGGGTCGAAATCATTATAAGCGTTACTGTTACTCATAGCCATTAATTTTTTGTGCGATTGCCAAACAGGCATATCGGATGGAACACAATAAAATATAAAGGATGTGCGAGATTTCGAAAAGGTTTCGTCTTTTGAAACTTACACAACAAAATTGATGGCATTCAATGTTTTTGATGTTTGTATTTATTTTATATATTTTTTCTTATATTGGTAAACACAATCTGAATATTGGGAGTGTCGTTATTAATGCATTTGATGATAGGGCTTTTTAATATTATATGGTTTGTATTCAAAATCTTTCTTTTTAAAGAAATGGCAATCGAATCGAACCACAGATGTCTTACTATATTCATTAAAAGCGTAAAACATATTCAATTAGGTTTTTGGTTGATCTTGGTCTTTGCGAAGTTTTTCAATAATTTTGTTTAAGTCCTCATTCTTCTTGCGTTCCTTAATCAATTTGGCCATCAAGATTTTTGAGTTTAGCTCCTGCTTTTCCAGTTTCAAGAATACATCCCTGGCTGCCTCCATATTAAGCAAGGATAAGCTTCTCTCAGCCAGAGTCAGTCTCTTTGTGCTCATTTTCAACTTTTCTTGGTCTTTGCGAAGATTTTCAATAATATTCTTTAAGTCCACATTCTTCTTGAGTTGCTTAATCAAATTGTCCTTTAAGATTTCTTGTTTTTTCTTCTGCTCTTCCAGTTTCAAGATTTCATTCCTGGCTGCCTCCACATTAAGCAAGCTTCTCTCAGCCAGAGTCAGTCTCTTTGGAGACTGTTTGATAACTCGACCTTGCTTTGTGCTCATTTTCAACTACAATAGGAATTTTCAATTCATACGAATATATAAATATAAATTATACAAATATTTACCGAATATTTAGCGTACCTCACTCAGTGAAATATATATTGAAATGAATTTCGTTGTCAGCATTTGAAAGCTGTTAAGCAAAGTAACTACTCAAAACTTCGAAGCCTACTACATCTTTAGTTTTGAGAATATTTTGTTCGAAACTATTATTAAATTTGTGTCTATACATGTAGAAGGTTAAAAGAGGTGCGCAAAAATATTATAATCATTGCATAAACATAACAAGATCAGTTTTTGATACCACCCCATTCCCCGATCCTTTGAGGTATGACTTTATACTTAAGATAATTTGTATCCTCTACAGAAATTATGGAAGAATCAAATTTTTTATAAAAGCAAAAAACATATTTCAAAATAGTTAGTGCGATATAGCTGGCATCCGAGATTGACTTGATTTACCAATATTTAAATAAGAGAAATAATAAATAAATAATCGTAACAATATAATCGAATTTTGAAAATTCGTAGGTATAATAATAGAATTTTGAAAATTCGTTGAGAGGAACGGTTTTGTTGCCGAGTTTATGTATGGACTAGCTGCACAGATCTTAACTCACATCCCTCGTCATCACACATGCTAGCAAAACAAACAAACAGCTGGAACTGAAAAAGCCGGGTCTACTTAAAGGCGCCGTTTACCAGGGGTGACTTTGTCCATGAATCACTTTTTAAGTGAGTGCCGCATAAGTTGCCCACACTCCGGAGTCGTAGATGCTGCCCGGCTGTCCAACTGTCAGGGTGGTGGTGTCAAAAGGACAAGTGTTGGTGTTGGGACAAACCGTTATGAAAATTCAATTTTGTGTCGAATTTATTAAAAGCAGCTTAAAAATCGTAAGCGCGTTGAAAAGTAGACATTTGGGAATTTCGACAAGTGCAGTTTTGAACACTTTTTTCCATCATCTGGGGGCGGTTTTTGTTACGGGACCAATTTCTAGATCATGTCTAGCCCGCAGGCCTTGGCCCTAATGGAATAATTTGGGTTTTAAGTTAATCAAATGAGAGAGAGAGAGAGAGACAGCGAAAGAGAGGAAGAAAGGGAGATATATAGAGTGGGGGAACAGCTCAAGATATGCGAAACTGGGATACCTCTAATAATTTTCAGTTTAAAATTATACAAAAGCAATTCCAAATAACTTTAAGGGAATACATAAGTTAAGATAAAGGTGATATATATATATATATGTACATATATAATAAAACACATATAAAAAATCACATTAGTAAAATTTCAAATTCCATTCACTGATAATTCTATAAAAACCCAAACACATCTCAAAATACGCTCAGTCTGATTCCGGCTCATATAGTACTTGGTTATATTTGGAATATCTACCCCTAAAGAGAAAGGGGCGTAATGCGGCCACGCCCACAAGCACCCCATATACTTGTTCAACACTTTGATATTATTAAAAGCATACTCCAGGGCGAACAAGTGCATAATATTCCCATTGTTTTGTTTTATTTGCGACTTCTTGTTGTCCTGTGGAGGGGATGTTGCACAAACGGGCATCCGCTGCTTTATGGCCGAACAATGTAAACATCAACATCATTGCCGTAAGACTACTCAGAAGCGTTTCAAAACTGTATTATATTAATTTAATATGCAAAACAAAAAAAAAACGAATAAGGTTGGAGAGGGATATCACGAGGGTTAACAGACATTTTGACATATTTTCATTTTCATTTTCATTTCCATTTCCATTTCGTCGCTTACCATAATTTCCCCTTTCGTTGTGGAGATTTTAAAACCCGCCCGAAGGGTGCCACAAATTCCTCGTGGCAAGTGCGCAATTTCAAACGCAGTCGGCAGGTTGACTTTTGTCTTAGGGCAGGAAGGGGGTGTGTGGTGGTTAAAGCAACCCTTGGAGGGTTGAAATACCGTAGAATGCTATGCTTATGATTATGATATTATTTCGAAATTATCCGCTTAGTTTCACGGAGTGGAAGCAGGACATATGTGCGTGCCATTGTGTGGAAAATGAAATCATTTCACTGTTAATAATGATGACATATGATTTTCATTGTCAAATTTGTCGTTGTTGTAGTTATTCTGCTGATGTTGTTCTTGTTGTTGCTTTTGCTTTTAAGTGAATTATTTTATTGAGCCAAAGTCAACTCTTCCATCCAAGGGGCATGCGACAATACGGGTAAAGTCGAGCCGGTTGTGTTCAATTTGTTGGCACATCATTAGTCATGGCATTTTGGGCATGGCAAGGTGCATGGGCGTCCATTGACGCATCTGTCCTATTTTTGCTGCTTGTGCTTTTTTGTACTCTGTTAATGAAGGTATACAAGTATATTGCTTAAGATATACTCGTCTGCTAAAATTTGTTTTTGATGTTTGTATTTTTTTTATATATTTTTTCTTATATTGGTAAACACAATCTGAATATTGGGTGTGTCGTTATTAATGCGTTTGATGATAGGGCTTTATAATATTATATGGTTTGTATTCAAAATCTTTCTTTTTAAAGAAATGGCAATCGAATCGAACCACAGATGTCTTACTATATTCATTAAAAGCGTAAAACATATTCAATTAGGTTTTTGGTTGATCTTGGTCTTTGCCAAGATTTTCAATAATATTCTTCTCCACATTCTTGAATTGCTTAATAAAATTGTGCATCAAGATTTTATGTTTTTTCTTCTGCACTTCTTCCAGTTTCAACAATAAGTTTTTCTCCTGCTTTTCCAGTTTCAAGATTACATTCCTGGCTGCTTCCACATTAAGCAAGGATGAGCTTCCCCCAGCCAGAGTCAGTCTCTTTGGAGACTGTTTGATAACTCGACCTTGCCTTGTGCTCATTTTCAACTTTTCTTGATCTTTGCGACGATTTTCAATATCATTCTTTAAGTCCTCATTCTTCTTCTGATTTCGTTCCTGGCTGCCTCCATTTTAATCAAGGATGAGCTTCTCTCAGCCAGAGTCAGTCTCTTTGGAGACTGTTTGATAACTCGACCTTGCTTTGTGCTCGTTTTCAACTACAATAGGAACTTTCAATTCATACGAATATATAAATATAAATTATACAAATATTTACCAAATATTTAGCGTACCTCACTCAGTGAAATATATATTGAAATGAATTTCGTTGTCAGCATTTGCAAGCTGTTAAGCAAAGTAACTACTCAAAACTTCGAAGCCTACTACATATTTAGTTTTGAGAATATTTTGTTCGAAACTATTATTAAATTTGTGTCTATACATGTAGAAGGTTAAAAGAGGTGCGCAAAAATATTATAATCATTGCATAAACATAACAAGATCTGTTTTTGATACCACCCCATTCCCCGATCCTTTGAGGTATGACTTTATACTTAAGATAATTTGTATCCTCTACAGAAATTATGGAAGAATCAAAATTTTTTTTATAAAATTGTAAAACGAATTGGATCCAGCAAAAAACATATTTCAAAGTAATTATTGCGATATAGCTGGATTCCGAGATTGACTTGAGTTCCGAAAATATTGCCCGGGTCCACATCATTAGTCATGGCATTTTGGGCATGGCAAGGTGCATGGGCGTCCATTGACGCATCTGTCCTATTTTTGCTGCTTGTGCTTTCTTGTACTCTGTTAATGAAGGTATAAAAGTATATTGCTTTAGATATACTCGTCTGTTAAAATTTGAATATTCATCGATATTAATCGATAATCGCCGATCGATAAAAGTCAAATACAGTCGTTAAAGGACTGTATTCGCCTAATTTGGTTATAATCTTGTTTGCAATGTGATTCAAAGGTAGGCAACGGCAATGCCCGCAGTTTTAGAGCAGGACTTAAGAAACTTGGAAGGTGGATTATTAGAAACCTTTTTCTCAGATTGGAAAATAAAATTTCGTGGCCACGTCTACTCCGTCCACAAAAATCTTAATTTTTTAACTAGATTTGCATAGAATGGAAGGTATTTATTTTAAGAACCTACTCCTACGCTTGGTACGAATAAAAAATTTGAGGTTCTTTACCAGCTTTGATCAGTTGGAACAATACTGGTAACAGGGTATGCCGCAGTCGGTTAAGCCAGACTGCAACATGCCGCAAATCATTGACAAATTTGTTGAGTTGTTGTTTGGTTAACTAAATGTGAGCCTATCTATGTAAAGTATTTCTTTTGTTTATTTATGACTTTAAGCATTGAATGTCTGATAACGAACTATAATTTAACTTTTTGATTGATGACGTCTGCATCTACGATCTGATAACTAGCTATATAAAGGAAGTGCAGAAACCCTGAGCGACTTCGAATTAAATAATTACAATTTATTTAAAATGTAACATATCTAACGTTAAGTATAAAATAGGAAAACTTTAGAAACTAAATTTAAATTTGAATATTATATTATATATACGAGTATTATTAACATAATTTATTTGAATTTTATGAAACTGATTATTCATATCAGACAGAGTTAGAAAAATATGAATAAATATCAGTAAATACATATTTTAATTTTTTATCATTTTTATTTACTAAGCTTATTTTTATATTTCTTCGAATAAAATCAAATATTTTAATTATTAAACTAATTGAAAATAATTATATATTAAAATTATTGATTTAAGTTAGAAGATAATTGAATTTATGTGGAGAACTTTGATCTTTTTTGCTGGTCTCATAAAACTTTGCAATAGAAAAAAAAACAAATATGACAAAATATATTTTTCCTTATTGATCACGTCTATATATTAAGCATATTATTCTGATATTTTTAGGTAACTTCAACTCCAATAAATAAATTTGAATTTATGTGTAAGCCTTTAATCTCTTTTGCCGGCCGCATGGAACTTTACTCAAATATGGCAATCGGATCACGTTCGGATCATCAATCACATGGCCGGCGGGGCACTTTACAAAAATTTTTTAATGGCCGCCAATCAATGTGAGGCCAAAAAATTACGACATGTCACTGTGACCAGCACCCTAACCCCAGCCTCTGCCTGACTCTGTCCGCCTCCCCCCTTTCCTTTTTTGTTAATTCAGTTCCGCTGCACCGCCCCCCCTGTCCGTTTACCACCTGCTGTGCGGCAAATTGTATTTCTGTCGTGTTGATAAACGCAAAATTCACTGACCAGGACTTAGTTTGGGGCAATGAGTAGACTTGATTCGGTTATAGTGGATTACGAGTACGGTCGAGTTGAACATGACAATGCGTTCTCGCCAAACAGGAACAGGAAGACGGGAAGTCGGGAAGACGGGAATATCGGAGTGCAGGCGTGCAGGATTTGCTAGAAACAATGCTAGGCAAATTAATAAATAAAGTGAAATGGGCCGACGGGGGAAACTGGGCAGGAAACAGCTACAAAAACCGCTTGACAATTGACATTTACAAATTTCATGCAATATGTTGTTCGTTGAGTTTGTGGATCTGCCGCAACTTGTGTGGCGTCTTCGTTATTCGCTCGTCAGACGGTGGGAAGGAGGTGGTTGGGTGGGTTATAAAAATAAAACCTGCCTTTTGCCATATGCCATTTAAATGATAAAAGGATTTCAACGTAACACACACACGCACACACACACACTCACTTAGAGCACGCTGACCACCCCAAAACAAAAACAAAAAAAATGGTAGAGAACACGTGGTCAATTGCGTTTGGGGTCAACCCTTTCGCACGAACGCCATCATTCTGCACCGGCGCCTGCCCCACCCGCTGCTCCATGCCTCTGCTCCTGCCTCGAAGTGTCAGCACATTTTTCAAAGGAGCATATAAAATGGCAGTCATACATTATGTCCATATCTGCCCGCCGGCCGTTGTCCATTGTCCGCTGTCCATTGTCCGCTGTCCCCTTGTCCCCTTATCCCGTGTCCATTGCTCGTCGCTCGTTGTCCATTCTCCGTTTGTCCGCTGGGGCTGCAGCCAGGATGGGTAGCCCGGCGACAAATGTGACCCAAACCTCCCCACATTTTATGTGTAATGCCTCGAACAGATTATGCATTAAGCGCTTATTTAGCATTTTTCTTATATAATGTTGTGTCGCTACCACTTTGCAATTGGTGGGACCATCAATTCCCACCCAGCCCCGCTGCCCAACCTCCTTGAGATGGGCAAAACTGCACGAGCGAATTTCCAGCTTGTAGATAGCAGGCAGCAAAGGGTTGTTCAAATGGACAAAGTTGTCGAGCATTTAACAGTTTCACTGCCAGCTCTAAAAACTCATATGTGTACCTTTATCTGTATACTATATATGTATATATTATAGATTTATTGGCTTAAAAGTGGATACAGCTCACACTCAGAAAAAAACGCACTGAATTCCCAAAAATCACCCTAACATTTGATTCACTATGAAAACTAGAATGTTTTTAGAGAAAATTTATATATAATATTTCTTAAAATATTTCTGAACAAATTTTAGAAAATCCTTACTTAATTAAACGAAAATTTGAAAGGCAAATTTTTTAAATTTATGGTTTTTTTAATATTAGATTATTTATGAAGTGTGTAATGTTTGGGAAAACCGCAAGTAATATATTAAAAATCGCAAGTAATTGATTAAACATATCTTAAAACAAAAGAAAAAGAAGAAACTACAAGAAAATTTATTTGCCATTGGTTAATCATTGTTAGATCATTTTGTGAAAAGCTTTTCAACTTGAAATATGTGGATAGACCTATCCGATTAGGTTATGCAAGTTTTCTCTTTTGGGAGCTAAGTTAATCCCCAAATTGCATTAACCTGAAGATGCGCAATAAATTGATGTGTTTCATTAGAAACGTAAATTTCCATTGGTTGGCCATTCAATTGAAGTGAATCCTGGGCTGAGACAAAGCGTAGGCCAAATAATTGCTTTTTGCTAATTAATTTGCTGTTTTGACTTAGTCTTGAGTCTGATTTTTTTGTACTTTTGTTTTTGTAATTTCAGTAGGCACAAGATGTATAATTAAATAAGGCAGGGAAATGAATGGCACAGCAGGCAAAAAAATAACAAAAAAAAGGAATGTAAATCCCCTGTTTAATGAAAATTGCATTTTAATTTCATAAAGGACAGTTATAGAGGACTAAAGCACTGGGAGCTCTAAGCTGTTTAAACTAATTACCACCTCCGAGCCATTTGCCGAAATGTGACCCATTATTAGAAGAAGCCAGAGCAATAAGAGGAAACCGCAGAGAACCTTCATAATTTGTAAGGGAAATTACCAATGCGGCTAAAAATAATTGCCAAGCTGGCTTAAAATGCTCTTAAAGAGTATCACGCAGTAAGTGCCGCTGGCGACACAACAATGCCAAGGCCCCCAACCAAAACGAGGAGCAAAAAATAACCAAAAAATAAATAAAAAATAACACACACAGGAGCAAAAGAAAAAAATGGTCACTCGGAAGTGTCCGTCTTTTTTTTTTTGGTTTTTTGTTATTTTTTTAGCTGTCGCTCACGTAGGCAGCGTCCATGTAATTAAATTAAAATGGAAAATTTAGTCGAACTACGGATTAAATTAATTTTCATTTGCATTTGCATAAGTTTTGCCAGCTGCCCAGTCAGCTGTCGGCTCGTCGGCTCGTCTGCTCATTAATTCCTTCATTATGTCATTTATTGCAGAATTTGCTAGAAATGTGCCTCCGTCAGTTCTATCCCTCGGCCATTAGCTCTGAGCACAAGTGCAGCATGTACAATGAATTTGACCAACTCAATAAAGCGGAGTAAGTAATTAAATTGCCAAAGTCCTAAGCAAAAGCTAATTATATAACCACGATGAATATACCATAAGAGCTAAATTAAGTATGCAAACTTACTAGTAATACCAGTACCAGAAATTAGATTCCATCCTTTAGGAGCTTATAATCCTTCGGATTAGTCCGTTATCATATATAAATAAAGTATGCAAAACTTACTTAAAATGCACTTGTATACTCTTAGTCCTTCGAGCTAGCTCCTTATCATTTCTTAGTATATACTACTGATTATTTTTGTCAAATATAGAGTTGATTACATTCCTAATTAATTGTCGAAATGCCCATGACTGACAACATACTTAAATACCTAACTCCACAGGCTTAGCTAAGTATACAAAAATGTGCATATTTTTTCTGTCGAGGGGCTTACTTTTTGTAATTACTTTCAAATAGCAAACAAATACCAAACGATCTTATTTTTAAGCCTTCTGTTTATATATATATATATATATATATATATATATATCTTTTCTTTTTTATTTGTGTGCAAAAGGGCAGAAGCAAACCGAAATGTTTACAAGGTAAACCCAAAGGAAGCATGAAAAAAGAAGCTGAAAATGAAAATGCAATTTTATTTATTGTTATGTAGCTTTTTTTCAGAGAGCTTATGTAAATTTATTTATTTTGCGTAATTTTTCTTGTTTTTACAAAAGAATAAATTTGCCTTGTTTTCCGCTGGCAACCAAAAAAAAACCAAAAAAAAAAACCGTCCAAGTCGCCAAGTCGTCTGTGTTTAAGCGGCCTTTCACGCCCAAAAAATTTAATTAGAATAAAGAAAATGAGGAAAGCGAAGCACAAAATTAAAATGAAACGACCAATGCAAAAAAAAAAAAAAAGAAGGAAAATAAACCGAACAAGACAGCAGCAATAGCAAGGCTTAGTATTGTCCAAAGAATTCTACAGCAAATTTACAGTAATAAGAAAAAAGTTGTGCAATTTTCATGTGTAACTGACAGCCTCCATTGCCCGTAACATTTTGTAATGAGATCTGTCTCAACGAGCCCTGGTCAATCTCTCGACAGGGGAGGGGGATATATACTCGCTTCAAAAAACACACAAAAAAAGGTAACCCCAAACCAAACTTGAAGTCCAACTCTGACGTGAGGGGCAACAAAGTATAACCAATAAAATTTTAATAACCCTTAAAAAGAGTCTGCGATAAATTACATTTGTTACGTCCGGCTGTCTAAGGCAAGTATACTGCCAGTTATTTCATACATATGCATATGGAACGTATCCGGCTTAATTACGCTCTTGGTTTATGACTTAATATAGCATTCTAAACATAGTGGAATACGACATGAAAGCCCCAAAAGCTCCCCCTCTCCCTCTCTCTCTCTCTCTCTCTCTCGCTCATTTGCTTATATGCGTGGCTCAATTATGGAGAGCTTTACGTCGTTACGTTTACGTCGCATGACGTTAGTTTGAGGCAAATTTAATTACGTCGTATTATGGAATTTATATGACAATGGCAGACAGCACATACCCAGCAAACATACACACACGCACACACATACCCCCACACACTCACACACACACACACACACCTACCCACAAAATGGAGCAATTGAAGCGGATAGGGATTAATTATGATGTGCCTAAATTGTGCAATGAGTTTTAAATTAAATGTAATAACTTGTGTTGAAGGATTTTAATTTGGTATTTGAAAGTTATGCACAAAATAAATTTGTCAGCCTTCAGCTGCAGTCAATTTCATACAGCGTGTGTTCAGCATATATATATAAATATATTCTATATATTTTTCAAGTTATATATAAACTCTTTTCTAAACGTGTGAAGAAGTAGTAGGGAAGCTTGTCAGACCATTTGAAATTGTGGCAGACAAAACTAAATTATCTTTCTCCCTTTTTTTATTCACAACTGTTAACTCTTCTTCTTCTTCTTCAAGTTGGTGATCACACAATTAATATCGATCATCATCGATATCAATGCTAAACACATAGTTGCATTTTAGGTTACAGGTGTTATGTTACAGTCTTGGTACTACATCACTAGAGAGGCCTGCAACAAAATATAAAAAGTCAGTAAAAAGCACAATTATAAGTATATATGTATTATTGATTAACTGTAAATTTAATTAAGATCGAATAAGAAGCACAGATTTGTTCAATCAAAACATATTTCACATTGAACAGACTACTACCTGCTGATAATGTACTAAATATTTAACAGCTGGCCTCAGGGTATCTCCTCGTAGAGCATTCCAACCTGCTTATATATATATATATATATATATATATATATATATATATATATGTCCAATACGAAAGTCAATGAATTTAACTAGCCCCATGCAAATTGTATTAATAGAAAAGTTTGTATACTTGAACGCTGTGCAAACAGCAGGAAGCATTCCAATCACCCATCAAAAGGACATAATAATAATTAATGGCATTTGCTTAAGGAATACATAATGAGGACATGGGTCCCTCTTTTCAACGCAGGTGGCAAGTTGGTACGTGGACGACATGTTTCTATTTTTTTTATTTTCCGATTGGCAGTGAATTAATTTAAATTTTGCTCTTCTATTGCAAACATTTTCAGCCATCTTTATTGACATTCGACAAGCAAAAAAGAAAAAGAAAAAACAATAGAAAAAACACAAACTGGAATTCAAATGAGCTGCGTCGGGTGGTGATTGAGACAATGTTAATATAATGAAAATTAACATTAATTTAGAAACAAGAAAATGGGGGAACCAAACAAAAAAAACAAAAAAAAACATTCATATGACACTTCGACGCCTTGGCCTGGAATTTTTACAAGAAAAATATGTAAATTGTCTCGTAATAAAAATGTCCAGTCCTTTTGCTAACAACAGCGCGTATCTGCAAATATAAATTTTATGAAGCATTCCCCAAAAGAGCGTAGGAATTAAAACAACGCGACAATGAAAAAATGCAAAATAAATAAATAAAGTGAGAAGAGAAAAAAAAACAAACAAAATAAAGCCAAGTGACTGCGACAGAAATGTTCTCCAGGAAAAAATTATATCCCTGCAGGACATTATTTTAAATACTAATCCGCATCAGTTTTCATTTGAATCTTAGTGTTTGGGGTACGCGGCAGCTGAGCGGCCTGGGGCGGTACGAGCCTGGCCTGTCAGCAACCCCAGGACATCGACATCGTCGACTCTCTGTGTGTGCTCCTGCTACTGCCAGTCTTCATCTGTTCTTTCTCGTCTTCGTCCTCATCCTCATCCTCGTCCACATTCTCATCCTCGTCCCGTTTTGCAACGTGCCTGCCATCTTTGCTTGTGCGCCGTTACATAAATTCAGATGTTATCCTAAATGCGCAGCATGCACGTTATTAAAATAACGTCAGGCAACGCCTGGGTCCTGGAATTAAATGCCCAGGAGAAGGCCGGAAGTTAACAAATGAAAAAATAACGCACGTCGCCTGTTTCGGGTCCTGGCCACAAGCTCTCTCTCTCACTCTCTCGCTCTCCATCTCTGTCTGCCTCTCTCGCTGTCCTTGGGAGCGCACGTAGCGCCAATTATGGCAGCATCCCATGGTCTCTTATTCTTGCCTGTCTAATGAAAATCTATATAATCGACGTTCGTTCAATCACAAAAATGCCAATGACAATATTAATTAATCAGGCTTCATGACGCAAACGCAATAAAATTGGATAAAAACCATTATTTAAGCAACAGTATATATATATTTTATATATATATTATATTTTTTATTTACTATATTTATTTGTTACAAACATAATTTATTAACAAAATTAAACGAATTGAAATAATAACTTTTCCATTACTAAAAAGTATAGCATACTTTTCGGAGCAGGCTAGAATTAATACAAAACTAAATTGGGAGAATGTAAAAATATTTGAATACATTTCGCAAGTGATTTATTTTATATATATTTCGAGTTTTTTAACCCGAGTGCCAATTAAGTTGAATTTGCTGTATCCACTCTTTAAACTTCAAATTAATTTTTGTTTCTATATCTGGGTTTTCCAGTTATTGTGTTGTTTCTGCTCCTGTTCATTGTTGTTGATGTAAAACGTCCAGCAAAGCCCAAAACAAACTGCCACTAATTGGTGCACTTGCCAATCTCGTTCCCTGTTCCGCCATTTCCATAAACATGAAGTAACATTTGTGCTCTATTGTTCCGCATTTGGAGAGCCGATGCTGCCCGTGCACCTAATTCGAATTTGTGGTCTGGGGCCCGTCTATTTGAATTAGTCGCCAATAATTACATGACCATATTTCAGGTGAATCATTTGCATGGAAAAGCACTATAAATGCTGCAACCGAATCGTCTATCGGTTTTCATTCAATTCGCAGGTCGATGTTAATTGGACAAGCGCTCAAAATAAATTGGCACGTTAAGAACAGTTTAAATGGGTCTGAGAAAATCTGACAGTAACAAAAGGATTGT
This sequence comes from Drosophila paracracens, assembly GCA_035044025.1. Lineage (NCBI taxonomy): Eukaryota > Metazoa > Arthropoda > Insecta > Diptera > Drosophilidae > Drosophila > Drosophila paracracens. Next base: position 1,288,055 of record JAWNMN010000835.1, on the reverse strand, counting down.
GGATAATTTTCCAAAATCACTGAAGATTCATTCTCGAAAATGTTATGTTACGAATTTTAAGCTCAAATCTAGATCTTGTTTAAGTGTTGTTGGTTCCAAAACAAGCGGATTTAAGCTAAGAAAATAATCAGGAGTTAAGCCAATATTTTTAACAGAGAAAAGATAGCAACCTTAAGTCGAGAATCAATAATATATTCTTGACTTAGGGGTGCTATTATTTCTCTGTTAAATATATTGTACAATTCTTTGGAGTTTTTATAGATCTGCTCGGAGCAATCGACTACTAAATAATTTCCAATATATTTGCCAAAAACAACAAATAAAATCAAAGCTCCATCTAAATGGTGAATTGGGACATGAAGCAACCCGTGTATTGTGAATGGTATATGAGACATGAGCAAATGGTAAAGTAAAGTGAACAAATTGTTGTTGTTGTTTGCTGTTAGCTATAGAAAATTCTAAATGCTTCAATCAACAATTCGTATTATTAAATATTAATGCAGAACTCAAGTCGACCTGTCTCGTTCTGGTCCAAAAAGGTCAACATGTGTCTGCACACACACACACACACACACACACATGTGGACACTCATGGGCACTCCAGCAATGCCAATTGGACACTCACTGACTGGACCTGGAATCTTGGACATTTTTCATCATAAAGTGGTGGCTGGCTTTGATTTCAAATTGGATTTGAATTTGGAATTTTTGGCTTTCAAGCAGCAGCCTGCAGGCGTCTGTCTAGATGGAACTGGTCAACGCATAAATATTTCTCTTTGTTCGGCACTGGCTGAACTAAAAGAAAAAGATTATACACACAAACACGCACACGCACACACACACACAATGCTGTCGATATACCTGCAAAAGGGGAAAACTTGGCTCAGAACTGGCAGTTGACAAGGCCCCAACACAAACAAACAACCAGCCAGAAAGAAGAGACTGACAAGTGCCCAGAATAGTGCATATGGTCAGATATGAGCAATGCTCCAATGGTCCAATGGTCCAATGGTCAAGTCATGGTTATTGACATGTCATGTATGTGTAAGTGTCCACCAGTTGCCCCACAGGCACAAACCAATTGCATTGTTCGGCATTTTCAATTTCCCTCAAAATGCCATTCAGTACAAGTACACAGAACAAAAATTTTGACTTAGATAAATGAAGTTTTTTTGAAATTAAATTTCGGCAAAGTCATTCTTAAGATTTTCAATTTTCAGAATTAATTATGCCTTCTAGATTCGATTTTGAAAAATCAGTTAAAAGTAGTGGAATTGCTTTGCGTTTGTTTTCCATTTTTTTTTTTGGCTGCTTAAATTTTTTCGGTTTTTTTTTTACTTAAGACAAACCGATTTGGGTTTACTTTATTTATTTATTATTAGATTGCTTCATTCGCTACAGCCTAGTTAGATGTATTTTGATTCCTTCTAAGACCAGAATATAGAAATAGAAAATACTTGAATAAATACTTTTACAGAGTTTAGGAAACAGTTAAGTAATTCTGTCATTTTTTAATATAAATGTATTTTTTTTTGTTGTGTAGTGTTGGCAGTGTTTTATATTTATGCGTAGAACTGAATTGCCTTTGCAAATTGACAAATGTAAATTATATGCGAGTTGAGCTGAAAAATGGACAAACCATCTGCAATTTATTTGAACCCATAATTAAACATCATGAGTCGGTGTGCAGCTTAAGGACAGACAACTAATGTTGAGCACCGCAATTTTAAAACTATGCCCACGACAAAGAGGTATTTAAGCACTCAAGCAAGCCCAGGCAAAACAGCAGGTTGGGTTTCTACTTCAAGTCGTTCTGTCGTTGCTGCCACAGCACACACGGTTGGGGCAAAATGTAAATACAGCCTTTCTAATGGTCACTCCCAGGAGAACAAGATAGGGCAGCCCACAAGTCCAGAAACTGGCCAATAACTCCGAGGCGAACTTCTCTCGCATCTTTTGCAAAAGTTCAAAGTGACTTAAGTGAAATTTTGCAGCATGCGTCGGAGGCAGCAGCAAACTGAAGGGGCTAATGTGCTCGAGTTCGCCATGAACATGAGAAAAAATTAAATTGATTTTGCTTGGACATTGAAAAAGTTTTTTGCTTGGCACAAATTGCCTTTTCATACTTTATGCTGAGGGCAGCCCTGAGTAAAGTCGTGTTTGTTTTTCACTTTCTACTTAGCTTGACTTATTTATTGAAAGCTTTTCGCTTGTTGACAATCCAAAGAGTGACCTCTTCTCTACCGCCTCTCGCTCTGCAATATTATTTAAATTTAATTATAGATTATGCCAAACCCTTTCTCAACTGAAAATGGCAAGTAAAATTTTAATTTCATCTTACAGATAATTTTCGAAAATGGCTTAACACTTCAAAGTCATTATGAAGATAGCAAGCGCTTGAGTTGAGTTGCTACCCAAGATCCCCGTCTAACAAAATCCAAGATGTGCCGGCAATTAAACTGGAATCTAGACATTTATGCACCCAGGTCGTAGAGGATAGACGCGCTGGCATTTCCTCCATTTCAATTTGCCCCCACATCCACTTGGCCATGTTGCTCATCCATCTCAACTGTTGGCTTGGCTTCTTCACTCCTTCATTTCAGACTGACTGCCTGACTTGTCCTTGTCTCCATCGCATTCCTTCATCTCTTTTTGATGTAATTTTGGCATTTGCCCAAACAGGAAAGAAAAAATAGCCTCCTGCCTTGCCGTAGATGTCTAAGACGCGATAAGGTTGTCGCCAAGTGTTGTATGGAAACCCTACCGCCCTTGGTTGTTGAGCCTGGGGTTTATCAATCTAAAAAGGGGTTCAAGTGGTAGGCGTCAAATGGCGACGAAGCGCACGCAAGCGGTTTCCGAATGAGACACGCTTAGGTAAATGGAAAAAGTGGCGGTAAATTAAGAAAATGCTGGCTGCCTGGAAATGAAATGAGCAAAATGCTGCTCGATTCAAATCTGAAATTAAAATTTTAGCATTGCGCACATAATTCCATACCACTTATACAGATGTACAAAGGAAAGTTGCCAGTTTCAAAATTTCTGGGAATGGGTCGGATTAATGACTGAGACGACGGAGTTGTTTCAGGCTGACAGTCAAACAAATGAAGATGCGACACGAAGCAAACTTTTGCGCCGCAAAATGCCGTTAATGAAGATGATGTCGCCAAGTTGCTAAGGGTAAATGTTGACTGACTTGCCGATGACTTGCTACGGACTCACAGCAAACACGACAGCACAAAACCACAGTTGGTAGACTGTACCTAAACTGTTGCCGTATACGTCTATTGAAAATGTTATAATGTGTATTTATTTATAGGTATCTCTACAGGCTTTGTTGTTACTCTTGCAAGAAGAGTGCTGGATTCAAAACCCCAAACACAATTGAAATAAAATTTGTTGGTTTGAATTCAAGTTTGAATTTGAACTCTGGGTTACAGCCACTTACGCCAATATATTTAACAGAAAAAAATACCAATGTATTCATGCAATTTGTACTATATTGTACAATTCTTCAGAGTTTTTATAGATTTGCTCAGATCAATCGACTACTAAATTATTTCCAATATAATCTTCTTCAATCTTCGGCGTACCCAATTGCTCACTCTTGATCGGAGAGGACTTTCAAAACCCCTGTAAGATGTAGTTGTTCGATTTATACCATCTTTCATGAATATCTATATTAATCTCATTTCAATAATCCGCACAACCAATCCTCTGCCAGGTTTGGCTGAGTCCGTTGTCCACTCTTGCAATGTGTATGACTGACCAAGGCAAAAACTGGATTTTGAAAAAATGCGCATCTTCGCTAAGAGTATTAGTTGGGCAAGGCAGAGGGACTGCACGTCCTGAAGGTGGAAAAATAAAAAATGGCGCCCGTAGTGTGCTCAATCTCAAGATTCATGGAAAATGTGAAAAATGAGAAAAGTGCAACGCAAAAGGAAAAGCAGAAAACAAGACAAGTTGTGTGGGGAAGAGAAGAAAACCCCTAATAGCCACATACAGCAATAATAGCAAAAAAAAAGTAATTATATATACACACACAAATACACACACACACACAGCGCTGAACAGAAAAAACGTTGCAAATGAAAAGAAGAAAATTAATTTTAATTTCTCTTTTTTCAGTTACTTTTACGTTTATTTCGTCGCGTTTTCCATTTTCACCTCAGCCAGTGGGTGTTTCTCATTTGAGATATGTGCTGGAGGCGCCACAATCACTGTTGAGTAGTTGCAACACTTTGCCTGCCCCCACAAACATTTGCAATGCGAGCGTTGAAAAAGGAATGCAAATTCTTCTGCCACACAAATAAAAAAAAAAAAATGATATAAATATTAAATTTTAGTTTTTTTTTTAAAAATAAGCAAATATGATTTGCTGCCTGCAAGCAAATATTGCGCATACGCAGTGGAGTGCGCCATTTTTAATCGACATCCTTTTTATGCAATGCCAGTTATGAAAGTAACCACAAAATTTATGAAGTTGCATGGAGTCGGGGGCTGTGGCTGCCAACCAACCAATGCCAGAGCTGCAACAACGCCTACCACACAAAATATCAAACGGAAATTGTGGTGGTCGCTTATTACATAAAGTTATGTATATCATAATCCATAAAGTTCTATATACAAACTTTGTGCTTGTTGTTGTTGTTGTTGTTGCTGGCTTCAAATTACAACCGCATACATAAAGGAAACGCAAGCGGTTGTGGCAGCCTGGCCAAGGGGGCACTGAGGGTGTGGGAAAACATAGTCAGAAACGAGAGCAGCCCTTAAAAATACACACAACACACACACACAACACACACAACTTAGATATGGGGGCGCTTAAATCAACAAAAGAAGGCAATGATAAATGCAATGCGCTTTGGGGGTGAAATTCGACGCCGTGGCGCAGCACGTCGAGTGCCACCCCTAACAGCACCCTTGCCACGTCAATGCCACCCAATTATAACCGTATATTTGTGCACACACACATGATCTGTGTGTGTGTGTGTATTTGAGTGTGGGTGGCAGCATGAAGAGCTCATTTGAGAAACGATTTCAACTCCAACTGCGTTCTGTCTATCTGTCTGTCCGTCTGTCTGTCTATCGCATTCGTCCTTTTATTATTGTTTCATTTTTTCTTCAATCTTTCTACCAATTTTTGTATGTGTCTACATATATAAATCTATATATAAAAGGGACAAAACAATAACAATAAAAATCATACATACTCATGCTCCCCAACCAAACAGCCAACTTTGATATCCAAAACCCAAAACCCACATCCACATATAACACTAAGCGCACGTGCACACACACACACACACACTCACACACCCACACACATATTTTTGTTATTTTTTCCACTACGATATATATATACGAGTATACTGATATGAATGCAGGATGTTAAGATATGAGCGCCCTAAAGGAATACATACATCGACTAACTGCTCTTTCTGTCTATGTACATGTATGTGTATTTATGTGTGTACATGTGTGTGTGTGCTGGGCGTTATCCCACCCATCAATGGCCAAATGCCACATTAGATCTGCATGCGTTTGTGTGTGTATTAATACATAATGGCCAGAAAAGTATCCTTTATGAAATTAAATTTATGTTAGATAGCTGAGCTCATTTCGCCTTATACCTTATTAAAAGCGAGGGTTGACACAATAGTTCAAATAAAATAATGACTATCTTGGATACGTCTGACTTCAACATTTTACTGCTTGCAGCAAGCAGATGAAAATATTCCAAGCTTTCGAAGTGAGCGAATAATTCTCATAGAATCAGACAGACATGGCTATATCGAATCGGCTAGTGATGCTGAACAAGAATGTATATATTTATACTTGATGGGCTCTGAGATGTCTCCTTAAAAGTCTTACTCACACGACAGTCTATAATACCCTCTTCTAGATTGAAACACGCTTTTCTGATCAGTCAAATATTGAAACTTATTTAAACCAAATTAAACACAATTTTAAAGACCCAAATATAATTTGTATTTTATAAATCGAAGTTAAAAAACTAAATTTTCTAAAATTAATAATAATTATTTTTAATCAAGCAACCCAAAACAAAATTTTATTTATTTATAATTTTCAAATTAATATTTCTTTATTTATTTATTTTCTTAAGAGTGGAAATGAAAACTTTTTTTCATCCAATTCTTCATTCTTCAAGTCTCAGCAAAAAGAGTATTAAAACAATTACGTTTAAAAATTCCTTCAATAATTTAAATTTTAGCAAAAACCACTTCGCGTTTTCAAAATAAATATAAGATATGACAAATAAATTGCATAATTAATTAATTAATTTCCTCAATAATATTATATCTAAAACATTGACACTCGGTAAGTTGACGTAACTAAATAAGACTCAGAAAAAGTTGGTCATAAATAAAATATTGATTTCATTATATGTGAGATTTTAATGCAATTCAAATCTAACTTCTACATTAATGCTATATAAAAAAAAAAAGTAAGACTTAACTCAAAACAAATTTAAAGAAATACGAACAAATCGATATCTTCGATTATATTAAGTTAATTTGGAACAACTGTTACATATTGAATGACCCTCGTTAAGTTGACCATCGCAATTATAGCAACAAATAATGGGCAATGTATTGTAGCGCCTCCCTGGCCAGTGACCAGTCACCAATGACCAGTGACCAGTGACCAGTGACCAGTCACCAGTGTCCACTGTCCAGTGTCCAGTGTTCTCAGTTCTCAGTTCTCATATATATCTATTGATTTTTTTGCGCATTTACTGCGAACAAAAACACATTAGAGGAACTAAACCTCATCCACTACTGAGGATGGCTGCGAAGGCAACTTCAAATGCGCCCTCACAAAAGTAACACAAGGCTAGGCACCAAGGTAATCCACATTTGGAAGCTCCTTGTGGCCGCCCCAGTTTGATAAAATGCGTTAAAACGAAAATTAAGCAACACAATTAATGGGTCTCGGTTTATCATACAATTTTAATGGCTCAAATAAATTGAACAAAACTAGCCAAGGGCAAAAAGCACCAATTACAGACACAGGCTCAAACCCAGACACACATGGGCATTAACAATAGCATTTTTAATGGCAATGATATAAATGTTTATGTGTTACCAGATGGACTCGTTTTCCCTCTTTTTTGCCAGACTCGCATCGATTCTTGAACTTATCCGTAGTCTTAGAATAAAGTTGGGATTTTAAAACTCTTTTTGTGTTCTGTATCCATTAAAAATTGGCAAAAGTGTAGAATGAAGCTGTAGAAAAGTATGCAACAGTTGAAAGTATGTCCGACCTTATTAGGTACATCTATTTTTGATCAGTATTCTCAGAGACTATAAGAACTAGAGTCTTAAAAATTTGCAATTCAAGTTCTCTTTCAAGCAGTTCAATTCGAACAATTCAGAAACTAAGAAAAATATGTTTTTGGTGGCTACAGATCAAACTCGAAAAACGCCTATTTTTATTATAAAAAAGAGGTCTTCAAAACAGTAAATAATTAAGTAAATTGAGTAATTAATATTTAAAATATCAAGTTAAGTACTAAGATCGACACAGCATCGAAAATTACTCTAAAATCCTTATAAAGAAAAGTCTCAATTCTCCTTAGAGTATGCAACACAGAAATACTTAAGAATGGATTGTTAAGTGAAACTGGGCTTAAACACGCTGACAACACTGGCGAATACATCTAAACACCTGGCAATATGCTTGAGGGTAAACAGTTGCACAGAATTTGGCAACATTGCGGCAAATAAATTTGAATATCATGTTGCAAGCCAGAGACGGCAATTGAAAAACAGACTTTGCCAATTTGCAATTATTCTTTTGATGTTTAAATATTATCTGTATTATGACAGCTGATATAAATATGTTAGTTATGTTGTTTGCATAATAAGTAAATAATAAAATAATAAATAATACATAAATACATAATTGATGTATTAATTAATATATATATATATTTTCATTGTACATATTCATATTGACAATAAAGGCAGCAGTTTGCTGGCAGGCGAACCTATGCGAAGATTGACTACAGGTTGAGTCCAGGTAGCTCAGCTCTCCTCAAATTTGGTTATATTTTATAATATATATAATATATATATATATATATATATATTTCATCCATAATGTGTAATTTGCCGACTTTTTAATATAAATAATTTAAGAGCAGTTTTGAGTTGCCAGATGGGGTAAACACCCCAGGCAGCGTGTGTAAGCACTTATTGGCAGATTGGTCGCTAAAAACTAAATACGCAATAAAATATATGGCAGCATTGGCAGCGTGTGTAAACCGGCTATTATACATACATATAATTAAGTTTAAGTTAATACACACACACACATATGGATGAACTTACACTGAGTCCACGTCGTACTTGCCATATTAGGAGCAATGCAGAGAACTATAAAAAGCATGACATCATATTTTAGCAGCACAACCACAAACTCAGCGCCCCACCAGAAATGGTAACAGCGGGTGTGCAGGTTGATGGTGGTGGTGGTGGTGATGGTGGTGCAGAGAGGAGGGGGGCACCCTGTGGGTCGTTGTACCAGCCTGGACGCCACCCAATCCGCTAACATTGTTATAAAAGTGCAAACAAATACATGGCCAACAGGCGAAGAGCGAAAGGAAAAAAAATAAATAGGAGAAGCAGAAGAAGCAGAAGAAGAAGAAACAAAATTAACTTCGGTCGAGCTTGACCCATGGCACTCAACCCATGACTTGGGCCAGACTTGAGATGGAGCATGAGATGCAGCAGCGAGAGAGAGAGAGAAACCGAGGGAGGGCGACAGATTGAGAGAGGGAGAGAGTGTGAGAGTAACGGCGAGAAATTATGAAGCTGAAGCCGACGAAGAAAGCGGATGACGACGACGGTGATGTGGCGCATTGGGGATGGGAAACTGAATGGGAATGGGATTGCAAATGGGAATGGGAATGGGAATGTTGCCGACCTGTGGCCGCTGGCAAAAAGGAGAAAAATAAAATAAAATAAAATAAAAGACAAAAAAAAAATAAGAAAAATACAGAGAAAAAAATGAGAAACCATGTGGTGGTCCGCTGGCTGGGCAAATAAATCGCTGGACATAAAAACCGAGCGCAAGCGAAACAGAAAATCAGCTAAAAGGGAGCCAAGGCCCCCGCCCCACTGTTGCCCCATGTGGAACAGAGCGAGAGCGAGAGAACGAGCACCGTCGGCACAAATAAAAAATTGAATGAAATATTTTTATAACCAAAAGAAAAGGCACAGACAAAGACAAAGAGAGCGAAAAGGAGAGAGAGATAGAGTGAATGGCCAGCGAGTGCAAGCGAGAGGAGTGGAAAGAAGAAACAGACAAAAAGAGAGATAGAGAGAGAGAGAGAAAGGCAGCAACGGATATTGATGGCGTGCAACAGTAAAAGCAAGAACAGAGAAAAAAAAAAAAAGAAAACAAAAAGGAAGAAAGAAAAACTTGCTTATCAAATATGAAGGAGCGCACAAAAGTGAGTCGCTCCTCCTCGATAAATGTGTGTGTGTGTGCGAGTGTGTGTGTGTGTGTGTGTGAGGGGTATCATAAAAGCCATGAGCTCACCTAGCATAAGGCTGAGCAGACCGCACCTAAGGGTAGTTAAGTCCAAAGTTTTATGGACAACGACAGGTGGGCGGTTGGGCGATTGGGTGGTTGAGCGTTGGGTGGGTCAACTGACCCAACTTAACCACCCAAAGAGCAACCCACGCCAATGTAACTTACAAGCGAATGTATTCTTTTATTTTTTTGTAGTCATAAAATGCTGTGTATATGGGTATGTGTGTGTGTGGGTGTGTAACTGGGAGGCTGCACACGTGCGAATAATAAAAAATGTTTTACTTTTCAATCGACCAATAATATGGCGTTCAATGGACAGGCCAAAACGTGCGCAACCCACAACTCGTAACAATGACCAGCACGAACAGATACAGGATATGCGATACAGATACAGCTACAGCTACAGCTACGGCTACAGCTACGGCTACAGATACAAGCTTGCCCACGTACACACCCACACACTCACACACACACACAGTTCGTTCAATCATCGTTACAAAAAAATTTCATTTTGAAAAATGCTAGAACTTCAATAAATTATATTGCTTGGCCAGCAACACAAAAAAATAAAAAAAGAGAAAAAACCCAAGCGCATCGTAAAAAAATGGTTTCGCTGGCAGGTGACCTCAGCGGAAGGGTTGGGTGGCAAGCGGGTGGCAAGTGTGGGTGGGGCCACAGCCAAGTTTGTGGCTCGACTTGCTGGCACCTTCACTATCATAACAACAATACAAAGAAGACGTAGAAGAAGTTCGCAGTGGGGATATATAAAATTCACAGAATAACATGGCGGACAGGTGAATCGGGTCAGCAAAAGAGAGCAGCAAGCAATGGTCAGCTATTGTACAACCACACACACACACACACACACACACACCACACACAGGTTCTCACACTTGCTGCCCATACACACAGAGTGGCAGCAAACAAAAAGAAAAAAAAGAAGAAAGAAAAAAAAAAGGTTGAGACTGCAACTGAGACTGGAGATGGAGCTTAGAGTCTGGATTTGAGCCGTTGCCACAGAATGAGGACCAGGACAAGCCAATGGCGAGCTGAAACACACTGTCCGCTCGATGGTTATTGGTTCGCGTTGCAATAATATAATATACACACACAGTTGCAAGCACACACACACACACACACTCACACACACACACACACACTCACTTACTTATATAGAATATAAAAATTGAGAAATAAAAAATAACACAGGGGAAAAATATAAGTAAGAATGCTCGATGCGAATACACCCAGCAGCCAAGTCTCAGTTATTAAGCAGCCATAGATTTCTCTGAGAATTTCAGCGATTCTGTATAAGTCGATATCGCAATCACATACATATGCACAGCTCGATTATAATCCCCCCACCCATTTGTATTGGTTACAGGGTATGTCGGGGGCAGGAATTGAAAACTCTGCTGTGCGAAAAAAAAATGGTAAAATAAATAAGGAAAGGGAATCATTCAACTGGGTAGCAAAATTTTCCTCAACTTTGTAGCGAGGGGGTGCATTCCCCCCGCTTCCCCCCCGACACCAGTTGTCATTGTCATAATGACGGGCATTCCTGAACGTTGCGCTTGGATATTGATTGCAGTTTATTTTGCGTCTGCATTTTGCCCAAGGCACAGCACAGGACACACCTGATACCTGAAAATTCGCTAATTAAGTCGCCAACTGAAATGCAGCAAACAAATTTTGCTTTAATATTGAAATTAAAGATTACAAATGGTTAAAACAAAAAAAAAAACACAAAACTTTATTTAATTCATTATTTATTTATTTTATTTATTTAAAAAAGACACAAAATTGATTCAAGATTCAAAAGTTAAAATTGAACGATCTAAATCTAAGCAAGATATTTTTTTTATAATCTAAATAGCTGGCTTCTGGAAAAGTTTGGAATCCTTATCCATACAAGATAATATCTCGGTTTTATTTTTATTCTCCAATTATATTTAAGTAAAAAAAAAGTTGTGGGTTTATCCTTCATTTACCTCGAAAATACATACATATTTGAATCAATTCATGAATTTTTTATCCTAAAACTGAACTGCCTAAGATATTTATAATTATATAAATTTATATATTAATTTAAATTTTCTGAGCTGTAATGGATGATGGATGATGTATTTTTGATCTTAAGCACTAGCTAATGTTAAGAACTAATAAATTATTTATGTTTTTATTATTCCTATCTGAACTTTCATATGTATTTCGTCAGAAATGTATTTATACCATACCCTTAATATGTATGTGTATTATTTAACTGTATATATTGCATAGATATAGCCAACTCATGGGATGCAAAGTATCAGCATTTTATGTAGTTACCTCGCTAAAAGCTAATCAGGCAAAACTCGCAAACATTTTTGACAAATTCTGTCAAAGTCACGCGCATTTAGCCCGCGGCATGGGAACGACCGTTACTGGGGCATACAACATTAGCCAGGCCATAACGAGAACTGGCAGGCGAGGCTCGCACACGTCACTTTGAATGTCCTGGAGGCGCGCATTGGCATTGTCGCCGTGCATATACATATCAGCGGCATCGACAATAAACCCCAAATCAAAGGCACAAAAGCCCAAAAAAAAAATATATATATATCTACATATATAAAGTAAAATAGAATTTATCAATATCCCCAGACAGCTGGGAAAAAAGCGAGTGAACGAGTTTGAGGAAATCAGATACTTTGGTTATTTTCCCTGACAAGATGCGCGTCAAACTTTCCAGCCGCAGGCAAAGTAACAAAACAACAAAAAAAAAGCACAACAGAACAGACAAAAAATTGTTGCGTGTTTATTTGAAAAATCGCTAAAGGATAACTAAAGGATTCCCTTAAGGGCATTTGGCGAGCACGCAAGTGATTTGTATGCGAATTTACATACACGGCGAGGTTCCACACACAACCCACACACCCCCCAGCACACATCCCCCCATTTATTGAAATCCAACTCCCTGGGTATTTTCCAACTCGTTGAGCAGCACAGAAAAACGAAGAAGAAAATAAGTTCTCATCGCTGCCTGAATTCAATGCGTTGTGGCAATAATTTTGCATATTGTAGCGTATAAGTAAATGTATCCAAATTGAATCTGCAAAATCGATCTGCATGAAAAAGGGGAAAGGGAAGCAAGGTGTTGGTTTTCCCTTTCAAAGCCCAGAAGCGCTTGCCGCACTTAACGGCGCTAAGTACTAAATTCAATTCATCTCTGAGACGCCACAAAGACACCACTGACCAAAATAAACATAAAAGGGAGCAAATCTGTATCTGTAATTCAATTTCTAAATTACAATTAAAATGTAAGAATATCAGCAAAATGTATGTATGTGATATATATATATATATATATATATATACATTTCCCCTCAGCAGGGGTTGGCTATGGCTCAATGTCCGGCATAGACAGACAGTTGTCTGCGCCCTTTGCGTCATCATTGCTGAGCCGTGTGTCCAATAAAATTGCCCATTTGCTCATTTGGCAATTATCCCGATAAATTAGCAGCCAAATCGCACAAGGGGGAATGAGAATATATACATATATTATTTATTAATTTAAAACTCTTATCATCTTAATAAAATACTACAACATTTTTGGGGCTTGCAAGTCGATTACTATGCCACACACAATTTGCAAAAAGTACTCAAAATAAGTTTCTAGTAGGCTTTGGAATTTGTACTTTCAATTGGTAAGATGCTGAAAAATATATTTCACTTCAATCCATTTTTTGTGACGTTCACAGCTGAGAGTAGGCATTTTTGAAACATTTTTAAAATATTTATTAAGCAAAATAAAAATAAAAATATATTTATATCGTTGTAGAAAATGGACAAAAGGCGAGATGAAACCTTGGACGAGGAGCCAACAAGCACAGACGCTGCTGAGAATAATGAAACAATGCTCTTATTGGAGGAGTTATTTAAGGAGTTGGACACTATGGTAACCATGTTAGGGTCGGAAAATGTATTGCAGGAGCAAACCATAGAAACCTTGCTCTACAAATTAAATAAGGAACGCAAGAAGAACGTCAAACTGCAGAATATTATTGAAAAACTTCGCAAAGACTAATATCCGCAAATAAAAGGAGTTTCATTATAGATTTATTATTATTTATTATTTATTTATTTATTTGCTAGCACAATTTGAATATGTTTTACATCTGTAGTTCGATTCGATTGCCTTTTCTTTAAAAAGAAAGATTTTTAATCCTATATAATGTCAAACAGCCCTGTCATCAAATGTATTTATAACGAAGGAGATTTGGACTGTGAAAAGGGGTGTGTTCGCATAACGCCCTTTTCTTTTAGGTGTACAAATCGAATACTGTGTGAGCTGAAGTTACACAGCCTCTTTTGAAGATTTCGAATTCGCTGAAAATGGAAAATTATTTATTTAATAAATTGCAAACAACGAGAAAAATACTTCGAAATTAAATGTATTTTTCGTTTGGCTTTCTAGTTAAGTGATTATACCCTGCACCCATTAGAAATGGGTAAAAGGGGTATATTGGTTTTGTGCAAATGTGTGTTATGGGCAAAAGGAAGCATCTCCGACCCCTTAAGTGTATATATTCTTGATCAGGGTCAATAGCCGAGTCGATATAACTATGTCCGTCTGTCCGTCTGTCCGTGTGAACAGGCGGATTGCAGAGACTATAAGAGCTGGAGACTTCAAATTTGAAATATCGTATACCCGGCGCAGATCAAGTTTAATTATTTTAAAAATAACTGCCTCCGTTTCTGGAATATCGATACATTTCGATTTCCGATATATGCTCCGGCTTAGTTTTTTACTCTGCAGTCTGCAGTCTGCAGTCCCAGTGCCTGCCATAAGAAAAGAGTGCACCTAAAGACCTTCTCACATTTGGGTGCAAGACTTTGTCAATACAACTGGAATAACAACTTGGTGCGGAGTATATCGTGGTCGATCTCACTCGACTATAGCATTCTTACGATAAGATATTTCACGTATTTAGACTGACTTGTGTACAAATTTAATGGTCTGTGAGTTATCGTATAAGCGGACAGACAGACGGATGGACAAAAATTGTCATATCACCTACTTTTTACCAATCACATCTTCAGAAGTTGTTTAATAGTTTCAAATAAAATATTCTCGTAAGTAAAGATGTAGTAGGCTTTTGTATGACAACTTATTTTACCACTTAAGGCTGAGCAAATATTTCATTTGCTGACATTCACAGCTCTAAGTAAGTCTGTCTCTTGCAAATATTTCAAAATCTTTATATTCAAATAAAATATATAAGAAAAAATATATATATAAGATATTTGCAGGATCTTAGCATTGTAGAAAATGGGCAAAAAAGGAACTGCCAAACGGAGCCATAAGTGGCCAACTCTGGCTGAGCAAAATGTGGATCTCAAGGCTAAATTGGATGCACTAATTAAGGAGAGAGATGAACTCTCCGAGACATTGAGGGCTGATTCAGTTAAGCTGAAAGCTGGTGAGCAAGACTCAGCGAATTTGTGCGCGGCAACAATAAATAACATAATAGAGACGGGCAAAGCGATAAGTTCCCAGCTGCCCGTGGACATCATTTCAGATTTGGAAAGACAGAATGGAACCTTCATTCGACTGCAAAACGAATTGGAAAAGCAGCGCGCAAGCTCGCATTGTCAGACCTGTACAGTGTGCTTTTCCGAGACGAGCGAGTTTGGAAAGCATCGGATCGTGTGTCTGCCGTGTGGCCACATCTTTGGCGAGAGTTGCATTGTCCATTGGCTGAAGCAGGAACAGTTTTGCCCCCAATGCCGAGAAAGAACTCTAGTTCATCAAATGCGAAGGCTGATGTTTCCGATATGGGAATTGTTCGACTGATCATAAAAAATCAAGGAAAATGGAGTGGGAGAGTGACTGAGGAGGAGGCAATAGTAAATGCCTTCCAGCATGTAAAATGCCTTCCAGTTCAATCAATCAATAAAAGAAAACAAAACGCGTATACGCAATGTTGTACACAATGCGTCAAAGTAACAAATGAGCACACACACACACACACACACCCACGCACACACACTCACACGGCTCGTTTCGCACTGCTTTTCGCAAAATACCGCAAAATCTATTTCGATTCGCAATCAAAATGCCCAAACTTCCATTCTGCTGGGCTACAGTAGGCCGCATTTTGTTTTTGCTATTGCTGCAGCCCCCCTCCAAAAAAAGGTGGTCCTGTTGTCTGTTAGCGTTACACGTTGCCCAGTTGCCCGGCTGTCCGATGCCCAAGCGGTTAGCTGGCAATCGTGACCAACTTGTGCTTGAGTGCTTTCGTTTGTATTTAGTGGTGGACTTAAAAATACAGAAAACGTCCGCACCCACAAAGGCCGTGGTCGATGCATCCGGCTGCTGGCCCGGCCCGTTGCCCGGCCATCCTGACATTCAACGCTAAGCCGCAGTCGCATTCACATCCTCCACACACGCATCCACAGTTGCGTCGCGATGTCCATGTCCTTGTATTCATCAGTTGCCATGTTTTCCAATTTTCAGCACACTGCACTCGCGATTCGGGCGAGAACGCAACAACAAAGAAAAATACTCACGGCCTTTTCTCTTCAAAATTTAGTCATCCTATGCGAAATTGCTTATAAACGTTGGCCGGATCGAGGTCGAGGCAACGAGGCAACGAGGCACCCAAATTGCGTTCCACGTTCTCTAAAAACCGCACTCAATCCTGACCTGCCATGTGTCGACGTGCACCAACTAGCTACGCACACTACACTCCCATGCCCCTCCCATCGCCCCTTTTCAGCTTTGGCGGTTGCACAACCAAAGTTGGACCGCGTTTTTGATTGTTCGGGCATTGGCGTAAAAATATTATTGCACTCCCGTAAACCTTCTCCACGTGGTCCTACGGAATACGAGGAAAAAACATTCACTTTGCCTGGCCTTTGTGCCCAATTGCATGCTTAGTCGCTTGTAAACTGGGCCTGGGCAGTATCCTTAACAAAATACCAACACACACACAAATTTCTGCAGAACTTGCAACAAACATGCAGCTAACTATGCAATGAGTAATAATATATATACTCTTGGGGGTCGTAACCAAACTGATAAAAAGGAATGCAAACTAAGTTTAATCACATCTTAGAAAACAGTTCATTTTTAATAAAAATGTTAACAAAACAAAGTTGGCCATTTAGCTGAAGATAACATTGCATTTTTCTCATTTTTCTCAATTTCCCATTATTTATGAAAACTGGGCATATATATTATATGATATATATATATTATAAGAAAAGGATAATATTATATGTGTAGTAAAATGATGAAAGTACGAATTAACATTGGTTTGTTGACTGGGATTTATCCTGCATTTATCAAAATTTCTCTATAAATCTCAAATACCAACTGATTATTTCTTTGAAAGTTGAGAATTTTTTGAACAAATGTTATGAATAAATAGGTGCTTTGGTTCGCATATGTTGCTATTGTGAGGAACCATATAGCTTTGACAAATAAATATACATTTATTGCCATATGCGCCCCTCACAAATAATTACACATCAGGCAAATTCTGAAAGCCGTTGGCAGAACGACCAAATTCCCATCAAGTGCAGCGACCTCAGAGTGAGGCAACCGCTGAGGGCAGCAATCGCAATAGGAGGCGACCGCTGACCTAATTCCATCGAATGCAGCGATCGCAAAAAGGTAGTGGAGAACTACCAAAGATCACGCCACCGAGGCGACCAGATCTATAAAAAGGGCGTCGCAGATACGGGAGTCACTCAGTCAAAGGCAGACAGTCAGTCAAAAGTGAGAAACTCGCTGTCGGGCAAGAGTAGGTCTGAGAGTCAGTCAGTGCGAAATCTAGGAGCGAAGTCAGTCAGAGAAGGACTGATCGCCGCCTAGTTGGTACATGGAACCATAATACCATAATAGAACTAAGCCGATTAAAACCATTAGTTGATATATATATGAAGCTATGTGTTATTAATTGTCGCAGTGCAACCAAATATACGACTGAGCCCAGCTAAAACTAAACGAACTAAAAAGGTTCGTTTCAGTATGCAACAATGTTGTTCATACAGAAAGACATCTTTCGAACTATTCTTGCTATTAGTTAAGTAAATAAAATGATATGTCATCGTAATCCGATTTTCCTTCTCTTGTCATCAGTGATAAACTGTTTAAATTGTCCTAATATAACCCTACTAAACCAAGATTGCACGATGAATCTTAAATTATAAATTATAATTGCGCCATTTTTAATAAGTTATATTTATTTTACATAATAAAATTGAAGGTAACCAAAATATATTCTTCTGATCAGGCATTCAAGACCCGAAGATTATATAGTAAGGTAAAGAAAATATTATTAACATGTTTTGGAAAAGAAAAAATAACGAATTATTCCCCTAGTCGGGAATACTCGACAAGATAAACTGTACCCAGCTTTAAAGTATATATTTAAAATATATATTCATACATCATGGAATCAGAAATGCCGCCCTTTGGCAACTGGCACCTATTTAAGTAGTGTGAAGGACTATAGAGATATAAAGGATTCAATCAACTGGAATCCGGGTTAACCTTCAGCTGTAATCGGCGCATTAGTTGGATCTGTTGTGGACACAGCTGGCATCGTCGTATGAATGAGAACTTTGGTTGGCAGCAGATGCTTCAGTGGCTCCAAGATCTGTGTCTGCTGCAAGAAGGTGAGCTGCTGTTGCTCCAGCTGAAGCAAACTGATGCCCAGATGCACGGTAATCGACTGGGGCGGAAAGATGCCGTGAATGCAACGCTGGACATAAGGCACCAGATCGTACGCTAGGCAACAGCACAATTTGACAAACGTCTCCCGTTCATTGCCCGTGAAAGCCTGCTGCTCCTGGCGATAGAAGGCGAGGACCCTTTGGGCCACCAGCTGCAGTGACTTCTGCAGGCAGCCCGTCACATCGGTGGCCACAGCAAACGGGGCACACAAACGCAACTCATTCAAAGCATTCAGATAGCCATTGCAGAGCACGGCAAGTGGATAAAAATCCAGCAATGTTTCTGGCGGCGCATATGATTCCGACTCCGGATCTGTGCTCATCGCTGCTGCATCAAGATGTTTGCGCGAATGCAAGCTGACCTTATTGATCAGCGTAAATTTATCCAACTCCTGCCCAAAGTTTTGATTCACCTGGGTAATGCTCGTCTCGAAGTTCTGGCTCACCACACGCACAAAGATGGGCGCAATCAGGGCGCGAAAATCGGCACCGACACGACTAAAGGAGAGGCCAAAGTACATGCACTGGCCCAGCACCGTTTCAATGGAGCTGACGCCACGCTGCAGATCCGCCTCCAGCGTTAACAGAAAGGCATTAATCTGCAAGGCAAAAGGAATACAATTTGAATGCATAATCTTGGATTAAGCGTTCATTTTACCTTGTTATGCAGCCAGGCTTGAAACAGGCGATCACCATTGCAACTGACGCCCTGCAGCGACTTCAACATGCTCGATTTGCCAACATTTTGTTCGCCATCCGGAAATATGGCTCGATATTGGGTTATGATGTTGAACAGATTGATGCGCGTTATTTCAATCGTTTTGGTCAGATGCTGCTGAGCTATACAGGGGATAAGCTATATAAATACCAATATCTATATTTATGTCTTTATAGCCTACCATCAGCTATGGGAATCCCCTCCAGGCAGGTTGTTAGCCAAGCGTCGCGCGCCTGCAAAAACTTCAATTTGAGCTCGTTGTCGCCAAAGGCCTGCATGCGACGCAGATAGCCGACAATCTGCAGACACTTGGGCAGCTGCAGATCCATGCGCAACTGCGCCACAAGCTGCACAAGCATCGTATGCCACAAGGCCTCTACGGAGCGCACAATGCTCTGCAATTGGGCGAGGAATAAGCATGAAATGAGTAAAATAAAATATTACCACCCACATTCACGACGGGTATGAGGTGTCCCTGATGCTGGCCCAGTCGCTGCACGTAGCTGGCCAGCTCGAGTGCTTCCTCGTAGCGTGCCTCGCGTATGCAGCGCTCCATCAACTGCGGCAACTCCAGAATCTCCAGCAACTGGGCATTCTTATGGAGTGTTGTGCTGTTCAGGCGTCGCTGTTCGTTCAACTCGGCGGAATGTTGCAAAAACTTCTCGCATTTGCCACTGAACGCTGGCAGTTTGCCAATCAGCGTGTCCACCTGCTCCTCGGCCTTCTGGAACTCGGTGAAAATGGAACGCGAGTTCTCGGCGGTTGTGATGAACGTCTTGTAGTTGGAAATGGCCAGCTCCTGGGTCTGCTCCAATATGCGCTTCGTCTCGTCGGCCAGGCGAGTTTGCTCCTTCTTCAGCTGATCCACTTTGCAGGTGCCTAATTTGGACAAATAATTATCGAGTTCCGGATTGCCACGCAAATTTTCTACCAAACAAAAAACAACAATGTTATTGACAGTTGAAAATGTCCCGTATTGATGTCAGTGCTAACCCGGTATGCCATTCGGGAATATCAATTTCAGTACACGTTCGTTTTCCATATCCATTTGCTCAAATAACTCCATTTTATTCAAAAATAATAAAAATGATTTTGTTGCTCTGCGAGCAATTTTACTTCGATAATACGATACATTTAAAAAGCCAAACTATCGATAGATATGTGTTGCAGTACAACAAAAAGCTAACTGATACGAGTATAGCACTTAGTGATTTGTTAGCCATTCATACGTTTTCGGTTATAATTTGAATTTGATCAAAATCAAAAAAAAGTTGTCATATTTGTATTACATTGATTCTACAAATTTTCACCTTGCAGGCGCCCAATTTCTATAAAAAAAAAAACGAGTTGCGGGTTGCCAAGCAAATTTTCTACCATTCAAAAACAATGATGCAACGATACATTTCAAAAATATCGATCGATATGTGTGGCAACACAAGAAGCTAACTGATACGAGCATAACACTCAGTGATTTGTTAGCTATTCAAGTTATAATTTCGGTTATAATTTGAATTTCAAATTTGTCAAAATCAAGAAATCAAAAATAGTCATATTTATATTGCATTAATACTACAATTATTAAACAGTTGTACTTTCCATGCTCGAACAATTTCTCTTTGTGGTTGTTAATCATGCGTCTGGTTTTGCCGACTGTACTGGTGAAAGTAGAACATTTATTTGTCTATTTGCTAAAATTTATAACATATTATCTGTATGTCAGTCAGTCAGTCAGTCTGTCCGTCCACCACACAACGATGACGCTAATGAACTTGAGTTGAGTTGCAGTCTCATGGGTTGCATGGGAAGCAATCCAATAAACCAGTCGCGCACTTTCATCTCGTTCAGGCTCCAAAGCAAGAATCTTCGCTGTGCTTTTAGCTCTAGACATTTTGGCGTCGACGAGACAATGTTGTCGTTGTTGTTGCTTTTGTTGTTGTCGTTGTAATGCTGCATTAAAAACCACTCCACCTGTTTAGCGATTGGAAAACGAGTTGTGGTCAGTTTTATGCGAATTGATCATATGTGTAACTTCATATCTCATCTTTAATCACATTTATTGGCCAGAAAGTGGCTTAAATACTATACGCAAAAATCATAAGTAAATTAAAAAAAAAACAAAGGCTTGTAAAATGCTTACCCAAATTAAATAAAAAAAGTGTTTTCATATTTATACACTTAAATTTAACAATCAAGAAAATTGTTTCTGTTGAGTAAGAATTTAACTGGAACTTGAGAAAATATACATTAATCTCAAATGCCATCAAATGCCTTCAAGTGTTCTACATTCAAAAATATTTTTAATTCATAATTACAGTAATTTAGCTGATTGCTGGATTGGAACACAATTTTTTGCGACTGACAAGTAAAAATTAAATTACATTTATCAAGCTTCAGAATTCCAAGGTAGCTCAGCTGTGTGTTATTATTTCTGCACTTTCACTTTAACCCAAATATATAATGGAGTGTGGATTCACACACCAAAACACACACAGACATACATATTTGAAATCAGTGTGTTTGCTAAACATTTATTTAATTATAAGCTCAACAATAAGATACCCTTTATTATTCAAATAGACTATCATACATTTTTTAATAAGCAACTACGAAAATGTCCAGAAAAAGGCAGTTGATGATTTTTGGTGGTTTCACTTTTATATTTATTTCACATGAATATTTTCTACTTCTGCGTAGTTTTGCGGTTACAAAACGATTGATTTAATGTTAATGTTCTAACATGTATGTTGCTAATAACAGCGCTGAGTGCGCTGAGAGGAGGTTGCATTGCAAAGAGAGAGGATGTGGATCGTAGGTTCAAAATGACACCAGCTGATCAAGCCTGGCTTAATACAACCAACCTAAACAAACTATAAATCATTATCCTTTGAGTATAAAGTTTACATATATTGAATATATTAAATCGAGAAACTAAAGTTTTCTTAATTTTATGCAACTCGCACCTATTTCACTGTCGAGCTCAATATGAACTTTTAAAAAGAAAAGAAAATTAGTATATTGTGTTTTAGATATTTTATTTATTTTATTTTATTTATTTTATATATTCAGATGTTATAGTCTTCACATATATTTTACTGTACAGGTGTGTACATACATATCTTTTTTTCTTTTTAATTTTTTTCAAGCGTATATTAAATAAGCAGATAAATAAATAATAATTGACTTTTTACTTATATATTTATGCTACTTATAAGTTTCTTACAAATGTATATTTCTGCTGCATAAAAGAGTAATTAGCAAAAATAAGAGCTATAAATTTGTCAAAAAATTCGACAAGTGGCGAAAGAAATGTAGAAAGGAAACACATAATTAAAATAGTGAAGAAATGCGAGAATAGTCCAACAACCACCCACCTCCTACACCGACACCCACAACCATTGAGTGCATCTCGAAGCTGTCACTCATTTGTGTCTTGTGTGTATTCCAACATGCATTTTGTGTGGCTAAACTTTGACTTTAACTGCAGGCGATATTGGGCTCTCTTCTTCCTCTTAATCTCTCTCTCGTTGTCTGTACGAAAGTCATTGACATGCAAGGAGAGAGAGAGATTTAGTGAATGAGCTGTGCATGTGGATGCGTGCATAAGTATTTGTGTAGTTGTTATGGGTTCATAAGAACCAAACAATTTTTTCATAGACATCACTCAATTAACTTAAAATGCATTTTGTAGTTACAGCAAGCGCTGTTTAAGTTAATCCATAATCCATAATTTTGGGTTAGATAATTTACACAATTAATTTGATTTTGAATTCGCGTCGGAAACAGCTGGCAAGCTGTGTAAATTATGCTTGGCAAAAACGCACTTTTTTCAAACACGAAACGCAGCAGCAGCAGCAGCCACAGCAGGCGCAGCAGCAACAATAACAACAACAAAGGCCACTACTACTGACCTACTAAACAGGCGTCATCGTCTTCGCTGCTTCCCACCAGCAGCCGCAATCAGAGACAACAACAACAAAACCAACAACAACAACGGTAGCGAAGTCGTGCCTTCGTTTCGTCTCGGGCACATCTTCGTCTTCGGGTCTTTGGTGCTTTGCTCTCTCGCACTCGTGTGACTCTTTTTCTTATTATTGCTGTTGTTGTTGTTGTTCTTGTATTATTTTTTTTGCACTGCTGCTGCTGCTGCGCTCGCTCGTTTTTCAATGTTGTTTGTTTTGCTGCGCCCGCCCGTTGCTAACGTTTCGAATAATAAATAAGAAAAAGTTTTCCTGCAATCGCAAAAAAACAACAGCAAAAAAAAAACAACAACAAGACCTGGCAGAGCCGTAAAAATAGCAAGTAACAATGTTCGAGTTGAGAAGAAAATACCAACTGATGTATACCCTGTAATATGCCACAATTACCGACAGTATCTTCTAATTTGATTAATTAAATTAAATTAAATAAAAAATAATTAAATCATTGATTTACTTTGGTGAGAATGTTTAATTTGCTTGTTATATTCACCACAGAGTCTACACACGAATCCTTATAAATCTGTTATGTAAATGGAGGCAGCAAAACAAACTGAAAAACTGTTGGATATAAAAGTACTGGATGGAAATATCCCATTGATGAGAAATAACATCAGCCAAAGCATAAAAGGCTCAAATTAGTTTCGACAATCGGCAAAAATGATGCTCTCCAGTCAGAAGAATAATTTTTACAGTGTAATTAATTAATAAAATATTTAAATTGGATGGAGTTTATGCGTTTCAACGAAAATGCACAATTTTTTCATTGATTATTCATTGAAACGAAAGAAATTTTTCTAGTGTAAATAATGAAAAATAAATTCGGACATTATCAAATAAAGTGTAAATTAAATGTTTATATACATTCGCAAATGAATTGTAAATTTATGTATTATGACATGACTATACTCTGCTTTATATACCCCTATTTTGCAGTATCTGCATACAGGGTATGAAAAGCGTTTTCGCTTGCGTCGCTTGCTTTGGCCGTCTTTCTGGCTCTGTCGTGAGTCGGGTTCCGATTTTGCGGGGTGGCAGCGGGGTCGTCACAACACTCGCTTCAATCGGCGCTGTCGACGCCGTCGCCGTCGTCGTCGTCGTTGTCATTTGCGCTGACGACTCTGCTTGCTGCCAGTCTGTGGCGCAACTCTCGCCGCAGTTGCAAACGTGAGTGCGAAGCGTGTAAACGTTATTTTTGAATTTCGGCTTTGAGCTTTGGGATCGACTGTTGTTGTGGTTTATGTGCGCCTGTTTCAGCCAACAACGGGACAGACAGCTGAGATCAACGGAGTGCAGTGCAGAAAGGCGTTAACACACTTTTGCAAATAAATACAAATGCGAAATACTATATCAATAAATATTATGCATACTATGCGTTGCTCTTATATAAACGCAAATCTCAAGCCGCATCGAAGTCTGCAACCAAATCCCAAATAAATTGTTAAGCCAGTGAAATACAAAAAAAGAAAGAAAGAAAAAAAAACAAGGTGTTACGGGGTCGGGTCCCCAAAATCGAAAAGCAAAGTGAAACATTGCGAAATCCTTTGACGAAATTTCCAAAAGCCACCTCATTTTTTTGGGGTGCTATTGCCAAAACAGAGTGAAAGTAAACAATGGAGCTGACGAAAATGGATAGGCGATTGCAAATCACAAAGCTAATAACGGTACACACACATACTATATATATATATAAATATATTTATCTATATATTTATTTTGTGACAGAAGTGTTAACTGAGACAACATTGTCACATAACATGCATTCAGTCCATGCCTCATATCAGCTGATCAAATAAGCGATAAGACATCAAATTCACTCATATTTACACGCATATGTAAATATGTATAAATGCACACACACACACACACACACACAGACTCAGCTGTTGCTTTTGTTGTTTCGTTACCGGTTGGGAGAGAGACGAAAATTAAAAAAAAAAAAAAATAAATAAAATTTCACTTTCTTTGAGTGCGTTGAAGCGATTTCTTAGTTTTGCTTCTTTTTTTTTTGGGCCGTCATTTGAATTTAAATGAAAAATAAATAACAACAAATCGTGTGCCAAATTGGATTAAATGTTTGTTTGATTTTTTTGGGCATCTTTTCCGGTGTGTAGGTCGATAAGTGAAACTTAATAATTAGCTAAACAAAACAATTCATCGATTGAAGCAATCAAATGAATATGCGCATTTTAGTTAGCATGGAGCTGCACGTCAAGTTCGTCGCCTGAGTCTTTCTATTTTGTGGTTGTTGTTGTTGTTGTTGTAAGTTTCACCAACAGCTGCAACAGCTGCGCCTGGGAATGGCAATTAGCCGCGCACAGAAATGGCCATAACGAAAAGCCAAATTTGGTTAAATGTAACATCAACTTCATTTGCAGTTGACTTCTAAATTGATAAATAATTCATTGGCCATCTCGCAGATCTCTCGCCGATCGACTGGCAGTTAGTAAATGAAGACATAAACGGGCAGGCCATAGACATAGGCTGACTAGTCTGTCAGTCAGTCAGTCAGTCAGTCAGTCAGCTGGTGGTGGTGCAAGTGGCAACAGGAGGCTTCTTAGAAAGTCGGCAATCCTAATCGCACTGACACATTAAAGCGAGTCGCGTCATGGACAAGTGACAAATGTCTTCCTCGATGCCAGTTGACTCAAAGCGCCCGTTTCGACATATTGATTTGTTAGTGCATCTGCTGACAGCCGAACGACAGACAGAACGACCGGCCAGACTGTTGCTCCAATTTCCTTATGGCTTTTTCTAGGTTTACCAAGAAATATGACAATGTGTATCTGTGTGTGTGTGTGTGTGTGTGTGTGTTTGTATGCACTTGAATCTTTCAAGTCACCCGCGTTCGCTGTGTTCCATGATATTCTTTTTTTAATTGTCTCTCTCTCTATATATACATATATACATACATATATATATACACATACATATTCAGCTATATGTACATAGTGTGTATGTGTGGATATAGTTTTGGCGTGGAACGAAGCGAAAGCAATTTTGCTTTCCATTTCAGGTTGTGTGTTATTTGACCCAATTTCATTCTGTATACAAAATATTAGTTTGAGAGCAGGTTCGTCGCTTAAGTCATTTGTGGCTTCATCTTAATTTAGTGCATTTTGCGGTTGTTGAGTAAACTTGAAAGGAATATAATAATAATCAAATAACAGTTAAAGTAAATGCTACTTAACCAATTACCAAAATGATCTTCTCGAGTTTGAGTTTGAGAGCAAGCTCATTACTTAAGTCATTTGTGGTTTCATGTTAATTTGATGGTTTTTGCAGCTGTTTGGTAAAAATAAAAGATAGAAGATATATGAAGATATATGAAGATATATGAAGATATATGTAAATGTTGCTTATAAAATTAACAGAATTCTCTTCTCATGTAAATAAACACTCAAGTTTAAAAGCGAGTTCGTTGCCTGAATCATTTGTTATATCATTATAGATTCATGCTTTCCCAGATATATAGTATAATTATATAACAATTAAGTCAGCATATTTACACTATTTTAAAATAAATATTAGTTTGGGATCAGGTTCGTTGCATAAGTCATTTGATTAATCATGTTAATTAAATGAATTTTACGGCTATTTGCTTCAACTGAAAAAAAAATAACAAATATAATTAAGTGAATATTAATTATGTTTCAATATCTGTATCTATCGGAATAATCTTTAACTATATTTAAAAGCTAAGACTTTTGCATTTTCATGCATATAAGAAATAATTTAAATAATAATAGTTAAATATTTAAGCCACATTGAAGTAAGCTAAGTTAAACTATAAATTAATTAATATTATATATGAGCCATATTCGTTGCTTAAATTATTTGTTTTTTTCTATCTTAACGCATACTTAGTTTACTGTGCTGCTTCGAACACATATCTCATCCTAAGGTTCGTTTCGGAAGAATGCGTTTCCACATCCATTAACCCCGATTTTGGTTAATCCTTTTTTCACTACATTATTTCCGCTATTCAGTTATTAAATAAATATACATTCACTTAGCGAACGGTTTGGTTTAAGGTTTTCTATTAGCTGTGCTGGTCCAAACCAATTTCTCATCCTTAGCTTCGGTTAGTGAGACTGATTTCCATGAAGTCATGGTTTAATTCGCACTTGTGTTTGTTGCATTATTTTTTTTTTAATTTTCCTGTGCTGAAAATTACAAAAATTTAACAAATCTGGAAATTCTTCATAGGTGTATATTTTTTGTAAGACTTCTTCAGATATGATTGACGCTTTTATTACAACGCTAATGTTCTGGCTATATCCGGCATTTGAGTTCCACTATAGCTTGAACGCATCTGCGGACAACCAGGTGGCATGGATGAAATACTAGAGTATCTTTGGATTCTTCAAAGCGATATCCTTCCTAGCTAGTGGCCTGGAGACATGGCTGCCATTCCTCAAGGGCCTCAAGTTCGCCGTTATATCCCAGCCCCGGCGGCGGCTGCCAGTTGATTCCCGACACGTGGCTTGATCCGCTTGTCAGACGCAACAGTGCCAAAATCCAAGCCCTCCTCGATGTTGTCAGCATTATTTATTTATTTATTTTTATTTATTTATTTTTATTTATTTATTTATATTTATTTATTTATTTTTTTATTTATTTTTTTTTCTATTTACACATTTTTATTTAGTGAAAGGTTTGGTTCTGCTTGGGATCGGTTTAAGTTATGATTTGAGGTTTAGTTTCCAGGTTTGGCTTGTAGAATGAAAAGTGACATTAAAGGAAAAAGTGAATAGCTTAAAATTTAGTTTGACATTTTGTTTAAAGTTTTTTGATTACGATTTACATTCATTTGCATTCATTTTCATTTTCCAGTTTGTTGCGCAACAAACTTCATGGAAAACGCAGACTGATTTTATATGTGGAGTTTCCAAAAAAAGTTGCAGATACGCAGATCGATAATGCACATGGCATCGTTACCTAACCCGCTGACTAAAACAAGCTAGTCTAATGGTCCCACTCACACACACACACACACACACACACACACGCACACACATGGCACAGCACTTTCTTTTTAAGCGCACGCAATAGTGAGGTGAATCATACAACGACTTACGACTTACAAAAAAAAACCGCATGCAAGCTAAAATGATAACTGAATGGATATCAAATTTGAGATCCATGTATAAAAAAATAAAACAAAAAAAAGCAAACCAGTTCAAAAAGAGACAGAAACAGACAGGCTGCTGCTGCTGCTGCTGCTGCTGCTGCTGCGGTTGTGGCTGCGACTGGCTTGGGCTCCGATTTCTGCTGTGAGTGTGTGAGTGTGTGTAGCTCCTTGGCCAGCCGTCGATTGTGCAACAGAAAGGGAAAGTTTAAGTAAGGGACCCCATTGAATCGAGCCGACTTGAGTTGAGTTGAGTTGACTTGACTCGAGTAGACCAATACCAATACCAATACCAATACCAATACCAATACCAATACCAATACCAATACAAAGATGAAGACCAAGGTGCTTTTCACAATGCCTTTTGCGGCACTTTACTTTTACTTGGCTAGCCAGCCACTCGCTTTTAATTGCTCTCTTTTGCTCTTTCTCTCTGTCTCTCTGTCTCTGTCTTTGTCTCTGCCTCTGTGTCTTTCTACACTTCACTTTTTGGTCACTTAATGCCAGACGAACGGCCCCAAAGCCGGTACCAGAGACCCCCACGACTTATCCAAGGTAATTGCGGCCATTCTCTCTCTCTCTATCTCTCTCGCTCTCTCTGTCTCTCTCCAATGGAGACCACCCCTCTCAGCCCCACTCCATGCAAATGCACATCGATCATCTGCTCGTGGCAAGCAAAGTGATTGTGTGCATTTTGTGCCACTGTGTGAAAGTAAAATTTGATGAGCGACAGCGACACACACAGGCAGACAGATAGACAGAAAGAGAGGGGGAGGGGCAGAGCAATAGGCGTATTTTGTTCGTTCCGCTTTTGGGTTTTTACCTCGTCACGCTGTCCACGAACTGTTTGTCCGAGTGAGAGCCGACTGCATTCGTTGCATTTATGTTTGACTCCAAAGTGCAGCCACAAATTGAATTCTTTCGTGATTTTTAAATGCATTTTCCAAATGCCATCAATATAGCCATGACTTTTCATTTACCTTTCAAATGTCGCATGTGCATTATGGTATGCATAAGTAAAACAAGAGTTTTTTAATCATTAATTGAATTAATCTTTTACTCTGAAAAGACTTAAAACGTGGCATATATATTCGGGTTTGAAAGATCGATAACATTGATGAGTTCAAATCGATTAGGCCATATATCTCGTAAGATTTAAAGATCTATTAGATTTGGAGGGTAGGTTGCTGGTGACATACAATTTTCCTAAATATATATATTTTTTATATTTTATAAAGTTATTCAGAAAGTTTTAACCGATGATAACATGAAAATAGAACCAGAATTGCGATTCCAATTGTAAATGTGAAACTATAATCTAAAGATCCCTGAATATTGAAGATCTGATCAATTTTGACAAAGTTATGGATTATTAAAATTTAAAAGGGGCTTTAGTGATTTTTCAATGGCTCAATAATTTTCCAAAATGAGATTAAGCTTTTAAACTAATCGGTCTATTATAATTGGGGAAAGTCAGCACTGCGACCTATAAGGTCTATTGTGCCCCAAATTACGACTATACAAACTTAATAGTTTTTCCATTCATTCACTAGTACGAAGTAGTAGCAAGCAACTTGATTATTTAGATGTATCATAAATATACTCTATATTTGTCATCTTATTTCATAAAGAACTCAAAAAAGGTAGCAGATTTTGAAAATATTGTGAATGTTGAGCATAAGAAAGTTATCTTAAACAAGAACTTTTTTATAGCTCCTTAAAGAAAAATCTAGTACATTTAAATTTAAAAAAAACTGATTCGCTGACAGTTAATTATAAACTTAACCTAAGCCCGATATTTAAAAAATGATCTCGCTATAAGAAAGTGTAACTTAAAAAACCACAAAAAATAAAAGATATATAAGAAGTATACTTTCAAGTAGACATTTTTTTTAAAACTTGAAGATCAAATTTCTTAATTATAATCAAGATTACTTAAAGTCTTTTTGCAACTGCAGTGCTCTGCCCTCTTCAAGCTACTGTTTTTAAAAATTGAAGACACAATTTCTTAATTATAATCAAGATTCCTTAAAATCTATCTTCCTCTTTCTTGCAGTGCTCTGCCCTGTTCATGCTACTGTTCATGTCCGCCGTGGCGCAGTCCGTTGGCACGCCGAGCTTCGGCTTCGATTCGTCGAATTCGTGCAGTCCGAACGGTAAGGTGTCTCGTCGTGGTCGTGCCCAGATGCTGGCGGCGATACCCTGCGATTTGGGCAAGCAGGCGTATTGTCATCTGCCCGGCTCAATATATCCGTGGCATGCAGTGCGTCGCTTTGTCCACGAGAACCAGGGACTGATGAAGCGCATGTACGGCGATGTGCGACACATTTCCATACTGCGCGATGAGATCCAGAACAATGAGGTTGTTGACCCGGAGGACATGGAGGAGACGGCACAACGCTACTCGAAGATGCCACGCGGAGCCAAGTACATGTTGCATGGTCGGGACAGCGATCGCGATGATTATAGCAGCTACAAAGGCAACGATGTCCTGATGGAACCACATTTTCGACCAGTGTCAGTTTTAAGCACCACAACAACAACAGCAACACCAACAACGACCACAACAACAGCAAAAGTAACACCAACAAAAGCAACAACGACAACAACTGACGTGTCAACAACAACAGCACCGAGTTCCTCCAGCTCAACTGCGACAACAGCTGTTGTGCAGCCCGAGCAGCCCAGTGTGGATTCAAATAGTGTTTATGAAGCACCACCCAGCACCACATCCACCAGCAGCAGCACAACCACACAGCGCCCGATTGCTGGTGATAATATACAAATTATTGATTCCCCACAACTGGGGCAGGGACTACGCAATCTGAGCATAGCAGCCGCCGACGCACCTGCAACACTTGCCTCGGTGGTAAGGACCACAACGGCGGCACCCAAACGCACCACAGCGATGCCACTGCGCAGGCAGACCTCGACAACCACCAAGGTGGTAGCAGCAGCAGCCGCAGCAGCCTACGTTAAGGCAGCACCACCACAAACAACAACAACAACCACTGCTGCAACACTGCGCAGCACCACAGCGGCAAGCAGTGCCTCGCCATCACGCAGAAATGTGACGAAGACGACGCTGGGAGCCACAACACCCTTCAGCTTTGCCTCACTCTTCTCGCCCACCTTCAATGCGGCTTTGAATGCGGAGAAACAGCGCCGGCCACTCACTGTGAGCACCACCACCACCACCAGCAGCAGCAGCAGCACCACTGCCGCGCCTGCCACCAGCACCACAAAATCAGGACTATTGCGTGAGGGTGGTCAGCTTTTCCAAGATGCCATGAAGCAGGAACCGATGGCAGTCAGCAGCAACATGCGTGGAGTGTAAGTATGAAAGAGATGAAAGATTTATTGGTAAAAGTCCACTTTGGTAAGTACACTCGGAAAAAAAAATCAGACAGAATCTTAGAAAATCTTTAAGGGTAACTCACTTTATTTTACAGAGTGTATATTATTATTATATTATATATATATAGATATATACATATATTATTATATTATTGATATATAAATCAAGGTTTTTATTTGCTTCATTTCATTTTCGATTTTCCTGAAATTAAGAAAGACAATTTCCTTTTTCAATTTTAATTTTCTGGAAAATCTAACGTGAAATTTGGAAAAAGTGTGTCAAATTTGATGTTTTTTTTTTAGTTTGTCCACTAAAGCAGACAGCAAATAAATTCTTTAATATTATCTGAATTTCAGAAAGGATTTATTTAAAAAAAAGGTTTTTTTATTTTATTTACTTCTCCCAGTTTGAGATCTACAAATATCCCAAATAAAACATAAATAATATTAAGCGTTTTGCATTTACAATTTTTACAAATAAATTCTATTATTGAGAAATATATTTTTGAAAAATAAAAAACCGTTTCCAGTTTTGAGAAATTTATTTAGTATCGTATATTTAGAAATTATTTCGAAAAACAAGAAAAACAATGTAGTTTTCAGGGTGATTTATATATTATTGTGATTTTTAGGTAATCGAATTTAAATATTCCAGAAGAGTAAATATCAGAAATTCTTCTACAGATTCTAATCTATCCTAAGCTATGTAAGAGAACATATACAAGGTTCATATTCAAGAACGTGATAATCAAATTCTTTTAAATTCTTTTGTATAAATTTGATTATGCTGGGAGATACTCGGACATAATTTTAAATTGTTTTCCCTTAATTTTGCAGTAATAAATAAATTAATATTTTATAAGCTAATTTATTGATATATCCATAAAATAGTGACAAATAGTGATTATTAAAGCATTTTAAATTATTTTTAATAATTAGTTGACAAGTTCGAAACATCTCTTTATCTCTTTTATTTATATTTTTTAATTTATAATTTATTTTCACAAATTTTCTTAATTGACATTCATTGATTATTTGCGCTCTCTTTGCAGCAATGCTTGTCCTGTTAAGGATGAGGTGGTTGCTCCATTTTGGGCGAACAACACACGTGGCGAGGTGCTGGCCCTGCTAAACCTGTATCCCTTCGAGCAGTATGTACACTGGGAGAAATGCACGCACGAGTTCAAGCAGATGTTCTGTCGCGATGGCTGCCGTTGCGAGCAGCAATATCGACTGCATCGATTGCTGGCCTACGATCCGCACAATGAGTGCCGAGGCATCTTCTCCGACTGGTTTCGCTTCCCCTCCAGCTGTATATGCAAGTGCTACAATATACCCATGGATTTTCGGGCAACATCGCGCAGTCCGCGCTCCGACAGCAGCTTCGATGGTGTGGCACAGTCTGTGCCACAGCCGGACCCCATTCGGGCAGCCGAAGCTGAGGTGCAACGTGCCATCTACGAGCATGCCACAGATCAATGGTATCGGCCACGCGATGACTTCGATTTCTTTGAGGGTTAACTCACACTGAGAGAAAGTTTACCTAGTCCTAGTCCCTCCCATGTACAAAACAAAAAACTAATTAATCCCCTGTAATTAAAACGACTCACAAAAGAAATAACCTTTAACTGGCCCAAAACTTCAGTTAAGCTAAGATTAAGTTTCACTTGAAATTTACAAATATTAAAAATTAGTTTAAGTAATTATTGTTGTTCGAATTACAATTTAAGTTAATTAATTAATCCTAAGTTAAGCCAGCCATTGTGTTATTGTATATATAAAGAGATCGACATAATGTGTTTCCCAGCGAAAACTTTACAGAGCGAATGTACCTTGAAATATTTATTAAACGAATTCGATATTCAACTGAGTTTAATAGTATTGCTTTTATCATTAATTTCGATTAGAAATAATTTTGCATTACGGACGTGTGGCCATAAAATAGTAACAACTAACTATATATATATATATTTTGAACTGTAAATAAAGCCAAAAGCAAAACACAAAAAAAACATTCTGGAAAAAATATTTATTGCAAAAAATATATACGTGCAAGTATATAAAATGCTTACATAAGTAAGTATATATATAAATATATATAAATATATATATATATATTATTGTATAAAATAGATTGTAATGTATTTAATACGTTCATAATTAACTCATTCATTTTTTGCTGTTGTGTAAATTTGCATTATATAATTTGATTAATGCTAAAGGCATTCGTATCAGATTTAACATTTAGATATTTTAAGGCTAATATAGCATATACATATATATAGTAATAGCATTTTCTCTCAATACCCACTTTGTTCATCAAATAAAGATTTTTTTTGTATACTGCATGAATATACGTCGACTTTTTTTTAGTGGTTTTCTTTTCATAAAAGACACTTTGTTTTAGAGATATGTTTTTCAGTTTGAGAACGACAATTTTGAAGAATAATAAACAAATTATTTAAATATTGCCATTAAGTAAACACAATTACAGTTGGAACCGCATAAAGCCACACAATTTGATGAAATGTGTTGAAGTGTATAAATAATTTAGTAATAAATATGCATATATATATATATGAAGTGTGCACACAAGCATTAACAATTTCTTCAAGTCTATAGAAATATTTGAAAATGGATTCAAAGGAAGTCATTAATGTGCATGTTGTGCCTTCGACGAAGATGACCTGTTCAACCTGGATGCTAGCCTGGATAAATGTAGAAATGGTGGCGAATTTGACGAAAGTCGAGGATCTCTGCACGGGCGCTGCATATTGCAAGTTTATGCACATGCAATTGCCGAATTCGATGCCAAATTGTCGAATCAAGTTTAGGGTCGCTTTAAGGAGAACTTTGAGTTCATGAAGTGGTTCCGCGAATTATTCATCGCCAATTACGATGGGTAAGCCAAATTAATTGAACTGGAAGTATCAATTCGTTGCATGATCAAAAAGAACGGGACTAACACTTAACAATGAGAATTTTTGAAATCCACGTACAGGCAAATACGTTCCACAAATATTGTATATAAATTAAATGTAAGGAGACATTAAACAAACATACAGAAAATACGCCCTCCTAAATATGCCAACATAATATGTAAGTATGTGTTGTGCTTGGCATATTGGCGACATTGAATACTCTGCGTTAAGCGAAACGAATACAAAACCTAAATAATATTAATACGCATTCAATTATTATGCGTAGCTGCACAGAGTAGCAACTAAAAACTAGAAAAAATATCGTAAATCTCGTCGAATTGTGCTAACCATTCGTAACAGGCACCCAAAGCAATTTATCCTGCTCCTTGTCGACGGCGTCCTTGATCTGAGTGCACATATGCTTGATGCTGACGCCAGGTATAACGGCTATATACAAAAACAGATTAAATATATTAATAATATATATTTTAGTTGACTGCTGGATTTCACATACCGGATATATACTGTTTGTAGTCGAACTCCAGTTTGAGAGCGCGCTCGTACATCTCCTTGGCAGCTTTGGCTGATATTTTGTCTGTGCCAAAGTCGCGAATATCGCGTATTTGTTTGGCCGACTTGAAGCGTAGCAGCAGCACAATCGGATAGATTTGCAAGCGTTGCAATCGCTCCACGGCTGATATCGACACATCCAGTATGCAGTGGCGTCGATCCTGCAAGGATATTGGTGGGCATTTATTAGCATAATGCGTAGTGAGCATATTTCACACTGATACTCACAATTTTGCACGCATTGCTGATGGCTTCGACGGTGGTGCATTCGAATTTGTTGCCACGTCGCCGATAATCGACAAATATGTTCTCCTTAAGGCCCTCCTCCATGACCTCTTGGGAGCAATCCATTGCTGTTACCTCACACAACTTAAACAAATTAGAGAAATCAATCTTTAAACGATCTATTAAGCACTCGGACAGCGGTCCAATGATTAGCACAGGTCGACGTATTGGCGCTGAAAAATAATAAATATTTAAAACTTATCATACAAATGAACAGAGATTGGGCTTGATGAGCACTCACAGTCTAGGAGCTCTACACGCTGATAGCTCAAGACGCCGCCATCATCGTTGAGAATGCCCGAGTCCGGAAAGAAACTCAGCTGCGTATTGCTGAAGCTCGCTATTTCCGTGGAGTCGCGCGATGAGCTGCGCTGGTTCTTCTTCCGGCGAAAAAATGAACGTCGCGCCGAAGTGCTGCCACGCCGCGCAGTGCCCGTATCACAGTCGACTACCTCGCCCGAACGCATCTCCTCCTCCACTCTGCAGAAATAAAAAAAAAGTAGTTCATTAGAAAGAAAAAAAAATAAATGTGTACTTAAACTTCTGCCTTGAATTATTATTATTATATTATATTTAATTTATATACAATATTTGTGGAAGGTATTTGCCTGTAAGTGGATTTCAAAAATTCCCATTGTAAAGTGTTAGTCCCGTTCTTTTTAATGAAGCAATGACTTGACACTTCCAGTTCAATTAATTTGGCTTGACCATTGTAATTGGCGATGAAGAATTCGCGGAACCACTTCAGGAACTCAAAGTTCTCCTTCTTGTACAACGATTTTTTCTTGAAGCTCTTCTGCAGCAGCTTAAAATTGTGCACGAATTCATGCTCCTGATTGGCCCTAGACTTGATTCGACAATTTGGCATCGAATTCGGGAATAGCATGTGCTATAGGCAATAGGCAGCGCCGGTGCAGAGATCCTCGACTTTCGTGAAATTCGACTCCATTTCTACATTTATCCAGGTTAGCGTCCGTGTTGAACAGGTCATCTTTGTCGAAGGCACAACATGCACATTAATCACTTCCTTTCCTTTCGTGCACACTTCAGCTACAACTGAGACAGTCGGTCGCCAGCCTGCTTTATTTATACAAAGTTCCTCTATGTTAGCAACATATAAAATAAAAATGTTAAATGCAACGCTGTGTGTAATGTTAAGTGTCGATATGTAAAATGCAACTCTGCAAGTAGTGTAACATTACATTATAAGTGTGACATAGTGCTACCTTAACATGCATATTTATTACTAAATTATTTATACACTTCTACACATTTCATCAAAAGTTTTTCTTGCAAGCATAAATATATAGACCGATCGTTCCTGACACTATATTATATTCCTATTTTCAACGGATCTGCTCCTCATATTTCCTCACGATCTTAGCACTTATTACAAAACAATAAAACTTAATCCTTTAATTACATTTAACTTGATTCCTTGAGCAATTAACTTTCATTAAGCCTCTCAGTACTCACTTCATTTGACTTGGGATAATGCCGCACTCCTTGCGATGTCCCATTGAATCCAGTTTCCAGGCACGCCACAGACCAAAGGTGCCATTAAACACCGTGTTGTCCACATAGAGCACCTCATCCTTGACGAAACGCAAATCGTCCTCGTTCAACTCACCGAAGCGATCAAACCCCACACGCACATAGAACGAATCGCCAGGCTTATCCTTGATCTGCTTGAGTGCTATAACCATATATAATAAATTATATTATTTACTATTTTCAGTATTATTTACCGTCTGCCACTTACTTTGTAACTTGTTCTGGACGAGCATTGAAACCGTGTCGGTGAGCTTGGAGATCTCATTGGCTGCCTGCTCGGCGGTAACACCGCTCAGATCGACACCATTGTACTCCAGTATGAGATCACCCTTGCGTATGCCGGCATGATCCGATGGCGAACCAGGCGCCACATCATGCACATAGATGCCGACCTTGTTGCCGCCAAACAGCTTAATGCCTAGATTCTTGGATTTATCCATGTGCAGCGTCACAAAGCGCAGAGCTGTGAAAAAAATAGACGATTAGTCATACATCCACTCTAGTGTCTGAATCCGATTCCACTTACACTCTGCGGCGACCGTTGCCGGCGCCGGGGGCAGCGTCAGTTTGGCATCCTCATCGTAGACCGTTGAGGCGGCAGATGCGGTTGTTGTTGTCGTTGTCGCCGCCGAGGATGGCATGTCCTGGCTACTGCTAATGTCCGACTGATTCTCCAGGCTGTCCGTAAAGCTCTGATCCTTGATCGACTGATGTGAGAGTGGCGCCCGTGTCA
Source organism: Drosophila paracracens (assembly GCA_035044025.1). NCBI lineage: Eukaryota > Metazoa > Arthropoda > Insecta > Diptera > Drosophilidae > Drosophila > Drosophila paracracens. The sequence goes on along the minus strand of JAWNMN010000835.1, from coordinate 1,250,527 downwards.
CAGTTCCCGCTGATGGCAGCAAGGAGAGCGTCTGCATCGGTTGCATCGGCAGCGTCGCCTGAACACTGCGCAACGGCGGTCGCGGCGAATTGCGGGGCGTCGGCGACCCCGAATGATTGAGGGGAGATTCTGGTTCCAGGTTGTGGTTGCCTTCGTACTCGGTTGAGTGAAACTCTGCAAGGTCAATGCAGCAAATTAATAATAAATTAATACAAATATAATAAATAATAAAATTAGCACAAATTAAGAAAAGTATTTTTCATCAACTTTTCCACTTTGAATTTATATAAATTCAGTTGAAAAGAAATGTTAAGCCTCAATTTGCTTAGTTTAATGAAATCTAAATTGGCTGTTAAGGACTATATAAACTAAATCTTCCAACTTGACCGCATTTAAGATTAAAATTCCAATAAAAAATGTTTGGGCTTCAATTATTAAAGAACTTCTTTAAATCCCTGGATTCAGCTAGAAAATATGCCACGTTCGTAGTTTCGGATATTAAGTTTCGCAGTTGTAAAACCATTAAGGAAAATTAGAAAATTATTTAGTATAAAACCTTTTTATATGACCTAAGCCTAAAGCAATCTACCTAAATTACACATTATCTCAATCAATGACTAGGCATTCGTCTACGTTCCGACTTGCTGCTTCCTTTGCGCTCAAGGTTTAACCCATATGTTAGATAGCTGTCCAAAACTAAGGAGTATCAGAAAAGCTCACTTTCCAGAACAATTAAATTTATGAATCTAGATTCTATATATATTTCTAGATTCCTCTTGATTAAAGAATATATATTGAAAATTACTTGTGGCCATGAACGAAGCTAAAAACGAAACAGGAAAACATTTGTCAAAATTACAAAATGGACTCTGTTTAAATGTTGTAAATCAGTTTTTATGCACTTGAAATTTGTAACGTCTCTGACACCAAAAAATATATAATATACTGATCAGAATCGGAATTCGAATCAATATAGGCATGGTTTGTCTATCCGTCTGTTTTTTAAGATATTGAACTCCCTCAATTTTAACGCCATATCATAGACTGAACCAATTCAGTTAACTTTTATACTAACTATAACTTTATACTTAACTATATATATCCAAACAAGATATATATATATTATTTGTGTATTGTGAACTTACTCTCTGGATTGTACTGCACGAGCATTGTGAATGAATCGCCGCATTGGCGCAGCACATTTGCGGCAATTTCATTGGTGGCGGCACGCATGTTGATGCCGCAGACTTCCAAGAGTTGATCGCCCACCTGGAGACCGGCACGCATAGCGGTACTCTTGTCCGCCACCGTGGACACAAAGATGCCGCCGCCATTCTTGTTGCACTGTATCGTAATGCCTAGCGACTTGTCGCGCTTATCGATCGTGACTCTTCTAAGGTCTCCAGGGCATAGAAAATCCGTTGCCACATTCGAATTTCGTTTGCCGCTGCCACTTGGCACCTGGCCATGACTCAGCACCTCCACATGCACCTGCGGCATCGGTGAGCCACGTCCACTGCCACCACCACCACCGCCACCACCTACGCAACCACCATTGCCAATGCCATTAATGCTGCTCATATTGCCACCAGCATAGTTGGCGGTGTGCAGCGATGTGCTCATCATGGGATTATGTGCGGAATTGCCACCATAATGATGATCAATGGAACCGGAACTATTCTTGACCAGACTGCTGCTGTTCTGTCGATTGCTGGCCACGCTCGGATTGGATGGAATACGCAAACGCTGATTGTCCTTCTTGCGCGGAAATGTGCCGCCCTCATAGATGACACCATTGCCAGCAGCCGCAGCCGAAAGACTGTAAGGATAATGCTGGGACTGCTGCGACTGATTGTAGTCCATGTAGGGCGGATGTTGATGTTGATGCTGAAGTTGATGCTGTTGCTGCATCTGATGCTGCTGCTGATGCTGATGATGTCCGAGCGGTTGATGAGCCAACGGATGCTGCTGCTGATTGCTGCTCGTCGGCATGTAGACCAGATCGGTTGGTATGCCAATGCTGCTGCTATTGCTGTTGCTCTCCACGGCTTGGGTTGTTGGTGGCGAGGGCAGAGTGAGCGGACTCGAGCGACGCATATAGCGCATGCCATGCGTGCTGGGCGGATAACTGGGAAAGAGCTGCGTATGCCGATTGTTGCCCACCGGATGACTGACCAAATGGGAGATATGCGTGGGCGGCAAATAGTTGTGGCCCGTGCCGATGATGGTCATGGAACCAATGCTCTCACTATCGCTGGGATATTTGGGCACATGCTTGGGCGGCATTGGCATCTGCATCGGCGGCATCACACTGCGCTTTGGATACACAATCAGGTTGCAATCGTTGTGGGGCGGCGGACTCTTTGTCGACAGCATGGACTCGATGGAGTTTTGGGATTTCAGTGAGATGATGTCGACCGGATTGCCGGAACCCGAACCGGAACCAGCCGAACCACTGCCCGCTGACAGACGTGGCGGCGGATGCAGTGGCATAAAAATAGAATTCATTTTGGGCAGTGGCAAAGGTGGGGCTGCACCTGCTCCTCCTGCTACACCAGCTGTTGCTGTCGCTGTTGATGGCGTCACTGCGGATGCTGCTGATAGTGGTGCGTGTGCCGGCTGCTGAAACATATCAAACATTTGCTGTTTGCGCGAAACGGGAAATTCACCTGCAGCAATGGCGGGCACCACCTGCTGCTGGGCCTGCTGACCCGTCGTCTTCGGCTGATAGAAATCGCCGCCACTCGCCGGTATATTCAGGGAGAACCGATGCGGATTATGATTGCGCCCGGTGCCGCCAACGTTGCGCTCCTGCTGACCATGCAGCTTGACACGCGCATTGGCGCCCATCAGTGGTGCAGTGCGCTTGTTGCTCTCATCCGGTGTGGATAGGACGCCGCCGTAGAGCGAATGCCGCGGATAGGTGACGTTCCCGGGCTGAAAGAGTGTGGCGACCACATTGCCAACCGGATTCGAATTGCGATTCGGATGCGTTTTAATTGCACCACCACCAACTGCACCACCTCCAATAGTAGCAGCACCACCACCACCATTTAGATTTCGCGGCTTCGACAACTGCGGTGGCAACGGAGGCGGTGGCAAATCTTGGAGCTGCAATTGTGGTTGCTTCGATTCCAGTGGATCGACAACATCGTCATCCTTATCGACATTGATGGGGCCGGCGGTGAAGAGGGACATCAGAGCACGTTTCTTTTCGCCGCCACGCTGAACGATGGTCCCAGTGGGATTGTCATGGGAGATTTTGGTGCGTGGCCAGGTGCCCATTGTTTTGGCCTCCTTTTCACCCTTTTTGCTCTTCTCCGAGCTATTCTCGCTCAGCACCGAATCCAGCGCAGCAATGGCCGAATCGTGCTCCTGCTCAAAACTATCATCGGCTGTACCCGGCTTACTAAACTTGAGTCTGAGCCAAAAATTGACAAATTTCGAGGGATGCTTGGCGGCGCCACTATTATTGTTGCTCGTTGTGGTGTTGGAGGTGGTGCCAATGGAGCTGGCGACACCGCTGCTGCTATTCAAGTGCTGCATGGAATCAATGGAGCTGTCCGTCTGTGCCGATGAGCTGGTCATGCGACAATGCTGCGCTCCTCCACCATCCGACTCGGGCACATATTTCAGCGCAAAGATGCTGATGGTGTCGCCGTTGAGCAACTGCATCACTTCATCAATGGATTGCAACGAATCCATTGACTTGTTATTAATGCTCAGCACACGATCCCCTACATCCAACTCGGGCTCATAGAAGGCCAGCGAATTGGGCTCAATCTTCGCAATGAACACACCCATATCCAGCTGGAGTCCAATGGCATCCCGACTATTACTCTTCAGCTGGACGGCATACGAGTGCCGTTTGCTGTGCCGAGTGCGCGAGACGAGCAACTGGCAACGTGGCGCACACGCACGAATCTCGTCGAGCACCATACGCTTGGAGACGCCCTCGCACTCCAGATTGTTCACCTTGCAAATGAAATCGTTGATTTTCAGTTTGCCACACGCCGGCGAACTATTGGTGACGCCACAAACCAACTGGCGCCGGTTGCTATCGTCCAGTATGATGCCCAGATCGGCAGTCTCGTGATAATTGCACAACTCAATTTCCAAGATATCGGCGCCACTCTCAAAGCAGCTCAGGCGAAAGCTGCGCCGCGATGCTGTGTCCGAGGTGGCAATTGTTGATGTGGTTGTTGCTGTTGTTGCCGTTTGATTCTCGAGCTGCTCTTTGAGCGCATCGATTTTGCGCTGGGCTTCGTCCTTTTGCTTCTTGATTTTCTCGCTGTTGCGTATGGCCATCAACAGCTCCGAGATGGCCTTGTCGCGCTCCTTGCGCAAATTATCACAGAGCGTCTTCACCGAATCGCGCTCCTGGACAATCTTCTCACGCTGTGAGATGGCCCAATCGCGTACACTTTTCGCCTCCTCGGCATCTTGCTGAGCACGCGCCACCTCCGATTGGGCCTTGTCCAGGCTCTTGCGCAGCTTGTCGAGCTCCTCTTTGTTGGTATCACTGCTGTTGAACTCCTTGGACCAGCTGCTCTCCCTTGACTTGAGCAGATCACGTTTCTTGTGCTCCGCATTTGCCAGTTGCAACGATTTCAGTTCCGTTTTGTAGACGAGTTCATCCTTTTTGAGACGTTCGATTTCCTTGTTGGCCAACGCCAGATCATCGGACATCTTTTGATGCTCCTGCAGCACATTGTCCTTCTCGGACAACAACTGATTCAGTTCCTCGGTCAGTGAGACCACATGTTTAGTCTCCTTGGAGAGGAGAACTTTCAACGTTTGATTCTCATCGCCACGATCACGATAGAAGCTACGCTCCTTTTCCAACTCAATGTAGGATTTCTTGTATTTCTCGCGTTCCATGGCAATCAGATTGCGTTCCTTTTTCAGCTCGGTTAGCTTCTCGCTGCTGCTGCAGCTGCCGTCGCAGGGCGTTGACATTTTTCCGTAGTAGAAGGCATTGTTGTTGGCAGTTGGCGTGCTCTGTGCTGCTGGAGGATTGCCATTGTTTTGGCTCTCGAGCAGCATTAATTTGTGCTTGAGTCGCTTACTCTCCGCCACAATGTCCGTGAATTTGCTGCGATCGGCCATATAGTGCTCCTGATAGATATTCAATTGGGTGGCCAACTCATCGCAACGACGCTCCGAATTCGAATGCTGATGCCTCAATGTGCTCAGCTCCAGCATTGCTGATTCGTACTGTGATTGCAACAATTCAAATTTCTTGGCATTTGTCGGCACACCAACTCCTCCGACACCTCCTCCACCACCGCCGACGCCGCCTCCTCCCCCGCTGCTGACCACCTTGGTGGGTCCATTGTTGTTGGCCATATTGGCGGCCGTTGTGCTGCCGCTGGAATTCGAAGGCGGTCGCAATGTGCTGTCGTAGCCCACATATTCGGAACTTTCCTCTGGCAGGGCGTCATAAAAGGATTCAATTATTTGGCATGCTCCTTCGGAAGGGTTTTCTTTCTATACTCACCCTCTTGACTGCTCGTGCTGGTCAGCGAGAGGTCACCAGATGCCATTTTCGCCATCACAGCATCTTTTTCATCTTTTCAGCTGCAAGAACAGAAAACCAGTGTTAGAAATAATCTTAATAAATGATAGGCTTACTTATGATATTTACAATGACTATATGTAATGACTATACGTATGGGTGGACACATGTACAAGGTCAGTATGTTTTTTTTACATATTCCTTTTAAACCTATTGTCCATTCTTTAGATAACCCTTACTATATATCGAACGGTTCTTTAGGCAGCTGGTCTAAACGAAGGTTAAGAATTTATTTGTTAACCCTATTTTTAACAAATAAATAAATATATTTGTATATACTATACAAATTAATTAAAAAATTAAATTGTCAAGATTAAAAACAGAATCTATTTGTGCAGAGGGTATAATTTTGTCGGGAAGTTTGCAAAACGTTGAATGAGAGATCTACAACCATACAAAATATATATTCTTGAATCGGAATACTATACTATATGTAACTTTTCTTATTCATTTTTTTGTTAATGAAATTTAGATAACGGCAAGTTGACTCAGGTCTGCAAGGGTATCTAATCTTCGGCATACAAGAGATAAGCTTTCTCACTTGTTTCATACTAAATTGTATGACTGTAAATGCTAATAATAATAAAAAACTTAGCTACATATAATAAATAAAATAATTGAGAATATTTAATAAATAGCTCTATTTAATTTAGAAAAATTACATTAAAAAAAAAAGTTGTCTATAAATCTCACCTAAAGCCAAAACTCAAAAATACAACCTATTTATTTTAGTATCTCTCAGAATGTAAATTTTGTATGGTGGCTTTCCTTTAAAAATCAAATTCAATTGTTATTCAAATTTGCGTTATTTTATTTGGCACTTGCATCAAAATCAGCACAGCGGAAAAAGCAAATCAAAACAAAACCGATCAGCTGTTTAATTTGCATGTCATTCACATGTCAACGACGAATGGAGCATGTTATGTATGTATGTATGTGTGTGTGTATATATGTGATGATGATCAAATATGTGCTAGTGGATTAAGGGCAGAGGGCGGGTCATTTATATTTTAATTGTATTCAAATGAATACATTAAAGATAATTGTGAATTGTAATTAAAATCACATATAAAAAATACACACACATTTAATATGGGAAATGTAACTTTCACAATGTGAAATCGCCATTTTCATTCATTGAACAAATGAATTTCAAATTTAAATACAACAGTAAAATCAAAAAAAAGAAAAAGAGAAAGAGAGATTAAGAGAGAGAGCACAATAAACGGGAACAGAGGCAGAGCAAAGCTTAAACATAAAAATACATATGCATATAGCTTGCTTTCAAAGGGGCTAATGACTCCATTAACGCTGCTTATTGTTGTTGTTTCTGTCGTTGTTATTGTTGCAAAATTTCAATTTAAGCACAAACGTAAGAGAGCGGCAATAGTAAAAAAAAAACAATACGAAAAGAATTAATTGAGTCAGCCAAGCAGAAAGCGTAAATTTGACGCAAGAGCAAAATAAGTTTACGTAAAAAGAGCGAGAGACAGAGCGAGAGCGAGAGAGAGATGGACAAATAGCAGGAAATTTTTTTCTTTTGCCTTATAAGCAGCAGCACCAATTGGAGTAAACGTAATGGAACAAAACATATGGACATACCCCAATACATACAAACATATGTAAAATGCATATGTGTGCACACAAACACACACAGTCAGAGCGAAGCACACGCAACAAATGAATGAAAATGAGCAATGAACGACGACGACAACACCCCAATTTCAGCCCCTGCCCCCATCCAACAACCGTTAAGAGGCGGATGCGCAACTGGTGAATACGCCTTTTACCGTTTGAATGCAACAAATAACAATTACAACAACCAGCAAGCAGGCAGAGCCAGGAGAAATGTCAAATTCCAAGCAAAGGAAATCAACAATAATAATTGTTCTAAATAAAATAAATTACAAATCACGAAAAGATAAAGAAAAACAGTCAACCTTCAGAGTTTCAGTTTATAGTTTAGACACTGTGCAAACGTCACTTCTTTAATTTTCACTCGGTTCGTTTCATTACTTATGGTGATCTTCGGATCTTCGCTGCCGACGCAGCAATTTGTAAACACGTATTTTACAAATTTTCCAGCGTTATTTGCCGTGTTAAGCTTATGCACATTGCGTTTATTTGCATATATTATATTTAATTAATAAATAAATTAGTTTGATTGCAACACAAAATAAATGAAAAACTAAATAAAAATAAAAAATTTTTCGCTGCGAAAGTTATTGTGTGACCGTAAACTCCGACACTGAAATACTGGTTGGTCGGCCGCACTAAATAAAATACTTGCACAAAAAAATACCCATGATAGTATATTGCAATTTGTACATTTCAGGTAGTCCTCAATAATTATTATACAAAATGTCAAAAGTTACTGTACAATTAAAATTAAATACATTTATTTCAGAGTTCTTATGTTATTGGCGATTTATTTTTAACTCGAAAGCGTTATTTCCTTTTTTCGTTTTTATGGTTAATGCTATATACAGTTTACGGTTTATGAAGAACGGTTAGTTTAACAGAATAGGTTAAAAAAAAAACATCGCGACACAAATTGACCCAGAAACTTTTTCTTTCAAGCGATGGCGCTTTCTTTAAAATGTATTTCTAAATATATAGCGCCATCTGTCGGTAAAATGTATAGTGGCGCCAATTTACCCACACCAATTTACCGTTACAAGAAGAATAATGTTCAAATGTCTCTGCCATCTGTCGGTCGTTATCAGAATCATTGCATAATAAATAATTAAAATATTGTAAATGTTATTTGCCACTAATACATGTATTTTATTTTATTGTATATTTATTACCGAGTAGTTTTTCAGACTCATATGTAAACTTCTATACTGTATCTCCTGTAAACTGTTACTTTAAAAATGTTGAAAGAGAGCAAACCTTGTGAATAGAGAGCATAGATTCCACTGCGGAATGTGAGTGGCTGGAGACTCTTGTGATCCACTCTTAATACTCTCTTACTGAATTACTAATTAATAATTTGAGTGAAGCTTTCAAAATCTTGAAGCAAATGGAAGTGCGGACTCCAAACAGGATTTTGCTGCCCTGGCAACGCCAGCAGAGCTGTGAGGAGGGAGCACTTCAGCAGTGGCAACGATTGCAAATGTTCAGAGTTGCCCTTACCCAATCTGTCATTGATATGTGGACAATATTTTCATAGCTTGCTTTAATGTAGTAATGATAAAATAAATTTGGGGACAGGCGGCTGGTTTTTTATTCAGTCGTCAGTCTCTCGTCAGTGTTCAGACGTGAACAAACAACATCAGGTGAAGTAGAAAACTTGCCAGACATATTATATTATTACTATATTGTAAATTATTAGATCATCACTCTGAGTCTGGAGATGAATGAGGAGGAGTCTCTGATGGAGCTCGATACACAGGTGGAGCATCCGCTGTTCATTTCCATTAATATGCTGGTCGTTATGCCAACGGATCAGAGCTTCAAGGAGATTGTCCCGCTGCTCGTCGAGGAATCCTCCTCCTCGATGGAGCTCGATACACAGTTGGAGCATCCGCTGTTCATTTCCATTAATATGAATATGAATTGTTAACGAGGTAAGTACGTTATTTATTAATACTATAATAATAATAACAATATAATATAATAATAATAACTATAAATAATATAATAATACTATTTAGTGCAATACAAAGAGAAAAATAATTTTGTATATAAAACTGCCGAATCATCGGTGCCCCCAATGGATGTCGTCGCCGAGGAGGAGGATTCCTCGACGAGCAGCGGGACAATCTCCTTGAAGCTCTGATCCGTTGGCATAACGACCAGCATATTAATGGAATCAGCAGCGTAAGCTCCAACTGTGTATCGAGCTGCATCACCGACTCCTCCTCATTCATCTTCAGAGTCAGAGTGATGATCTAATAATATGCAATATAGATTAGCCCTGATAGACATATCTATGTCTGGCAGGTTTTCTCCTTCACCTTATGTTGTTTGTTCATCGATATTCGATTGTAGCTCGCTTCCTCCGCTAAGTCGATAGGTAACCGATAAATTTGAGACGCAAATTTAGAAAACAAGACAACTATTTATTTACGGAAACATATAGACGGTAAATATAATTTAATAGTATGGTAAATGTAATTATTGTAGTTTCTTTGTTTTTTTTTTTCTTTTCAATAGTGAGTTGTCCTAAAATAGACAACACCCGACTATCCTAGTCCTAATTTAGTTTCAATTGAAGTATGTACTAAATAACTATATCCGCTTCCAGCCCCAACGACTCCGAGTGCTTCTTGGCCTTCATCCGCAGATCCGCAATGCTGGAGTTCTTGTGCGCGGCGGCAAATGCGGCCAAATGCAGCGGATACTGTGGCAATGTGAAAAGTCCGGCGGGTCTACTTCTATTACTAATCGCCGCCGCATACTGTGGAATAATGCAAGAAATCCATTGAGAAAAAAGTAAGTAAAGGAATTTATTTATAGATCCGAAAAAAATAGTAGCACGAATGAAAAACAAACAATTAATTTCGCCATTTTCCCAACTATTAATTTTTATATTGTTTAGTATTTCCCTAAAAAATTAAGGCTAGCTCTGCTCCTGCATTTTTTTCAATAAATAAATATATATATCGTAGAAATCGTTTATCTACTTCTAATTTACATAATTATAAGTGCACATTTGAAAAATTGTGCTATTAATTTTTATCTTAATTGTATTAATTTTTCAATTAAAATAAGTAGAGAAAGGTGACCAAAATTATGGTTTTTTCTTTCTCCCTTTCTACATAAGTTCCTTAACCAAATTTAAATGGCGCTATTATTTTATTTTCTTTTCTGTAGACCAACTCGAGGCACTTACCTGATGAGCAGCGGCTGATAAAATTGCTGGATCGAAGGCCGAGAATGCTGCCGCGGCTGCAACGCTGCCGGAAAAGTGTTCAGCGGCAGCAGCTGCAACTGCGGACGGCGATGGAGCCCGGCTGCTGTTAACCAGGCTAACGGCACTTTTGCCGTTCTGCTGCTGCTGTTGCAGACTGCCTGCGGGCATTATCGATGTGCTGGTATTCCGGATGCTGGCCAGGTTAACATAGGGTGCCACACGACACGGCTCGAGAGGCGTTGCCACCGGCGGACTTCGGCTGCTGAGTAAAATACCTGAAATATTTCCAAACATTTTCCACAAGTCAAAACAAACAATCATAAATAATCTCAAAAATACACACAGCCAAAGCTATGACTTACAAATATGTAAAAGAGGGTATTTTAGTTTCGTACTGAAGTTTGTGACGCTTTAAGGATGTGTCTGGATTTATAAAATCGAATTATTACTAAAATCTGACTATGAGCCAGAAATACCTTTAGGCTTATAGAAATATTGTGGCGAAGTAGAAACTCTGTCATAAATCAACAATCCAAAAATATTTCAACTATTTTTAGTTTTTAATAAACAAAAGAAAATATACAAAAATGTAAATAAAAGATTGCATTTTAATTTTTTGAAAATATATACAAAATATTGAATCAAAACTAGCCCTTGGGAATTTTGAAGGAATTATTAACGGTTCCTAGCCAGTACTTTTTATATGCCTGTTTAAGCTTCCTTAAAAAAGGATTTGAGCTTCTTCTATTTGCACCTGACAATATACATATACATGCATATACACTTATTTGTGGCAGGTGCAAGTCAAGAAGATGCAACAAGAATGTTTTCTGATAATCGAAAAAATAGTCCTCATTTTCTATATCGTTGGCAAACAATTTTCCTATGTTATTGTCTTAATTATAATATATTTTTACTTTTTAATATTTCTTACAACTAGTTTAAAAAAAAACCAACAACATTCGTCAACTTAAACAATTTTTAGAATTTAAGAATTATCATAATCGATTTTTTGCAATCTGTAAAGAAAGTATTTTTCTTAGCGCTGTTTGAGATTTTGCATTTCAATTTTCAGCCGATGCCATTCGAAATAAACGTTTTTATTTCGTCTTGTCGCGTCTTTTATGATATTAGCTAACAATTTTTATATTCTGCTTAAATTTAATAATAGTTTTTTTCATATGTAAATTAACGGTTGAACAGCTTAATCAAACCTTCCAAACGACACCCTGTAAAAGCAGACTGCGACTAGCTCTGCTAAAAACTCTTCACAACTCTGGTCACTCTAACCGATCCCTGTTAACGTTGCACAGCTGCCTGCTATGAGATTCCTTATAGCTTCATCCTTTCAAAAACACAATCAGTTAAAATTCGCAGATTTAGTTAGAATATCGGAAATATGTCCACAAGGGTATTTCATCTACCACCCAAGCAACTTAACTCTCAATGTTGGCTTTATTTATTTAAAACCCCGTCGCAGCCCTTGGCAAATTGTCGGACTCACGCTTGAGTTCGTTCGTATGTTTTTGTGTGTGTAAATAATTTACATAAGGACATACCTTTAATGCCATAGTACATAAATACAAATGAACATCCCAATTTGGCAAATCGGTACAAAAATTCGTGACAAGTAATTGAATTCATTTTCTAATTTATTGCCATGAAAACACCCCCAAGGTTGAGATGCTCGCACCCCCCGCACCCATCCCCGCTGCAACAAGCCAAGGCCAGACGGACACATATCAAAATGACACTCCAGGGACCACAAGGCCAGGACCAGAACCAGGACCTGGTTGGTTTCTCTTCACTTATGCAGTGCTTTGCTTTCAGGGCTATTTCTCTTGCGTGGCGATAAAAAGTCTGAGAATTGATATAAGTCCATAAAATGATACCTTGCGCCATATGAAAAAAAGCAAAAGAAGGTTGCTCTTTTTTTATTCGAATTTTAATTTGATTACTTTCGTTTTGGTTTCCCCACCGCCCCCGCCCACGCCCCTCTTTACGCTCCTGCTGCCCGCCCCCTCGAGCACATTTTCCCTAGCAATTTATATACATATGTGCACTTGAGCACTTTAGCTGTTAACCTGGAGTAAACTAAATCATCGCAAGGAACGCTTTACGGATTAAACATGTTCTAGTAAGGCACACACAACTTGAACTAGAATATGAATTATGAGAGACCCTTTATCATTATTTTGGCTGTTGCCGACGCCCCGTGGCTAGGTCTGTCGCTACAAACTCAACTTATATAATGAAACCTACAAATATAGAAGATGAGTTGCTATCTGCCGGGGAACTAGGCATAGATATGATTATTCAAGTTATAGTAATCTCTAAGCTTGCTAGACATCCTGCTATGAAATACTTGAGATGTTGAATGTTGCACAGTTCTCTTCTCGACTCAAATCAAATCAAATATATTTTCCCATTCTCCGGATGTTATCGACTTATAGGATTCGAGTTCTTAGTATCTTTCAGATGTTCATATTTATTCCTTAAAATTAAATAACATATATATAACCTTTCATTGGACATTTTTATTTTATTTTATTTTTATTTTATTTATTTTATTTAATGACGACTAAAAGTAGTTTGAAAATGTAAGATTAAATTAAAACAAAAATTAAAGTAATAAATTAAGTCTGCCGCAAAATTCGCAAACTACAAGCTGACAACTAACCTCCACAATTTCCGCGTTTCCAAATTAAATATAAATATAAATAAATATTGCAATAGCATCAGAAATACGAAAATTAACCAGATTTGTTCTCAAATTGCAACAAAAAAAATCTGTCCGATATTTGTAATCGATAATTGACAACACCAGCTGCCTACCCTTAACATTTTGCACTTATCGATATTATCGATTGAAAACCTTATCTGTTGAGTATAATAAATAATGTTTAGGCTTATTCTCTCAATCTTTGTCTATTTAAGAGAACTCTATTCTAAAATTTGTGGCCCTTAGCCAAAAGTGGGTTTTATCAGCTACTATCAAGTTTTTCAGTGCTTGGATTTGTTTCTGGGTTAGCTGAAGTAATTTCAATTGACATTTTTTGTGTGATAAATACAAACTTTTATTTTTATTTCTGAAACCTGGCAAATTAATAACTTAATAAGAAATAGATAAATATTCTAAAGTCATTGACTCTATGGAAATAAAAATCTTCTTTCTCAAACCCCGCTCAAACCCCTTTCGCCGCGTTGTGTTTTGTTTCAATTTGTATATAATCAGCGTTTCTTTGCAGCTTTATTGTATCTGCACCCTTGGTAATCCCCGGCTAAGCCACAGTCGCACTGTCTCCACATCGAACATGGAGTTGATTTTAATTTATGCACATTTAAAAGAGAACTGGGCAATTAGTTAAGTAAACGTTGAAAGTTTACAGCTTAACTGAAAATGCCGCAGTTGTCTTAATGCTGGCTTCCTTCCTTCCTTCCTGTGACCTGCTCGCTTAACCAACTGGTTGACGGAATATGTCACGGTTTCACAGTTTATTCAAATGTATCATCATCAATATATCAAATACGTAATGCTGAACCACCCTCTACCCTCCACCCTCTTCGCGATTATTTCCTCCTCCCCCCAATGCAGATTCATCAACGCCTCCCCCCGCCACTATCAGCCGATAACATTTTTATTTTCCACTTTTACGGCTGGAATATTTAATTTGATTAAGTTGGCAATGATTTGTGTCCATGTACATATATCCAAAGGGGGGCGACAAAAACAAAATCACAGCAGATGCGAATTTCAAAATTCAACAATAATTTAAATTTTAATAACACACAAATTTTGGGAGTATATAAATGGACTATATACAAGCAAATTTATGGCTGCTTTATTTGAGTTAACACCTTGTCGTCAGAGTAACCCCTTCAACCTCACCTTTACTCCAGACTTTTATTTTATTTCTAATTTGCAGCAGTCTTAAGAAGCCCTTTCCAACATTAATAACCATTAGAAACTTCAAATGCTGCTGCAAACAATTTTGTAAATTAACTGGAGAACTTTGCTATTATCTTGAACATATATCCTTTGTGTTAATTAATAGAAACAGCCTTGTTATCATCATAAGGAAGTGTTTCAGCACTAATTAGAAGCTGAGTGAGCCAAGTAAGACCCGCCCCGCCCCATAAAACCAATTTCATATATGATTTTTATTGTTTTCACTCACCTTTGTGCATTTGGTTTTCATGTTTTCGACATTTTGCTCTGCGATTTTGAAACCAAACCTGAAAATATGCAAAGTTAAATTCAGAATTAAAGCTGGTTATATATATATATATATTATTTATTGAGTTTTGAACGAATTCTTAGAGGTATTAATATAATATTAAACTGTTGGTATAGCCTCAGTCACCATTATCTTTAATAATCTCCAAGGAGTTCCTATTTTAGATAGTTGAAAATTTGGTGGCACAAGGAAAACTTTTATGACTCGAAACTGTTTTTATTCCCCGATCCATTTAAAAATGAGAAAAGGGATTAAATGGAGTTGTAAACAGGCAGTAGGAAGCATATCCGACCCTATAAGGGAATATATTTATTCTTGATAAGCATATCCGACCAAATGAACCAGTCATTCTCAGAGGCTACAAAACCTTGAGACTTTAAATTTGGAATATATATTCTTGTATACCATACGCAGATCAGGTTTAATTAATTTCATCGATAACTAACCCCGTTCGCGAATATCGATACAAATCGATAAAAATAAAGACTTGCAATTGATATATTATTGGTTAACTATTATTTTTTCATTAAGATGTTTGAACAAAAAACTGAGTACAGAGATACTTATAAAGTTGGTTAAAAACGGTCAGGTCCAGGGAATCATTCAGAGAGTCATTATCTCTACTAAATTGGTACTTGTTTCAACCTCAATCATAGACGAATACTACAAGTTGGCTGATCTGTTCTTTGACTGACCGGAGGTCTAAATTACACTTTTTTGTGCAAATGGACAAGAAGTTCTTCGAGCGCTAAGTGTAAGCATTGCTCATCGAATAAATTGAGTTTACAGGACATGTGGAAGGGCCTTGTAATTTATAGCACTTGTAGAAGCCAGTAGGTTGTTCATATATTACCACAGAGCGGTCCATTAAGAACCGCCCTGATTGAGCATTTAAGTTGTAATCGGCCCCCTGTTGTTCCAACGATTTTTCTTACTTGGGCATAATTGTAACCAAGGGCGGCGTAAACCACTTAACACCCCATACATACACGTATACGGATATCCCTGGGTCTGTGCTGGTGGTTGAAAAGTCAAATTTGTTACTCGAACTTGGGGACAACGGACAGCGGACAGCGGACAACGAGCACAACTACAATTCTAATGAATAACAATTGAATTTCAATTTGTGCTGGCTGTCTGTGTGTCTGGTCTGGTCGACTGCTGGGTGAATTTGTCTTCATCTGGTTACCACACCAGGAGATATGGTCACAACTTATGACACCCAATAATTAATTACCTGCACTCGCGCTTCACTCAGTCCCAGTCGCTGACTCAGCTCCTCCCGCATAAAGGCATCTGGATAGTGGGTCTCATCGAAGAGTCTCTCCAGTTCGTTGAGCTGCTCGAGCGTGAAATTTGTTCGAGATCGTCGCTGTTTACTGCTCAATCCGGATGTCTCTATTCGGGATAGATTCTCTCCGATGTTGGCTTGTGGCTCCGGCGATATTGATTTCTCAGATGCATTCGCCGCCGCCGATTTGTGCAACGATAGCTCTGGGGAATTGCTGTCATTTGAACATTCGTTTAAGTTTATTGTAATTGTTGCAGAAGTTTTCATTTCTGTAAAATGTGTACATCAAACATTAGAAGACACAAACTAGAATAAACTCCCACAGTATTTTTACTATAATTATTATTAATCATATTATTATAATTATTTTTATTATTATTATTATATAATATTATTCCACTCAAAACTAATAATAAAATTTAAATAAAAAAACCTAATCAAAACTTATTTAACTGCAAATAAAAAATAAAACGAGAACAAAATTAAAACTTATGAAATTAGATATAAATATTTTGAATATTGAATTTGTATATTTACTTGGCGTTGCATCGACTTCAAAGAGTTGCATATCCTTGATACACTTGCTGCTAGTCTTACAATCTGATTCTTGGCACGTTGAGCCCAGATCGCCATCGCTTTTGGCACTATTGTTAGCCGTATTTGGATTATTCGCACTTGGATCGTTCAAGCGAGCAGGAGAATCCTTTTCACATTTATCATCTGAAATGACAAAACCCGAATATGTTTCTTGAGAAATTCCCAACATATAAGAAAAAACCAAGAAAGATTAGCTATCTTAGGCTGGCCAAAGAAAGTATACTCTGTAAGACGGAGTCATTTTGCCGAGGTCTAAAATTCACTAGTGGTGATATAGGATATAGTAGTTCGATCTTAATGATTTTTATCTTAAATGTGGAATGCCTAGTAATCCACATATTGGGTAAGTTTGGATTGGAAATCTAAGCAAAAAAATATTGTTAACAAGAACTTATGTTCCGACCGATTTTTCTATGGCAGCTATATGATTCAGTAATCCGATCCGCTGGATCCAAAATATATACTGCTGGCATCAAAAAGGAGGAGGGACTAGTTAGCATAGAAACATGCAAACGGAATGGCTTTATCGATGATTGTACTGATTGGATGCTGATCACGAATATATATACTTTTTGTAGCCCAATTCTATCACATCTTAACTTCAATATCAATGTACAAGTCCGACAGGGGATTCACCATCTATGCACTGCATTAGCATTACCCCGACCTCCAGGAACGCTTCTTGGAGAAGGTGAATCGTCACTTGATTGAATTACAAGTAACTATATAAGTCTAGTCCGTATACAAATCAAGTTAAATCGTAACGCTAACCGTAGGACTTCGCTTCCAGTTGAGATTTCACAGGCACATGAACGATTTGCAGACTTCATTTGAGATTTAATTTGAAATCTTTCATTCTTAAACCTTTTCAATATATGTGAAGGGTTTTGAGTCTTCTTTAACTAAATAAATTAATAAAAAAAATAAATAAATAAATGGATGAAAGTAGAAAGTGATTTTCATTGAGTTTTTGTTAATCCAAACGGATTTTCATATCGAACAAATTGCAATCAAAATTGATAGAAATATTTATACATTTGGCAATATGAATTAGGGAATTTATTTCTTTGAACTTTCATCTTGAGTAATTCATAATCCTAAATGTCTTTTTGTACTTTTTTCCTTTTAAAGGGGATATCTCAGCTTATAGAGTATATATATATTCCTTGTCAGCATCAGTTGAACTTTGGCTGCCATAGGAATTATCTGTTACAAGTTTTTTCAAAATCCTAATTGAATCTATCAATTTAAGACTACTATAACTACACTATGCACAGGAGCAATCCATGGGCTTTAAGAGTATTTTACAATATATATAATAATGATATACTATAAGATATGTCTTCTGTTCCTTCGTGCTACACTTTAAAGTTCATCCGGGGAGTAAGTAAAATAAATATTGCAAGTTTTAAGGAATATTTGCAGACATAGTTGTGTTGCACTTTTCAAATTTATATACACCAAATCCCCGAATACCTTCTGAATGTGCGTCCGTCTCCAATAGATCCGATATTAGCCAGTTCTTGGGCTTTGGCGCAGGTTCAGTCTTACGAAAGTGTTCACTGGGCGAAGTGGTCACAATTGGCTTCAGTTGAAGCGAACGAATTTTGACCAGCGAGATTGGCTTGGACACAACCGGATCATCCTCATAGCTGCTCTCCTCCGCCGCCGAAACATCGGTTATATCAATATCCATGGATTCATCCTCATTGGCGCAATTATCCACCGAATTTCGATCCAAACGATTTGTGTTCACTAAAATGGATTTTGCCGTTGCTGCGTCGGTTAACTTATGGATGCGGGCACTTGTCATCGAGTTGAACAAATGATTAACGCGATTATTGGTTAAATTGAACTCGAACGACTTGTTTACAAACTGTGCTAATTGCTCCATGTTTATCAATGAACGGATTTCACACTTTACCAATATTATTATGGCAGTAGCTGTACACTTTTACTCCGTTGCATAGTTGCTGTTGCACACTGAATCGCTCGACTACTTCGGAGGCAAGGCCAATCGCATTACAGGCCCTTTGCCAAACCAAATAAAAACTAACACAAAGAACCCACTGCCTCAGTCAGTTGGGAAAAATTTCTATTTCGCTCTTCAAATGCTGCGCATGCCATTCAGCTCCGTTTCCGGTTTGGCTTTTTATTTATTTTTTGCTGCTTCCTGGAGAGAGAAAAGATACATTGTGAAATCAACAAGCGTAATGCAAATGGAATGAGTATGCTTTTCCAATTAGCACATACTTGTTTTAACAAACAACTAAGCGAATCTTTATAATCACATTCGAATCAATAAAAGATTTATTATGATTATACAATTTCAACCATAACCCCTTAGCACTACTTTTGAATTTGATTCGCATTTGACTAAATTTCCCCACTTGCTAAATATATATTAAATGAATTGTATTAAGTATTATTATGTTGTCTATTTGAACTTTTATAGTGCTCTCTGCATAAATTGCTCAATTCACGGCAATTCGCTCTTCTTGAAACAACCCCTAAAAACCGTACCGTAGAATATAAGGTGTCGCCCTGCCTACGTGCTTCCAATTTATTCTCATTGGTCTTTACGGGGCTGGTTGTTGTTCTTGTCAAGTGGTTGTAGGTCTGCTGGCTCAACCCTACTTTACTGTTATTGGTTATATGGCCGCTTTATTCTGTATACACACATTAAGCGTGTATAAAACACCTAATAATTTGTCTGTGCAATCGCATTCGCATTCGCCTATGTGGGTGGAGTTTCATATTTGATGTTGCCACTAGCTTGCCCCTGCATAAATTCCATCAAATTACTTCAATTTCCCAAAAACAACAACAACATGCAACCTCTGCATATATATATATATATTCAATATTGGAATTTAAAGTGCAAGTCTTAATCGGAATGAGCTACATTTAACATGTCATTGTTAAATGTGTGTGGCAATCACTCACTTTGCCTCACTTTATTTTTATGCAGCAAATTACTCTCGGTTTATTTTGATTAAGTCTCTTTCATAACTCAAAACATGAGGAATGAGTATTTGAAATGTTTTAGACGCACAACTTCAGCTGCTTGCACACGAAGTGGCACATTCGACGCCAACTGTTGCAATTAAAACTCCGTCGGCCCAAAAACTCGCTATTCAAATTCAAATAAAATTCGAGCATTATTTTAAGTGCATTTTTGCTGAGCTGGCATTATTTTCTTTTTTATGAGTGATGCTGGTGTAATTTAAAAGTTTAAAACAAAAGTAATGGAACTCAGCAAATAATCGCCAAAAATATTCAAGGTAGAAAATAATCACATTCAAGCATATAAAACAACATCCGGTTCATTTTGAAGGCATTGGAGCATTTTGTGTTTCTGTTTAATGGTGTACGCTTTGACATCACAGACTTATGACTAACATACAATACATGCACATACATATATGTGATACTACAGTTAAAAGCAACATATAATTATGACTTGAGATTCGAAGCTATGACAGCTATAGTTGTAGTTTTATGCTTGCAGAACTTTTAATCCTTATCTTTACATATTCTTGATGTCATTTCGTGCAGTGGTTCCAATTCCTTGCTCGATATCAGCTCAAATTCCTGCACAAAGTAATAAAAATGCTTATAGCAAGCATTCACATGCGCTTCCTGCAATGGCAAATATGAAATTTAGCAATCTGTGTTGTGTATTTCATTAAATAATACTTACGGCACCGATAGTGACAATCCTATCAAAGTGATGAATGTAGACATGGACAAAGACGCGAAACAATCTTGTTAATATCTTGCGACTGAGTGACACAAACGTTTTTGGGAAAGGAACATCTGCAAACGAGAATAATAAATAATTATTTCAGATTAGTTGTTTATTTATCTGCCTGACAGACACTCAGAGTGTGAACTTTAATCACTATTCAAGCAAGTTGTTTGTAAAACGACTGATTTACATGATGAGCTCATTTTAAAGCAAGAAAACTTCTTTCGAGCGATAGTTGATATGACAAATCATTTGCTGGCAGCAGATATGCATATATATATTCAAGATTGCCTTACAAATAAATAAATTGGGTTTAGATTTTGGAAAACAAAAAAGTTGTTCATACAAGAAGATGACAAATCTACTAGAAATCAAAGAGTGTTTCATCAAGATTGCTTTACATCTGACAGACTAGTTTACATATAAGCAATCAATCGATTATTGAACTAAGGTCGCAGACGTTTTTTTGAACACGCTATTCAAATTATAATACCCTCTGCAATGCTATAAGAATTTCCTACCAGTGGAAAAGGGAAAAACGGCTTCGTCGTTAATCTGCGTCTCAATCCAGTCCATGAGCAGCTCAATATATTTCTGTGCAGGCAGCGCAGTGGGTTTCTTGTACCTGCAAAAAGATGTTTATTTTATTAATTTACTCCACATATATATATATATATATATATAGATATACTCACAGATCTCTATCTGCCCATAAATACTCATATCGGGAGCCACCTGACATTGTGGGACATGTTGTTTCGTTGCAGTACTCGGAAACTGTTCCGTAAATCAGATTGATGCGGTTGAAAAAGTCAACAACTATATAAATATACACATAATTTAATTAATCAAATTATTCATATTTATATAAAGTTACACACCGTGCACCGCCAGCCAGTCGTTCATATTCTCGCCTTCCGGCAACCGCACCACTTGTCGCAAATTGATGCCGGACTGGAGGCTGGCCTGAGCCTGTTTGTGCAGCGAATAGCGAATGGTGCCGGCCGTGAATCTCTTTTTCGGCCTGAAAGTCTACAAATGAATAAATATGCACATGAATTATGGATTAGCGCAATGCGTTTATTTACTTAGAACATTATGCGGTGATTGGAAATGTGATAAAAAATTGCATGCAAATATGCATATTGGAGGCATACTTAGGCCTTTACTCTCATACGTACACACGCATTTCCCTTATGAAAGAAATCGAGAAACCCGTTAAGGGCCATTTTTGTTGTCTTTTGATTAAAATATTTGTTTTAACAATAATTGAAACTATTAGCGAAACATATGTAAGCACAGTGTGACCAACGATAGACACTACAAAAAATACCAAAATAAAAATGCGCCGCTGTTAACTTAACATATCGATAGATTATTGTCAGCAAAAGCCACACCAATTACAGTACACTAATAATTGTTTTTATTCATGAAAATGAAATAAATTCCGACTTATATATTTATTTATTGTTTTTTTATTAGAAATAAATAATACCTCAATACAGTTTGATGTGCAAAAATAAAATTTCTGCTTGCGATATTACCGATAAGTGTCTATCGAAAATTGATCGAAGCATCGTTGTCGCCATGTTGTTTAGCAAATTGTGCATCTCTGTTTTGTTTGTGTATTAAAAAAATCTAAGAATTGCTAAGAAAAAAAGTAAATAATGTTCTACGAACACATAATATTGGCCAAAAAAGGCCCGCTAGCCAGAATTTGGCTAGCAGCACACTGGGACAAGAAAATAACTAAAGCCCACGTCTTCGAGACGAATATCGAAAAGTCAGTGGAGGGAATTTTACAGCCAAAAGTAAAATTGGCGCTACGCACTTCGGGTCATTTACTACTTGGCGTCGTCCGTATCTATTCGAGAAAAGCAAAATATTTACTTGCCGATTGCAATGAGGCATTTGTCAAAATTAAAATGGCATTCAGGCCGGGCATGGTCGATTTGCCCGAGGGCCACCGGGAGGCGAATGTGAATGCGATTACGTTGCCCGAGGTGTTCCATGATTTTGATACAGCGTTGCCTGAGTTAAATGATATTGATATCGAGGCCCAATTCTCTGTGAATCAATCGCGTGCCGATGAGATCACAATGCGTGAGGACTATGGCAGTTTGTCGCTGTCGCTGCAGGACGATGGCTTTGGCGACATTGGCTTCGAGGCGGATACACCCGAAATGATGCGTGGTCCCTTGTCGGGCAATATGAATGATCAACTGTTCGATGATGATGTGTTGGCCAATGTTGTGGAACCCAATGATCCCAATATCAGGTTAACACAATCCGAAATGCCCAGTGATCGGTTGGATGGCGACGGTTTCGGTGACTCCTTTGGCCAGCCAACACTATTCGAGGACGATCTGTTTGGCGAACCGCCAACAACGGTGGGCATCAACGAACAGTCGGCGATCAATGAACCAAACAATCCACCTGACTATTCGGATGACGATGGCATGGGCAAGTTCGATGATGCTCCATCGCCGGCTTCGTCGTGCGCCGATTTGGCGACTGGTGACAAGGAGGATGACTTTCAGGAGAAAGATCACAGTTTCAGTGAGGATGTCAATGCATGTGGCGCTGACGCCGCCTTAAATGACATGACTCTCGTGCAAAACGATGACGAGGGATTCGCCCTGGCGCCCATCGATGCAACCACTTATAAGGGTGCCACGAAAGCGAAGCGCAAGCGAAAACTCATCATTGATGAGGTCAAGAATATATCCGGTGAGGAGATGAAAGCACAACTCGCAGATACATCCGATATACTCACTACCCTGGATCTGGCACCACCGACCAAACGGCTAATGTACTGGAAGGAGACGGGTGGCGTGGAGAAACTATTCTCGCTGCCCTCGCGTACGATTCCTGCACGAGTCCTTTTAAATAATTATAATCGTCAGTTGGTTTCACGTTCGACACAATTGGAGGACTTCTCAATTATTGCACCCATGGATGTGTTGGGCCTGGAACTCTATGCCCAGGAGGGCGAAAGCTCCATTATCATTGTGAACAAGAAGGGACGCAAGCGCAAAAATGATTCGTCTGCGAATGCCACTACAACGGATCCGGCTGCAGATAATACGCTCACACAGAGTTTGGCGGCACCGGAAATGATTCGAGAACAGGAGAAATCGTTGGGTGTGTCAGCCGTATCGTTGGATATAACGACAAAGGAGCAGCAGGAAAGCATGGGACCAGCACAGAATGATGCAACCATATTCGATAATATGCGTAGTCCGGCTCTGTTATCGTTCAACGACATGGATAACTTCTCTAATCTCAATGAGTTGCCACTGACGCCACGGGATGGCCATCATCATGATATGGGTGATGATTTCCATCATGGTGACCTAACGCCCGCTGGCTTGGAGCATGGACAGATGACGCCACGACATGGCGGCGGCATTGGCGACATCGATTGCATGCCCAATTTGCCACCCGATCAGGTCAGCTCGATACTCAACGAAACGGAATCGAATGCGAATAACTTTAACAAGACATGCGAAATATCAACGGATTGGAATGATTACGATTTTCCACCATCGGTGAGCGGCTTGCCCAACGCACCCGCTGACGAGCAAATGGAAAACGAGACGGACGAACAGTTCGAGGAGCGTGTGCTGAACAAGCGAGCTGCTCAACTCTTTGCCGATGTCAGACTACATTTCAATAACAATGACCACTTGACCCTCTCCCAGTTAACCGTGCGCAACTCGAGGAAACAAGCTGCACAGAAATTCTACTCGCTGCTGGTGTTGAAGAAATTTAAGGCGCTTAACATTACACAGGCGGCGCCGTATGCGGATATAACCGTCACTCGCGGTCCCCTCTTCGACAATGCCAAATTGTAATTGGACGCCGGACAACAAAGTTCTAATTTTATTGCCCGTACACGTATATACATATTTATAATTTTGTAATAAAACACTTTTATGTACACGTAACAGATTTTTAAAAAACAAACAAAAAAAACGAAGCCATTAAAATATTCGGTTTTTTTTTTTGTATACATATTATTTAGAAAGTATTGCAGTATTTATTTAATGATGTTCAATGATTTCAAGTACACTTAAATTATTTAACATTTAACATGTTTCAATTATGCAAATGTTATTATTATACTTAAAACATTGTCGGCTAATATAAAAATTGTTTAACTATTAGATGGAAATAGCTTTTCGTATTTCTTCTAGACAATCTGGATTTGCCATGGTAATAAAACTCCAAAAACTGTAAGTACAACACAAAAACATAAAAAGGAATAATCCTATATATATGAATATCATTTACAGATGGGCTGGATCAGCATCAAGGGAAACCTCATCAAAAGTCCCATTTGGAGATCATCGATGATAAAATACAGCACACCTAACTGTAAACGCCTTGTAAAGAGCATTTGAAGAGTTTTCGAGTTTTGTAGCATAAATGTTGTTCCATTAGAAGTAGGACCATCAAACAGAGTTTAGCTTTTAAACTTTATTATACAGGCATCATCACAATCTTAAAAGCAAACACAGACACATTTGAATCATAGAATATTTACAAGTATGAAAGTACAATAAAAATTATATATAAAAACTAAAATTTATTCCACATTGTCATAGATGTCCTCCATGCCAGGCACATCTCGCAGCTTCTGCACAAACACATTGTAAGCCTTGTGATCCTCTTCACTCAACTGGACGAGATTCTGTAAGGATGCAAAACATAAAAGTACCTTACATTTGTGAATATATAAATTCGCTTTTAGAGTGCTTACATTTGGTGTGAACATATGCTCGCTTTTTTCGATCGTGTAACCATTTTGTGCCAGTGTCTTGCTGAGCCCACTCAAAACAATTGGACTGCATATAAACTGAGAGTAGAAAGATTAGTTTCAAATAATCTGAAATTTATAAATTTATCAACTTACATTCACAGTCGCATTCTCGGCATCGACAATTTCCACTTCTTCAGCGCCAAATTGAATGGCATCTTCGGTGGCCTTCTCCTCCAAACTGCAGCCATCTTTGACCAATGCTGTGGGATCGTAACGGGTTTCGATTAGTCCAAAATCTTCAAACATATGGCTGACATCCACAAGGACACCGCTGCATGAATTATTTCAACTTGAGTCTGAGTTATAAGGTTGATCATTTCTATATGCAACTAGCAACTAAGCTTACCCGGCTTTTTTAATCATTGGCGTTGCATCCATTTTGAGACCGGGCAGATTATCACTATATATGCTACAGATCATATATATATTCCTCCTGAATCGTATGTCCATTCGATGCTTTTTCAGTTGGGCCTTGTTGTGCTGACACTTTTTGATCGTATTCTGTATCGTTCCAACTGGCATATTCTTCTTCAGCGCATTATCAATTTCCGATCGGAGCAGAGAATTTACAGCCGGATCCCCAGATTTGCCTTCCTGCACAGCCAGCCGGATTTGTCGGGAAATCTTTGTGAAAAGCGCCGCTCGCAATCCATCTTTTTGCGCCTTGATGTGCTTTATGTTCGCCCATTTTGAATGGCCAGCCATGCCACGTATCGTCCATTCATTTGAAATGAATTTTATATTTTGAATTCCGAACCGGGTGCAATGTCGTAACATTTTCAACAAATTCTCCTTATGAATGCATATAAATTCGTAGTTCTTGTTCTTATTCAAAAATATACACATGGGTCGTGAATACAAAGTATCGATACCAAATACATTAGAGGACAGGGCTGTTATTTTGAGTAAGTATGAATTTATCGACTTTCGTGTGTTTTTTGACTAAACAATACACTGCGAATTCCAAAATCGTATGTGATATAATTAATATCGTCGCATAACTAATATCTTCTCTGCGCAATACCAAAATACTTAATACCAAATGGATAAGCCTCATTTCCCATATTTAAATTTCGGTTTTATGGTCACACAATTAAATACCAAAACAATTGCTTGTTTACTTTTTACAGCAACTATTTCAAACATCTGTGAACGACGCAGTTGAAGCTGGTAAAGTTTTAAAATATATTAAATATAAAAATACTAGAAAAATAGAAAGTAATATTATTTAAAGTTAACTGTGACCATTTAAGTGGCGTAAATCAGTCTTAAACATAATACTTTTTCCTACACACACATACAAACACACAGTTTCTTTATTTCTTTTGAATGGTTAAGAAACCGGTTTTTGCGTTAAATGTGCGCTTAAGACTTAAAGAGCTTTTTCTGTGCTTAAAGATTGTTCGTCTTGCTCAATTTGCTAAAAAAATCAACAGTTTGAGTTAGTTGAGTGGTGAATGAAGTACAATCGGCTTATTGAAAAATAAAATCTGGCTAAAAATCGGTGCCTAAGCTAAGCAACTGTTTTGTAATAAATACATTTGTGTAAGTGGAAGTCATTTGTCTGCACCTTCTAATTGTGCCTCAAATAGTTAATACTTGTGCTAAGGCGACAACTTTCAAGGTTGCCTGAGCTAGTTTCTTCATCTATCATTGCACATATGCAAATAACACTTTTGAAAGAGAGTTACGATTGCTTAGCCTACGATTTTGTGCATCCTAATAAGGAAAATGAGACAAAGTTGGTTTTGGTTTACGTGTGGGCGATGTTTAAAGTGCTGACGCAGCTTTTAATGTTGATGAGATCATTATGAAGTGTGCACCATAGGTGAAGGTGAAAGACACAACCAACAACCGTGTAAAAAAGAAAAAAAAAAGTAGTTTTACAGAAACTTGATCCAAGTTGGTTATAAAAATATATTTGTAAGCTATGTCGAGTTTCAGTTTCATGTCTAGAAATAAATATGCATACAGAAAGGTTTTTCCTTGAATTTATTTAATTATGTTTTATTTTAATTGCAGTCATTTCATCCATTATGAGGCAAAGTCAATTGGCGATCTTTGTGTTTGCAACACTACTGTGTGGCACATGGGCTACCCTTAGTGGCAAGACCATTCTCAAGGAAAAGGATATGATGAGGAAAATTGTGTTCGACAAGAAGACACCAGATGTATTTTATTGTCCCATACAGAAGCCGTCATCGATGAGCAAAATTATTGTCACGTAATATGCATATTTTTAACTGATCCCAAATACCGTTATTATATGTATATATATAATATAAATTTAAAAATTGTTTAGAGCACGGCCCCTGCACAAGTTGTGTGAATATGAGGGAAACACATTGCCAGCCGAATATAAGTCGGACTGCTATCTGGATATCGATGAGTCCGATTATGCATGCAAGGAGAAATACAGAATTATGGTAAGCAATGTGAAGAAATGTATTATGCGCAGACACGCATTCATGTATGTGCATTCATATGAATGCTGTTCGCCCGAGCAGTTACAGTGTATTACATATTGCCACGATTGGTTGAACACAGATGCATATATAATGCAACAAAGTTGAAGTACCTTGTACTGGTTGGTAAACTCCTCTTAAATGAAATATCTTAAAACCAAATATCTCAAATCGAAAGCAAAACGCTTCCAACCAATGTCTCAGTTCAATATAGAATTTATTTAAGGCAGGGTGTCAAACCAAATCGAATTTAGTTCCCGAGTTTGGAATATTAAGTGTAAAGGTTTCAGAAATGAATATAATTATTATCCAAAAACGAACATGAATATTCTCCAAATCACTACAGTAAAGACAAAAGATTGAGTAGGAATAATAATAACTAATAATAATATCTTAAAAAAACATTGAATTTCGTTTTGGATTGTTTTTCCGGATATAAAATTCAATTGGTTAATTTTGGTTAAATGTTCCTATTCCGACTTGACACCCAATTCTTAAGCCAAACCAATGCCACCGTTAAAAAAATCCTTTTCGTTCGGTTATTTATGGTATAAGTCCTGATACGAACTGGTTCGAACCACATCCAAATATGATTATGTGAAATCAAAGACTATAGAGGAATCTCTAGTCTTTGTTGAAACTCAAAAAGTATCGTTTGTATCACCCATTAAACCCAATTTACATAACGCACATTACTTATTTCTAAGTACACCATCGATTTACAAATTTCACCTCGATTTTGAAAAATAATTCACCATTATATTTGTATGTATCTACATATATATTTTATAGCCCATTGTTTTTGTAGCACTCATACACTAAATACCAACAAAATAAGTAATATCCCTCAAGACATTCTAATACTGAGTTTTATTTAATTACAGAAACGATTCGCCAAAGACGAACCCTAATTAAATATTCACAAACAACACAACAAAACAAAAAATTACAATTAACAGCTTATTGTACATTTTCATTGCACCAAATGCTGGCAGCTTTGAGTAACTGGATAACACAGCTAAATATCGCAATTTGTTGCTGTACTTAACCTACATACAAATACATACATATATATACATATATATATAATTATACTTATGAAGACACTACTTACCACTATATTTATTTGAAGTAATATAAACATAAATACTGCCAGTAGTTTAAATATTCAAATTTTGCTTAGCTGAGTTCAAACATGTTTAATATTGATTTAAAAAAATGAATTTCGCAAAAAAATTATTTATTTATTTTTGTCTAAAGATCTCTACTAAAGATTTAGTTTCAAGAAGATAAATATCATTTAATGAATTATATTTATTTTTTCTGCAAAAGATTTATTTATTTATTATGGTTTTTTAACGGCTATATTTTATTTTATTATATTTAATTTTATTAAAAAAGATTTAGTTATTTTTTTTTAATTTTTTCGACGTTTGAACTCAGCTAAGTGCAATTTAATTTTTTATGGGGTTGTTAATAATTATGATAAAAATAAAATATATATCTTGACATGATAGAAATATGATTTACATTAATTTGATCATCTATTAAACACAATCCAATTTTTAATTATTATTATTATTTGTATCATGTCTTCCATGTATATTTAATGGAAAATTGGTTTGGGGGTATTCGGATCAAGTTTATATTTCCGTTAAGTATGTCAAAGAGTGTAAGTAAAAATACATTTAAGTTCACGCACCTAAAGAAAATATTTAAAACTTCACTTGAGTAATTTGTGCGTTTTCTTTTTATAACTATTTAGATGCGTAAATTTCCACCAGGCAGCGAAGAACCGTTCAACGGCGCCCGACTAAAGCGATTCATGAGCTATGATAAGGAACTCAACTAATCCGCTGCAATTCCACACTTATGTATCTGTGAGATGTTGAACTATGTTGAACTTATTTTAGAAATAAATATGTCTTGCGACCCCTATAAGTATTCTTCTTCAGCATCGAGAGACGAGTCGATCTTACTTAGTATATACATATATGAAAAAATATTAATCCATAAATTAAGCATAACTTAATAATAAAAAAAGTAATGGAAATATTTCCTCAATTATAATGGGCACTGACTTACAGCAGGCACTGTTTATGAGGTGATGTAAGTGAGTGAGTAAGTCTGAAAGTGTATTTGTCAACCGCACATGTCACTTTTGGATGGAAATATGAATGTACATAAATATACATTTATATATATATATATATTTTATTTGCTTCTTATCAATGAATAATAGAATTGCGTCTTCTATTCAGGCATTTAATTTACGTAGTCTCACGTCATTCATTCAGTCTTGTTCCAGATCGCCGCATCCCAATTTCAATTTGAGTTTCTCTTCAGCAGCGCAAGATGAATAAAAACGTGGCGCTGATCTGCGCAGTGCTGCTGATCTTTTGGGAGGCGGGAGGCGCCCTGGGAGACAGCGACAGCGATAGTAATAGCGATAGCAGCGGTAGTGGACACCGTCATCGCAAACAGAAGCAGAAATACAATAATCCGGCGTATCCGACTTACCCTTCAAATCCATATCCATATCCTTATCCCTATCCGTATCCGTATGGCCAGCCACCGTATGCTCAATACCCGCTTCCGCCGTATGGCCAACAGCCAGTGAATCAGTATCCCAGCCAACCGCCTATGAATCCATATCCACCCACTGGGTATCCACCCTATCAGCAGCCGCAGCAGCCTTATAACCCATACATGGCACCATCGGCTCCACCTGCACCACAGTATGGACAACAGCCTCCTTATTATCCCAATCAGCAGCAGCGTCCCTACAATCCCAATCAGCAGCAGCCTCCCTACAATCCCAATCAGCAGCTGCCGCCAGCTTCGAGTGTGATAAATCACTCACTTAAAGTGAACAAAGAGTACAAGGAGGATGTTAGTAGACACGAGAATAATCAAATATAATATTGTATACAAATAAAAAATAATATATAATATACAAAATGCGATAAATGTTCAAAAGATTTTATTTAAAAAAAGTGTCTGCTAACAATGAAATTGGAATATTAAAAAGTTGATTTAATGATGCACTTTTGGTCAAAATAATAAGTATACAACTTGCCTTTTATATACGATTCAAAAATAATAATACATAAAAGCATAAAATATGTATATACATATGTTTATTAGAGTTCAATAGCTTCCGTCGCCCTTGGTCTGTTATCTATAAGCAAACACATGTTCTAGAAATCGGTCTATAGCTGCTATCTGTAATACACACATACATACATACACATTCATATAAATTGTCTTCCTCATAATCATTTGAGGCGGATAAGGCAGTCGGCTTTTTATGAAAAAAATAAGACAGTCACATCTAAAAACTGTTCTTTTCTCTAATTCTTCGATTTTATGTTTAATTCTTATATTAAATATTTTTAATCGACACTTTGAAAGAAAACCCACCACAGTCAGTGTGGCCACACCTGATGTATTTTTTGCTGGTATTTTATGTTGCCATTTTGCAGCGCTGTTTTCTTTAAAGGTTATTTTCAACATAGGTAAAAACTAGTGCGTTTTTTTAGTGAAACAACTACAGCAAATAACTACAAATAAAAACAATTCGTATTTTGCTGCGAAAGTTATATCATAAATAATGCGTGACAAAAGTGTTTCCTTGATTTATGTTGTTTTTGTGTTGCTTGTGCAAATTGACAGAGGTGAGTGAAATTACTGTTCTGCCTTTTCGTGTGCAGAAATGCTGCACTTTTATGTTTTGTTTTGCTGCGTGATCACATGTACCTGTGTGTGTGTGTATGTGTGTGTGCGCGGTATGTTTTGTTATTCGATGCGTAAATATAATTATAATTAAATTAGGCATTTGCGCGCTTTAACTTAAGTGTGGCAAGTTCTTCTCGTTGACAATTCTATATAATAGAAAATGCACAGTTGAAAAGTCAATGAGCCTGTTGGAATTGTGGCAGCTGTTGCCTGCCGTAAAAGCAACAAATTGTTAAGAAATAATGTTATGTTTTTAACATTAATTGCATTAATATAAATATGACTATTGCACATCAGCATTTTTTAAATATATTACATGTAGTTGCAATGTTTACAAATTGAGTATATATATATATATATATATATATATATGTATATGTATTTGTATACAAGCCTCCTGTTGTTTTTTTTTGTAGGGTTGCCATCACATTTTTGAATTTGGCATTTTTAAATTTTTAGTATTTGCGTTTTCTAGCTGCAGATAGCTGTTATGTTCGAGGAATGTTAAGAATTTTATCTTCAAATTGGGGTTTTCTTGCTTATATAAATTTAAAAAAAATTAAATATTTTATAAAGCTGCAAAACATATAAAACACTATTAAGATTTTTTTCGAATGAACGAAAAACAAACCTTTAGTTTTGCAATTTTTTCAAATGTTTATTTTTATATATTTTGTAGCATTTCCCCTAGATATTAAAATTAGTACTGCTCCTGGAATTATATTCAATAATATATATAATTTTAATTTTGATTTAATTGAAATTAGTTGAAAACGGGTTTTTCTTTCGCATTTTATTTTAAGACTACTTCTAAAAACATATTCAAAAGTTGCTTAAACTTACAAATTTGAAAAGAGTTGCGATTTTTTTTCGCAACTGTGTATGAGGTAAACTGTGGCAAGTTTTCATATTTTACTGCTGTCGCCGCTTCAATTTAATGGCAACGTTTTTCTGGGAACGTAGCACAATGCCATATTCGAAAATAATGTCTTCCAGTCGGGTCACAGGTAAAAGTTGAAAATTCTGCAATATGGCGACCAGCAGCACTTTCATCTCCAAAATGGCAAACTTTTGGCCAATACAATTCCGTTGTCCGGCACTGAAGGGAATAAATGAGAACGGATGACAATCCACAGAATTTTCGGGCAGAAAACGTTCCGGTTGAAATTGTGAGGGATTGGGAAAGTGCATTGGATCACGCATTATATCGTAGATATGCAAACAGATTTGGGCGTCCTTGGGCAGGATGAGACCATTCACCACACACTCCTCCGTGCAGTAGCGTCCCACAAATGGCACTGGAGGAAAAAGACGCAGTGACTCCTTAATCACACACTCCAAGTAGACGAGCTCATTGAAATCGAATACGCTCAGCTCCTCATTACCCTTGTCGCTCAACGGCTGCACTTCCTCAAAGCACCGTTGCTGAACATCCTCGTGCAGCGCCAACATGAGCAGCGTGAAGATCAGGCAAGTGGAGGTGGTGTCGTAGCCCTCGAACATAAATGTGTTCACCTCATCACAGATGCCCTGATGATCGATGAGACCCTTGTTCTCCGCCTCCAGCAATGTGTCCAGCATCGCATAACGCCCTTTCCTCCCAAACTCATCCACAGATCCAGTCCGCTTCTGTTTGCTCTGCTGTCGCTTCTGTTCGATGATGCGGCTGGAGAAGTCATGCGCAATCTTCAGATGCTTCATGTGCTTTCTATAACTGCCAAACAGGTAGAAATAGGGCTGATAGTATAGCAGCGGATTACACAAACGCTCTATAATCACATCCTCCAGGGCGTGTATGGCTTTACGATATCGGCTACCTTCTTCCATATCATCCAGTTTTACTCCCAGAGCCGTTTCTGACGAAAATAATTTTATAATTAATTTGAGTTGGGAACATTTAAGAAACTATTAGACAAATGTTGTAAATATGTATATATACTTGCAACTGCACTTTTCTTTAGGTTTTAGAATAAAAATTGTATTTTCGTGAACTCAGTTTCAGATGGGTCAACTCAACTATTTGGCTGCATCTCAAATCTGTTCAGTTGAAAGGTTATCGCTCTAAACTGCACTTGCCGAGATGCGAGGCACTTAAGGCAATACAATCGAAATAGAATTTCAAAAAATAGAACATGTTTGTGATCAGTCCTGGCTAATCAAAAATATATTTTCATATGTAAATATAAATCTGAGAAAATCATGTCCATCAAATATAAATCATAAACATAACTTAAGCAAATGATACCAGCTGATAACAGATGATAATTAAATTTATCTCTTAAATTGCGGGACATAAATGAATTGAATCGATTGGCCATTATCTATTTACTTGTCCCCTAGTAGAAGTAGCACCCCAAGGTGTATATATTTCAAAGCTCTAGCTTTACGGGTGACGAAAGGTTATCTTCGATGTCAGAGTATTCAAACTTACCGCAAACATTGTTCAGTGTAAACTGTGGAATCACATGGTTCAGATCCAATTCGTCGCCAACATTTTGATGTAAGACATTTACTAATTTGTGGCATTCCTCCCTGAAATGGTTATTAATTAGAGGTATATATATTTATATATATATCTGTATCATCTACGCACTTGAATATATCTAAAAACAGTTGCAGCACATTGAAATGGAAGGCGGGCGTCAGCATCTTTCGTCTAAAGTGCCACTTACGATCTAGAAAACAGAGGGCAACCAGAGATAAGCTTCTTTTTGTGATAACACCTCAAATTTCTCACCTGTGCTGATGAGCAGGCCGTCACCCATGAAGGGTTTTAGCAGATCGTATATAACATTTTTGGTTAGCAACTTGGTGCTCTGCAAGATTTCGTCAGCTTCCTCAGCACGCACCACATTATAAAGTGGTGCGAATAGAAAATACCACAGATAATTGCGACCCTTGGACTTTTCATGAGCATCGCGCACAAATCGAAAAATCATCGCTTTGACAACACAACACTTTGATCACAAAAGATATCGCATCTAGAACAACGGGGATCATACTTACCGGGCGTCATTTTGAGCAGATCTAAATTATTACCGAATATCGTCTTGCCCGGAATCACAAACACTTTGCTGTCCAAGGGACTGCCATCCTGGGTCTGTACGCGTTTCACCAGCGACAGGATAAAGTATTTCCGATTGAGGCGCCTAAGTAGGATCCAAAGTGCTACAATTAGCAGCCCATAAGTTAGTAGTCTGATGAACATAATGGAAAGACTAATTCTGATGCCGACTTCGCAAGTAAGTCAACCTTTAGAACCGATTATTTGAGCAATATTAAATACTCATACAGAGTGTTGATAAAGCTTATCACCATTTCTTTCTGAATTTGAATATAAACAAATGTATATATATATATATATATATATATTCTATGCAACATTTGTTTAATAGATTACGCGAAAGCAGATTATTTGCTTTTGTAAATGCAGTTGATTAAAACGTTTCTATATAAACAGTGTCCTATGTCAAGTAAAAACCATTAAGTTGACAGTTTTTAAGAAAATAAAGGTAAAATTTGTATATAGTCAGTCAAAGTTTCTGATGTGCTTAAAATATACTTAAAATTAGAGATGAAGGTTGCAACACATTTTATGGTAATTGCATCTTAGCTGTTTCAATATAAATCAAGTTAAGATGCTCCAGTCGAGAGAGCTCGACTAGAAGATTGTAGTTTACTTAATATACAAATATATTTAACATTTTTACAGTTGATTAATTATTACATTATACAATTATTTATATACTAAATAGCAGTCTACAAACTTATAAAAATAGTTTATTTGTTTATTAGTTTTTTTTTTTTTCCTTTCAGATCACAAAATAGTTAAATATAATCAGAACTCAAATAAAAGTGATATAAATATAAATACTGCTACCTTAACATAGGGCTTAAGATTTAAATTTAATTAAGTATTACAATATTAAAAAGTTTTGATTATATGTTATCTTTATCTTGTGCGGAAAATGGGTTTCCAACATTCGTAGATTTTGCTTAGTTGCAATTTGAAATGCGATCTGAGGGGAGTTGATACATATAAATGCCTTTTACAAGCAATACCAATTTCAGGTTCTCAAAGGCCTCAATAGTGGCAGCATTTAAAATGCCGCATTGATTATCTCTGTCTGCGAGAATTCGCAATTTGGCTAAGAGAATTCAGTTTATATCCAAGTGAGTAAATATATAGAATGCGTACAGAAATGGAAGCGGTCGTAATTACAATTGCATTTGAAGCAGACGAAGAAAATATCAGAAATACTCTAAAGGAGAGTACACTACCTAGAGGATACCCTGAAAACATTAAAACTGGAAAGCGGAAAGATAACTAAAGAAATATTTTATTTATTTATTTCTAAATTCCTTAAACTTGATGAGAGGATTCAGTTTGCAAAATATTCTTTAAAAAAAGGATTTTTCTAAATAAGGAAAAAGTAAAGTTTTAATACAAATGTTATTAATTTATTTATTTTTGTTTAAATATCTTCATTTCCAAAAATTATACACTTCATAAGTAAAATCGAAAGCTTACGATAATATACATTTAAGGTTCTTTTATTTTGATTTAAATTCGATTAAAATTAAATTTAAAAAGTTTACTTTTAGTGCAAAAATAATCTAAAATTAAATTAATTTATAATATTACTTAAAATTCATATTAAAATCATATGGACAGACTCAAGAACTTATTCTATATAGAAGAGGCTAGCAGTTGTCTTCTGCTAGACCTTAACCACTTTCTAGTGATTACAGGGTATTTATGAAATAACAGAATTACATTTTCTGTGGAAAAGAGACGAACGCGCAAGCATGCTGACAGACAAGTGCGTTGACGTCAACTGCGACTGCAACTGCAACGGCGACTGGCAATGACAAAAATAGCCAATGTGACCGATGTGAATGCAACTGCAACTGCAACAGCAGCAGCAGCATTGAGTGTAACTGCATTTGGGCATGAAAAGTGCGCTGCCGACAATTGGAAATAATGAAAGAAAAAAATGATTCCCGTGCAGATCAGACTGCTGACTCTGACTCTGAGTCTTGTGTGATTGCTGTTTGGTATTGAACAAATAATAATGCTAAAGCAACATCAGCAACAGCAACAACAACAACAACAGTAACACAAGTAGTAACAACAGCAATAACAACAACAACAACAACAGTTGCTCATGTAGCTCATTAAGATGCGAAAGGCGTTGCTTGCTGCCTTTTAGAATTACTAATTGAATCGACGCGATCAGTGGCAATTGCAGCAGCGCTGGTTGCACGAGCAAAACAACAAAAGAAAAGCAAGAAAGGAAGTCTAATTGAGGCAATCCGAAGATTGCATGCTCTTCGCAGAGTGGAGTCAATCAGCCCATCCCCAATAATTAAAGAACTAATGAGCTCGACTGGGATATACAACTGAACTCAGTTATTAAATAGTATGGATAGGATATCATAATTCTTCGCTCAACGAGGAGATTGCTTTGAACCCAACTGTTAATGGTATATTTTTAAGGTATATCTTTATAATTGTGTTTATGACGCATTTATCGGTCAAATATGTGTGTTCTCTTCCGATCTTAATGAAAATTTTCTAATTGATCAAAAATATATCTGCGTATATTATATATCAATTTCAAGGCTATATCTTTACTGCATATTTGATTGCTATCGAAAATAGATTTGTATCGATATTTGTGGAAATAAAATTGATCTGCTTATGGTAAACCAGAACTTATATTCCAAATTGGAAGTATCTGCTTCTCTTATAGTCGCTGAGATCGACTTGTATACAGACATATAGACAGATGGAAGGAACTATTAAATCGTCTCGTGATTTGATGCTGACTAAGAATATATATACCTTAGTAGAAGACGCTTGCCTCAATGCGTTGCAACTATCACAACAAAATTAGAATTCCCTCTGAAGGATAAAAAAGCCGGGAGCCGGCTTTACTGTTTATTGTTGTTGTTGCTCTGATTGTTGTTGTTTGGATTGTTGTTGTTTTTTGGATTGTTGCTGTTGTTGTTGTTGTTGTCTGCAGCATCCGCTGAGTTGGGAATCTTTAGCAGGTACATGTTGCATGCTGCATTTATTTACAAGTCCAAATTAGAAACGAGCAGCAAACAAAAGTCGCAAAGCTTTGCTGGAAGTCAAATAGATTTTGAAATATTTCTAATTGGATTTGGTTAAGTGTGAGTGCATACTTAATATGCATTAAGTGTTGCAAATGCCAACTCAGTGCAAACTCATGTCCGAACATAGAACATGCTGGTGGGCGCTGGCAACATGTTGCACGTCTTGTGGCAACATGCTTTTTCAATTACTGCCGCAGCATGTTAAATTTGTAGCATGCGTTTACATATTTACCTTAACACCTCGTTAATTTCGTGGTTTACCTACAACAACCACCACAACAACAACAACAACCTCAACAGCAACGCAGACATCGCTGGCGACGCTTGTCGTCCATGTTGCCTGATCGCATGACACTTGTTGCACGGCATTCTGCCTCAGCCACCTTTTGTAGTCATCTCTGGAGTCTTTCTCTATATCCTGTAATTATTTTCTTTATGATTATATACCGAACAGGAAGGACTCCATTTGTGATAGATAATTCATAATAATATAATATTCCTGAACAAGCAGGTATATATAATTTATAAAATAATATAATGTATTAAATTATAGAAAATTATAGCGAAAAATATTATTGTAAATATTTATAAAATCTGGTTGTAGAAAATAAGTTATTATTAGGAATATTTTCCTATTTGTTGGACTTATTTTTTAAACATTTGATTTTTTAACATTTTTTAAGAAAGTTAAAAAAAAAATCAGTTTAATATTTGAATATTTATAAAATGTAGAATAATATTTATAATTATAAATTTTTCAAGTCTTTTCGTCTTAGTTTTAAATATAATTTTCCTTTGTTTAAATTATTTCGGTTCCGGTTTGGTTCTAAGTGTAATTTCGGCCAACGATTTCGTTTCCGGCTTCAGTTTTATTGCCTGACTTAAGTTAAACATTGAATCAAACAATTCTAGATTCAATTCAGATGCAATTCAGTTTGCAGGCTATTCGCAAGTCGCTCACTCTCGATGCGATTGTGTTTACTGGTTTTGGTAGCTGTTGAGATGATGTCGTTGTTGTTGTTGCTTTTGTTGTCAAGTGATTCACGCCCTAGTAAACTTCAATTAAATCACTATAATCATTGTGATGGCTGCTGCTTCCTTTGCAGTTGGTTGCATGTTCATGTGGCGCCACCAATATTTATTTTTGATCTTTCGCAGCCTTAATCTTTAGAGCTGCAACGTTCATCATTAAGTTGTCTACGTTCAAATTTGCCATATAAGGCAGGCCCGATAAAAATGTACACTCTACACACACAGTCCGTGTTTGGTTCGACAGATCCATCAATATGGCAAATAACTATGGACAACTGTCAGTTAAACTTTCCCAACGCAATTGCAGCAATTATCAAAAAAATAGAGAAAAAAAAACTATCCCACAGTCCAAATGTTATTGTAGACTTTCGCTAATAAAACCTTGTTACGATTTTTGCCAAAAGATTTATCGACTAATTCGAGTGCCAGCTTCATAAATTATTTATTTGGTGGTATTAAGTCGTCTTGGCGCCTGCAAGCACATCTATCATTAGTTGGCGGTGATTAGACCAAGTTTTCAAACCGAGTGGTCATAATGCGAAATCAGGTTTAATAGATGAGGACGCTTTGTGTGCTGGATTGCGGATAACCAATTACACTTATGCATGCGTGCAACTGATTGATTTAATGCACTTTAATCTGAATGACATAACTACTTGTTAACCAACTTACTTTGGATTGAGAGCTCATGCGAAACCTAGTATTGTTTGTAAATGCTCTAGAGACACCTGTGTTTATCCTACATAAGTAGCGCTTCAAGTTTTCAGAAATATGGATTTGCATGACCATTCGTAATTTGACTTAATGGTACTTCCTGTTCTCCAGATATAATTATTTCAATTATCAATAACTGCCTTATGCTGCGAATGTAGTTAAAAATTGATTTTAGATTGCAATAAAAGAATATAAAAAATAGTCTTCCAATTGTTATGTAATGTATCCAGATGTAATATTGATCAAATTTAAATTTTATTCAATACATTTTTAAATTTGATATTGAGTTCCGGGTAGAGTTAGTCATATTGCCAGGCCTCAACGAGAATACCACCTGGGTTTATACATATTTATTTTATTTATGTATATTTATTTATATTTGTCAATTGCTGCCAGCCAACTTTGAGCAGTCCCGCCAGGTGTTGGGCGTATGGCATCAAAGGCATGCCGCGCACACTAATTGAGTGCGACATGGGGTAAAAGTGGGAAAGTGTGGCTCTTCTTTTCGCATATCCTTTGTGGCAGAAATAAATAAAGTTTCTTTCACGTCAGAGCACGAAGCACTCATGAAGGACACAAAGAGCCGCCGCCGGAGTCTGTGGCATGTGCGACTTGCTGTTTTATTTATTGCTTCCAGAAAGCGCTCGCTCGTTTTTTATATTCTTTTCTTTTGGCTTTTTCTGAGAAATGCATAAGGCTTAAACGCAAGTTGCCCACTGCCCAATCTCCGGTTCGCCCTGGACACAGCTTAGCCTTTCAGTTACCTTTTGTGTTTGGCTTTTTTTTATTATTACTTGTGCTTAACAAGTCGACACATTTCTTCACACCTCGGCATAGTTGCGCAGAATTCGCAGTCTTTTTTTAGCCATGGGCATTTTGGTGTCTTAAGTGTGAGGGTCAAGATAAATGTTAAGCTTTTGCCCCAAAAATTATATATATAATATATAAAATCTGCGATTCCTGCGATATGAATTACTTATTTGCATTTACTGATCAGAAACAGTTCAACAATTGGAAGCGATCAGATAACTAGAATAAGAAATAACTTGAATGGGAGGAATTTAGCTACATTCACCATCATTTCGAACTCTTTTTAGCCCAGGTATATAAAAAAAAGAAAAACTAATCAAGTGATTTGTTGCGCTTGTTTCTTGCTTCTCCTCGGCTGGGACTTGGGGCAATGAGTTATGCCAGCAAAGGGTAAAATCTGTTTCGATACGATCACGTTTTCATCTTGATGCGAACAAAATGCTGCTAAATATTTCGTGCACGTAAAACAATCTTTCATCTTTTCTGGAAATGAACGAAAAGCTGCATGGATACTTAGCTATGCTTTAAGCACAAGTTTTCTTTTTTTAATTTTATTTATACTAGATTTTTAATTACTCTCTCGATGTGCACAAATCTAGTGGAGTAATTATTGTAATAATTAGACTCATATTTTCTGCATGCTTCGATCTTGTTTCTCAGTGAATAAATTAAATTTTCATTCGTATACCTTGGATACATTATATATATGATTGGGTACATTATAATGAAGTTCTGCAAAAGTATGTAAAGGGCATATTACTGATCCTGAGACTGAGCCATGTCCCTCTGTATGAACAAACCGACTTCGGAGAACTATAGTCTTCAAATGTAGAATATGAGTTCTAGCATACCCCGCACAGTCCAAGTTTATTCCTACCGATAACTGAAAACTGATAAAAATCGAATTCCAATTGTAAAGACTCAGACATTCAGACATATTATTGCTCAACTGTACAAATTTTAGTATAATTTTCAATATTTTTATACCACACAAACTACCATCAACAAGTCTACTCAGTATGTAACAACTGGGTTTCAGGGTATTTCCTCGTCGAGCTCTATTCTAACTTGTTGGGTCTGAGTTTGCATACAATAGTTTTGTAATGAATGAAGTTGCTCGTCATCAAAGAAGACATTTCATGCATGCCAAGCAATATTTGCCTGGGGCCGTAATCAATATGTCAATAGTTGTTGGGGCTTTTGACCAAACAATTTTTGATGTGGCTGGAAAGTGTAAACAATGTGTAACCTGTGTCCCCAGCCATAAGCCATTAAACCGCAGCACAGCTCACAGAACCCATAATACAGTCGTATAAGCAGCTTAAGTACATAGTTTCAGTTCCCCTCCGGGTTAAGCACAACAAAGCTGTGGCGATTTTTATCGCTGTCACATTTATGACAATATCAGTATGTCAATAATTAAATGATCGCCACCTCGCCGCTTATGCCATACCGAATGAGAAGTGGGCTATATACATACGGATACCATATAGCTTGAATTGTGTTTATTGAGACTGTTATTTTTGACAGGCTACATAAATAACGCAGCCATGGAATTGGTTATTTAAAAGCAAGCACAACGACTCGAGTGCTGCCACAGCCCATAAAGATTAAACTCTTGACGATAAAATGCAACCACAACAACAGCAACAGCAACTGCAACTGTTGCATGGGGCATGCAGTTAAATTTTATACGCACAGCACCCACAAACAAATGCAAACGTAATGCTCAGTCCATTAAAAAGCTAGTTAAAGTCCGCTGGTCGAGCGATGTCGACTGGGAGATACCCTGGAGCCAAGTCATTAAGAATTGCCTGCTGTAATAATACTTAATTATTTTCCTCTGTGCGATATTGATGAAATTTTACGGATTATCAATATTATGTCAAGCTATACGCATTCTCGATTAAAGAGATATATATTTAAAATTGGGGTTTTTTTGCTATCGAAACGGCGACAGTTCTCGATAATACGAAATAAACTTTATCTGCATTTGGTATATAGGAACTTACAATCCAATTTTAAAGTCTCCATCTCTTATAGTCTCTAGCGAAAACGATTCGGTTTTTGATGCTGATCAAGTATATATATACTGCATGGGATCAGAGCTGCTTCCTTCTGGCTGTTACCTGTTACATTCACCTAACTTACTCAAACCCGTTTTACTCCATTTTAATGGGTTGAGGTTATAAAAATACAGCTTATCAATATTTAGTTTGTTAATGT
This sequence comes from Drosophila paracracens, assembly GCA_035044025.1. Taxonomy (NCBI): domain Eukaryota; kingdom Metazoa; phylum Arthropoda; class Insecta; order Diptera; family Drosophilidae; genus Drosophila; species Drosophila paracracens. Next base: position 1,208,278 of record JAWNMN010000835.1, on the reverse strand, counting down.
CCGATCAAACAATTAAAAATATTATGGCCTAAAGCGCTCGACTTGGTGTTACCATTTAAAGAGGTCGAAATTAGTCACACATAAAAGAATTTAAATCGGTATATAAATATAGCAAGGGCAAAACCTTAAAAACTAATGAGAAAAAAATAATATTAAATAAAAGAAAAATAAAAAAAAAATAAAAGAAAAATGAAAGAAAAAAGTAAACTGGTTTTTAATTAAAACGACATTTTCAGAGCCTCTATCAGAGAAGTGTATAAACAATATTAACTAACAAATAATAAACATTGCAGTCGAGCGTGCATTACTGCGCCTGATAAAACTGTAAGATGTGTGGAAATGGATGGAAATATTATCCATTAATCAGACCTGTAAAGAAAGTCAAAATGTATGTAGAAAAGAATTTCTTGATTTAAGCTCGAAGTTTACGAAATACCCTGAAACCCAGCTGAGTAGACATGTTGATGGTAGTTTGTGTAGTATGAAAATATTGAAAATTATAATGAAATTTGTACAGTTGAGCAATAATATGTCTGGGTATATTATTTATATATACAAATTTACAATTGTATATATTATAACTATCTGAATTCAATTTTTATCAGTTTTCAGTTAGCTGTCTTTTAAGTATCATGAACTTACACAAATGCATTTCACGGACTTAAGACACCATTTCTATTCAGCATATATATTCTTGATCGGCATTAACAGTTGAGTCCATAAAATGTTACTCTGTGATGACTCCTTAAAAAGCGATTTTCCGAACCTGAAATATAAATCTTTGTGCTGCAAGTAACCTAAGGAAGTATTTCCGTTCAGCATATGTATTCCTGAACGACATCAATCGAGTACTGAAAATCATTGCAATTTATTGATTACTTCTCTGATTTCACTCACAAAGCGGTCTTCTGAACCTGAAATGGAAATCAAGGCTCCGATTTAGCTGCTAATTGAAAATTAGTTGCAGCTGTTTTTCTCAAATCTGTGGCAGGTTAAGCGATTTGACAGCGATTAAAACCGTTGCTGCATAATGCGCTGTGGCGATTCCTAAAAAATGGCAACAAAAAATAAATTATAGGGGCGTGCCACACACACACATGCATGCATATGCAACTGGTAACGGCCAGCAACAATAATCAAGCGAAACAGTAGCATCTACTGCGGAATCAAGCTGCCACATAATCTGTCAAAAGAAAAAGTTCACAATAAATCAAGTGTCACGTAAATAATATTTTTAAAAAGAGGCAAGAGGCAGTCAGCGAACCTTTGCCACGGCTCAGACAGCTACTCATTAAAAAAAAGAGCCCAAAACAGCCCACGGCTGGATCGCATGCATGCAAAGTGCGCAGGCAGACAAAGACTGTGTGTGAGCGAGAGAGAAAGAGGGAGATTTGGGGCAGGGTCTGTGGCAGTGTGGCAGTTGCAGCTCAAGCTGCACGTCGCCTGTGCTGCTTATCTGTGGCTGGCTGCCGCTGTGGTAAACATAACGAGCGAAGCATTTAAGCTGCTAGCCACAAAAAGGTTCCAAACAGCCTGCTCCAGGTAGGCAGACGGACAGACAAACAGACTTAAAGACAGACAGACAGACATAAAGACGGACGGATCGTTTGAGGTTTCGGGCGATTTTTTGTGCAGCTTCTGCGCGCATTTCGACGTTGATGCCCCGTTGTTGTTGTTGTTGTTGAGGAGAGAAGCACGACAGCCAGCAGACGAGAGACGGACCACAAATGACAGACAGAAAGACAGACAGACAGACAGCCAGCTGGTAAGATATTGTGCCAAAAAGGCAGAACCCAGAAAAGACAGTGGACGGTGCAACTCGCAGATCTTGTGGTCCACACGCAGTCACAGGTACGCGTTAATCACACTTTACGTTCATCGGTATTAGCGTTAAATACACCCTGCAACCGTAACACACGTTTAACGGGTATACTTAAATTCTAATCATATATGCAACAACAAAAAGCAGGTGTAACTGTGCGATCCAACGATGATTGCGTATTTCCTGTATCATTGATTCAAGTTTAAGCGTTCCTAGTAAGCTTATGATTTTTTATTTGATTGTTATCGATATTCATTTCCGCTATGAAACTAATATTATCGATTTCTGTACCTTCAAATAATTTTGAATTTTGTTACGTGTCTGAATTCAACATTCCCAAAAAATCTTCCAAATATTTTTTTATTTCATTTAATGTGAGCATTTTTTAAAAATGCTTTAAGAATATAAAAATTAAATTAAATTTACAATTTGGGTTAAAAGTAGATTGATGCAAGATAAAAGTGTATAATTTAATTGAAATATAAAATAAAAAATATATAAAATAAAGTATATAATTAAATATATAAATAAATAATATATTAAATAATAAAAAATAATTAAATTAACACAACATTTTAAACACAAATCATATTTCTAAGTTAATATTTAGAACTGAAACTAAAATTGATTTGGAATATGTCAAAGAATTATGTTTAGTAGTACATCCGAACTGGGAACAGTGTATAGCATAGTCAAGTAAACTTTAACAGAAGCGGATATTGCAACATTATCACTTAATTTGTACCGCTTTTGTGGATTGTGATTTCATTCTACTAAGAATATATTTTCTTGATTTGAAAAACAATCAAAAATCTATTTAATTACAACTTCAAATCTAAGCAGCATATTTGCCAGTCAATCTCTCAAATTTTAGCTATCTATTCATAATATAAATATAGTTTTATAAACGATATTTATATAAACTGTTTTTGCTTTTATTATATTATATATTAAACATAATCTGATTACTAGTAAATATGCCTCATACAATGGGCAATTATTTGAGTACTTTTTATTACAAAAATTTGTATGGATTGCTTTTCGAATCTTACAAAATGTTTGTTCAGATCTGGGAGTATAAAATCCGATGTAGTTTCAAAGATGCTTTCCATTTTTAGTTTTCAAGATATAGACAAGTATTTTTATGGGCCGAACTATCTTATATCTTATATCTTATATACTATATATCAATTCCTTTCAAATGTACAAGGCTGAAATCCCATCTGCCGAGGGTATTTGTGTAGCTGTTCTTTCCATTTTGATATTTATTGCCTTTTGTTATTGTGGCTTTTGCCAGCAAACATGTTTTGCGGCCTGGCGAATTGACTTGACATTAAATTAAATTAAAAGGGGTGTCTTCAACCAAGAAGAAGCTAAAGAAGAACATTTTCCCCGCTCCTTTGGGGAATAAACGCAACGCATCAAATTTTACACCTTGGTTGGGACAACGCTGGTACCGATTTTTGATAGTCGCCAGAGATGAGGGCGTCAGAATAAGTAAATTGACCTATAATAAGCGTTAAGTTCGTTGAACCAGCAATTGCCGGCAAACGATCGATAATTTATTGCTTGGCCAAAAGGAAATTGCATTCAAAGTTGCGCATAAGGAAAAATACGAGCTCTCTAACACTAAACGCTTACAATTCGACTTCTCTGGCCCGTTGATCAGGGTCAGTCAGCACAAGCAGAGGAAACAAACACAGACAGAGGAAACCAACTCGGACTTGGAATGGGACTGGGACTGGGACTGGGAGTCGGGCTCAGATTCAGACACACGTATTTATTGTTGCTGCTCTATGTCGCGTACTAATCTGCTGCAGCACATCGACTATTCAGGACCGGCTTTGACTGGAGTCGCGACTGGAGACCGCTGCTTGACTTGCCTCTGCCTCTGCCTCGTATTCGTATTCGTATTCGTATTCGAATTCGTATTCAGCTTGCTTGGCTTGTGAATTTATGTTTTAAGCATTTCCAGGCATTGCCGTAGCGCAGCCACGTACTGTTTTCGATATGAGATCTGTTAAGTTCCAGCAAAAACTTGGCCATAATATTTATGCCGTTTGTGCGCTGGCTCGCTGGCTTGGGTCTGCCCTTTGCTGGCTAGCTGGCTGGCTGCCTGGCTGCTTGGCTGCCTTGCTGGTGTGAAATAATGATGCCGTTGCCCAGATAAGGTGCCTTCGAAAAGTGGACCTCTTTCCAGCCAGCCCCATTGTGCTGCTGCTGGCAGACCTTATAAGCAACAGCAACAGAAAGACTAAAATGGCGTACCAGCAAATAACATAAATGGCTTCAAAAACGTAGACGTTGCAGCAAATCTTGCCACTTGCATCTTCATGCAGGTTCGGGCACAGCTTCAGTTTCATGCAGCACACTCAGTAATTTGAAAATGCAGCCTCAACGTTGCAATTGCAGACTTCTTTTAATATGCCTTTCAACGCCTCGATGCCATTGCCAATTGCAAATTGCAACTTGCAACAGGCTCCCATCATATTATTATATACGTGTGTCGAGAGATCGACTCGAACGCGCATGGACTGCTACATAGTACGATTATAAATACATACATATACATATATATATATATATATATATGTATAACTACCATGGGGGTCAGTTCAAGGCCCAGTCAATTAGTACAGTCGTCTTCTGCAGCTGGCAGTTAAGTTTCACAGCTTCCAGCGATGCTGGGATAATTTACCTTGTCAAAGCTTATTTAAGTTGCCACCTTTTTCGCGCCGTCTGCTTCTTCCTTCGCTACTGCCTCATTCTGAACGTGGAGTGCCAACAACAACAACAACAACAACACACAAAGGGAACTTTGAATATATGTATGTAATTCTTCTCGTGGCACGTTTAAGAAATTCGTCAACATCATGATATGAATATTTCTTTGGCAGAGATTTATTTCTTACGTGTTCAGAGAGGGTATTGTAATTTTGTTGTATTGTTTGCAACGCATTGAAAGAGAATTCTTCGACTCCATAAGGTCTATATATAATCTTGATCAGCATGACGAGCCGAGTCGATATCTGCCAAGGAAACGATTGGTCGACTTTTTTCGATTGAACAACTTTTATGGTTAACAAGATATCCAAACTTATCCAATATGCGTTTTGTTGTGTTGCTCACACAAAAAATACTTCAAACCAAACTTCTATGATGCTGCTATAGCTACAATCGGTTGATAGATTATCGCTTTTTTATTTACCAACTTATACTAAACAGACTTCCCAGTTATGAGATTAATTATGCTTCTCATATTTGTACAACAAATCATCGAAGTAGGACCACTAAATCATATAAGTTTCATATACACAATCCGACAGCTTTTTTTTTTTTTATAAATATTGCGAATCTTAGGTGTCGTTCTGCAAGGGATTCAAAAGCCTATGATTTTTTCTAGTTCTGATATTGATCTGCTGTGTAAATTGTTGTGTTGTAATTGTTATATATATTATTATAAAACAATCAAGTTAAATTAAATATTTGATTAAGTCGAACTTTTATCTCTAAATGTTTTATGATATTGCTACTTAAATTGTTAATTAGAGAAAAGTATTAGGAGCACTTAGTACATAAGTAAAACAAGCCTGGCAATACTCTTGGTTTGTTTGCATTTGGCAACTCTACTGAGCTAGTATTTATATCATATATCAAAAGTCAACTTTAGCAGTTTAGATTGCAATCCAATCGATCTCTTTCTCCGTGTTTTATTTACTTTTAATAATTGTTTTTTTTTTTTTAATTTGTTTGAATATTATAAAAATTATTACTTATTCGAGATCTTAACTTACTTTTTTACAAATTTTACTCTCCACAAAGAATTTTAAGAAGTATTTTTCTGCAAAAAAGAAAATGCTAATTTATACTAGACATTTTTCATGTCTTCTCGGATTAAGTAGAAGACAGACCGACAAAAGTCGGCGACTTGTTTTTGGCATTAGCTGAGAAACCAACTGAAAGCGAGGAACTTGAAATGGCTGGAAGTGGCTGCCTCCTAACGATGTCTGCATGCGGGGTCGGTATTCAGTATTCAGTATTCATTATGCCGTATTTTGTTGCTTGCGTGTCTAGCCAAATAGATGGGTCCCCATATCAGTCACAGAAGCCATAGAAGATACCGAAGTTATCCAATTAGATTTTTTCCCCATCAAAATTTGAGCAACTGTCTGTCGCTGCTGCCGCCTCTCATTTTGGGCGTATTGTCGTCTGTCCCCTGCTGCTGCGGCCAAGAAGAAGGAACATGTTGTTTGACACCACAATTTGTGTTGTACTTCATGTAACCAGCAACAACAGCAACAACAACAACAACAGCAACAACAAGAACAGCAAACAACAACAAACAACGGCGACGACGCGTTGTCGCGTCTTTTGCATTGCAAAGTACAAATGGAGAAGGCTGTGCAACGTTTGCTGTGCAACGACCCTGAGTGCATGCAGCAGCAGCAGCATCCTGGAGTCTCGCATTGTGTTTCGGGCCTGCAATCAATTGTTGCATCTTCGTTGCCCAACTTGTGGCATCTTGTGGCAGACAAGCGGCAGCGCGTCGCCGCCTGCAAAAATGGCCAGGTTTAGTTGTTGCCTGCTTTTTTTTTCGTTCTTTATTTTTTGGGCCCGTTGGGCTTGGCTGGCTGGTAGGTGATATTGCATTATCTGATATGTCATTTCTGTTTGCCTCTGTCTGTGTGTCTGTCTTTGTTGCTTTTTATTTTTATTTTATTTTTTTTGGTCAACACAGTTTTTTGCTTGTTAACGTTTTGAGTTTTCTGTTTTGGGCCGCAACCTGAAAACCGTTTATCACATTGCTCAAATACTTTTCGTTAGCTGCGCGCTCTTCTCTCAATTATGAGACACGCACCAAGAATCCGCCAACTTGGCTGAAAGTGTCGATATTCATTAAAGAAATAACTTTCAACTGTCTGTTTAAACTATATTTTTGTATATCTCTAACCAATTTATAGATTCTTTTTAGCTGCTCCAAAAATGTTTATGCTAAATAATTGTGGACCATTTTTAGTCCATAGTAAATACAAAAATTAAATAAAAATTAAAGCGATTTTCCCTTTCATTTTTTTTTATATATTTTTATCACGTTTCAAAACACATGCTTAAATTATCTTGTATTAAAAGAAAATCAGAAAAAATATAATTATTTGTAATATTTATGCTTATCAAATATGTTTTGACTCTTATTGGTTGCCTAATAAGTTAAGATCGATTCTCGCAGTTGTTTTTATATTTTTACTCAATTTTTCAAATTAATTTATTTGTAAAAATCTAAAGAAATATATAGTAAATAAATATAGTAACAAGTAGAAAAAACACCTTTGAGTGACTTGAATGTTCAAGTTAGTTTGCTTAAAAAAAAAAATAATAATAGAAATAAAAAAATAGAAATCGCCCCCGGGTGGACTCGAACCACCAACCTTTCGGTTAACAGCCGAACGCGCTAACCAATTGCGCCACGGAGGCAGTTGAAAGGGGCGAACAAATTCGCTGATTAAGTACCCAGAACGATTACGAAACGAGCGAGAATGGAGGAGATAACAAAAGAATGCACATATAGTATAACATTAATGCAGTCAAAAACTATAGAGAATAATAATAATTTACTTATTTTTTAATATAATTATAATTTAATTTTAATGAAGTAATTAGAAGTAGAGAAAAATAAATAACTTATTTATTGATAAATAAAAAATAATGAAAACTTAGTGTTATCTTATAAAATAATCTGTGCAATTTGACTTGCAATTGCTTGCCTTCTTTTAGATAAGTTATCATAGGCTTGAAATGGGTAGCATAATTGTGTGTGGTTAAGTTTGTACTGCATTGAAGGTGTATATATTCATGATCCACACCACTAGTCCAGTAGATATAGCCGTATCCGACTGTTTGTCCGTTTCTATACGCACTTTTTCCTTAGCTTTAATTTTTATTGCTGAAACTTGGCATATATCAGTCTTTGCTGCAGGTAGTATTATATCTCAGACCCAGCCGGTTCGAATTACTATAACATAAGTTGGCGTAGGAACAATCCGTCGAAACTATGACTTCTTGTATGAAAAATGTTGCTTATCAAAATATTCAAAACAAATTCATTTAATTGCGTGTATATTATGCTTAAATTTCGACAAGAAATCAACAAAATTTTACCACTTTTCATATATAGCAAGGGTATTCATTCTTCGGCTTGTCTAAGTTAGCTAAGACAGTTGTTTCCTTGTGTTTTATTGGGTATCTGCTGTCTGCATTATTGTTTGCCTCGGATTGAATTACTTGCCGACGTAGCTGCTGACATACATAAATATAGACTTTAAGCAGGGATCCGCATCAGCATCCCCAGCATCCATCCATTGTATTATTAAATTGCCGTGTCAACAGCTCACAAAGCTCACCAAGCCGCTGTCTCGTTGACATTATCCAATAAAAAGTGCTCGCTGCTGAATCTTTGTCGCCCTATTCACTTGCCACTGACCGGAAGTCTTCAATTATTTCACTGTCTAGCCTTTGAAATTCAGAACTGTATATATGTATATGTATTATATATGCATATGTACATATATATATATATATATATATATATATATTCTTGCCACACTATGTCGTTGTGGGACCACCCAAAATGTTTACTTACAGCACATATCGTAGACAGAGATATAAACAGCAGAAAATCATTATGCGCTGCCATTTCGATTACACATCAAACGTCAGTCAGACTTTTGACATTGATGATGCCAGGCAAATAAATAGGAAAATATTTTGAAAAAATACAAGCGTACAACATAAATTATGATTACATGCGGCACAACAAACTTTACTTGGGTGGCCACCAAAAACAAAAATAAATCAAGTAAAAGGAAAATAAGCTTTCTGCTGCGACGTGCCTTAAATGTATACGCAGATCTATAAACATACATATATAAAGTAAAATTTAGCAACACTATAGCGTAACCTCATCCTAACTAGAATTTTTATACATATATATTAATAATGCTGTTATTCAGAAAAACGATAAACTGATCTTAGCCAAAATCAATTCAATATTTTCGAATATGTTATTATGTTGGAAATTTAAAATACTTCTTTTTTTTTTAACAAGAAAACGTTTTTGATTTCTGATTATAGATCTTATTTTTAGGTTACGATCACTGAAGTGTTTATCGATCACATCGATAAATGCATATCGATGAAAATACAAAGTTTTCATAATTTTAGAACTAAAGTCATCAAATTTTGATGTTCTTCAAATATGGAATTACTATATAATTGGGTGGCTATGCTCACTAGAATGATGCATTATCGATAGCATCGATAAATGCAAATCGATAAAACCACATGTAATTATTCTTCAGGGCAGCTTTTTTGCCATCTGATATCAGTTGTTATTAAGCTGATAGCAGAGTAGTTAGTGGCAAATAGGCTCTTTTGTGAGCGCTACAAAAATAACTGCTATTATTTCTAGCGAGTCGTAGAGGAGGAGGAGGAGGATGATCTGTAATCTGTAGGTATACATGTCCAATTGCCAACACCTGCAGCACTCTCTCCCTCCCCTGCATTGACAAAGAACCGCCCATTGATTCTGTTATTATGCCACGTATGATGAGTTTACAGTTCGTGCAGCAAAATCAAAATTAATGCCCGATTGTGTTGCATGCGATATGATTAAGCTGAAAATGCTGAAGTGCTGTCTGCATTTGGTTTGAATTCAAATGGTGAACAGCCAGTGTCAGAAAGTGTTGTGTGTTGTAAACAAATTTGAAGTGGCAACGGTTCGTGTTCAGAGGGTCGATCGGATAGCCACTTGCCTATGCCTCCTATATGACCATGTTGATGATGATGATGACGTCCGCCGCATCCATGTGGCGTGGGCAGACAGACGTGCCTTCATTAGGCCATGCTCAACGCATAGGCCAAAACGTAAACATGGCCGGCTTCTTGTGAATTCGGTGTGTGTGTGTGGAATTTTAATTGATTTCATTTACACACACTTTTTTTTCACTATTGCAGTTGTGCGGGGGAGCGCATAAGTATACGTGTGTGTGTGTGTGTAAGATTTGGATGTGGCTGCTTTGCACCAGTTCTTTTCGAGTGTATCCCAAGACGGCACCAAGACTCACTGCAGCATGCCTCATTTGCCACACACATTTTTCTTCTAATTTGTGCTCGCTGTCGCTGGCTTACTTTCAGTTCAAAGCATAATTTTGCGTATCCGTCTTTCAAATCTAAATCGAGAGTGACAAACAAAAAAAAAAATATACATATATATATATAATGCACTTTGATCTATTTTTGAACAATTCCATTTAAAACGTTGCAAAAATTACAATTTACGGCAAAATAAATGTCGAGTTGATCTATCTATGTATGCCGACTATTAGATACCCTGAAAATAAGGCCGCAACTATTTGAAGTCGTATATTTTATATCTTCTTCTTCCGTATTTCTCAACCGATTTTCATGAAATTATTTTTATTTATTTATTTATTTAATGTCAGCTAAAGTCAGTCGACACAAAAATTACACAAATTAAAAATTTAATTAAATTAAATATAAAATAAATTTAAAAATTATATTTAAATTTAAGAATAAAAAATATTTATAAGATTTTTGGAGGTATTTAAATGCAAAATGGTTCAACATTTTTTGCATGAATTGGGGAAAACCCAGATTAAATCCAATAATTACAGATGATCTGTATTCATGTTGAGGAAACGGAGTTATCGATAAAATAAAATTACAGACGAGAACTTCTATTCCAAAACTTAAATGTCGCTTAGCTCGTTTAGTTTGTGTTTGTATATACAGACAGATAGACTTGCCAAATCGACTTGTATGCTGATGCTGATCAAGAATGATCAAGAGGCGATCTATCGATCTATATCTTTATCTTTATCTATCTATCTACAAATACATAAATATAAAAACCAAATTAGTCATGTTGATTTTCGCTCACGTTTTCAGCAAAATTCAGAGTTAAGTTTGTAATTAATTGGTTTAAGAAAAATCAATCAATTTGAACTTATCGAATTATTTATCTTATTTATTTTGCATAGAATGTGAGAAAACTAAGAATGAGATGAGTTATGCAATCAGCCTGACCAGTTAATAGAATACTTGGGAACAGCCAAGATAATTTAGTAGAATTATATTGATTGGGCACGTTCTAAACGTTTTCTAGGTTCTTCATTAGGACTTGGCCAACACGGCCGGCCGGGCAATTTGCCAATTTGAATTTGGCATGCAGTCGGCATTTGCTTTTATTTCTATGCAAGTGCGAATCGTTTGATGCGATGAGAGCGACGTGAACTATATCATCGCAATATGCATGTTGATGAATTATTGTCTTTGTCGGGCTGCCTTATACGTTTTATAGTTTTAACCATATAAGTTTGTTGCACTCTTATTACCACCTGTTGCATATGAAATGAGTCTCAGTGTTGCATAGTATTTTTAGCTCTTTTGCTAAACCTTGCTGCACCCACTGTGCACCGTTGCCTGTCACGTTTCTGTGTTGTGTTTGGTTTCTCGGAAATTGCATTATCTTTTTTGTGTTTTCCACTCAACGAACGCAAAACTATTATTTCCAGCCTAATGGCTGGTAATTTTTGTAAATGGTTCATGTAACGCTGCATTTCTTATCTCTAGTGGTAAAAAATGGAAAAGGTTGTTCTAGTAATTAGCGGTTTTCTTCTCTTTTTTTTGTTGAGTATCTGACGCCTCATAAGTGAACTTCTTTTCATTAATTCAAAGCAAGTTCGAAAGATAACTTGAGATAATAAGAAAATATTAATATTAAAATGGTTTTTATAAGCAAAATAAAAAAGAAAGTAAAGAAATAAACAGCTTTGTTGATAATGTTTTTTTTAATTTATGTTAAGCTTCCTTCCACTATCATTATTTAATAGGTGTAAATAAAAAAATGATACTAATACGTAATTAAAAAAACTTTTTATAGAGTTAAGATGCAGAAGGTAATCGCATGTATATTAAAACTAGAAATAATTGCTATCTTAGGCACGCCGATGATTATATATCCTTTTGACAGATTGTTCCCATGTAAGCTATATTATTTAATTGACTGACGCTGATGTTTTTTTGGATGAGTTAAGTTTGGATGATTTGGAAACAGATTTTGAGCGATTGTTCCCATTTGATGTTAATGATTTTTTGTAAAAAGTTTAAAGCTGAAATACACACATATTGAGTAAGTTTTGTTTTAATAACTTGGCAAGCAAAAAAACATTAATAAAATAAGAACTCATCCATGAACCGATTATTCCTGCGACAGCTTTATGATATAGTAATCCAATTCGACAGACTGATTTAGCTATAACAACTCGGTTGTTGATGCTGATCAAGAATATCTTTTTCATGCGTTACCAACTTCGCCACAAAACTAAAATACCGACTACCAGCAAAAAAAAAAGATGAAAAATAAATGTTTCATTTGCGCTTATGCCACCCAAAGAGTGGTTTCTAATTGGCTGACACACATTCTGAGGGAGGAGACACAAGCAAACACGCACATAAACAGAAAGATTCTTGATTTGAGGCTCTTCTTCAACTGAAATGCATTGCAGGCAATTAAATATGATAAGCCGACCGCTGGGGCTTAAAAACAATTGTTATTAATTCAAGTGATTGGCGCTTGTTAATGCATTTTTAGTTCATTTATCAGGAATGTTGTTCCCCTTGGGTAATTCGCAAAAAATGGTTTTTAATGTAAACTGCTCATACACACAGAAAAATTATTTTTATACATATTTAATATCTGTATAAATTGTGACAATGAAACCCAAGCAACGTCAATTCGCTTGAAATTAGTTAGTGTATTTTCATTAATATAATTTGCTTGTTTATTACTTTGCAGGTGAGCTGAGCGCCTATGTTTTATCAGCGGACGAAGACGTCACCGTTGTTGAAGCGGCCTCTGCAGCTGCTCTGCTGAGCGGTGCAGTGACAAGAGTCACACACGAGAAGCAAATCAAAAGCGGTGAGTGCAAAAGAGAGTGCGAAGAGAGCGAACAAACGAACGAAAGAGTAGTGAGCAAAATACAAACGTATTTAGCATTGCTTGAGTATAAGTTCGGGTTGCCCACACATAACATCCTCGATAGTATAGTGGTTAGTATCCCCGCCTGTCACGCGGGAGACCGGGGTTCAATTCCCCGTCGGGGAGAGATGTTTACATTTCTTTTTTTAATATATTTTTTAACATACGTTGTTTATTTTTTTATTTGCAAATTTTTGTTTTATGAACATTCATAAAACAATTATTTTGTATAAATTGAATAAACATGTACAAAAATATACTAATGAGAATTTAAACAAATATCAAACAAAAACTGTAGAAAAATGTATAGAAGAGGGGAAGCCTGACCTCTATACTGCCGAGAATATAGTATTTATTCGTACCATATATATATATGATACATTTCAATTTAATTTTATATATTTTGACCTGCTTTCATTTTCATACAAAATATGTTTGTTGTTGTAGTCACTAATAAAAAATAGAACATGTCAGGGCCGGGTAAACAACAGTGATTTAACGTTTTTCGTGATAAGTGACAATGTTATTGATACTATTTCGCTACACAATTGCGTAATACAGGGATCCTAATTGGTTTGATTTTTTGAATGGGTGTATGTTAACTTACTGAAAACAATGATAAGATATTGGTTTTTCTGAGGAAAAATACATATGTTTTTATGCACTATTCATGTTGTTTGAAAAAGCAATATCTGATTTATAAGGGAGGGTGAAGGTAGATAAGAATAAGGTAGATAATTTATAAACATTAATAGATTTACTGCAAAAAACTTTCATGCCTTCAAGTTGTTTAATCAACTTTTGAATTTATACATATGTAGTAATAAGATTATTTATTAATATTATTGTTTTGGTAAGCAATTTTTATAATTTTAAATTACGTTTTTGTTTTTCTGCCACATATTTTCACATTGCAAAACTGAATTTGTGGAATTTGATGTTGTCTGAGAAACATGAAATACTTTCAGTCTTATTTTTACACACCGACACAAGCAACTCGCCCACGTTGACACAAATTTTGTGTACAATTTCCATGCAGATACAGATACATAAACACATACAGATACAGATGCAGATACATGTGTCTTATGTGTTTGGTATCTGTGAGTTGCTCCCAGCAAGGAAAATTGGATGCATTGTTCTCAGACGCTGCTGCTGACTTTGATTTAATGCCCAGTCACACTCTAAATGACATTTCTAACCTTTGGAAATAACTTCTTTTTTGTTGTTGTTTTGTTTTGTATTTCTTTGGGTTTCTTTTTACCCTTGTTCAGTTGATTTTTGATTTTTTTTTTGTTGTTTTCGAATGCGTGTTGCGTACATCTGTTGGCCATGCCGTGTTGCATTGACCTGCTGCTGCTGCATGTTGTTGTTGTTGCTGATCTTTCGTTTCTTTATTTCTTTCTTCAATCTGTATCTATTGTACATTTTAAATTGTGTTGATTCGTTCCAGGCACACACACACACACACACAGACTCTCACACACAGACACTTGGCCCGCCACTCTGTCTGGAGCGTTGTCCGATTTACACACAAATGTGTTTCATCTTTTTTTTTTTTGGTTCCCAGAAATACTCAAAATCTTCCATGAAAAACTACAATATTATAAACTGCTTGTTGTTTATTCTTCGCTTCTTCTTGATTTTCTTGTTGTTATTTTTTATTGAATTTAAACACTTTGCATTGCGATAGGTGCTAACTTATGAGATTTGAGTGAATCCTTTCGTTTGTATTATTAGTATAGTTAATACAAATTTCGCGCCTAGCTGTTGTTTTCTGCAAGCATCTTTTGTTCTTCAATGTATCCAATTGAACAGCAGCTCTCCACTCTCCTCTCTACACTCACCTCTGTACACTCTCTGCTCTCTCTTTGTTCTTCTCACTAAATATGTGTTCTCTCTGCTCGTCACAAGCCAGATAAACGCGCAACTGAAAACAACTGTATGCGTGTGTGTGTGTGCAAGAGAAAGAGATGGCAACAATAAATGCACGTCTGCTAAAAGAATGAAAAACAAGCAGACAGATGCTGTAGAAAGTGCTAGACGAGTGTGTACCCTATAATCTGCACAGGTCTTCCATTTACCACAATAGTACATGAGTACCAAAATAGTACATGAATAAAAAAAATAACAGACGAGCATCCAAAAGAGTGAAGAGCGGGCAGATTTATCAAGAAATAATATTTATGTAAATACAAATATGAACATTTATTATATTTAATATTTTATAAACATATTTAAATCTTAAATCTTAAAGTATAAAACACATTTATTTTCAATTCAGTTCAGGTCTTCACTCATTTTTAAATGACATATAAAATGTTTGCTGTTAGACAACCCGCTCTGTGTATTGTGCAGGGTATGTCAGTGTAATGCCCTAGCAAACTGCATCTCCAATGTCTGTGGAGCACCACAGGCAGGCAACGCAGGCGAGCACAATTTGTGCCCCTTTTTTGTGCCCGACTGTGCGCCGCATGACTCCTACACTTGAAAAATCACACCTTGCAGGTAGCCACCAGCACCTCCAGGCCCAAACATCAGCAACAACAATTCAAGCATAAAACAGCAGCACAACGAAGTCGACATACTCTGACTGCTTATCTCTAATATGTTTATTATCATTATTTTAATTATTAATTTATATTTTCCTTTAGATAATTGAAAAAGAAAACTAGATTTGTAAACCGCTGAACCCCATTTCAAATGGGAAAATAGTATGTCAGAAGAAGAAAGTATCTACGAGCCCATTAAGTATATATATTCCCGATCAACATAAACCGCCCATTAAGTATATATATTCCCGATCAACATAAACAGCCGAGTCTATATAAGAGCTAGAGACTTAAAATTTGAATTCTAAGTTATCGTTTAAGTTGATTTCATTTTATGTACAACTACCAACGTGTCGCAATCATGGATATAATTTGATTTCTGATAGCAATAAAAGACACTACTGTACAGTTATAGCCGTCCAAAATATACATATAATGTACCCATATATATTATTGATCAACTGTAAAAATTTTATTAAGATCGAATGAGATACATTGATTTTTTTTTATCAAAAACTGTTTTCATATTAAACAAGCTAATACCAGCTAGCCTTTTATGTATTTAATCTAAGATGCTTAGACTGCATTTTTCATATCGGAGTTATATATATATATAGAGCTTTTGCAAATGAATAAGAACATTTTGACAATCGTAGCTGCTGAGGTTGTCTAAGATATCTTCAATATTAAGAAACTTTTTCATATCGAAACTTATATTTCGATCAACATTTCACAGCTCATGTTGGACAAAAGAGGAATCATATTTCATGGCATATTTAAAATACCCTCCGCGAGTGTATAACGATTTTCTTAATGATTGAGAGCACCAGCTAAACATTTAGGGAGCTCCCCTCAGTAAACCTGAAAATGCAGCTCGAAAAAATTAAAGCAAATTGCTCATCTGTTTTGTGGGTGGAGATGTTTTCGAGTTATATTCTTTTTGACTGTTTAAGGTTATCTTTGTGGTCATAAATTTAGCGCGAGTTCAGCGCAGGTCGCTGACGCCTCGCTTGCAATAATGCCAAATGCGTTTTTAATGCCAAAAATATTGAAATTACTACCTGCTAAACGCTAAGCGTTTTGGCAATTTACCTAAGCGACTACCGTTTGAGCTGCAAGTGCTTAGTGTAATGGTTTTGACAGAGAAAAAATTACACCAACTGCAGATGGCAATGAACAGATGTATTGTATCTTTAGAATGTGCTGGCTGCGTCTCAAGCATTACCTTAACAAATTCGATAAAAATACGGTTATTATTTGCATGTTATTCTAGACTGCTGTCATTTAAATGGAATTTGTACAAAAAAGGTCTGGCAATTATCCAGCGACAGCAGCCACAACGGGCAGTCGGAAAATATTTTTTATTTGTGTATAGATAGGTCTGTAATAATAAGCTAAACCAGCACGATCGACAATTGAACTTTGTGCAGACTATCTTATTTTGAGGCACGCAAATCTTTTGGCAACACAAAGAAAAATTGGCGGTGAAATGTTGCACAAATATGGCAGGACAACGTTCTAAAAATATTTAAATGTTGTTAATGGTAAATTGCCTACAAAACACAATTGCAAAAATTGCTATAGTTTATATTATATTATTTTTAAACTTAGCATATATCAAATAAATATGGGATAGTCTCTTAGCACAACATAAAAGATCTGGATATTAAACGCATGCACCAAAACATACAAACACCAACACACGCAAACAATCAGTACATTCAAAAACTTGATATACTAGTGAGCGTGACCAAAAGAAAAACACGTTCTCTCTCCTCTTTTGTAAATCTCTCTTCTTCGATATCTCTCTCTCTCTCTATCTCTCATTCGCTTTGCCTCTCACACACATACACACTCGCTTTCTCTCTGGTCACCCACACGTTTCCGTCACAGCGACGCCAACGCACTCATGCACTCTGCATTTTAGTTCTTCATAACACGACAGAGAGAGAGAGAGAGAGAGCGAGTGAAAATATCAGCAGTGAGCGGCACGTTGTTCTACTGCTGCTCTCTCGCTAGTTTTGTTTCGTGGCTGGCTCTCTCACAGCTCGCCTGTTGCTGCTGTTGTGCATTCAGTACGTAAAACGTCTTGGTCGTGTTGCGACGTGTTTCTGCGCATTTCGCTTGTTTGAGGCTATACATTTTTCTGTCCATTCGTAAATAATTTCGTATGGTTTTAAATTAACCATCAAAAGCAAAGATTAATTGAGAGTTCCTATATATCAAATGGGGCTACAAATTAGCAAAAGAGTGTTAGAAATATATATAAGATTATTTTGTTGTGACAAAAAAAACAAAACATTGTGTGTGTCTGTGTGTGTGTAAAGCAATCAATTAGTTAAATACGAAAGTAGCTGAATTATTGAACAAAAATACACATTGTTCTCACACATCTGATTGACTGAGCAGGATAAGCGTCGGATTTCAACTGATTCGTATTGCCACCTTTCGTATATAATTACAATCAACGTGCTGATCACGCGCTCACACCACCAGCGACAACAACAACAATAAACAACAAACAAGCAACAGCATCACCAAACTAACAACAAAAACAAAAGCAACATAAACGATCCATAAAGAACAAGAACAAACGAAAAAAGCAGGAAGAGAGCATAACTCCAGTGTGCTTGCGGATCAAGTTTGCCAAAACCCATAATTTTTTTTTCGTCCCCAAGTCTGGGCACTTTATAGGGCTCCATGGTGTCGCCAGCTTGACCGACGCCGCCGCCGGCCGCAAACCAAACTAAAAACAAAATAAAAATCGAGCCAAGCCCGAACCCCGAACCAAAAGGAAAGAGGAGTCGTCGTCGTCGCCAGCAACAATATATATACACATAAATACATATATATATATATATATATATATGTATACAATATATGCGAGCTGAGTTCTCGTTTCTCCACACGATCTGTGCTCTCAGTCGACGGGCGGCTCGGGTTGCTGCCGCAATTATTGTTTTGTTGCACGGCCAGAGAGCTAAGCAACTGGGCCCCAAACACCCAAATACAACAAAAGCAGCAACAAGAACAACATTTGAGGTTGCATTGCAAGCGCTTCAACTGCTTCGCATAAAAATCATCATCGTTTCTGTTATTGTTGTGGTTGTTGGCATCTCCAGACATGGCGCCAATGTCCAGAAAGAAGAAGGCTCATGGTAAATATTAATATAACATTTCTCTTCTTCTTCTTTCCTTTTCTTTATTTTTTGCTGCATATGCTCAATAAATGCTCTCCCTTCTCCAAAATGTATGTTTGAAGCGATGTGGGCATATTGGAGCGTGTAGAACACACTTTTCGAGTGGTTATTGATCTAATGATTTGATTTACTTTGATACATTTGCATTGTGACTGGCATTTGAACTGAAAACTTCATCTTTATCTTTAGGAAAACTCATGTTTAGATTTAACTTCAAGTTAATCTAAAATTTTAGGTTCAACTTTCTAACCATTAAAATTGGTTGAAAGACCTTCCAGACACCAAATTTGGCACACACAATTTTCTATTCTATTTGAAGTAAAATCTAATACTTTATAACTATTAAATATGGGTAGAAGATTAAATATGGGTAATTATAGACATTATATTTGACACAAAAGTCACTAGCAGATATAACTTATTTCATACATATCGACCCTTCTTCAATAAACCATAAAGTTGAAGTTTTCGATACTCAAATACTCAAATATAAGCATTTCATTCCAAAGTAATATAACTCAGCTTTATGTCAACCAACATTTGAAGTAAGAAGACTACTTAAAGGGCATCTATAAGTCGGTCCCCATTGACTTTTACCCGCTTGTTATTTTTATATTTGCTTGTTTAATAATTCTGTGACTTGCTTGGGTATTTGATGGGGTCTACAATTGTCTTTGTTAGACGCTGTTCCAATCCTGCCCAGAAGCCAGAGTCAGGGAGTGGAAGAGATAGGGAATCGCTAATGATTGCGGCTCATAACTATGCAACGCTCATATTACAAATCAAATGAATGTCGAAATAATCCTGCTGTTCAGCACATAATGTTTTTCAATTCAAATTCGTTCTCCTGTTTGGATTTTCTGTTTCTAATCGCTTGGCATTTGTGTGTTCTCTCAGGGGTATTCAGCGGCAGCAGAGGGGTATTCGAAACGGTCTTTGCCTCGCCTGTCGTCCCATAAAGGTGGCTTAAAATATGCGACGTCTTCGGGTTCAGGGTCTGTCTCCTTTGCACCTTTAAATATGCCCTCTTCGCTTGCTGAACATGTTTTCTTAATTTTTTATGGTGGATCATGATGTGCAGGTAGAACGCAGCAAACAACCAAGTAATTTAATATGACTGACTAGCAGATACCCCATATTCTGCTCCCTTGATGTAACCTTTTTTCAGCCCCTTTATTATTTGATTAAACTACTTTGATATGCATCTGAGCATTTGATTAGGACTACAGTTTGCATGTACTTGTATTTGTAAGCTAAAATCAATCTTTGATTACTTGTCAGCACTGATCATCAGCACAGATACATAATTGTTGGCATATGTTCATATATATATATATATATACACTTGTATGGCATGTCATACTCTGTTTGCTCTACATAAAAAATTAATTAAAAATTATTACGAACAACAAACAAGCAAATTGCCAATTAACAATTTGGCTCACAGTCAGTGCCAAACTATGCCAGGTGTTTGCTAAGCCCCTCTTCTTTATATATATATATTATATATATATATATCTGTCATTGTTTGTGATTTAGTTTGCAGCGTTTTTTAATAATGAATTCGCCATAGGCGGTCTAAGCTCCCAATTTATTCAAATGCCCGTGAAATGGAATTAAAATTCACAAGGTGCGACAAATGCAAAAATATATTTGGAAAAAATAAAATACGTTTGAGATTGTGAGAGTCGAGCGGCGTTTTTGAAACGCTTTTGTTTTTGTATTGTTTTTAATTTGATTGAAACTTTCAACCGCTCCCAAATGTCATAAACGCATAAAGCAGAGTGACAGAGAGACTCGGAGGGAAAGTGCTGAAGGTGCTATCATTATTTTCATTTATGATTAAATACGCCACACATAAAATGTTCCAACGAACAACACACAAAACTGATAAAGCGTCTAGGTCTGTCCCACTAAACTAACTCAGGTATAAATCGACACACACATATACATGTATGTGTATATTTATATATATATATACATTTATTTGGATCGACAACTTGGCCGACTGCTGGTATGCTAGGTTGACTCAATCTTATCAGCGCGTCGCTAGCGTAAACAAACAAAACTATTAATAACAAGTCAAAATGCGCAGGACTTGTGAGAGAGAAAGAGAGAGTCAGTTAGACTAGCAGATACCCTGTTTTCAGGCATGAAACTGGAGTGACTTATCCAAAGCTTAAGCATATCAATAGCAAGTCAAAGTGCACATGACAAGAGAGACAGACAGACAGATAGATAGATAGAGAGAGAGATACTGGCAGATACCCTGTTGCAAGATGCATCTGTAGATATCTAGACTACCTAATGCCCATCAATCTAAAGTTTATCCACTTAAAATGTATAAATATAATTTTTTTCAAAAATGTTAAACACATTTTTACAATATATTTTTTTGCGCATATTTTTTAAGGTTTGTATTTTTGCTGACATTTTAGTTTACTTATAATTTTGATTTTTTTGATTCATTAATAAGCCAACTTGGCGACTTTAGCACGCAAAGAGGTCATTGATTTTTTAGGCCTGCTTATTCGCATTTTTCCACACCTTTCACTGCCCCTCCCTCTCTCACTCTCTCTGTCTCTTTTGGTTGCAAAGTCAGCAGTATATGCAACCATCGAATTGTTGCGTCTTTAAAGTAAAATAATGCAAATTTGTTTTGACTGCTTGGCGATAAGAGTTGTTTTTGTTATGGCTGACATAAAAAGCTTAATCTACGTACTTGAGATAAGAATTTTAGCAGTAAGTGCAATTAACTTGGCTAATTGCCAGTTTGCCTATTTTACATAAATTATCATACCGATTATGAAAACATTTTACGTAACATTGCTGCACATAGAATTGATCAACTGTCAACATTTCATTGGGATCAGATAAAAAACACTGATTTAGTAAACTAAAATGTTATAAATCTAATAATTATTTTAAAATGAGATTCAGGGTATTTCCCAGTCGAGCTGTCTCAACTAGAATATTCTAACTTGTTTTTCTTAGAGCTACTTCACTTAAAATTAATTAGTTAATATATATATTTAGTGTGCAGCTCTGTCTGTAACATATGACGGAAATGACTGCAATTCATTCATTAATTTTACATCCTTCATTGCTCTCTACTACGTGAGACCAAACTTTATTAACTCTATTCTGGGCACTCGAAAGTCAGTCGTAAAAAGCTTATACAATTCCGTGAAAGAGACGCGAACACGCAGATTGCGTTTTTATCATCATTCAAAGCCATAAATCAAAAGCCAAAATAAGAAAAAAAAATAATGAATATGTTCAAGGTCTGATGCTAAAACAACGCATAAAAAATGTTATGTATATATATATATATATATACATACGGATAATAGATATGCAATGCAAACAACAAGACACTCAAAGAGCCAAAAGAAATTGCTATCAATTTGACTAGATTTATCATCAAGTACATAAACATTATAAAAAGACATAAAGACAAGTTCAAGGACACTTACAAACAACTGCGTCTTAGATCTAATCTAGCTATAAAAAAAGAGTGTATCTATCTGTACGTCATATTGTGTATGTCTGTCTGTCTCTGATCATAAATCTTTTAATCTGTTTGAGTATCCATAAAAGCTGAAGACAACGACAAATGTACAAATCGGAGCACGGGGTATTGGCTAGCCGAGCACTTTTGAGACTAGCATTCTGGCACGTTTTATTTACAAAGGGTCTCATTTTTTATTGTTCACAACACACACACACACACTCGCACACGCACACCCAGTGAAATCAAATGAATCTGCAAGATGTACAGCTCAAAAAAAGTCTGTTGAGTGTTAAGTGTTGCTTGCATTAATTTCATTTTGATTAATCGTCAATTGTAATTTACTGTGAATGGAATTTTTAGCTGTTTGCTTGTCTGGGCAGGAAGCAGCCAAAGAGATGTGTGTGTGTATCTTGCAGATACATTTTATTCTGATTTTGTTTTTTACTTTTGGTTTTTTTTCTTCTGTATATATTTAAGTTGACAAGCAAGAGCAGCTGCCTGCCTGTGTATCCATATCACAGAACACCACTGAACCAAGCAGATCAGTTCACTAATTTTCACATGTGTTTAACACACACTGTCGACAGTTTTGAGACAGATCCGAGTGGCATATATACACACATATATATATATATATATATATAGAGTATGTGTAACAGGATATATGCTCGTCCAAAATGGCGAAATGATTTTGTGGACATTTTTAAATTTTCCATGCGGGCTGCTGAACTAAAACAAGTGAATCTTTTGAAAACTAGTTTATTTATTTTCGAGTTGTACATGTCAGTCTCCTCATTTTCAATTGCTCATTAGTTGTGCAGCTTTTAGCCAGCCACCTGCTGCGTTAATTAGCATTGACAATTAGCGCACACCCGCCTCCTCAGCAATATGTATTATTATTAGATTATATTTAGTGCCACAATTGTGCATATGTTTCGTGTCCGCGGGCACGTCAGAGTTCGCTTTTAGTTTAGCTCACAGACAGCGAGTCGGAAACTTTATTAGACCGAAATAAACAAGCAGGCAAGTAGGCTAGAGTCGCGAGAGCTCGACCAGCAGATACCCTGATGGATGCTGGTTTGACAAGCAACCAAACCCGTGTTTCCTATTCGATCTTAAGGATTGAATGAAATTTAAATCTAAATCTAGGAATTTTTTGTCTAAACCTTTACAATTGCTATCGAAAATCGATTTGTATCTATATTCGAGCAACGCTGCTAGTTATCGATAAAATGAACTAATCTTCTGCCTGTTGCACAATTCATTATACTCTCATTGTCCATTTTCAATTGATTAGCAGAGTATTAAAGTAGCCGGCCAACAACTACTGAGCCAGAAAACGCGAGTCGAGGCGAATGACAAAGCAGCAACTGCTGCATATTTAAATTCAACAAATATATTGACTACATACATGTATGTCTGTGAATATGTGCCCAAAATAATGTTTTCTTTTGTCTGCAGTAAATAAATTTTCAAAATCTATTTGCATATATTTTCGGACTGTGGGTTGATGTTTTTTTATTTTGTTGCGTAGTCTTCATTTTTTATTTATTTTTTTATTTTTTTAATTATTTTCCGCCCTTGCAACTTGTGTTGTTTATTTCCTGTCCTGGTTTTTGTTTTATGTTCAATTTTTCAATTGGTTAATTTATCCGATTTTCTTGCATATTGTGGAAAATAATTGAAACTAAAAACCAGGCAGATTTTTAAAGATACTAAGAGCAGCTGCAAAATGTTTCAGTGTGCAGTGTTAATGGAAAATAGCTGAAAACTTTGGGTGTTCTTAGAAGGAAGTCAACAGTATCTGGTTTCATCATTTTTGTACCCTTCCAAAAATAATCCCAACACTTTTCTATCTGTCACAGGCATCAACTTGAGTTCCTAGACAAATCTGAAGCCAGCAAAAAATGTAATTTTTGAGCGGTTTTGAGGCAGGTGGCAAGTCAAATGCAGCATTTTAGGTGGAGCTGAGGAGCAGCTCTCTGTCTCCCTCTCTCTGTCCCTCTATGTCGCCAGCAGTGGTGTAGTGGGTGTATTTTTAACCTGGGCGGTCCGTCCGTTGGGTATTTTTTTTTTTTGACGTAATGTTTACGACACGACCAACGAGCATATCCCACGCCTTTAAGGGAAATGATAAACGGCTGAATGCGATTGTGAATGTGAATGCGACTGTGAATGTGAATGTGAATATGAATGTGAATGTGAATATGAATGCAAACGGAAAGCAAAATCGAGTATCTCCGCTTCTGGGGAACTGCACCTAGCTAAACCGATACGATGCGTGGCAATGATATATTATGTGCGTCTGTATGTATGTATAATGGGATGCGCGTTGGCAACGGAAATCGTTAGATGAATCATGAATCATATAGCAAAGCGTTGCCATAAATTAGTATATGAGTAGGAAACGGTACACGCTGTAAACAACAATTAAGTGCAGCTGACGGGCAATTGAACGCAACAAATTTACAGCTAATCGCATTGACTGCAAACTCTAGTTGAAAGTGGATTCCCAATTGAATTGTGCAACTCAAATAAGTTGTGTATCTAAATTACATTATCTATAATTCAAATAAATTTTCATATTTTTGCGTTTAAATCTTGGAGTCTTTTTTCATATTCGGAGGTAAATCATTCATTTTTTTGCTTGGTCTCCAGGTCAAGTGGTTTTTATTTATATTTTTATGTATTATTCCAACATATATCGAATCCCGTCGGGAGTCGTCTTTACGACCACTGACTCAAAAAATAAATATTTCAAATTTTCTTTGCTTGATCATTTACGAGTTGAGCTGAAGAAGCACAGTTGACAACATTATAAATATTTAATAGTTCTGAAATTGCTTTTATTATTTGAAAAACTGCATAAATGTCCTAAAACCATAAAACTTTTGAATAGTTCTCATACCAAAGTGTCCATTTCTCACCTGAAAATATTTCTGGGCACTAATTCCAATTAAGATGCCAACTAAATGTTAGATGCTGTGCTTATTATATTATTATTGTTATTATTATGGCATTCCAACGGAATAAATGTGCATATTTGCATAATTGAGTGCTTCAAACTTGGCCGGCAACGCCAATGTAAACGGCATATAAGCCAAATAAGCCATATAAGCCATACACTAGATAGAAACTGGCAATTTTTGTTAGATATTTTGCGAGTGCATGCTGGGCAAATAAATTTGAATTCGTGGGCGTTTTGTTGGCCAAGCGTTATGGGGCTGGCTGTTAATCAAAACGCTGTCAAAATGCTTAATAAAAAGTACGCCACACGCTTAATTTGTGCAGCAGCCGCTTCATTTCAAGCGTTCTGCATGCGTTTTAATTAAGTGTCGCAAAGTTTTTAATGAAATCAAGAAATGCGATTAAAAACGCGACAAAATGCGATGCGTGGGCAACACGCACACACACACACACACATACATATAGACGAGAGAGAGTTAATTTATGTGTGTGTGTGTGTGTGTTAGGGATACCACGGGAACAATTCAATGCGTGGGTTGCCGGATGCTGCTGCTGCTTGCTGCCTGCTGCCTATGAAACAAGGGCGAACTCAAAGAAACTTGTTTTTTTCGCAAGCAAAGCAGACAACTTGGACACAGAATGAATGAATACATGTGTGTATGTATGTATGTGTGTGTGTACATTTGAATATGATTATAGCCACTTTGGGCATATTGTTAGTGGCTCAAAGTGCTAAGAGTCAGTAGCTTTTAAAAACAGTAGCCGGCCCTAGCGTCGGTTCAGTTTGTTGTTACAATAAAATAACGCGCAGTTGGTAAATAACACACTCAATGTAACATTTACATATGTAAACATATGTACGTACATACAGCAGCGGTCAAAATAATAGAAGAGCTGCCTCCTCAAGTTTTCTTTTAAGTTTGGCTACTTACAGTAACTCGATTTGGGAGTGACTAGAATAATAGTAATCCCGTTGAAAATAATCTAGAAATCAATAACTACCAACCCAACAAAATAATCCCAATAATAACAAAAATCACTTAAAGTTTATCAAAATAAAATTTTAATTGGCCATTAAATAAATTTTGTTATCATTATGAATCCAAATTTGTTTTCAACGGAGATGAAGCACCTCAACAATTATGTGAGACAAATTGCATGTTCAAAACTACACACGCAACACAGCAAATGAACATGACAAATTGGCTACAATGGTTTTGGCGGGTTTCTCGTACTACTGCTCTATTATTTTTACCGCTATTATGCATATATTCCAGTTTGTGATCAAGCTCTAAGAGGAAACGGCAACAAATGCAAAGTATTTTCAATGTAAATAGCAACAAGAAACAGGAAAGAAGAGATTGATTTGGCACGCCGACGATTACATACTCTAGCATAAACAGAGCTCAGCTGCTCAAGCGAAAAAAGCAAATGATTTTTCCATTCGTATATCGAATTTAATTACTGATCCACCATATATAAATATATATATATATATGTATAGATCTCATGGTTGTAGTCTCATGACTTTTGTTCAAGTACTTTTATTTAAATCAAGTTTACGCCCAGTCAATTAATATTTATTAACTGCTTCTTCTTAATGATTGTTTTTATTATTTTTATTTTTATTATTTATTGGATACGCCTACTGTTGCAACAAAATTATCTGGAATTGCCGCAAATTGTTTCCATTGTGTAGGTTTATTCATTTAGTTGAGCATTTTATGGTGCGCAAAATGGAAATGCATACAACAAATGTGAAAACAATCAAACATTTGCATTTGCTATTCGCTGCCATTTGTCGTGACAAAATCAAAGAGAATTTTGAATCCCATGCAAGATTTAAATCTTTAAATAAATAGTGTTGCTGCTTCCAACACCGATCGCCATGTGAACGAACCTAATAAATTACCTATCGCCTTGCAAAAAAAAAACAACCAAAAAGAAAAAGAAAAAAAAACAGGAAAAACAACTAAGCCAAACTTTAAACCAAACCCAAATAGATTGTATTATTTAAAATAAAAACGATTAAGCCGACCTCAGTCGAAGGTGCGCGACTTGAGGATATTCTGCACTCATTTCTGACATTCTAAATGAGATAATCAGATCTTTGATAATTATTATGTCAGTTATTTAGAATTAAAAACAACATTTTTATGCCCATTGAAAGTGTGTTAAAGGGGGTATAATAAAGTTGTACTACTTTATGTAACAGTCATTTGGTATATATATTCTTGATCCACCTCAACAGCCGAGTCAATTCAGCTGTGTTTGTCTGCTTGTCACTCTCTCAGAGAGCTAGAGTCTGCAAATTCGTCTAACATGCGCATTCAATTTTGATGTTATCGATATCTTCATCTGTTTCCAAGTATCGTTATGAATTGATAGTCGATAGCAATGATAGCCAGAGAAACTTTTTACTTTGACAATATTGCGTGACATTGAATATCTGTAAAAAGCTAATCAAAGATCAATTAAGTTCTTAGCTGATTTCTTGTAATTATGTGAATAATAATATTATCTGAAATATTTTTGAAGTTATGCTTTTAATAATTTGTTTTGTTTGTTTGTAGACACATTAGGAATAATACAACAATAATACAAAATAATTAATAATAATATTAAATATTTAAGTAAATAATATTATTATTCGATCACGAATTACAATCGGAATCATCAACTGTATACATTCATATTCCCATAACACACACATACAAATGTGTTCGATTTATGATAGGGTAACTGCTAGTCGAGCAGTGCTCTCGAGTGCGAGCACTCCTGCTGGTTTTTAGTTATTTTTACGCACTCAGGGCATTGTGGTGAAGGTAAACGGGTTTCTCTGACGGTGTCTCTGGTCTTGTCAGTTTTGTTATGGGTATTACTCGATCGTATTTGCGTTGACAAGCTTCTGCTGTTGTTGTTAACAACTATTCAAACGATTTTCCTCATGAATGACAGTCATTAATGCCCCACTGTCTGACTGTCTGTAAATGCCTGCAGTGTATGTTCTTTAATGATTTTAAGTGCAAATAGAAAATGCAATTTTCATTAAGCTGAGCAACATATTAATTACAATTTATTATTTTTCTGTCGAATTCGCTGGCTTTTTCCACTCAAATTGTTGCATTTGTCATTGTCTCTGTTTTTTCGCTTGTTTTGCATATTAGAACAGCAAAAAACGAAAAGAGCAACTAGCAAATTTTGTAGTAACTTACGCTGGCTATTAAATTGTAATTAAATCATTATCTCAGCATTACACCATGTATTGCCATGGCTGACGAGGCGTGCCCCAAATGCCAGGCCAAGTACGTCCGCTCATGTATTGTTGCTGCCACAAAATGTATCTTTTACTCATTCATGTTTGGTATGTAGAATTGTCACTCTGACTGCATTTGATTGCTATGCAAAAGATGTTTATCAGCAAAGTACTTCGAATTTAAGGTCTTATCTGGCAGATATGGGTTTTTGCTATTGGCCAAGTCGGCATGTTTGAGCTGATAACTACAGTAAAGTTAAGAACTCACGCTTGCTGGTTTCTTCTGTCAGATTAATGCATTGTTTAATGGCCACTTTCAGCTGGTTATCAGACCGCAAAGTCAGAGATAAATGAAACTGGTTCTAAGAACAAAAACAGATAGATTAATTACCACCTTATGACACACATCCGTTAAGTTTTTTTTTGGTATATATATAAAGTATGGGAGAATTCGCAACTATTTACATTTTAGCCACGTTAATTGTCTTGTCAAAAAAAGAGCATGCAAAAAAACTGGAGTGGCGAACGTGTCAGAAAATCCAACTACCAAGCAAGAACAATGGGAAACAAGTAAAATCGACTGCACCATACTCTGTTCCCACTCCAATTCGAGGCGGTTTTAACTTATGCATGGAAAATAAATACAGCTTAGCACTTGAAACGATTTTCATGAATGAACAGAACAGACCTGTAAGTCCGGTAGCTGCTTACCGAATCAGCCATGGGAAACAGGCAGTGGCCAGTTAACGGTTAACACGTCTTGCGGGCTGTTTGTTGTGGCCAACTGAACACGCGCTGCATTAACCACAAGTAGTGACGCCCACAAGCACAAACGCTAACAAGCTGCAACGGACAGAGCAGAGGAAAGCGCTTGTAATCATAAATCGCACAGACCATATATCTGCTACTCCATAATGTGAACAGGCTACATGAGCTGCTGCAACTGCAACTGCAACTGAGTGGAGTCGTTCCTGTCACTTGACAACATTATCGAATAGCTGGCACTTGTAATTAGCTAGTTGTTTTTTTTTTTATGGCTTAGGCGGACCCCGAGTTACGGTTGTTGTTGTGCTCCAGATCTAAACTCTTGGGTCTACATCGTGCTGTGGAAATTTGTGGCAATGTATCCAGCCTCACTTCGCACACTCCTTGTTAAGTAATTTTAATTAAAATTGTATATAATTTTGTGCAAAATTCCATCATGAAAAATCCATACTAAAAACTTGTTAACAAATCTTGATGCTGAACGTGCATTTATGAAATGAGCCACTTTGCTCAAATTAAGTCTAAAATATTTTAATTCGAGGCGCGAAGAAAGTCGGCAATTAAGCTGGCTAGAAGCGCCAAGTCTCAATTGTATTTTAATTGGCTGTTATCTAAAACGCTTTAAGTGAGTAATAGCAAGGAGGGAAGAACCGGTTCCTTGACGGGACATTATAGACTAAAAACTCATCTAGCTAACCGAACCGATCTAGCGAACCCTGGCAATTAGATGGGATCGTCGAAAGCAGATTATGTCGCCTTAGGCAGGAAAGGAAATAATATAATAGGAAAACATGTTTTAGAGGCCATGGAAATCTAAGTACGACAAAGATTTTCACATTCGTACTAGAACCACAAAATGAAGCCCCCATTAATAATAAATTAAATAATAATAAGCTAAAACTTAGCTTAAATATTAAACAATTTTGGTTTTGTCTTGGATGTGATATTAGCAATAAATAAATAAATTTAAAGCTCGAATGAACAACTTTGCAATTGTTTATAAATATATCAAAAATATATACATAAATCAGATGAATTATTTTATTTTTATTTTATGGATTTTTTTTTATAATGTTTAAATGAATGAACAACTTGGCACTTATATAGAGAAATATATATTTCAGATAATTAATCTTTTCATTTTGATGTATTTGAGTGTTTGAATGAGCAACTTACGCTCAATTGAAGAAAGCAATATATATTCCCATAATTTGTTTACATTATATATGTTTTATGTATTTCGATTTAAAAACGATTCTGCAAATTTGTATATTTGTAGCACGCTCGCTGACTTGCTACTGCGATGGCAGCTGTCCGAATAATGTGAGCAATGGGACCTGTGAGACTCGGCCAGGAGGCAGCTGCTTCAGCGCCGTCGAGGAGGTGTATGATGAGACGACTGGCACCTACGAGGAGGAGCGCACATATGGCTGCATGCCGCCTGAAGAGAATGGCGGTCTTCTAATGGTCAGTTGAAGCAAACTCCCTTTGAGTTCCAATTCCAACTCCAACTTAAATGTACATTTTTCATTTGCAGTGCAAAGTTGCCGCTGTGCCGCACATTCATGGCAAGAATATTGCCTGCTGCGAGACTGCGAATTTCTGCAATCGTGGCCTGCATCCGGAGTTCATGCCCAAGATGACAACGGCGGCACCCGAGTTGCCCGTGAGCAGCGAATCTATGCACACCGTCGCCCTCTTCGCCTCGATGATCGTTTGCATGTCCGTCTTAATTGTCTTCGTGTTCACACTCTGTCTGGTCTACAAGCGACGCGAGAAGCTGCGCAAACAGCCGCGTTTGATCAACTCCATGTGCAACTCGCAATTGTCGCCGCTGTCACAGCTGGTGGAGCAAAGCTCGGGCTCTGGTTCGGGATTGCCGCTACTGGTGCAACGCACCATTGCCAAGCAAATCCAGATGGTGCGTCTGGTGGGCAAGGGTCGCTACGGCGAGGTCTGGCTGGCCAAGTGGCGCGACGAACGCGTTGCCGTCAAGACCTTCTTCACCACGGAGGAGGCGTCCTGGTTTCGCGAAACCGAAATCTATCAAACAGTCCTCATGCGACACGAGAATATTTTGGGTTTCATTGCCGCCGACATAAAGGGCAACGGCAGCTGGACACAGATGCTATTGATTACCGATTATCATGAGATTGGCAGCCTACACGATTATCTATCCACATCGATTATCAATCCACAGAAGCTGCAGTTGCTCACCTATTCGCTAGCCTCCGGCTTGGCCCATCTGCACGACGAGATCTTTGGCACGCCGGGCAAACCGGCCATCGCACACAGGGACATCAAGAGCAAGAACATACTCGTCAAACGGAACGGACAGTGTGCCATCGCTGATTTTGGGCTGGCTGTTAAGTACATCTCGGAGCTGGACGAGATACACATTGCACAGAACACGCGTGTTGGCACACGTCGCTACATGGCACCGGAGGTGCTCAGCCAGGCACTTAATCCGCAACAGTTCGAGGAGTTCAAGCGGGCCGACATGTACTCGGTGGGTCTGGTGCTGTGGGAGATAGCCCGGCGCTGCTATACGCCCGTTTCGGGCACCAAGACAACGACTTGCGAGGATTATGCGCTGCCGTATCACGATGTGGTGCCCTCGGATCCCACCTTTGATGATATGCATGCGGTCGTATGCGCTAAGGGTTTCCGGCCGCCGATACCTTTGCGCTGGCAGGAGGATGATGTGCTCGCCACCGTCTCCAAAATCATGCAAGAGTGCTGGCATCCGAATCCAACGGTCCGCCTCACAGCGCTGCGCGTCAAGAAGACGCTTGGGCGGCTCGAGGCCGACTGCCTCATCGATGTGCCCATGAAGATTGTCTAGAACGCGATGTACTACTTAAGAATATTTGTTAGTTTTAGTTAGTTAGCTAGTTAGTTAGTTAGCTAGTTAGTTAGTGCTCTGAAGTCGCTGCAGTTTTGACCTACGTTGCATTTATATATTCGCCAAGTTTTTTCTGTTTCAATTTCGTTTTTTGTTAATTTCTATTGATTTGACTTGTAATCAGTTAGCTGTAGATAAGTTTAAGGATCTTTAATTGAACATCGTGCCTACTAATAACTTTTAAGCGACGCACTGATTGTATGTTAGACTAAGATAGTTAGTTATTAGTTGACTAATAATAGAGGGCCGTTAATAATCATTGGTTAACAAAATGCTTTAACTATTTGAGAAATCTTTTGATACAATGCCATATTTACATTGTTGTACAAACAATATGAAATCGATGTATTTTGTGTCAGCCTGTTTACACTTTTGAAGTATACCTATTTAGATTGTTAGCTTAAGTACGAGTTAAGCTTAAACTAACAAATGCATGCAAATTGCTTTAAATGGATTTTCAATGGTTGCAATACGCTATCTGAATAGATGTTTGTGCTTTTGAGCTGCGCGTGTAAAGTTAGCAGTATCTTATTTGTATTTTAATGCTTAAGCAAGTTGAAGTTGAAGGTTTTTGCACCTGTGCAAGATAATGCTGCCTTATGTAAAATTCACTGAAATTAGCGCCTTAGAAAAACGTCTTTATACATATAAATACATAATTGTACCAATACACAAGAATGAATGATGGCCAACAGTTTGTCCAGTTTTGTACTTGCGCTTGCTTCACATTAAATAGTTATATATATATATATATGTAAACCACATTTGAAGGTGCAAAGTTGAAAAAGTCTTATGTTGTTTATATTTTTACGTTTATATATTTACTATATATTTTGAAAAACGTTTCACATGTTTTTGTTTGAAAGCACTCGTATTTTGTTTTTCTTAATTTTTCATGTGTATATAGCCAACATTATCTGATCCAGGCAACTAACTACATATATAATATATATTGTATGCTGTCGTAATGAGGATTTTTTTTGTAAATTATACATGTAAATCGATGTATGCGTAGTATTTAAGTGTAAAACTTATGGCAAATACGTTCTTAAAATTACATTTTTGCATTAACAGCTTAGCTCTAAGTGCAACTTTATATGGACAAATAATTAATTTGTATTGATTTATTTTTGAACTGTGCATAAGGAAACAACAATAACTAAAGTTGTATGTAAAACCTTTAGATAATTTATTTAAAAGTAATAAAAAAAAATTTTGAAAAACCAAGAAATTTGTTTTTGTTTCAAAATTATGCTGCTCTGCTTCTAGTACTTAGCGGGGGCACAAATCGGGTTGCTGCATTGGCTGTTTGCCCGCAAGACAAGAAATTGATGCATACTTTTAGGGTTACAATAAAAGGCCACCAACCAGACAATATGCATTGTCTCGAATATCCAATATAGAAAACATTGGAAATCGATAGATGTCTTTCCTGTAAGATGAAAAATATGTATTCTTGAAATGCTTAAGGATGTAGTTCAGCTCTACCTTAAAAGGGCCTTTAACAAGCCATAAATGTTCACTTTGTCTGCTTTATCGACATAACGTTGATTTACAAATCGAACTTTGAAAATCAAGTAGGTAACACAAAAGTATTTTTTAATTCAGTAGACACTGCTCACTCGAACCAGCACGTGAACAAGAATTTCATACATTTTCGGCCATTACCTCTATAAATTATTTACTAAAATGACTAGTCCTTTGTTCGTTCATAATTTTTTGCGCCATGCATGCTTCAATTCCAGAGCCCGTTGCTGCTCGGCCAGCGCCAAAACGATGCCGTTCGATAATGTTGACTCCGCCGAGGTGACAAGTAATATTGAGCAACGGAACAGCAAAATCCCGATTTGTATAGCTGCTAAAATGTATCAAAACGAGAAGGGGCGGCCACTTTATTTCCAAATGGTACGCGCTAAACTTCAGGTAAATCTCAGCATAAAATCACAATCAATCAAATGAAATTAGAAATATTTAATTTGGTTGCCTATTCCTAGCCCTCCAAGCAGACCCGACGAAAAAGCTGTGCAAGCGGAGGAGCAATCGCTGGCAAGAACATCATCTTCGTAGCTGGTCTGGGAGATATTGCCTTGGATACCAGTCGAGAGATTATGAAGAAAGGCCCCAAGGTGTGTGTGCGCTCAGTCAGGGCTGATTAGATCCAAATACTCAAAGATTCCTTTTCGTTTAGAATCTGGTGATCCTGGACACGCAATGCAAGCCGACAGCGGTTAAGGAATTGCAGAAGCTGAATTCCAATTCGAAAGTTACATTCTATCCGTATGATGTGACGGCACCATTGGATGAAAGTAAAAAGCTACTCGAAAAAATCATCAAAAGATTCAAGAAAATCGATTTGCTAATCAATGGCGCCGGCATCCTGGACGATCACAAGATGGAGAAAACGATTGCCGTGAATTTCACTGGTACGGTTAATACCACCACTGCAATTATGGACTTCTGGGATAAGCGCAAGGGTGGCCCCGGCGGAGTTGTTGCCAACATCTGCTCCGTGACTGCCTTCAATCCCATCTACCAAGTCCCCGTTTACTGTGCCTCAAAGTGTGCAGCTTTCAGCTATACCTATTCACTGGCAGTAAGTAGTAGCATATTAAAATAGATCCAGATTATAAGTGCCTTGATAATCTCAACAGAAACTGACGCCCATCACTGGCATATCGGCGTACTCGATCAATCCGGGCATTACCCGGACGTCACTGGTGCAAAAATTCAACTCGTGGCTGGATGTGGAGCCGTGTACGGCCGAGCTGCTGCTGGCCCATCCCACCCAGTCAACACAAGAGGCCGCCAAGAGTTTTGTCAAGGCCATTGAGGCCAACAAAAATGGTGCCATCTGGAAAATGGATCGGGGCAAGCTGGAGGAAGTCAAATGGGAAGGACACAAGCACTGGTCATCGGGCATCTGAACCTTTACCCCTCATTTTCCATTCAATCTACTCAAATCAGATTTCAGTGTATTTTCCAGAATATTTCTTCAGCTCAATTCTGAGTAATGGTAAATAGCAAAAGAGTTTATGGAATTGATAGAATAAAGAACGAAAAAAGAGATAAGCTGCGCTCAGCTAATTGGATAGATAAAAAAGAAGTTGGCCAAAAGCTGTTGCAGCAGCATTTAAATGGTCAGTAGTAAACTAGAACTGGAGTCGATTGGTAAACATGTTCGATTTGACCGGCAAGCATGTCTGCTATGTGTCAAACTGTGGCGGCATCACTCTGGAGGCATGCAAAGTGCTCATGAGCAAGAATATAGCAGTGAGTATCTGTGACTGATAAGCCAGGGGGCATTTTGGATAAGATAGTGCAGATATCTCTATAGAAAGGTTCTTTAATTTTAACGAGTCGCAATAAGGCAATGCATGCAAATATTCTCTTTTTAGAATATTTCTTTATTTTTGACGAGTCACAATTCAAAATGATTGAACTACTTGATTTAGTATCAATTTAATTTAATAACTGGTAAATCAATAAGAGATTATTATTCATCGATAGAACACCAAAAAAATAACGCATTTTAACCAAAAATTTAAAGTTCAAAGTTCATCAGGAGTTTATTTGAGTTTACAATATAGCTGTTAAAAATAGATGATTTAAAATCAAAAATTTAAAAACTAAATAAAAATATAAACTAAAAATAAATAAAAATAAGGAATATTTAAATAAATCTGGCAAAATAAAAAAAAAATATTTAAAAATAAAAATTAGTAACAAATTAGATTAAATTGATATAAAATGGAAAGTGAATATTTAAATTAAAATTTAAAATATAAATAAATAAAATATTAAAATCTAAATTGATCAAACATTTGTTGCTGATATAAAAAGTTATATAAAACTAAAAGTGAATAATTAAATAAAAATATAAATTGAAAAAATTAATAAATAAAAAATAAATTCTGGAATATATAAATGTGAAATCGTCCAACATTTACTGCAATAATTGGGTAAACTTAAAAACAAAAAGAGAGAAAGAGTTGGATAAATAATATGAGGAGTAAAGAAGAATCGCTTAAATGGAATAAATCAAGATTTTCTTAATATATGTGAGACTTGCACAGCACTTCCTCTGTGATGAGTGTTAGTGTTATTTGGACCACAGTTATATAGACTTGCAACTGTTTCCATTTCTTTTAGAAACTGGCCATTCTGCACAGCGTGGAGAATCGTCAGGCGATTGTCCAGTTGCAATCGATTAAGCACAGCACGCAAATATTTTTCTGGACATTCGATGTGACCATGGCCAGGGAGGATATGAAGAAGTACTTCGATGAGGTCATGGTGCAAATGGACCACATCGATGTGCTGATCAATGGTGCAACAATATGCGATGAGCAGGACATTGAGGCCACAGTCAACACAAATCTTACGGGAATGATGAACACCTGCGCCACGGTGCTGCCCTACATGGACACACAGCAGATGGGAAAGGGCGGCATAATTGTGAATGTGACCTCAGTGATTGGATTGGATCCGTCACCCGTCTTTTGTGCCTACAGCGCATCCAAGTTTGGTGTAATTGGCTTCACCAGAAGTCTGTCGGTAAGTTGACTTTACTCATTGGAGCTAAAATGCCACAACCATAAATTTTAGAAATTTATTTTCTGAGTAATATTGTAATTTTATTACTGACTTGGCAAGTATGGCAATTTACTACAATTTAAAGCGTTTATTTTTCTGAGTGTATAAACAAGTTAAGGTTGCTAAACGATTCTCCTTTTAGGATCCGTTCTATTACAGTCAAAATGGCGTCGCCGTAATTGCGATTTGTTGCGGACCCACAAAACAGTTTGTCGATCAGAAGCTGACCGCCTTCCTCAGCTATGGCCAGTGCTTTGTGGATCGCCTGCGTAAGGCTCCATGCCAATCGACGGAGCTCTGTGCCACTAACATTGTCAAGGCCATCGAGCGCAGTCAGAATGGACAGATTTTCATAGCCGACAAGGGCGGATTGGAGCTTGTCGATTTGCATTGGTATTGGAATGTGGCCGATCAATTGCTGCGCTATATGAGGACATCCAACGAGGATAGGGAGAACGATGAATAAAACGAGAGGTATTAGCAGCACTGTCAGAATACAACAAAATATAATTGCATATTACAACTCGATCTTAGTGAGTTTGATTTATATATCAATCTATATACATTTGAATTCTAAATTGACCGCTTCATCTAAAACAGTCTGGCTACTTTTACCTAGTGGTAGCGTTGCCACTCCTGAATATAGTTGAGCAAGAGCAAATAAAACGGAATGGCGTCACTTGGTTCGGGAAAAGGATATTTCTACTGCTCCCATGTTCCTTTTTAGATCCATTCATTAAAGTAGTTCAGAACGAACTATTCGTTCGGTACCAACATCGTTAAGTCGGTTCCGTACATAAATTTGTGCTGAATAAACCAATCGTTCAGTACCAATATCGTTTAGTTGAACACTCGAGTCCCAAGTCGTTCATTAGTGAAATCATTTACTCAATTCCTATTAGCGTTCAGTTCATTGATTTATTTTATTATAAGGAAATGTAATATTTATTATATTATCCTAAATTCATATATAATCCCAGATATGATTACTTCATGGTCTGAATATTAATTTTATCGTGTTGATTCGAAATTGAGATTTAAGAATTTGATCTACTGAACGATGGAGAAGTGTCCCAACGTTATTAACGACTGAACGATTGGAGACTTAAGTAAACGAATGTAAGGTACGTCACTTAGTCGTTCAGTTTGAGGATTAGTTTAATCGAATTCAGACTTAACGACTAAATGATTCGTTGTTTTTAGACGAATGAAGGGTGTGTGTCTCAGCTGAACTCCATATTCGGACTTGAACCTATAACACTGCTACCGCAGCTAACTTCACGCGAGCTAAAAATATGCGCAACTTGAAACGCAAAATTTTAGTCCCTTGAATCTGGCTGCAGGCGGTATTTAACTCGCTTTATATTGTGCACAGTGATACAAAATATGACAAACAAACAATATATTTTCAAAGTAGAGACCGTTCATATACAGCTTAAAACACTTTCATTCTGATGTTCGTGAGAGTACCATTCCTAAAATAAAGAGCCCAACAATTTTTTGGACTGTTCTTAAACCAAAGTATTTATATTATTTGATCCCAAAAGAAATTTGTTGATATAAAAAAATAGTGTTTGATTGGATTTTCTTAAATGTTAGTTTTTGGGTGACTTTAGGCTAACGCTCTTACCTAACTTTACTTTTTCTGGCTTCTATCTTTGGTTATTAAATTGTTCAAATTATCAAACTCATGTTCATCAACTTTCACTTTGACTGTTAACAACTGCTTTACTGATCTGTATCTAAATAGTTGTGAGCACAGAGTGGCAAATTAATAAGCATATGCCACTGCTATTCACATGGCATTTTCCCCATCTCAATTTACGATTGCCACTTCCGCTTGGCAATCCATTCCCCGCCGTTGGGTGGCTTTTCTTCTTCACGTCCCGCTGACGTTGGCATTGATGCGTCTGCTGATGCTGCTCTTGTTGTTGTTGTTGGCACATTCACCATGCGTGATGGATTCTTGAAGCTTCCCATGGCTCTGGCCTCCATTTGGAAAATTCGCCGCAAAATGATTAACGACTTTTCAAGTGACTTGCAACAGCAGCAGCAGCAGCAGCAAAAGGAAGTCGCATAACGAGGATTCAAAATATGCTGCTGCTGTTAACTAAACTGGCTTGCTACGACCAGGTCTACAAATTGGTCTTGGCCAACAAGGTCCTAGACGCTGCCCAAGTGTGTGTGGGCTTTTGGGAATTAATGATTTAAATGACTCGACGCTGGATGTTGTTAGATGGCAAATGGTAAATGGCAAATGGCAAATGGGCAAGCTCAGCTCAGCGCGAGGATGGTTGTCATGTCATTAGGCAGCACTCGCTGTGCCCATTTTCACCTGCAGCTGCACACATTTTTCAACACTACTTTAAGCATAATGGTTGTTGGGGAGTGTGGAGGAGGGCGGGGAGTCAAGCACATCCGTTAATTGCAGGCAAACGTCAAAAGTCTTCGTCTGTCAGCAGTCAGCAGTCAGCTGTGCGTGGCCAAAGCTTTGGCGTTGCCCGCCAGAAGCTGTCAAGTTGCAAAGTATACGAGTATTTATATATATATGTATATATATATATTATTTATACATGGGCTGGTCATGGCCAATAGTTGTTGCTGTTGTTGCTGCCCACTTTTGGCAACAACAAAGATTGATGTACGGTGTATGTATAAGATTGTACGGCGGCAGGCAGGCAAAACGGAAAATAAATGATGTTGGTGATTATTTTTCTTCATTGAGCTCGAAGCTGTTGCAGACCTATCACTCTTTCTCCCTCTCTCTCTCTCTCTCTCTCACTCTCTCTAGCTCTCTTACTCTCTCTTTCCCCTCCGCTGTTTCAACAGCCATTTTTGCCATCAATCTCGGTAGCATCCAGCAGGCAGCAGTCAGCAAAGACAGCAGACATCAGGCCCGACGTTCATTCCTTCATTCATTCCGTCATCCAGTCAGTCATCCATTCATACGCAGCACATTTGGACAATCTATCAACTTGCGATAGCTGAATCTCTGCCAGTTTGCTCAACTATGCGGTATGTCTTGTCTAACAACGACTGCCAGATACCCTGTATAGATTTTATAAGATGATCGACTTATTTTAAAATAGAACTAAATATTTATAGCTATACAACCAAAGCCAGCGAGCATTTTTCTAAAGGTTAGCAAACTTTTTGGAGGATATTTTGATTACTTTTCATATCACATAAAGTAAGAACAATACCATCAGAAAAATGCTCTTTTGCTAAAGTTAATAGTAGTACATTAAATAAATAAATAAATAGATCACACGTACAGGAGATGTATTGCCATAATAATCCTTCAGATCGGTAGATCCTGCCAAGTGATAAACTGTAGGGAGAACTGTTGCATGCAACATTTTTATTTGATACTAACGAATGCCATGCAATGGCCCGGTCTGTACAGTTTTGGATATATCCCTCTGTGACTTGCAAAGTCATTCGAATAAAATCATTTTCAATGATTCATGCATAAATCAAAGTCCGTGAATCGATTGGGGAAAGTTTAATTGGTGTCCTCTTTTTTGAGGCGCCTCAAACGAAAGTAAGCGCTGAATTTGGCAAATCCACTTCTATTTGTGGAAGATGTGAAGAAACTCCGTATTCAGTTATAAATGGGTTAAAATCATATAACAATCTGCAATATGAAAAACTAACAAAATTATCAAGAAACCAATTTCAAATAGGAATTTCTTTTTAACTAGACATAAAATGATTACCACAAAAATAGCAAAGATATTATTTAAGACAACAATAAAAACTGGCATGAAAAGTTTTGGAAATTTTTGAAAAGTATTCATACTTACTGCATATATAAAATTGTGTATCAAATTGCTGCAATTTTGTACTTTGCCTCAGCATGTGGCTGCCTCTTGCCTCTCTCGACTGGTGGCATTTTTAACTAACCAAATAATCCAGTTAGTTAGTTGGTCAACAACAAAGCTAAAGCGTTCCATCTGGCAACGACGAATTAGCTAAAACAAAGTTCAACTTTTAAATGCTGGAATATGTTATTTCTGGTCAAATCCGATCAAAGCGGAATAGAACGTGCAATATCATCAATTACTCGACAAATTTAGTGGAGACTGTGGCTGAGATTGGCAGTGGGAGGGGCAAAGGGGGGTGGGGGGGGGGGTGTCTCAAAGTATGGCAAAACGAAATGTCCGGATGCAAACAATAAAATACATTTTCCGGTTACTTGTCACCCACTTTTCTAGTGTTAGCGAGAGAGAGAGAAAGAGAGAGCGAAAGAGAGATAGAGAAAGAGGGAGGGAGAGGAGTGGAGCCGAGTTGCCACACAAGTTGACACATGCTGTTTCTTCAGACAGCAGCCAAGGACCAAGACCCCAAAAATCCTGGCAACTCCTCAACGATTGCCAACAAAGCATTTTACTTTTGGCCAAATGTTGTTGCTGTTGTTGTTGTTGTCCAAAGTCATGTCGACAATGGCTTTAGCTTTGCTTTTGACACTTGGTAAATGGCGCCGCCCGTTGAGCTCAGCTCGCCCGGCAACAAACATTTGCCCAACTGGGCGTGGCCAAGCACAACTTGGAGCAAGAGTTCATTCCAATTCCTCTGCCGCTGTTGCTGCTGCTTCTGTTTACCGCTTCACTTACGCGTCGCACTTGAAAACTGTTACACTCAGAAAAAAATATACCAACTTTTTTGGTTTATAAAAATTATTTCTACAAATTAGAAATGCTTCCCTAAATCCCAAAAATAAGTTGACTTTTCTTTATTTATATATTTATTTTATGGGCATTTTTAAGAAAAGTAAAAACTAAAAATAAAAAAGATTTTTTAATAATGTAAGTAACAAAAAAAGCTAATATAAAATGCTCAACTTACACACAAAAAAAGAAAACAACAATCTGAAAATGAGACATATTTTTTTTCGAAATTTTAGCAAAATCCAAACTGAAATTTAGATAAGAAAATCCAAATTTTTAGAAAGCCACAATCACAAATTTTAGATATTTATAATGTTAAATAATAATATGGTTTACTAAAATGTAGCTCGATCTTTTTTCAGAGTGTGGAGAGAGACATAGACAGATAGAGAGAGATAGGGATAGAGAGAGTGATTCCTTCTTGAATGCAGCTTTGCCTTTTGAGAACATGTATAAACTGTGCCAAAGTGCAGCAACTGTTGGCCAACAGCAGACTCGATTGGGGCAGAGTTCATGGCTGATATTTCTGGTCGGGAGCTGCCTTTGCAGATAACTTTGGCATTTCGTCGCATGCCACACACAACCATTTATCATGTGCGTGTGTTGCACAGCTGGACGGCACTTTTGAGGTCCTTGTGCTTGGATGTTTGTGGCAAGTTGAGCTGCCAATCGATGACAGCATTTAGACAGTCTAACAGACAGACAGACAGACAGACAGGCAGACGGAACGGGAGCTGTTGCAAATATTTGGCTAGAGGACTGCAATAAATAATTAAACAAAACAATCTAGCAAGACTTCATCAATTAAGACTCATTTTTAAGTAATACTTCGAATATTTATTTGGAACTTGATTGTTATACAAATCTGACAAAAGTTGAACTAATTTTCAACTTTGACTAAACACAAGAGTGTGCAACAGGAAAAATTAGCTTCTAGTTTAATGGGAAGAGGTTGAAAGACTATTCTGATTTTTATAAGAAAATTAATTGCAGAAGTTTTTACACTTTTCAAAAACGGCTCATTAGTGCATGAAGGATGAGTATGTGTTCAAAATTGTTTACTTAAAAGTTAGATTGTTGCTCAATTGGACTTAAACTTTGTTATAAGGCAGAAGAGAGTTAAATCTTAAACTTTAAATTACAGAACAATTCAGATATGATTAAGTTATTTATAAGTGATTTATACAAAATTAATATATGTGTTGAAACTAGTTGTTCATCGATCAGCTATTCTTAAGTAGATTTGATTTGATTTGATTTATTTAACTGCAATTGATACCGAATACTAAACATAATCTGGAATTTGAGATCTTAATGGCTAGCTAAAATTCTTAAGTATGTCAGCTAGAAATGGACTGTCCTTTGATTAGCTCGATTTCAGCAAAAAAAGAAACTTTTTAGATTGCAAAAAGTTTATTATCATGTCAACAGCGCAAATAAATAAGGCAGTCTTTCAGTTAGTTGACTAAGCTCAAATCATAGTCGAACGAGCGGAAAACTCCCAAATTGTATAAGCAGAATAAAGTGACCCAAAACCAGAAGACTCTTTGCCTCTCTCTCACTCACTCCGTCTTTGTCTCTCTTTCTGTCTGTCTCTCTATGTTGATGTCATAAAAGTGTAGTGTCCATGCCACAGTTGCATGCAATTTGCAGTTTGCACTTCGCCGTTGTCCAGCGGAAGCAGAGTAAAAGAAATATGGAGACCATAAATCTTAGTGGTAAGTAGTAAATTTTCATTTTCACACCTTTCAACACTTTTCACGCTAACACAACCAGAAGGAACATTTTGCTGTCAAAATGTGAACGAAACACACAAAAAAGAAAAGAAAAGAAAAAAGAAAACTGGTCTACAGACTCTCTATCTCTGTCTCCCTCTCACTCTCCCACTCTCTCGCTCTCTCGCTCACTTTCTAACTGACAGACTACACAAATACTGTCATACGCAGCGCAGCAGAGTGAGTAAGAGAGGCAGAGAGAGTTGCAAGCTGAGGCGAGTTGGAGTTGGAGGCGAGTCAGACAAAGTGCCTCTGAGCGTAAATAAATTGGAAATGTCCTTTGGCCTGGCACTGACTGGCGTTAGTCGTTGTGCCACCTCCACCTCCAACTCCAACACCACCCCCTCCCCCCGTCTGGTGTATCCATGCATTGCAATGCGTCCGATGCTTCCATTTTAATATTAATTTTACCCCAAAGCGCAGACGATGGGTAGGATAGGATTGGATAGAAGCAGCAGCAGAAGAAGAAGAAGAGCGAAGGCCAGGCGAAAAGTTATTGCCTTGGCAGGAAGGCTCGAAGCAAGGCAGCCAGGCAGCCAGGCAGCCAAGCAGTAATCATGGAGCAAGGTTCCTGGGTGCGCGCTGCAGTATCTTCAACTGCGGCTACTACTTCTGATCCTGCAACGGCAACTGCGTCAGCGCCTGCTGCCTCTCCCCTCTCCATTCAGTTGCCACTGTCGTTGTCAGTTGAAGCAATTTATGTCAGTGCATAT
Organism: Drosophila paracracens; assembly: GCA_035044025.1. Classification (NCBI taxonomy): domain Eukaryota; kingdom Metazoa; phylum Arthropoda; class Insecta; order Diptera; family Drosophilidae; genus Drosophila; species Drosophila paracracens. Next base: position 1,164,490 of record JAWNMN010000835.1, on the reverse strand, counting down.
CCGACAGCCTGGCAGTTGCAAGCCATGTGCGGGCCCGGGCAGCATCCCTGCCAGAGTGTCCTTTTTGGCAACAAACACAGCACAGCACAGCACAGAACAGCACAACACACAGCGACGACAAGAACAACAATCAACAAGCAACAACAAGCATGCAGCACCTATCAAGTTATCAAGCTGGCAAATGTCGCCTGCCCAAAGCATTCTGCAGCGCCCACAGCTGCTCTTCAGCTCTATCTCCCTCACTCTCTCTCCCCCCCCCTCTCCCTCTATCTATCGCACTCTGCTCGTCTCTTAATCTACGTCTCCGTCTCCGCTTCTGCTCTGTCCGCGAGCCTTGTTGTTATCCTGGCAACGACATCGAGCAGGCCAAAAGTTTAGTTCAACCTTTGATTTATTTTTGCTCCTCCTTCTGCTTCTCCTCTTGCTTCTGCTGCTGCTGCTGCTCGTGCTCTTTCTGGCACAGGGAATCGCTCTATTTTCAATGCGACATTGGAGAGACTCGCATATCCTTTCTAGCACACCGGAACCTAAAAAATATTTATTAGTTTGTTAAATTGTGAATTGGCCAGCACGTTGTTCATTCTTCATTTGTTCCCGTTTCGTTTCGATTCAGGGAACGATTTTCGGGCTTCCGTATTTCGTATTTGTTGTTTTGAGTTTTGCTGCTTTGCTGCTTTGTTGCTTTGGCTTTTGGCCCTTAAGTTCGTTTGTTGTAATGACTCTTGGCAGTGGCAGTGGCTCTTGGCTACTTGGCTGCCACTGGCTCTGATTTGTGGACCAAAAGGATTCCATTATTATTTTTCATTGGGATGCCCTTCGGCACCGAAATGTCCTAAATGAAATACACCCACACACACACACATATATATATATATATGTTCTCAAATCGAAATCGAATAGAATTTCAATCTGTTTGAGATTTATTTATTTGTCGTGTTTTGCAGCAGCATTTGGGTTTTGGGTATTGATTATGCTAATGGGCATTGGCCATTAAGTGCGAAAGCTGCCTCATTTTGATATATAATATTTTAATTAAAATGTAAATCGAAATGATTAAGTGTTTCCAATTTATATGCAATTTTTCATAAGCATAAAGCACTGAAAATTGTCGGTCGAATACAAAAGGCGCATAATTAATTACTGCGCCCCAAAGCACCACGAAAACGAAGGGCAACAAAACAACCGACAACAACAACAACAACAACAACAAACAACAATAATAAAAGCAACAGCAACAGCAACAACTCAGAGCTAATGACAAACGAACAGTTAAAGTCGAAGCCAAGGTTCCCCTCGATCCTTTGCCCGCCAACCCAACCATGTTTTGGGGCACAGCAACTGATTAATGATGGGCATGCCACAGCAAAGACGGAGCGATAGAGAGAGAGAGAGAGGGAGAGAGAGAGATGAAAGATTGTCGATTGAGGTACTGACGAAATGAGCACAACATCATCATGATGATAATGAGCATTATGTGATAAATCAGTGGGAGCTGCAGCAACGAGCCGAGCGCCGCTGAAATTTCTACCGCACAATAATAAATTAATATAAATGATACTTAATTTTATGATTAATGATATTGATGAGTTTCCACTGGCGGCTCATGGCTCATTGTCCATCGTCCATTGTCCATCGTCCATCGTCCATTGGCCACTGACCAGACCGAAAAAAGGGTCGAGAGAAAAGTTTCATGAAATTTATCAACGATAAATCAATGAAATTTGTTTCTCTTTTTTTCCGTTTCTTGGTGCGCAATAGTACAATAAATAAAAATAAATAATACATAATTACAACGTTTGATTATTGCCGTCGCCATCGCCGTCGCCATCAACTCAATTGATGAGTTCCACTGACGCCAATGACGCCTTCGGACACGCAACTATTTAAGACCCTAATGAATTTTGAATTCTGGCCGTGAATGCGCTTTGAACTCATCCTCATTCCCATCCCCATCCACATCCCTCATGCACATCCCACATCCACATCCTCATCCTGTGCGCTCCGACGCCCGCTGTCCGGCTGACAAATGAGGTGGCCCATTTCGGGCACATGTTTATTTTGTTCTTTTCACGGCTGTGCACGTTTATGTTTCAAATTGATTGCATTGAAATGTGTAATTAATAAACATCGATTATTTTGTGCTGTTTGTTTGTGAAGCCATTTGGAAATTATAGATTAATAAATATGTATGGATAGGTGGGAGGAGAGGGAGCAGGCCCAAGAGATTTGGGTGGCTTTAAAGCAGATGCCAACCAAAATAATGTTTGCATAAAGTAAATTAATCATGTGCAAAGATACTTGCGCAATTATAGAATTAATTATTAAATTAATAGTTGAACTAGCATAAATTTCGATAAATTTTATATTCACTAATTAAACAGAGCTGCGATCCAGTTGCTAGTGCTGTTACTTGTATTATTAATAGTTATAGTTAGTATTTATAAATAAATAATTAAATTACTTACTGCTTGCTTGAGTCTTGGGCAGTTGATCAATAATGTCAGGCTATATTATATACCAATTGGGAGACTGTATCTGCACATCTTTTAATGCCAACGGAAATCGATATATATGTATATATATCGATATTCGCGAAACGCATGCAGCAATCGATAAAATTAAATTAACAGTTAGCGTTTGGCACAAGCGCTAACTAGAGAGCACATTGAGGCGTCAAATCGACAAAAAAGTGCATCAGGTTTTTCTAAGTCTCTGGGCAACATTTTGGCCAGAGCTCAGCGTGTCAATAATTCTGCAGGCGTCGCGTGACGAGCAGCGAACGCAGTTAATTATTTCATTTGACTTCGATGCGACAACATCGCGGATAAATTAAAAATTCAACATGCTTGCATGGGTGCGAACAGGTACGCACCGTTTCTAGTAGGGTTATGAGTGTGTGCGAAAAAGCAGCTATATAGCTAACGGATCGCGCAGACCCTTGAATATGTGCGAAAATAGCAGCAACACTCTATTCTTCACTCTTCGTGTGCGAGCTGGCACTCGATTTTCAATTTTGCAGTTTTCGTAAAGTGGGGTGGCTTAACTGTTGATCAATTTTGTAACCACAGCCCGCAAAGTGTATGGTGCAAATCTAAAACAGGGTATCATTGTCTCGACAAACACAATTCTTTGTTTCTCGACGGGAACACATATACGCACACATACAAAGATAGGTTGCAACGGGATCATCTCACAGTGCACAGATGGCTGTTCGAACAAACTATTTCGCATGTCGAGACAGTGATACCCCATTTAAGATTTCAACTAGAAATCTCGTTAAAAAACAGATCTTCAAATTTACAATTTAGTTGTCTTTAGAAAAAAGAGTTGTATTAGGTTTGAAATAGATTGAATTAGATATCCTTCCCATTAGTTTAACTCCGATTAGTTTTGTGATTGTCGACTATTTAAGTTTTATTAATGCATATTTTAAGAATTCATGCGAAGGAATCTACTTTCATGTTTGTTAAGCTAAAATATGTTGTAGTAGGCGTTGAATGTATATATTGATTGTTATTATTTTAGTGGCATTAAGGCTTAACAAATTATTTGATAGAGCTACGAGAAAATATTTGAACAACTTTTGGAAAATGTTAGTGAATCGGTTGAAAGGATTTCGATTGCGCCCATTGGTGCGCCTCTGTTCATCTGAGTTTGTAGACAAGGTGAGTGCTGTAAATAATAATATATATCATAATATATATAACAATCTGAATAGGAATCGTATATTCGAAATCTGCGCAAGAACTTTAAGGAGGATGAGCTTAGTGGTTTTGTGGTGCCGACATTTAAGAAGGCCTTGCTCTATCCCGATAAGATAGCAATTAAGGATATATCTGGTGAACTAACGTACTTTCAGCTCTTCATCACCGCCAAGAAGTTGGCCATACAAATCTCAAATTTTTGTGGTGAGTACTTAAGCCAATTTCTAAGCTGGCTTCAATTTGGAATAAATGTTTGGTTTTCGATTTTTTTTCTGTTTTTTTTGTTTATTTTACAGGCAGCGCCTCGCAAATGAATGTGGTATTCTTGTGCTCGAACAATGCGCTGTGGATAATTATGCAGTGGGCGTGCTGGATCTCTGGCCAGGTGGCTGTGCCGCTAGAGACGCATCAGGCGATCGATGAATTGCTTGGCCAGGCGACCGATTGCAAGGCGCGTCTGGTGATTGGCACACCCGATAGCGAGACAATCACCCAGGAACTGGCAGAGAAACTCCAATCGCCCAGTATTGTGGTCGATCATAGCTTTGTGCCCACCAAGGACAGCATCTCCTCGACGGCCATGTATGCCAAGCAGTTGGTTGGCCCCGAGAGCAATCTCATGCCAGAGAGCACGCTGCCCAATGACTACTATGCCAATGCACCAGCTATGCTGCTGTATACGCCCAGCTCATCGCATTGCCGGAATGGAGTGATCCTCACCCATCGCAACATTGAGGCGCAGATGTGTTGTCTGAGAGCCAGCTGGCAGCTGAGTGCCGCCGACAGCATGCTGTCCATCATCTCGATGAATCGCATGCATGCAGCCATTGGTGCACTGCTTGGTGCCGGTGGCAACGTAGTGTTGCCTCAGAGATTTGACAGCCATTTGACTTGGAGATCACTGCTGAGCATCAATAGTCCCTCGAAGCAGCGAGTGAACATCTTTCTGGCCATGCCCATCGTGTTCAAGCGTCTGATTACCGAATACGAAAAGATGTTTGCCCAGGACTCGCGCATGGTGGAGTACATCAAGAACCATTGCAAGCATCAAATACGATTGATGGCCACCGGATTTGGCCTACTACCGGAGACGGTCTTCTATCGTTGGCGCGAATTGACCTGTCATAATATCTACGAGTATTATGGTTTGCTGGAGACGGGTCTGGTGCTGGGCCCCGTGCTCGGCAAGCAGACCTTGCCCAATGCAGGCAATGCTGACTATTGTCCGGGCACTTTGGGTGCACCACTTGTGGGCGTGACGGCGCGCCTGGTTAATAGCCGGGGTGAGCAGCTGGTCAGCGCGAATAGCACATCCGAAACGGAACCATCGGACTCTGAGCTGCTTGGTCCCGTTGTGGGCGAACTGGAAATAGCTGGTGATCATCTCTATCCACTGCGGGTCTCCACCAATCAGCAGCTGGCGGAGCAAACAACGGATCAGTTTATCAAGACCGGCGATATTTGCGCCTATCAGAACGGTTCTTTTAAGTTTCTCAGCAAATCGACGGATGTTTTCCATGTCGGCGGCTACAAAATCTATGGCGCGGAGATCAAGAAGGCCCTTATCTCGCATCCCGGCATCAATGATGTCGCCGTTCTCGGCATACCCAATAAAGTGTGGGGTCATCGCTTAGGCGTCATTTGCATATTGTCGCCCGATTCGAAGGTCGACGTGGAAACGATCAAGACCTATTGCTACAGCCAACTGCCGTCGCATAAGCGACCCACAGTATTCAAAACCATCGTTGCCAAGTAAGCAATCAATCAATCTGTCGATCTATCAGTCAAGCAATTAACAGAAATTAATTGATAGATCGCCATACAAAAATTTTTGTTTTTATCGTTCTAGTAAAAAGTATTATTGATTTGATGATTGTAACACTAAGCACAAAGGAGACTAGGTCTGGGTAAAATTTTGTGTTGTCTGCTTTAAAAAATAGCTCTCGATAAAAATAGCATTTCAAACCCATAACGATGTGCAACATGCTCTGAAAATATAAATAAAAAAATTAATGTTTAGCAAAAAATAATTAAATTATCGAAAATACTTCCTGTAAGGAATCACCTTTACTAGGACTGAATAAAATGCGCTGTTTGACATTTTACAATTTTCTATTTGATCCGTTTTGAAAGTAACTTTAATTAAGGTTATCATTGATGTTTAGTCAAAGCTAAGTGTTTGGTGATTAGCAACTGCTGCTTTTGGCAACTGACAGCTGACATTTGTCAGCTGTCCCATCTATGTATAAACCCAAAGCTGCAGATGCTAAAGAACACAAATTTTGAAGATTGCTGCGTATGTCGCTTGCACAAGTCAAACTGTCAACGGCAGCAGCAAAAATATGCGGCAACAAAAGTTTCCCTTTTGGGGTCTGAGTTGCAAAAGTGAAAAGTTAAGCGAAATGAAAAGGAAGGTTAGACAAATTCGAAATGCCTTATTCCTGCAGAAATGCCAACATTTGCTGGCAGCCCGAGTGGAAAAATGTTGTTGTTGCCTTTGGCATTGTTTTCTATCATTTGCTTTCAACAAAAGTGCAATTTGCACCCAAAACAGCAGGGACTGGCGAGAGGGGGATAGGTTTAGATGGTTAGTAACGAGACATACAAAATACGAGACACAAGAGTGTTGACAATAGCAAAAGGGAACAATGAACGAGACAACACACACAACACACACAACAAACACAACACACATGACAAAAGCAAAGAAAAATCTCTTTTGTGCTGTTTAACAACAGTATAAAAAATCACGAAAACTTTTCAAAATGCCAAACTTGGAGTGTGTGGCATATGTTGTTGGGTGGGTGGCTGCATGACTCTGCATGTGTGTGTGTTTGTGTGTGCAGTGTTGGAGCAACTGCTGCTGGCAGCCGGCGATAAAAAGAACCAGGCAACCCAAAGAAAGTAAAGAAAACTGCAAAATTGCAGCAACAACGTCAACTGACAGCAGCAGCAGCAGCAGCAGCAAGTGCCACGGCCCCTCCTCCCCAGGCAACTCCTTCACAGCCTGCCCCAAACATTTCGGTTGGAACAAATGCGTACGTGACACTTTGGTGGCTCAGATATAAGAACGTCACATAACTCAACGTGATTAACGTCTTTTGACGCTCTCCACCAGAGTCGAGTACCCAGTTCCAGCTATCTCCCTCTCCCTCTCCCTCTCTTTCTCGTCTGCCGCTCCCGCTCCCCCTCCCTCGCTCTGTTAGACTGCATGCAAAAATATTGCCGACCATAAAACAAGTGCTTCTCGCTGGATACTCAGTGGGTTCTTTGCTAGCCGCCATCGCGTGGGGTTGTTTGCCATTTAGCGACATTTTCTATTATGCGATTGCGCCTCTGTCTCCGCTTTGGTTATTTATGAGTCTCAGGCTTGACGCTATTGACTCTGTGCACACACACACACACTCTTTTATGTACATACATACACTTTAAAAAATAATAATATCACAGAATTTAAAGAGTACTTTGGCTGGTAAGCCAACGCTATTCTTTTTCTTTTCTGAATACCAATTTCGAGTCTGTATAGAATCATTTTATATAGCTTATGAATTAATATAAATTATATTTGAAAACATAAAAACAAGATTTTACATTTCAACTGTTTAGAAAAACATATCTTAATAAAATATATATATATTTCTTGAAAAATTCAGACATAATAGTTAAAATTTTCAAACATTGTTGTCAATTTTGCCAAGAAAAATCAATTATCAATTAATTTTCTTCGTAATATGAGAAAATTTAGAGAAAAACCTCTCTAATTTTAATTTATTTGTATTTTTGAAAAATATTTATTTAGTTTTCAGCACTGTCATAATTTTATACTGATTTTCTAAATTTTTCAACTGTTTTTTTCCCAAGCTTATAACAATTTTCAGTGAATGAGAGAATGAGAATTATGATCATAAGCATTAACACAAATAATAAATTTTAAATTTATATATATATTTATATAAATTATAATAAATTATGTTTACTTCTTTAAATTTTTGGTATGAGTGTTAAATTTATGGTGGACTTTTCTAACGTTTAGGTAAGTTGTCCTAATCCTTTTTTTAAAATTTTTTTTCTAATCTTGGCCAACACTTAAAAGTCAGAAGACCTATTTTTGAAATGTAAATGTATTTTGATAATTCCTCTTATATAACTGAAAATTCTTACTTTCTAATAGACAAGATATTCGATGTAGAGGAAACATAAATAATATTAATAAGAAATTGAATAATTTAAAGTAATAATTTCATACATATTGATTGAGCAGACTTCACAGTCTGAAAAGCGGATATTAAAACAAATATCTTCCGAACCGTTTTTATTTTTCAAATTGCACTCGATTCAGCTAAAATTTTATTCGAGGAGTATTTTCAGATCTTATGGCACGAGATTAATTGCTTCAATTTATATCATTAAATTACTTATTTTTCTTTAAATTGTTCATATAATCCGCAAAAAAATGAAAAAAATACTTGATCATTAATCGGCCAACATTAATGCGACTTTGTTAGCCAAGTAGCATGAAGCCATCAGCCAAAGCTGCAGAACGAAACCGAAATAAATGATAAAAAATAAAGCTACGTAAAAGACTCATAAATCGAAGCGTAAAAAAACAACGCGAATGCCATGCTTGAATGTCATGTTGTGGTAAAGTGGAAAGTGTCTTTAGTGGCCAATAGATCCAATAGACCGGGCCAACTGACAAACTGTTGTTGAATGGCTCCAAGTCGTGCCCAAAGTCAAAAGCTCACGCGCGTTACAAATTGGATTTATTTACGCCCCGTCAGCGAACTATGATAATGATGATGATGTTGATGATGATGATGATGATGCAGATGACTATGACGATGATCATGCATGATGCATGAACTGAAAGAACCAATTATACCCGGACTATATTAAGTGTTGTGCTACGTCAAATCACAATCGACCATTGGAAAACTGAGTTGGGGAATAGTTTTAGCTGAGAAGGATGACGTTTCCAGCTGCGCTTAAGTCAACTTTAATGGCACTCGTCGCGATCGACAGCGCCGCATGGCTACTGAATTTACAATACTCAAATAAAACACACACACACAAACACACACACACACACACGCGCACATAACTCACTCTGAGTGTTCATACATTAATCATTAGAGTTGCGGTCTCAACTTCGACTTCGACTTCGAGTTCGAGTTCGGAATCGATTGTGTGTGTGTGTGTGTGTGTTGTTCACACATTTCAACTCGAATTAGTTGAATGTGAAGTTTCATGAATGGAAGTATTGGAAATCTTGGTCGGTCTCTGCTGGCTGGCCACATGCGGTCCTCGCCCGGCACAATAATAAAGAAATCTGCCGACAAAAGTGCCTCCAGGTTGTATCATTCAGAAATGAAGAAATGCGCAAAAGTAATGCACAGCAATCGTCATCATTATTATTTTGTAACGTTTCACGTTGAGTTTGAGAAATTGAAATCAGCGTGGGGCCATCGAACCATCGAATCGGGAGACCCATAACGATCCCACAGTGCCACAGAGCGGCAAATGGCTTTTTGTGTGTAATCGGCCATAAGCAGAAACTGCGGGGTTTTTTTTCGTTTTTTTTTAGCTTTATAGGGGCCCTGGGCATCAAAATGCAAAGCACTCCCTGCCCAACTTGTCCTCTTCGAAGTGGTTTCATTTACAATGTGAAATTACTTTGGACGATCATCGATTGATTTAATTATTCCAGTTGCAAGCATATTTTTGCAATGCGTTCTGATTCTGTTTTGATGCCCAGTATTGTAATCATTTTTTGTCCAGATTTTTAGCGTGCGGCTTCGTTTTGTGAGTTCAACTGTCAAGTCCATTGTTCAGTTCGAATCTGTGGCAGTGGCAGTGGCAGTGGCTTGACAGGCCGAGTGACAGATTTGGCCACAAAACAATTCTGTGAGGCATGCGAGAACAGACTTATTAAACTGACCCCGGACCCAGATTGGATATGCGTTCTATGCAAAAGACTGACGGACTCACTGACTGACTGACTGACTTTGTTGCCACAGTTTGCAATGTATCCTCTTCAACGATGCTGCACGAAATGGCCAGCCAAGCATATTATTTTCAAGTTCATGTGTCCAGAGTTTGCCCAGAATGTTTAAGTATGACTTAGACCCTCTTCCATGTTATTTGGAATATGTCACGAAAGTATGTTTCAGTTTATCTTTTCATTGTGCGTACTTTTAAAGATAGTAAATTAATTTTAACTCTTAACTTTCCTGGCCACATTCCCTTTTGGATGACCCCTTTCGTGCAGTGCGTAAAAATTAGAATAGACTTTATTATATTACCAATTCTAGAGTCATCTATTTGTATAATTCAAATCAATTTTGAACTATTTACTATGCATATACTTCTCGTGAATAACATTTATGCCTGCATTTCTGCTTGGGCATCTTAACTAATTCATATTAATTATTAACTAATTCATTATTTTATATAAATATTATAATTATTTTTTATAAATAGCAAACTTGACTGTAGCACTCTTTTATTTTTATATTTGGTTTTTTAGTGAACATGCAACAAATGCTTTGACTTTTTTGCCATTAAAATCCTTCAGATATAATAAAAATATTTTTATTTTCTAATTTAAAATCAAATATTGCATTTAATTTTTATTTAATTAAATTAACTTTTTGTATTTTTCCGCTCAACATTAAGTAAATTTGAAAACGGAATAAAAAAATAAATAAAATGTCATCGCCAGACTTATTTAATTTCCCAAAAATAATATATTGCTATCGCTTAATGCGTTTATTTGTTTTATAATATATTATTGTTAATAAATAATGATAGATGGTCACATACTTGGCACAAGAACAAGCTAATTTATGTCCGAAGAGTGTTGCCATTTAGGCGTGTCTTGGTCATTTCGTAGGCCATTAATAAAACTTGACCCAAACCAGCTGGAGAAGCAGCCAAGTCGAATCGTTAATAAAATAAACGTTTGATTAATGAGCAAGACTGGAAAATTAAAGAGCAAAAGCGAAGAGAAAGGGAGCAAACAAAGTGGAGAGCCATAAAACAGCTAATTTAATGGGGCACATGCAACCCCAATTTGCAACAACAAGTTACATGATGAAAGCAAAATTTACTTGGAGTAAATTGTAATAAAATATATATATAAATAATATGTATATAAAATATATTTGAAGATCTCTTCCTCTTCAGATTTCACATTTGTTTTAAAAAATTGCTCGATATTTAGAAATAAGTTAGAATGCTCTAGTCGAAACAGACCGACTAGGAGATACCCTGTACGCAGCTGTTAAATACTTGGTAGGCTTACTGATGGAAGCTTTTTCAATATGAAAATTGATTTTGGTTAATAAATATTGTTTTCTGATCTTAATGACATTTTTACACTTGATCAATAATGTGTCTGGGTATATTACATTTTAAATAAAGGAAGTTTATATCTTTTCTGTTTCTAATGGCAATTGGAAATCGATTTGTATTGATATACGCGAAACGGATGTAATTATAGACAAAATGGTAAACATTTGTTTTGCCTATGATATACAATAACTTATAATCCAAATTTGATGAAAATAGCTCTAAAGTCTCAGAGATTTAATTGTTCAAACAGACGGACAGACGAACATGGTTAGATCGAATCGGTTGCTGGTGCTAATTAAGATCATATATACTTGATAGGGAATACTTCCTTCAGCCATTTGCATGCTTTAGCACAACTTCAATTTGGTTTCTGGGTATAAAAATGGCTATATTAAGTTGACTATTAAACTGTTTAACATATATTGATTTTTAAAATATACTTTTATTTTGTGTTCACACATGCAGCTTTACAGGGTATGTAAATCGTCGACACTTAGATTTTGTTAACCTCTTTTTTCGCATTAGCTAAATATGTGTGAGGGCATAACTCATTACGTAATTCAAGTGCATGCCACATTGTGGCAGATATGCAGGCCAAAAGAGAACAAAGGCGAAAAAGAGCGAGAGAGAGATAGGCAGATAAAGAGAGATAGAGAGAGTGAGAGAGAGACGGGGGTAGCTAGAGGATCGAGTGATTCACGTGCTTTAAACTTGTGTTGCTGCTACTGCTACCTCTTTTGGGGGAATGGTGTGTGTATGTGTGGTGTGTGCTTTTAGAAACTAAGCGTGTAAAATACGAGCACATAAATCTATTCAGCACGCATTTAAGCAACGGCAAAGGCAACAGCGGCGACTGCAATTCTGGTCTAATCACGGCATTCACCATTCGTTATACGCCGTTTTCAGTTTGCAGTTTGCAGTTTTCAGTTTGCCCAGAAATGTAATTAGGCCTGCCGTCATGTGGAACGCATTGTTTAAGAAGGAGGCGGAGCTGGGGCCAGTCAAATGGGGAGGGTCAGTTAACAGATGGTTTCGGCTACGGCTTTGGCTTTGGCTTTGGCTTCAGGCAAACGAAAGCTTGTGTGGTCTTTCTGCACTTGCTTGTGGACTGCAATTTGGCAAAGCGATAACGAACCCAGGCCAATTCCCGCGCTCCCCTTTCTGCTACCCACTTGCAGCCCTTGCTACCCTTTTGCTGCACATAATGACAATATTACGCTGTACGCAGGTGAGCGAATTGAAAATGCATGCACTAAATTATGCCCGGTTACACACACGATCAACGACGAGCTAAGTAATAGCAGCTAATCCAAATAAAAAAACGACTTTCGAATGCCCTATATACATATAGAAAAAGGTTAAGCAATCAGAGAAGATTTATTACTATTATAATTATTATTGTTAATATTGTTATTAATTATTATGATTATTATAGTTATTATTAATTTTGGAGTATTAGAAGGGATAAGCTCAATTTCGTGTGTTTAAATTTGTGATGTTTTATTTGGAAAGTATAAAAAGTTAATTGTTGCTTAAGTCTTAAGTCTGCAACTTCCACAAAACATATTTTAGTTTGATTTCTTTACATTTTTTTACACTTTCAGTTTTGTTATGGAGCTACAGCAAAATTTGAAATCACATTTAAGCAATTTATTATAATTATAATAAATAAAATCAACATAAAATTAAATACTTCTTGCGATAATATTATTTGAAGATCTGTTTATATGTCAATATTTATTTAACATATATATTTATTTCGAGGATGACAAGTCAAAATTTAAATCATTCATAAATGTGCTTGAAATATTTACGAAGCGTATTTTTATTTAATAAAAATAAAAATGATGAGATAATATTATTTGAACAACTGAGGATATATCAATTTTAATTTAACACATGTTTATTTCGAGAATGACAAGTCAAAATTAAAATTATTCATAAATAATTTGAACAGCTGTTCGGTTGCCTAAAATATTTATGAATCAAAATAAGCATTTTGCGTTAATATTATTTAAAAAAAAACTTTCTGCATTTCTTTCGCTTAACACTTGAATATATTTTGCGTTGTGTAGATATTTAATTATTTATTTTACGTATATTTATTTGGCATATCGCAAGTTGAAAAAAAAAACATTTTGTGCGTGTGCAGATAATCAATTAAAAATCATACATTCATATCATTTGAGCAGCTGTAAGAATCTCTTGTTGAAAACTATATTTTCACTAATTATTCTATCAAGTTCCACTCGAAAAATATGATTTTATTTTCAGTGCTTGTTTTGATTTCCTTTAAAAGCACACAAATCTTAATAGAAATGGGAAATGATGAAGCAACAAAGACTTCCTCAGAGTGTTTTTTTTTTGTTTTAGCCAAGTTGATGACATTGTTATTATGCCCTTCATTATGGCAACATAACTGCAAAAACTGCGAGGGCAAAAAAAAGATGTTTAAAAAATGTGCAATGTCAAGTAAGTAAAGCGATGCAGCGACAACAGCGTAAGAAAAAAAAGGGAACGAACGAAGCAACGAAAGAGTGTGTAGTGATCAAGAATAATGACCACTTTGCCATCTCGTGGCAAATAACCATTCATCAAATTGTCCAAATTACAGACATTTCACAATGACGCGAGTTCTTCGCTTCTCCTGCTCCTCCATCTCCATTCCCATTTGCTGCACGCTGATGAGTTTGCACTGTGGCTGCGACTGCGACTGCAATTCGTTTACACCAATTTTATGGTAACAAGCTTCACTCTGTCTGTACCTCTTTCTCTCTGCCAGTCTCTGTCTAACAGGGCCAGTGGCAGCTGCCGGCGAGTTGAGTTGAGTTGACTTTGAGTTTTGTGCTTCAATTTAAGTTGAAATGTCCAAATTGCCTGCTGCATTTTCAGTCCACTCGCTTGTCGTGTTATTGGACAACTAAACTGCCCACGACTCACGCCTAAAACTATGCAACACCAACAGCAACAGCAACAGCAGCAGCAGCAGCAACAGCTGGCAGTCTAGCTGCGAAACTCAATCACTCTCGGCTCATTCAATTTCATGGCTCGCCGCTGCCGACAACTGCAATTTGGGGACATTAAGTTTTGACATTGAATAATCACCGTTAAAGGCGTTGACGAGCCACACAAAACTCTCTCTTTCTCCCTCTCTTTTGTTCACTTCCCAGCTGCAAACTAGTGAATGACCTTTCATTACAGAATTCATTCGTATGCACACAAAGTAATTCAATACCTAGGTATGCTCTCTCAAGCGGAGTTAGTTGTAGGCGGGATGGTTCTAAGTCAGCCACGAAAGCACACATGCACATGATTACAAAGTAATGCAGAATGTAGAGTGATTACTTTACCACTGTAGAAGAGTAATATGTGTTGTGGCATGGTTTCGAAACTACACTGCTACACTTCGTAATGGTATCTTTTCGCTGCTGGGTAACTTCTTTATTTTCTCTCTCTCTCTCTGTATCCTTATCGTTGCTCATTCGTTATATCGCGTAATCTTCTGTGCCTATAATAAATTCATCTCAGTCATCATTTGCCGGCAACGAACGCTGAAGCAGACGCGGCGCATATATGAAATTTTCATAAGGGAGCTTCAATTTGGCTGAGTGGAGAGCAAGCAAGGGGAGGAACGGGAAGTGGATAGCGTTGGGGTGCACAGTTGGCTTATATTTTGATTTATTTGCTACAGACACGACAGTTAATTTGATATTTTGATTAACTGCAGCAGCAGCAACAGCAACAACAACAACAAATGCATTCAAAATGCGGGAAATGGGAAAGGTTTCGTTGTGGCTCAAGGTGAATGGTAAATATAAATGTAAGCCTGAGGGTCAAACCAGACAGCCATCTCTGGCTACCACACGCCTCCCCCTCCCACCAATTACCCTTGACCATACAAGCAGCTAATCCCTTGTAAGGGGCTCTCACTTTCGTCTCGTTTTGTCTCGTTTCGTTTCGTTTCTTTCCCTGGATTCCAACATAACTGCGTAATTTTTATTCACTTTGCGAAAATGTGAGAATAATTGCAGGGCAGTTAATTTATTATGTCGCTGCCGAGGCAAGACATGAAATGGTGTGAGAGAACAACACTTACGCCCCCCTCCCCCTTCCACCTAAAAAGGCTTAACCATGTCCATAGGAGAAGAGGACAAAAAGAGAGAGGTAGATAGAGAATGAGGAGCACGTGCACAGTGAACTAAATCGTAATTTGAAATGATCTCATTTTCTTATTTTGTATCTGTAAGTAAAGAACATTTCATCAAGAATTGATTTGATGTTGCAAATAACACTAAAAGGTACAACATTATAAGGTAAATTTTTAAATATATATATTTCCTTTAAATAAAATAAAAAATAAAATGTAATATCTTTCGCATAAACGTGAGCCACTGTGCGCCGTGGGCACGCCTTCTGCTGGCAACTGTTTATTGTGAAAATTGATTTATTATCGCGATGGTCGGCATTCTGTTTCTACATCTCCCCACACACAAACACACACACACCACTGCTGCCAGTCTGTTATACAAAATTGGCGTGGCTGCCGCCGTTGTTGCATGCACCACCGGCTACGTAGCGTCGCCGACGACGCGTCGCTGATTGTTTATGTTGTTGTTGCTGTTGCATATTTGCATCGATTAAAATAAGAATTTTACATGCGATTCGTGTTGTCGTCGCCTGGCTTTGTATGCCCCCAAACCCCCTCCAGGCTCCCCTCCCCCCACAAACAGCTTAATACATTTATAAAATAGCGACAAGCAGTAGGACGAGAGAAGCGAGGAGGAGAAGCAGAAAAGAGAGAAGAAAGAGTAAAGGCAAAAATGATAAAAAAGTGCATTTATGCATGAATTTTAACGAATTGCTGATGAAAATGTCGCGTCATAAATTATTTCATATTTAGGGCTGCTGGATCAAGGGGGGAGGTACGAAGAATGAGAGGAAGAGTAATAAAGACGGTTCGGTTGAACAGAAAGCCGTGTGAGATAAATTGCAGTGGACACTTTACTCCCATTGGCTTTCAGCTCCATCTCTCGCTTTCTCTTCCTCTCTCCCTCCATCTCTTTCTTTGTCGCGTTCGCTGTGTGCATGCATAAATTAAATTTGTATATATTTTACATTCGAGTTATGCGTCTGGGTAATTATTTTATCTTACGTCCCCTGCACACAGCACCACTGGTACAGTGTACACTGCATATAGTGCACACCAAGAGGGCTGGCTAGCTGGCTGGCTGGCTGGCTGGCTGGCTACGTGGCTGTGCATGGCATTCAAAGGTTAATTGGCATTTTTGGGCTTAATTGCCTAGCGAGTGTGGCACATGCACACAACCCATACCATACACATGCAACACATGCAACGCATGCACCACACACACCACACACATTGCGATAACATCATCGACATTCAACCACCGCTGAAACTGGGGCTGAGGCTGAGGCTGACAGTTTGGTTGATTGATTGCGGGCGAAAGTTGGTTGACTGCGCCAATTTAGCTGCGCTTGCGACTGGAGTGGATTCGACTATTCGAATATTGGACTAGAGTGGAGGCGTGTTTGTCATCTGAGCACCGCTTGTGCCTTGGGGTGGATGCCACTCACTCACACACACACACCCAGCGCACACACAAATTGACTTGTAGGCTTGGAATAAATGGCTAGCTTAATGCAATTTCCTCTAAATTGACAAGCGAGCTGCGACCTAGCCCTGAAAGGACCAACAAGGTTTTCATTGCCTGCATTTACTTTAAAGGAGTGCATATCCATCCTTACATAATCGTGCAGGCAGCCAAGTTATGCTGATGCGTATAATCTTTCTTCTCGCTCTGACAAATAAGTAACTTATTGAGAAATAAAACACAAATCAGAGTTGCAAGAAAATGGCAATCGTTAAAGGAAACTCAATTATCAGAACCAAGAGGGTAGGCAGTTTATATTTTTAATTATATAACGGTAATATTTATTCCTAGCACAGATGGATAGTGCGGTATATATTTTAGCATGTAATAGTATAGACAAAAAAGTATTAGTAGTAGTAGAAATATTGTTGGTAGCAGTAAAAGTAAATGAAGTAGTAGCAGTGATTATAGTAGTGGTAACAGTAAAGGTAATAGTATAAGTAGTAGCACTCGTATAAGTAGTAGCAGCCGTATAAGTGGTAGCAGTCGTTAATAGTAGTAGCTGTAGTAGTTTTAGTAGTAGCAATATAGGTAGTCGTAGAAGTTGTAGTAGTTCTAGTCGCAATAGTAGTAGCAGCAGTAATAGCACTAGTAGTATTAGTATTATTGGTAGTAGTGGTAATAGTATTATTTGTAATAGTAGTAGTAATAATAGTACTGGTAGCATTAGCAGTAAAGGTAATATTAGTAGAACTTAAGTTAGTAATACTATTATTGGTAGTATTAGAATTTATCGTATTAATAGCAGAAGTAATAAAATTAGTATTCTTTTATTATATTTGTTCTCCAATTGATAAAAATAAATGGCACGAATTTCATATATAAATATTAAATTAGCACTATTCAAAGATACTTAAACACATCCAGTGTTTAAAGAGTAAGGGATGAAGAAAATTCAAATCTAAAGAATATTGTATGGTCGATTATTTAAGACACTATATAATATCTTATATAATTAATGCATGTATGTATTTGAATAATTGTTAACATTATTATAATTATTTATTAGTTTTTTCCCTACACTTAGGTACATTGCCCTTAAAATTAAAAAGTTCTCATAATTTACAATGGGAATACTGAACAATGCATTACAAATCAGCATTTGAAACAATTTTAAAGCTAATTACTTTTTTTTATCATAATGCAAAAATATTGTAATTCTGCTTTTTTTGCAATTGTATTATGAAATTAAATGAAGACTTTAAAAGAGAATCATTCTTAACAAACCAATTCACATAAAGAAATAAAAAACTTAAAAAAAAATAAATATATTTTCCCTAATTAATAATAGTAATGTGACGAACACGCTATTTTCGACTTAAAGCTGAGCTAACGAAGACAGATATATAATTATATATGTATACGGCAATTTAAATAAGGGCTTAAGGATCAGGTGAGACTGGAACTAACTACGGCAATAATCGCCAAATAAAGTTAATTAAAAGTTCACATGAAATAAAAAAAATTACCCATTGCTTATCTTGTCCTACAGATCTGCAACTGCCAATGGAAATGCATATATACACATACATTTACAAATACGTGCATATGTGTATTTTATGATTCTTTCCGCATACACTCGCGCACACACACACACACACACCACGTCATGCTTGTTACTCACAAGACCCATAAAACTCAACGCAGCGCAAAAAGAGATCGACTCGTATACAATTCCAATGCTTGTGGCAGCAACTCCGTGTCTGCAACTATAAATGTGGCTGTCGTTTCGTGTCGTGCCTCGTGTCTCGGGATAGGCGTCAACACTGGCGCGCCAGAATTGGCATTAATGAGTAGACAAAGAGCCAAAGAACAGCAAAAACAGCAACAGAAGAAGACGCAGAAGAAGAGTGGCCACTTAGCAGCGAAGCGTCGCTGAAATGCGTCGATCAAATTAACAATTTAATTTCTAAGAAAACTAATTAAAAATCATGCAGTTGCTGCTGCTTCACTTCACTTTACTACTGCTCCGCCAAGAGGCATTCCCCCTCCCCCCGCACAGCTCATACTTGATTGCTGACTTGACTGAACTGTCTAAGCAAGTTGGCCTGACTGCTGCCTGCCAGTTGCCAGTTGCCAGTCCGTGTCTGAGCCAAGTGCCTGCAACATGCGTCAAGCATTCGCAATTAGCGGAGTTGCAGCCATCAGTCGACCATTAAAAGCAGGCAAACATGCGCACACTTGATTTTCCAATCAGAACACCACCACTACCACCACAGCAGACCCAACCATGCCTCCACATTTTGCAGAGAGCAGTGGGGAAGTGAGCGCCGCCAATCAGCGAAGTCAGCAACATTTGTGCCACAGTCTTGGCTCAAGTAACAGCAGCAGCAACAACAACCAAACAGATATTAAACAAGTAATGCAACGCCAACTATTATGCAACGAAGGTTCTATGCTCTAAAGCGAAAGGGACTCATTTTTCTTCTTGAAAATAAATTAAGTTTTTAAACTATAAGTAAGCTTTATAAAAAATTAATCAAATAAATTTGTGTATTCCAGTATTATTAAAATAATTATTTTTTTAAATAAATCAAATAAATTTGGGTACATCATTATTTAAAAAAAAATACTTCAAAAGGTTAAACTAAAAAATAAATGCATTTAATCTGATTAATTAAAGTTTTTAATAATGCTTCCTATAATTAATTAGTTTATTTTTTTAACTTTTGACCAACTAAAAAGTTAAACTAAAAATAATATGACTTTAATACGAATATTTTAAGTCTTTCATAAGGCTTACCATATTAAAAACAATTTTCTTAACTTTTGAAATATTTAAATATTTATTGCGTTATTTTGTTGCATATTTTAAATTAAAATTGCATTATAAATCTTGCTTAACCATTATTAATTGTAATTCTGAAAATGATTCCTATTGTTATGACTTTTATTTAAAAGCAATAATCTTAAACTTAATTTTAATTTTTTTATTTAATTTATCATTAATAAACTTAAAGCTTAATTTTTGCTAATATTTGGAAATCTTCATCATCTTATATTGTGAATGTTATTTAAAAATTAAAAAACTTAAATCTTATTTCTAAATTTATTTATTTATAACTCAGAGAATAATGCTTATTTTGTGTAAAATAATAAACTGGAAATTTAATTTAAATTTAGAAAACTTTAATGAAAAATTTGACTTATGTTTTAAATTTAGATGCCATAATGTAATAATAAATTTCTGATGAAAGGAAAATTAAAATATAATTTTATTATTTTGCAAAATATTTTTTCAAATCCTGTTGCCTTTGGACTGTCTTTAAAATCCTAGCCGAAAGCTATCTACCCCAATTGGGGGTAGTGTGTGGAGAATCAACGTGCAACTGGCAATTGCTGTC
The DNA here is from genome assembly GCA_035044025.1 of Drosophila paracracens. Lineage (NCBI taxonomy): Eukaryota > Metazoa > Arthropoda > Insecta > Diptera > Drosophilidae > Drosophila > Drosophila paracracens. The sequence continues at coordinate 1,144,417 of JAWNMN010000835.1, read as the reverse complement.
TGCCAGCGGCTGATGGATGGATTGCTTGTTTGACTGGCCTGGCCTGGCCTGGCCTCTGGTCTCGCCTCGCCTCACCTCATCTCGGACTCAGCAATCAAAGCGACTCTCCTCTTCGGGGCACTCCTGCTATCTTGCCACACATGCTAAACTATTGCCTCTCCGCTGGACCACCCACCCTCTCCCCACGTGGAGATGCACGCCCCTTGTTTGCCGGGGCTCGTGTGTGCCTTGTCAAGAGTGGCAGCCACTGGGAGCGATCAGTAAGGAGGGCAGCAACAGATCGCTGTCGGGTATTTCTCTCTTGCGCTGTGTGCCACATCGTCAACGTTGACTGCTAATAGACGCTCACGACGTGCCACACACAAACACACACACACACGCACACGTGAGACATCAATCGAGGGGCGCACGGGTTGTTGATGTTGCATATAATTAATTTATTATGTTGTTTGCCGCTGCAGCCTGTCTTATGACGCATTTATGGCTGCATTTATAATGTTTGCCAACTTCGAGTCGTGCTCTGAACGGAAATTGACTGAGAGCGGGGCAAGACGACTCGGCTACTTCTTGTGGCAGCAAGTGGGCAGCCATAACCATACATGGGCCACATGCCACATAAGTTGATGAGTTGATTTGCAACTGCTGCAACTGCTCCACAGCTAAAATGGACAATTTGTAAACGCTACTCAAGCACAGCTCGAACATCGAGTGGCAGCCTGTCAAGGCCAAGGCGAAGGCGAAGGCAACTCTTCATCAAGTCCTTTTCCAAATCAAGAAGACTACAATTAACTAGTTGACGCGATGGGTGGGCTAATTATGTATACTTAGTGTGTATGAGTGTGTTTGTGTGTGTATGTAGGTGTAAGCTATATGTATATGGACAGTTATATATTATGAACAGTTTTAAGAGCTGTATACAATCAAGTTGTATATTTTTAAATATTTTGAGTTACACTAACTTATCGATTTCAAATCATAGTTGATAATAATATATATTATTATACCTGAGAAGTTTTAAGAACTCATGATTAAGATAGTGGATAGTTAGATTGCAACACGTAAATCATGTCAAATCATCAAGAAGTCTTATATGTTGATATCGCTAAATACTTCAGATATTTTTTCTTACAAAAGTCGAACAATGAAAACCCATTACAAAATATATATATATATATATATATTCTAATAAGTAATAAGTAATAGGAATACAAATTAATATATCTAATTAAATTGAACTATTTTTAAATTTCCTTTTATAATCATTTCACTCTGTTGACTAGATTTAGAGACTGACGAATAAATACAATAGTTCTATATTTTATGGATAGTTTGACAGAATAAGGTCCTTGAATCATTAAGCATTTTTAATAGTTTATGCAAGAATATTGACAAGTGCTCTTACTTTGGAAGTTGTAAGTTACATTAAGTAGATATAATCACTGAAAAGAATACCAAACTAACATATGCTAGGAATAAAAACACATCTTGATCTATATAATTAACTGGTATATTATTATTGTATTGTTTGTTGTTATTTTTATTTTATTAAACATTACTATTTATCCGCAACAAAGCACATTTCGAAATAAATATATATGTAATTAAATTGCAATATTTTTAAATTCCCTTTTATAATCATTTCACTCTGTTGACTCGATATAGAAAGTGTTGAACAATAGTGCTATATTTTTTGGATAGTTTGGCAGAATGACTTTCTTAAGTTATGAAGTATTTTCCAGAATTTATGCAACAATATTGACAAGTCCTATTGCTAAAGCTAAAGATTTTAAAATACTTTGGGAGTTTCAAATTACAATAAGTCGATATAATCATCACTGTAAAAAATGCCAACCTAAAATATGCTAGTAATAAAAACACATATTGATATAAATAATTAATTGGAATATTATTATTATACTATATAATTTTAATTTATTAAAAATTATTATTTACCCGCAAAAAGTACATTTCGAAATATATATTTTAAAATCCCCAAATTTGAGCTATTTTAACTAAACATCTTATCCCAATGCATTTGCCATTTGGCTCACACATTGACCGAAAGCAAGGTGCAAAGATCATTGATAATTACCGTTAATTGCACACTTTGCCAAGCTGTTCGAGCCAGGCCAACTGGTCGGGGCTATTTGCCGCCACTTTTGACAGCCAGTTGCGCCAAGTTTCGAATGTAGTTTCAATCAATCAAACGCTGCAAGTGGCCAACGGAAATGGCACTCAAAGACATGCCACAGCCAAAGGTTAAAGGGCGCGCCAAGGGGCATAAAACACACCCACGTACACACAACCACGCACACACACACACACACACAGTCAGGCAAAGTCAATATTGGCAGCGCAAAAAGTGTCTGTGGCAAAAAGTTTTCTGCATTCGGAATTTTGAAAAAAAGGCGATTTAATTGAGGGATTTGCAGCGCTGAGTTTGGCTGAGAACGCTGTGTTTTGGTTATTAGCCAGAAAATTTATTGGTCCATGGCCAATGTTTTCACAGTCAATTTATCATTTGCACAACTGCAACTGCAACTGTATTTGGAATACATTAGTCATACGACATGTTGACAGCCTGTCAACAACGCAATGATTGCCAGCACTCGATCCCATTCCTCGTCATCGCCACGCATTGGGAGTATTGTTACAATGATTTATGTTGACAGTCGAAACTTAAATTAAAATTAAACTAAAATTACAAATTAAAATGTGTAGAACTGATGAAGAAAAACAAAGAAATTTATGTATAAAACATTAATTATCTGGGATTATTCAACAGCCACAACTTCAGCACATAATAGAATTCCTTAAAAATAGTCACTTGGAAAATAAAATGTGTTAAATCATAATTAAATATAATTAAATATAAGCAAACAATATTAATTTGTAGACTATAAGTTATATTCAACTAATTAAGAAATATTGGGTTATTCAAATGCAAAAATATTTAAAACTTGAAGCACGATCTGAAGAAAATAAAATATCTAAATATATATTAAATAAATAAAAATAATAAATTCAGCAACTCTTTTGGCTTTTCCGTTTTTCACTTTCAAAGTCAAGTGATTGCTATCCGAAAATAAATTTCCTATTTCTCTCTAAATATAAATCCTCTAAACTCGATTCGAGTTGTAATTTAGAACTCTGCTGAATTCGAGTTCTAAAATCGAATTGTCTTTCATCTTATAATCCTACCTTTATATAGCTAACATTGTTCACTTTTTTTTTAAGGGCATCATTTTATTCCATGTAAGGGTTACTTTTACAATTTGTCTATTTTTATTTACCTTTATAATGTACTCAGTTTCAGTTCTTAAACGTATTTTTCATATATTTGCTTGCTTCAAATAGTGTTCATTCCTGAACACCTCCCTTTCCCTAAGCTATAAATCTTTATGAACCCTTGCTACACATCAAAATTAACAACAAAGAAAAATCAGGTTTTTGGGCTTGCAGCTGTTAAATGTGTGTGTTTCTTGGGGAAATGTGTGTGTGAGAGAGAGAGAGAGAGAGAGAGAGTATATAATATGGTCGTTAATCACAGAAATTGTAGTCAGACACTCCCACATTGTTGCTGATTGTATCATTTCTCTTGTCAGTCATCATGAATGGTGCGGCACAGCTGTCAAGGCGGCTGAGCACAATTTGCAGTGTGGAGAAAGTAGTTACAGTTGAAGTTGGCAAAGGGATCATTAATTAATCATTAGAGAGCCATTATGATATGGCCCATTATCAGCTTGTATCGGAGCAGCATCGTTAGGCCCGCTGCGTGGCGAACAAATTGAAGTCGCTGTGTTGAGCAAATCTAATAAACTTTCCCAACGACTGCGAATTTTTATGAAAATTTTCACAATTTCCACAATTTTCACATCTTTCAACAGAGCTGACAAGGCCAGGCCAGGCCAGGCCAGGACAACGGAACGTCATCATATCAAACGTGGCTCGGGTCGGGTCTTGCCTCATTTATAAAAGTTGCGACTGGACACAAGGCGAGCGAGGAAGTATCGCATTCGAGACGTCTGTCAGAGTGTCAGTCTGTCAGTCTGTCAGACTGTCAGTGACTCAGTGTGATGAGATTTTGTGATTGATGTCGAGTGCCACGTTGCAGTGCTCTTAAATTTTTATAAATTAACATTTTGCATTGGAACAGCTCTCAGCTCACAGCTCACAGCTCTCAGCTCGCAGACATATTTTTCATGTCAGGCGTTTTGCGTCGCGCTTTTCCCCGCAATTGATTGATGAAAATGCGAGGCGTGTTTTCGTTGCACAAGTTGAAGAAGCAGAATATGTAGTAGAAATAATATTATTAATAATGATATATCTATGCAAATGACGGCCAGAAATTATTAGTTTTGTGTTCTGCCTCCGCTTACAAAGCTCTGATGAATTTTATATTAATTTGCCAATCATTTATCATGTCCAACGGACGGAGCAGCCATTATACAGCCAGATGAGTAGGTAGACTCAATTTATGCACACGAAATACGAGTATTGATTTATCTGGCACCAATAACGGATTGGCGTCCAAATCAAATAAATAATGGCCATTATTCGGCAATCGATAAATAATTATGCAATTTTAGTTTAAATTGAAATTCCACCACTAAAAAAATTTCAATTTCAAATGAAATTATTGTTTGACTGGAACTTCTCGAATAAAATAACTATTTTGAATTTAGCCAATGAATTATTTCAATCAAAAGCAGTTAAATTCCTTAAAATATATAAATAATCGAACAACATAATTATGTCATGACGAAATTATGATACACTCATAATTATGATAACCTCACAAAACACCAGAAATATTGAAAAAGTTTTGATAACAAATTTTTGAAAAAATAAATTAAATATTTTAACGTAAAATAAAAATAGCTGCAGATATTTAAATGTGAAACGATCTAATGTATATGTGTGGTAAGGATTGGACAAAGTAAAGCCAGGAAAAAAAGAGATTCAAAACAAGTTATTAAAAAATTGAGATAGGTATTATGATATTCGAAAATAAGTAAGACTCAAAAATGAATGAGGGTGCACTTTGAGCACTGTAAGAAAAGATTTATTTATTAGAAATCAGATTGTACATACATTTTTGGAAATATGTAAAAGGTGAAAAAACCGACATATTCTTCACATGAAGTCATAATTCGATGCTGATACATTTTTGTTTAAATTTTAGTACCATAATAATTGGGTCTGGTTAACGATTTCAACGATTATTCCATATGTTACAGAAGTACGATTTTTATGATATTTTTCCAATTGTGAGAATGATAATAGTCGAATAACTTGCAGAACCAAAAAGTTGTTCACATGAGAACTCATCGCTCAACCGTTTGTTCCTATGGCAGCTATATATATATATAGTAATTTGATCTGATAAAAGAAGCATAACAAAAACATATTAAATAAGTTTAGTTTCGACTTCTCGATAAGCAAACAAGATTTTCTTATCGTTATCTGTCAATATCTATGTGCTTATCGAAAATCTATATATATAGACGTTTCCTTCAATGCAATACAAAAATGCGGCACAATCGTTTTGCGGAGTAGTTTATACATAAGCAAATAGTCCAGCGATATATCTCAATAAACTCTGATTTACATTTTCGGCCCACTCTGGGTGGGCATTTTAACGGAAGTGACTCCCAAATTGATTTAGCTGTTGGCCAACTTTTGTGTTTATGTGTAGAAAAGACCGTCGACATTCCTCGGAGTAAATCTGTGTGCATTTCAACAACTTCATTTTGTGGTTTTTGTGCAGAAATGCCACCCAGCAAAAACAATGAAAGTATCACAGTAATATGAGTGTGTGTTAAAGTGTGTGTAAGTGTGAATATACTCGCCTTGTGGCTTAGGGGCAATAAAACTATTTACAGTTCAATTTGCTATAATATTTGCAGTTGCAACCACAAACGACAAATATGCCAACACCAAACAGCAAACGAACCGCAGACTGGCAGAAAACGAGACTCTGAGTCAGACCCAGAAGCAGAACCAGAACCAGAACCAGACCCAGACCAAGAACCAAACAGAGGCCGAGACCCAGTACCAAAACTCGACCCAGACCCAATTGCAGAGCCCGGCCGAGACTCAGAGTTAGACAAAAGCTCAGACGGCAAAACTAAACTCGGTGAAAATGGATACAACTTTTTAGAGAATGCGTTGGCGCATTCTAAGCAACTAAGATTGCTCAAGTCGAGTCAACTCGACTGCGATATACCTTAAATATATATACCTTAAATATAAATATTTGTTTAATAAAGTTTGACTCACTCAAATGTAAGCATGCTTGGAAGTGCTCACATCTCTTATGGCAAACTGTAAGCGTCTATAAGTAGGAAATTGTAAGGAAACAAATTATTTCATTTAAAGTAATCCTTAAATATGCCATAATTATCTATATAGGTTAAAATAAAGTCAAAAGAAGGTATCATTATTTTTTATTTAGTTATTTATTTAATGCCAACTAAAGCCAGTCGACACAAAAAATACACAAAGTAAAAAATTGAATTAAAATAAAGTTTAAAATTATATAAAAATCTAAAAATAAAAAAAATATTAGCAACTATATTTGCTGAATTTTCATTAGAATTTTGGGAATTTGAGAAGCGTACGCATAATTTTTGGTCTACAAAAAAGCTTATTTTTTATTTTCTATTTATTATTCTTTAGAATATGTTATATTAAAATTAGTCTAAAATATATAAATACCATTTGTTCTTAAGTGAGAAAATACTTGAAAGGCAACAGTCTACGAATAATTATTGCTCTGTGTGCATAATTAATATATTAACTATATCGTCTCAGCTGTTGATGCTGGTCAAGAACATATACACTTTAAAAGAACGAAGATAATTTCTTTGAGCTGTATCACACTTTCTGCAAAAATAACATTATACCCTTTCTAAAAGACTACAGGGTATAAAAAGGAATCAAACTTTATAGACAAACACACACACACGCACACACACACACGGCGCATATCTGCAAATCTACAGACAATAATCCGGTGTACGGCAAGGGGATATGCCGCATGAGGCAACCATGGACACTGCCACTCGACACTTTACATATCAAAATCCCATACTAACAACAATAACAACAATAACAACAATAACAACTGGCAAGTTATGCGACCAATTTACATACAAAAACAACTCAATAAACGTGCGAAATGCTAACGATTTGTAAAAGTTGAATCCTCAACACAAACACATTCGCACACACACACACTAGCACACACACACACTCGCACACACACTCATTGGTGTTTAGGTGCCTGGCATGTGTGAATTTTGCTATTGGCCTGACTCCCTTGTTGAGAGAGAGGGGCTTGCGGGTGTTTGCTTAGCCCAGGCAATTTAGCAAAGTATTTCCTTGTCGCCCTAAAAAGTTGGCCACTTTTTGCTAGTCCGCTTAAGCCCCAACCCCAACCCCAACGCCAACCCCTTCCAACTATCCCCTCCCCTCCTCGACATACTCGTAAACCATGGTCTTATTCCGACCATGAAGCGGAAATTGTGCATGAATGCTGCCGACTGTGTCCTGCTGCCCCCCTTCCTGCACAAGCTCAGCCACTCGGCAATGGGACAACACGGTTTTCTAACTCGATTATTATAATATTCAACTATATAATCCAATGAGAAAGTTTGCTAATAAGCTGCTAGTTGAGTGCTTCCACTTAACAGTTAACTTTGCCACTCGCACATTTTGGCGAACGTTTCGTTTTTATTGTTGCCCCTATGCCACATTAATGTGGCACTCAACTTTTCTGTGCGGCAAGGACTCTATCATAAATGGCTTCAATTTGATGGCAATCTTTAATCTTTACTAAATTGAACTTTGATTTCCGAATAAATCGCAGCTAATTTTATTGAATGTATTTTAAAGAGAATATTTCTAATGGTCACACAAGTGATTTGTTTTGGTTGGGTTTCATAGCAGATTTTGGGGAATATAATCAACAATATAATCGGTAAACTATTGGATACAACTTACTTACATTTTATTCAATTAAAATCAAAAAATTCTAGAACATTTCTTACACCTTTATTAGAAAAATTTATTGAACTAATTTTTACCTCTATGCAAAAAGTTGTTGTCATTTTTTTTTTTTTTTAATTTTTCTAGATTTAATTGTTGTTGAATTTTCATTTCCCTTTATTTTTTTAAAATTTCATTAAACAGATTTTTAAGAAATGAAAACAGAATAATTTTTTAATTATAATTTTTCATATTAATTTAGCTTGCATGTTGATTAATTTCATTGAAAGCTTAAAAAGTATTTGTTTATTTTTGAGTTCAATTAAAAGTCCAAGGCTAAATGTTTTTATATGGCAATAAATTTTAAATTATTTTAAATGTTTACAATTATTTAACATTTATTTAAGAACATGTTTCATCAGCCATTGTAACAAAAATAAGAAATACATTTTAAAATGTGGAATACAATTTTTGGCAAATAAAAATAATTAATAACGGCTATGCACACTTACTAGAAATGTTTTTTAGGTGTTTGTCAAGGTTTGAGATGGTATAAAAGTGCATCAGACTCGTTCAATTCGCATCAGTCTGGACTTATCAGGTGATAGAGTAACATTTCAATCAAAATGAGAACCCAGACCATAATTCTCACTTGTGCACTGCTGGCAGTCATCTTTGCCCATCACTCAGCGGCTGCTGAGATAAAAAGCATTCCTTCTAGCAGTAATGACGATGACAGCGGGAACAAAGTGATACAGCAAAGAAATTACGGATTATATGATAGCAGTATTATGGATATGTTAAAAATCTCTAAACGACTAATAACTATTTGAATAAATATTTTGTTTACTTTATCGAAGTTGACTTTTACTGCCTTTTCTTTCTGATCGTGGAACCATGTCATTTTCGTACACAAAATAAGATGTGTCGAATTTGATTGCTCAGTATTAATCAGCAAAGTTAGTTTTCCAATTTTGATTAGCACTTCAACGAATTTTCTTCTTCTTTCTCTTATGCTGTGCCAATACCGATCTTGGATCTTATTCTATAGTTAGAATGATCTTTATCCTATTCTGCATGGCAAACTTGAAAAATCCTGGTTCACAGTTCTAAGAACAGCTCCTCTGCCCCCAAATTTCAGTGGAAAGTTTCATTCAGATCATTATCCTCTATCTGCTATTGATTTATTCCATTAATTTCGTATATATACTCTTAAACCGAAGCTCTCATAGTATTGGTTCGTCTGTCCGTCTGCGCATCTTTTTTCGAGAGAAAGAGAGATTTAAAATTAAATTTTCCATTATTTTAAATAGTTGTTGACTTAAGTAATTGTAATTGATTATAATTATAATTATCAGCCTCCTCAGTTGTTCATTTAACTAATTATAATTAACTAAATTTACAATTATCAGTCTCTTTAGTTATCAATTTAAGTAATTGTAATTAGATATAATGAAGAGGATTCACTTGTTAATTTAACTAATTATAATTAACTACATTTATAATTATCAGTCTCTTTGGTTGTTGATTTAATTAATTGTAATTAGTTGTAATGAAGAGGCTTCACTTGTTAATTTAAGTGTTTATAATTAATTATGATTATAATTAGCAGTCACTTTAGTTGCTGATTTAAGTATTTATAATTAATTGTAATTATAATTTTCAGTTTCTTATTTCCCCCCCCATTTTTGTCTTCGCAATCCATGTAAATGATAATTATTTTGCTAAAGTAGCCAGAGTTGTCCGCAAAAAGCACTTCGGACTAATCCACAACATTTGTTAGTTAATGCCGCCCCTCACAGTTGGTGTTTAATTGTTGCTAATCGCACAACACACACACACACACCCACACACACACAGAGACACACACACACAGAGTACACACAAGAGCCAACGAAAGCAAGCAAAGTCTCCAAGTAAATTCAGACGACATTCACTGAGCAACATCGCATGAAAAATGACTCAAATGCAATGCGCCAAGCAACAGCAACAACAGCAACAACAACAACAACAACATTGACAGCAACAGCAACAACAACAACATAACGCCAACGCCAGTCGCTGCTAACGGTATTTAATGACACATAAAGTCGTCAATCACTCCGTAAATCTCGACATGTCGCCATTGCCTGCCAGTCTCGCTGGAACGGGAGCGGGAGCGGGAGCGGGAACGGGAACGTGAACCGAACTCGAAACTCAGACTTCAAGCCGAAAAAACGAGACAACGCGTAAAACGCTGCCGGTAGCAACAATTTGACAGCTGGCCGACAGTTTTAATTAATTGATTTATATGTACAGACAAAAGTGGACAAAGGTGTGGCGCTCACTCACTCCCCTGCTCTCCCTCCCCTCCCTCTGCTCCTGCCCCAAATCGTTGCATACTTTCAATTAGTCAAGCGGCATCGTCGTCTTTGCCGCACTTGCCCCAATCGCTGTTTACCATCTTGTCAAATGCGGCTCAAGTGTATAATGCGACATCTGGTTAACCCCTCCAGAGACTGAGCAACTGATATATCTATAATCACTACAGCCCCTTCCCCTCCCCCACCCCTCTTTCACCCACCCTCTCTTATCTAGCGTCTAAGTGCCGTTTTATGGACAGTGTAATAACTTTGTCGATATGTTAAATTAGAAATGATGGATTGTGGCTAGCAGCTAGCTGGAGGTAAACGAGAGGGAGAAATAAGCCGGGGCGGGGTTAAGGGGCACTCCAATAATTATCTTTATCTAGAGGGTCGTCTTTTTCTGTGGGAAGTGTCTGCCTTGCGTATGGCTACATAAATCAAACAAGCTGCCAAGCTCAATTGACCCAGGCATGGACGCTGTCGAGCCATTTGACTGATGATGTCTTAACCCAGCCAGATCGAGTCAGCGATCGATCGATCGATGAATCCAACAACTGTCCAGCTGTCCAATTGTCCAACTGTCCAACAGTCTGACTGACCGCATTTCGACTTTTGATTTTTTTTGTTTAAATCCAGGAAGGCGTCGAAACTAGCAAGATGGATGGCACTTTGTTTTCCACATGATCGCTTTGATCGCCCATCATCGATTGCCTCGCGTTGGCGTCGCCTCACTTGACCAGTGGGTTTGGTGTCGCCACACATGACACCAGCGAGTGGTATTCCAAATGGATTCAAATGAATCACTTTTGGTCAATTTGTTGTCGCTTTGAAGTGCCGCAGGTCGCAGATATCATAGCTCAAAGTGAGATAATTGTTTGTTCATTTTGTACAATTACATAACTAGTATAAAGTATCATTACTTGTAATATTATTTGTATATTATAAAGTTAATATTAAAAAAGAAATAACATTTAACTACACTGAGAGAACATAATAACTATTACATCTGCCGAAAATCAACAGATCTAAGTCTATATCTGCTCCATCAACCCAAGTCTTAAATGAATACTAATATAATAATAATAATATTTTATATTTCTACAGAGCTGATAACCTCTTTCATCTAGATCTGCATCTTCTACCTCTTCTCCTAACATAGGTAGCACTTCTATTCTGTGCTTTGAGAATGCCTCCTCCCAGTTTAACCTGTGTGACTTCTTAGTCGACAATGTCCTGTTTAGAAACCGTTAACTATTCTAAGTAGTTTAACAATTAATTTGTTAACCTTCCCTTCAATAATTAAATAAATTAATTACGTTTTCATAACTATCGTAATTCAATCAATCAATTTTGATATAATTTTTGCCACTTATTAAATTTGTATGTTCAAATAAATACAAAAAAAAGTTTTTGTAACCCGTAAATCAATCAATTCTAAGAGTATTTTAATTTTTAACTTTTGATCAAATTGATAATGAACGGTTTTCAGTTCTCAAGCAAACCTGTAAACAGAATCAAAGCGCGCGGTCTAAAACCAAAAATTATAAATATAAAATGAAAACGGTGTTACAAAAATAAATAAGAGATTAACTGTGAACTTAATTCCATTCAAGAAAATTCCAAGGAAAACATTTCGAATTCGAAAACACACATTTTAGTAAATTTGAAATATTATTCAACTTAGTTTTCTTATCTTAGCTGATTTCTTAAATCTTCTTCGCCTGCTGTGATATGTTGCCAGTGATAATTCATATCTTGCATGTCATACTTAAATATGCCGGCAGACAGTTTGTGGGTCTTTTATCATCTCAGTTAAAAACTAAAAAAAAACCTATTTGCTCATTTAATGAATTTAGAAATGTCTCTTAACATGGCGATTATTATGTTATATTTGGCAACTTAAAATTACTGTGATCCCTTCACAGACTCATTTCAGTAATCAGTCTTCAATTTCATAACGTTAATAACGTCAACACTGAACAAGCTTAGTCAATTTGGTTTTTTTCAGTGTGCCTCACTTTGAGTATTTATAAATGAAGACATAATTACTATGCTTACTTTCTAAGTAGGACGCCCACTGCACACATTTTAAGCCCAGCCACGACTTCATTACAATAATCAACATAATCCGAGATTGTGGCACCCTACACGCCCCACTCACCCCTGCCACAGCTGTTTATACATAATAACAATATTTCTCTCACAACCCGTCCGTTGTTCACACACACACAAACACACACATACACAAGCAAAGTAAGCATCCTTCTGCCAGGCTTAGGTCGACGTCGTCGTCGTCGCTGACATCGTCTTGTTAATCCCACTCGTAAGCATTTTGTCACATTTCAAAATCATTTATCATAAGCTTTCACAACAACAGCAACAACAACAAGAACAGCCCTCGCGCCCCAATCCCATTCCATTCCGGTACATCTCTGTCACTGCAATGACAGTTGGGCACATTAATTTTTCAGCACAGACTTTACAAAAATTTGTTCGAGCAACAAATTTTTCGATGTGAATGGAGAGAGAGACGCAGAGAGAGAGAGAGAGATTCGATACAGAAGAAAATAATATACAAACTTATAGTCCCCCCTCTTCCCCTCTTCCACTCTGCTCTTTCTATCTTTCTCCTGCTTTGTTGTGTGCCTGTTGAGTAACAAGTAATTTTTCATATCATAAATTTTCGAGTCAGTTAATCCCACACGCGGCGTTCGTTTGTCAGCTATGCTTTGCACTGCACTCGTCGCGTTTCGTCTCGTTTCGTCGCTTTTCGTCGCGTTTCGTTTCGTCTCGGCTCGTCTTGCCTTGTCTTGTCTCGTGTTGTGTCGTCTCGTCTCGTCTTGTATCTTATTTATGCCTTCCGCTCTGTCTCTTTATCTGTGTGTCTCTCTCTGTCTTCGCCAGCTGTGACATTTTGACATCTCAGTGATAATTCATACTTTTGCATGTCATACTTAATTATGCCGACAGACAGTGTGTGGGTCTTTTATCATATTTAATTTCGCCATCTCTCTCTCTCTCTCTCTCTCTCTCTCTCCCTCCCTTTCACTACTGCATTGCTGGTGTGTGCACATCATTATGCGGCATATACACATATATTATACATAGCATTCGGCTCTCAGCTCTCAGCTCTCGGCTCTTACAAGCAGCTCTCGCTAATTACCCCAAGCCATCGTGGCGAACATTTCCCAATCCAGCGCGTCTCGAACTTCATTTATCACATGGCAGCGATGGGGACTCGTTCCACGATGATGATTAATATTTTTGCCAAACTCAAATGACATTTCTACATAAAATATGTTTCCAAATGCCAGCAGAAAAGGGTTTCGTTTTTTTTTTTTTCCTATTTTGTTGTTGTTTGTTGCGCAGCCATATCGCATCAATCATCAATCATCGTTGCCCTAGGAAAGAAGTACAAATTTGCAGCCAAAAACGAAAAAGGTGCTTAGAGAACTTGAAATTAGTGACCTGTCAACAGGCCAGGCAGACAAACCACAGCAGTATCTGCAATTTGAACTTTTTATGCCCCAGCAGCGGGTACGATGAACTTCTAGCAATGTTTGACTTTTTTATTGGTAAAAAAGCGCCAATTAAGTCCCATTTGGATGGGTAAGATAATAATAAATTAATCATGCTAAATATTATTTATATGATAAATCTACAACCAGTAAATATCTAATCAGGAAATTAGGGTATCTGTGTTTCAGCTTGATTGTGTTGCATGTGGCTGGTCACGTTTTGCTTCTCCGCTTCGTTGACCGATGTGTGGCCATCAATCTAAACTCTTCATTTTGAAGGCTCGCTGTCAGCGGTAATGACCGAAGCAGAGCAAAAAGCGCCGCACAAAAATACAGACTGGGTAAAAAATAATATCATGCATGAGCCATGGGGGAGCCCTGAGAGGGGGGCTCTTATTACGGGTCACACAATCAGCGGCGAGTCGTCAATCATAATTTATAAATTGTTGTGCCAACCAATGTAAACGTGCCACATGCTCGCACACACACACACACACATACACACACATACCTAGCAGAAGTTTATTTGAGTCATTTGGTTTGTGTATCTAACTAATTATTCAACGTCTCATTAAACAAATAAATGTGTCAAGAAAACATTTGTTTGCCATACATCACAGCGCTAGATAATTTCATTTTGAAGGGAAGGCCTCCAAATCACATCATGTGAAAATGACAAATCAAATGAGATTAACACATAATTTCATTTTAGGAACGAAACACAGATACATGCATACAGATATATGTATATGCCTGAAGTATGTCTCTACCGAGGCCCTTACTTTCGAAACACTTTTGTGCATTAATCACTAAAATCACCTGACAGCAAGGCATGAGCCATGAAATTAGAAATTATAAATAAAATATTTTACACACAAACAACTCTTACCTAAGTATGTTCCCTGAATCTACAAATACGTCTAACGTAGAACATATTAATTTGAGCAGCAAAATCACAGAAAATCAACATTTCAATTAATCCATAATAATAATATTAAGATGAACCTCTACTGCTTCTGATGAAGGTCTTCTCATATCGTTCCTTCACACTTTTTCTATACCTTAATTGTGGAGGTTATTTTTCGTAAGTTTGTAACTCATTTTGAAGATTTTTATAACGATTTTGGCATTTATGGGGCGGCATAAAATTTGTTAGTTTATCTTTAAAAATGGTTACTGGTAATTTGCACTCAAAATTTGTTGCATTCGTAGGCAAGGTATCGATAGCGCCAATCGGATACCGCCACAAATTTGTCTACGGCCCTTGCAATTCCCAAGCCGTTCAAGCAGAAACCTGTTGGCATGGTGGGCGTAAGTTTTGTCTTGCGGCGGCTTATAATTCCCAAGTGGTTTAAGCGCAGGCTTATAGGTATGCCAGATGCAGCAGACGCGAAGGGGGCTCGGATAAAAAAAAAAGTGGAATTTTTTTGTATTATTAATTTTTTTTGGTATTTATTTTTTTTGTATTATTATTTTTTTTGTGGGTATTTATTTATTTTTTTTTTGTATTATTTTTTTTTTTTAAATATCTCCTCAGTTAGGGGTGGGTCTGCCCCTGCTTTGATGCACCTGATTCGTGAGCAGCATCATGCGGACTGCTCAAGCGCAAAGATTTTCGTGATCCGATGGGCATGCTGCAGCCAGCATCTGTTGGCGGTGCAGGCGCTATCTGTATGAAGCTAAGGCACTGCAGCTTCGCAGGTACCGGCGACATATTATTATCCTCTACATCGGAATTGCCTTTTCGATGCGATGCCTGGCGATGCCTGCGTGTTGTGTTGCCACCACTTGGTGCTAGATTTAGTGGTGCACCGCTGTCCCCGGCCTCATCTTCAGAATCGTCAATTGTTTGGATATCATCCTGGCATGAGGTTTGTATGCCACAGCTGATAGGTGCTGCTGCTGCCGATGCAACTGGTGTTACAGGATTTGTTGCAGGTGATTTCTGTGGCGAACTGTGCAATAAACGCATAGTTGTTTCCGGTTCGGGCTCTGATTGAGGCACTTCCCGCTGCAGGCTCTTCTTTTCTGCTGCTTCAGTCAATTGATTTTTATCTAGGCGTGGAATTTGCATCTTGCGAACATTGATGCCCCAGTCGGTCAATGCCGGCGGCAGGTCTTCCATGGTTAATGTAAATTTGCGATCCTTTGCCTTTGAGCCACTAGGCGTGTCTGAGTTCTGCATGTGGGTCCGCACCTTGGAATGCTGCAGTGCATCATCGATGATGTCCGACATGAATTTCTGTGTGGCAATCGATATCAGGCGCACAATGCGTTTGTCATCGGAATGGAAACCGCCCATGTTCATATAATGCGCAGTGACCGCATCTGGCATTAATGGAGTGTAATCCTCCAACTGCGGCAGTAAATCGCTGAGATGAGAAGCAGGAGCTGCGCGATCGCCTACAGCGTTGAAACTGCCGGCACCTCCCGCGCCCGATCCGGCTCCACTACTTGGATTGGCATGACCCGAAGAGCCGCCGCCACTTGGATGATAGATGATGCCAATATTGGAGCCATTCATTGTTTATTTTTTGTAATTATTCTTGATGCAGCAACAAATACGACCGTATACAACAATCACAAAAATACAAAAATTAAACTTGCTCCCATTTACTCATGTTAATGTCAAAGCCTACTTGTTGTCCGACCTCATTTTAAATTTGATCAGAAACTTCTCTTACAGCTGGTAAATATTTGCAAGAAATGCTTCTTAACTTAAAGAAAGTTTGTTTGAGATCTGTACCGTCTATGGGCAGGGTTGGAGCTACCCCACCCTGAGAAATCTGAGGTTGCCCACTGGGAACCAATAGACGTGTTACAAATTTCCTGACTCTAGCCTGAAAGCTGCTTCGATTTTTAGTGGTGGATTGCCTAGAAGCAATAAAGTTGGGAATTACCGATCAAAATATGTCTGTCGATCTTAGAAGAATTAACAATATTAATAATAATGAATTAACAATAAATAACCAAAATTAATTCTAGGTATAAATTTCTGTTATTTATTAATTATTTATTATTTATTATTTATTAATTCTATCATTATTTATATGCATTCGTCGATGTTATCGATTTTGAATACTTTGTCTGATGTGAGCACATATCATATATCAAATCTTGTAAATAATTAATTTGTAAAATTTACATTTGACTTAAATTTAATTTAATTTGTATTAAAACAAAATGAGTTTTTAGCTTTGGCACAAAATCAATTTACACAAGAATTTTCTTTATTTTCTTTGTCGGGTATCAGAGTATAAAAAGATTGCATGTAAATTTTCCAACATTTTATTTCAAGAATTTTAATTTTCATCTTTATGTGTTGCAATATCATTTGCCATAGTCAATAGTATTATTCGATCACAACTGATTTATAGTTGTTACAATAGACTTGAATGAGTTGAGAGATGATAAATGAAATTTGCTTTTTTGGTGTTAATTTATATAAAAAGCAAAGGCAGCTAAAAGCTGACCCAAAACAGTGGTTCTATATAATACTCTCAACCTTGACTTATTATTATTGGCTTGCCTCATATTGCAGTTCTATTTTATAATCTCACTTCTCACTTGGCTTAATAATTCAGTTATATTTCATAGTTTCAATTATTAACTTGCTCCTTGATTTATATAGTATGTTCTCAGCTGTTCGCTTACTTAATAGTTCAGTTCTTTTTGATACTTTCAACTATTACCTTGCTTATTGAGTTATATTTTGTATTCTGAGCTGTTAACTTGCTTAATGTTGCACCTCTATTTTCTACTCTCCCGTTTTTCGTTGATTAATGTTGCAGTGCTTGACATGGTTGTTGCTGCCATTTAGGCCCAGTTCGCCGGTTGATCTAATTGCGTCGAACGCTGTCCCGTTCTTGGCTGTCAGCTATATCTTATCGCATGCGCTGCAGCAGATCTGTGGCAGCAACACGAGCAACAACATTGGCAAAAAGGCCGCACTAAAAACAACATCAACGACACTCGTGCAATTTATTGAGCCCATCAATCAAGTGGCCATTCCATGGATTCATTATTTGTTGTTGTTGTTTGTTTGGTGCTGTTGTGATTCTCCGCAAATAATTGTTGCCATCGCTGCACATTGCACATGTCCGTCCGTCTGTCTGGCTGTCCGTCTGTCTGGCTGTCTGGCTGTCTGGCTGTCAATGGGTGTGGTCACAGTTGCCTGCACATTGTTTATGGTACGGTTGCCCCGTTGTGCTCAGCAATCGTCACTCAGCGTCTGCGTCTGCCACAGAATCAAAAAAAACAAGAAAAAAAAGGCCAATCATCGATCATGGTCATCATCATCGTTGCCATCGTCATCATCGTCATCAAGTGCAACTCATCCGCTTGCAACACACACACTCTCTGCCACATTCTCGTCCTTGTCCTTGTCGTCGTCGTTATTGATGAGCTACAGCGAAAAGCAGTCGTCAGTCAGCTGCCTGCAACAGTCGATGGGGCACAGATAATATCTTTTGCAACAAATTTTTGACAGCTTCGATGCGGCCTCCTCTGTCTGTCTGTCTGTCTCTCAGTCTGTCTGTCTGTCTGTCTGTTTTGTGTGTGCAACGCAACACATTGTTGCAACTGGAATCCGTTGTGGACGACTGCCTGTTGGGCCCTGTCACATTTATCACAAATTCAATGAATAATAATTTTTGCACGCTGTGTGATGTGACGTGCTAATGTTATCTGATTGGAATCGCTGATGAAGAGCAACAGGATGGCCATCGAGATGGGCATGGAGGATACGTGCTGTCAGGCGGAGCTCTTAAATATTAATTATGTTGCCCATTTGGTTTGGCTTTCGACTCGTCTGCCATTTTGTATTATAAATTGCAGTCGCGATAAGCCGTCGACTTATTGCCGTTTCGAGATCATAAATTCAAAGACTCGATCATTTCCGGCTTTATTGATGATCAACATCTCATTCGCTGTCAGACAAACAGACAGTCAGACAGACAGACAGACAGACAGAGAGACAGTAAGTCGTCCAAATCGTATATCGCCGCACTACGACTGACAGCTCTGAGCTGAACAAACAAACACCTAAGCACATAGTATGCTTTATCTAGTGTCAATATCCATTCAACGATACACTCCAAAGATTATAGCCCAGATATGTATATACATATATGTGTATAAATATAGTGTTTGCTGTGGCGCCTACTGGAATTACACGGGGACAGCTTTATGATGGGGTCATCGATCAATACCATTTTGAGCATTGGCTTGGCTAAGCCCTAAGCAAATGACGAGATAAGTTAAACTAACATTTTTACTATTTATTTGATATATATATGTTCAATAAAAAAAAGTTTGAAATTCTTCAATTACCAATGATCAATAAATATCGTGTTAATCCAAAACTCAACACATAAATTCAACTCACATGGTTATATTTCTTTTGGGCGAAGTGCTAGTTGCTTATTATAAGCTCAGTCCCTTAAAAATTGGTATAGAGGAGATAGTGAAAAGCTGCGAAAGTATGGTCTGAACAGAAGCAAGTATCTTCGACTCCATCACAGATAAATATTGTTTATTAGTCTACAAATTTTAGATGTTTTACATTTAAAATTTGGAATTTAAGTTGTGTTTACTTAGTTTTATCGATACGTGCCTCCATTTGGCGAATATCGATACAAATCGATATCCGAAATCAAAAATAACAATAAAAATTTAATACTATTCCTTTCAATTGATATATGATATATGGAGACATTTGATTAACCAACTGTAACACATTAAATAAAATTGGATTAGAAACACCGATTTTGATAACCAAAATGAATTTTCATGTTGAACAAACTGTTATCAGCAAGCCTCAGAGTAATTAAAGAGTATTCAAGAGTAGTCCAACTTATCTTACTTAGTGGTACTCGCTTATCTAATACCTGTCTGCTAATGGAAGAATACATGAAGATAGTAGACAATTGTAGAATATGTTGTTCAGTTGTCAAACAGAGAAAATCAGAAATAGAAATGAAAAACATAATAACATATATCGATATTTAAGTGTTGGCCGATTAACTTTAGTCAGTCATTTTTGAGCTAGCTTTCCCTGCTTGTATTAACTTTAAATGAGACTGAATTTGTTGTATTTCATGTTTAATTAATGGCTTAAAGCTTGTTCAAAACAGTTGAGCAACTTTTCTAGCTCATTTTCAAGGCACACACAAATTCAAGCAGAAGATAATCTCAAATTGGTGATCAATCAAATGCCGTCCTTGACACATTCAGACGCCAGTCGGATGTTTTTTGTTTGAAAGGTGTTTTTGTTTGATTTTATGCGATCTTCATTACGCTTGGCACACGTGGCACTTTTTGCGCTTGGCAATTGAATGCGACATGCAATGTCAGCTGGCTAACCCGATGGCCAATCAATTACAAAGAGATGCCAGCTGCCAAAGAGTCGAGACTGAAACAAATGGGGAATCTGGGCATCTGGGAATCTGAGAATCTGAGGAACGAGAAGCTAGCGCCAAATTACTTTCAGCACAGTAAATCAAGTGTCTGTTGGGAATTCGATGGCGATTTCAAAAATGTTGTGTGTACAAAAGACTTGTTGACAGTTCTTAATTGCAATGGATTTGCCTGTTGCCGTTGAATGAAAATTACCCCCGTTCAAAAAGCTGTTTTAAAGCGCAAATGTAAACAGCGAGTTCTCAAGTTGGTAACGAATTTTATGAACGCCTCTTCGCTTGCCGTTTGTCGTTTGCCAAGTGACGCATGCTAACTGTCAATATTTTGGCAGAGCTCAACTGACAGCTGTCACGCACACAGTCGCCTGAGCCGGAAACAAATTTGTTTACCACTGAAATTCCCTTTGAATTTGCGTAGCAAAAAAAAATAACGTTTATATAAATATATATGTATATGTGTATGAAAATTGAAATGAATTTGTCGCGACTCGCGCGCCTCGTGCGCCTCGCGCGTTCCTCGCTGCTCGCTCGAATATTGAAAAGTTTGCCGCAGGCCGGCAAACAAAGTAAGCCCCTACAGTAAGTAATATGATAGGGGCTCACTTGTGGACGTGAGAGCCTCGCATGTGTGTCGACGTCGACGTCGCCTGTCAAAGTGTCAGCGTACGCAAATAACGGTAAAGGATTTGTCACTGCCAACACCAACTGAAGTACCAGCAAAAAACAAACAAACAAACAGCAACAGAAGCAACAAAAAGAGCAGCAAACGGAAAACAAAAATTTGAAATCTGTCACAACGCTGACTAAATGCAAAAGCAAATGTAAAAAACAGAGTTAAAAACAAGTAAGAGTGTTGGAGTCGAGTGAGCTCGACTACGATATACCCTGTACTTTTTTGTCAAATACATTCTAGTTTTATTGTGAAATTACCCTTTAAATGTGAGCAGGTCTGCGAGGGTACTCATATCTTATGGGAAGCATAAGCTCTGAAGAGTAAAAAAAAACCAATGCAGCGCATGTTTTCATTCGCCAGCCTGAACTAATCCTAACGGGATGGTGACAAGCACGTGCGTATACATACATACATGCATGCATACATACACGCAATCGTAGGTAACGGGGCTCTGCAGAATACACACAAAAACATATTGAAGCTCGCATCGATTATCATGCCATCTCTTTCTTACACAGGCGCTCGCATATTTATTATCATACAGAAAATGCTTCCGGCTGCTGATAGAAATGAGATCAATATGAGCATTTATTTTCGACTATAACTTTGGTGTTTCTTATCCGATCTTTATGAAATTAGGGTAGTTGATCCATAATATGTATATGTATATTCTGTTTTAATTAAAAATATTAAATTAGATTCTGCCTTTAAGATTGTAGCATTTGTTGCTATCGGACATCGAAATGTATCGATATTCAAGAAGCAAACTTGATCTGTGCCGGGTATACGAGAACCTACATGCCAAATTTGAAGTCTCTAGCTCTTATAGTCTCTGTGATCCGCGTGTTTATACAGACGGACGGACGGACGAACAGACGGACAAGGCTACATCAACTCGGCTGTTGATCTTGATCAAGAATATATACACTTTATGGGGTCGCAGATGCTTCCACTGCCTGTCTTATTCATTTCCACAAAACCATTTTACCATTTGTTACCATTCAAGTTATAAAAAGTGACAAAAAGTATGCATGCAAAGGAAAAACATCTTTATTTAGCACGCGACTGATTGAATCCCGATTGCGAATTTGGCAAGAAATTGTTTCTTGGATAGCTAATGCATATCCTAATTTAGCAGTCGGATTTGCAATGAAAATAAAACCTTTTTAAATCTATTTAAATCTTAATAAAAATGAATTCAGATGGGACTCGAAATATATTGGAGTATATAAAAAATAAAGAAATACCAAACTTGTAGCCGAAAAAAAAAACATATTCAAATTATAAATGGAGCTCATCAGACAATAAAATTAATATATGCATACATACATATATATATATATATATATATATATATATAACAGGCAGAAGAAAGCTTCTCCGGCCCCATAAGGTAAACCTATTCAAGATCGGCAAGAACAGGAGAGTCAATGTGTTTCTATTGCTAAATAAATTAGTCCCTCAAATCAGATAACCTTAATTTTTTCAAATATGTCGGAACCAATCGAACCTAAGCAGACCAGTATATCATATTGATGTTATTCATTGATATTTTTCCGTTTTAGTGTTATACGCCTTACAAAGGCTATTCTCATTAGTGAATAAATCGTTTTATAAAACTTAAATATATGTTATAAATAATATACTTATTTTGATGCTTATTACTAGATATGTTATTAATTTTAATTATTTATATTTTATTATTTATGCAAAGCATAACGTCTTATTATCAAGTGGTAAATTAAGCCCTTGACTTGAGATGATTATATAATTGGATTTTAAAATTTACTGATTAAATTTAAATGTTTATATAGTCTTATTTACTTAAAATTAATTTTCCTAATTTCATCATTTATATATTTCCCTTAACAACTCCGAAAAAGTTTGCTCTTGATGCGAACAGCTTAATTATTATTCATTTAATATTATTATTAAAATCACCCTTATACAGAAACGATGTAAAATTATGTAAATCATTGTTCAATTTGCGAGATACATTTATTGTTATTACTGTCCGCAGATTAAGAAGCACTTGACAATTAATCAAAATACATGTGTGAATATAAATTATAATTAATAAATAAATAATCAATTATCCATTGAGCTAAGCTGTGCATATAATTAGATTTAATAAAAATTGATCAACTCGTAATCAAAAATAAAACTGTTGCGAGTTGGATTGGAATTGCGCAGCCTTTGTTCTAAGTGGAAATGTCTGTCAGTGTGTTGTTGTGTTGACTGATTGATGGACTGGCTGACTGTCTGCCTGTGTGCCTGCCGCACTGAGTGATTGAGTGAGTGAATGAGCATTTCAAGTGATTGCGATGGCGAATAGCGATTGAATGCGCCGCATGACTCACTCGAGAGACACGTAAGCAATGCGTACAAAAACACACAAAAACGTTTAGGCGTTATCAATCTTATCAGTAATGTAATGACATTTAACATGCCGCATCTAAAGACTCCCCAGGTCACAGTTGAGCGGCGCTCTCTCTCTCTCGCTCACTCGCCTAGCTCAGTCTGCCCCTCTCTCTCTCTCTTTTACTGTTGAAATTGATTTTCCAATTGCTGCCGTTTGACATGTTTGCTGGCTACTGCCACGCAAGGTATTTTGTTTTTGTTGCCCCATATCGCACTTTATATCTCTCCCCTCTCTTCTCGCTCCCTTCTCACTGTTCTGAAACGGTTTCCATATGCTGCTGCTGCTGCTGCTGCTGCTGTTGTTGTTGAGTTGTAATTTATGCGCTAGCTCGTTCATTTGACATGTCAAAAGTTGTGTCGCTTGATTGATGACTGCTGTCAACACATATTCTCTAATTTTTTTTCAAACTGCCTTCTATGTGTGTGTGTGTGTGGTTATAATATTTACTGTGTCTGTGTGTGTGTGTGGTTAGGCCGCAAAGGGTTTTTGGCTGCCATGTTTGGATTTGAGTTGCTGTTTCTGGCATTGGCTTTGGCTTCTAATTTTTGTTTGCTGCTTTTCAATGGGTTGGTTTCTGTCGGTTGTTGGTTGTTGGTTGTTGGTTGGTTTATCGATGCTCGCCTTTTTGCCGCAATGCCAAACACATTGCATATTTTGTTTAGACCTCGACACGAGATTGATGAGCTCTGCCCGCCGCCTGTCACATGCTTCAATGGATCGCATGGGTGTCTCTGCGCTGGACAAGTCGCTCCACGGGCGTTGCCAGGCGGGGAAAGGGGGAAAGCTCGTCGCTTTCACATCTTGACAGCGGCACAAACAAATTGTGGCGACAGGAAGTGTGCACAAATACATACACCAAGTGAGACACTACAAAACGAAAAGGGTGTGGGTGCATGTGTGTGTGTGTGTGTGTGTGTGGCTGGGTGTGGGGTGCGGTAGAGTTACGAGGATTACATTTCTGGTGTCTGAATTGATTGATAGCTTTGGCAATGTTGCCTGACATGCAACTAGGTGAGAGCCAAATATTGAATTCTTTTTGTAGCCACGACAAGCCCAGTTGAAAACCAGAAGAAAACTCTTTCATAAGCACGCCGAAGCTTAGACACCCTTGCAGAAAGGAGTCAGGCTGTTGAAATCTAAATTTCAATATGCAATTGAAAAACAATACAATTGTTTGGAAATCTCTATATAATTGTATCGCGATATTGATGATTTTTTATCCAAATGTTTCGAGCATCATAAATGATCAGTTTGGTCTGGATTACTTGATACGAATGTCCAAATATAATAAAATATATATAATATATAGTTGTAAATATTTCTTCTTTTTAGTTTTGTGTCGACTGACTTTAGTTGACATTAAATAAATAAATAAAAAACAATACGCATATTAGGTGAGTTTGGTTCGGATAACATCAAAAATAAAAAAGGTTATAGTACGATAACTCGTCTCTAGACTGAAGCTATTTGATATAGTGATCCGATTCACTTGGCTCCGACATAGGTACTATTTGCAGCAAATTGATGAATGTATACCAATTTCCTGATCAAGAATGAATATACTTTACGGTATCGGAGACGTTTTCTTCGATGCCTTCCAAGCTTCATGCCAAAATTATAATACCCTCTATAAGAGTATAATAAACATGAGCAATACTCGTCATGACAGAGTTTTGTACAAGTTATCGCTGGCTGTTGCCAAAGTTTGTTAACGTTATGTATTACATAACATGCTGAGCGTATCTACAGTTTCAAAACTAAAGATATTTATTCCTGATCAACTAAATATGAAGTGAGCTGATTATAGCTTTTCAATAAATAAATATTTATTTGATTTAAATTAAGCAAAAATTGTTATAATCTATTTAAATATTCCTAATGCTAAATAATCTTAATCAATTAAATAAATATAAAATATATGTTCAAAATAATTGGTTTCTTTAAAGATGTAAGACTTTAAGATGTTTATTAAAATTGGAAATTTAATTAATATATGTATTTATTTATTTTTTAATCTTGCCAACTAAATTTGATTTAAATCACAACTCAATTCGACAATGTTAAAAATACAAAATCGGTTTTTTCTTTTTCTTATAACACATTAAAAATAATTTTAATCTTCAATGGTGGAAGATTTTTATATATTCTATATTATATATATAATCTTGCCTTAATAATATTGACATTTAAAAATGTTTGTTTATCCTGCTTAAATTAAGTCCAATTAAAACAAAAATTTAAAAAGAAATATTCCTGGTCTAATTTTATGTAATTAAAAATGTTTAAAGTATTTTAAATTGGGCCAGTCCCAGAATAGTCCCAGTAAATAAGGCAATCAGAGAAAGTGTTTGTATTTATTAGCTGACATTTATTCGTATAGTCCATTTATTATGCCGATAAGGGTTATTTTCATCGGTTGCCATCAAATATTTGCATTAGGCTCTGAACTGGCACGACTTGTTGTTAATTACCCCGTATATATCATTCCCAATTGCTGATTGCGCTGAACACTATAATGCGCTGTACGGTGATGACTCGATAACGCGTATAAACACCTCGGCTGTAATTAAGTTGGCAAATGCCGCCAGTAAATGACTGTTGCGAAATCGCAGCAACCAACCTGACGTCGAATAAGAAAAAAAACCCACAATTAACCAACAAAATTTTTGGGACACACCCCACAAATTGTATACTCTGCCAAGTGGCAATCAATTTCTCGCGCTGTAAATTAACCATTCGACTGGACGAGCAGGGCACCGGGCAAGGGG
This sequence comes from Drosophila paracracens, assembly GCA_035044025.1. Taxonomy (NCBI): domain Eukaryota; kingdom Metazoa; phylum Arthropoda; class Insecta; order Diptera; family Drosophilidae; genus Drosophila; species Drosophila paracracens. The sequence goes on along the minus strand of JAWNMN010000835.1, from coordinate 1,118,283 downwards.
CACAGGCAACAGGGACAATGGCAGCTGCTAACTGCCCCCAGAGAGACAGGGAGAGAGAGGCTTGCGGCTTGTGGCTTAGAGCTCCCGAACGCGTCCCTCGGCTCGCAATCAACGCACATTAATATGCACGAGAACAATAAACAATGCAGGGAAGCCATGGAGTGAGGGGGATGTGGGATGAGGGGGTGCTGGGGTGGGTGTTGGTGTGGCAAAGAGTCTGGGCAGCGGGGGGAGGCAGAGTTTTGCTGGTGTGAGAGGCGTTACAGCGGCAATCATGCAAAAAGCCAACAGCGAACCAATGCTGCCGCCAAAGCAGCTAGCTACACTTAGAAAAAAAAAATAGCCCTGAAACCAAAAAAACTCCGCTAAATGAGAATAGCCTTAAAACTAAAAAAAAGTTTAAGAATCTCGGAAAAATGAGAGTCAATAAATTGGGAAAACTTCTTTTAAATTATTTTTAAACTACTAAAAACAAAAAAATATCGTTAAATAAGAAATCATTTTTAAATATTTTTCTGAAATAAATTTCTTAGTGATAGAAATTATTTCAAAAAAATCAAAAAATGAACATAAGCTCATAAATTGAAAAATTCTTTCAGAGCTTCTTAACAGAAAAAATTTCGTAAAATAAGTAAGCATTTTTACATATTTTTCTGAAATAAATTTCTTAGTAATAGAAAATATTTTAAAAATAAAATCAACAAAATTAATGTAAACTCATATACAGAAATATTCTTTCTGAGCTTAGTTCACCTACATTTTTTTATCCCTTCAAATCGGACGACTTATCAAATTAAATTATATGAATTTAAAAAAAATTATTTGAATTTAACTGTGAAATCTTAAAATACAAATGTTTAAAAATAATACAAGCAAAAAAAAAAGTATTTTCTACATTTTAGAAAAATGTACACTGGAATTAGGAACATACTTTTTGAATAGTTAGGTGAGTTAACCTTGGTGCCAAAAATATGAAGATTTTCTAAAATTCAGTGCAATTTTTTTCTGAGTGTTTCTGCTTCTCTCTCGCTCTATGTATCCCTCTCTGTTGCTCGCTGGCTGAACACCAACTGACAATATTTATTGCAAATGCAGCAATAAATTTCAAAACACCATTCGCTAAGCACCACATGGGGTCTCGAAAATTGAAGATAAATTTTAAGGCGGCAATTTATGATTTGTGAGCATAAGCGTGAGTCTCGTTTCTCGTTTCTCGTTACAGACTCGACCCCGTTGCCAGTACCTGGCTGGAGCCGTAGCTGGAGCTGCAGCTCTTGGTCTCCTGGTCTCTGGGTCTCCTGGTTGCCTCGGTTGCTTTTGGTTACCCGGGGTAGACAATCAGTAGAGCCGCTGTTGACAAGTGTGGAGTGTTTGCCGTCGCACTCCTTCACTCACAACGCTGCTGAGCACAGAGCACGAAGCACAGACCACATTCTCCTTCTGTTCCTCCCTCTTCCTCTTCTGCTTGCAACAAGCTGGCCCGTTTTTCAATTGTGCTTGCCGCGATTTTGCTGCCTGCTGCGCCTTTGACAGCCACACCGAAAGCTGTATACAATACTCTTCCTTCCTCTCTCTCTTTCACCCTTTCTCTCACTCTGTCTCTCTCTAATTGTGTATTTAACTCTCTTTCTCAGCTAAGCAGTTCAATTGGCTTTGCAGTTGCCTAAGGGCACCTTCAATATTGTTTTACAAATGACTTTTACCAGCTTTTTGCAAGTAAAAACTTTCAACAAAAAAACTCTCGAAATAATTAATTTTTCCTTAATATCGCTTTATTGGTCTTATAATAATATATATTTAAAATTGGTGCTTGACTAAAAAGTTTATAATTTAAAGAAAGTTTATATTTTAAATTACCTCCGATATTATTCGACTTTGAATAAAAACTTTCTTAAATAATGTCGAAATAATTAAATATTTCTTCATGGAGCTTGGCTGGCTTTAAAAATATAATTAAAATTTCTGATTGCTTAAAATTGTTTAGAAACAGTTTAAATATTCAAAAATTATTCTATTAATTAATTTCATTCCGTAACTATACTTAAATAATTAAGCCATGTCAGTCAAGAGCAATTTGCCTATTAATTCTCGCTTATCAATCGAGATTACGTTTATAAAATAAGTATCGATATCTGAAGTCGTTGAAGGCATATCGATACAAATCGATAAATGAGCCATACTCGAAATAACTGTTGAGATATAGCCTCTTCTTTGATATATAATATACCCAGATATATTATTGTTCAACTGTACAAATTTGATCAATAATCGTGGATATTGTTTAAAAGCTAGGTTAAATGTGTCTCCTAGTCGAGATGTCTTGATGATGTCTACCTAGCTATTGCAATTATATTTTATATTCTATATATAAATATTTTCATATACTAAATAATTAACCCAAGTTTCATTATCATTATATTTCGATCTTGTTTATATTTCTTCGTTTAGAATTCAATTTACCTCTTGTCAGGCATAACTTCCACATTTATGGCGCTAATTATTCAGTTTAACAACGTTGAGGGATATTTTAGGTTTTCTTAAGTTGGCAATGAACAAACTAGTCTTAAATAAAAATCACTTTGGTGCTGTGCGCGTTGACTTCGACACTCTGGCGTAACAACAACAATTGTGTGCCTAGGGGGAAGGCCCATAATTGAAACGACTCCAGAGTGCCTCAAGCTCTGCTTACAACACCCTGCTGCAATTATTCATTCACTTGCGCGAACAAGGTCCCAGGGTGCCCAAAAAGATGCCAAGTGGCTGGTGCTGTTGCTGTTGCTGTTGCTGTTGGACACGAAGCAGCTTGCCAACAATCCGCTTGCGAGTCTACAGCAGCGAATGCGAAAAAAACGAAGAAGGTTTTATGAATGCGCACATGAAAAATGGAACATCGTTAAGAGCAATTCATAATAAAATACTCGAAGATGCTGAGGTTTCCACTTGGGTCTGGTCTGGCTCTGCGCCGGCCAGGCGGTCAGTCTGGCATTGGATTATGCTCCAACTGCAGCAGCAACTCCAACTCCAACTCCAACTTGAGCAGCACACAAATTATGACTGCAAGCAGGATATTGGGTTAAAGTTGTTTTGCAGCTGATTTCGTTTTGGTTTTGGCTTTTTCGATTTGCGCTCAGCTCAACTCAGCTCAGCTTCGACTAAATGAAGCTGTTCCAGCGAAGGCATTTCAATCAGCACCGACCCCAAATAACCAGCTAACCAGCTAACCAGCTAGTGTGTAGCTTATCAATAATTTTATATTTTCATATGAGCATATCCCAGCGAGCGATAGGCCATAAATACGCCAACAACAACAACAACAACGAATGACTAGGGAAATTTATAGAGTCTGTTGCCCGAGCTGTCAGGTGAAATAAATAATAAATTCGTTATATCGTCCGACAGTGCGGCGGCTATCAACAGTCAGCAACTGCAACAACAACAACAATAACGATTGCCACAAGTTGAGGGGCGTATAGATGAAGGCACGCCCACATTTGAAGTACGTTGCTGCTGCCACACAGCTGCGAGTGGCGGCTGCTTGTTGCTTGCACCCGCGGCCAACAAATTTGAATTCAATGAAAGATGAAATCATTAAGTTTGAGGCAATTTCAGCAGCGAGACTGCAACATGGGCGAATTGTTCAATCGTGGGGCAAATAATATGCAAAAGGGGATAGGGGTGGATGGGGGTAGGCGTTGTTATGACATTGGCAAGGCGACTAATGCGGCAATGTGTATAATTAAATGGAAATTGTGCCAAACTGTAATGAGGGCCATACAAATTATCCGTCAATAGAATTACGCACGAACTGAATTTTACAAAAGTAACTCTGCAATTAGGCATACATTGTTGCAGCGCAGACTTGTCTCTTTCTGTTGATGCTACTGAAGGGGGCACAATAAGCTGTCCATATAAATATCAGAAGCAGCAGCAGCAGCAGCAGCAGCGGCAACAGCAGCGGCAGCAAATTTGCCCGAGAGAGTTTTGGAGTCGGACAACAAAAGGCGCACATAAATCAGCGATCAAGACAATTGCCCTGTAATAATTTTAAGTTGTTTAAGTCGCCAGGCCAGCCCACACGGCAGACAGTGAGACACCAATAGCGATCTTGGCGGCACATAAAAATAACAGCTTATCTGCTAAGAGAATCGTGTCGTAGCACGCCTACCAACTCAAAAAGGCATTAAAATATGAAACAACAATTGCAAACCTGCAGATGCCACAGATGCCACAGATGGCAGAGATGCGAGAGATGGGGGAGTAAGGGGGAGGTAGGAGGTGCAGTTGGTTCACCTCAGGTGAAATCAACAGCAGCAAAACTTTGGGACGGGCAACGGGCAACATTCCTGTCACTTCTCGACTTGGGCTCTGCTCTGTTGTCTGTGGTAGGCGGCAGTCATTCGGCACGTTTCGCCTGGCAACTGGCTTCGTGAAATTCCTAACCATGCCCCACCACAACACACCACACCACAACATAGCACACCACAGCACACCACACCCCACCCTGCCGCATCCCAACCAGCTTAGCGTAAGATATATAGCTGTATCTGTATAGCGCCCCCGACTCAAATCGCCATTGTTCGCTCAATTCGCGGCAGACAGTCGCTTACTTGCAACTTACAACTTCCAACCTACAACTTACTCCACAATTCGAATTGCATGCGATATCTCAATTTGGAGGCTCTTTGCCGCAATAGGATAACACGGAACAGAATTGAGGCACTCCAAATCGATCGCTGTATACCCTATGAACATTTCAAAATAACCCTTAATCAAATTGCGCAAATCTCAATTTATTTTTATTGTTCGTTTTATTTTAAGCAATAAATTTTTAATATTTTACACTTATCTGCCCTTACTTTAAGGCCTTTTAAGTCTTAATGTATCACAAAAGTATCCACTTTCTAATAAAATACAATTAAATTTGGGACTTGTCGAGCAAGCAAATATAAATATATATTTTAAGCTTTGTTGAGGTAAAAAAAATAAAATTAATTGGCCTAAAAAAAAAAGAAAAATAAAATAAATAAAATAAAATAATGAAATCCATTAAATGTGACTTTTTGTTGCTGTGTTGTATTACAAATTAATCTAATCATAAATATTAGGAATATATTGTAAATTTGTAAACCGAGTATACCTATTTCTGTCTATATTTAAATCTAAGTTTTAAAAATATATACTCTGTTAGCGAAGACAGGAGAGTATATTGACTTCATCTGCTCTTCTGTCCATTTTGAAGCTGCAGAATTAAAACTGCGATTTTAAATGTATATATTTCAGGCCCAGACAAGGTGCTAAAATTGGGATAATACGAGATCTGAGAGATCGGGAAATATATAAGTGCAAGTCGATAAAGCCAGATAACTCTCGTAATTTTAAAAATTTCTATGGTTACTGAAAATCTGATTACTTTTGACTATCCAAAAAGTCTTTTTGCGATTATTATCTTAACACCAAAAGCGTTTCCCATTTTGAATATGGTATTCATATACAAGTCAAAAAGATTTTTTATTTTTAGCAATCGGATCACTTTTGACCAAGTCTTGGCTATTGATAGTTCTGACCCATCCCTACGAGCACTTTTCAGCACGGATCGATTAGAATCGGGTTGCCAAATTTAATTTTAATATTAAACTAAAGGTCAAACTGTGATAAAATGCAAGGGCTTTACAAAATATGATCCCTTCGAGAACCTTTTAAATACAATTACAAACCAAGAACTCAATTCATAATATGGCAGTCGCAAATTGCGCAATGTAGTCAAAAGACCCGAATCGCAGTTGCATTTGGGACTTTGGCTAAAGTGCAATTTTTGGCGGTCTGTAATCAGTTGGATCTTTAAGACCATGGCAAACTGGTTGCCAATCAGCGGTGAATACGCCTTTTTTTTTGTGCTGGCAACTCAAGTTGAACAAATTTCGACATAGTCAACTGGGCGCCTAAAGTCCTAGGTTGCCGGAGCTGTGACTTTTCATCCCAATCGAATCCAAACACAATCCAAAATTTATACAGAAAGTTGGCAATTGTTTTTTTTGTTTTTTTTTTGTAAATTACTTGTATTAAATTCATGTGAGCCGAAGGCATGGTTCCCTGCAAGCAGCCAACATGCCAGCAGCTGGCTTATCTGGACGAGCTGAAGGAGCGTCTGCAGGAGCTGCGTCAGCGCCAGGAGACCTTCATGGAGCAGACCGCCGAGATCCTGCGCTGCATCAGCACCGATCACCAAACCGCGCCACAGTTAGCAACTCACTCCATGTCCGTAACCTGCAATGACAAGGAATGTCCTGGCGGTATTAGGCAGCTGATACAACGCTTCGAGGATTTGCGGCAGACATCCAGACAGTTCAGCGAAGAGCCGCTGCCCGAGGAGCTGGCCGGCGTCGATGTGCGCAAGCTGCTCCAAGGCTACGAGAAGCTTATTGTGGAGGGCAATAAGCTGCAAAAGTCCTGGCTGCTGCTCAAGAAAACCACTGAGAATTGTGCGCGTCTGAGCAGCAACAGAGATGAACGTTTGTTGAACAAGACCAGCTCAAAATCACCTTCTTCCGCAGAACCACCAAGCAGACCGGCCCACAACACAGTCCAATCCACGATCAGCAGTTCCGGTTTTGACTCTCAGGCGTATGAGCAGAAGTCCTGCCGTGCTTCCAAGCGTAGGTATTGATTTATGCTTCACAGAATCCGTTAATGAAAGAAGGAAACTTCAAGTAATATCTGTAACTTGTCTAGGAAAGGCTAGAGGACAACGCTTTGGGGCACTGCTACAGCTGGCACTGCGCATCAGTCCCTTCAAGCATGCCGCCAAGGGGAAAAGCCATAACAAATGATCTGTCAAATTGTAAATAGCCCGACAATAGCCCAAAAAAGACTCGAACACTGATTAAAATGGAGCCACAAAGCATAAATCACAAACATGTCAATATTTTGCCTAATTAATGTGGGTTTTTGAGTGGCATCAATTTCTCGGGTGTCAAGTGCAATGAGGGGGAACTCGGCACACAACTCCGAGTGGGTCTGCGTAGGGACTGGCTGGTTGGACCACCATCAGACGCTAATGTAGCTGTCGCTACAGCAGCGAGGGAGGCAGGCAGGCAGGGAGGGAGGGATGGGGTCCGATGTGTGGCAGCAACTGCTGCGCTGACAGCGCATTTTAGTCGACCATGGAATACCTAAAATAAATCTTGGCATCTCGTGACAGCAAACACACACAGAGAGGGAGAGAGAGAGAGAGGGGTGTACTGGGGGGAGTAGTGAAGAGACGCAACGAAGACAAAATACTTTGCCCCACACGCAACGCGAGAAGTAAACATTTAAATTTAAATTAAGTGGCTTGTTTGGCGTCATCGAATGCAGCAACTAATGAGACCCGGCTGAAGTCAGAGGAGTGCACTGCTGGAAGGGAGCGGATGGAGGAGCGGATGGGGACAACATCATGCGAGATCACAGCAGGAAGCTTTCTCGTTAGCTTGCCACACACACACACGCACACACACACACACACGCACATGTATAAATAGTATGCTGAGCAATTCTTTTTGGGGGTCCGCATTAGTCAAGTCTGTATTTCTGAAATGACATATATATTTAGTGAAAGAGCCTAGCTAAGTGCTAGTCACTAGATTATAATTATTTAACAGATGTATCTGAAATTTGTAGGATTAAAGATATCAACATAATGTCGCTGCAGCTAACAATGAGCAATTGAGGGTTCAATTAGAGTTGTTTAAGGGGACCATTGCTCAGCTGGAGTTCTATGAGGAGCTCATTGAGCAACTAGCAATCAAATTGTAGGATTCAACAAATATGGTAGAGGCACAAAGGAAAACCATTGAACAAATTAATAATAATAATATTAATGAAAATATGGTTATTACTTGCACCTCCAGGTGTTCATCAAATCTCCTTTGATGAATTATGCGTTTCTGAGACAGCTAATCCTCGATCCAGCAGCGAAGGCTTTGGTTGCTTAGGTGGCAACTTCTGCTTGGAATTAAATACTATTAATAGATGTATTGTCTGCTTAGCGATAGATACTATATACGAGTAACGAGTATTAACAGTGGGATTACAGTGCGGTCAGGCGGCAGCGCTGCTTAACATTTGGTTAACAGAATGTTAACAGCAGCATAAGCATAAATAGAAGCGGAGAAGTCGTAGAATAACAGCAGAAGGAAAGAGTCGAGTTCGTGAGAGAAGTCCTCAAAGTCCCGAGAACCTACAGTTGTAAAGTTATCGCTGTGAAGAGGAAAATAGTCGTTGTTGTATAAAGTCGAACATTAAGTTGTAAATTAAATACACCCAAGCCGTATAAGGAATCAATTATTCTAATACAAATTCAAAGGGATCGGTTCCAAATTTGTTAAATATGCAACATGGCTTATCATTCAGAATGCTTATTATCTTTTTATTTCATTTAAATCAAAGATACAATAACGAAACAACTTCATGTTACATAAAATTTGTGTATGCATACATACATCATTTGTTTTAAATGGCTTTAATCTGAAGATGATGAGGAAATGGTGTCCTGTATATCACTGTCGTCATCATTTTTCGCTGGTAGGAATGGGCCTGGCTTACCAAAATTGTCAAACGTTGCTTGTCTTGGCTTCTTGTCTATTTCGTTCTTCAGTGATTTATAACAGCTAATGGCTGAGTTAATTCCTGGAGAAACTTTAGCTCTAAGTTCGACGTCAGAATGGTTTTTTGCCGTTTGTTATGGCGAAACATTTTTGGCCGTAAATCGAAAACGTGCCTTAATTGAAGAGGGCCGTTATAGCGAGCCATGAGTGTACTTATGTTTCAGTGCAAAATACTTATAACTATTACATTATAACTAAACATTACTTAATTAGTTCTACATATGTATATATTATGCTAATCGAGAATATATATACTTTATGGAGTCGTCCATGCTTACATCTGACTGCCACAACATTATTATACTTTTGACCTATTTTCAAAGGGTATACATAATCCGTTCTTCTAACACTAGTCTAAGAATAATAACATTGATTCACTGACTCAGATGAGAAAAGTATCCAATAACCCAAAACTTGCCTAATCAAGTCCACAGCGTGTCATTATTTAATTGAAATAAAAAATAAAATGCAAATGTGGAAATGCTGATCATGGAAAGAGTTGGCAGAGATAACCACACCTTGCTGGCCAGTCGCATAGTCAAAAGCATGTTTGGCAATGATTTGTGGCATCCACAACGGCATCGACATCGGCATCGATGCAATGCGAGCCAAAAGCAGAGACAAGAGATTTGAGACATGAGATTTGAGACTTGATATTTGAGACTTGAGAGACTTGAGGCACGAGAGCTTATCGCGCTGACACGAGTGGCGAGATGGCGATGCTAATCAGCGACAAGTGTTGCAACAAGTTGCAGGTATGGATGTAACAACATCTGTTGTAGTTGCGGCCACAACAAACCAAGACTGATATACCAAACAGACACCCTATTGCACTCATATTCGCAAACCAAAAATTGGCATACCCCAATTGGTCTGCTCTGGCGTTACAGGGTATCTTCAGCAGCTGCCACTTGCTGTCAAATCGCCTTTTTTGAAAAATGTGCCTCAGACCTAATGGCATGCCCCGAAAGCTGCAGCTGAGGTCTGTGCGCTCAAATTCGCCGCAGGTGCATATCCATTGAAGATGCCACATGCAGCCATGCAACATGCTAACATTATTTACATTGCATGCTGTTGACCCATTCGATCTCATAAAGCATTAACAGCTGTTTCGTGCAACAGCAAATAACAAACACATCTTAATGAATGCGAAAATTACTTAAAAATAAATGATTAATTTAATAATACTTTAAAAAATAATAAATAAAAAATAATTTAAATTAAGTAATCATTGAATTTTGAATTTAGTTGGGAATGAGGAATGAAGCAAAGAAAAATCGTTTAAACTTGAAACTCAAACAGCAAAGTTAAAATTGTGAAAAGGAAAAACTTAGGCAAATTCCGCATCTAACGAAAATCAGCGCAAACTAGTCGAGACAGCTCGACTAGGAGATACACTAATAATAACACAGCTCTTGAATACATAAAATGTTTTCTGATATTCATTTGCTCAAAGTGAAATACTTTTTGGTTAAAAAAATCATTGTTTCTTATACGATCTTAATAAAGGTTGATCAATATATTATATATATATATATATTAATTGGTTAAATACTTGGAAATGTTTCTTTTGTTGCTAATGGAAATTGAAATTTCATTTCGATATTTTCGTAGTTATCGAAGAAATTAAATAAATTAAGGTAAACGAGAACTTATTTCAAATATTGTAAGTCTCTAGGTGCTGGAGTCCTTAAGATAGACTTTTACAGACGGACATGGTGAAATCGACTTGGCTGATGCTGAATAAGAATATGTACACTATATAGTTGGGGTTGAGGATGCTGCCTTATGCCTATTGCATATTTTACCCGACTTTTTTAATACCCTCTTTCCTATTTTGAAGAACTTAATTTATATAAAACAAATAACTCACAATTCTAGTCAACTTTTATAAAATAAATACATTTTTGATAATTTTGATAGCGAGTAAGAAAATTATATATTATTTTGAGAGGCTATTTCATAGAGATTAATTGATTTTTTTAATTGTTTCAATTGCTTTCTCCAAATCAGTTGAACAATTTCGCTCATAATAATTTCTTATTTTTAAATTTATTTATAATTTTAAAATTTATTTTAAATATATCTTAATTCAATTTGATGATTTTGGTTTTTTGATGTGTTGACCGACTGTAGTTGACATTAAATAAAAAATAAATAAATAATATTATATTGATCAATTGTAAAAATTTCATACTGAGAGACCTTGAATATTTTAATTGTTTTGCTAGAAAGAATTGGCAGTTGGAGGAGAAGACTACAATTTGTTGTCTCTCTCTTCCTTATTATAGATAAATTGACTACTATCTGACAAAATGAAGGGGATTAGGTCCTTTGTGGTAGCACAATGAGCCAAAGGACCCCGGAGAGCCCTAACCTAAAATACTACATTTATATCTATATTGTTTGAAAGTTCATTCAAAATTACTTCTTAAGAAACTAAACTTCGTGGAAATATTAATGTTTAAGATCTCAAAATTCTTTCAAATTCAAAATTGAAAGCAACACTAATACCATTTTCAGTCAACCCGTTTTGTAGACCAAATCATTTGTATTCAACTGAAAACAAGCCATTTCAAATTCGTAAGTATTTGTATATATATATATATACATATATGTATGTGAATAATCGCATCTATATAGTACGAGACGCGTTTAATCATTTGAAATTCGTGCAACATGCGCTGGATCATTAATCATTTTCGCATGCAGCAGCGAGGCGAAACTTGCTTGATTCGAAAACAAAATGAATATTTTGGTTGCTTCTTACGCAACACTGGCCACAAGATTGATGTGACATTTGTGCGCTGGCTCTCGAGAAAATATGGCAGCCCTTTGCAGAATGCTCTCCCCAAAATTGGCAATGAAAAATTCTAGTGCCAGACGAAATGACATTTCAATTTGAAAGTGCTGGGCACTCAAACCTTACTTTATTCTCTCTCTCTCTCTAGCTCTCTCTCTCTCTCTCTCTCGCTCTCTCGCTCTCTCTCTCTCTCTCTGTAGCTGTCTCTCTCTCATTTGCACTCTCGAGTTGGCCGCGATGACAGTGAGTGCGAGAAATATATCGCCAGCAGCATATTTTTGGGTTTTGGGTTAACTTGCTTCGCATTTGCCCTCGCCTGGCTGCCTTGCCACACTCGCCGCACAGTTGCCACACAGTTGCCGCACAGTTGCCGGGGCAGACATTCTGGCACGCCATCTATCATTTTGTGCTCCACAGCTCTAAGGGTTGTTGATGGTCTCCATAAATTATTTTTGCACGCGCGCCCTTGGCTCCGCACAAACATTTTTGCGCAGTGTATAATACTGCTCAAAAGATACGCGTCGCGAGTGCGGCCAAAAAAAAAGGGCAAAAGAAAGGGCAAAAAGCCAAAGCCAAAAAATAATCCAAAGCGCATTTCGTTAACATAACTCAGAACTTCGGCAATGAATGCAACTATCGCAGTCAACCACTCATTATGTATTTTAATATATTGCAATGGAAAATGTTGCTAAAAGTACATCAATTATTCATATGCAATCATCATTTATCTTCATCAAATCATCAAAACACAATTATAGTACAAATTTCTACATTAATTCAATTGAATTTGTAGAATGAATTTGCAGAAATTAAAATTGGGAAAAGGAGTACTTAAAGTTGGGCTGGCGGAAGAGAGCATCTCCAACCGACCAATGTACATATATGAGGAGCATAGTCTCAGTGCTCGAGACCTCAAATTTGGAATGAATAATACTATAAGCATGTCAACTTTATTTCATTTTATCGATAACTATACCCGATTCGCGTATATCGGTACAAATCGATATCCGATAGTCATGAAAGATACAGTTTTAGGGATTAAGCTTTTCATTTGATATATAATATTATTTTATATTTTATTATAATATTATTGTTATATATACATATGAACTTGTAATTTTTTATTTTATTTTTTTTGGAAGATTGAGTTTTTTTGGACTTTCCGCAAATCATGCAACCAATGTTGCGCCATCTTATAAATATTTCTTATTTCTTAATTTAAATATAATTTTAAAATTTATTTTAAACATAATTTTATTCAATTTTATACTTTTCATATATTTTGTGACTACTGACTGTAGTTGACATTAAATAAATAAATAAATAAATAAACATTGATCTACTGATTAACTGTTTTAACTGTTGTTAAAATCTTAAATTAATTAATTTATTCTAATAGTGCACTAGTCGATGTGGAACACCGATTTAAACAGCGATTTTTCATATGCAAATCCCATTTCGTCAACTTCTCGATAAAAATCGTTTGTGTACAAAATCAATAGCTTAGCGTATTCATTCGATACATTCGATAGCAAAGCAGGAACACTCGTTCAACGAGCTGAAAGTGAACTTTACACATGCTCAATCTGAGGCGAGCGAAGCCTTTTTCGATAACAAGCAAAATCCGTAAAATGTTGCAATTAAACGCAAAACCTCAGGAAACACCGGAACACAAGTTATCAAGTTATCAAGCTATCAAGTGTGCCCCAAACTCCTGCCACAACTCCGCCCCTGCCGCAGACACACGAGTAAAATGGCCACAAAGTCATTTGGGCTGCTTAAAAGTTGATGCGAAAAGTTTTCTACCACACGGCAAAAGTGCAGGCGTTGCACAAAGCATGAGACGGGAGAGGGGAGGTGGGATTGGTTGGCCGGTGGAAGGGGGTGAGTAGTGATGATGTTGGTGCCAACACAGGAAGCCGTAACGGATCCTGCTGCTTGAACAGACCATGCCACTGACATACACACAATTAAGCATAATCACCTACACACACACACACACACACACACAGTGAGAGAGAGAGAGTGAGAGAGAGTGAGAGAGTGAGAGTCAGCTCCAACGTTGTCGTCGTCGCCATACAATTTCCGCAAGTCGTAAAAGTCGGTAATTTATACCTTTTGCCCCATATGCTATGGCATGGTAATTTGTTAAGTAGAGTTAAAATAATTGCTCGTATTTATAATTTACACATTTTGGCCGGGAAATTTATCGTCGCGCTGAATGTGCGCTAGATATCACACACACACACACACACATCTAACCCCCACCCTCCATCCCCACCACTCATCATAACCCCTCCCTTTGCCCCACTGTGGCGCTCTCATTCTCGGCAACTGCTGCTGTTGCAGAGCTTGTCTTGCATTTTTTTTTTTGGGTTATTTTGCGTTGCGCTCCGCAACAAATTTATGGCCTGTAAAAGGAAAACGGCGGCCTCTGACTAAGTGCTTAGGTGTGGTTGAACGGGGGGTTGTGTGGCTATAAAACTGGGACTGCAAGACTGAAAGTTTTAGTCGCTATTAATTTCTCTGCACATCTCAGAGTCAGAGCAAAAACTTTCCCTTTCGCGCGAATTATGAATTGCATTGCAAACGATTTCCCAGTCATGAATCACAGGCGGCAAAAGTTTATTTATCTTGGCACAAGTTGTTGGCATTGAACCTGGTCCAGTCGAGTAGGTAGTTGGCTATTTAGCTGGCTGGCTGCCTGACTATAAATTTCTATATGAATATGTTTTAAAATTTTCATTTAAGCATCATAGATTCAGATTTAGATTCAAAATACATATTTATTTTATTTTTAATAAATATGTATATCAATTTTGTTATAAGTTGAAAAGATTCAATATTTAATAATACATTTTAAATATTAGTTATATGCTTAATCAAAACATTTAAATCTTGAATAAATCTTAATCTTAAAAGTCAATCAATAGATCAGGCTATGAGACCCGAGGCCATTAATCAAAATTAACCAATTGAATACTCAGAGCCAAAATCAGAAGTAAAAATCGATATTCAAGCAGTATTTGAAACGGTTAATCGAGATGAACCGATGAAAACTCGAAGCCCAAAAAGCAAACAGAAATTAACCGATTGAAAATCAGAACTGGGACAAGAACGGAAATTCTACATTCCCGGAGTCGAAACTCATAACAAAAATCGTTAATCGAAACCGAAACTAGATATATACCTGAGGGAATCAATGCGGAACCGAAACCAATAACTGAATTTATCCGATTGAAGCTCTGGTTCACAACTTGTATCGAAAATCAGTTCGGCTTAATTTGTGTAATATTCTTACATATTAAGTAAATATTCTGCGGCTTATGAAGTTTTCCCTTGGGTCTTTTGCCCAAATTATATCTCTTTCTTTTAGATGCGCATGTGAATATATCATTTGTAAGTACGGCGACAAAGTAGCAATAAGTTAGCACCACTTCAGTTCATGTGACTCTGCTGATTTTCCACCAAATTACCAAGAAACAGTCTGCACGAATTTTCGTAAAACCATAAAACATTGTGAACAATAAATTTCATTTTAATGGCTTGAGAAGTGCCTGGGAATACCGCTACTTACTTTACGAACATTTTATAAAACATTTATTTGCTTGATTCCTAGCCTCATTTCCACTTTGCAACCCCCTGTGATATATATATATATACCTATATATATATATATATATATTGTCTGTTTGTATGCAAGGATTGCGACCTGCCCCGGGCTATAATGAGGCCATAAAAAGGGTTAAATAAAATGTGCTACAATTGCTGTGAGGGCAACCAAGCACTTCACTAAACTTCGCACCACCCCCTCACCAACCCCTCACCAACCCCTCACCCTTAACCAGCCATAGCCGAGACTGGAGCCACTTCTGACAGCGAAAATTTGCAGGCTTTTATTTTGGCGATTTTCGCGCCGTTGCTTAAGAATTATCGACGTCTTTTGGGCGGCGTTGCGGCAACTGCAACATGGTGAGAAGGTGCAAAGGGTGGCGAAGTGTGTGGCATAGAAATTACAGCTTGTAGCTACAAATTGCTTCCGCTGCAGGCACTTTAAGGTCCAACTGGAGGGGGCAAGGCAAGTGCAACTGACTAGCCGAAAATAGACACATCAATGAAATTTATTAGTTTGCATGTGCAACTGCAGCTGTGCCTCTGTGTGTGTGTGTGTGTGTGTGAGTGAGTTGCGACTTCCAATTGCCGGACTCGTACAAGATTTAAGTTGCAAACTTGACGCCCCCAAAGCGGATGCAACTGACTGCTAATTTGGCGGGGCGAGCATAAATTAATGATACCCAACTGGAATGCAGTTAGAGAATTGCATTTGCTATGGCTAAGATCAGATATGAAAAACCCTATAGTTCTAGTTAGACTATCTAGTTAGATATGTGAAGTTCATAATTGTATTGTATGCATAGTATTAACGATAGCTTCAGCATTAAGCACGTTTTCTAAATGGGATTTGGATTCGAAATTGAAAGCGAATTGAAATTCAGAATCGCATTCAGAGAATAAAATTTAAATTTTTTAATAATTAAAGGGATCGAATTTGTCCCGAAGCGACCAAAATGTCGCATCGCAGCAAGTTTTTATTCCAAATTTGAAGTCTCTGAGAAATGGGTAGATAGACTTCGGCTGTTGATCCCGATCAAAGCTACCCGGCTTTAAGGGGTTCAGAGGACAGAATCCTTGCACACCTGAGTTCTTCGGCTGACTCTTTAACTACATCATATATTTGGTCTTATCGATTTGCAATTGTCGTTTTTATCGATTTCCTAGCCATCTAGTCCACCTAGTAGACGTAGCACTCCAAATATCACACTTTGTCTGACGCGGGCAAGACCGATAATGTTTCAATATACTATGATAACTTCGGTACTGCAGTTTGAAAGGCAAACTTGGACGGCATTTCTTGGCTACATCCACCGTATTCTTTGCTGTCTGTTATCAGTCTGAGTAACTGACTGCATTGTTCTCTCTTGCTTAAATTGAGTTGCTACTTTTTCACTTGGTAAGTCGAGACTGATGTGGCTTGAACGAGTCTGATGCACTTTTATACCATCTCAAACCTTGGCAAACACTTAAAAAACATTTCTAGTAAGTGTGCACAGCCGTTATTAATTATTTTTATTTGTCAAAAATTGTATTTAACATTTAAAAATGTAATTATTGTTTTTTGTTACAATAGCTGTTCTTAAATAAATGTTAATCGAAATGTAAACATTTAAAATAATTTACAATTCATTGACATATAAAAACATTTAGCCTTGGACTTTTAATTGAACTCAAAAATAAACAAATACTTTTTAAACTTTAAGCACAGCTGTTCAGAAAAAACTTGCATTTATTTAAAAAATTCATCTAATTTAATTTTGATGAATACTCCATCATGTTGCCCTAGTGAGTAAGAGGAACTATGTTTGATTTTATATATAATTATTATTATTCTTGCTATTAATATTATTATTATAATTATTATTACTGTTATATTTATTTTTATTATTTTTATTTTTATAATTATTATTATTATCATTATTATTATTATTATTATTATTGTGGAGCTTCATGCCCTGCGACCTGTCAGATCTAGTGTGTGCTGTTCTGAGCCAAAAATTCTTCCTTCAATCCAAATTCCTCCAAAGGATTTTTTGTGGGTTTCGATTTTCTGCGTATTAAGAAAAATTTCCTCAGGATACTTAATTGTTTTTCAAGCTAATCTTATAGGATGTGCTTTGATTATTGTGCATAATTTTCACAAATCCGGCAGAGCTCGTTCACACTTGAACACTTGACTTGTCTGAGATCTGGCTCCGAAATATAGAAAATCGCCCTAGAATAAACAACAACACTGGACAGTTTCTTTTGCTTTTAGAAATAATTTCTAAATATATAAGAAATAATTCTTAAAACTAGAAAATTTTGTTTATATTTGCATAAATGTGGCTTTAAGCTATGTGAAATATGAATAACCTAAAAGTCAGTGTGAAATTAGACATATTTATTCAAATTTTTTCGATTAAGAGAAATGCTTTCTGAGTTCTGGAATGAGTTGTGCTTGACGCCAAAAATATGGCGATTTTCTTAAAGAGAGTGAGTGTTAATACTATATATGTATGTGTTTGTGGTATCCACATTGTGCTGCTTCACGCTGAGATATTCGATGCTTTGATCTTGCCGCACTTTTATGGGTTTATGATGCGGCCCATAACAACGACATAACGAGCTGTACTGAATTGTGGGGAATTATTGTGGATTCGTCTTTGACTGCATTTCATTTACATTAACATTTCCATTTACATTGCAGTTTGCTCGTTTTCTTGTTCTTTTTTCGATTATTTATTTATTTCGCCTATTTTCAGTTTTTATCGCAGGCCTCGTTATTTGTTTTCAGCCACACACACACAACCAGACACACACACACATCTCTCGTTTTTTTATGATGGCTCAAATAGTGTGATAATTAGGTGAACAGACGTGCCTTCGTCGCTTGTCGGCGCAACTTCAAAGGAGTTGCAACAAAAACGCCCACCTTTTGATTATGCCACTCTCTTCCTCTTCCACTCTCTCTCTCTCTCTCTCTCACACACTCAGTGTAGACCTGATGATGAATTTCCAGAAATATTTTCCCTAGCCATTTACAATAGTTAAACATGAGATATTGTTGCGTGGAACTAGTTGCATGTTTGTTGCTTAGCCATCGGCGGGGGAAGTAAACACAGATTATACACACGTTTTTTTTTCTGTGTACATCATTTGTTAAATATTTGTTTATTTCAGTATTTATTTAGTGTAGACTTACAAGCAAATAATAATAAATTCCAAAATTTTATCAACTAAATGAAAAATAATCGGTTTAAGATTTAAAATAAAGTAGTAAATAAAATATATATTAAATTATAATAATTTTTATATTACATTGAAATATTATAAAAATATAAAATACTTGGGAAACCCATAAAAACCCAATCTTAACAATAAATGTTAATAATATTAAGATAAGTAATATAAAGATTATAGAATGCTAGGAATAAAAAGAGGGAAAGGCAGCAAATAACAGATACTAAGGATAGCAATTGCTATATAAGACCAATTGAAGTAGAAGAGCCACAACTATTAAAGTTGTTGAAGAGTGAATGAAGGAGACGTCTCCGATCCCTATATTCAGGATCACTAGCCTAGTCGATATCATCATGTCTATGCGAATTAAATAACCCCCCTCGTCAGGCACTTCAGACTCGTATTTCATAAGTTTTTCATTGACTCAGTTTCGGCTTGGTGCTATAAATTAATATATAATATATTTATAGTATCTATGCTATAAATTAATATATAAAATACAATATATTTATAGTATCTATAAAGACATGTTGAATGTAATTACTCAACGCCAGCAAACTGAAAGTCGGAGTCGAGTCACAACCTCATTAACGGGCCTTGCATTAATCAGCTGGACACCGACGGACTGGCACCCCCTCCCCGCCCCATCCTCAACCCCAGCCTGATCATTTGGCAGGTTGACCACAACAAACATTGTTGCGGTCAGCAAGGTCCATGACTTTATTAATTGCAGCTCATTAGCGCCGGGGGCTCATCAATCAAATTGAGCGCAGCGTGGCTTTCCATTGTCCAAACACTGGCCAAATACTCACATACATATATTCATGTGGAACCCAACATGACCCACAGATGCAGATAAAACATAATTTACTGGCAGTCAAGTGCAGATAAGCCTTCTAGTAGCTGACAAACTGCGGACAGGCAGACGAGGCAGCTGAGGCGACTCAAATCGTTGTCGGAGTTTGAATCGGAGTCGGATTTGGACAGGAGACAGGCGCCTCCGAAAACTTTTGTCGCCATTGGACATTATCGCAGTTTCTAATCGACGCAGCTACAAAATGATTGAAATTCAAGTCCCGCCAACAGCAGCAGCAGCAGCAGCAGCAGCAGCAGCAGCAGCACAAATAATAAATGACCTGCGGCCGCAGCAGGGAACCCAACAGAGACCCAGACGACACTTGTAACCGAATACTCCCCCCCGCTGCCCGCTGCCAATAGACCACAGACCAGAGCATAGACCATGGGCCGCAGGGAGCATGTGTAAACTTTCCAAAAGAGAGGACACACTAATTAGCGCCCATTGATCATTTCGGGCATGGCGCCTGGGTGTGACAACGACAACAATAACAACAACTACGACGCTGATGATGATGATGATGACGACGACGACCACAATAGAAAAGAGGAGCCTCAAATATCTGAGGCACGCCAAAGACTATATACTCTATCGAGTCGCACTCGATTTATGCATTTTAATTGGGATAATAATTTGCTGAAACAAAAACTGATCATTTGAAAGTTAAGGATTGAGCCCTTATTTAAATAGTGTTTGTATAAATATATAAAACTTAGCTACAATTAAAAGGATATACCCAAGTTAGATAGATATAACTAAGTCTTATATAAATAGCTATAGTTAAAAGTCTAAGTCTAACAGATATAGCTAAGTCTTACTCATTCACCCAAGCAACGAATTTCTAAGTTCTATTTATATAGATAAGATATTTCTTATATAGCTGTAACTCGGCCAATTTCATCTTTAAAAAGATATTTTAAAAGCCGACTCAATAAAATTAAGGTTAAAATTTAACACACTAGCCGAAAAGCAATGCAGTGAATCTGCAAAAACAAAATTGGTATTTAGAATCAATAAAGGTAATATAAAAAGAAGTTAAAATGGTCTAGTCGAGAGCGCTCGACTTTGACAACATTACTTATATATCCAAATCTTTATGAAATATTTACAGTTGATCAAGAAAATATGTGGGTTCATTTGATAACAATAACAAGGCTATTTCTGTACAATTGCTTCTAATTATTGCAATCGAAAATCGATATCTATCGATATTTGGGAAACGCGTGCAGTATTTACAAAGAAACAAAGCTTTAATTCTGCAAAAATAAAGTATTATTAGTTATAAGTTAAGTTGAGAGTTATACTATAAAAAATATTATATTTGCAGCTAAGTAAAACAAATAAATAATAAAATAAATTCTCATCACATATTCTTCCGGACAGTTTAAGCTAATATCCATAAAAATATGTGTTTGAATATCTAAAATTATAGTTGTTTAGTTTTTAATATTTACTTAAGGCCTCCAGCTTAAACATATTTAATATAAAATAAAAAAAAATACAAAAAATACATTTCAATTATATTTAAGAATGGATCAAAGTTAAAAGTGAAACTGTCAATGCAATAAATAAAACCATCTTACCAAACTCTACCTATAAGAAAAGTGCTCTTAGAAATAATAATCAAATAAACTAATAAACCCAAAAAAAAGATGCAGCACAAACAAGTGTGGAAAGTGTAAATACCCGAGCTTAGGGTAAAAATATTCAATTGAGCAGTTTGGAATAGCGTGAAATGAGAAATGTGCATTTGAATGGCATAATAATATACAATAATACACAATACAATAATGCGAGTATAAACATCTTATTGGGGTTGATTCGGCTCGGTTCACATATGGAATATTTCGAATGGAGTTGTCTGGCACAGTGGGACACCATGAAAATGACGACGGGTGTTTGGTGTTTGATCCTGGAGGCGATAAGTGAGCAGAGTTTTAAGTTTTAATTGGTTCGTCAGATGGGTTTTATTTTCTCTGGCGTCTGTCACGATACAACAAACCCAATTAACATGTGGCAAGTGAACGCTCAATGACCGCAACTCATAAACATAATTCACAAGAGAAATTTCAATTGAGGGAAGCTTCGTTTCGGGGTTGGCCCCGTTCTGTTCTGTTTTGCTTGGCTCAGAGTGCCATAAATTAATTAAACCCATTTAACATGCGTCATAAATTTATAAACAATACACCCAAAGCTAATTAGCCGACACGAAAATTGCTACGTACCTAACCACCAGGGCCAAGAAGCCGTGCCACACTCATGGTCCAAGTGTCGGAGGCTACATCGGCATCGCATTGCATACTTTGGGGCGTCCCAGCAAGGACAATCGACGGAGGATAAGAACAAAGGACGTTGCACAATGGGATCAATTGGGTTAACTTGAAATGCACTGAATTGTTCTCTTCAACTGAGCAATTGCTCTGACTATGAGCCATAAATTATTCATACATTTGCGCTGATATATTTACATACATGTAGTGTAGTATATATATATTTACATATATGTATTATATATGTATATAGTACATATAGTATACAATTCGAATTCAAAATAATCGTTGTAAATATCAGATAAGCCGGTTTCTTCGTCGGGCTTTTAAAGAGGCAAATACTTGTAAATAAAAGATTTCTTAGGATATCGGCTATCGATTTGTAAATATTATCGATATGCATTCCTTAAAGAAATCATAGATCCTGTCTGGTGGAAATAAGCGAGTGCCAAGAGTCTTAGTCCGGTTGAGGGATTCTATGTCTTTCGAGTTGATTACTAATTTTCTCGAAAATACAGCATCTCCTGGTCAGGGAGAGACAATATCTGCTGTGAGAATTCCCACTCGCTATTCAAAGATTCCGCTATTGACTATACCTAGTTTGGTTAGTTTACTCCTTAGTCCACATTGTCCTTCTAAGTCTATCTTCTGCATGCATATAGCCAGCATATTAGGGGTTTCCATGCAATTGCCATTTTGAAATTCCCATATAAGGAGGAACAGAAATAAATATTTTAAATATTAGAAATATATTGGAATGTATGAAAAATAAAAAAGGGTTTGGAGTCAGCAAAAGACTTACATAAAAACATATAAAGAGCTCACCAAACAAAAAAAAAATTAAATAAATATTTTAAACAATTTTCTTTTGTTTATTTTTTGTATATTATTTTTAGCAGTTTCCCTTAATTTCTTCGGAAAATGTTTCCATTTTCAGCCACTGTGTATTGTGGATTATATAATCATTCAGCAAAGTTCTTCGTCTTCCTCTTTTATTGTGCTTGCGCGTTTCTTTGTGGAAAACAAATTTTCGCAATTTTTATGGCCAAGTCAGGCAGCGACAGCGGACCCAGTTGGCCATTTTGGTTGTTTTGGGCTGCTTTGGGTTGTTTTGGCTGCTTTGGTTGGCCGCTCGGTTGACTTGCTTCATAAATAAAATGAATTCGTACTCAACTCGACAGCCATAAATAATAAAGTGCATGCCCCTGCCTAGACTAGGATAGCTACTCTCCCCGCTACCCACCCACCCCCCCTTATCCACTCAGAGCACCCACAACCACTGCCACAAATACTGTAGTTACTTGCTATGTGTATCTATTCGTTGCTGCCAACTGCTGCCAACTGCTTTTGGTCAAGTCAATATATCCAAGCCAAACGAAACCGAGCAACACTTTCTGCTTGGTGAATTTTAAGATTTACGCTGACACTTGACTGAACTGGGCAAGGGGTGTAGTGGGGTGGGGTGGGGGGGGGTTAGTGGCAAGGGAAAAGACGCTCAGCTGTTTAGCGTTTTGTGCCTGGTGAATTATGTGGCGTTAGCTGAAGAATTATTGTTGGTTGTTATACCCTGTATAGAGTATATTGGTTTTGTGCAATGTCCGTCATGCTGGCTGTCCGTCCTTATAAGCAAGGAAATCGATTATCGATTATCGATATGTGCAAATCGATAAAACCACATTACTCACATACTTTGAAAGCTAGAGTCAACCAGATTTGAAAGGAAGATTGCTTGATATTCCGATAAGCCACTATCTATCTCAATTTTTGAGGCAAACTTGAAAAATCTCCTGCCAAGATAGGCATTACTTGGCTACACCCCCACCCTCCTCTATTGTAGAAGGTATGACTTATTAATAACAGAGTATTACACAGTCCATTACGCCTGACAGCAACGTTTGCTCCCTTTTTTTTTTATCGGTATATGGCTTACAGGACCTGCAAACGATTGGAACACTCTGGATCTAAAACGCAATAAATAAATTTCAGTTTATTTTTTAAGTTCGTACAAATATAATTTTTTTTACATTTTTTTTTAAAATTCATTTCATTGAACAGCTGTGCTTAAAGTTTAAAAAGCATTTGTTTATTTTTGAGTTCAATTAAAAGTCCAAGGCTAAATGGTTTTATATGTCAATGAATTGTTAATTATTTGAAATGTTTACATTTCGATTAACATTTATTTAAGAACATGTTTCATCAGCTATTGTAACAAAAACAATAATTACATTTTTAATTGTTAAATACAACTTTTGACAAATAAAAATAATTAATAACGCCTGTGCACACTTACTAGAAATGTTTTTTAAGTGTTTGTCAAGGTTTGAGATGGTATAAAAGTGCATCAGACTCGTTCAAGTCACATCAGTCTCGACTTACCAAGTGAAAAAGTAACATTTCAATTAAAATGAGAACCCAGACCATAGTTCTCACCTGTGCTCTTCTGGCAATCCTCTTTACCTATTGTACAGCTGCAGAAGAACCAGAACAATCTTTCGTAATAAGCAAAAAAGATTCACCAGAATATTTAAATTTGATTAAAAATGTTGATTATGTAATTGTCATTACATTTACGCGTAATATTGATGTCTATGTTGTTTTTTATCGTAAAACAACAAAAACCTTACTAGACTAACTAAACTAGTTATTATTTCGTGCCACATATGCATTGTTATAAATACTAGATAAATCTAATAAAGAAATGAACATTTAAATAATTATTTTATTTATTTAATCGAAGTAGTCTTTCACTGCCTTCTCTTTCAGATCGTAGAACCGTGTCATTTTCTTCCATAAAATAAGAAGTGGTGAATTTGCTTGTTCAGTGTTAATCAGCAAAGTTAGTTTTTCAATTCCGAATTTTCTACTTTTTTCTCTTGTGCTATACCTTAACCAGCGTCAGACAAAGTGTGAAAACGTCCACTAGGGAGCTAGGAAATCGATAAGGTCGATAATCACAATTCGATTGGTCATCATTTTAAGGCTATAGCGTTGTCCTTTGAAGATCAACATATACCACGCTCAACCCCGCCCCCAGGCCACAGTTTATCTTCCGCAAACGTTTTTAGCCACGCCCTCAACTGCGTCCACAATCGCCAAAGGCGATATATCGGAAAGCGTAAGTCGATAAGTCCGCATATCTCCCACAATTGTAGAGAAATAGTGACCAAGCTTGGAAGGCAACTTGCTGGTACCCTCCTGCAGAGATTGGCATATACATTTTCAGATAACGCCCACATCCACCGCCCCCGGGAATTTCGGCCCTAGCAATCTGAACTGCGCATATTTTCCACATTTTGGAAAGAGATCGACACAAAATTGGATGGCCACGCCCACTCCGCCTCCCAAATCCGATACATCCCATATATCTCACACGCTTTAAAAGCTATAGTCACAAAATTTGAAAGGTATATTGCTAGTAACACCCTTCAAAAATCCGGACAAATTTTTGACCACGCCCAGTCCCGCTCCCAAAAATGTTAAAACCCTATATCTCCCCCAATTGAAGAGTTACTGTAACCAAACTTGGAAGGAAGATTACTATAATTTTTACTATGTTTACCGAAATTACCCGGTTCTTTGCTACCTGGTTTCAGCTGGTTTTACTTATGGTATCAACATATTTCGCAACAATCTCTCATTGTTGATGTTGTTAAAAGTGTTGCTTGTTTTTTGGCTTACATTGCTTTCATGCTGAGTTGGCGACTAGGAATACCCTTACTCTTTCCCAGCTCAAGCAACAGCTGTTGTGAAATGCACTTTTTGGAGAATACAACGATACACACATACAAGCACACACACACACGCATACTCACTCGTTTTGTGGGCGCAGACAGTGCCATTAACATAACTCAACGCAATCGCCTCGTCAGCCCTTTAGCCCAAAAAGCAACTACAACCCCCATCCCTATGCCCCACCCCTCCCATAACGAGTAGTGGGCGCTGTCAGGTCGTAAACATTGTTTTCTTTGGTTTTTAATTGGATTTTATTATGCCAAGCAAAAGTTAGCTGTCTGATATATTTATGATTATTATGTTGGCGGGCTTTCGGCTCTTTTCGCCAGGGCTGCCGCAAACAGCAAATCAAATTTGGGGACTGAGAATAACTTCAAATATACGACTCACTTAATACACAAAAGATAGCGAAATAGAGGGAGAGAGAGCGAGAGCGAGAGGGAATTTTTGTTTTTGTTTTTAACTTAAATAAATAAAGCATTTTGTTAGCTGACAGCTTGGTATGCAAATGCATGTTCTGTAGCCCTGATCCTCACGAGTCAGTATCGTTTGGCACTGTGGGCGCATTTGGTTAATTGCTTGGATGAACAACTAATTTGATGGCAGTTCAAAAGAGCAGCGGCAAAACACACACTCGCACACACACACATAAAATTTATATGCATGCGTTGTCGATGCATGTGTAACGGCACTTAGGGAACTTACTCCGCAGCCCCACTCAACTCTCTATCTCTAGCAGAGCTATCATCGAGTGACAGAGCGAAGGGCAGCCAAAAAGATAAAACGCATTGTAAGTAACAGTTAGACAGAGGATGATAGAGAGAGAGAGAGCAATGAAAGGTATATGTGAAGAGAGGGAGTAATGTGTACATATATTTAAATTTATGCCATGGTATATCTGTCTGTCTGTTTGTCTCTCTGTGTGTTTGATGTGGGCTGTCTTTTGTGCAGTCAACGATTTTCATGCTTGAGCGATTGCCGCAATATGAACAAGAGGAGGGGGCGGGGGGCAAGGGACTGTGACTGAAGCAGGCGGCATAATTAGTTTGAAACGGAAGCTAATTTATGTTTTGGCAGTTATGTTTAAATTAATGTTACAAAAATTAAATGCTCATAAATAAAACAAAATTTATGGTCGCCGATGGCCAACTCCTCTCTCCGCTCCACAGCAGATCCTTACGAACGATGGACCGCATTAGGAGTAGGGAAGGAGAACGACAGAATGGGCGCTCAACGAAATGGGAAATGGGAAATTCTTAATGTGTGTGTGAAGCAATTTGTTCTGATGGTCTCCGCATCGAACAAAAAAATGCCAACGACGTGTTTTTAGGTCCATTAATGCGTCTCTAGCCAAAAAAAAAGCACTTAAATGCCATTCTGACATTCTCCGAGTGGAAGTGTGGAATACGTTCAGCGTATTCAGGTATTTATGGCTGGTGCTGCTGGAAGATTTGTGACCCAGGAAATATGCATCTCTGCCACGTAGCCCATATTTATGTACTTATAAGCATTTATGCTTAACTCCAAATTATAATGCCCACAACAGGCATTCAAGTATTTAAAGACCTTACATAACAGACTTGTCTTAAATGAAGTAAATTGCATTTATTCAGTATTATTATTATTAGAGTTATTCGAATTTACTATTCACATATAAATAATAAAAATATAAAAATTGCATTAATTTGATTTAAAACAACAAATATTTAAACAATAATAATATTCGCTGATTTTTTTAAGTAATAATTTGGTTATAATTAATATTTGGACCAATGCCAAAGTTGAATTTTCTTCTTATTATATTTAACTTGTAATATATTATAATTAACTTTAATTATGAAAACCATTTTTGTTTTTGTTTTTTAATGAGTTTTAAGACAATTTATAAAAGAAAATACTTGAAAGAGATGATCTTACGAATATTATTATTTTATTTATTTTTGATTATTGTCAATTTGACATTATTTTTCGAAATACATCGATATTTTCTTAAGCGTCTCAATTTCATTATGAAAATATTTTCTTGCTCAGATTTATTGAAAAACATAAATCAAATGAATAATTGTATCGTTATGTAATGCTTAAGTTAATATTTATTTGTTTCATACACACAACAAAAATGCTCATACAAAAAAAGATTTTTATTAAGTTATCCTTTATTTGGTTTATCTTCATTTTATATATCTATTACATAAATATATTTTTATACTCGTGCAGTCGCTCTATTAATGTATGTTCAACCATTTCGTGACAAATTACATAATGTTTGCTAAATATACAATGTGACGTGACAAATAACATGTCATGTCGAAAAACCTCCTTTGTAGTACATGTCACAAATTTCAAATGCTCAAACCTGGCAATAAACCAATGGAATCATAAATTTTACACACAAGGAGCTACAAACAAATAAATACAAAAAAAATGCGTATGTTTTCAATGGGAGTTGAGTCTGTTGAAAATTGGATATTTGAAGCAATTTTCGTGGCAATAATGGGCATGAAAAACCTTTCAAATTTGCAACGCAATATGTCAGTTAGCTTCAACAAGGCTGCCAACTGTGTCCAGCACAGCCCACACAGAGTGTGTGACAGTGAGAGAGAGAGAGAGTGAGAGAGAAGGAGGCAGAGAGAGCATAGAGCAAATGAATGAAAAATGAATTTAATTGCCCTCTGTTGAGTGTCAACATTTTTGAAATGGGTTCTCGTATAACAGACAAAGGACTTCGGACAGCCCAACAGAAAAAAAACCGAAAAAGAAAAATCTGTCTGTGTTGGGGTGCAAAACAACATTTTTGGCAACATTTTTATGACAGGCAACAGCCGTAAAACTTTGACCTCTGTCTGTGCAACATGAGTGGCGGAGGGCAAGGGGAATGGACAGAAGTGATGGACACTGTTTGCCGCTTTGACCCACATCAGAGTCCAAATCATGCATACGCACGTCGAAAACTTTGTGCCCCCATTCGCAATCCCATTCCCATTCCCATTCCCGTCTCTGGTTTGAATCGAACTAGTGTTGCTTATTGGTTGGTTGGTTTTTATTCGCATTCGTTTTGTCGGTGGGCATCAAAGCAAAGTTTGCTCAGCTTTTTGCTGTCTCTGTCAGTCGACAAATCTCTCTCTTCTCTCTCAGTTCTTGGCCGGATCCGGCTGGCAGCGACAGCAACCGCAAAGAGCAACATAATGAAAAGTGTTTGGTCATTTATTGTTTAAATGTCTGACAGCATGTTGACAGCCAAATGCCAAAGTAAGTTGTCAGACAGCAACAGCAACAGCAACAGAAACGAGACCACGGCCTGACCATGACGTTGCCGTCTGGCAACTGACAGCCAACAGAGCAGCTCTCAGCCGGAGTCGGAGGTTGGAGGTTGGAGTTGTGCACTCATAAAAAATACGCCTGAATTTAAGTAAATACTTTTGGCTTGTTACCTTATTATTCATAAAGTGAGTTTCTAAATTTAGGAATTGTGGATTTGCATTTCTAAAATTCGGATTATCTTAAAATTGTCTAATTTCTCGTGTGTTTTGTAGAATTCTTATATTTTTTGTTACTTATATTTTTATTAAAAAAAACTTGTATTTTAAGCAATTTGAGATACTCGACTTTTAATCTTTATTATAAAAACCGAGAAAGTAAATTTCATTACTGGTTTTTTAATTTTATTCCTATTTTTTCGAAATGTTTTTCATAATAGCTGAAAACATTTTTAATAAAAAAAAATAAAATAAAAAATATTGTCATCATTTTGGTATTGTAGACTTACATTTTAGAAATTCGTTTTCCCAATATTTAGAAATTGTTTCGAATAACCAGAAATAAGTAATATTTTTTATGACGATTTTAAAATTGTAGGTCGATTTTTTTTCTGAGTGTAGGTCGGAGTTGTGGGTTGGCATTGCCTGAGCCTGGCATGCACTCTCCTCCGGACTCTGTTTTTGAGCACTTTCCACGTGGAAAGCCTCTGACGACATTTGCTTTGATGTTGTAATTTGATTGAGTCTCGCTTTTGGGTGCTGCAGACAGTACTCAATTTGGGATCAGGCAATTTACTTGCCCACCCAACTCAATCGCCACAAAGCTGTCTTTACATATCAAATTATTGCAGAAATTTAACGAAATGTGTCATAGGGATACAGAGATGCTCACGTAATATTCCTGCAAGAAATGCAATGAATAGCATCAATAAGGCATGGCTTTAATGTGCCAATAAGCATATTTACAAGAATTATCTGGTCAATAGAGCTCGATTAGGATATATCTGGAGCACAATGTCGATCAATTCTTATTAATTTAAAGCAAAACGTTCAAAATTGCCCGTAATTATACTTCACCTATTCAGCTATGCAGCCCTGCTTTTTATTAGGGCTGCATAGCCATAGTCAGCCTTGCAGTCTTATTAGGGCTGCATAGTCAAGGGTGCATAGTCATAGTCAGTCCTGCGGTCTTATTAGTATTGCATAGTCAGGGCTGCATACTGATAGTCAGCCTTGCAGTCTTATTAGGGCTGCATAGTCAAGGATGCATAGTCACAGTCAGCGCTGCGTGTTTGTTAGGGTGGAGTAGTCAGCTGATCGGTAAGCTGTTTGTTCACAGAAATAATAATAATAATAATAATAATAATACAAATTAAACAAATGTGCTACATATGTAAAATGTATAATACATTAAATGCTCTGTATGCTATCTGAGTATACCCTAGGTGGAGTACGAATTAAAGAGTATTTTATTTGTATGCTCTGCAGTTTAGCTGCTAATCTTTGCTCCCGTTTTTCTTCTATTGCTAGAGAGCACAATGGAAATTTCTCTAGCAGCAAAAGACAGGTCAGAGTCAAATATTTTTAAAAATAAAAATTATAATAACGATGATATTAATAATAATAAACATAATAATAACAACAGCAATATTTAAGCAGAGCAGAGCAAAAGAGCATTTACTTCTGTTTACTTCTACTGGCTCTGCTATTGCTCTCTGTTAAAGTTCGTAGCAGTTGCAATTGTAAAACGAAAAACTACAAAGGAGCGTAGCATTTCCAAAGACTGCTCCTAAATGCTATGCTCATACATACATCAATTTAAATACACCCCTAATTTGAAGCACTTGTTCACTAGTAAAGTTCAAACTGCAAAAGTGACAAAAACTTTGGCTACTTTTTTATGTATAACTGCAGCAGCAGTAAAGCCAGAGAGGGAGAGAGATAGATAAGGAGTGAGAGGGGAGAGGTGGAGGCAGTGGCAAGCAATTGTCGAATGACAATTGTAAATTGTTTAAATACAATTTATGAGTGCCCAAATGTGTCGCCCATATATAATTTCATGCACTTTAACATCAAATTTATCACAATTTGTGTGCGCATATTTTGCCTTTAGCTTCTGCCCAAACGCCACCCCACCCCCGCCGGCCCAGCACAACACTTGAATAGTTTTTGTATGCTTGACAATTCTCTGTGTTTCTTTTTGATTTCGTATTCGTATGTGCTTGTGTGTGTGTGTATGTGCTAGCGAAATAACTGTAATTGAAATTTATTGCACAATTTATCGTTGAGACAGCGACGCAGGCACGAAACGAAAGATCGTTCGTTGCTCGACGGATTTCAATGTTCACATTCACATTCACATTCACATTCACATGCACATTCGCAGAATTCGTGCGCCATTCATTTGTTCATTCGTTCAATTCGTTCAATTCGCATGACTTTGCGGTTTCTGTTCTGTTTTTCTGTTTTCGGTTTGTTTTGTTCGCTGCATATTGAAATTGATGTCAATTTAAAAAGCAAAGTTGTCGTGTCAATCATAAAACTCAATTATCGCGCTTAATGCCTGCGACTGAGTTGGGGGTGTGGCCGGGTGCCTAACAGCTCAATTGAAAACGTTTCTACGCGTGTCTCTATTCTAAGAACATGCCGCCCCCGCCTGCACCCGGCAACCGCGTAAAAACACCCTCAAGCAACAAGCGACATTTGATTGCCAGCAATCAGACGCGCTTGATGATCATCATCAAAACATGCCACTTGTGTTTTGTGCGCTAATCGCCTCTCAATCGACTTGCTGCACGCACACACACATACACCAACACACACACACATGGAGTCTGCTCTCAGCAAAGCTTCACGCTCGCCACTTAAGTGCTGCGGCACATTTGAGTGGCAGCAATGCTCATTGTTGTTGTCGATGCTCGGTGCTTATTGCTCGGCTTTTCAAGTGATTTGTGACTTGCCCTGCGGCCAGAGGATGAATGGGAGCAGGGAGCAGAGAGCAGAAGTGGGTGTCAGCTGCATGTGTGGCAGTGTGGAGTGGCGGAGGCGCTCTTCAAGATCAAAGCGGTGGTCAGCTGATAGCACCTAAAGTCACTTGCAAGTGGACTAGTTAGATTACCATCAATTCACTATTTTTAACTGACTACAATAGACGACTAGAAGATACCCTGCACACAGCTGCTAAATATAAAGTATTTTCGGCATAAAAAACAAAAACTGTGTTTCTTATACGATCTAAATGAAATTTGTTTGTCTGTATATATTATATATCAATTATAAGACTATATCTTTATCTTTAATTACTAACGGAAATCGATTTGTTTCAATAAAATTATAATTAAAATTAAATAGACTTGATCTGCGTTCGGTATAGGAAAACTTATATTCCAAATTTGAAGTTTTTCTAAAGAAGACTTGTTCGTACAGACGGACATGACCAAATCGATTCGACTGATCAAGAATATATGTTTAATTTCTGCCTCTTCCATACTTTTGAACACTTCATTACACCCTTTCGACCATTTTTAATGGTTTCAGGGAATCAAATACACCTAGATCTTTAAAAAACTTACGTAAAGATGCTCTGATAAGCAGAAATACTTTATAAACTTAACAAAAGAATTTAAATACTCATTTTCAAAATTCTCGTTTAATTATTCAGGAAAATCGTTTGTGATTTAAGGAATGCATGTCTATCCATTATATATATGAATTATTTTATATATGAATTGAAATTTTCAGACATTTTCAAAATTTCTGCACTGTAATAAATATATATATATATATTTTTTTTTTGTAAGCAAAAGTAGGAAGTTATCCACTTGAAAATACAAAAACAATATAAAATATATACTGCAGTGTTTTAAGACAAGTGAATACATTAATTTAATGAATTCATATTAATAGAATAAAATAGAATAAAAACTGTTGATATATTTTAACGAAGATACGGGAATAGAAAAGTTTAACTTTCATGAAAAATATATATAATAATATAATCCATTTGAAGGAATCACTGCAAAACATTGAAAATAACTCGGATATCGAATAATTTTTGGGGAAATTTTGACACGCTTAAGGCGCGATTGCTTACAAATATATCAAAATATGTATAGATGACCAGGGATGTGGTTCACTTCTAAGAACCACTCTGTTCGAATTCAACAACCCTTGAAAAACCAAAGAAATTTAGCGACGAGTTTGTTTGGGATTGTTTTTCTTTTTATAGCTAAAATATATATTTTTTGCCTAAGTGTTTTTTATTTTAAATTTGTACTTGAATATATATTAAATGCCATCTGGATTCGTCTTCAGGGAGAATTCACAGAGTCTGTTCAGTCAGATGTGGAGTTTTTAAAGGCAACTGACTCTTAAAACTTCGTTTCAATCTAAAATCCGAAATCTTAAAAGATACAAGCATAATATGATTACTACTAAGATTACTATTGGGGATTTATTTTTCATATAGCCTATATTTGTAAGATCTCTCTGTTCAACAATTGCCACTAATTGACTTGAAAACCTTTTCTATGTCCATTATCCCAATTGAAAGCTGTGTAGAGTAAATCAGATGATAATAACGGTAGCGTTCAGTGAACAAACAAGAGATGAATAAATCTGAATAAATCTGAATAGAGCCGAATATATCTGAATAGATTCATAAGCCGCACACTCGCAGCTGTAGCGCATTATGTGGAAACAAATCTCAATTAAAACTGTCACAGTCACTCAAAACAAACTGTCAACTTTATTATTAATTAAATGTCAGATTATAGTCGCTACACACACACACAAACACACACATGAGGGGAGACAGACGAGTAGGGGAAGGGGGCTCAGGGGGGGAGTTAAGCAAGCAAATCCGTTGCCGTCAAAGAAGTCGCACACTCCTTTGAAGCGAACGCCAACTCACTCAAAAAACACACACACACAGCTGCAGATACATCTACAGATGCAGATACAGATACAGAAACTGAAACTGACAACCACTTCAAACAGCTTTTACGCACACACAACACAACACACACACACACACACACACACACACAACAAACACACACTGCTCGTAGACGAGTCACAATCTGCAGCTCAGTGAGATGAAATAATACTTGCTGGATTAGAGCGTGCATTAAATGTAATCGCAATGAATTTCGAAAGATGATTAGTCAGTCAGCCAGTCAGTCAGTCAGTCAATCAGTTCGTCCGTCCGTCCATCGGTCCGTCAATCAACCAACCACGTAATTGCTTATGCTGCAGATTTTGATAAGACACAAAATAGCAATGACACTTAATTTGGCATTTAGTGCCGGCTCTTAAGCACATCAAACATATTACTTATTCGACTTATCGCACAACCAAATCCAAGCCAACACACACACACACACACACGCTCACACACTCAAGTGTGTGCTCAAACCAACTAAAAATATGAAGCACCTGTTCAACACTGTTCAAGTGATTTGATTGATCGCCAAGTAGAAAAAGATTGTGCAATCAGTGAACAGTGTTTTTCAGCAACTAATCACAAATGAATATAAACATTGATTTCATATGAATACAGAGGAATGAATGCCTCAAAACTTTAAGTGATTCAACGTTTGAAAAGTTATTTTTTGTACTTATTACTCATTATTTAAGTATGTCAAATTTGATTCTTATTTTGTGCGATTTCTAATAAGTCTCTCCTATTTCCAAGTTGATAATTTCTTACTTTTTGTCGTAGTAAAAAAAAATTAGATCTGATTTGTAATATATTTTATCCGATCTGATATATCTGCTATATATTTTATTTTATAAAATTCGAATCTAGTTGTTTCCAGAGTGCTAAACTATATAAAAATATGTGTTTGTTGATGAAATCTTTGTTTCTTATATGATCTTGATTTCTACAGTTAATAATAATATATATACATACAAATTGAAAGACTATATCTGATTGGATTGCATACAAACAGCAATTTCTACTTGTTTTCGTATTTCTTTTGACTTCGCTTATAAAATAGTTATAGAATAAATATATATGTGAGACTAGTGTCAGCGAATTAAGTATTAGCTTAGGCCGAATTTTAAAGTCAAAAAACATTTATTTAATATTGATCATATATGATTTATATTTTTTTCGGTTTGTAGAGTCGCTGAGAACTCTATATACATGATGTGTGTGCTTAATATTATGATTATTCCAATCTATATACACTATTCACACATTAAATATTATACATATATTCGATTACAAATTAAAAAAAACGTGTGATTTTAATTGAATGTCTCAGAGTGTGTGCATATTATAAATATACAAGTTTGTATAAATATTTATATAATAAATCATCATTTAAATTATGCACATTTTTATGGAACAGTTGCACAAGTGTTGATCAGGTAAACAAATGCATTCTAGATAAGCCCATTTTTGATAGACCTTTGTGAGAATTGTGTCTAGAGATTGCTAGATAGGCTTCCAACTGCTATGTGTATGTGCAATGTATCCAGTTATAATTGTGCTTTCAGCAACATAAATTCAAGTCAGGCCAACGATTTATGATCAGTCGAATGAGCGCCAGCCAGCGAACAACACCTTTAAAAAGCCGCACGCTTTGTGTGACATTCATTTAACTCGGCTCAGAGCCAATTCCCTACAAAGAAATAAGCTACAAATCAATTTGAGGTTGACAACTTAACAGTCTAATCGAAGCCAACAAAATGGTTGCCTTTAAGAAAGAGTCGCTGTCTGTCTGCCCGTCTCTCTGTCTGCCTGTCGGCAACGCCAACTCAATTGACCAGCAGCTGTCTACATCGAGTCCAAATACAGTCGCCCCCTGTGCAATTTAAACTTTGCAAGCTTCAGTTACTGAAAATTGTCATATTGCAAGCGCACGCAGGCGCAACGTAAATGTTCAAAATTATAGTTAAACTCATAAATTATCGGCATAGCCAGCCGCTGAAGCTCGTTGCCGTTTCTCGTTACACCCTGCACCCATTCTAAATGGTTAAAGTGGGGATGATGACTTTGTGCAAAAGTATGTAACACGCTGAACAAAGCATCATTAAGTGTATATATAAATATTGTTGATCAGCATCAACAGACGGATCGACTTAGCCATGTCCATCTAGGGATTTAAAATGTGGAATATTAGCTATGGCTTCATGTTGATCAATTTTATCGATAACTGCTCTCGCTTCGGGATTATCGATATAAATTGCTTAACAATAAATAATAAATCATAAAATATTCATTATTTTATATATATATATTTTTTATAATATATACATTTTATATGTATAATAATAATAATTTATTCATGAACTGTATCAGTTTTAAGCTCAGATAGGATACGAGGTCTGACCAATAAGTAATGAGACTAAGTCCATAAAATACGTATATTTAAAAATTAAGGTACATTGACGTGATCCCCTTCAAAGTACTCCCCTCCCGCAACTACACACTGGTTCCAACGTTTCTTCCAGCTTTCGTAACATTTCTGGAAGGCTTCGACTGGAATGTCCTTTAGTACCCTCGTCACGGCGGTCTGGATGTCAGTTATGGACTCAACAAACATGCACTCAGACTTCGTAGACTTATATCTATCAAGTATTTTCTTCTAATATTTGCTTGAAAGTTTAATTAAAATCAACAAATTTTTTTCATATTTAATATAAGAAATTATAAAAATAATAACTAGAAAATTCCGCTAATAATAATGAGTATTCCTAAAATTAACATTGGCATTATTAGAATAAATGGAGCTGGTTACAGGGTATATGCTCGTCTTGCTCACTTGCGTACAGCTTTCTTACTTGCTCTTGTTGTTGTTGCTGTTCAGATGCGATCGCTGGGGCCCTGACAGCTTTAGCCCCAGCTCCAGCCACAGCTACAGCTACAGTCTCAGCTACAGTCTCAGCTACAGCTACAGCTACAGCTTCAGTTCTCTGGTCTTTTAGACAATTTAAAGGCGGTTCGAACTCAATAAACCAAATTCCGCACATAATTAATCGATGGCCGAGTCGAGTCGAGTCGAGTTGAGCCGAGTCGACTCGAGTCGTTGCCGCTGAGCCAGCTGCAAAGTCCTCGTGCGCTTTTTACAATATTTTTGTTTTGACTTTGAATGTGGGCTTGAGTGAGTTGGCTCAGTTGATTCACTTGGTTTAGTTGGGTTCAGCTCCGGCGAGGTGTGCGAGAGGCGAAACTTTTTAATAGTCGCACCATAATCGTAAATCTTTTGTGTCCGACGCAGTGCAACGACATGGCAGCTGCCGGGGCAACAGTTGTGGCACTTGGGGCAGCGGCACTTATAAAGCAATGCATTCAGTGTAGTATACTGCCTCCACTCCCCCTTTCCCCCCTCTCCACCTCTCCCCATACACCATACAAATCGAGCAAATGTTCACAACTTTATTTATCGCCCAAGCGCATTGCTGGCCAAAGCAAGAAGTTGGCCATAAAACGAATGCTCTGCCGCATAAGCGACTCGCGTTGAGCTCATCTTTAGACCCATAACTCTATCTGGCTGGTGGAAATCAGGCATTAAAAAGGCTTAGCTGTCATATCGAAGACATTCTAGTTTCAAATACCAATTGACAGACTCACCGATTTGTATGCTAATCAAACTAATCTGCATGTGGCAAGCCTTCAATTTGTTTAACTACTCTTTTAGAAGGCAAGCAGCATTTACATTTAGTTATAAAATTATGATGACAACAACCTTATTTGCCAATGGAAGAGTTCTCTACTTTTTATTACCAGCTATTAAGACATGACCAATAAAAGTGGAACATGATCTGTTTTCAACAGCGAATATAACACATTAGATCTGAATATCAGTCTAAGTTTATGGTTTTGTACACTCCTCGCCACTTGAATAGGACACCCTCTCAGAAGAAAGCATCTCCGATCGCATTAGGTATATATATTCTAGATCAGACAAGTGCTTGCAGCTTCAAATTTGGAACATGAGTTCTCTTTTACCAAACCAGATCTGGTCTATTCCAGTTTATCGATAACTGCATCCGTTTGTCGAATATCGATATTAATCAGCTTCCGTTGGAAGTACAGACCATAGAACCTTCCAATTGATATATCTTATTATCTTATACCCAGACATGATGATGATCAACTATAACTATACACATAATTATTGATTAAGAATCTTTTATAATTTAAAGTTTATGATTTATAAATACCAATTTAAAAATAAATAAATATTCTTAAACACTTTGCTATCTAGCACAATAATTAGTTCTCAACGCTGTAATAAATATATTTATATATATATAATAAATATATACTTTGGCTTGTTCCTTAAAATTTGTCAATCTTCAACTAATTTCACGCCCATCTCAAAGTGTTGCAAAGTGTGTGCCTTGTTTAGCAAATGAGTTGTCGTTTACTTTGTTAAGTGTCCACAACAACTAAACCATAACAAGTTGCAACTATGCCATAACAACAGTTAGTTGTGGTCTTGAGTTGTTGTTGTTGTTGTTTGCTGTGCGCGCATTATTCAAATGCCCGAGCAAAGTATCTGTAAGTCTGTAAGTATCTGTATCTGTAAGAGCAGCAAGTCTGCAATAGCAACAGCAAAAGCAAAAGCAAAAGCAAAAGCAAGACATAAGTTGAAAGAGAGACAACAGCAACAAATACGACAACGACATTGTGGAGAACTGTCAGTTGAAGCTGACACACAAACTGACAGCTTGAAATTGAGGTTTTCTCCACGCTGACAGCGTAACACGTCAACTTAAGGAGGCATAAGGCCGAGTGCCTGTCTAGATACAAATAGACAGGCCAAGCCAAGCTAGCGAATCGAGTGGAGCATGGAGTGTGTTGTAACGTAAGAAAAAGATAGTCAGTCGCATGCAGCGATGGGAAGGAGAGGCACAGGCTGTGGCATGGAGCATGGAGAATGGAGCCGTGTAGCATCCAACGTCAGCAGCCGCAGACAGCAGGCAATTTGACAGCTTAAACACACGAGCATGTCAAAATGATATGATCGCTAAGTGAGCTCAAGATACAAAAAACCCAATTCGAAGTACGACTTTAAGTGTGTGTGCGAGTGTGTGCGAGTGTGTGTGTGTGTGTGTGTGTGTGTGTGTATGTGTCTGCCAGTATTATGCAGTTTTACATACGCTTATTATACCATAATCAAAGGCAAATGCCAAGTGTTGCATCTTCTTCGAGTAGCAATCCAAAAAACAGCAAACACTTCACTCAAGATAACCCAACTCTCCCTCTCACTCACTCTACCTCTCTCTGTCTCTCTCTGTTGCTACAACATTTGCGCTGTCAGCGCTTCCAAGTACCGGATTCAGTCTTGGTCTTGGTCTTGGTCTTGGTCTGAGTCTGGGTCTGGGTCTCGAATTTATCTGGGGCCTTCTCAGTTGGTCGTTCAGCATGCGTGTTGCTTTTCATGTTTACATTAATAAAAGTCAAAGGTTCTTGAGACTGACATATTGTAATTTATGTTTAGTGACAGCTTTATATCGCCACACAACGAATTTTAATCACTTGTTATTTTGCATAAGTGAGTTGCACCTCAATCGAACGTTGCTGCCACACCGATAAAAGACAACCGACTAGTTTATTTATGCTTCGCATCGGAGAAGCGTGCAGTTGACTTTTAGAATTTATAGTTTAGCTATCTTTGTAATGAATTGACTGGATTTGCAATTATCGTGT
The DNA here is from genome assembly GCA_035044025.1 of Drosophila paracracens. Lineage (NCBI taxonomy): Eukaryota > Metazoa > Arthropoda > Insecta > Diptera > Drosophilidae > Drosophila > Drosophila paracracens. The sequence continues at coordinate 1,079,217 of JAWNMN010000835.1, read as the reverse complement.
AGCTATTGAATCTTAAGACAGCATTTAAGATAAATATATTTAATTTATCTTGGTAAGCTAATGTAAACATTATTTAGATGACATCAAATAAGAACAGATTTCATGCACATATTTCAAATGATATTATCAGAAATATAATAATAATTAATTAATAATTATAATTATATAAAATGTGCTCTCTTTTAGATAATAATGCACATCCATTTCTTAGATTGGTGTTAATATTATTGATTTCTGATCTTATCTACGCATTTAGTCAAATATTTTATATTTGCATTACGAGTTTTTCATATTATAATGCAAAATTCTTAGTTGACGTTTCTAGGAACTATAAATTATTGTCGATGCAATATATTACGTACATAAATATATATGTATATATGCATGTATGTATATAAATTATAAGGTCAGTCGGAATGATGTCTGATGACTGTTGTACGAGTTTTGAATTGAAAATGCATTTCAAGCTGCCACTTAGAATGGGGGCCTCTTGTCAGTTTTATGTCAAAATAAATGAAGCTAAATGACAGTTTAATCAAGGCGTCAGCGATGTCAGAGCAATCGCCAGTCAACAGCAAAAACAACTAAAACAACAACAACGAAAACCTTGTATTATACAACAACCGAAACAACAACAACAGCAACAGCAACAATTGTGAGTGAGTCGTGTAATATCTGGCGAACAATGCGAATTTGCTCATCGCACATACTTTTGCTGTTGGCCCGTCACTGTCAGCTAGAGCGAGAAGAGCGAGCAGCACGAGAAGAACGAGAGGAGAACTTGCAAAACTGTGAATTGTCAGTCGCTTGGTCGTTTCAACGCTTCACTCACGTCTCTGTCGCTGCGTCGCTGCGCTGCTTGTAAATGCATTTGCATTTCAGAATGTTGTGGAAGTAAGGGAAGGGGGGGAATGTTTTTGACACTTGACAGGCGAAATGCACTGACAGCTATAAAAAAGCACAATACCAACTCTGACAAGGGCAGCTGATGGCAGAGTTGTTGTAGCCTTGTAACTGCTAACTGGTAACTGCTGGCCGGTAACTGGTAACTGTTAGTTGGCTAGTCGGTAACTAGTAACTGTTCGTTGGATACTTGCACTAAGCAGATAATACAAAGAGGCGTCAAAATCGACAGAAAAGTGCATCAGGTTTTTCGTCGAAAATTTTGCAGGGTTCGAGTGTCGAGCAGCGAACGCAGGCCATTTTTCGCGGGTCATCGTGGATAAATTCAAGATCCAGCATGCGTGGGTGCGAGCAGGTACGCACCTTTTCTAGTTCTCCCTCATGGGTTACGAATTTGTGCAAAATAGTAGCTGTATTGCTAACGGATCGCGCAGACCCTTGAATGTGTGCGAAAATAGCAGCAACACTCTATTCTTCACTCTTCGTGTGCGAGCTGGCACTCGATTTTCAATTTTGCAGTTTTCGTAAAGTGGGGTGGCTTAACTGTTGATCAATTTTGTAACCACAGCCCGCAAGGTGTATGGTGAAAATCTAAAACAGGGTATCATTGTCTCGACACACACAATTCGTTGTTTCTCGACGGGCACACATATAAGCATACACTTAAAGATAGATTACAACGGGATAATGTCGCAGTGCGCAGATGGCTGTTCGAACAAACTTTTTCGCATGTCGAGACAGTGATACCCCTTTTAAGATTTCCACTAGACAAGGTCGTTAGAAATCAGACCTGCAGATGAAAATAATAATATGAAAGTAGATTTTTAATTCTTAAAAAATGAGTAATAAAAAGTTAAATAGTCGACCAAACTGAACGAAATCTGGTAACTCATGGCAAGTAAATCTAATAAAAATTGATTTCAGATCTAATATAATTCTGATTTCTTATGATTTCGAATAAAATAAAATAGAATCTCAGAGGCTGTGCTTTGTGTAACTGACAGTTGGATAGTTGGTAACTGGCAACTGTTAGTTGGGTAGTTGGTAACCAGTAACTGGAAAATATTAGTTGAAAACTGTAACTGACGGTACAGCTCTACTTGCTTTTGGTCATATGCGATTTGTTGTGCTGTTTGTTGTGGCTAACCCCCGAAAATAGAAATAGAAACCAAATAAATCTCAGACAATCTGTGTTCGTCTTTCATTTCGGGTCTCCTGTGGCGCGTCATCGTCATCGTCATCGTCCCAGCCCAGAACTTGTTTACAAATGAATTTAATTGATCAATCAAAGCGAGTGAAGATCAAAAAATAAAAAATAAAAAGGAAAAAAAAGAACACAACAAGATCAAAGCAAGGCGAGCAAACAGACAAATGCCATACAAGCAAACCGACAAGAGGCAACAACATGCAAGCAATCAGTGGCAACATGCGCAGTGTGGTGGCAGCGGTGGAAGGGGGGTTGGGGCAGGGGTTGAGATGGGGGCTAGCATTAGACATGTTCTTCAGTCTTTCAGTCAGTCACTCAGTCACTCAGTCAGTAATTTCCACTTCAACTGGAAGATTCATTGCATTGCGTTGCAGTTGCTTTCATTGTTGTTGTTGTTGTTGTCGTGTTGCCTTGTTTTGATTGGTATCACTCAATGAACTTTGATTGTTGTAAATGTAATTAATCAATAACATAAACATTTACACAACATGCGCGCAACATGCTCTTGCCTCAGGTCAAGACCTGCTCTGAGCAACTCGAGTTCCCAGTTGGCTTCCCTCTGACGATGTTGCAGCAACTCAATCAGCTGCAATTGCTGTTGCCTCGTTGAATTGCCAAGTTGTTGTGACACTTTTCTGAAAGTTTGCAGCACTCTGTGGCTCTAGTTTACTGGTATGCATTCAATGTGCACCAACTTCAAATGGCTAATTGCGAATCTCACACTTGGAAAGAGTTGCAATGAATTCAAATAAATATTTATCTATATATCTTATATGTTGTATAATAGTACCAAAGTTTGCTTGGGAACATGACCTTGGTCACGAAGACCTCATTCAGGTATTTTATTTATTTATTTATCCCAGCGCCACAAGATTGAGACTGATAAATGACTGCATTAGTCACAAAGGAGTTCAATTTAATTAAGTTACAAATTATTAATTAAGTAAAATGTTAGAAAATTTGGAACACTCTCAATCGAGAATAACAGTATCTTCAGATATGTAATATAATATCAATTAAACCTGAATATATGGTCTTAATATCAATTCTTCAATTTAGAGATAAACTTCGAAAAAAAAATATATCAACATAATAAAAATAAACATAATATATTAAATATATTTACTCTTATTAATATCTAATTTTATTTATTTATTAAATTTATTTGTTATTATTACTTTTAGTAATGAAATAATATTAGAAAATTACATTGTTATCATTATTAGTTAACTGGATCAAGATTTATTATCTCTTTGAATGCAAAGATTCTTCCTGATGTTAGATTCTTAATTTTTCTGATGTAGATCCGCAGGGCTACAAATTAAGTTAAAATATTCGTAAAATTCTAATTGAGTTAAGCTCTCTAGCTAAGAGATTCTTCAAAGAAAGTCTTTGCTCATTTCAGCAAAGGAATATCAAAAAGATCCCAATTTCAGTTGCTTGATCAAGAATGAAGATTTTCGCACTTTAATTGGCCACTCCAAATGCTGAGATAAACAGATTACGGGATTACGGGATTACGTAAAGTACGTTTTCTGTGCACTCGTAATCCCATGAGTGTATTTCGCTAGTTATCGAATTGCATGTTGCATGCAACGAAAACATTTTACCAACTTCGCTGTGGTAAACATCCTGTTTTTGCAAAATGATTCGCACAAAATATAATTTAGATATTGCTGTTTAGAGTTTTTGGCGCTCCAGCAGCATCCGCTTGTAAATCATATTCAAATATTTATGCATTTAGTTGAACGCTGCTCTGCTCCTTGCCCCTTCAACCCGACTAAATGTCTGGCTGTAATATATATATATATATACTCTCTATAACTGTGTGCATGTGTGTTTTATTTAGTGCATTTAGATAAAGCGAGCATAGTGTCAACTGAGACTCTTTGGTTGCAGCTGCAGCTGCTGCAATTATCGTGCAACAAATCATGAAAACAGTTGTTATGCCACGCATATGTTGGGAACGTGGAAAAGGGGTATATTAATTATGTATATAAGGTATATATACTCTTGATCAGCATCAATAGTCGATTCGTTTTAGAACTGTCCATTTGTCTGAACAAGCTGATATCGATATATATCGATAGCCAGACGTAACACTTAAGATATATATACAGATTATTATATATTATTATAAATTATATATATTTTAATATACTAACCATAATATTGATCAACTGCAAGTCTGTTTATCAAAATAGGCTAAGAAACTCAGCTCAAATTGAACAAAGACTTTTCTGCATTTAATAGCTGTCCGCAGAGGGTATCTGCAAGTCGAGCTTGCTCTCTCCCTCTCTCTCGACTAGCGCATTTTAGGTAGTTATTGGTGCTGTTGTTGGACTGGCACTGTTTGGCATTAGTTGTGTTAATTTATGTGCCATTTATGAAATATTTACAAATTTATAAGTTATTATTGTTGTTACGAGCATTGTTATGGTTACAGAGATTTTGCCCACTTGTTTTTATCGCCGCAGCGCACCGAAATTTATACACATATTTATTTCGGTTTTTGTGGGATTGTACATTTTTGGCTATTAGTTGTTGTTTTTATTGTTTTGTTATATTCTTTTCGCCTGCAGCATGTCAGCTGCCTTTATTTATGAGCTTTTTGTATTTGTCTGACCTCCGCCGGATGTTTAGTTGCCATTGTTTGTTGCTGCTGCTGCTGTTGTTGTTGGTCGTGCAGTTTATTAGTGTTTTAAAAAATTGTATTATTATAATTATGCAAGCCATTTGGCATTTAATTTATGTAATTGCACTGAACAATTTTAACTTATCAGCTGAGTGTGTATTTATAAGCGAAAATCAATATTTTCATAGGGGCGTTAATACAATGAGTAAATAAATTTACAAATACTATTAATTTAAAAAAAAAACTTCAATAATTTTAATACTTGCAAATAATTACTAAATATAATATAAATAATAAATAATATAAATAATAATAAATAATAATAATATAATATAATACAAAAGTGCAAGAATATTTTATTTCTTTGGATTTTAGTTATTTCACACAGCTTCACACAATAAAAATGTTTAAATAAAATTTACAAGTTTAATTATACAAAATTGACAGCGAATAAATATAAATAAATATAAAATGATTAAATAAATATATAAATGTATTAAAAAGAAAAATGGGAAACCCCAGAAAACTTTTAGTAAATTAGTAATAAGGAAAGTTAAGATCTTTAAGAAGAGAGAGAAGTAGAGCTAAAGAGAGAGATAGAAAGAGATAGAAAGACAGAAAAAATATATAAAATCGAGGACAAAGCTCAGAATCTACAAATAAAGCTACTTCAATTTTTAATGTGATTTATTTTTATATATTACTTAACTCATTTTAATTAATTTCTGAAAAGTAATTGCCATGCTTATATGCGTGGCAAATTGATTGAACAGTGATTGACTAAGATTGATTGAACTTTTTAGATCAGAGTTCTATTATCACATGCTGAGCTAATAATTAATTTACAGCTACGAATATAGTACACAGATTCAAAAATAGTTTCTAATTTAGCTTGGGCTCACATTTGAGTGATTTCAATTTGCCAAATGCAGCGGACCGCATCAAAATCGTCAGCTCTGAGTGATGTTGTGTGTGCACAACACAAAGCAACACAACACAACCAACAACAGAGAATATAAAACAACACACGCCCCGACCATTAACCCATTTCATCTTGACTGCAAATAGCATCGACAAGAGCATTTAATTTTCAGTGATGCGTTTGCCACCCAAAGCAGTGCAACAGTGTTGCAACATGACATGCCAATTGTGCAGCAGTGCAACTGTGTTTCTGCTGTTTGCCGCTCGAGGCTTGATGACTGCGCCGCAAATTGTCTGAGGCGTAACTCAAAGTGAGGCATGTGCCAAATTCAACGACTCATAAACGAAAGAAACAATAAAATCAACGCACGAATTGCCACATAAAGAAAGCTGGGTGGGCATTGTGGGGAGATGAACTATATATATATATATATATAGATGAACAATACATGCATGGATAAACTCAGAGATAGAATCAAACAAAACAGTTCAAACAAGGATGAACAGAAATAATAAGTTAGAGTGCTGCTGTCAAAATAGCTCGACTAACAGATACCCAGTACTCGGCTGTTAAATAAATAATAGCAAAGATAATAAACTAAAGTAGTTAAGGTATCTTGTACAAGAGGATATCGATTTATATCGATACTTTCGAAACGACTGCAGTTATCGACAAAATTATATTTTAGCGTATAAAAATATTCAACAACAAAATTTGTGAATTTCGATTAATGAACATTTCTTGACGAAAATATATATATATATATATATGAATTATATATATATATTATGATTTTAGTGTATTTTTTTCCCCTGTATTGAAACATATTTCTGAAAAATAGAATTAATTTTTAATGAATTTAACAATAATTTTCTGTAGGTAATGCGAATGAAAAAAGTTGTGCAAAATAATGTAATATATAATAGAAATTGACATATTATTAATCAAAATATATATTATATATCATTTAAACTACAATCAGCAAATTCAAAATCCATTTAACAGCTGTTTTCTAACTATTTCTTAGTTCTTGTTTTGCTCAGAGTACATTTTTATTGGCAATAATATTTGTGATATATGCGGCTTTTTATGCATGGCCAAGAGACAGACTAATTGGATCATAAATTAGCTAGTACATATTCTGCCTCCCCCTCTCTAATGCTGCCCCTCTCTCTCTCTCTCTATATATATATAAATATATTGAGATATAGATATGCCTTTGTATTTGCTGGGAATTTAGACAAATTCACCCGCATGTCTCTGACAGATGCACATCAAAAGCGTTGAGGTGAGCAGTAAGGGGGGCAATTCATGATGGGTAGACAGAGAGAGAGAGAGTGAGAAAGAGAGAGAGATAGAGAGAGAAAGAGGGATAGACAGGCGGACAGACACTGACACAAAGTGCATTTGACAAATGACATTTCACAGACTGCCAGACACATTTTCTGGGCTACAACATTTTCGAACCGAGGCCGAGCAAAGTGTTTTTAAGTGAATTAGTTGTTGTTGTTGTTGTTGTTACTGTTGTTGTTGTTGTTGTTGTTATTGTTGCTCTTCTTCTTCCACTTATTTTTATATGTAAGCATATTGCTGACAGAAGCGCCCGAACCACCAGCAATATAAGACTACGATTTCTCAGTTTTATTAAGTTTCTTTTCTTTTTTTTTTTCTTTTTTCCTTTTTTTTGGGCACCCAAAAGAAGATCTCAATTTCCACTTCAATTTGTCTGCTGTCAGTGGTAATTGAGTTCAATTTACAATAATATGCTCTGACGTCTGTGTGGCTGAGCGCCAGCTGAGACAGCTCAGCACGATGGGTGTGTGTCTGTGCCTGTGTGTGTGTGCCTGTGTGTGTGTGTGGCAAGTGTATAAATGTCTTGTGCTTGCAATTTGTGTCGCTGCACTGACAGAATAGATCCCCTTAAATATAACTACACACACAGTGGGGTCAGCTGTGGCTGCCACAGGGTTCAAAGTTTCGATTGTGGGGGCGTGTCTGCATTGTATGCATTTGGTGCCAGCTGCCACACACACACACACACCCACAGATAAAGTGCTGAGTAAATCAAGCAACTGCATTTTAAACTCAATTTGTTACTTGTGTATTCAGTTTTGTTATGCATTAACTGAAAAGGATGTCAACTAATATTTAATTAAACAGGTAAACAGAAGTGGTTATAGATATGGTCAAGATATCACAGATATGTTAGAGAAGTAGCTATAGGTTCTTCTTCCATAACATTAGACATGTGCCAACATTTAGAGCATTTCTGGAAACCAGAAGAGAAAAAATTTCGTTGAAGAAACTTTGAAGACGTCGAGGCGGCAGCTGTGTGTATAACCAGAGCCGTGGCAGAGTTGCCAGGGTATATTTAATAAAAGGAAGTTAAACAAATGAATTTCTGATTGTTATTATTAATTTTCCATTATAATATGTTACTATGAAAAATGCTGACAATTGTAACAAACAATTCAAAAGAAATTTTATAAAAATCTGTAAAATATATATAAAATAATTTTTGACGGACTTACAACAAAAATGTAACATTTATTAATAACATTTTAATAATAATGTAAACTACTTATAATTTATGTAACTGAAATTTAAAGTCAAGTGAAAAACCATTAAAATAATGATTCATTTTTTCAGTACATTTTCAGTACATTTTCAGTACATTTGTATAGTTAACATGGATTAAGATACCACTTTGCTAAGAACAAAGTTCCTTAAATTGGCGACTGTTAAAACAAGTGTTAAGATGTAAACATATCTAAGTAGAAAAAGTCTCAAATGTGGTGAGCTGAGTCAAAAGTATTGCCCAATAGATAACGGCGCCAATATGCCGTGATAAGAAAAAAACGATAAAAAAAATAAAAGCTGAAATGGAATCCATTATACATTACTTAGAGACACCGACGCAGAGCAGCAAGTTGAGAATATTTGCTGAAAACTTTTCAAATAAAGTTCAACCGCAGTTGAAACTTTAGGAGAGCGAGAGACCATGAGAGCGAGAGAGCAAGAGAGAGAAAGAGAGAGAGAAGCGAGAGCTTGTATAATAAATCTTTTTAACGAAAACAATAAATCGTATTTCACGCATACTTTGCCAAAAGCTGGGACCAAAATAATAAAGACAGGGACAAACAGACAGAGAGGGTAAGTTAGTTGGAGAGAGGGAGATAGAGAGAGTGAGGGAGTGAGAGAATGGCGAAAAGAGGGCAAAGGAACCCCTTAAATGCCTTACACTGAGCAGCCAAGACGAAGACAATTTATGCATAGGTCGAGTTTCAGTTTCAGATAGAAAACAACAACAACAACAGCAACAGGAAATGAAGGCAAGCCGAACTTTAGATACCCTGGCCGAAAGCAGGCAAACTGCCGACATCTAAGTTTCACTATACATTTATGATTAGACATCCATAGCAAGTGAATTCAACTTTGATACTTATTTGATAAAAATAGTTTTCCAAACTAGAATTCAGGTTTCGACCGATCGTTCCTACTGCAGCTATATGATATAGTAGTTCGATCTCTATGATTTTTCGTCCAAACGTAAGAAATGTTATTGTATGGGTAAGTTTGGTTAGGCACAAAATAGTTGTGATACCCTCTCTTGCAGGGTATAACAACGGCAGGCCAGACAAGTAATTTCTCAGCGTGGAGCAGTCAAAGAGTCGACGAGGTTTCCCTTGAAAAACACTTAGTGCAATTTTTTAAGCTCACATGTGTGTGTGTGTGTGAGTGTGTGTGTGAGTGTGATTACACCTACTTGAAGTCATATATCTTTCACTTTGCGCTTTCAACAGTTTGTGACGTCTCCGTCGTCGTCGTCGGTTCACATTTATCCAGCTCCTTCAACCTGAGGGGGCGAAGGCGTTCAAACACTTTGATATACCGCCTGAAGTCGACGCGACTCTCTTTGTGTAGATGTCTACCAACACCATGTTCCCAACCCCCCTCCCACCACTCCACCCTTGCCCCGCTTGTCTGCCAAAAGCACAGAAGTGGGCATGTCAGCGAAAATCACCGTAAATTTTCCGCATTGTTTAAAATTTATTACACTTTCTGATTTCCATGGCATTGGCGAGGATAAAACGCCACTTTTTGGGGCAGGGGGTAGGGGTGGAGGGGCGTAGGTGAGGTAGGGTGTTGGGTAACCTAGCACGCCTTTTGTTTGCCGGTGTTTTTTTTTTTATTTTTTGCTATCTCTGACACGTTGCTGTCTAATAAGTGTAGCCCGTAATTTTCTTATCATTTAGCGGTCATGTTGCAAGTTGTGCCAACAAGCAGATATTTCAACTTGGCAACAATTTGATGGGGCGCAATAAATATTGGGGCACAAAGTCAACAGAAGCGGAGCTCAAATACTTTAGCTGTCGAAGAGGGGAGGGCTTGCTCGAATTACAGCTGCCAGTTGAAAAGACACACTCAAGAAACTAAAGACTTAAAGTAAGTCATTTGTTTATTACTTATTAAGTTACTAATTTTAATACTTTTTTTACGTGTGTAGAATTTGTTCAGTTCACATTAATTAAATAAATTATAAATATAAATAAGGAAAGAAGATTAAAAAGCCTGCTTGATTTTGTTGCATGTCTTATTGTCATTCAATTGGAACCAAAATTATTACTCGATACTTATTATTTTACACACCTAGAATTTTGCACAATTGCGAATTTTTTGTTTGTAGAAATAAATTCGAAATACTTACAAAAAATTGTCTTAAAATCAGAAAATCTTTTTTTTCTATACTTTTGGGAAATAGGCTTCTTAATAATAGAAATCTTTCTAAGAAGTTCAACTTACGCTTAATTCCTTTTCTTTCAGAAGTTCTGAAAATATTATTGAAATTTGCTCAAACTTTATGATTTTGACCAGCAAAACTGTGAACAATGAAAGAAAAGCAGGTAAACTTAGCAACAAGAATTATTTCTTGACACAAGTGTAAGAGACTTAAAACTTATCAGCAAAAAGAAAATATTCTGCTTCAGTCAAAGTTTTTTTCTAGAGTTTGTTTTTTAGGGTCTGATGAAATTGTGCAAAAGTGTGTTATAGGTAAGAAAGGTATCTTTGATCGCATAAAAAATGTACATATATTCTTGATTAAGTAGTTGAGTCAATTAACGTATTTCCGTCAGTCTGTCTGTTTAACCAAACCAATCTCAGAGACTATAAGAGCTTCAGACCTCAAATTTGGAATATAAGTTATCGTATACAAGATCAAGCTTATTAAATCTTAACGATCGCTATTCGACTTAAAATATCTAAAGAATTATGTGTACGATATCTCCAAGTCGAAGACTCTCGACTTTTCTACTTGCTTTTATTTTGATTCTTCAGATAAAGTTCCCAAAATGAAGATTGCAAATCATAATTTTAGCTCAATACTTTTCACTTAAGAGCTTCAATTATATAATGTAAAATTCTCTCAAATACATGCTAAATTTAGTTTTTAAAATACTTCATTTCGATGTGTAGCCCCAGAAAACCCTTTGTAATAACAAGCTGGTATTTTTTTAAAATTATGCAATCCAAAAATTTGTGAAAGTTAACAAAATAAAAGGAAGGTTGCAATAACGTGCAATCTCTTTGGGTATTGCATATTTGGCATTATACAATGGAATCCGTTCGCAATTCACCTTCCGCACACACACACACATAACAGCAACAACAACAACAACAACAACAAATCGAAGCAATTTACGAAAATGTAGAAAATGTCATTGGGCTGTCAGAATGCATCGTTGCTGTTGACATGTGCCGCACTCTCCCGCGTTGCAATATGGCAAACATTTTTATAAAAATCTACAGCAACAACAACAATGCGACACATAACAAATTGCACAGCAATACAACAACAACAACAACAGTAACAAAATGCTCTCTGTCCCTGTCGCTCTGTCTTCGCCTCCGCTTCCGCCTCGTCGCTGTTGCTGTCACTGTCTCTGTCTCTGTCTCTGACAGTGAAAGCATTGTTGGCTGACAGCGCTAGAGTGCCGAGTGCCAAGTGGAGAGTGGAGAGAGTGCAGTGTACAGTGTGCTGTGTGGAGAATGGAATAGAGCGCCAACAACGCTGACAGCGACAGAAGCAACGTTAACGTAACGTAACGCAACGCGATGAGCAGGCAACGTAAGAGAAACGCGACGCATGGGTGTTGGTTTTAGTTTCAGTTCCAGTTCCTGTTTCTGTTTCTGTTGACCGAAAATTAATGGCTAGTGGCAGTGGCAGCTGCGCACAAATACATAAACACATATGTTGTAACAATAAGTAAGAGTGCTCGAGCTAAGCCAGAAAGGGAGAGAGAAAGGGAGCTGCTCGACGTACAGATACCCTGTATGCAGAAGATAACCTTGACATTCCCAATGAATATATACTTAAAATTATATAAATCTCATATGATAACATATATATATTCTCTGTTGGGAATTTTGAGAAATTGCAGAAAAAGTTAAAGTGAAATTTGTCTGCTGTAATTTTCTTACTTTTGGCTAACAAATATTTTATATATAAAAAACTAAAGAAATATTGAAATCTACACATTTGTACAACTCTATAGCCCATTTAGAATATGTACAGGGTATACACGTGAACAATTTTGAGTACACAGACAGTGTTGACAGGCATGCATTTTGAATTTCGGTTTCAGTTGTCGGTGTCAACTCTGTTTACTCTCTCAGCTGACTCAATGTGCAACAATCGGATCGGTATGTGGGTGTGAGTGTGTGTGTGTGTGTGGGTGTCATCTGTCTGTGCAACGTGCTTGTGACAATAACTTAGCAAACCTTATTTAGAGCACACTGGAAAATGAATAGCTTCCAGTCGTTTATCTAAGTCGGCGACGCATCTCGCAATCGATGATTGCCCATAAACATAATTATCGCTACCCAGCAGCGAACTAGTGAATGACATTCCATTACGGAATGCATTCTATTTGCATAAAATATAATTCATTATCTAGCAATATTCATCCTTTAATTATTGCTGCTGCATCTTTGCTTATTCTAGTTTAGATAAAGTGTTTTTTATTGGTTATGCAATTTGTGTAGTGAAAAATAAAATATATTTTCATTCTTTCTATATTTCGAATAACTATATGTATGTATATACCGAGTCTGTTACGTAAGTAAAAATAACGAAAAAGGAAACTTTTTGCATTACAAGGAATTACATCAAGTAGAGTGATTATGCCATGCTTACAAAGTAGAAATTAATGGAGTCTTTTCGGTGCTGGGCTGTTCAATGCGAAATATAGAAGTCGAAGCAGAAGCATCTCGCATATTTTACGACATATTCTAAATATGCAAAAAAGGTGATGCAGGCACTATAAATCAGATAGGCGATTAATTAAAAAAGGTTGCAAATTTATAAATGTTATAATGTAGTTTAAGCCGTGTGTCTTATTGGTTGAAACTGTTTGTAAAAATACCCAATTGATTCCCTATATAAATGATGTTAAATGAAATAAAAGTTGTGTGCACTCTTGGCAATTGGAGAGAGCTCAACTAAGCAGAAATAAACAAAGTGTCACAAAGAGGACGTAATTACGGTAACCTGAGCTAATTTTCGAGACTAACAATCAATTGTCGAGGGCAATCGCAGGTCAGAGCAGAGCAGAGCAGAGCCGAGCATCCTGTGTTGCCACAGACCCAAACCCCAGACCCAAACCAGACATCAGGCAAATCATTCAAAACGGGCTGTCAACCCTTTGCTGGCTGCTCGCTGACAACCCTGAAAAATATCAAATTTCATGCAATTTAATTTGTTCAGAGGCTGAGAAAACTCAGCGCAAAAATAAATAATAATAAAGAGTGAAGAGAAGAGGCGAGCGGAGAGCGGCGAGGGGCCATTCATGAGGATGGCTTTGAGTGACAGCAGCGCGGCAACACCTAATTCAATTTAACAATTCATTTATCATAATCAGGCATCAAGGCGTTGTCACTCACAATTACCATCAAGCCGAGACACAGAGAAAAATAAAAAAATAAATAAAAAATGCCTCACAAAAGGCTGCGAGAATCCGGAGAAACTTTTGTGCCGCTACTCGTCTTACGCACTGCCCTTCCGCCTTCCTACCCGCTACCCCATTCATTGTCTCGTGCACTTCCTGCCCGACTGCCAAGGATTGTCTATCTGTCAGTTGGCTGCCACAGAGCACAACACGCAGTGGCAGCAACGACGTCGCACAGCAGGCAATGACAACTCTGAAGCTGAAGCTCAAACTGTGGCTGAAGCCTTGGGGAACAACTCAACAGTTGAGCTTCTCTCTATTTTGAAATGTGCCAAACATGTTGAAAAGTAAGCAGTTGCTAATATGACAACTTAAACAGCCATATTTTTGATCTGAGGGTTTTCAGGGATTCCCAATCCTTTCTGTAAATGTAACAGTTTTATGCCAGATATACCCAAAAATTTAATATTTTAATTTTGCTTTATAATATTTTAAATTTTACTTTTCGTTTTGTAAATTTTACTTTCTTTTAATTTTAAACAAATTAATTTATAATTTTATTAACATTTTTCTAAATATTTAAATTTAAATTCTATTGGCTTTAGGTATTATTTTTAATTTGCGGCATTTATTTGTACAAATTTGAGATAATAGATACTCAGTGTTAGTGTAAATGGTATATCTCAAAATTTGTACATTAGCGTGAACTTCTCATGTATATATAAAATAGGGATTAAGTGAGATATAGTAAGTGATTATACTGTAATAATATCTATTGGATATCTATTGAATGATTAAATTTCATTGCTTATCTGCTTGAAATATATTTCAACACTATCTTAAATTATTTTTTGCTTTAAAAATACGATGAAAAAACCCATAAAAAAATCTGATTTGTTATTTGACTATTAAATTATATTAGAGCATTTATAAATCAAAGAAAAAGAAACTTTTGATAATGCCTCCATTTATCTTTTTTGGTATAATAATTAAAATTAAATATGTAATTCGGCGGCTGCAGGTCCCTGACCTTAGTCGAAATATATAGGAGAAAATACACAAAAGAAGCAGACTTGACTTGAATTAAAAATATTATAAAAAGAGCAAACGAAACAATAGACAATTATAAAATACTAATAATAATGACATGGCAATAAAATGTTTAAAATAATATTGTTGATAGCTGAAGTAAAACTGGAAATCTTCAAAATATTTAATTACTTTACTTATGAACAATTGTGGTATTAAATCGTATTGTGGCTTAAGTAACTTTATTGTGTAACGAACTGAAGCAGTTAATTGAACATGTTGAGTAAATGCATTTTTCACGAACTTATGTTTCTAATAAAACATACTCTAAAAATACATTTTTTTTGTGGATAGTTCTGAATGCGTAAGCCATCTCAATTAACCTCAATTTCCTGTACATATGTATGAAGGCTTTGCTAAGTAGGTGTTTATATGTAAGCATTGCGCGGACTTGTTGACAGTTGCTGACCAGGTCTGGCTGTCATTAGGGGTACTCCGTCATCATTTTGGCGTTGCGTCAGTCATCCGTCAGTGTCGTCAGGGCGTGATATATCGCACGGCTTAAGGCTTGCAGAGAAAAGAATGCTTTGGACAAAAAAAAACAAGCAAACCAAATACAGAAACAACAACAAAAAGTAAGGTACTTCCAGGGCACACACACATGAGCCAAAAACGAACTTGTTGAAAATCACACCTCGAGCTCCCACACACACAGCAGGAAAAGAAATGTGTCACAGCAACAGCTACCAGCAACAGCAACAGCAACAACAGCAGCAACAGCAACAACAATGACAATGACAACGGGCTACATTGTTGTCACATGTCACAGGAGTTGAAAGATTGTGAGCGTGTTTTTGAGAGGGAGGGGTGCAGCGGCTGAAATACGAGTCCTGTGGCATGCAGCGTATAAAGAATAAAAAAAAAAGATATAATGGAAATGGGCGAAAAATGATGAATGACAAAATTATACAGCAAATGCGACCCAGTCTGACATGTGACCACTAATGAGGATCAACTTCGCTCCTCACAGGAGCTGCCTTCAAATTCTTGTTGTTGTTGTTGTTGTTTTTCTTCTTTTTGTTGTAGCCACTTGAAAGCCAAATTATGGCATTGAATTTCCATTGTCTGTCCTCTTCACCCAATTGTATTAAATTTCCATTTGCCTCAAAATCTATACAGCAATTTTTGAAATCTCTTGAAAACTGATACCAGACACACAAAGTTGACAGGCTGCTTCCCTTTCCCAAACAACAGTTGTGATTTCGGTTGCAAGTCCTTATCTAAACGCTGTTTGCCATAAAAGTGCATGAAAATGATGGCTCAGGAAGTTGGCCATAATCGCCTACACACACGCGCACACACACACACAGTTGGCTCGGTGCATGCGATGAGACAGCTTAATGGCCAGCGAATAAAAACGGCTAAGTCAGCAGGAAATGAGCAGTGTAAAAAGCCTGTGCATGAAGAAAAGTCAGCGTTTTTAAAGCTAAATACAATAGCGCATTGGAAAAGGCAGTACGTCGATCAAATTTATGCTTATCGCTAAGCACTAAGTGTAATGTTCATCGATTAAATTAGTATATAACTGATGGGTAGGCTTATCATATCGGAAATATATCCATACCAATGTAGGGGGTACATATTCATAATTTTATTGTTGCAGTAGAAATAATTAATCGAAAGATACGTTCCTATACAAAATGATATTTATTTGTTTCATGAGATGTATAGGATAATAACAAAAATTTACCAGTTATGAGAGTCTTTATGCTTCTAACATATGGGACTACCATATCAAATAGCTATCATAGGAACAATTTGTAAGTTTTTTTTTTAAATTTCTATTTCGATTTCTGCATGAATGATGAACTTAAGATAACATTTCTTTCTATTATTCTATTCTAATCTATTCTATTCCATTCTATTCAATTCTATTATTTTCTTATAAAATGAAAATTAGAAATACAAATTATATTTAACCTACTAGCGTGTGCATTAAATAATATATACAATAAATACGGAACACTTATGAATTATACTTCTTGGAACCAAAGATCTAGCTGCGATTTTTACTTGTGTTATTAATTTTAAAATTAATAAAGAGTTTTTTTATTTAAGAATTGATGAGTTTGGTTGAGCTGGCTGATCAAAGAGGTTTTTCATAAAAACACACAATTTTCAACGCTTTGTTTTTATAGAAGATTTATTATGTACCGGGCCGATCTGGCTCATAAAAACAAGCTAAAATGCTCTACTCGATAAAGCCTACAACAAAAGTGGACTAATAAAATCTATTATTATGCGCCGATCTAAAGAATATTTGCATAGTTGATAAATATGTTATGTATGTCTTTATTTCAGTGGTATCGATATTCACCAAACGGCTGCAGTCATCGATAAAAAAGAAATGAACCTGACCAGCTTATGGGATATGCGAACATACATATATTCCAAATTTAAAGTGCCTAACTCTTGAAGAGTATTTTATCGACTTGTTCAGACTGTAAGACGGAAGTGGCTAATTTGCGACTACTCTGGATAAGGGGATCTTCTGCCAGTTCCACACTTTTCCACATTTTTAATGGGTTCAGGGTATAAAAATATATGCCAAAGTGTTATCAAGACAACTTCCTTGCGGCGTATACTAAAAGGCAGATGAGTAGAACGATGGACAGGCAAGGTAATCAAATATATATATATATATAGAGTCGAGAATATCTCTTAAATTATGTGACACATTTCTGGCTAAGCATTAAAACCGAAAACTTTTTAATAAATGGCTGCTGCAATTAGCAAAAACTGAAAGCGGAAGCAGCTTATTTTGAGAAATAATAAATAGTTGGTTGGCAGTTGCAGTTGCAGTTGCAATTCTCCAAACGACAATTTCATTGCCACAAAAAAAACGAGACGCGCCCCAAAACGACGCAACATGGTAATAAACTTGAGCCGTTAAATGAGTCCCACTGTGCGAGGCACGGCGCCGACATCAAATGTCGCGATCGACGATCCAAAACTGTTGTGCGAGTGTGAGTGTGCGAGTGTGTGTGTGTGAGTGCGCCTAAGTAGTAGTTGTCATTTGAGTGACTTTAATGGTCTGTTGAGACATAATCGCTGCCATTTTAAATGGAATTTTATTGCCACTTCACGAAATTTTTATTGCTTCAGCCACTCGTTGGAGTTGAAGGCGCAAAGAAAAAAACTTGGCGACTTGGTGACTTGGTGACTTGGTCGAAGACCAACCCAAATACGTTGACTGCACGCGGTGACGATGACGTCGACCAGAGACAGACCGCAGACTGGGGAGTGTGGAGCGCGGCAACCAAATTGTTGCATTTAAAAGCAAATTGATGGCCGCAAAACTAAAGGAGGCCACAGCATCAACATCAACATCAGCATCAGCTTCGAGTGGGGCAAGCGAATTCACGTTCTGCCCGTCCACGCATAAAGCAAAAGCCTAATAAGCCACAAGAGAGCAGCGGAGGGGGGGCAGTCGGGGGTTGCAGCAGCAGCAGCGGCAGCGGCAGCAGCAACGACCAACAAGCCTAAACAACGATGTGTTGGTATAATTTTGTAGACTAGTTTATTGGACACATTAAATATGGCCCGATAATTAAGTCATAAATTAGATTGCAGCCGGGGCAACGACGACGACGACGACGTCGCAACATCGACGAGTGTCACCATATCAGGTTACGTGGCATCCGCAGCAGGCGGCCTGCCAGCCACCGGAGTGTTGTGCGGTGCAGAGAGGGGGGGGGGCTAAGACAGCGGGGGAAAATGCGTCTCATTTAAAATTGATGCCTAATCGAATTTCTTTATCGCGTGTGTATGTCTTCTGTTAGCCCGACACGGCGACGACTAAAAGTGACTGCAGACGACTGGAGAACTGCTCAGCTGGACAACTGGAGAACTGGAGAACTGGAGAACTGTTGCCAACTCGAGATCTGGCCACCAAATTTATGTATTTGCATCTTGCGACACTAAATGTTTTAAGGTCCACGGCGAGCGATCGTGTCAGGAAGCTAATGTTTAATGAATTCAATTTCTTTATGCGCTACTTGTGACTGCCCCTCTCCCTTCTCCCATCTGCGAGCCAGCCAAAGCTGTCGGCTTCTGAGAAGTGTTTACATATTTGCCCCGGGTTTTGGGGCATTTACTTTACGAGCGAGATCTGTGCATTTTTCAAACTGAACTTAAAATAATTGCATGTATTTAAGCGTTTAATGCATTATTTAAAGAAGTGAATTACTTTTTTACTACACATATTTTCAGTTAGTCAACCTTCGAATTGTACTCACAAAATATAAAAATAAAAGTTCATAAAATTAGAAATAAATATAAGATTAATAATTTCAAATATAAATATAAAAATATAAGTTCATAAAATCAGAAAGTGCACATAAGATTAATAATTTCAAACTCCACAGCTGAGTGAGTAAAGGGCGTTGTGAACATATATAAAAAATAAGAAAAAAAAATTGATCTGTTTCCACATTTGTATTGAATATTATTAAATGCATTTAACCACAGAATAAAATTATTATTCATATTTTTAAATGAACTTAACCACAGACCAAGGACATATCCAGCTGAAGTCGAATTGTAATTTTTTATAAATTGTAAACAACCGCAAGATTTTATATTAAATTGATTAAAAAAGCGCCTTTGCCACAGACCACAATCAAAATTCGAACTATGCCAAGAAAATAAACAAATATACCCCAAAAATTTATATTTTTGATTTCAATTAATAACTTTTATTATGTGTAATATATATAATATAATTAAGCCATTTAAATTCACAAACTAAACCGGAATAGACTAAGATCAATACGTGTATTGAGTGCTTAGTGCTAAGATTCAGAAAATCCAAATTTTTTTGAGAATCAGTTTATTTATTTATTTGCTTATCTAAATTTAGAAATCATATTTTTGAAATTAGGAAATCCAATGTGCTAAGTACTTCAAAGCTATCTTTATAAAGTACAGAAAAAAGTAGCTCCCATATAATTTTTGTGTGTGGATATTTTTTATCTGAACTTGAATTGATTTTTAGAAAGAGCAAATTTAATTTTTCTGGTTAATTTGAATATGATACATAAATTATAATTTAAATAATAAAATGATTGAGTTTAGAACTATGTTTTCTCTAAAATAATATATTTAGTATAGTAAAGTTAAAAGAGTATCTCTCATTATTTTTCTGAGTGTAGCCAAGATTTGGCCGATGACATATGTAATTTACGAATACTGCTGCCACAATCTGCGTCTTCAGCTTCTGCGGTCATCTGAGCCAAGCCAAATATGATCTTGAGGATGTCAATCAGTTTGCCTGTTAAGGCAACAGCTGCTGGGTAATGGAGACGTCTCCACTCACAGGCTGCCGGCTCATCAGGTGTCGAGTGTGAAAGCCAACCAACGACTTCTGTGGTCACCGCAACATGGAACTGGGGGAACTGGTACAGCAGCAGGAGCAGGAGCAGGAGCAGGAACTGGAAAAGGCGTGGACAACCTTCAGGTTTGTAATTGAATATTAGCTGAGGCTATCGTGCAATGTTTTCAGGGAATTTGCATGTAAATTCGAAATGCAAATGCAAAGAGCGCAATCGCAATCCTTCAATCACTTCAATCACTTCAATCACACAGGCGACAGGCGAGGTGTGGTGGGGGGAGAGGAGAGCAGAGCAGAGGAGGCAGCTCTCTTGATGGATGACAATCAATCTCAAGTGTCGGGCAAATATCAGTTTGTTTTCATTGAAGCGTAGCACGAATCGTGCAAAGTGCAACGTGCCCCTGCCACATGCAACTCAAGTCTGAGTGAGTGACAACAGTCGCAGTGAGTGAATGATTGAATGCCTGATAGCTCGACTCACGGACAGCTGAAAGACTTACTGACTAACTTAGGACTTAGAGGCACACACGAGCATACAATTAGTTTTATTTATAGCAGAAAGTATATTTGGATTCTGGCTATAGCTTATTGTAGCCCGGATAGTGATTTGGTTTTGAATATATACATATGTACATAAATACTTTTTAGTCGTAGTGTATTTAAAAGTAAAAATAAAAAAATTGATTCATTATATAAAAGACTTTTCAAGAGCCAGGAAATTTCAGAGTGCTTTGTCAGAAGTAATCAGATATTCCGGATTTTAGATCAGCAACAATTAAAGTCGGAAAATACATGTCCTTATTTCCTCACATAAAATGCTTCGAATTGAAATGTATTTCTGAAACAATCATATTTTAAATAAAATCTCAAAAAGTGTTTGGGGAAATGGGACAATCATTTCCAATGCTTTGCAAAATGTTATCAGATTTATATAGAAAAATATAAATTTGTATAGAAAAAATCAGGGATTCTATTTCAAGGCCCATAGATTAATACTAGATCCAAAGTTGAAAAATTATACTTTAAAAAGTGCTTCCTGGAACAGGTCAACATTAATAAATGTGATTTTCAAAAAGTATTTCCATATGCCGATCTTTGATTGACGTCACCAGCAACTACTACTACTACTATATATAATTTTATCGATTTGCATTTATCAATGTTATCAAATACCAGCCGATCAATTTCATTATGATAATTTCACAATAAAACCACTTTGTCTAACGTCAACGATTATAAATTCTTAAGTTATGTAGCCTTAAATCTCTGGACTAAAAGAAATATAATTTTATGCCTTTTGAGTTGGAGTATAAAAACTAATAAATTTAAATATGTTGAAGCTACCGAAAAAGAGGTCAGCAAACAGTACAATAAATTATATATGCTAAACAAATGATGAGAAACAAAAAAAGCAAATCAAAGTTGTGCCTCAGCACAACTGGTTAATTGATGGACACACAAATTGTGTGTGAGGCAGCCGAGTTGACTCTGGTTCCATCATTGAAGATTGAATAAACAAAGCGACGGAGCCAAATTGCTGTTGATGCCCGGTTAACAAGTCACGCCGAGAGAGAGAGAGAGAGAGAAAGAGCAGCAGCTGCCACTTGCCACTAACCCAATGTGCCACCATGTGTCCCATCCTGGCTGGCTGACTGGTAAGTTGGCTTGTCATTCAATGCCATT